>JAIOJX010000023.1:149694910-150894910 GCA_022376925.1 Tragulus kanchil | reverse complement strand
TCCTGTTTGCGCAGGGAGGCAGTCGCTTGGTCGGAGGCTCCTGAGCGGGGTGCGCCCGTGGAGCCCCGCCGTGAAAGCCCCGGCTGCGGCCGCCCCGGGCCACGCTGGCGCAGCACTGTGGCTGTGTTGCACGAGGTTTTGTCACGGCTGGGGTTCAATTTGATGGCAGCGGCCTTATTCAGGGACTGGGTGGGTTCTAATGATGAAGCATTGAAGATTCAATGTTGCCCACCCAGAAGGGATTGCACGGGGAGGCTGGATGAACCAGTCTTCCCCCCAGCCTGCCCCCAACCCCCGCTGAAGCACTAGGTAGAGAAAGAGAGGCTGCCCTAGGCCCGGGGCCAGAAGAGGGAACCCTTTCCCTCTACATCAGGAAGAAACATTCATCTTCAGTCGCTAGAGATCTTTCCAGTTTGTAAAAGGCTTTTCTTGTATGTTGTCTTTTGTTGGTCCCCTGCCCGCCCAACGACCCTGAGAGGTCAGAATAACTAGGATGATAGTAAGCTCCCTTATGTATATATATATATATATATATATAGAGAGAGAGAGAGAGAGAGAGAGCGAGCGTGAGCGAGAGCGAGCTCAGTCGTCTCTGTGACCCCATGGACGGTAGCTGGCCAGGTTCCTCTGTTCATGGAATTTTCCAGGCAAACATACTGGAGTGAGCTGCCACTACCTCCTCCAGGAGATCTTCCTGACCCAGGGATTGAACCCTAACCCTTCTGTCTCTTACCCTGGCAGGTGGATTCTTTTACCGCTCGCCACCTGGCAAGCCCATACTTCTTGTTATGAAAGGACGTCACCTTTGCAGAGAAGCAGCCTGGTAAACCTTGGCAGATAAAGAGAAGGGTTGCTTTGTGCCTGGCCCCGGGGCAGAGGCTCTGCTTGTGGAAATCTCCTGGTGGGGAATTCGCAAGATGGCGCCGGCAGGCTTTCTCGCCCCTTGTTCTGTGAACAATTAAGCAGCCAGGCTCTGCAGCAGCTGAAATCACTTAGAGCACTGCGCAGGTGCGTCACGAGGTACTTGTCGGATCACAGGTTACTTCTCCGGTCGGGTCAGTCGGTTCCTGTTTGCGCAGGGAGGCAGTCGCTTGGTCGGAGGCTCCTGAGCGGGGTGCGCCCGTGGAGCCCCGCCGTGAAAGCCCCGGCTGCGGCCGCCCCGGGCCACGCTGGCGCAGCACTGTGGCTGTGTTGCACGAGGTTTTGTCACGGCTGGGTCCTGGTTACGTTATGGCTGCTGCCGGAGCTGCTGCCTCAGCCAGGAGAGAGGCTGTGTCTGGGCCGCCCTGCCAGCCCGGAGAGACTCAGCGTGTCTGCAGTTCCTCCGGCCTCTGAGCCTCCTTCCAGCCTCCTAGCTCCTGCCTCGCCGGCCTCGGGCTCAGCGAACAGTGCCAGCAGCCGGACAACGGGCGGCCTAACAGGATCGGCCATCGGGCCGGCGGCGTCTGCGGGACACCCAGCGGGCAGAAGAGCCCGGGGCTCCGCCTGTTGGAGGCAGCCGCTGGCCGCTGCAGCGTGGGAGCCCCGGGGCTGCCGTCCTCTCGGCGTGGGCTCCGGTGGGAGACCGGGAGGCGGGGGCCGGCTCACCGGACAGCACGGAGAAGGCGGTGGATCTCCGTTTGCCGAACAAGGCGGCCCGAGCCGCTGGCCGCGCGGGCTGGCGGGTCCTGACGGCCTCGCGGGCGGCTGTGGACGGTGCCCGACACGCCGGCGCTCCGGCGGGCATGGGGAGGAGACGCCGGACGGACTAGAGCAACGCGCGCTGGCTGAGGACACGACCCCCGCGGCCTGGACACCCGGCAGCCCTGACCCCTGACCACCAAACGGTGAGTGGCGGTTTATGATGACTTGCTGTGTTTATGTGTTTGTGATTACTTGTTGTGAGACCGTGGGTGCCTGCGGGGCACACTGTGCGGCAGACAGGGAGGCGAGCGCAGCCTGCGGCCGGGCGGGGAGGGGAGCCCTCGAGGGGCCGCGGTCCTCGAGGACTGAGCTCACCACCGAGCGGCCATGCGCTGCGGTGCAGCTGGTTGACGTGGGCCGCCGTTTCAGCGGAAGCCGGGGCCCCTCGGCAGCACGGCTCTCGCGACAGTGGCTCCCAGGGGCGGACGGTGTCCCGCGCTCTGGGGACGAGGCCGAACGGCTGCATCTCCAGCCACGCGCCCTCCGTGGAGACGCAGGTGGCAGAACGCTCGGCGAGGTGTGCGGGGCGCGCCGAGCCAAACCTCCCCCCCAGCCCAGGGCGTGCGTGGAGGCTGCCGTCTGCACTGCGGGGCTGGACACGGGAGAGGCCCGGCCACTGCGAGGGAAGGCGCACCTAGGCTGGGCGGCCAGAGAGCGGGGCGTGCAGCCGTCCATGTGTCACCCAAACACCCGAGGCCCACATGACCAGCGTTTTCCGGGCGGCGCTTGAGAGGCCAGTTTGAACAAGGCCCCGTCCACCTCGTCTGGGTCCCTGACGGCTCCTCTTGTGCTCCGGGAGGGTCTGTGAGTGACCGCCAGGACGGCTAGCTCGGGAGGCCCAGAGGGGCGGCGGCCGGCCAGGGGGTGAGAGGTGTGACGCCCCCGGAGGGGCTCGAGCTGGGCAGGGCCCCGTCCGGCGACGTGAAAGCGAGTGTGGGTTGGTTGGTTGGCGGCAGGAGCTGACAGAAATAAAATGGACTGGCAGCCAGGGCTCGGCCCCTAGGGCGGTGGGGCCGCTGAGACCCGAGCAGCAGCGTCCACGCGTGGGAAGCGCCCACAGCGAGAGACGCGGGCGGTTCAGTTAGAAGATGACATGGAGCCCAGGCTGTTCCTGGCGCGGTGCGCCGACACGCCGGCGCTCCGGCGGGCATGGGGAGGAGACGCCGGACGGACTAGAGCAACGCGCGCTGGCTGAGGACACGACCCCCGCGGCCTGGACACCCGGCAGCCCTGACCCCTGACCACCAAACGGTGAGTGGCGGTTTATGATGACTTGCTGTGTTTATGTGTTTGTGATTACTTGTTGTGAGACCGTGGGTGCCTGCGGGGCACACTGTGCGGCAGACAGGGAGGCGAGCGCAGCCTGCGGCCGGGCGGGGAGGGGAGCCCTCGAGGGGCCGCGGTCCTCGAGGACTGAGCTCACCACCGAGCGGCCATGCGCTGCGGTGCAGCTGGTTGACGTGGGCCGCCGTTTCAGCGGAAGCCGGGGCCCCTCGGCAGCACGGCTCTCGCGACAGTGGCTCCCAGGGGCGGACGGTGTCCCGCGCTCTGGGGACGAGGCCGAACGGCTGCATCTCCAGCCACGCCCCCTCCGTGGAGACGCAGGTGGCAGAACGCTCGGCGAGGTGTGCGGGGCGCGCCGAGCCAAACCTCCCCCCCAGCCCAGGGCGTGCGTGGAGGCTGCCGTCTGCACTGCGGGGCTGGACACGGGAGAGGCCCGGCCACTGCGAGGGAAGGCGCACCTAGGCTGGGCGGCCAGAGAGCGGGGCGTGCAGCCGTCCATGTGTCACCCAAACACCCGAGGCCCACATGACCAGCGTTTTCCGGGCGGCGCTTGAGAGGCCAGTTTGAACAAGGCCCCGTCCACCTCGTCTGGGTCCCTGACGGCTCCTCTTGTGCTCCGGGAGGGTCTGTGAGTGACCGCCAGGACGGCTAGCTCGGGAGGCCCAGAGGGGCGGCGGCCGGCCAGGGGGTGAGAGGTGTGACGCCCCCGGAGGGGCTCGAGCTGGGCAGGGCCCCGTCCGGCGACGTGAAAGCGAGTGTGGGTTGGTTGGTTGGCGGCAGGAGCTGACAGAAATAAAATGGACTGGCAGCCAGGGCTCGGCCCCTAGGGCGGTGGGGCCGCTGAGACCCGAGCAGCAGCGTCCACGCGTGGGAAGCGCCCACAGCGAGAGACGCGGGCGGTTCAGTTAGAAGATGACATGGAGCCCAGGCTGTTCCTGGGGCGGGTGGCCTTTTCCGCTTTGAATGGGGCTCAGAGCCGGGTGCCCTCCTGGAGAGCCCAGGCCCGCGGGGACCGGAGGCCCCGGGCAGCCCTTGTGATTCAGTGGTCAGGAGCCCGTGTCCAGAGGGGAATGGCCCTGGCCGACGCCGGCGCTGAGGGCAGCCTGGTCGACAGCAGGCCGGAGCAGCTTCCGGCCCTAGCGCGTGCCCTGGCGGCCGTGGCGACCAGGTGATGCAGATTTAGGCTGCGTCCGAGCCGTAGATTTAGACCCGTGAGCTGGGAGGACTGTGTCCTCAGATTGAGAAGCATGTGATTAAATGGGTTCGCTGTGAACGCAGCAGACGTCCCCTTGTTGAAGGGAGGGGGGTCCGACGCCGGTGGGGGTTTTGTGAGTCCTTAATACTAAAACCCCAGCAGGGGTGGCGTTGCGTCTGAGGGGGCTTCCTTGCCCTCGCACAAGGCCAGACAGCGGCCTGGACGTGGCCATGGACGATAGAGGCCTCCCCACGCAGCCGGGGGCCCTTCCAGCCCAGGAGGGCCAGGGCAGCCTGAGCTGCAGGTGGGCCCTGGCGTGGGCGTCGTGCTGTGCGGAACGTAGCTTGCTCTCCAGTTGTTCGTTGTCGCAGCCTCTGCTATCGGGGCGGGATGGGGGTTCACGGGGCGGCCTCGTGCGCTGGGAGGATGCCACGGAGGGCAGCCCCTGCAGCCCCTGTGGACAGGAGACCCCGGAGGCGGGGAACGCGGGGAAGTGAGCAGGACGGCGCCCGGCAGGCGTGCTCGCCCGTGTTGCGGGAGCAGTGGCTGTGCGCGGCTGTGCGGCAGCCGGAGCGCTTAGGGAGCTGCGCGCGGGCGTCGCGGGGTACTCGCTCGCTCACAGGTGCCTCCGTGCGCGGCCGGCCCCGGGAGCTCCACCTGGAAGCCTGGCTGCGGCTGCGGCGGGGCCCCCGTGGAGGAGCTCACGGCGTGTGAGGCTGTGTGATGGCGATGCTGCGGTTCTCTTACGCCCGCTGCGGGGGCATCAGGCGGCGGAAAGGCTGCGTCTGGGCTGCCGCGCCGGCCCACGAGGGGAGAAACGCGTCTGCAGTTTCCAGGGCTCCTCGCGCCTACTTCCAGCCACGCTGCTCCCTCCGTGGCTGCCCTGGGTTGAGCGAACAGGGTGAACAGAAAGGTCATCGGCGTCCCGAACAGGGTCGGCCGTCCACTCGTCCGTCGGCTCACGGTTCGGGCGCCGAGTCGTGTCTGGGTCTTGGTGACCCCGGGCCGCCGCGCCCAGGGCGCTCCGTCCCTCCCCGGCTCCAGAGCTTCCCCGGTGCACGCCCACTGAATGGGCGCGGCTATCTCGCCATCTCGTTGTCCGTTGCCCTCTTCTCCGTCTGCCTTCCATCCTCCCCATCCTCGTCACACACGGAAAGAGAAGAATGAAGTAATGCCAGCGTCCCGCAGGTGGGAGGGGGCAGAATGGACACTGGGATCTGCACCTGGCTGATGAGCACCGCGGGCGTGGTGGGGTGGGGTCAACGACGTGAGCAGTGTCCTCAGGCGTCACACACGGGAACAGGGAGTCATGAAGGTCAGCTCGGGCAAGGACGCACCCTGCAGTGGTGGAGAAGCTAGAGGCTTCTGAACCACAGCTCGGAACCCTTCCTACTAGACCAGATTCATGAACGAGTGCCACCTGGCGTCGCCGGAGCTCTGTATGGACCCCTTCCTTGGACGGCGCGCAGCAAAAGCCGAGGGGTAGCTGTGCATTGATCTTGTCGCGGGTAATCAGCGACAGCTACAAATTAATCGCCGCATGCACAAATCGATTTTCAGAGGTGCAATAACCAGATTTAATGCTTGCCACGCCATGTATTTATGTGCTTCATTGTCAGCTTCGTTATGAAGTTTAATGAACTTTCAATGACTCGAGATATTCATATGCCATTAGGTATGTGGCTTCTTTCCCATTAATGGATGGCTTTTATTCTCTAGGGTCCTAGGGTCGACTTTCCTAGGTGAAAAAACCATACGTTTTCTAAGCTGTATGTCTCCTTGTAGTCTCACATGGATAGGAAAAGTGCTTTGGCCAAGAGGTGGGTTTTTCCAGGTTGGTCAGAGAAAAGAAAGCAAAGAAAGAAGTGATACCAGCAACTTAGTGTCCACGTTATTGCTAGCGTAACTCGCTGTGTGACCTCGGGGAAGTACTTAACCTCTCTGGGCCTCAGCTTTCTTATCTATAAACTAATGGGAAGAGAGGGTATGAGGGCAGGGGGTTTGCAATGCCTGAAATGCGCGTCTCTGACTCAGATTCCTGCAGACGTAGGTGAGGACCCTTTCCAGGAGCAAGAAAAGTGAGACAAGGCCTTCGGGCAGCGTTTCCTCAGCCTCGCCCTGGCTCACCCGCAGCCTCTGCCTTGGCAGAGGCGCACGGCCCTGGTGGGGGTGCGGCTGCGGGCTTTGTGGGGGCTGGCAGCTACGACGGCTGCAGCACCTGGGCTGCGGCGGGATTGCTACTGCCACATCCACGGGTAATTTGGAGCCTGGGCCACTGGGAAATTGCAGACAATTTGGATGAAAATGGTTGGAAAATTGCAGTGTTTAGGCCTATCCTACCAGCTCCTTTATTTTCTTCTTACTTTCTTTTTTCTCTCTTCTCCCTCTCCCCTCCCCAACACACAATCACTTTAGAAGCAGAGGAACAACAGGGCAGACCAGCAAGACTTTTTACCCCCCCCAGTCTATGGTGTATTTTGTAAACAAACATGTAAATTGATACAAACTTTAACCACCCTCAGACAGAGGGGCTGAAAGGCCAAATGGGGGAAAGGGCTCTGTGTTAACACTTGGATGAACTGAAATGCTGTGGGGAATGTTTGTCCTGGTGAACTGAATTTCTGATTAGATGTGGGTCAACCCGGAAACCTTTCTCTCTTTTTTTTCTTTTTGCCAACTGCTTCAAAAAGGGGTCCACTCACCTGTCTTCGTATCCAATTAATTATTCAAAACCTTTCAGCCTCTGCCTCATTCAAAAAGAATTTGAGGAAGCCACCTTATTAAATAGTAAATTAATGCTATCTCTTTATTGATAATGGAGCTTTGTGGTCATGGCACTGAACTATTTATTATTATTCAGTACAATAAATCGAAAGTGTTAAGTGTGGGAGATACATTGTACAGACTGTCAGGGCTACAATAGGCATCAAAGGTCTGATCAACTCGCCCACGTATATGTCTTGTATATATCCGTTGATGTCTTGCCTTAAAGACCTCTACCTGAGGCAGTCCATTCTGTTCTTTGATAGACCTAGTTATTCTGTTTTTCCCCATTGCATCGAGGCAAAGAATCCCTTCCCCCCATATTCAATTCATTATCGGTTCTAATTTTGTCCCTTGAGCCAACCAACGTAGAACCAGCTTTCTTTTCTCGCTCCTCATGTCCAAAATCACCGTGGATGATGACTGCGGCCCGGAAATTAAAACACTTGCTCCTTGGGAGAAAAACTGTGACAAACCTAGACAGTGTATTAAAAAGCAGAGATAGCACTTTGCTGGCAAACATCCATATAGTCAAAACTATGGTCTTTCCAGTGGTCATGTATGGATGGGAGAGCTGGACCATAAAGAAGGCTGGGCCACAGACTTGATGTCTTTGAACTGTGATGTTGGAATAGACTCTTGGGAGCCCCTTGGACTGCAGGGAGATCAAACCCGTCAATCCTAAAGGACATCAACCCTGAATATTCGTTGGAAGGACTGAAGCTGAAGCGCTGGTGTTTTGGCCCCCTGATGCAAAGAGCCAACTCACTGGAAAAGATCCCGATGCTGGGAACGATTGAGGGCAGGAGGAGACAGGGGTGGCAGAGGATGAGATGGCTGGATGGCATCAGTAGCTTGAAGGACATGAGTCTGAGCAAACACAGGGAGCTAGTGGAGGACAGGGAAGCCTGGTGTGCTGCCGTCCATGAGGCTGCAAAGCGTTAGACGTGACTTAGTGACTGAACAACAGCCATGCCAGTGGTTAATGCATTTGAAAAAAGTTCCCTTCTTTCCTCCAGAAGGTTTATCCCTTAGTTGCTCTATAAATGGTCTAGTGGAGTTGGTAAGAGTTCAGACTCAGGGGCCAGCCGGTCTGTCCTGCCCCCCGACTCCTACTTATAGACTGTGTGTCGCCTTGAGAGGGGTTTGTGGAGAAAGGAGACGTACGTATGTGTGGCTGGGTCCCCTCGCTGTGGACGTGAAGCTACCACGACGCTGCTCATCAGCTATGAGTGCGTCTGTGCTGAGTCGCTTTAGTTGTGTTGTCTCTGTGCGACCCCGTGGACTGTGGCCCGCCGGGCCCCTCTGCCCCTGGAATTCTCTCGGTAGGAACCCTGGGGTGGGCTGCTCTGGCCTTCTCCAGGGGATCTTCCTGACCCAGGGATCAGACGTGCCTCTCTTACGTCTCCTGCACTGGCAGTGGGGTTCTTTACCCCCGACACCACTTTGGAAGCCCTATGGCTACACCCCAGTACAAACTAAAAGAATATTAAATTTGGGGAGAAAAGTACCTGGTCGACAGTATTGTTGAAATGTTCTTTAGTGTCACGGCCTTTTCTCTGTGATCTTTCTCTTCTGAAGAGCTTCCACTTTATTGCCATTATTTTCAAGTATAACATTCATTCGTCCATCAACTTTTTATGGGGAAAAGTCCCCATTGTATGGATGGAGAGCTGGACCATAAAGAAGGCTGGGCCACAGACTTGATGTCTTTGAACTGTGATGTTGGAATAGACTCTTGGGAGCCCCTTGGACTGCAGGAGATCAAACCCGTCAATCCTAAAGGACATCAACCCTGAATATTCGTTGGAAGGACTGAAGCTGAAGCGCTGGTGTTTTGGCCCCCTGATGCAAAGAGCCAACTCACTGGAAAAGATCCCGATGCTGGGAACGATTGAGGGCAGGAGGAGACAGGGGTGGCAGAGGATGAGATGGCTGGATGGCATCAGTAGCTTGAAGGACATGAGTCTGAGCAAACACAGGGAGCTAGTGGAGGACAGGGAAGCCTGGTGTGCTGCCGTCCATGAGGCTGCAAAGCGTTAGGCGTGACTTAGTGACTGAACAACAGCCATGCCAGTGGTTAATGCATTTGAAAAGTTCCTTCTTTCCTCCAGAAGGTTTATCCCTTAGTTGCTCTATAAATGGTCTAGTGGAGTTGGTAAGAGTTCAGACTCAGGGGCCAGCCGGTCTGTCCTGCCCCCCGACTCCTACTTATAGACTGTGTGTCGCCTTGAGAGGGGTTTGTGGAGAAAGGAGACGTACGTATGTGTGGCTGGGTCCCCTCGCTGTGGACGTGAAGCTACCACGACGCTGCTCATCAGCTATGAGTGCGTCTGTGCTGAGTCGCTTTAGTTGTGTTGTCTCTGTGCGACCCCGTGGACTGTGGCCCGCCGGGCCCCTCTGCCCCTGGAATTCTCTCGGTAGGAACCCTGGGGTGGGCTGCTCTGGCCTTCTCCAGGGGATCTTCCTGACCCAGGGATCAGACGTGCCTCTCTTACGTCTCCTGCACTGGCAGTGGGGTTCTTTACCCCCGACACCACTTTGGAAGCCCTATGGCTACACCCCAGTACAAACTAAAAGAATATTAAATTTGGGGAGAAAAGTACCTGGTCGACAGTATTGTTGAAATGTTCTTTAGTGTCACGGCCTTTTCTCTGTGATCTTTCTCTTCTGAAGAGCTTCCACTTTATTGCCATTATTTTCAAGTATAACATTCATTCGTCCATCAACTTTTTATTGCTCATCTATATAATAGACAGGGGGGTATACAGGTAGAATAAGTCCTGCTCTTGTAGGTTTATAGTCTCCCGAGAAATACCGACATAACAGTTCTTTAGCGTGGTTATTAGTATATGTGCCATAAAATGGAATTACAAGAGGCCATAAGAACACAATGCAAAGGCACTTAGTTGAGGGTGGGAAGTGAGGCATTTAAGCTGAGGCTGGAAGGACGGGTAGACATGAGTCCGTGGCTGGGAGGGTGGACCAGGCAGACTCAGAGCCAGAGAGAAGGCTCCCTAAGGCTGGAAGCCGGCATGTTGTGAGAAAATGAGAAGGCAGTGTTTCTGGAAAACTGTGACTTGGGAGAGGGGTTGGTGTGAGATTGGAGCTATAGGAAAGGTGCCTTAGATCATGCAGGAGTTTAAAGATCATACTGAAAATACTGGTGTCTGAAAAGTTTTAAACCAAAAAGAGGAATGATTTCATAATGTACACATAGGATTATAGTTTATATAAAAATAGATTTGAAATATAAATATAAATCATATTTATATATCTGTGTATATTAAACATTATATTTATATAAGTACATAATTTATATATAAATTAAGTATATGCTTATTGTATAAGTTTTAATATATATATATGTATATATATAATTATGAAATTTTGATTGCTGTGGGGAGGGGGTAGATTCAGAAGACAAGGGCTATTCGAGGAGCCCCTGTGAAGACATACAGTCAAGATGGACTAGAATTGAGGCAGGAGATAGAGTGGTTGTTTTTTATTTTATTTTTTAAATTTTATTTATTATTTTGGGCGGGGATCGGGTTGGGGAGGGAGGGGAGTGGGCGGGCCAATTCTATTGGTCTTTCATTTGTCTATTTTCATCCATCTTTGTTCTTTGGCTCCTGCGGGCCTCCCATCGCGGTGGCCCCTCTTGTCGCAGAGCGCCGGCTCGGTGATTGGACACATGGCTCCAGTCGCTCCGCGGCACGTGGGATCTCCCCAGGCCAGGGCTCGAACTGGCGCCCCTTGCACTGCAAGGTGATGTCCTTACCCACTGGACCACCAGGGAAGCCCGATAGAGTGGTTTTGAGAGAAATAGAAGGGATAGATAAACTTGCTTATGGATTCGATGGGAAGCAAGAAGGTAAGAGCTGAGGAACGCGTCCTGGGCTTCTATCATGAGCAGCCGGGAGAATCAGCCAGAGCTGCTTTCTTGAGATGGCCCCACCGGAGCAGAATCCGGAGCTTGAGATGCTCGTGTGTCTGTGTTCTCTAAGTTTCAAGCCAGCCTTAGACGTGGGCTTCTCAGGCTCTGGAGCTTGCAGACCAAAAGTAAACAACAAAACTCTGTACAAGTAAAATAAACATAAATTATTAATAAAAAGAAAAAAAGGGAGTCTAGAGGTGGTGTTACTAATTGGAGCTATAGGAAAGGTGCCTTAGATCATGCAGGAGTTTAAAGATCATACTGAAAATACTGGTGTCTGAAAAGTTTTAAACCAAAAAGAGGAATGATTTCATAATGTACACATAGGATTATAGTTTATATAAAAATAGATTTGAAATATAAATATAAATCATATTTATATATCTGTGTATATTAAACATTATATTTATATAAGTACATAATTTATATATAAATTAAGTATATGCTTATTGTATAAGTTTTAATATATATATATGTATATATATAATTATGAAATTTTGATTGCTGTGGGGAGGGGGTAGATTCAGAAGACAAGGGCTATTCGAGGAGCCCCTGTGAAGACATACAGTCAAGATGGACTAGAATTGAGGCAGGAGATAGAGTGGTTGTTTTTTATTTTATTTTTTAAATTTTATTTATTATTTTGGGCGGGGATCGGGTTGGGGAGGGAGGGGAGTGGGCGGGCCAATTCTATTGGTCTTTCATTTGTCTATTTTCATCCATCTTTGTTCTTTGGCTCCTGCGGGCCTCCCATCGCGGTGGCCCCTCTTGTCGCAGAGCGCCGGCTCGGTGATTGGACACATGGCTCCAGTCGCTCCGCGGCACGTGGGATCTCCCCAGGCCAGGGCTCGAACTGGCGCCCCTTGCACTGCAAGGTGATGTCCTTACCCACTGGACCACCAGGGAAGCCCGATAGAGTGGTTTTGAGAGAAATAGAAGGGATAGATAAACTTGCTTATGGATTCGATGGGAAGCAAGAAGGTAAGAGCTGAGGAACGCGTCCTGGGCTTCTATCATGAGCAGCCGGGAGAATCAGCCAGAGCTGCTTTCTTGAGATGGCCCCACCGGAGCAGAATCCGGAGCTTGAGATGCTCGTGTGTCTGTGTTCTCTAAGTTTCAAGCCAGCCTTAGACGTGGGCTTCTCAGGCTCTGGAGCTTGCAGACCAAAAGTAAACAACAAAACTCTGTACAAGTAAAATAAACATAAATTATTAATAAAAAGAAAAAAAGGGAGTCTAGAGGTGGTGTTACTAATTGGGGCCACACAGGGAATGGGATCACCTAGGGAGAGAGCAGAAAGAAGAGGAGACAGGCACGCGAGCCTGAGCGAGCCCACAGCAAAGGGGCAGCAGGTGGCCGGAAGGCTGGAATGGCGCTGAGTCGAAGGTGGCCGGGGAGGCAGGAAGGAAAACAGGAGCGTTTTCTGTGGGAAACGTGAAGCAGCCGCACAACAAGACTGTTTCAGGGAGAGAGTCGCTGGTTAATTGGTCGCTGCGAGATGCCGAGGGGCCGAGGCCAGGACGGCGAGAGGCAGCCCGCGGGGTCAGCGGAGGAGGGCCTGCGGCGACCTGCTGTTGAGATGGGGCGAGTGTCAGACGAGGGGCACGGCCGGGAAGGAAGTGCAGACTTAAGTATCAGAAAACTTTGCTGCGATGTTTGGCTTGAAAAAAAGAACGATAGAGCTAACAAGAGGAGGACGTAAGATCTGGACATTTTAAAAAATAATCGTATTTATTTTTAATTGATGGACGATGGCTTTGAGCATACTGGCCTGAGGTCTGCCGTACCTCAACATGAATGAGCCCGAGGTGTACACACGCCCCCCCGCGGGCTCTCCCCCGCCCCCACGGGCCCGGCCCGGGTCTGAGCGCCCTGAGTCACGCAGTCCCCTGGCCAGCTGGTCTCCTGTGGCGGCGTGTGCGCCTCCGTGCTGCGCCCTCCGTTCATCTCACCCTCAGATCTGGACATCCTTTAAAAACCTTATCATCACTGTCATTAACAGGAGAGATCAGACCGTGGACAAGTGCCTGTGGGGTTGATTCAGAGGGTGGAGAGGTGCAGGCTCCGGAGACAGAGGCCGGGCGGTTGACTGGATCAAGGCTCCTTAGAAAGGGGGGTCCCGAAAGCACGTGGAGAAGCTGGCCTCTCTCAGCAGGAAGGGGACCCTCTCCCTGGGGAACGGAGGCGCAGGACCAAAGACAGGTTGCCCCTGTGGCCGCGGGAAGTGGACAGATACCCCCTAGATCTCAGCGTGGCTCCATGGAGGAGGGATCTAGGGTCACGGCCGAGGGCGGGGTGCGCGGAGGGTGGCGGGTAGCCCAGGGGAGGGGGCGGTCCCCTCCTGGGGAGACCCAGAGAAGCGCCTGCCTCCTGGTATTTGATTGGTCACGGAGGGCCGCCTTCCACTGTCCTACCTTGTGGAGCCCAGCTTACCCCCCAGGTCTGCCAAGCCGAGCTTCATCATCCTGAACATTTGTAATTGAACCCTGGTATTCAAACATTCGTGTTTGTGTGTGTGCATGTGTGTGTTTTCTCTGAGCCAAATCTTTTGAAGGTGGTGGCTTGCTTTAGAAGGAAAAAAAAAAAAAAAAAAAAAACCGGCGGAACAACATGTTGCTGGCTAGCCTGGTGATCCTAGTGCACGTATTACCTATTCAAGGTGCCCTCTTTCACTCCTGAAAGACTGGGCAGTGCTGTAACTGACATGGTCACTCAGCATTTTGGGGCTGTTAACAGAGTATAGCAGATAACATTTCTGTTCCCTGAGCATCACGTTTTAATTGGGTCTTAGTGAACCCCACTTAGAGGGTATCCCCCAAACCTTGGACTTCTTCACCCTCGACCCCTTAAAGGCTGAACCCTTCGTCACACCAGGTGGGCGGGCAGGTGTGTCTCTACCCTTCCCCCACCCTGGCTGTGACGACCTGCCCTACCAGGGCACACAGCGATGGCACACCCTCAGAGGGAGGAAAGGGTCAGCACTCAGTTGTCCCCGACTCTGTGATCCCCGGACCACCAGGCTCCTCTGTCCCGGGAGCCTCCAGGCACGGGTGCTGGACTGGGTTGCCCGAGCCCTCCTCCAGCGATCGTCCCCACCCTGGCGTGGCGCCTGAGTCGTCTGCGTCGCAGCCCGTTTCTTAGCCGTCTCAGCCACCAGGGAAGCCCACCTTAGAGGACTGGGAGCTGACAGGTCTGGATTTGCTGCAAAGTGGTGAATGCGGGCGGGGTGAGGGAAGCAAGTCAGTCTCACACCCTAGAGTTAGGTCCTGAGCCCGCAGCGGCCCCGGCCCCAGTGACGGATGGGGCAGTGCTTCTTGGTAATTAACGTGCTCTTGGTACCCTCGCCTTATTGATCGCTCTTTTTTTTTTTCTCGGACACCACACATTGGAGATCACTTTGGTACAAGAATAGGACTGCAAGCTCAGGCTATTGATCTATAAAAGGCTCTTGAAACAGAGAGGGTTCGCTGGCTGGGTGCAAGAAACCCCAGCAGAGAGAATGACTTCCTCCCGCCTGAGCCACACCCAGGGGGGTTCCTAAGGGCAGGAGCAGATGCCCCCGGGGATCCTCCACGGCAGGGCCCTTTGCAGAAGACCCTGTACCTGAGGGGGGTGTATGAGTGGGTGGGGTGGAATGAGGTGGGGAGGCGAGGGCTGCGCTGGGAGCAGGAGCTGAGCGAAATGGGAAGGTGTTTGTTTTATAAAGGTGGACAGCCTGGCTATATTCTTTTAAGAAACAAAATAAATAAAAAGTGAGCAACAAGACACACAGGAGTTAAAGTCTGGAACGAGGCAGTGAGCACTGACCCCTGAGGCCATCGAGCACCTCCGGGAGGCCGAGTGGGAGACAGAGAGCAGGTAGCCCAGGAGGACAGCACAGGCCCTCCACGGTGGGGGTGTATCAGAAGGAAAGCCGGTTGGATTTCAGCTGAGCAAACATCAGGTCTGTGAGTAACAAAGCCTTGGAAATAGCTGGAGGCCATGCTTTATTTAGCTCTGGTGAAGCAGCAGTCAGGGGTTGGAGACTGCTTTCAAGTGCAACACTTCATCTCTCCTAGGGAGGAGTGTCCCGAGGGAGGGTCTTCTAAAACAGCCTGTCATGTCCCATGAGACGACCCCGCAGTTCATCACCCTCGGGCTTCAGAAGAACAGAGAGCCTGCATTGGAGTGGGCCGGGTGCTCTGGGCAAGATGGCAGCCCCACGCTCTCTGAAGCCACAAGTAGGAAAGCTGGGGAAACAGCCGTGTGCTCTCCTGAGGCAGAAGGGAGGGGCGCGTGGCCAGCGAGGCCTCCTCTCACCTGGGCGGTCAGCTGCAGCCTCCAGCAGCAGCATTCTGAGAGGAGCAGAGTCGAGGTGGAAGAAACGTCAAGAGGGCAGAAGTCCCTGGATCTGTTATGTAAGCTGCGTTCTGGGACGAGTTCAGGGGCACCCCAGTGGGGAGGGGCCTGGACACGGAGGCACCGCCTTCCTGAAGGGATTTCCCAGGTCAGCCTCGGAGGCAGGCACAGGTAGGGTCTAGCCCAGCTCCGGCTTTTTCTGGCTGGGCCAACTCAGAAGACGTGCTTAGCCTCTCTGATCCTCCAGTTCTCCTCTGCAAGCGGGGAATTATCGCCCTTGTCCTCCCTAGCTGGCAAACATGCCAAAATGGAGCTACGAGAGCTGAGCAGGTGACCAGCCCTCTGTGGTCAGGTGACCTTCCTAGGAGATGAGTGGTGGTGGTGCTGTTCAGTCTCTCAGTCGTGTCTGATTCTTTTGAGACCGCCAGGCTCCTCTGTCCGTGGGATTATCCAGGTGAGAATACTGGAGTGGGTCGCCATCCCCCTTTCCAGGGGATCTTCCAGATCCCGGAATGGAAGCAGGTCTCCCAAGGCTCCTGGCTTTGCAGGCACATTAGTCCCCGCTGAGCCCCGGGGGAGGCTGAGGTGCTGTTAACGACAGGAGCGACTCCGGCTTGGAGGCTAGAGGAACGGCTGGAGCCAGACCTGCGATTCCAAACCCAGCTTTCTCCAGGTGGCTGAAGCTTATCCTCTGAAGGTGGTCAGGAACGTCTCTGCAGCAGGGCTGTGATCACAGGTTTTACGGTTTTTGTTGTTTTAATTTTCAGTTCAAGTTGCCAACCTCTGTGCTCTGCATGCACTCGGGGCTTAATGAGGCCTTTTGGCCTCGCTCAGCATCAGGGCTGAAAGGGCCTGTTGAGGGCCGGGCTCTGGGCAAGAGGAAAGCTGGGGAACGCCGTTGCTCCTGAGGCAGAAGGGAGGGCGGGCCAGCAGGCCTCCTCTCACCTGGGCGGTCAGCTGCAGCCTCCAGCAGCAGCATTCTGAGAGGAGCAGAGTCGAGGTGGAAGAAACGTCAAGAGGGCAGAAGTTCCCTGGGGGTCGTCAGCTCAGCGCAGATTCTGAGGAGAGGTCAGGGGAACCCTGGATCTGTTATGTAAGCTGCGTTCTGGGACGAGTTCAGGGGCACCCCAGTGGGAGGCCTGGACACGGAGGCACCGCCTTCCTGAAGGGATTTCCCAGGTCAGCCTCGGAGGCAGGCACAGGTAGGGTCTAGCCCAGCTCCGGCTTTTTCTGGCTGGGCCAACTCAGAAGACGTGCTTAGCCTCTCTGATCCTCCAGTTCTCCTCTGCAAGCGGGGAATTATCGCCCTTGTCCTCCCTAGCTGGCAAACATGCCAAAATGGAGCTACGAGAGCTGAGCAGGTGACCAGCCCTCTGTGGTCAGGTGACCTTCCTAGGAGATGAGTGGTGGTGGTGCTGTTCAGTCTCTCAGTCGTGTCTGATTCTTTTGAGACCGCCAGGCTCCTCTGTCCGTGGGATTATCCAGGTGAGAATACTGGAGTGGGTCGCCATCCCCCTTTCCAGGGGATCTTCCAGATCCCGGAATGGAAGCAGGTCTCCCAAGGCTCCTGGCTTTGCAGGCACATTAGTCCCCGCTGAGCCCCGGGGGAGGCTGAGGTGCTGTTAACGACAGGAGCGACTCCGGCTTGGAGGCTAGAGGAAGCGGCTGGAGCCAGACCTGCGATTCCAAACCCAGCTTTCTCCAGGTGGCTGAAGCTTATCCTCTGAAGGTGGTCAGGAACGTCTCTGCAGCAGGGCTGTGATCACAGGTTTTACGGTTTTTGTTGTTTTAATTTTCAGTTCAAGTTGCCAACCTCTGTGCTCTGCATGCACTCGGGGCTTAATGAGGCCTTTTGGCCTCGCTCAGCATCAGGGCTGAAAGGGGCCTGTTGAGGGGAGCGGTGTGTGTGCACCTGTGTGTGTGTAGCCACTTCTCATTGAAAGTCAAAGGGCCAGATGACCCTCATCCCTAACTACTTGGGACCAACTATTTGCCTTTTCTCTCCTGAAACAAAGGCGCCTTTCGGTTCCAGGGTTGTAGGGAGGATTAAAGGATTCAGAGGAGCCGAAGCGACGGCTCACTTGTTAACGAGGAGCTCTGTTCTCCGGGCCAGGAAAGGCACATTCGGCTGAGACGCCTGTGACAGGCTCGGGAAGTAAGTGGATGCTCAGGCGCTGGGTCCTTTGGTGAACGAAGGGAAGATGATATGAATCAGGAGACGAGAAACACCTGAGCAGACTCACGGTGGGGCTTTCCAGAGCTTCGAGGGAGGGAATGTGGTTCCGTTTCAGGTCACCGTCAGTTTTCATCCTGCCCTGCGGACCTTTACCTGTGAGACCTGGGGCCGCTGCCTCCCAAGCCCGAGCTCAGACCTGAGAGGCTTGGCTGAGGGGAGGGGCTTTCCGTCCCTTGAGCCCAGGCTGCCCCCGGCCTGACTTCTGATCTCTCTCGGCAGGGCTTTCCTAGAGTCTCACACTTGATGTGGCTAAAAACAGCAGCGTGCTTCGGCGAGATGCACACTGGATGCATGTATTAATAAAGCTTGGTTGGCGGGCGGCCAAGGGGCGGTCAGCTGTGGGGCCCAGCCAGGTTCCTGGGCTCAGAATAGCAGATGCGGAGAAAGGTCACTGCAAGGGTGTTGTCTTTATGTGTGTGCACACGCGTGTCTCCGTAGGTGTGTGGCCATGTGCATGTGCCTCCTTTCCTGCTGCCACTTCCCCGCAGAGGGGCCGGGCTCCAAACAGGGGAGTGAAGCGCGAGCCGAGCCTCCCCCAGGCTTGCTGTCCGGTGGGCCGCCCTGACCCAGCTCAAGCATTTCGCTCCCTGCCCGTTGGCTTCTCTAAGCTCGTGTTCACGGCCTCTTAGCAACGCTGGCAATGGGGTGAGGGCCAGAGCATCTAGTTGGTCTGTGCTCTGCATGCACTGGGGCTTAATGAGGCCTTTTGGCCTCGCTCAGCATCAGGGCTGAAAGGGGCCTGTTGAGGGGAGCGGTGTGTGTGCACCTGTGTGTGTGTAGCCACTTCTCATTGAAAGTCAAAGGGCCAGATGACCCTCATCCCTAACTACTTGGGACCAACTATTTGCCTTTTCTCTCCTGAAACAAAGGCGCCTTTCGGTTCCAGGGTTGTAGGGAGGATTAAAGGATTCAGAGGAGCCGAAGCGACGGCTCACTTGTTAACGAGGAGCTCTGTTCTCCGGGCCAGGAAAGGCACATTCGGCTGAGACGCCTGTGACAGGCTCGGGAAGTAAGTGGATGCTCAGGCGCTGGGTCCTTTGGTGAACGAAGGGAAGATGATATGAATCAGGAGACGAGAAACACCTGAGCAGACTCACGGTGGGGCTTTCCAGAGCTTCGAGGGAGGGAATGTGGTTCCGTTTCAGGTCACCGTCAGTTTTCATCCTGCCCTGCGGACCTTTACCTGTGAGACCTGGGGCCTGCCTCCCAAGCCCGAGCTCAGACCTGAGAGGCTTGGCTGAGGGGAGGGGCTTTCCGTCCCTTGAGCCCAGGCTGCCCCCGGCCTGACTTCTGATCTCTCTCGGCAGGGCTTTCCTAGAGTCTCACACTTGATGTGGCTAAAAACAGCAGCGTGCTTCGGCGAGATGCACACTGGATGCATGTATTAATAAAGCTTGGTTGGCGGGCGGCCAAGGGGCGGTCAGCTGTGGGGCCCAGCCAGGTTCCTGGGCTCAGAATAGCAGATGCGGAGAAAGGTCACTGCAAGGGTGTTGTCTTTATGTGTGTGCACACGCGTGTCTCCGTAGGTGTGTGGCCATGTGCATGTGCCTCCTTTCCTGCTGCCACTTCCCCGCAGAGGGGCCGGGCTCCAAACAGGGGAGTGAAGCGCGAGCCGAGCCTCCCCCAGGCTTGCTGTCCGGTGGGCCGCCCTGACCCAGCTCAAGCATTTCGCTCCCTGCCCGTTGGCTTCTCTAAGCTCTGCGGCTGGTGTTCACGGCCTCTTAGCAACGCTGGCAATGGGGTGAGGGCCAGAGCATCTAGTTGGCTTTCAGTCCCAGCTTAGGCGTTTTTAGCCAGCCTTCCTTGAGCCGTGGATCCCAATCTGACAAATGGGCTGATGTTAATAAGATGATATGAGCATGACGTCAGATAATGCACCATATGTGTGTCTTGGGCGGCTTTATGAGGAGTAAATGAGTCCACAGCACACGCAGACTTCTAAACCACTAAGAGGCGGGCGAGATAGGAGATTCACAGCTGTCTGCATCCTTGGTGGTCAGTAAGTCATGTCTGACTCCTCAGAACTCCGTGGGCTGTGGCCTGCTGGGCTCCTCTGTCATGGGATTTTTCTAACAAGAATACTGGAGTGGATTGCCATTTCCTCCTCTGGGGATCTTCTGCACCCAGGGATCGAACCTACTGCATCCTACTCCCACCTTGACCTTATCGACCTTTAGGGCACCTCTCAGTTTCCAGATGCTCAGGTCCTCACTTCCCTGCACTGTCTGTCTGCTGGACCCCTTCTCATCTTCCCATCTAGCTTTGCGTCTCCCAGGCCAGGCCCTGCCACTCAGGTTCAGCCCGGCCCGAGATGGCACGGTGAAGACCTTTGAGGCAAAAATCAACTGTTTATCAAATTAGCCTGGATGCTGGAAGCCAGGATAACACAGGAGGAATCAGATGCTAATTAATGAACAACCAGCGCAGACCCGCTGCTTATTTGCATAAATATGCATTGTCAGACTGTCAGGTAAACAGAAGCAGGAAAAAATGCTGGGAAGTGAGATTCATTATGCCTGGTGAGCCTTTGCAGCAGGGATTACAGCCTCTGCGTTTTCTCCTTGAAAAAATTTCCCTACACGCTCCCTTACCCCCTATTCTCTAGTTAGAATTTTACTCTCTTTCTGTTATCAACTGCCACACCCAACAGCCTGCAGACCAGGGCAGGGCTGGTCCTCCGCGAACACTGTCCTCTCTTAAGGACCTGGGTCTCCTTGTCGCTCCGTCACGTCTGACTCTTTGAAGCCCCCACGGACTGCAGCACCTCTGTCTTCCACTGGTTCCCAGAGGCTGCTTAAACTCATGTCCATTGAGTTGGTGGTGCGATCTGACTGTCTCATCCTCTGTGGCCGGCTTCTCCTTTTGCCTTCAATCTTTCCTGGCATTGGGTTCTCCCCTCAGATCTATTTTAAAGACAGGGAGAGGGACCCAGAGGGAGAAAAAAAAAATAACACAACTGTGCCATCGTTTCCTCCTCCGCTAAAAAAGTCCACAGCACACGCAGACTTCTAAACCACTAAGAGGCGGGCGAGATAGGAGATTCACAGCTGTCTGCATCCTTGGTGGTCAGTAAGTCATGTCTGACTCCTCAGAACTCCGTGGGCTGTGGCCTGCTGGGCTCCTCTGTCATGGGATTTTTCTAACAAGAATACTGGAGTGGATTGCCATTTCCTCCTCTGGGGATCTTCTGCACCCAGGGATCGAACCTACTGCATCCTACTCCCACCTTGACCTTATCGACCTTTAGGGCACCTCTCAGTTTCCAGATGCTCAGGTCCTCACTTCCCTGCACTGTCTGTCTGCTGGACCCCTTCTCATCTTCCCATCTAGCTTTGCGTCTCCCAGGCCAGGCCCTGCCACTCAGGTTCAGCCCGGCCCGAGATGGCACGGTGAAGACCTTTGAGGCAAAAATCAACTGTTTATCAAATTAGCCTGGATGCTGGAAGCCAGGATAACACAGGAGGAATCAGATGCTAATTAATGAACAACCAGCGCAGACCCGCTGCTTATTTGCATAAATATGCATTGTCAGACTGTCAGGTAAACAGAAGCAGGAAAAAGTGCTGGGAAGTCAGATTCATTATGCCTGGTGAGCCTTTGCAGCAGGGATTACAGCCTCTGCGTTTTCTCCTTGAAAAAATTTCCCTACACGCTCCCTTACCCCCTATTCTCTAGTTAGAATTTTACTCTCTTTCTGTTATCAACTGCCACACCCAACAGCCTGCAGACCAGGGCAGGGCTGGTCCTCCGCGAACACTGTCCTCTCTTAAGGACCTGGGTCTCCTTGTCGCTCCGTCACGTCTGACTCTTTGAAGCCCCCACGGACTGCAGCACCTCTGTCTTCCACTGGTTCCCAGAGGCTGCTTAAACTCATGTCCATTGAGTTGGTGGTGCGATCTGACTGTCTCATCCTCTGTGGCCGGCTTCTCCTTTTGCCTTCAATCTTTCCTGGCATTGGGTTCTCCCCTCAGATCTATTTTAAAGACAGGGAGAGGGACCCAGAGGGAGAAAAAAAAAATAACACAACTGTGCCATCGTTTCCTCCTCGCCTGACCTGTCCTGCCCATCTTAAATAAAGATGTAGGAAGCCTGGAGTCTGTCTCTCCAACTGGATTGATGGATGGTTTTAATCCTGTCTAATTACAGCTCTTTGGAGCTGTCAATCATTTAAAACCCTGAAACTTAAATGCAAGGAGGTCAGGCGACTCAAACTTACCTAACTGTACAGAGGATAATTAGATGCACTGACGTTAATAAGCATCAGGAGGGAAGCTCCTCCTTTTCCTGCACAAACGGGAACCTCGGAGGATGCGGTGCAGCCGCTGCCGACCTCTCTCTGGGTGGGAAGTGAGAAGTGAGAAGTGAGGTCCAGCAGCGCGGGTGCTCTGGGCTCGAAGCTCGCTCCTCCGTCCCCGAGACACAACTGGAGAGGCCAAGTGCCGCAGTGCAGGATCGCGCGTGATCCGGTGAAGATCCTGTGTACTTCAGGATCCAGTACAGCCAAACAAAGCATGCTATGCTTTAAAAAATAAAAGGAAATATTGGGGACTAGAAAGATGCAGAGAAGGAATACCAAGACTGTGTAAGCCTTAGGAAGTGCAGGACTAACAAGGGACTTGAAACAGAGGATTTGAATAGAAGAATTCAGTCAGCTGTCAAACAGCGAACGAAACTGCCGCGGTGTCTGCTGGAAGCTGCTGGGCGGAGAAACTGCCCGGCCTCTCGCAGTCTGGCTTCTTCCCCGTCTCAGCTCTGTGCCTTGGTTATCTCCCCTGGGAGGTGGACGTGGAGGGCCGGCCCGGGCCACGCCCATCAGCCCCCTCGCGGAAACTGGCCGTGAGCCCCTTCAGCAGTACGGCCTTGGTGCCCCCGGGCAGGAGGAACCTCACGATGGGGGACCCTGCGTCAGGTGGCGATCTGAGCACGGGTGCAGAGGGATGCCCCTGGCGGGGTCCAGCCTCTGTGGGCCACCGGCAGAGTTTGGCGAGACCTCACACCGCTTCGGGGATTCAGGGCCAGAGGCAGGGCCTCAGGGCAGTGGCACTTTGGGCTGGCCCTTGGCTCTCCCTGCTCTCCCAGAGCAGAGCCGAAGAGCCGCTAGCAGGCCCAGAGCCATCCTGGGAGCTTGGCGGAGTGCCCGGGACCACAGGCCTCTCCCCACAGCTGACCCCCCAGAGCTGAGCGCCTCCGGTCTAGACCAAGGTAATGCACCCTCGGAAGCTGTCGAGGTCAAAGATCAAGGAGGAGGCCCGAGGAGGCTCGCGGGCCTGTTAGACTCAGCGTCCTGCAGACTGGGCAGCTGGGGGCTTGCAGTGGCGCGGAAACTTAAATGCAAGGAGGTCAGGCGACTCAAACTTACCTAACTGTACAGAGGATAATTAGATGCACTGACGTTAATAAGCATCAGGAGGGAAGCTCCTCCTTTTCCTGCACAAACGGGAACCTCGGAGGATGCGGTGCAGCCGCTGCCGACCTCTCTCTGGGTGGGAAGTGAGAAGTGAGAAGTGAGGTCCAGCAGCGCGGGTGCTCTGGGCTCGAAGCTCGCTCCTCCGTCCCCGAGACACAACTGGAGAGGCCAAGTGCCGCAGTGCAGGATCGCGCGTGATCCGGTGAAGATCCTGTGTACTTCAGGATCCAGTACAGCCAAACAAAGCATGCTATGCTTTAAAAAATAAAAGGAAATATTGGGGACTAGAAAGATGCAGAGAAGGAATACCAAGACTGTGTAAGCCTTAGGAAGTGCAGGACTAACAAGGGACTTGAAACAGAGGATTTGAATAGAAGAATTCAGTCAGCTGTCAAACAGCGAACGAAACTGCCGCGGTGTCTGCTGGAAGCTGCTGGGCGGAGAAACTGCCCGGCCTCTCGCAGTCTGGCTTCTTCCCCGTCTCAGCTCTGTGCCTTGGTTATCTCCCCTGGGAGGTGGACGTGGAGGGCCGGCCCGGGCCACGCCCATCAGCCCCCTCGCGGAAACTGGCCGTGAGCCCCTTCAGCAGTACGGCCTTGGTGCCCCCGGGCAGGAGGAACCTCACGATGGGGGACCCTGCGTCAGGTGGCGATCTGAGCACGGGTGCAGAGGGATGCCCCTGGCGGGGTCCAGCCTCTGTGGGCCACCGGCAGAGTTTGGCGAGACCTCACACCGCTTCGGGGATTCAGGGCCAGAGGCAGGGCCTCAGGGCAGTGGCACTTTGGGCTGGCCCTTGGCTCTCCCTGCTCTCCCAGAGCAGAGCCGAAGAGCCGCTAGCAGGCCCAGAGCCATCCTGGGAGCTTGGCGGAGTGCCCGGGACCACAGGCCTCTCCCCACAGCTGACCCCCCAGAGCTGAGCGCCTCCGGTCTAGACCAAGGTAATGCACCCTCGGAAGCTGTCGAGGTCAAAGATCAAGGAGGAGGCCCGAGGAGAGGCTCGCGGGCCTGTTAGACTCAGCGTCCTGCAGACTGGGCAGCTGGGGGCTTGCAGTGGCGCGGAGGTCTGAAGATGGCAGAAGCTGTCGTCTAGAGGAGGGTGCGGGTCCCGGCGGGTGTGGGGGGCTGCCGTGTGCCATGATGTGGCGGCGGGGCCTGCAGGGTGAAGTCAGCAGGGCAAAGTCTCCTCTGACCCAACTTGGTAGTTGCACGTGAAGAGCCATCTGAGGCAAAGCAGAGGTAGCTGCAGGCACGTTAAGAAGGTGAATTCCCAGAGTGCCTCGGAAGCCGCAGCTCCGGCCTGGTCTCGTCTCTCCAGCGGAGGAGGGGTCCGAGGCCGCCGGCAGCCTCTCCCTAGCTCACCCGCGAGCCTCGCGTCTCCTCCTCCTGCCGGTCTTTGTAGTCAGAGCCTCGTGACCCAGCTCTCGATCACATACGCTCGTGTGTTCTTCCCACTTCTTTCCGTGCTGGAAAGGGCTCCCTTTCACATTTCTTTCCTAAGGGTAGACATCATGGTCCCCTGGTGGCTCAGAAGGTAAAGAATCTGCCTGCAATGCAGGAGACCTGGGTTTGATCCCTGGGTGGGGCAGATCCCCTGGAGAAGGGAGTAGCCACCCACTCCAGGATTCTTGCCTGGAGGATTCCATGGCCAGAGGAGCCTGGTGGGCCCATGGGGTCACGAAGAGTCGAACACGACTGAGTGACTGACACACGCGATAAGGCAGGCCTTGGCTGTAGAGCAGTTCGTGTTGTTTCAGAGCCGTTTTCCTCCCTTTGGATTCACTCTCCGTGAAGTCAGACATCGGCAGGGCCAGGGGGACCACGCCCATGCAACAGATGTGGACACTGAGGCCTGGAGAAGGGGAGGGGGCTGCTGGGCTCTCCCTACTGTTTGGGACCAGCTGTGAGGCCCCATGCTACAGGCGGAACTTCTGCTGCAAACTGCCTCCCCCTGGCTTTCCGTATGCTCCCTAGCCCCAACCCCAATAAACAGGAAAGGCTCAAGAGATGTTTGATAATTTAACTTTTTAAACAGCTATGTTTTAAACCTGCCAAACCCCAATGTGGCCAATTAAAGATGGCTACAAATTTTCTCCCATTAAGAGATGGGGTCTAATGACTATATCCTTGAACCAGGGCTTCAGAGACCAATTCCAATGTGTAGGGGAGATTCTCCCATACCAGTGCCAGACAATTCTCAAATGTGAGTGGTTTGACTCAATTCCGACCCTACCTACCCGGAGATCACATCAGATTGAGGCAGGAGATGCATGGGCCCCAGGCTGAAGAGCTGAAGTTTCATCCTGTGGACTGACACTCCAGAATGAAAATGGCAGGAAGCTCGAGAGAGGAGGCTGGGCTGCCCAGATTAAAGACTCCGTATTCCTCATTCTCTGGGTCAGTGAGATCTTCCGGACTATACTTGCACTGAAAGGCTGCTCAGAGATCCAAAAGGGAGGGGGCACCGCCCCACAGGGCTCAGTGTGTCCTGTTGATCAGCCACGCCGGACTGCTTGTGACCCTGTGGACTGTAGCCCACCAGGCCCCTCTGCCACGGTAGTTTCCAGGCAAGAATGCTGGAGTGAGTTACCATTTCCTCCTCCAGGGGACCTTCCCCACCAAGGATCCAACCTGTGTCCCTTGCATCTGCTGTACCGGCAGGTGGGTTCTTCACCACTAGCCACCCCATGCTGGGTGATGTCAGCCGACCCGTGAGCCTCTTCGCTAGCATCCACCTTGGCTAAGAGGAGTGTGCGCACACATTAGAGGGCCCTGGATATACCAGATACAAACTCAGACCCAGGCAAGGCAAGATGCTTGGCCAGAGGAAAACCAGGAGAAATGTCCCGTAAAAGTGATTCAAACTACGATGAGGCCGCAGCTGCCTCTCTCAGCTGTTCTGTGGCCTCTCCACAGGTGCCCTTTTCCACCGCTGTTCCTCTGCTTTCGCCTCCATGTGGACGTTCACTGTTACACAGCCCACGGGCCAGGGCCTTGTCATGGGCCACTGGTCCCTGGCGGTCAGTCTAGTGGTTAGGATTCAGAGCTTTCACTGCTGTGGCCTGACTTCAGCCTCTGGCCAGGCCACCGTAGGCCAAGGTCACCTGAGATCCACCTGCTGCAGGTGAAGGGTTCCGCCCTACAAGACCATCCCCCTGGACTCCCCACCCGCGACTTCAGACCCAGGCAGCATGTCCACATTGTCCCCTGCGCTCCTGACTGATGAACTAAACCAAAGGGCACACCAGACCCTTCTTGGGTCTAATTAACTTGCTTGAACAGCTCATAGAGCTCAGAGAAGCACTGCTTACCATATTGCCAATTTATGAGAACATGGGCGTGGCCAGATGGAAGAGAGGCGCATGGGAAGGTGCGAGGTACAGACCTTGAGGCTCTTTTTAAACAGAGGTTTTATTATTTTTGTTGCTGGTTGGTCCGTCATTCACGTCTGACTCTTTAGCGACCCTGTGGACTGAAGCCCACCAGGCTCCTCTGTCCATGGGATTCTCCAGGCAAGAATACTGGAGTGGGTAGCCAGCCCTTCTCCAGGGAACCTTCCCACCCCAGGGGTCAAGCTTGGGTCTCCTGTATCACAGACAGATTCCTCACCACTGAGCCACCAGGGAAGCCATAGGCATGGCTGATTACCTTGTTGACCACTGGTGACTGAATTCCCTCTCTAGCCTGTCTCTCCTCCCAGGAAGTGGAGTGCACGTTCCAACCCTCTCGTCCCAAGGTTGGCTCCACTAGCCACCCCATGCTGGGTGATGTCAGCCGACCCGTGAGCCTCTTCGCTAGCATCCACCTTGGCTAAGAGGAGTGTGCGCACACATTAGAGGGCCCTGGATATACCAGATACAAACTCAGACCCAGGCAAGGCAAGATGCTTGGCCAGAGGAAAACCAGGAGAAATGTCCCGTAAAAGTGATTCAAACTACGATGAGGCCGCAGCTGCCTCTCTCAGCTGTTCTGTGGCCTCTCCACAGGTGCCCTTTTCCACCGCTGTTCCTCTGCTTTCGCCTCCATGTGGACGTTCACTGTTACACAGCCCACGGGCCAGGGCCTTGTCATGGGCCACTGGTCCCTGGCGGTCAGTCTAGTGGTTAGGATTCAGAGCTTTCACTGCTGTGGCCTGACTTCAGCCTCTGGCCAGGCCACCGTAGGCCAAGGTCACCTGAGATCCACCTGCTGCAGGTGAAGGGTTCCGCCCTACAAGACCATCCCCCTGGACTCCCCACCCGCGACTTCAGACCCAGGCAGCATGTCCACATTGTCCCCTGCGCTCCTGACTGATGAACTAAACCAAAGGGCACACCAGACCCTTCTTGGGTCTAATTAACTTGCTTGAACAGCTCATAGAGCTCAGAGAAGCACTGCTTACCATATTGCCAATTTATGAGAACATGGGCGTGGCCAGATGGAAGAGAGGCGCAGGGGAAGGTGCGAGGTACAGACCTTGAGGCTCTTTTTAAACAGAGGTTTTATTATTTTTGTTGCTGGTTGGTCCGTCATTCACGTCTGACTCTTTAGCGACCCTGTGGACTGAAGCCCACCAGGCTCCTCTGTCCATGGGATTCTCCAGGCAAGAATACTGGAGTGGGTAGCCAGCCCTTCTCCAGGGAACCTTCCCACCCCAGGGGTCAAGCTTGGGTCTCCTGTATCACAGACAGATTCCTCACCACTGAGCCACCAGGGAAGCCATAGGCATGGCTGATTACCTTGTTGACCACTGGTGACTGAATTCCCTCTCTAGCCTGTCTCTCCTCCCAGGAAGTGGAGTGCACGTTCCAACCCTCTCGTCCCAAGGTTGGCTCCACTGGCAGCCAAGTCAGCTCGTGTGCATAGCAAAGGACGACTTGGCCACTCCCTACATTTAGGAAATTCCAAGATTTGGGGGAGCTGTGGACCTGGAACTGGAGAAGGATTACATGTATAGCTGCAGTATGTTTTGGGCATCTGAATGAATAAGTACATATTTCTTATAAATCACAGTATCCCAGGGCTAGACTCTGTGGTTTGCTATAAGCCAAAGAATACGGCAGACCTGATATTGCCAAGGTCAAGTGGCTTCCAACTTGTTTGCTAGGAGCCCTGAGACACCAGGTAAGAGGTCTGATTACTTGAAGACTACCATGCCGGTGGGGCAAAGGCATCTCATTCAGGAGGGCAGTTCTGGGTGAGCCTCCCTACCTTCTTGCCAAAGTGTGCCAGACGTGTGAAGAAAACCCTCTTGAGCTTTTCAGATCAGCCCATCCATAAATTACCCACGAATGGACTTTATCTATGGCGCATGGGACAGAAAGATCACCCGCATGAAGCCTACTGAATTCCCAGGGGCTAAGATGTGGGTAGTCTATTATAGAGAGATAAATAACAGAAACACCTTGAGAAATTTCTAGTCTTTCCCCGAGTCTACAGAGAACAGACACCAACACTTGAACAGCAACTAGGTTAATGCAGACTCACACCCTGCGCAGATCATGTGTGAGGTCTTTTGGTACCATTTTAGCTTTTCTTATCGCTTTTGCTATGAGAGGAAATGGGTTTCCCAGGTGGAGGTGGAGAATCTTCCTGCCAATGCTGGAGATACGACAGATGTGGGTTTCATCTCTGGGTCAGGAAGGTCCCCTGGAGTAGGCCATGGCTGCCCACTTCAGTGCTCTGTGTGGCAGAGAGCTGGAGATGACTGAGTAGTTGCAGAACTAGAGATGACTGAGCAGCAGCCGCAGCTGCAGTATGAGATGCAATAGTGTGACTATTCTGAAATCTCTTAGAAAATTGGGTTCTGCTTAGACCCACTCCCTTAGTGTGAGCTGTGGAAGTGTTCACAAACCATCATCCATTCTCGAGCACCTTCCTGTTCTCGACTGTGTCCAGTTCTATGTATCATTCAAGGTCCAGCTCGAATGCTTCCTTGGCCAGGAAATTCTTCTTTGGCTCCCACTCCGAAGACAGCTTGCTTGTTCCACATTTTCAAAGAAGTACGTCTGCGTTTTTACAACGCTGACTATATTCTGCTTCCCATGTTGTTGTCGTTCACTCCCGCAGGTGTGGCCAGCTCTCTGTGGCCGCGTGGACTCCAGCACACAGCCTTCCCTGTCTGGCACTGTCTCCTGGAGTTTGCTCAAACTCATGTTACTGTCCATGACGTCATCCGGCCGTCTCAGCCTCTCTGCCGGCTTCTGCCCTTGCCCTCTGTCTTTCCCAGTATCAGGGGCTTCTCCAGCGAGTCGACTCTCCACACCAGGCGGCCAAAGTATTGGAGCTTTAGTTTGAGCACCAGTCCTGCCAGGGAATATTCAGGGTTGGTTTCTTTTAGGATTGACTGGTTGGATCTCCTTGCTGTCCAAGGCTCCTTTAAAATACAAGTCTCTCCTGTGCTACTCAAGGTCTTTAACTCAGCTGACCTTTGCTTATTGACCTTATTTCCTTACAGTCTCTTGTTTAGCTTACTGTGGAAGAGATACTGCTGTGTGTTCGCTCACCTTTTCCTTCTGGGAACATAGGAAATCGCCCTGCGGTGCCACTAGGTCGGGCCCACAAGACTGCGTTCTCGTCCAGAGTCTGTGAGCAAAGAAGTGGTGTATTCTCAGGTCGGGTTAGAGCCTCTCCACCATCTCTCTTCCTGCCACAGCAACTTTGGAGATGAAAATAGCAGAACTATATGGTATCAGAGGGTCCCCTGAATCATATCCCACTTGGTAGCAGTGAGAAATAAGTCTCTTTATGTTAAGTGGGTTAGGGGCTCATAGGTCGTGGCATAGCCGATTCTTTCCGTGTGGGATGACATGGTAACAATTATGACAATAGCTCCTATCTCTTGAAGCCTATTATGAGCCGGGTGCTCTCTTAAGTGTCTTTGATATTTCATACCTTAAAATATTTCTAACAACCCTGAACAGCAGGTAGTATTAATGAAACTCTCATTTTAGAGTTGAAGCGCTTGAAACCCAGGAAGATTAAAATAAGTGTTGAATGTAATTAGTAAATGGTAGAGCTGGGAGTTGAACCCGTGTCTGGCTGACTCCACAGCAATTACCCAGCCAACCGTATGGACTCAGTTCCTACGTCTGTCCATTCCAGGGGGCGTTTTGCTGGGTATCATCCCAAGCCGGGACTCTAGGTAAATGTTTTTGTTTTTTGTTTGATTCAAATTGCAGGAAATCATAGAAATGTAAAGTTATTTCATGTAAATACTCCATTTACCGTCATTTCTGAATCCTGAAATCATTCTGATGTTGAAGTGAAGAGGTGAAAGTCGCTCAGTTGTTTCTGACTCTTTGCAGCTCTATGCCTGTAGGCATCCAGGTTCCTCTGTCCATGGAATTCTCTAGGCAGAATGCTTTCAGCGGGTAGCCATTCCCTTCTCCAGGGGATTTTCCCAGCCAGGGATCCAGCCCGGAGCTCCTGAGTCGCAGCCAGATTCTTTATGTTAAGAGGGTTTTAAACCGAAAGCTCATCTCTCTCCACTACTGACCTAATTCAGATGCTCCCCCCCCGCCCCCCGCCCCTGCCAAGGTGGCAGAAGCAGGAGGTGGCCTTCCTCCTGAGTTGGGAACCCCAGAATAACAGAGTGAATGAGAACCGTTTTGAGAACAGTTGTGATGGTTGAAGATTTTTATCTGAACCTGCATTTAGTCTTTTCTCTACTTGTGCCTTAGTTTCCCAGGAAACCTCACTCTTTGTGAAGGTTTTCGGTTGAGGCAGCAGCATGGTAGCCGTTCTCAAGATGCAATAAAAAGTTGGATTTGAGATTTGCAAAGGCTCCATGAAGGGTCCCCCATTTTCGGGGTGCAGCACTGATGGGACCTCGTGAGGTGTTACGTAAGCGGTGCCAGTGGCCAGAGCCCAGCGTGCCCAGTGAGGGCTGCAGGGCGTGGTTCATGGAAGCAATTCCTGAGCCAGGTTCTTACGTCGCCACGATGCCTCCAGTTACGGGCAAGGTTGGGAGGAGTCTCAACAGAATGAGTGTTTGTATTTTCAGGGCCCTGGGAATCCGTAAAGATCGCTGGAGTGTATTATTTCACTCCTACTCTGCCTTCTTAGTCCTCTCATCTGATTTAAAACATTCTCAGCTCCGGGTGTAAAATTAAACACTCATGACCTAGCCGATACGAGCACATAGAATAAAGGGGGAAAGACAGCCTTCAAGACACAGCTTAATTACAGAGGGCAGGGCCCGCCACTCTTTCCCGTGGATAGAATTAGCAGTCCTAGCTATAGGAGCTGCTTCAGTATATAATTATTTAAAATGTTGAAATGATCTCATATACACAGAAAATTTCTAAGCATAGTAAGTCCCCTACGTACAAACCTTCAAGTTGCGACCTTTCAAAGATGCAAACCCGCGTGCCAGGCCTGTGTGGCAGTTGTCACCCTGGACTACTGAACATTTCAAGGGACTGTATTAGTAGATTATGTTTGTGTTAGATTATGTCCTGTTAGAAATGGTTTTTTAAATTTTTTGCTTGATTTTTTTTTTTTTTTTTTGGCCACTTCTATTGGTCTTTCATTTATTTTCATCTTTGTTCTTTGGCCTGTGTGGGCCTCCCATCGCAGTGGCCTCTGTTGTCACAGAGCGCTGGCTCCGGGCGCATGCGCCCCAGAGCCCCGGCTCAGCAATTGGACACATCCATCCAGCCGCTCCACGGCACGTGGGATCTACCCAGGCCAGGGATCGAACCGGCGCCCCTTGCACTGCAAGGCGGTGTCCTTACCTACTAGACCACTAGGGAAGCCCTTTGTTTGATTTTTAGGTCTGTATATTTGTGTGAAAAGTATTATAAACCTATTGCAGTGCTATATAGCAGATTCCATTAGTTGTTAGACTTATGAACAAATTGGACTTACCTACATGTCCTCATAAGGGAGCCTGTTTGTAAATTAGGGGACTTACTGTACAATTAAAGTAACTTGTTTTAGCTGAACCATTTAAGAGTAAGTTGTTGACTTTGTGTCCTATCACGCCTGAATTCTTTATTAAGGATAGTATCTTAGGTAGCCACAAATAGCCATGAGCATCAGGAAACCGACATTGGTATATGATGACAAGTTTTCCAGACTTACTCAGGCGTAACTGACCTGTAATGTTGTGCAAGTGAGGTTGTGCCAGTCGCTTCAGTCATGTCTCAGTCTTTGCAGCCTTCTGGACTGTAGCCTGTCAGACTCCTCTGTGTGTGGGATTCTCCAGGCAAGAATACTGGAGTGGGTTGCTTTTCCATTCTCCAGGGGATCCATCCAATCCTGGGATTGAACCTGTGTCTCTTACGTCTCCAGCACTGGCAGGAGGTCCTTTACCACTAGTGGCAAATGGGGAGCCCTAGTAAGTTTAAGGTGTACAATGTAATGATTTGATATAGTCAGACACACACACACACGTGTATATATAATGTGAAATGATTACACAGTGTTAAACACCTCTGTCGCCTCATATAATTGTGTGGTGAGAACATTTAGGGTCTACTCTCTTAGCAACTTTTAAACACACGATCCAGTATTGTAAACTAGTTACCACATTGTGTATTAGATCCTCGTAATATATCTTTTTTTTTTTTGAAATATATCTTTTTAATGTGATTACTGTTTAGTCCTCAGACCCCATTCAAGCTTCTGAGCTGCCCCTGTGTCCCGATCAGCAAGAAGATCCAGCCTGGATTAATCCTCACCCCTACGTTCTCAGGCCCTAACACCCACACTGGGCCACCCTAAGGGTGGACGTTCTCTTCAGTTGCTTGGGCTCAGAACCCCCACCCTGGGCACTGGGCAGCTTTCCTCTCCTAGCTTGATTCTGCTCTAGAATGAACGTGTTTGAGAAGACGGGTGACTAGAATCACAATCTGAAAGCCCAGGCGATAGAAGCATACTGGATTCCTTCACCTCCGTGGCTCCCTCTTTCTTGAGGGGTAAGGAAGTGGAGGCATTGCAACGCTCACGATAGGAATGCTCTGGAACCAGGATTACGGCTGGGCCCAGGCAGAGCGAGTAACCCCTCTTTGTGTGGCCCAGTGCTGGTCTCCCAGTTCATCCCACCTCCCCAGCCCTGCTATGTCCATACGTCTACATCTGCATCTCTATGCTTTGCCTGCAAATAATTCATCTCTACCATTTTTCTAAATTCCATATGTATGCATTAATATACAATATTTTTCTCTTTCTGACTTACTTCATTCTGTATGACCAGCTAAGTCCATCTGCATTACTGCGAATGACTCAATTTCATTCCTTTTCACGACTGAATAATATTCCATTGTACCATGTCTTCTTTATTCGCTTGTCAATGGACTTTCACATGGCTTCCATGTCCTTGTTATTGTAAATAGTGCCAAAGAACATGAGTCTCTTTGAATTACGGTCTTCTCAGGATACAAGGGCATAGACTCTTTGCACTGCATACCTGGAAGCGTGGTGCTGGAGTCCAGGGAGTTTAGAATGCGTGGCCGCGCAACCTCTGTTCTCTACTTCCTCCCCATTCGGAGGCCCTTCACAAGCTGATCTGCTTTTCTACCTTCCAGAATTTCCCTCCCACACAGGACAGCACTTTTGCTTTAGCATTCTTTCTGAATCCTTGAGCATGCCTTGTTAGAGATGCCTTAATTTTTTTTCCCTTTAATGTTACACCTTGTTGCGTCTACTTCCTGAAGCTCAGATTGTCTCTTGTCTCCCTGCCCTGCTTCCAGCTCTGACTCCATTATAAATCTTCCCACATCTCTCATTCTGGCTGTTACCGCTGGCACATAATTTTCTTAATGGTCTGCTGTGTTGTGTGTCTTTGAATCAGTTGTTTAGGCTTCTCTAGCTAGAAGTTCTATTTCTAATTCAAGCAACACCAGAGATAGGTGGCCAGGGACCCTGGACCAACCCCCAGTCTTCACCTTCCTCCCTCACTTTCTACTTCAACAGGCGGCGTGACCCTCTGGATTAATTAGCCAGCATTCTGGTTTGCCTGGAACAGTTCTGGTTTGTGCTTGTGGTTCTGTTCTAATAATGAGAAGTGTCTCTGTTCTTTCTCAGAAGTTCTACTTTGGAGAATAAATTATGTGGTGCTGGGGATAGAGCAATTTCTAGGTGACTCACCCAAAATCCTACGTCTAAAATCCCTTTGTGTGGCCCAGTGCTGGTCTCCCAGTTCATCCCACCTCCCCAGCCCTGCTATGTCCATACGTCTACATCTGCATCTCTATGCTTTGCCTGCAAATAATTCATCTCTACCATTTTTCTAAATTCCATATGTATGCATTAATATACAATATTTTTCTCTTTCTGACTTACTTCATTCTGTATGACCAGCTAAGTCCATCTGCATTACTGCGAATGACTCAATTTCATTCCTTTTCACGACTGAATAATATTCCATTGTACCATGTCTTCTTTATTCGCTTGTCAATGGACTTTCACATGGCTTCCATGTCCTTGTTATTGTAAATAGTGCCAAAGAACATGAGTCTCTTTGAATTACGGTCTTCTCAGGATACAAGGGCATAGACTCTTTGCACTGCATACCTGGAAGCGTGGTGCTGGAGTCCAGGGAGTTTAGAATGCGTGGCCGAGCAACCTCTGTTCTCTACTTCCTCCCCATTCGGAGGCCCTTCACAAGCTGATCTGCTTTTCTACCTTCCAGAATTTCCCTCCCACACAGGACAGCACTTTTGCTTTAGCATTCTTTCTGAATCCTTGAGCATGCCTTGTTAGAGATGCCTTAATTTTTTTTCCCTTTAATGTTACACCTTGTTGCGTCTACTTCCTGAAGCTCAGATTGTCTCTTGTCTCCCTGCCCTGCTTCCAGCTCTGACTCCATTATAAATCTTCCCACATCTCTCATTCTGGCTGTTACCGCTGGCACATAATTTTCTTAATGGTCTGCTGTGTTGTGTGTCTTTGAATCAGTTGTTTAGGCTTCTCTAGCTAGAAGTTCTATTTCTAATTCAAGCAACACCAGAGATAGGTGGCCAGGGACCCTGGACCAACCCCCAGTCTTCACCTTCCTCCCTCACTTTCTACTTCAACAGGCGGCGTGACCCTCTGGATTAATTAGCCAGCATTCTGGTTTGCCTGGAACAGTTCTGGTTTGTGCTTGTGGTTCTGTTCTAATAATGAGAAGTGTCTCTGTTCTTTCTCAGAAGTTCTACTTTGGAGAATAAATTATGTGGTGCTGGGGATAGAGCAATTTCCCTCTCTTCTACACATCTTGATTTTTTTTTTTTTTAACATCTTGAGTTCTTGTGGTTAGACAGATAATGAAATTGACGCAAGGCAGATTAACAAGAGAAAAAAGAAACAAGTTTTAATTTATTCATGCCCCAAATAGACAGCTTTTATATTTTTTAGACAAACAATAAATCTATGAGGAATTAACAGGATAAAAAACTAGGTTTGGGGTGTCCAATTAGTGAAGAACCTACACAGAGTTTGGGCTTGGGTTGTGAATTAAAGAAGTAAGAGGTTTGTTTATATGGGCTTCTGAGTTCCCTATATTTGCAGTAATGGTGTCCTTCTACTTCTAGATGCGGGGCCTGCACCCATAGCATAAGAGATATATTTTCTGCTTTTTAGGAGAGAGAAGACTCAAAGTGTTCCTCTTATATTGGCTGTTTCTTCAAGTAAGTTTTATTCAAAATAATCAGTTGTGAAGGGAGGCACATTTAGGGGTGGCCCGCCCTGGGCCGCAGCACCGATCTGTCTGCCTAATGGCATCTGTGTGAAGCAGCCCACCCTCTGTGGTGGACATGGGAGGCCTGAGGGCTCCGACAGTGGAATCGCAGACGGAGTGTCCGGCGGTGTGTATGGCAGACAGCTCCTTGGCTGTTGTTTAAACACAAGACTGGAGGTTGCCTCCTATACTCCTCTTTTGAAAACCATTAACACCTCAGCCAACTCATGATGACAAAGCCTGGAATCTAGTTGTATCTAGACCTATTTGAGCTTTCCTGGTGGCTCAGCAGTAAAGAATCCACCTGCCAATGCAGACAGACTCACGTGGCAGTCCGCTCCAGCATTCCTGCCTGGGAAATCCCACGGACAGAGGAGCTCGCCAGGTTACTGTCCGTGGGGCTGCAAAGACTCAGACACAGCTTAATGAATAAACAGCAGCCATAAAGATCTATTTAGAGTAGTAGGTTGACCAGACTCACCTGATGATGACAAAGCTTTCCCTTGGTCACCCATCAGAGGATGAACAATGGACACAGCTGTGGAATCTGTGCAGCCGCTGACCCTTTATGCTCTCTGCATGGGGAAGACCAGTGCAAAGCTTACCCGGAGGGCCCCTGGTAGAGCCGTGTCGGCCCCTGGTAGAGCTGATGAAGAGCTTCAGGATGCAGCTCAGAAGACGTGCCACCACTGGTTCACCAGATCTATTCACGTGTGCCACTGGGCCTGGCAGTTGCTGGCTGGTTCCCAGGCTCCCCTCTTCTACTTGGGGGCTCACCTTTTGGCCTGCCCACCTGTCTGGGACAAAGCACTGGGTAGCAGGGTCAGAAAACAGAACCAGGGAGGTCCTAGAGCTTCCTTGTCTGTTTTTTTTTCTTTTTTCTTTTTTGACCTTTCCTCTGACTGATGGCTACTACAAAATTAATTCTTGAGACTGAATTGACTGAAAGGACAGTGAGTAAAAACTGGGAGTTGTACATCACTAAGTCTCTGGGAAGAAAATAGAAAGAGACTCAGTCTCAAAAGTGACCTTAAAGGGCGCATACACTGAATATGTTGACCTCGTCCCTGATGATTAACATTACAACAGTTTTTCCTAAGGAGCAATATTTTTTTTCCTAAGGGGCAAAACCAATAAGCCAAGTCCTTTTTTTTTTTTAAGATAAAAGAATGTTGTCCAAGGGCTAGAGAGGAGATGAAGGAATGGGAGAAAAATATGGAAAAGTTGGCATAAAGTCACCTGAAGGAGCGAGAACCAGGCACAGATCACCTGGACAAGCAGAGGCACAGGAGAAGAGGTGGAGGAAGACGAGTGTTGAGCTTGATTCCCGAGGCAGAGTTCAGAGCAACTGACTGGCTTGGGGGCTGGGGTAGTGGCTGGCCAAGGTGGGGTGCAAGGGGCCCCTAGTGATCCATATCATCATCGCCTGTTAGGTCTCTGGCCTGGCCGAAGGGCCCAGGTCACTGAACTACTGTGACTATGGTACCAACAGTCTCTATTAAAATAGAAGTTTTATAGATGTGCTTGAAGAGTACAATATGAAGTAATGTATCGAGTGGAGTCAGTCCCTGTTTTGTAGCCTGAGGAACACTTTGGAAAAGGGAAGGTGTTGAAGAGCTGCAGGGCTGGGACAGTATCAGGATGCGGTTGAAAACACTCAACCTCTGGAGTAGAAGGGGCCTTGGACCCCTAGGGACAAGAATTCTGAGACTAAATTTTACCTACGTCATTGTTTTATCAAGGGTCAGATCAGAATAGGCTGTCATTTGTTCATATACTTAGTTCATTTCTTCACTATGTGAGGCCGACTTCCATGTGCTCCAGTGGTTGAGGGAGTGGCTGATTCTAGCAATGGGAAAGCTACAGAGAAAGGTCAGGAGCAGTTGTGAGGAAGGCAGAGAACAAGTTAGAGCAAATGCATTTGTGCCATGATGTTGGCGAGCCAAGGCAAGTGTCCTGGCTGCACGGGACGGTCGGTAGGAAGAGCCAGCAGTGATCAGAAGCAGGGGCGCTAACGGTGGTGTCAGTCGAGACCCGGTGTGATGGGTTGAACAGCGTCCTCCCCTCTTCGCCAAGTTCATGTCCACCTGGAACCACAGAATGGAACCTTTTTTGGAAAGCAGGTCATTTCAGATGTAATTAGTTAAAATGAGATTATACTAGACGTGTGTGTGTCCTCTCAGTTGTGCCCACCTCTGTGACCCCCTGGGCTGTAGCCCGCCAGGCTCCTCTGTCCATGGGATTCTCCAGGCATGAATGTTGGAATAGGTTGCCATTCCCCACTCTAGTGGACCTTCTCAACCCAGAGATCAAACTGTGCCTCTTGCATCTCCTGCTGTGGCCGGCAGATTCGTTACCGCTAGCATCTGTTGTGGTTATTCAGTCACTAAGTTGTGCTAAACTCTCTGTGACCCTGTGCGCTGTAGCATGCCGGGCTTCCCTGTCTTTCGCTGTCTCCTGGAGTTTGTTCAGACTCACGTGCACTGAGTTGGTGATGCCATCCAATCATCTGGTCCTCTGTCGCCCCCTTTCTCTTCCTGCCCTCAATCTTTCCCAGCATCAGGGTCTTTTCTCTTTGCATCAGGTGGCCACAGTATTGGGGCTTCAGCTTTAGCATCAGTCCTTCCACTGAATATTCAGGATTGATTTCCTTTAGGGTTGACAGGTTTGATCTCCTTTCAGTCCAAGGAACTCTCAAGAGCCTTCTTCAACACCACAGCTCCAAAGCAATTCTTCAGCACCTCGTTGATGGTCAATTCTAGCGTCCATACATGACTACTGGAAAAAAAAACAACCCATAGCTTTGACTATCTGGACCTTTGTTGGCAAAGTGATGTCTCTGCTTGATCAATATGCTAGGTTTGTCGTAGCTTTTCTTTCCAAGGGGCAAGTGCCACCTGAGGGAGCTTCTAACCCAGTGGCTGGCTCTTTTTTTTTTTTTTTAAACATTTATTTATTGATTTATTTTGGGGGTGGAGGGGAGGGTGGGCCGCTTCTATTGGTCTTTCATTTGTCAATTTTTCATCTATCTTTGTTCTTTGGCTCCTGTGGGCCTCCCATTGCAGTGGCCTCTCTTGCTGCAGAGCACCGGCTCTGGGCACATGCGCTCCAGAGCTCCGGCTCGGTAACTGGACACATCGGTCCAGCGGCTCCACAGCACATGGGATCTTCCCAGGCCAGGGATCGAACCGGCACCCCTTGCACTGCAAGGCGGTGTCTTTACCCACTGGACCACCAGGGGAAGCCCCAGTGGCTGGCTCTTTGTGAGAGAAAGGAGAGGAAGATTCAGACACAGGGGCCCAGAGGAGACAGGGCGTAACACTACAGGACAGCACAGACAGAGACTGGATCGATGCATCTCAAAACCAAGGAGTGGGAAGAACTGCTGAGAACCACAGAATCTGGGGGAGAGGATAGTCTGTCTCTAGAGCCTCCAGGTTAGCTAACTCTGCTGACCCTGTGCGCTGTAGCATGCCGGGCTTCCCTGTCTTTCGCTGTCTCCTGGAGTTTGTTCAGACTCACGTGCACTGAGTTGGTGATGCCATCCAATCATCTGGTCCTCTGTCGCCCCCTTTCTCTTCCTGCCCTCAATCTTTCCCAGCATCAGGGTCTTTTCTCTTTGCATCAGGTGGCCACAGTATTGGGGCTTCAGCTTTAGCATCAGTCCTTCCACTGAATATTCAGGATTGATTTCCTTTAGGGTTGACAGGTTTGATCTCCTTTCAGTCCAAGGAACTCTCAAGAGCCTTCTTCAACACCACAGCTCCAAAGCAATTCTTCAGCACCTCGTTGATGGTCAATTCTAGCGTCCATACATGACTACTGGAAAAAAACAACCCATAGCTTTGACTATCTGGACCTTTGTTGGCAAAGTGATGTCTCTGCTTGATCAATATGCTAGGTTTGTCGTAGCTTTTCTTTCCAAGGGGCAAGTGCCACCTGAGGGAGCTTCTAACCCAGTGGCTGGCTCTTTTTTTTTTTTTTAAACATTTATTTATTGATTTTTTTTGGGGGGGGGGTGAAGGAGGGGGGCGGGTGGGCCGCTTCTATTGGTCTTTCATTTGTCAATTTTTCATCTATCTTTGTTCTTTGGCTCCTGTGGGCCTCCCATTGCAGTGGCCTCTCTTGCTGCAGAGCACCGGCTCTGGGCACATGCGCTCCAGAGCTCCGGCTCGGTAACTGGACACATCGGTCCAGCGGCTCCACAGCACATGGGATCTTCCCAGGCCAGGGATCGAACCGGCACCCCTTGCACTGCAAGGCGGTGTCTTTACCCACTGGACCACCAGGGGAAGCCCCAGTGGCTGGCTCTTTGTGAGAGAAAGGAGAGGAAGATTCAGACACAGGGGCCCAGAGGAGACAGGGCGTAACACTACAGGACAGCACAGACAGAGACTGGATCGATGCATCTCAAAACCAAGGAGTGGGAAGAACTGCTGAGAACCACAGAATCTGGGGGAGAGGATAGTCTGTCTCTAGAGCCTCCAGGTTAGCTAACTCTGCTGACCCCTTGGTTCTGGACTTTCAGCCTCCGGAGCTGAGGGGCTGCGTGTCTACTGCCTCAGGCCGCCCACCTCGTGATATGTGGTTGCAGCAACCCTAGGAAACGAATGCATCGGGTCTGTGGAATCTCTTTCCTCCCCATAACTGGCTCAGGGAGGGCAAGGAGACAGCCAGCACAGGGCTGAGTGTAAGCTAAAGGCCAAGAGGACAACTGAGATCCTGGGGGTCCCACAGTACGTGGGGTGGGTTAGATGCACGGGCAGGCCCAGCATTCTTCTGCAGTGCCGCCGCAGCCTGGGAAGGTACTATCTGTTGGCGAGTCTTCAGCCAGTCTTAAAGGCACCAGGTCTTGGACCCACTGCATCTATGATTCAAGTGAGTTTTGCTACTCTCCTTCTTCAAACAGTCTCTCTTTTCTTCTTGCAGAAAGTCTCTCTTTTCAGCAGTCTCTGCCGTCAGACACCTTCAGGTGCTTTTTGTTTTGGTGTGAAACATGACAATAAATGTGCTAATGACCCAGAACTTCCCCCAGAATGGGGCCAGTGTCAGTAGAGCCTGCCCTCCTAGGAGGGCAGGTTTGGGAGAGCTACCAGTTGAGTTTAATTTCTTTGGGTGCAAAGGAAATTCATGGAAATGTGCTTCTATTGTTTGCCTAAGGCGAAGTAAGCCACAGAGTAAATCCTCCTACTCTTACAAACTCCTCAGGGGTCCTAGGCTTAGGATGATCCTGAGGTAGAAATGGCCACCGAGGGAAAAGTCTGGTCACTGGGTTGATGATGGGTGGTTTAAAGCTCCACGGAGACTGCTTTACATATTCTCCAGAAGGTTCTCTCTAAGGAGAACGTGAGCCTCTTTGCATTTGAGTCTGAACTAGCCTATCCTAGAGCAGGGAGCTCTCATAAAGGCACAGCATAGCAGATATGAAACATTTAAGCGATCAAAGGCCCTGGAAAAGCCTATTCAAACACAAGTGTCTTGGAATGTGGTGCCCTGATTATCTACGAGAGGAAATTACAAGAAGTAAATGGTGAGGTATACTGGGGAGCTGGGAATGGGGAATCATCAGAAAGCCTTATTAAGCCTGACAGGGCTTATGAGAAATGCTACTCGACGTGTGGATTCAAAGATCTGTTTAGCTAGGCTTCTTCAGCTCCCTTTCTGAGTCTTTACTTGAGCCCTGGAGGTGGGAGTATCTTATAGCAGGATAGAGTTGTGTTTGCTCATTCTTGAGGATTAGTAGACAGGGTATTAATGAGATCTCAATCAGGGCCTGTTGTGGTTATGGGGACCCAATTTGGCTTGTACTGCCTTTTACAGTATTTTTTTTAAGGCTCAGGATTCTATCTGATTTGAAAAACATGTATTCAGTGTCTACTCTAGGGCCAGCAAGAGGCTTCATATGTTACACTCAGGACAGTTTGGGGAAGCAAAAGTTATGTGCAGAAATGCTGCTGAGAGAGCCTCACCCTCAGACCTGGGTTAAGTGGAGGCTGTTGCCTCAAATCTGTGTCTTAGGGGACCCCACACTTTGGGGTGTTTTCCCTGACACTTTCTAGGTGGTCCTCCGATGCCTGGGAAAAGCTGAATTGGGCAGTGCAGTCCGAGCAGAGAACCAAGAGCCCAGACAAGGGTCTTGCATGACCCTGGTTTCCTTCTTGCCCTTAGTAACACCCTCTGGTCCTCCTCATCCCGCCTTCAAAATGAATGCATGTGGAGAGCTACTGATTTTTTGGGTGCAAAGGAAATTCATGGAAATGTGCTTCTATTGTTTGCCTAAGGCGAAGTAAGCCACAGAGTAAATCCTCCTACTCTTACAAACTCCTCAGGGGTCCTAGGCTTAGGATGATCCTGAGGTAGAAATGGCCACCGAGGGAAAAGTCTGGTCACTGGGTTGATGATGGGTGGTTTAAAGCTCCACGGAGACTGCTTTACATATTCTCCAGAAGGTTCTCTCTAAGGAGAACGTGAGCCTCTTTGCATTTGAGTCTGAACTAGCCTATCCTAGAGCAGGGAGCTCTCATAAAGGCACAGCATAGCAGATATGAAACATTTAAGCGATCAAAGGCCCTGGAAAAGCCTATTCAAACACAAGTGTCTTGGAATGTGGTGCCCTGATTATCTACGAGAGGAAATTACAAGAAGTAAATGGTGAGGTATACTGGGAGCTGGGAATGGGGAATCATCAGAAAGCCTTATTAAGCCTGACAGGGCTTATGAGAAATGCTACTCGACGTGTGGATTCAAAGATCTGTTTAGCTAGGCTTCTTCAGCTCCCTTTCTGAGTCTTTACTTGAGCCCTGGAGGTGGGAGTATCTTATAGCAGGATAGAGTTGTGTTTGCTCATTCTTGAGGATTAGTAGACAGGGTATTAATGAGATCTCAATCAGGGCCTGTTGTGGTTATGGGGACCCAATTTGGCTTGTACTGCCTTTTACAGTATTTTTTTTAAGGCTCAGGATTCTATCTGATTTGAAAAACATGTATTCAGTGTCTACTCTAGGGCCAGCAAGAGGCTTCATATGTTACACTCAGGACAGTTTGGGGAAGCAAAAGTTATGTGCAGAAATGCTGCTGAGAGAGCCTCACCCTCAGACCTGGGTTAAGTGGAGGCTGTTGCCTCAAATCTGTGTCTTAGGGGACCCCACACTTTGGGGTGTTTTCCCTGACACTTTCTAGGTGGTCCTCCGATGCCTGGGAAAAGCTGAATTGGGCAGTGCAGTCCGAGCAGAGAACCAAGAGCCCAGACAAGGGTCTTGCATGACCCTGGTTTCCTTCTTGCCCTTAGTAACACCCTCTGGTCCTCCTCATCCCGCCTTCAAAATGAATGCATGTGGACAGACACACAGACACACACAGTTGTTGGCATAGAGAATGGTGCGTGGGAAGAGGTGGGTCTGTGGTACAAGTTGGGTCCAAAGGAAGAGGGTTTCGGACTGACAGGTGCTCCTGCCTCTAATGATGGAACCTTTGGGCAGGTGCATTTCATCCTGCCTTGCCCCATGCTCAGGTACATCCAGGGGAAAAGCATGAGCTTCGGAAGCAGCCGGATCTGGGGCATCCCCAGTCCTTAGACAATCCCCCTGAACCTTAGTTTAGTCGTCGAGTACAATGAGGAGGATACATGGCCGTGACTCTAGAAGGAACTGATGTACGAAGAAGTGCTTTGTGGTCTGTACTTGTTCCTTCCACAGGCAAGTGCGTGTTCTTAGTTCTTCTCTAAGTCCCTCTTCTTCCTCGTGAGCATGTGTTTCAGTGAAAGGACCAATGCAGCCTCTCCCCAGAGCCCTCTCCCTTCAGCAAGGGTGTGTTTCTTCTCCCCTTCAGTTAACAGATCAGTGGAGTACTTGGCCCTGAGCACTAGCTCAGATGTGAGCCCTTTGATTTCCTCTTTCCTTTCATGTTTTTGAAGATCCAGGAAGATTCTTGTGAACGCAGCTCGGCTGCCAGCAGAGAAGAGCAGCACAGGTAGAGACCAGGGCCAATTAGAGCTCAGGCCGGCTTAGAGACCGGGCTCCACACGGCCACCTGAGGAATCTCCTACAAGTTAAGTGATGCAGGGCTGCTTAGAGGGATGGGCAGGAAAGCCCTCGGGAGGGAGGACTGAGGGGCATGGCTTCTTGGGAGAAGTCAGAAGCTGGCCGTCAGCCTTGACGCCCCAGATAAGCATTCCCAGAGCCTCCTGTTCTTGTGTCTGGACCTGGACCCTGTTTATCACCAGAGCGCCCGCCTCCTCTGTGAGACCCACGGAAAGGGAGAGTGTGCAGAGCCGTTTGAGCAGGACGGAAGGTCAGCCCTGACCCCCGGAGGGAGAAAGCTGTGGGCTGGGAGCTTGGGAGGGCCGCCTCTTGCTCCCTGGGGGTCTTGGGCACCGTCTACTCCTGCACAAGAGAGGCACGCAGTTCTGTGTGGCCAGGTGTCAGTACTGAGGTTGGGTTTCACCCTCCTTTCTGCGCCCCTTTCTAAAGAGCTCTGTCTCCGAGGGCTTCCCTTAGCTTCCGGCATCTGGAGAAACTGCTGGGTTGAACCTGGACTTGGACTTGTGACGAGAGTGCTCTTCTGAATCCACAGAGAAAACATAATCCACAGAGAAAACATAATGTGAAGTCATTATATATTGTTAGAATTGTATAATAATAATAAAGTACATACATCTGCAGTCCCTACATGTCTTATCCCTTGAGTGTACCAGTGTCTTCTAACTCTCCACTGGAAATGTCGTTTAATAAAGAAATAAATGCACACACCATGTGGAAGCCACTTCAGTGTACGACATATACACTAAATACAGGGGTGAGACAGGGACTGGATTAGAAATGGGTTTGTCCATAGTGTGGTTTGGGTACACAGCTATACTCCTCTGTTTTCAAACCATGTGCAAAGTAGGAGCACTGGTCGGCTCTCTTCCCCTCTTCCGGGTGACGTATGAAATTCGGTGGAGCCCCAGCCAGAGGGCCTAGTGTAGATTCTGGCCTCGTGATGCTCTTTCCTGTCCCCTCGCGCGGTCCGCGCTGGAAGCTTGCAGGGCTCCTGGGGCAGCGCACCCCGGCTAACCCGCGGATCGCGCCAGTTGTCCGGAGCCTCGCTCCCCAGGGCTCAGCGCTGTGGTCAGCGTGGGAGCCGCGGAGGTCACGCAGAGCGCGGCGCTCCGGGGAAGGTGGCCGAGGAGGGCAGACGCTGGTGGAGAGGGCGCCCACGGCAGGCTTACTGCCGCTTCCAACTGACAAAGCAGGACCGGAGGCGGGACCGCCGTCCTAGACGTTGCCTCTTACTGGTCAGCTCGTATGATCGGAAATACAAGGTGCCCCCAGCCCCGCAAATTGTATCCCTCCATTCTGACAAGTCACTACTGGTTTTTCCACTGATGTTTTGTTCAAGTGCGTCTTCATTTGTTTTTCGGCTTTAAAGAGAAAAAAAAATCTCTAGAAAAGATCAATAGCTTTATAGATTTCTATCCGTAGAGAAAGCAATATATGAACATTGTGCTCGTAAGATTTCTCTCTGCTTTGTTACTTATCCGTTTCACTTTGTGGTCCCAGAAATGCATCATGAGCAATTGTTTCCTGAATATGAACGTTTTCTGCTTTCTAGTAGGGAAGATTCTGTGCATGTTTTCATCATATACTTAAGGTTCTTTGCTCTTTACTGGATATTTGTACTTTTTTTTTTTTTTTTTTTGAAAATTGAATCACTCTGATGCATTGCGTGTGGCAGTGGAAATTGGCACAAACTCTCTTGTACAGCAGTTTAACCACATGTGCCAAGAGCCTGAAAATGTTGGTCAGTTCCTTGTAAACTAACAATTCCACTTCCTCACATTTACAGTAAAGAAACAGTCTAAAACAGCTGTCCCGGCATTTTTGGCACCAGGGACCAGAGTGGTGGAAGACAGTTTCTCAGTGGACCAGAGATTGGGGAGATAGTTTCAGGATGATTCAAACACATTGCATTTATTGTGCACATGACCTCAAACCTAAACCTGCCACTGATCTGACAAGGGCACCAGGCCATGGCCCGGTGGTTGGGAACCCCTGACCTAAACGTCAAAGATACACGTAATCAAGGATCTTCACTACTGTGTCTCAGATATATTGTAAAACTGTAAGCAACCTAAATGCTAATCCACCAAACAGAATGTTATGTAGCCATTAAAATGGTATTTATGAATATTAGAACAGAAAAACTTCTGACATAATTTAAATCATAAGAGAAGGATGCACAGTTACAGGTCTTATATGTATATGACTATATACAAGTACGTGTATTAAAAAGAAATGGGAAGGAGCCATCTCACTTGGTAATTAGATTTAGATGCCGGTATAATAGATGGTTTCTGTATTTTTTATTCTATTTTTGTATTTTCTTTCCCGAACAGCATTTGAATGAGTGTGGCTACTTTCAATTGAAAAGAAAGAAATAGAAACATGTAGTATAGTCTTCTTATGTTTCTTAGCATGGTGCTGCATCTTCACAGGCTCATGGCAAGCACAGACCTTGGAGTGTAGACAAACACTGGTGCTTGTGTGAGCGGGTGTGTGACATGCAGAAGGAGCAGTGGTCTGAAATGAAAGAGACGGCCCAAACCCCGACTCTCTAGCCGCCGTTGTGGCATTCAGCAAGTCTTTTAGCACCTCTGATCGGCCATACACGATTTGTAAAATGACAGTATTGCTCCAGACGTCTCTGGGTTCCCAGGAGCACTCTTCTTGTGATGTGAAAACTAAACTTAATATAGAGATTTCAGACTGAAACTACAGCAGAACATCACTGAATGGATCTTTCTCACATCCAGTGATTTGGGTACTGTCTGATGTAAAGAATGTCATGTTTTTTCCTCCTGAGCTTACTGTGTTATCTGATGACATCTTTTCCGTAGCAATTGAAAACATCACTCTTGCATATAATCTAAAAAAAAAAGAAGAAACAGGAAAGTTGCAAAAACTTCTGTCTGAGCCGTGCAGACAAGCTGACTTTAGCTTCCAAACCGGATATTAGACTTCAAACTGACATCCGATAACAATATTTTACAGATGAGGGGAGCATTTCAGAGAAAGACAGTGATTGGATGGGATCATTCAGGGAGGGAGGAAACGAGGTGGGCTCCAGACTTGGTTTGCGGTCTCTCAGGTCAGTGCATTCTCTCCTGTGGTTATGGCTGTTCACAACAAGGTCCGATGACGTTTAACTCATGACGGTTAAAAATACCAGTAATTAGCAATAACCATGACGTCGGGAAGGACTGAAGGCAGAAAGAGAAGGGGCGGCAGAGGATGAGATGGTTGGATGGCGTCATGGACTCAGTGGACGCGAGTCTGAGCAAGCTCCAGGAGACGGTGGAGGACAGGGAGCCCTGGTGCTTGCAGCTGCACGCACTGCCTGACTCCAGAGAAAGCAAAGCCAAACCATTGGTAATTAGATTTAGATGCCGGTATAATAGATGGTTTCTGTATTTTTTATTCTATTTTTGTATTTTCTTTCCCGAACAGCATTTGAATGAGTGTGGCTACTTTCAATTGAAAAGAAAGAAATAGAAACATGTAGTATAGTCTTCTTATGTTTCTTAGCATGGTGCTGCATCTTCACAGGCTCATGGCAAGCACAGACCTTGGAGTGTAGACAAACACTGGTGCTTGTGTGAGCGGGTGTGTGACATGCAGAAGGAGCAGTGGTCTGAAATGAAAGAGACGGCCCAAACCCCGACTCTCTAGCCGCCGTTGTGGCATTCAGCAAGTCTTTTAGCACCTCTGATCGGCCATACACGATTTGTAAAATGACAGTATTGCTCCAGACGTCTCTGGGTTCCCAGGAGCACTCTTCTTGTGATGTGAAAACTAAACTTAATATAGAGATTTCAGACTGAAACTACAGCAGAACATCACTGAATGGATCTTTCTCACATCCAGTGATTTGGGTACTGTCTGATGTAAAGAATGTCATGTTTTTTCCTCCTGAGCTTACTGTGTTATCTGATGACATCTTTTCCGTAGCAATTGAAAACATCACTCTTGCATATAATCTAAAAAAAAAAGAAGAAACAGGAAAGTTGCAAAAACTTCTGTCTGAGCCGTGCAGACAAGCTGACTTTAGCTTCCAAACCGGATATTAGACTTCAAACTGACATCCGATAACAATATTTTACAGATGAGGGGAGCATTTCAGAGAAAGACAGTGATTGGATGGGATCATTCAGGGAGGGAGGAAACGAGGTGGGCTCCAGACTTGGTTTGCGGTCTCTCAGGTCAGTGCATTCTCTCCTGTGGTTATGGCTGTTCACAACAAGGTCCGATGACGTTTAACTCATGACGGTTAAAAATACCAGTAATTAGCAATAACCATGACGTCGGGAAGGACTGAAGGCAGAAAGAGAAGGGGCGGCAGAGGATGAGATGGTTGGATGGCGTCATGGACTCAGTGGACGCGAGTCTGAGCAAGCTCCAGGAGACGGTGGAGGACAGGGAGCCCTGGTGCTTGCAGCTGCACGCACTGCCTGACTCCAGAGAAAGCAAAGCCAAACCAGGGCGAAACAATTCAAGTGCCGGTTGAGCTCAGGACAAAGAGGACAGAGGGTTCCATGGAAACATGTGCGCACCAGAGCTGACATCCAGTGAGAACGGGAGAAAGAGAGACGTTAATGATCATTAAGCACAACACCCATCTTACTGGTTACTTGTTTTCTAGTGCAGACAGTGCAGTATTTTCTAGAATTAGATTTACTATTGTACTTTCACAGATGGAGAGGCCAACGTTCACCAGGAGTATGTGGATGCTGAAACAGAGCCCTGGAATATCTGCCTCCTCTTTAACAGGCCCGTTCAGGGTCCTCCATGGGAGCACCGGGTAAACGCCGATCTCTATGAGCAAAGGGCAGCAGGTGCCATGGCATGGCGGGGTGTGGGCGAGGCACCAGAGAAAGGACCTGCCCTCAGTGTCCCCCTGCTGCAGACGCCATCAGGCTCCCAGTCCTACAAACGCTGGACTTTCCCTCTCCCATTCCACCTCAAAAAATATTTTGTGTTGTCTTTAATAGAGGACTCATGTCTTATTGATCCCTGTCTGCATGCTAGCCCTGCAGCATGCAGACTCAGATGAGAGAGAGAAAAGAATCAATGTGGACCCCAGGATGCAGTGCTGTTTTCCAGTTTACTGGATTATCTCTTTCTCTTTTCAACTGTGAAAGGACTGCCCTGTGTCCTGACTTCGAGCACAGGCCGTGTGGCCACAGCAGTGCTTCCGGAGGCAGGCGGCTATGTTATTCCACAAAGCAGGTGCCGCCCTGCCCGAGATCCGATGGCTTAGGAGTGCGCGGGCCCGCCTTACCCCACACGGTCAAGTCAGAGGCCAGGAGGTAGAGACTGGTGCCGATGATCTACCTTCTGTGCTAACTCTCTTCTGCTTTGACGGCTGCTTCCAAACACCACCCTCTCCACATCCAACTATTTCCTGCCATAATCAGCTCCAAGAATTCCTTGAGCCCTCAGGGTTTTATCACTGCACATAATTCAATACATAGAGTGAGAAGATAAGGACCTAGCAGGGTTTTAGTCATTTTTCCCTGGTGCTTGCAGCTGCACGCACTGCCTGACTCCAGAGAAAGCAAAGCCAAACCAGGGCGAAACAATTCAAGTGCCGGTTGAGCTCAGGACAAAGAGGACAGAGGGTTCCATGGAAACATGTGCGCACCAGAGCTGACATCCAGTGAGAACGGGAGAAAGAGAGACGTTAATGATCATTAAGCACAACACCCATCTTACTGGTTACTTGTTTTCTAGTGCAGACAGTGCAGTATTTTCTAGAATTAGATTTACTATTGTACTTTCACAGATGGAGAGGCCAACGTTCACCAGGAGTATGTGGATGCTGAAACAAACAGAGCCCTGGAATATCTGCCTCCTCTTTAACAGGCCCGTTCAGGGTCCTCCATGGGAGCACCGGGTAAACGCCGATCTCTATGAGCAAAGGGCAGCAGGTGCCATGGCATGGCGGGGTGTGGGCGAGGCACCAGAGAAAGGACCTGCCCTCAGTGTCCCCCTGCTGCAGACGCCATCAGGCTCCCAGTCCTACAAACGCTGGACTTTCCCTCTCCCATTCCACCTCAAAAAATATTTTGTGTTGTCTTTAATAGAGGACTCATGTCTTATTGATCCCTGTCTGCATGCTAGCCCTGCAGCATGCAGACTCAGATGAGAGAGAGAAAAGAATCAATGTGGACCCCAGGATGCAGTGCTGTTTTCCAGTTTACTGGATTATCTCTTTCTCTTTTCAACTGTGAAAGGACTGCCCTGTGTCCTGACTTCGAGCACAGGCCGTGTGGCCACAGCAGTGCTTCCGGAGGCAGGCGGCTATGTTATTCCACAAAGAAAGCAGGTGCCGCCCTGCCCGAGATCCGATGGCTTAGGAGTGCGCGGCCAGCCTTACCCCACACGGTCAAGTCAGAGGCCAGGAGGTAGAGACTGGTGCCGATGATCTACCTTCTGTGCTAACTCTCTTCTGCTTTGACGGCTGCTTCCAAACACCACCCTCTCCACATCCAACTATTTCCTGCCATAATCAGCTCCAAGAATTCCTTGAGCCCTCAGGGTTTTATCACTGCACATAATTCAATACATAGAGTGAGAAGATAAGGACCTAGCGTTGAAGGAGTCACACACGAAATAATTAAAACCTGCTCTAAGACTGTCACTTCTTGTCCTCTGCAAATAGGATGGTATTGTGATATTTTCGAAGATATCAGAAAAGAAATGGATCAGGAAGAGAGAGACTAGAGAACAGACTCAGTGAGCTTGCATTCACCGACGGGTAGCATTCGGGAAGAGTAGAGGAAGAGGGATGTGTCAGTATCTAGCTTTCTTCTCTACCCAGGTCAGGGCTTCCATTGACAAATGCCTCCTGTTCAGCCTCAAAACCCATTATGTGTCACATACACTGAGAGTTACATTCAGCCACTGATTGAGCACCTGCTGTGTTCAGGGACTGTAATTCACACCATGAATCAGACAGCCTCTGATCTCAGGAGACGTGGTGCCACTATCTAAAGGGGAAACCATTTACTGGGTAGTAGTCATTTGTGTCTGAGTGTAAGTCCTATAATTGGTGAATATATAAAGTCCATTAGGGGCACAAACGAGTGACTATTTCTGTAGAAGTAGGAATGGTGAACCAGCAGAAACTGCAGAGAGGGGCTGACCTTTGGACTTGGGCTGGAAAGACACACACGTATTCTCATGTGCAAAAGAGTGTTCCCAGCAGAGGAGTCCGACCAAGCAAAAAGGGCAGAAGTGTGAAAGTGCTTTGTAGGATGCTGGAGGTGGAGAAAAGTAGATTAAATCACATTTGGGAGATTAATCAATGAAGTGTAAAGATTCACGGGTGATGAGAGTCACGGTGTTTGCTGTTGACACCTTGTCCAGATCCCTGTTACCTGGCAGGTGAGTCCACCCCCACCCCCACCCCGCTGCCTTAAGCGTGAGGCAGGCTATGCCGTGCCGAGTGATGGCTTACCCCTTACCCCACACGGTCAAGTCAGAGGCCAGGAGGTAGAGACTGGTGCCGATGATCTACCTTCTGTGCTAACTCTCTTCTGCTTTGACGGCTGCTTCCAAACACCACCCTCTCCACATCCAACTATTTCCTGCCATAATCAGCTCCAAGAATTCCTTGAGCCCTCAGGGTTTTATCACTGCACATAATTCAATACATAGAGTGAGAAGATAAGGACCTAGCGTTGAAGGAGTCACACACGAAATAATTAAAACCTGCTCTAAGACTGTCACTTCTTGTCCTCTGCAAATAGGATGGTATTGTGATATTTTCGAAGATATCAGAAAAGAAATGGATCAGGAAGAGAGAGACTAGAGAACAGACTCAGTGAGCTTGCATTCACCGACGGGTAGCATTCGGGAAGAGTAGAGGAAGAGGGATGTGTCAGTATCTAGCTTTCTTCTCTACCCAGGTCAGGGCTTCCATTGACAAATGCCTCCTGTTCAGCCTCAAAACCCATTATGTGTCACATACACTGAGAGTTACATTCAGCCACTGATTGAGCACCTGCTGTGTTCAGGGACTGTAATTCACACCATGAATCAGACAGCCTCTGATCTCAGGAGACGTGGTGCCACTATCTAAAGGGAAAGCATTTACTGGGTAGTAGTCATTTGTGTCTGAGTGTAAGTCCTATAATTGGTGAATATATAAAGTCCATTAGGGGCACAAACGAGTGACTATTTCTGTAGAAGTAGGAATGGTGAACCAGCAGAAACTGCAGAGAGGGGCTGACCTTTGGACTTGGGCTGGAAAGACACACACGTATTCTCATGTGCAAAAGAGTGTTCCCAGCAGAGGAGTCCGACCAAGCAAAAAGGGCAGAAGTGTGAAAGTGCTTTGTAGGATGCTGGAGGTGGAGAAAAGTAGATTAAATCACATTTGGGAGATTAATCAATGAAGTGTAAAGATTCACGGGTGATGAGAGTCGCGGTGTTTGCTGTTGACACCTTGTCCAGATCCCTGTTACCTGGCAGGTGAGTCCACCCCCACCCCCCCACCCCGCTGCCTTAAGCGTGAGTTGATAATCCCTCGGAACGACCCTTTTCTGTGGAGCAGGGACTGTTGGAACAAAGCATGCCTCCTCTCGGAGATTACACACCCTCTCGCCATTGGCAGCTGGGGGCCTGTCAGGGGGGATACAGGAGGTGGCCTCCGGGCCTCCAGTGGGTCAGGATGCAGGTGCTCACTGACCTCTGGAGCTCCTCGCGGGGCCAGGGTGCGTGAGGCTGGTCTCCAGCTGAAACCATGCCCGAGCTGAGCTTCCCCGCCAGTGCCGTTGTGCTTGGCTCGCTGCCCTTCTCCTGAGAGTACTCTCAGAGTCCCTGCAGAAGACCCCTCTCTCAGGCTCTGATCTAGGAAAGCCAGCCTTCGACAGGACAGAGTGTGACAAGGAGGGAGGTTGGTGTGAGGCCCAGGGCTCGTCTGGGGTGAGCGGTGGTTGGAGCTGCAAAGATGCGTGGCAGAGGATTGGAGGAGGACCAAGGCACCCGAGGAGACGCGCTCCGTCGTGTTTGTGTGAGAAGCGAGAGAAATCCTCGGAGGGCAGCCGGAGAGCGGTGGGTCTGTGACCTGAGGGGGTTCTAGGCATTTTCACGACTCGACTACAGGGGAGCGGAACCATGAGGTTGCCTAGGAACAAGGTGGGGAGTGAGGAAGAAAGGGCATAGAATGAACTCCGAGAACCGTGCAAACTCTGTATTGAAACAACAAAAAAGTGACAACTTGAAGAGGAGGCTTGTGCTTTTCTTTTTCTTTGTTCCTTCAACCTCCAGTGAAGGTCTGTTTACATATCCTGTCTAGTCTACCGGTGCTGACGCTTTCAGCTTGTGACTGTGAGAGTTTGCATGTACATAGGTATGTAATGAACAGTGGTCAAGGGAATAGTTTATCCTCACTGCTAGTTAGGTATGATGTGCTTTGATATTTTAAAGCATATTTACTGAGATAGGACTGATGCCACAAAGAACTGAACATACTTAGTGTGTACAGACGGACGGGTTTGCACCTGTGCGAGCATCTGTGATGCCATCAGCACAGTCAAGGCCATACGTGTACCCCCTCCAAGGGTTTCTTTGTGTCCTTTTGGTTTCTTTGTTGTCGTTTTGTGGTGAAGTGTGTAAAGTGAAAGCGTGAGGCACATAGCCGTGTCTGACTCCCTGTGACCCCATGGACTGCAGCTCTCTCCAGGCTCCTCTGTCCACGGATTCTCCAGGCAAGGATACTAGGGTGGTTGCCATGCCCTCCTCTAGGGATCTTCTCAACCCAGGGATCGAGCTTGCGCCTCTTGCAGCTCCTGTATTGGCAGGCAACTTCTGTACCAGTGCACAACTGGGAAGCCCCTCGGAGGACTAGAGTAAAGTCAGTGCCCTTGCAAGGCCACGGGACAGGCTGTATGACCGCTCTCACTCTTCCTTTGGGAGGTGAGGCTCTGGCTCTCTCTCTGTATTCCTTAATGAGGCAGCCGTGCTGTGGGAGTGATCTGGGTGTGCATTGCCCAAGCATAAAAGATAACAAGTGGGTGGTTTGAGAGGAAAATGAGAGGTTTTTCATGTGCTCTGGCAGCTAATGAAATCAGGAAAAGCAATGGAACTCACCCAATGTTGAGAGAATGGGGAAAAATATTCAAATTAATTAAAAAAAAATAAGAGCAGCTGACTGAAATGTCAAAATATCTTTTATACAGGTTAAACAAAGGGAAGAGATAATGTGGTTTCAGTCATATTTGTTGGCCAGAAATCTCTAAGCTGTGTTCATTCTATCTATAATTTTTGCTGCACTTTTGCCATTCAAAGTGACGATGAAAGCTCACATCTGTGTAAGATATTAACATGAGTTATGGCTGAATGTAGAAATAAGCTTATGAAGCAGAGCACAAGCTTGGCATGTAGAGAGTTATGTCCATGAGATACGTGTAATGCAGCCGTAAGAATATGGCGTGCCAGTGATAAAATACAGGTTGCTTCTCACGGCAAAGAAGAAACTCTCAACAAATGGGTGAATTATCTCTCTGCCGCCACTCAGCACAGACTGAGAAAGAGTCATTTCAGAAATCAGGCATCACGTTCCACACTTGGAAAGTTCTTGAGCTTCCAGCCATAAAACGATTTATGACAGATTTCCATCTGAAAGTGGGAACTGAAGCTGTTTCTATTTATTCTCTTATCCAGGCTTTTTTTGGACTTTGGTCAAGATGAAAGTTTCTTGCTCACTCATTTGGTTCTCTCCTCTGTGGCTCACTTCTTCTTGGATTTCTGGCCTCTGTCTAAACTCTTCCTGCTCTTTTTTCTGAAAACTTGCTCCGTTGTAAATAAAATTTCAACGACGCTAATCTCTCCTGAAATAGAGATGGGCACTTGGATGTCTCGCTTTTTGCAGCTCCGGTGTGGATTTGGCTTCTCAACCCAGGGATCGAGCTTGCGCCTCTTGCAGCTCCTGTATTGGCAGGCAACTTCTGTACCAGTGCACAACTGGGAAGCCCCTCGGAGGACTAGAGTAAAGTCAGTGCCCTTGCAAGGCCACGGGACAGGCTGTATGACCGCTCTCACTCTTCCTTTGGGAGGTGAGGCTCTGGCTCTCTCTCTGTATTCCTTAATGAGGCAGCCGTGCTGTGGGAGTGATCTGGGTGTGCATTGCCCAAGCATAAAAGATAACAAGTGGGTGGTTTGAGAGGAAAATGAGAGGTTTTTCATGTGCTCTGGCAGCTAATGAAATCAGGAAAAGCAATGGAACTCACCCAATGTTGAGAGAATGGGGAAAAATATTCAAATTAATTAAAAAAAAATAAGAGCAGCTGACTGAAATGTCAAAATATCTTTTATACAGGTTAAACAAAGGGAAGAGATAATGTGGTTTCAGTCATATTTGTTGGCCAGAAATCTCTAAGCTGTGTTCATTCTATCTATAATTTTTGCTGCACTTTTGCCATTCAAAGTGACGATGAAAGCTCACATCTGTGTAAGATATTAACATGAGTTATGGCTGAATGTAGAAATAAGCTTATGAAGCAGAGCACAAGCTTGGCATGTAGAGAGTTATGTCCATGAGATACGTGTAATGCAGCCGTAAGAATATGGCGTGCCAGTGATAAAATACAGGTTGCTTCTCACGGCAAAGAAGAAACTCTCAACAAATGGGTGAATTATCTCTCTGCCGCCACTCAGCACAGACTGAGAAAGAGTCATTTCAGAAATCAGGCATCACGTTCCACACTTGGAAAGTTCTTGAGCTTCCAGCCATAAAACGATTTATGACAGATTTCCATCTGAAAGTGGGAACTGAAGCTGTTTCTATTTATTCTCTTATCCAGGCTTTTTTTGGACTTTGGTCAAGATGAAAGTTTCTTGCTCACTCATTTGGTTCTCTCCTCTGTGGCTCACTTCTTCTTGGATTTCTGGCCTCTGTCTAAACTCTTCCTGCTCTTTTTTCTGAAAACTTGCTCCGTTGTAAATAAAATTTCAACGACGCTAATCTCTCCTGAAATAGAGATGGGCACGGTCCCTGATGATACCTCTGTGCTGGCACCCTCTCAGATAGAACTTGTTCATCTATTTGATGAAAACCAAAGAAGTAGGAGGTATTGTTAACCTTCCAGTCATGTATCCCAACTGCTACAAAGGTGGACCTGCCACTTAAACCCCACTTCGGAGCTGCCTGCTTTCAGCTCCACTCTGCCCTGTCGTCTTCACTCCTCCATCCGTCTTCGTGTTTAATCCTTTACACTCTTCAAGGCCTTAGACAGTTGTCCAGGAGGATTCCTCTCCGATCCCTCTCTGTGCCCATGGTGGTAACTTCCTCGCCTCCCTCATTCAGTGACCAACACTCCGACTGCCCTTCACAACCCCCTCCCGTGGTCACGTGCTGAGAGACGCGACCTCTGCCGTGTAGAATTCTAAGACCCCACCCTCCACACACAGCTTCCTCCTCCACTTCGCCGAGGCTTTAGTCTGATAGGTTTTGTCACACCACTCTGCGAACCCTTAACTGTCTCTAAATGTAAGACCCCCAAAGGAATTTTGAGAAAGATCCCCTTGATCTCCTCTCCAACTGCCAAATCCTCCTTATTGCCTCTTTCTTTATCCTTCCTTCCTTTCTTTCTTAATATTTATTCATTTGGTTGCATCAGGATCTGGAGTTCCAACTTAGCAGTCCCATGGCATGAAAGATCTTAGTTCCCGGACCAGGGATTGAACCCACGTCCCCTGCACTGCAAAGTGGATTCTTAACCCCTGGACCACCAGGGAATTAAACAGTAGCTCCATCTGAAAGGGTCGCAGCAGTCAGCGGAATGGGAACCAGGAGGCGTGAGAACGGCCAGGAGACTTTACCTGGCTGGCGGGGGTGACCCTTGAGAACTGGGGAAGTCACAGGAACTCTTATAGGGCACGTGCAAGATCCCACAAGGTGCTGAACAGTCTCAGACACATGATGGTTTTGTGGAAGGGATGGTGGTAGCATAGTTGATGTATCTTTCTGGCCTCTGTCTAAACTCTTCCTGCTCTTTTTTCTGAAAACTTGCTCCGTTGTAAATAAAATTTCAACGACGCTAATCTCTCCTGAAATAGAGATGGGCACGGTCCCTGATGATACCTCTGTGCTGGCACCCTCTCAGATAGAACTTGTTCATCTATTTGATGAAAACCAAAGAAGTAGGAGGTATTGTTAACCTTCCAGTCATGTATCCCAACTGCTACAAAGGTGGACCTGCCACTTAAACCCCACTTCGGAGCTGCCTGCTTTCAGCTCCACTCTGCCCTGTCGTCTTCACTCCTCCATCCGTCTTCGTGTTTAATCCTTTACACTCTTCAAGGCCTTAGACAGTTGTCCAGGAGGATTCCTCTCCGATCCCTCTCTGTGCCCATGGTGGTAACTTCCTCGCCTCCCTCATTCAGTGACCAACACTCCGACTGCCCTTCACAACCCCCTCCCGTGGTCACGTGCTGAGAGACGCGACCTCTGCCGTGTAGAATTCTAAGACCCCACCCTCCACACACAGCTTCCTCCTCCACTTCGCCGAGGCTTTAGTCTGATAGGTTTTGTCACACCACTCTGCGAACCCTTAACTGTCTCTAAATGTAAGACCCCCAAAGGAATTTTGAGAAAGATCCCCTTGATCTCCTCTCCAACTGCCAAATCCTCCTTATTGCCTCTTTCTTTATCCTTCCTTCCTTTCTTTCTTAATATTTATTCATTTGGTTGCATCAGGATCTGGAGTTCCAACTTAGCAGTCCCATGGCATGAAAGATCTTAGTTCCCGGACCAGGGATTGAACCCACGTCCCCTGCACTGCAAAGTGGATTCTTAACCCCTGGACCACCAGGGAATTAAACAGTAGCTCCATCTGAAAGGGTCGCAGCAGTCAGCGGAATGGGAACCAGGAGGCGTGAGAACGGCCAGGAGACTTTACCTGGCTGGCGGGGGTGACCCTTGAGAACTGGGGAAGTCACAGGAACTCTTATAGGGCACGTGCAAGATCCCACAAGGTGCTGAACAGTCTCAGACACATGATGGTTTTGTGGAAGGGATGGTGGTAGCATAGTTGATGTATCTTTACATGCCGACCTCCTCTTCTAGACTCTGAACCCTGTGGAGCAAGGGGGTTTACTTTAATCAGTTTATATCTCAAGCCCTCACTACATCATGCCCTTAATAAATACCTGTAGAATAAATGTGTCAAGTTATTCTTCTCATCTAAGAGCCAACGGTTTACAGCCATAGTTATAAATAAAAGCTTTCTCTCTATGCCTTGATTAGAAAGGTTCGTATAAGAACACGCTGAACTTGACATATTGTTTTGAAATGCAAGCTTTGTGAAATTCAATTTATAAAATCCAAACACAATTTCAGCCTATTAGGGCCTTGTAATTAAGAAATAACCTGCTAGTTAAATAAACCATTAGCTTTGGAATTCAAAGCATAAACAGAGGAACTTTCTACATGTGCTTTCCTGCTGCGGCTCTTAGCCCAGGAATTAGCCAGGAAAGGATGTGCTCTGCTGAATGAGCTGACAGACTCTCAAGTGGAAGGAACTCCTGAGGCTAGTGGAGTGCTCTGTCGTTGAAAAGGTACAAGGTATAGCTGAAGTGCTCTGCATGGCAGAAATGGGCTATGACTACTAACTCACTCCTGTTCTGCATCATCTTAATTGATTTTCCCTCCGGTATTAGACCAAAGGGTTGGGGGTGCAGTGGCCACAGTTTGCCATGGGTATGGGTGATAACGGTCTGTTTTGTCTGCAGAGAATTAAAAAAGATTGCAACACTGACAAAAACTGGGCACTGTCTTGTTACAACAGTTCACTGGCAAGCCTAACCCATGGGTGCGTGCTCAGCGGCTCAGCTGTGCCCGGCTCTCTGTGGCCCCATGGACTGTAGCCCCCCCGGCTCCTCTGTCCATGGGACTCTCCAGGCAAGAAGACTGGAGTGGGTGGCCATGCCCTCCTCCAGGGGAGCTTCCCAATCAATCCAGGTATCGAGCCCACATCTGTTATGTCTCCTGCATTGGCAGGTGATTCTTTCCACTAGTGCCTCCTGGGAAGCCCCTTCTAATCAATCAGTGACACAAGAGCCATCCCTCCAAGAATTCTTTTGTGTCTACATTCTAGATAATTGATTACAGTTACTGCTGAGTTTTAATAAGATACATGAGAGCTTCACATTTTTATTACTTTTAACAAACATTGCATTTCATTATGGAAGTTACTTTGTCAAACTCCTCATTGTACAAACTCCAGATACATGTGGCCCCAATACACCTGTTTGTTTCCAGAGGGAATACATAAGCTATTAATCATTCAAACATGTTCACAGGACTTAGATTTGCCTTTAAATGGTAAATAAAAAAGATGATAGTACCACGATTCACAAAGTCTGGTAGTACCAGACTTCACAAAAACTCTATGAGGGGGCTTCCCTGGTGGTCCAGTGGGTAAGGACACCACCTTTCAGTGCAAGGGGCGCCGGTTCGATTCCTGGCCTGGGAAGATCCCACGTGCCGCGGAGCAGCTGGACCCATGTGTCCAATGACCGAGCTAGAGCTCTGGAGTGCATGCGCCCAGAGCCGGTGCTCTGCGACAACAGAGGCCACCGCGATGGGAGGCCCACACGGGCCAAAGAACAAAGATGGATGAAAATAGAGATAGAAGTGGCCCACCCGCCCTCTCCCTCCCCAACCCGCCCCCCCAAAATAAATAAATAAAACTCTATGAGGGAGTTTCCCTCCTTGTCAAACGTGGAAATCAAGTTTCATAGAGATCAAGCAACTTTCCAAAGTTTACATAATTAGTAAATGACATTTATGGGCTTTGAGTTCTGTTTCATCTCACTTAAAAGCCCAGATTCTTGCCACTTTACCAAACAGCCTCTTGAATCAGCAGCCAGGTCTCTCTAGACTTACATTTCATTTTCTCTTCTACAATGTTAGGCAGAAATGAACTCATTTCGATACTCAGTATCTTATGGATGGATCTACTACCAACATGAAAATCCACTTCTAAATGCCCTGAGAGTTTTCTTGTCCCAATTGAAAAAGTAAAGCTGGATCCTTCAAGCAGTTGAATGCACTTTCCTCTTGCCAAACTCAATGCCTGATTTGGGTGACGGCTCTCTCACTGGGCCACGAAGCATGGCTTCCACAGCCATTCATGCTCCAGCCTATGTCTGTGGCTCTCCCTGTCTGCAAGATTTGCCGTCACTGTCTCTTGGGATCCACCTGCTTGATTCAGAGAAGCAGAGGGCCTCTGCTGCTTTTTCCTGTCTGTGCCTGGGATCATCCCAGCCCACCACAGTGGCACGTAGTTCTGGAGAAACAAGGGAACATCCTGAAAAGCCATTTGTTTCCCAAGACCACACCCCTTCTGGCCACAGGAGAGGAAAGCAACCCATGGCAGGCAAACTGGGTACAATATTGGAAGGAAGGGCAAAAAATACTTCCTCAGACTAAATACTAGTTTCCAGAACAGTCATCTTTAAAGTGCTTGCAGCGTTGGCCCGTAGGTGGTTTAGGAAGGAGACAATTGTGTCCTTGAATATCCTCCTTGGGTTCTGAACTATGTGGAGAGGCAGAGCAACGTCATGGAGAAAAATAAAAAACCTCCACCCCTGCTTAGGAGAGCTCTACAAGTCCACATTTTCTGGCACATTTTATTGCAAAGAGTTCTGTTCTTGTGCCATATAACAGAATGACTACCACATGATGGACCACTTTGTTTTGATTTTTGGTTCGGGAAAGATGATCACTATAATAGAAAACATAAACAAAAAAAAGTCAAAAGTGCTTTAAGAATATCACTCTTATTGCAACCTCTGTGGGAAAGCATGCATGCACATGTGCCTGTGTGTGTATTTTAGAACCACATGTCCAGATGCTGATTAAAATTTAAGTCCATAGGGAAGAATAATCTTCCACTTTACCAGCTTTCCCTCACCCACACATGGAGTTGGTAGGCAGCTCTTAAAAGATCAAGGTTGAGCCTGTGAGCTAGAAACAGAGCTTCCTTTGATATTCCCGTCATGCACGTGGAACGGGAGACAGAACGGAGAAGGACGTGGTACATCGTCCATCTGGGAAATGCCAAACTCCCTCTCAGAGCCCAGAGAACTGGCTTCAGCCATGGCGAGTCTGGCTGCACCTCCTGACCCCTGAGCTTCCTACACCAGCGTCTCTGGTTGGAGACGGATGGGGGTGGGTGGAGCGCTGGGGTTGGACAGTAAGCAGCCATGGGAATGGGAGCATGAGAAAAACCCGTGGGCCAAATGGGGCAGAGGAAAGAGCTTGGACTTCGTGGTCCCGCCTTAGCTACTTCATACTGTTGTGATGTTGGCCAAGAATAACTTCCTGATACTGACAAGCCACTTGCCCGTGATGGTTTTTTTGGGGGCCATCCCAGCCCACCACAGTGGCACGTAGTTCTGGAGAAACAAGGGAACATCCTGAAAAGCCATTTGTTTCCCAAGACCACACCCCTTCTGGCCACAGGAGAGGAAAGCAACCCATGGCAGGCAAACTGGGTACAATATTGGAAGGAAGGGCAAAAAATACTTCCTCAGACTAAATACTAGTTTCCAGAACAGTCATCTTTAAAGTGCTTGCAGCGTTGGCCCGTAGGTGGTTTAGGAAGGAGACAATTGTGTCCTTGAATATCCTCCTTGGGTTCTGAACTATGTGGAGAGGCAGAGCAACGTCATGGAGAAAAATAAAAAACCTCCACCCCTGCTTAGGAGAGCTCTACAAGTCCACATTTTCTGGCACATTTTATTGCAAAGAGTTCTGTTCTTGTGCCATATAACAGAATGACTACCACATGATGGACCACTTTGTTTTGATTTTTGGTTCGGGAAAGATGATCACTATAATAGAAAACATAAACAAAAAAAAGTCAAAAGTGCTTTAAGAATATCACTCTTATTGCAACCTCTGTGGGAAAGCATGCATGCACATGTGCCTGTGTGTGTATTTTAGAACCACATGTCCAGATGCTGATTAAAATTTAAGTCCATAGGGAAGAATAATCTTCCACTTTACCAGCTTTCCCTCACCCACACATGGAGTTGGTAGGCAGCTCTTAAAAGATCAAGGTTGAGCCTGTGAGCTAGAAACAGAGCTTCCTTTGATATTCCCGTCATGCACGTGGAACGGGAGACAGAACGGAGAAGGACGTGGTACATCGTCCATCTGGGAAATGCCAAACTCCCTCTCAGAGCCCAGAGAACTGGCTTCAGCCATGGCGAGTCTGGCTGCACCTCCTGACCCCTGAGCTTCCTACACCAGCGTCTCTGGTTGGAGACGGATGGGGGTGGGTGGAGCGCTGGGGTTGGACAGTAAGCAGCCATGGGAATGGGAGCATGAGAAAAACCCGTGGGCCAAATGGGGCAGAGGAAAGAGCTTGGACTTCGTGGTCCCGCCTTAGCTACTTCATACTGTTGTGATGTTGGCCAAGAATAACTTCCTGATACTGACAACGCTCACTTGCCCAGTGGAGGTGGTGCTTCTCAGGGTCCTTTGGATAATTAAAAGAACATATGTAAAGTGAATGGCCCATCACCTGAGCATGATTAATGGCAGTTGTTAGTGTTATTGAAGTAGACCTCTTCAGCAGTCTCGTGTGAAGGAGAATACTGAAGCTCAGGGAGGGGAATGACCCACCGGTGTCGTGCAGCCTGCCGGTGAGAACCAGGACTGGAACCTAGAGTCTTCCTCTACCTCACTTAGCCACCTACGATCTGCAGCAACGGGAGGCATTAGAATGAAAACACACTCCCGCTGCTCTTGAGGACTCTATAATTTAATGAAAGACTGACATGAAAAAAAATCTATAAGGGCACTTAAGTAAGAAATGGAGAAATAAGTATTTGCATGTGAGGCATTTGCTCAAACACATAGAGTGAGAGAGAGCCTGTGCAGTCAGCTAGACGATAGGAGAGACGCACAGCACTGTGTTTGCCTCCTGCTTCTCGGTAAATGAGGTGGCTGGCTTCTCTGTTTCAGTCTCCTTGCAGTTTATAAAGCCTGTCATTGTAGACGTCATTTTGCCTCACCCTCTCTGTGACTGTGTTTACTTTTTCAAACATAATGTTCCCAGTGAATTCTCGAGATGGGCTGTATGGAATGTAGCTGGGCTCCCCAGAGACGCACGTCTGTGCCCACTGTGGAAAGGGCCTGACTCTGCTCTTCCCCTCGGTGACTGGGAGTCTCCCCGCCAGGGTGAGCTGGCACACACACGGGGCAGGTGTCCTTTCCTGCGCCATCCTCTCTCCCATAACACGGTGCCTGGCACATGGTAGGGGCTTGATAATGTTGCTTCAGCAAATTGCATGTGGATTGGGCTCCCTTGCACCCCTCCTTTATTCCTCTGCTGCAGCAAGAAAGACCAGCACAGGAAATGTGTCTCCATCATTGACTCAAGTAAGACATGAAAACCTCTTGCCAGGGGACACGTGTGCATGCTCTGTTACTTTAGTCCTGTCTGAGTCTTTGCGGCCCCGTGCACTGCAGCCCCCAGGATCCTCTGTCCATGGCAAGAATACTGAATGGGTTGCCATGCCCTTTTCCAGGGAATCTCCCCAACCCAGGGATCAAGCCCGCATTGCTTCTGTCCCCTGCACTGGCTGGCAGGTTCTTTACCACTAGTGGCCCTTGGGAAGCCCCTACTAGGGGAAGCCACACTGGAAAACCCCTCTCTCCAGCACAACTTGTCTCATCAGGGTGCCGGAACCTCCTTTGAATTTTCCCAACCTCAAACACCTCCTGTCAGGCTTATGAGCCCACATGATTTTACCAGATCCAGACAAACTCCAGCCTTCTTCACAGACCTCCTCTGACCACACAGGTACCCGCCTGTCTCCCTTTCCTGAGCAATTTGTCCCTTTAGCTCACAGCTGTCGGATTTCCCTTGTAGGATGCGTATACTCGTCTAGGTCTGTAAGTGTGGTTTCTCCACCTTGAGCTGTATTAGTACCTTGTGAGCAGGACTATTCTCTACTCTCTGGATCTCTCATGGGTCCTCACACATGTACATAGGGTTTGTAATAGGTTTTCTACAAGCTTGATTCGGGAGCCCTCTGATTCTTAGAGGATGTGACTGCTAATATCCTCAACTAAGCGTGTTGTAAGTGACCTTCTTTCCAGGTATACTCTTTCTTCATGGCCACTAAGAGCACAGTGTGTAACCTATGGCTAGCCATTGCCCGTGACAGCATTGCCTTTGCTTATATAACAACACCCTTGCTTCTTGTTAAATCTATTACATTTATTTTCTTTTCGCATATTTTTTCTCTCACCGTTCTCCTCTGTTGTGCATTAGCTTATATAAAGAGGCTATAAATGAGGAAATATGAAATGTAAAGTTTCCATTTGAAGATATCAGTGGTTAAAATGATCTACCCACCTTAGGTAGGGGCTTGATAATGTTGCTTCAGCAAATTGCATGTGGATTGGGCTCCCTTGCACCCCTCCTTTATTCCTCTGCTGCAGCAAGAAAGACCAGCACAGGAAATGTGTCTCCATCATTGACTCAAGTAAGACATGAAAACCTCTTGCCAGGGGACACGTGTGCATGCTCTGTTACTTTAGTCCTGTCTGAGTCTTTGCGGCCCCGTGCACTGCAGCCCCCAGGATCCTCTGTCCATGGCAAGAATACTGAATGGGTTGCCATGCCCTTTTCCAGGGAATCTCCCCAACCCAGGGATCAAGCCCGCATTGCTTCTGTCCCCTGCACTGGCTGGCAGGTTCTTTACCACTAGTGGCCCTTGGGAAGCCCCTACTAGGGGAAGCCACACTGGAAAACCCCTCTCTCCAGCACAACTTGTCTCATCAGGGTGCCGGAACCTCCTTTGAATTTTCCCAACCTCAAACACCTCCTGTCAGGCTTATGAGCCCACATGATTTTACCAGATCCAGACAAACTCCAGCCTTCTTCACAGACCTCCTCTGACCACACAGGTACCCGCCTGTCTCCCTTTCCTGAGCAATTTGTCCCTTTAGCTCACAGCTGTCGGATTTCCCTTGTAGGATGCGTATACTCGTCTAGGTCTGTAAGTGTGGTTTCTCCACCTTGAGCTGTATTAGTACCTTGTGAGCAGGACTATTCTCTACTCTCTGGATCTCTCATGGGTCCTCACACATGTACATAGGGTTTGTAATAGGTTTTCTACAAGCTTGATTCGGGAGCCCTCTGATTCTTAGAGGATGTGACTGCTAATATCCTCAACTAAGCGTGTTGTAAGTGACCTTCTTTCCAGGTATACTCTTTCTTCATGGCCACTAAGAGCACAGTGTGTAACCTATGGCTAGCCATTGCCCGTGACAGCATTGCCTTTGCTTATATAACAACACCCTTGCTTCTTGTTAAATCTATTACATTTATTTTCTTTTCGCATATTTTTTCTCTCACCGTTCTCCTCTGTTGTGCATTAGCTTATATAAAGAGGCTATAAATGAGGAAATATGAAATGTAAAGTTTCCATTTGAAGATATCAGTGGTTAAAAATGATCTACCCACCTTAGGTCAGCCATTGGACACTGAAATGAAAAACACGAGGCACACGGGCTTCCCTGGTGGTCTAGTGGGTAAGGACACCGCCTTGCAGTACAAGGGACGCCGGTTTGATCCCTGGCCTGGGAAGATCCCACGTGCCGCGGAGCGGCTGGACCCATGTGTCCAATTACCGAGCCGGAGCTCTGGAGTGCATGCGCCCAGAGCCGGTGCTCTGCAACAACAGAGGCCACCGCGATGGGAGGCCCACATGGGCCAAAGAACAAAGATGGATGAAAATAGAGAAATGAAAGACCAATGGAAGTGGCCCGCCCGCCCTCTCCCTCCCCAACCCGCTCCTCCAGCCAAAAACAAACAAACAAACACGAGGCACAGCTGAAAGGGTCATGTCTTCAGCAGGGGAGGTTCAGGTAACAGGTGGTCAAGTCGGGTCCCATGCATCCTTCTAGTTTCCTACAGATTTTGTCTCAGAAACTGGAGTTGCTGATGCTTAGAGAAGAAAAGAAGTTACGAACGGAGCTTGGTCTCATCTGCTTGTTGCTGTTGAGTCGCTCAGTCTTGTCTGACTCTGTGACCTCACGGGCAGGCTCCTCTGCGTCCACTCTCTCCCGGGGCTTTCTCCGATTCACGTCCATTGGGTCCATGATGCTGTCCAGCCATCTCCTCCTCTGCCGCCCCCTTCTCCTTTCGCTTTCACTCTTTTCAGCATCAGGGGCTTTTCCAATGAGTCGTCTCTTCACTTCAAGTGGCCAAAGTATTGGAGCTTCGGCTTCAGCATCTGTCCTTCCAGTGACTATCCAGGGTTTCTTTCCCTTAGGACTCACTGGTTTGATCTCTGCAGTCCAAGGGACTCTCAAGAATCTTCTCCAACACTCCGGTTCAAAGGCATCAATTCTTTGGCACTTGGTCTTCTTCACGGACCAACTCTCACATCTGGATATGACTAATGAAACAAAGAAAACCCAGCATTTGTTTATATCCTATTTATTTGCTTCTATCAACCTTTTATCCCCTCGAGAGCGGTCCCCAGGCTGAGCGCTTAAGGCCACCCACAAAGCTGTTCACATCTGTTTCCCCAGAGACCACACAGTGGGGGAAGAAGAACTCTTTAGTGGGAAGAAATGAGTCACCAATTTGGTTTTCCAAAGCCTTTCGCAGATTCAGGAGCCCAACCCGGGGGAAACAATGAGTCAACTGAACAAGGATCAAAGGAAATGCAAAAGGGGAAATTACTTCCTGCCAATAGAATTTTAAAGTATCAGAACTGACATTCTCATTTTATAGATGAGGGGCAGATGAGGGGCAGATGAGGGGGATGGCTGACCTCCTGTCACAGGACGGGCTGGTGTCCTGCCTCCTGAGGCTGAGCAGCCTCTTCTCACTCCGCAGCCTCTCCTGCCTAGGGTTCCAGTTCTGAATGGAATCTCCATTCTGCTCCTGCATGAATAGCTCCCCGTCTGCATCCTCTCTGCCCATGTAAGGCCCGGATCCAAGTCTCTCCTGCTACACTGGGGATGCCGTAACTGAGTTCCGTCTTCTCTGCTGGAAGGCAGAATTTCTGCAAGAGTCCCCCTCGCTCCAGCAGCCCCTGAGCTCCTTGGGAGACTCTGGAGGCCCTCCAAGACTTAGTGCGTCCATTGGTGGGGCTGGGCCAGGGGATTGGCAGGCTAACCGGAGCCCATTCTTTTTCCCCCCATCTTTGTCCTTCCTTTCCCCTTCCCCAGCCTCTAGACTCCCTTTTACATATTTCTAACTGTTTATGACTTGGAGCCCTGGTTTCCCTTCCTCTTCCTGGCCGCTCAGAAGGCCAGGGACCTTCCCATTTCCTCCCACAGATAAGACAAAAGGAGCCACAGCGGTGACAAGGGAGCGGCAGTGCTCCCGCGTGGAATCCAGAAGAGTCGTACAGCACTGACCAGGGCCCACCTATTTTCACTTACTGAGCCTGCTTCAGATTACGCATCAGGATTTTCCCCTCCTTTCTTTGAATCAATGTCTCTTCTCATCGAGAGGGTGTCCATGACAAGGTCCGGGCTGTTAACAGTAGGTGCAGCGTGAAGGCTCCTCAGTGCAGTGGCTTCTCTCGTGGGCTTACATCTGTTCCCAGACCAAAACACAGTGCGAGAGCGGTCCCCAGGCTGAGCTTAAGGCCACCCACAAAGCTGTTCACATCTGTTTCCCCAGAGACCACACAGTGGGGGAAGAAGAACTCTTTAGTGGGAAGAAATGAGTCACCAATTTGGTTTTCCAAAGCCTTTCGCAGATTCAGGAGCCCAACCCGGGGGAAACAATGAGTCAACTGAACAAGGATCAAAGGAAATGCAAAAGGGGAAATTACTTCCTGCCAATAGAATTTTAAAGTATCAGAACTGACATTCTCATTTTATAGATGAGGGGCAGATGAGGGGCAGATGAGGGGGATGGCTGACCTCCTGTCACAGGACGGGCTGGTGTCCTGCCTCCTGAGGCTGAGCAGCCTCTTCTCACTCCGCAGCCTCTCCTGCCTAGGGTTCCAGTTCTGAATGGAATCTCCATTCTGCTCCTGCATGAATAGCTCCCCGTCTGCATCCTCTCTGCCCATGTAAGGCCCGGATCCAAGTCTCTCCTGCTACACTGGGGATGCCGTAACTGAGTTCCGTCTTCTCTGCTGGAAGGCAGAATTTCTGCAAGAGTCCCCCTCGCTCCAGCAGCCCCTGAGCTCCTTGGGAGACTCTGGAGGCCCTCCAAGACTTAGTGCGTCCATTGGTGGGGCTGGGCCAGGGGATTGGCAGGCTAACCGGAGCCCATTCTTTTTCCCCCCATCTTTGTCCTTCCTTTCCCCTTCCCCAGCCTCTAGACTCCCTTTTACATATTTCTAACTGTTTATGACTTGGAGCCCTGGTTTCCCTTCCTCTTCCTGGCCGCTCAGAAGGCCAGGGACCTTCCCATTTCCTCCCACAGATAAGACAAAAGGAGCCACAGCGGTGACAAGGGAGCGGCAGTGCTCCCGCGTGGAATCCAGAAGAGTCGTACAGCACTGACCAGGGCCCACCTATTTTCACTTACTGAGCCTGCTTCAGATTACGCATCAGGATTTTCCCCTCCTTTCTTTGAATCAATGTCTCTTCTCATCGAGAGGGTGTCCATGACAAGGTCCGGGCTGTTAACAGTAGGTGCAGCGTGAAGGCTCCTCAGTGCAGTGGCTTCTCTCGTGGGGCACAGGCTTTAGGCACACGGGCTTCAGGGCGTGCGACCTTTGGGCTCAGGAGCTGCAGCACACGGGCCTCGTTCCCCCAAGACTTGCAGAATCTTCCAAGACTAGGCACCAAACTCACGTCCCCAACATGAGCAGGCAGATCCCCACCCCTCATACCACCAGGGAAGACCCATAGTCTTCGATTAAAACTTTGAATACAGAAACTTAAAGGAAGAAAGTAACAACCACTGAAAGTTCACCCTTAAAATCATTTTTTTTAAATCATTTTGGTGAATATTTTTCTATTTTCTTTGATAAACTGTCTAGTATCTTGCCAAACAAACTTTGAATGAATAGTATTTAAGCTATCTGTCTTTAAATCCCTGGCATTTGTTTTACTATTCAGAATATATCTTATTCTAAGAGTTTATAGTCAAGTTTTCTATTAAAAGCTGTGGTTTACTGATTCTATTGAACTTTTTATGAGAGCATTTTTTGTTTATTATTTCCATTTATTTTCAAAAGAAAAAGACAAATCCACACCAGTCCTTGGGATCTCTGCTTCTTTAGAAAACAGAACATGGCCCTGGCCCAAGAGAGGATAAAATATGCATTCAGAGGGCTTCCCAGGTGGCTCTGCAGATAAAAAATCCACATGCATTGTAGGAGACGCAGGAGAGCTGGGTTTCATCCCTGGGTTGGGAAGGTGGCCCTAGAGAAGGAGATCCAGCCCCCTGCAGCACTCTTGCCTGGAGAATCCCATGGACAGAGGAGCCTGGTGGGCTGCAGTCCATAGGGGTGCAGAGTTGGACCACAGGGATGAGGAGGAGCTCCTGGGTCTTGGGGGTGATGGCCAGGGCCCCCCATGGCACACCTGGGGTCTCAGACAGCCTTCCCTGAAGAGGGCCCTGTGCTCCTCACGGCAGGAAGGAAGCTGGAAGGGTCACGATGGTGCCGGGCAGGGACTGTGGACACCCCTGTGGTTCATTATCATCAAGCACCACCGTTAAATAAACATCGCCGCTTAAAAGAGTGCACATTCTGTGTGTGTTCGCCTGGTTGCGTTGAAGAGAACTGAAACAGCGCCTTTGCTGTCTGGGTCACAGGAGGAAGGCAGCACCTGCACCCCACGCCTTAGGAGCTGGCATCACCACTGAAGCAGGGAGAGACTTGGAGTCCCAGACGCAGGAGCCTAGAAACCGTCCCCTCTCCCTGCGGAGCTCCTGATTGTAATGAACCTCCTCTTCAGTCTTCATTTCCTTTGCACTTGTTCCTGATTCCGAAGTATACTACTTAGTGTTTATATAGGAAGGAGAAGAAATTGGGATGCTAATTTTGAACTTTTAATGCCATCTGTATTCTTTTCCTCCAAGAACGTTCCCTACTTTTTGTCTTGTCTCACTTGTTCCCCCTTCTCTTCCATTACGCCTCAAAGGCTAAGGGACTGCAGAGGCAGTCTCGTCCTAGAAACCTACGTGTGCTCAGTCGTGTCTGACTCTCTGGGACCCCAGGAACTGTAACCCCCCAGGCTCCTCTGCCCACAGAGTTCTCAATGCCAAGAACACTGGAGTGGGCTGCCATGCCCTCCTCCAGGGCATCTTCCTGACCCAGGGATTGAACCTGTGTCTCCTGCGTTGCATACGGATTCTTTACCTACTGAGCCATCAGGGAAGCCCAAAGTCACACTCTAAAGACTTGGAATCCCTAGGACCATGACCTCTTGCTTTCTTGATCCCTCTCTTCAGCATAAGCCTCTTTAGCCCATCCTCAGAAGAGGCAGGGTGAGCTGGTGACATCAGGAGCACTGAGCTTATAATTAAAAGGGAATTAATTCCCAGATCTTCAACTTCCATGGTTTCCTCGTACCAGGTAGGTCCTCTCTTCTCCCCTTATTTGCTGCACCTTTCAAAAAAAAAAAAAAAAGCCCTTTGTGGGGCTTCCCTGGTGGTCCAGTGGGTAAGGACACCGCCTTGCAGTGCAAGGGATGCCGGTTTGATCCCTGGCCTGGGAAGAGCCCACGTGCCGCGGAGCGGCTGGACCTATGTGTCCAATTGCTGAGTCGAAGCTCTGGAGCGCATGCGCCCCAAGCCGGTGCTCTGAGACAACAGAGGCCACTGCGATGGGAGGCCCACACGGCCAAAGAACAAAGATGGATGAAAAATAGTTAAGTGCAAAGGGCCACCACCACCCTCCCGACAAAAAATAAAAAAAGGCCTTTTATATTTACAAGACCTCGCCTTTCCTCTGTGTGTTCGCCTGGTTGCGTTGAAGAGAACTGAAACAGCGCCTTTGCTGTCTGGGTCACAGGAGGAAGGCAGCACCTGCACCCCACGCCTTAGGAGCTGGCATCACCACTGAAGCAGGAGAGACTTGGAGTCCCAGACGCAGGAGCCTAGAAACCGTCCCCTCTCCCTGCGGAGCTCCTGATTGTAATGAACCTCCTCTTCAGTCTTCATTTCCTTTGCACTTGTTCCTGATTCCGAAGTATACTACTTAGTGTTTATATAGGAAGGAGAAGAAATTGGGATGCTAATTTTGAACTTTTAATGCCATCTGTATTCTTTTCCTCCAAGAACGTTCCCTACTTTTTGTCTTGTCTCACTTGTTCCCCCTTCTCTTCCATTACGCCTCAAAGGCTAAGGGACTGCAGAGGCAGTCTCGTCCTAGAAACCTACGTGTGCTCAGTCGTGTCTGACTCTCTGGGACCCCAGGAACTGTAACCCCCCAGGCTCCTCTGCCCACAGAGTTCTCAATGCCAAGAACACTGGAGTGGGCTGCCATGCCCTCCTCCAGGGCATCTTCCTGACCCAGGGATTGAACCTGTGTCTCCTGCGTTGCATACGGATTCTTTACCTACTGAGCCATCAGGGAAGCCCAAAGTCACACTCTAAAGACTTGGAATCCCTAGGACCATGACCTCTTGCTTTCTTGATCCCTCTCTTCAGCATAAGCCTCTTTAGCCCATCCTCAGAAGAGGCAGGGTGAGCTGGTGACATCAGGAGCACTGAGCTTATAATTAAAAGGGAATTAATTCCCAGATCTTCAACTTCCATGGTTTCCTCGTACCAGGTAGGTCCTCTCTTCTCCCCTTATTTGCTGCACCTTTCAAAAAAAAAAAAAAAAGCCCTTTGTGGGGCTTCCCTGGTGGTCCAGTGGGTAAGGACACCGCCTTGCAGTGCAAGGGATGCCGGTTTGATCCCTGGCCTGGGAAGAGCCCACGTGCCGCGGAGCGGCTGGACCTATGTGTCCAATTGCTGAGTCGAAGCTCTGGAGCGCATGCGCCCCAAGCCGGTGCTCTGAGACAACAGAGGCCACTGCGATGGGAGGCCCACACGGGCCAAAGAACAAAGATGGATGAAAAATAGTTAAGTGAAAGACCAATAGAAGTGGCCCACCACCACCCCCCTCCCCGACAAAAAAATAAAAAAAAAAGGCCTTTTATATTTACAAGACCAAGGTACAAATCCTTCCCCAGTTTCCCTCTGATTGATTGTTCTAGGATGTAAACGCCTCCAGGAAGTCAAGCCGCCTTTATTAATGACAGTGCTAGAAACTCATGGGGACAGTTTCCTCTTCTTCCTGATTTGATACATTTTTCCTGTTAAGGATGAAACATGGAGATAGACATGGAGGATGCTCGCCCCTTTGGGGAGGGAGGGTCCAGACAGTGAGGCTGATGGCAGCTCTGTTGAATGACCTCACCTCTCCCAAGTCTGGCTTTTGTCAAACACTGCTTTTCTGTTGTGGGAGACAATGGTGAGAGCAGAGCAGGGAGAAAATTGGTAAGAAATATTGAATATGCTAAAAATGTCTCCTTTTTTCACAAATTTAATCACAAGCAATTATGTTCAGCTGTTCTCAGTCCTCATCTTTGGGAAGTGTCATTATCTGGAAAGAAAAGCACCTTGGAACGGCTCAAACAGTGCAGGGTAGTGACACAGATTCTATTAAATGTAATGGGAATGTTTTCTAGGGCCACCAAATGATAACACCTGGGGGAAAAGCTGTACCGGATTTCTTTTAAATTCAGTGTGTGTATCCTTCAACAAGTTAGTTAAAATCTAGTTTATCAAATTGTATCATGAAATATTTATTTCATTTACTCAGTTCTCAGCTTATTTTTTCTTACTAGTTTCTAACTCTGATTAATAAAATGATACTCTAGCTGCCACACCATGTTATCGTTATCAGACTACAGGCTTCTCTTTCATGAAATATATGGGGAAAATCCTGATCACATTTCACAATATTAATGGCATTGTTTCTGAAGTTGTTATACACATGATTCTTTTTTTTTTTAAAGTTTTATTTATTTATTTATTTTTAAAAGATTTATTTATTTATTTATTTTGGGCCGGGGTCGGGTTGGGGAGGGAGGGGAGCGGGCGAGCCACTTCCATTGGTCTTTCATTTCTCCATTTTCATCCGTCTTTGTTCTTTGGCTCCTGTGGGCCTCCCATCGCGGTGGCCTCTGTTGTCACACAGCACCTGCTGTGGGTGCATGCGCTCCAGGGCTCCGGCTTGGTAATTAGGCACATGGGTCCAGCCGCTCCACGGCATGTGGGATCTTCCCAGGCCAGGGATCGAACCGGCGCCCCTTGCACTGCAAGGCGGTGTCCGTACCCACTGGACCACCAGGGGAAGCCTAAAGTTTTATTTATTTATTTATTTGGAGGTGGGGGTTGGGGAGGGAGGAGGGCGGGCAGGCCACTTCCATTGGTCTTTCATTTATACAGTTCCATCCAACTTTGTTCTTTGGCCCATGTGGGCCTCCCATTGCGGTGGCCTCTGTCGTTGCAGAGCACCGGCTCTGGGCGCATGCGCTCCAGAGCTCCGACTCGGTAATTGGACACATAGGTCCAGCCGCTCCGCGGCACGTGGGATCTTCCCAGGCCAGGGATCGAACCAGCGCCCCTTGCACTGCAAGGCAGTGTCCTTACCCACTGGACCACCAGGGAAGCCCCACATGATTCTTATTTAATGATTTTCAAGAGGTAAAAGACAGATTCAATGCATGCATGCATGCACATTTACCAAAGGACTACCAGGAGTCTTATTCCTCTTACTTCATAAATAACACATTTCTGTGACTACAGGTTGCATAGCATCATTTCAAACTAAATAGTGAGAAACAGCATGTAGATTTACTATTGTTCTCATAAATTATAAAAATAGACTCTGTTACCTTTCTATCAGTTTAATCTTGAGTTGATGGCTTTTCGTAATCTTTCTTGTAAAAACTCCAAGTTCCATGATACATTACTCAATGATTTTCAATAAGATTCCTGAAAAGTATATTAATCTACTCATTTGAACTGATGAATGAAGTCAGACATTTTATGACAGAAAGTGAGTTTGATTGAGCCGAGGGTTTGACAGTGACGACTGAGGTTTCCAACTAGTTTACGGAGCAGACACTTCCCTCTGTGCTGAGTAAGCGAAACTTATACTCAAGGATGGGATGAGATAGAAGCAGTTAATAACAAAATATTGTATTACCAGAGTTGTGTTGAAATTAGCAACAATTTTAATTTTTCCAATTCTGTCTGAGTATGTCATGCTAAATAATATGTCTGTAGTGGAAAAAAAAGTAACGGGTATAATTACTGGTATTTAATACACTTTAGCAGTCCTTGTGGCTTTCTTCCCAGAAATTGAGACTGGGAATGAGTCTAGTAAATTAAGAAATAAAAAGTATATACAAATTCACACAAGCCCATTCCATTTTAGAGAAGGTGATTTCCAGTTCTTTGCTTTCAGCAAAAGTACAGAAGAGCCTCATCAGGCTGCCAGTGAACAGTGTCAGTCAACTGATCACTAAAAAATAATTTTTAAGAATAGATTATCAAGTGACTTTTAGAATTCAAAACTCATCAACGTATTTCTCTCTACTCACTATCATCCATTCTTATGCTTCTGTTTTCTTTGATCTTATTCCCAATGTTTTTACCAGTAACTACTCCAATAAAATGACTCTTGTTTGTTTAAGGTCACAACCACTTCAATGTTGCTAACTCCACAATCAATTCTTAAGGCTAATAGTATCTGACATTTTAGTAAGCATTTCATGGCTATTCATTTCCTATTCCTGAAAACGCTTTTGTCCCTTGGCTTTCCTAAGCACTGCACACTCTTGGTTTTGCTCTGAATTTACTGGCCATATTTCAGTTGATTTTTCTATTGTCTCCTCTCCTCTCTTGTCTCTTATTGCTGGAGTGCCTCAGGGCGCTCTTCCTAGGACGCGTTTCTTGTCTGCTACACTGCCTTCCAGGGTGATCTCATCCAGAGAGGGATTCAGAGTCCCTCTCTGTGCAGATGACCTGTATCTCCAGCACAAACTTTGCCCCTTAACTCCTGACTCCAACCACGTGCCTGGTCATGAGTGATGCCTAATAGAAATAGCTGATCTTAATGCTCCAAACTGTTCTTCACTTGGTTCTTCATCAAAACTCATAACGTCCTCCTTCCATTGGAAGAAAAGAACATGGATGTCATCCCTGACTCCAGCTCTCACAGTCCATATTTCACATGTCAAGGACTCAGCCCTTCTTTACAATATACCCAGTATCTGGTCCCTTCTCACCATTACTCCTCTGTGCTGAGTAAGCGAAACTTATACTCAAGGATGGGATGAGATAGAAGCAGTTAATAACAAAATATTGTATTACCAGAGTTGTGTTGAAATTAGCAACAATTTTAATTTTTCCAATTCTGTCTGAGTATGTCATGCTAAATAATATGTCTGTAGTGGAAAAAAAAGTAACGGGTATAATTACTGGTATTTAATACACTTTAGCAGTCCTTGTGGCTTTCTTCCCAGAAATTGAGACTGGGAATGAGTCTAGTAAATTAAGAAATAAAAAGTATATACAAATTCACACAAGCCCATTCCATTTTAGAGAAGGTGATTTCCAGTTCTTTGCTTTCAGCAAAAGTACAGAAGAGCCTCATCAGGCTGCCAGTGAACAGTGTCAGTCAACTGATCACTAAAAAAGAATTTTTAAGAATAGATTATCAAGTGACTTTTAGAATTCAAAACTCATCAACGTATTTCTCTCTACTCACTATCATCCATTCTTATGCTTCTGTTTTCTTTGATCTTATTCCCAATGTTTTTACCAGTAACTACTCCAATAAAATGACTCTTGTTTGTTTAAGGTCACAACCACTTCAATGTTGCTAACTCCACAATCAATTCTTAAGGCTAATAGTATCTGACATTTTAGTAAGCATTTCATGGCTATTCATTTCCTATTCCTGAAAACGCTTTTGTCCCTTGGCTTTCCTAAGCACTGCACACTCTTGGTTTTGCTCTGAATTTACTGGCCATATTTCAGTTGATTTTTCTATTGTCTCCTCTCCTCTCTTGTCTCTTATTGCTGGAGTGCCTCAGGGCGCTCTTCCTAGGACGCGTTTCTTGTCTGCTACACTGCCTTCCAGGGTGATCTCATCCAGAGAGGGATTCAGAGTCCCTCTCTGTGCAGATGACCTGTATCTCCAGCACAAACTTTGCCCCTTAACTCCTGACTCCAACCACGTGCCTGGTCATGAGTGATGCCTAATAGAAATAGCTGATCTTAATGCTCCAAACTGTTCTTCACTTGGTTCTTCATCAAAACTCATAACGTCCTCCTTCCATTGGAAGAAAAGAACATGGATGTCATCCCTGACTCCAGCTCTCACAGTCCATATTTCACATGTCAAGGACTCAGCCCTTCTTTTACAATATACCCAGTATCTGGTCCCTTCTCACCATTCCTGCCACCCTCCACATCTTGCCTGGACTTTTATAATGGGCTCCTGATGGTCCTTTACTCACTGTTTTGTCTACCCACCTGCTGCCTGTTCTCAGTGCAGCCAGAGTGAGCCGCTCAAAGACTCAAGACCCTCCAGGGGCTCTCCAGCTCACTCCAGGTAAGAGCCCTGTGCTTACACACACAGGGCTTACACACACATTGTGTGCTTACAATGGCCCATAAGGGCCACCACTCTGACCTCAGAATCTCTCGGCATTTACCCAGGACTCTCCTCTCGTTCTTCTTTGGCCCCACTGGCCTCTTTATAGTTGTGGACTTCCCAGCTGGTGCTACTGGTGAAGAAGCTGTGAGAGGTAAGAGATGCAGGTTTGATTCCTGGGTTGGGAAGATCCCCGGGAGAAGGGCATGGCAGTTCACTCCAGTATTCTTGCTTGGAGAATCCCATGGACTGAGGGATCTGGCTGGGGTCACCAAGAGCTGGACACGACTGAGCACACAAGAAGTACTCAGTAGGTACAGTTGACCCATGTAATTCATCAATTCTGAACATGCAAATTCACCGACCTACTAAAATACATTTGTAACCCCCCAAATCCACACTCATGGCGTACTTGCAGTAGTTCTCACTGAGCAGTGAAACACTTGAGTCACCTGGTGTGCCCATTCCCGGCTGAAGTTGAGCAAGGCAATGGACTTCCTTCTTGTTTAAACTCTCATACTGTAAATAAGTGTCCCGTTTTGTGGTCTATTTTGTGCCACATTTTCTGCCTTTTTGCGGTTTGGTTGGTGATTTCACTGCTGAAAATGGAATTATCCTTTATTTTCTGGCCCTGAATATAGTGCTCTGGAAACGTCCAAAGGAAGCCTGGATTTTCTTGCTTTATTTAAGGACATTTAGCTTTAAAAATATCTTGGAATAATTTCTCCCTGCAATTTTTGGGTTGCCTATTTCAGGAATACCCCATATGTTGTATCAAAAAATTTAAAAACCGTCCTCCTTCCATTGGAAGAAAAGAACATGGATGTCATCCCTGACTCCAGCTCTCACAGTCCATATTTCACATGTCAAGGACTCAGCCCTTCTTTTACAATATACCCAGTATCTGGTCCCTTCTCACCATTCCTGCCACCCTCCACATCTTGCCTGGACTTTTATAATGGGCTCCTGATGGTCCTTTACTCACTGTTTTGTCTACCCACCTGCTGCCTGTTCTCAGTGCAGCCAGAGTGAGCCGCTCAAAGACTCAAGACCCTCCAGGGGCTCTCCAGCTCACTCCAGGTAAGAGCCCTGTGCTTACACACACAGGGCTTACACACACATTGTGTGCTTACAATGGCCCATAAGGGCCACCACTCTGACCTCAGAATCTCTCGGCATTTACCCAGGACTCTCCTCTCGTTCTTCTTTGGCCCCACTGGCCTCTTTATAGTTGTGGACTTCCCAGCTGGTGCTACTGGTGAAGAAGCTGTGAGAGGTAAGAGATGCAGGTTTGATTCCTGGGTTGGGAAGATCCCCTGGAGAAGGGCATGGCAGTTCACTCCAGTATTCTTGCTTGGAGAATCCCATGGACTGAGGGATCTGGCTGGGGTCACCAAGAGCTGGACACGACTGAGCACACAAGAAGTACTCAGTAGGTACAGTTGACCCATGTAATTCATCAATTCTGAACATGCAAATTCACCGACCTACTAAAATACATTTGTAACCCCCCAAATCCACACTCATGGCGTACTTGCAGTAGTTCTCACTGAGCAGTGAAACACTTGAGTCACCTGGTGTGCCCATTCCCGGCTGAAGTTGAGCAAGGCAATGGACTTCCTTCTTGTTTAAACTCTCATACTGTAAATAAGTGTCCCGTTTTGTGGTCTATTTTGTGCCACATTTTCTGCCTTTTTGCGGTTTGGTTGGTGATTTCACTGCTGAAAATGGAATTATCCCTTTATTTTCTGGCCCTGAATATAGTGCTCTGGAAACGTCCAAAGGAAGCCTGGATTTTCTTGCTTTATTTAAGGACATTTAGCTTTAAAAATATCTTGGAATAATTTCTCCCTGCAATTTTTGGGTTGCCTATTTCAGGAATACCTTTCATCCATATGTTGTATCATTTCTGCCTGCCCTTGATATCTGTAACTTTATCTGCACTCACTTCATCGTTCCCTTTCCTTTCCTTTGCATTCTTTCTGGAAGGACTTTCATTTCAGGACTTTCATTAAACATTCAGCCATGTCTGTTTTGTTTCGGCTGTTCTAATGATTAGTTTTATAATGATATTGTTTGGGTGCTCTGTCCCCTTCGTTCTTCAATCCCTCTTTTAATCTCATTCTGTTCCTTTGACATCTTGTCTGTAACTCATTTGTAAGAAATAGAATTCATGTTATTATCAAATTATTACATAGCCTGCAGCCCTTGCAGGGAATCTTCTTCTATTTCTTGGGTCATATTTTCTGTCACCTGAGTTATTTCTCTGTCCCCTGTAGCCTTGCCTGCTTTTTGTGTGGTAGGCTTCCACACTCACCATGGCATGCTCACTTTGTTCCTGCACTCACACCAAATGTGGGCAACTCTGACAGTCATGGAGAGAGCTGTGCTCTGCTTAGTAACTCAACCTTTGCAACGCTTTGGACTGCAGCCCGCCAGGCTCCTCTGTCTTTGGGGATCCTCCAGGCAAGAATCCTGGAGTGGGTTGCCATGTCCTCCTACAGGGAATCTTCCCCACCCGGGGATGGAACCCAGGTCTCCGCATGGCAGTGCACTCTACCATCTGAGCCACCAGGAAAGCCATGGGAGGAATTCTTCTTAACATTTCCCCATCTTTTAAATGCAATTCCACATCCCTAACTTTTTAATTTTATTTTTAAAATAATATTTGTTGTTTATTTGGCTCATCGTGTCTTAGGGGGTAGGGTTTCACATTTTTTGTAACCCCCAAATCCACACTCATGGCGTACTTGCAGTAGTTCTCACTGAGCAGTGAAACACTTGAGTCACCTGGTGTGCCCATTCCCGGCTGAAGTTGAGCAAGGCAATGGACTTCCTTCTTGTTTAAACTCTCATACTGTAAATAAGTGTCCCGTTTTGTGGTCTATTTTGTGCCACATTTTCTGCCTTTTTGCGGTTTGGTTGGTGATTTCACTGCTGAAAATGGAATTATCCCTTTATTTTCTGGCCCTGAATATAGTGCTCTGGAAACGTCCAAAGGAAGCCTGGATTTTCTTGCTTTATTTAAGGACATTTAGCTTTAAAAATATCTTGGAATAATTTCTCCCTGCAATTTTTGGGTTGCCTATTTCAGGAATACCTTTCATCCATATGTTGTATCATTTCTGCCTGCCCTTGATATCTGTAACTTTATCTGCACTCACTTCATCGTTCCCTTTCCTTTCCTTTGCATTCTTTCTGGAAGGACTTTCATTTCAGGACTTTCATTAAACATTCAGCCATGTCTGTTTTGTTTCGGCTGTTCTAATGATTAGTTTTATAATGATATTGTTTGGGTGCTCTGTCCCCTTCGTTCTTCAATCCCTCTTTTAATCTCATTCTGTTCCTTTGACATCTTGTCTGTAACTCATTTGTAAGAAATAGAATTCATGTTATTATCAAATTATTACATAGCCTGCAGCCCTTGCAGGGAATCTTCTTCTATTTCTTGGGTCATATTTTCTGTCACCTGAGTTATTTCTCTGTCCCCTGTAGCCTTGCCTGCTTTTTGTGTGGTAGGCTTCCACACTCACCATGGCATGCTCACTTTGTTCCTGCACTCACACCAAATGTGGGCAACTCTGACAGTCATGGAGAGAGCTGTGCTCTGCTTAGTAACTCAACCTTTGCAACGCTTTGGACTGCAGCCCGCCAGGCTCCTCTGTCTTTGGGGATCCTCCAGGCAAGAATCCTGGAGTGGGTTGCCATGTCCTCCTACAGGGAATCTTCCCCACCCGGGGATGGAACCCAGGTCTCCCGCATGGCAGTGCACTCTACCATCTGAGCCACCAGGAAAGCCATGGGGAGGAATTCTTCTTAACATTTCCCCCATCTTTTAAATGCAATTCCACATCCCTAACTTTTTAATTTTATTTTTAAAATAATATTTGTTGTTTATTTGGCTGCATCGTGTCTTAGTGGTGGTATATGGGGTCTTTCACTGTGGTGTGTGGGCTTCTCTTTAGTTGCAGCTTCTTGTCACATGTACTCAAAATATGCTAGATGTGATCGATTTTTATTGCAGTGAGAGATTCACCTCCGGAGAGCATCTCTTTACTTTTGCCCTGGACTCACTCACTCTTTAATTCTGCATCTTTCCAACTGGGAGGCTGCATTCTTGGAACTTTATTAAGTTACTACATTTGTCTCATATTACTTATATGGAAGGAGGGGACTTGGGATGAGCCACAGCCAAGTATTTCCTTTATCAATTTTTGGGGGGGCCTGCTTTTAAGAAGTGCATGACGTAAGGTTGTATCTGTTTATTTCTGGTTACTGGTGGTGATGATTTTGTTGTTGATATGAGCTTTAACAGGTTTTAGGGTGAGATATTGTTTATGTTCCTCCAATCATGTCTGCCTAGAAGTTTAGAAAGGATTAGAGACAGGAGAGAAGAGGCAGGCATGCAGGCAGGGGTCCGAGCGAGGGAAGGAGTGGACATAGACGTGGGCAGGAGGGACTGGTGAGGGCAGCCGCTATGAGCCATGAAGGGATCAGTGGTGCATGACCGCAGCCAGGTGGACTTGAGTCTGGTTGGAGAGTTTGGAGCCCAGAAGAAAAAGCTGAGGTTAGTGATGGGTCTAGGCTGTTGGTCTTCTACAAGACCGGGCTCTCCTGCCTGGCCATCTGTTGATGTGACATCTCTCTTAAGGAAACCTACAGGCTGCTACAGCCCCACGACCCAAAGGTTCTGACCGGGGTGGACACACACCTCTTGTGCTTAGTGAGACAGACCACCAGGCAGGAAGGGAGAGGCAGGGCACCAAAGTTCTGTCTGCTAGGGACAGACATGGCTGAGATGCCACCTGATCCTGTTAGTCTAGAGTGTTTTAAAATTCTTATATGTTTAGGTTTTTTTTTTTTTTTAATTGGCTGTGCCATATGGCATGTGGGATCTTAGTTTCACACCCAGGAATTTAGCCCACACCGCGTGCATTGGAGACGTGGAGTCTAAACCACTGGACCACCAGGGAAGTCCCCGACTGTTCAGTTGCTAAGTCCCGTCCAGCTCTTTGTGACTCCATGGACGACAGCGTGCCAGGCTCCCCTGCCCTTCACTGTCTCCTGGAGTTTCCTCAGATTCATGTCCCCAGTTAGTCTAAGTTTTATCCACCTCTGAAGTTTAGGGGCCAAAGATTGCTCCAGGAGCCACTTCTAATGATATGCTCATAACTTCTCATAACTTAGGGCTGAAACTGGTTTGGGCGTCAGAGAGAGAGAGCATTCATTCATGACTCCACAAACACCATGAGTGTGTTCATCGTCTAAGGAACGCTGCTCCTGAATTGAGAGCTTCCCAGTTCATTGCTGATCCTCTTGTATCCAGAGCCAGTGCTGAAGCCTGGCACAAGAGATGTTCCTTAATTAAATGAAGATTAGGTGTATTGTTTTTTGTTCGATTTTGTTGTTGATATGAGCTTTAACAGGTTTTAGGGTGAGATATTGTTTATGTTCCTCCAATCATGTCTGCCTAGAAGTTTAGAAAGGATTAGAGACAGGAGAGAAGAGGCAGGCATGCAGGCAGGGGTCCGAGCGAGGGAAGGAGTGGACATAGACGTGGGCAGGAGGGACTGGTGAGGGCAGCCGCTATGAGCCATGAAGGGATCAGTGGTGCATGACCGCAGCCAGGTGGACTTGAGTCTGGTTGGAGAGTTTGGAGCCCAGAAGAAAAAGCTGAGGTTAGTGATGGGTCTAGGCTGTTGGTCTTCTACAAGACCGGGCTCTCCTGCCTGGCCATCTGTTGATGTGACATCTCTCTTAAGGAAACCTACAGGCTGCTACAGCCCCACGACCCAAAGGTTCTGACCGGGGTGGACACACACCTCTTGTGCTTAGTGAGACAGACCACCAGGCAGGAAGGGAGAGGCAGGGCACCAAAGTTCTGTCTGCTAGGGACAGACATGGCTGAGATGCCACCTGATCCTGTTAGTCTAGAGTGTTTTAAAATTCTTATATGTTTAGGTTTTTTTTTTTTTTAATTGGCTGTGCCATATGGCATGTGGGATCTTAGTTTCACACCCAGGAATTTAGCCCACACCGCGTGCATTGGAGACGTGGAGTCTAAACCACTGGACCACCAGGGAAGTCCCCGACTGTTCAGTTGCTAAGTCCCGTCCAGCTCTTTGTGACTCCATGGACGACAGCGTGCCAGGCTCCCCTGCCCTTCACTGTCTCCTGGAGTTTCCTCAGATTCATGTCCCCAGTTAGTCTAAGTTTTATCCACCTCTGAAGTTTAGGGGCCAAAGATTGCTCCAGGAGCCACTTCTAATGATATGCTCATAACTTCTCATAACTTAGGGCTGAAACTGGTTTGGGCGTCAGAGAGAGAGAGCATTCATTCATGACTCCACAAACACCATGAGTGTGTTCATCGTCTAAGGAACGCTGCTCCTGAATTGAGAGCTTCCCAGTTCATTGCTGATCCTCTTGTATCCAGAGCCAGTGCTGAAGCCTGGCACAAGAGATGTTCCTTAATTAAATGAAGAAAAGATAGATCAGTCTGACAGCACTCCAGAAGTCAGAGAATACCCCTTGAGTCCCCCACCACTCCCTCCCACCTTATTGCCCTCTCTAATTTAGCACCAACTTCTTCCCAAGGAGCTTGAATCTGCCAGCGGAGTGAGGAATCATCCAGCAGGCGGGTTATTTTAAATCTTTAATAGACATATTACCTTACATTATGGCTTCATCATCCGCCCCTCAGTGTGAGCACAAAGAGAACATCCATCACAATTAGTGTAACATCCCGAACACATAAAAAAGCTGAAAATGTGCAGCTTAGTTGGGTGTCAGGGAGCCCAGCCGCGCAGAGTGGCTTTCTGTTAGATGGTGGGCACACCGCCAGGCCTGGATGTGGCTTTCCCAGGGGCCACAAGCCAGAGTCGGGTGTGCTCTGAGCCCAGCATACTGACCTGTGAAGCTTGTCCTTCTCCAGAAAGGCAGAGCCTTCCACTGCTGAGCCAAAGCGGTTGCCGTCACTTCCGTAGTTCTCGTCTCGCTTCTGTTACTGACCGAGCCGACGCCACTGGCCAAAAATTCTTGGGGTCCCAGGTCCAGAGCCATCAGAAAGGAAGGATGCATTGACTGAGCTGACTGCTGCATCTGACTCTTTTCACTGGGGTGAGCTTGTGGAAGCTCTGTGATCACCGTATGAAATAGATACGATTATTGAACTTTTGTGAAGGAGAAAACTGAGATTCAAAAATGTTCTGAGACTCACACCTTAGTGAATTTATTTCCAAAGGTTATATTCTTTGAATGTGGTCACTGGACAAGATGTGCGTAGAGAACTAAATCAAGGAGGAGGGGAAGGGATGCGGCGCCATGCTTGGAGGCAGAAGTGCTCTTAGGGTGTGAAAGTCTGGCCTCCTTTTGCCTCTCTTTCTCCTTTTCCCTTCCCCCTGCACGGGATCCTCCATAATGCCCAAGAAACCTATGTTCTGTCACACAGATCCACAGAACGTGTACACTGTCACACAGCTGTCCACAATGGCGAGGGTGTCCCCAGGTCTGGGGACACATCTCATGGTTCACACGTCTTGGGGATGCCAGACCCAGGATTTCTAAACAGCTGTGGCTGGTGAGTGACTTTGAAGCTGTCAGAATATTTCAGGAAAACATAGCCAGACTTAGTATCATTAAAGCAACGCTTAGAAAATTCTTGTGTTATGATTTTGTTATCTGATTTATATAAATTTATGGACACATATTTGAAACACCATAAACCATCAACATAAATATACAAAAATGTATTTTCTTGGCGACTGTTTCCTCTAATGTTTTGAGATCTCAAGAAGACAAAGTGTTATCCAAGACTCCTTTCTGAAGGGTGTTAAATCTGAAGCCACTTGTTTGAGCGGAAGAAACTCAAGCCCAAAAATCTGAAGGCACGAATCGAATTCCTGTGTTTTTTTTCTTTTTTTTTCTCTCTCTAAGTAGTTGAGCAATGCTTTCAAGTAAAATAAAGGAACTAGACATAATCTATAATATCTCTTTCCAATATGAAATTCTATGATTTTATGACTTAAAGTCTGAATGGCAAAAGTAAGTCTCCCTTAGGCCCTTCTTAAATAAGTTTGCATAAGTTCTTAACTCTTAGCCTTAGTATCTTCCTTTTAAATGTCGATAAAGAACCTTTCCCAGGCCAGTTTCTCAAAGAAGCTGTAAGGACCGAGTAGAATAACAGAAATGAAAGTGCTGCGTACAACCCAGCTTTGCACAAATACACACTGCGAGTGTTATTGTTTTTAGGTTTTATCTCGCCTGAATTTCTTGTTCACTTTTGCTTTTATTAATGGGACAAGGACTGGGTTTTCTCTTACATAAATATATCACTCTTGGGATTCCTATCTGTGCGGCTTCTCTGTGGAGCCCTGCACCAAGATCCACAGGGCCTTCCCTGGTGGTCGGATGGCAGAGAAGCCACTTGCAATGCAGGGACCTGGGTTCGATCCCTGGGTTGGAAAGATCCCCTGGAGGAGGGCATGGCAACTCCCTCCTGTAGTGTTGCCTGGAGAAATCTGCGGCCAGAGGAGCCTGGTGGGCTCACAGTCCATGGGGTCACAAAGAGCTGGACGCAACGGAGTGACTAACACTGTCACCTTCATACCAAGGTCACCAGTGTGGAGCCCTATCCTAAGGTCATAAGATAAAAATCTCTGGAACTGACCAAGCCCCATAGCAACTGTTGCCATGAGCCTTCAGATCTAAACTGGCCAGTTCCCTGACCCCATATTCCATAGAATACCCACCCTACTATCATTCCCATAGCATCCTAACCAGTCACCCAATGCCACCATTGCAGTAGGAATTTTCTGTCTTGAGGCTGTAAAAATTGGCTGCAAGCCTGCACAAGGGTTCGACTTTCCCTTCAGCTGGCCTAATGTTCTAACAGCACCTCCCACACTGATAAACTTTATTCTCCTCTCATTCTGCCTTGTGTCTGAAAATTATTCTCCAACCCGTGCACAGACCACGACAGTCTTCAATTGCATCTACTCACACTCCCTTTTCTGTCCACTACCGAAGACGTCTGACTAGCATATTTCTAAATCTGTTGTGATACTGTGATCTTGAAACAAGACAATACTTGAGAGAGACTCAGCCAGCCTGAAAGAAAAGAGAAGAAGGATTGGGTATGAAGGAGAGACTCAACTGACCAAGGCAATGAGTTCCCCTGAAACGAGAGGAGAAGTGACTGGGGCAGGAGTTATGGAGAGAGTGCTGGAGGTTGGGCGTAAAGGCCGTGGAAGAGCCATGGCTGTAAGAGAGTCGGGAAGCATACCAGGGCTCTCTGAATGGAGTTATACTGCTGTACAACCCAGCTTTGCACAAATACACACTCGAGTGTTATTGTTTTTAGGTTTTATCTCGCCTGAATTTCTTGTTCACTTTTGCTTTTATTAATGGGACTGGGTTTCTCTTACATAAATATATCACTCTTGGGATTCCTATCTGTGCGGCTTCTCTGTGGAGCCCTGCACCAAGATCCACAGGGCCTTCCCTGGTGGTCGGATGGCAGAGAAGCCACTTGCAATGCAGGGACCTGGGTTCGATCCCTGGGTTGGAAAGATCCCCTGGAGGAGGGCATGGCAACTCCCTCCTGTAGTGTTGCCTGGAGAAATCTGCGGCCAGAGGAGCCTGGTGGGCTCACAGTCCATGGGGTCACAAAGAGCTGGACGCAACGGAGTGACTAACACTGTCACCTTCATACCAAGGTCACCAGTGTGGAGCCCTATCCTAAGGTCATAAGATAAAAATCTCTGGAACTGACCAAGCCCCATAGCAACTGTTGCCATGAGCCTTCAGATCTAAACTGGCCAGTTCCCTGACCCCATATTCCATAGAATACCCACCCTACTATCATTCCCATAGCATCCTAACCAGTCACCCAATGCCACCATTGCAGTAGGAATTTTCTGTCTTGAGGCTGTAAAAATTGGCTGCAAGCCTGCACAAGGGTTCGACTTTCCCTTCAGCTGGCCTAATGTTCTAACAGCACCTCCCACACTGATAAACTTTATTCTCCTCTCATTCTGCCTTGTGTCTGAAAATTATTCTCCAACCCGTGCACAGACCACGACAGTCTTCAATTGCATCTACTCACACTCCCTTTTCTGTCCACTACCGAAGACGTCTGACTAGCATATTTCTAAATCTGTTGTGATACTGTGATCTTGAAACAAGACAATACTTGAGAGAGACTCAGCCAGCCTGAAAGAAAAGAGAAGAAGGATTGGGTATGAAGGAGAGACTCAACTGACCAAGGCAATGAGTTCCCCTGAAACGAGAGGAGAAGTGACTGGGGCAGGAGTTATGGAGAGAGTGCTGGAGGTTGGGCGTAAAGGCCGTGGAAGAGCCATGGCTGTAAGAGAGTCGGGAAGCATACCAGGGCTCTCTGAATGGAGTTATACTGGCTTATGAATTATACCCCTTTTCCTATTCTTTAAGGGGCATACATAATGCTTGTGATTCCTTTTTAATTACCATTTAGTGGCAGGATTTGTTTCTTTGAAAGGTGTCCCTCTAGAGACTGTGTAATCTAGCAGGTCATTTATCACATCACGATGGATTGGAAACTGTTGACTTTTGCTCGTTGGTTTGTGCTTTTGTTTTGTTTTGTGGGTCACCTGCAAAGGGAAGGCGTGGGGCGTGTGGGGTGGGCGGGGAGGCCGGCAGGGCCTTTGCGGCCGCTTGCTCTGCGCTGGCTGGGTGCTGCGTCTGAAAACCAGCCTCCTGTGCCCGGGTCCAGGACAGGGTGTGGGGTCCAGCCGAGGGTCTGCTGCCCATCGTGAGTATTAACAAGGCCGTGTACTGAGCAGCAAGCCTGAGGCCTTGCCGATGAAATGCTACCGGGAGACGGCAGCCCTGAGGGTCAGAGAGGCTCAGCAAGCAAGGGGTGCAGGAGGCACAAGGCTTGTGGAGTTGACTGGAAAAACATGTAAATGTGTAGAGTTAGGTGTGTTTGGTGGGAACCATGAGGACCTCGGGTCTGGGAGACAGCATCTTAGGGGACCCCCAGAGAACGGTTTTCTGAGGAGGCTGGGAAGAAGTGAGGCTATACAGAAGTTTTACAGCAAGGGGCAGGTAATCTGAATATTATCAGATCACTGTTAATTAAGGAAAATCAGATACCTCGCATTAAGAGAGTGCTCTTCTATATGTGGGAAGATGCAAGCACCTGGGCTTAGGGAATCATTTCTTTCATATTCACCTCATCTGTCTGGGGCCAAATCCTGCTTTTGGCTTGTCCTCGTCCTTGTCCTTAATTTTTCGTTCACGTAAAGGGAGGGAGTTGCGGTAGACGGCAGCCTCTGGCGCTCGCCTGCCCTCCCCGTGCTCCTCGGGCTCGCTGGAGAAGCAGGGGACAGCTGCTGGGTGGCTGGTGGTGTTTCCTGGGCTCAGACGTTTACGTGTGAAAGGCTGGAACCCCTGATAACTGTGATGTCCTTGTTTACTGATATGGTAGGAAATGTTTAATGGTGGAACGGTGACCTAAAGGCCTAATTCTTCTTCTCCGGCTGTGCAGTGCTGAGGGGGTGTGGCTGGCGTCCAGGACCGTCAGTGAAGGGGCAGCTGGAGGGTGAGTGATGATGACATTCCGGTGAAGTCAGCTCTGTGAGTTGTCTGAGCAGGAGGCCAGTTCCTGAGCTGACGCTCTCTTTGGTCCGTGTACTGCGAGTAGCCATCTCTGAACTTTGCAGGCACGATTGGGGTGTCTTGTACCCCGTGGAAACCTGGCTTCTTTAGGATGAGTGCCTTCCCTGTCATACTGTTTTCCTCGTCATCCTTAAACCCCAATTTTTGATGGTGATCTGGACCAGAAACCAGTTGAAGCAAACATCAGAAATGACGTATGTGACAACTCGTGCATTTTTCAAGGATAAGCAGGAGGTAGATCTGACATGGCTTGGGATTTTTACTAACCTCTGTGACTTCCATGGTGGCTCATATGGTAAGGATTCTGCATTGCAGGAGGCCTGGGTTCAGTCCCTGGGTCAGGAAGATCCCCTAGAGAAGAGAATGGCTACCCATTCCAGTATTCTTGCCTGGAGAATTCCATGGACAGAGGAGCCTGGTGGGATACAGTCCATGGGCTCCCAAAGAGTTGGATACGACTGAATGACTAACACTTGCATCCTTTCACCTGAAGTTTTACAGCAAGGGGCAGGTAATCTGAATATTATCAGATCACTGTTAATTAAGGAAAATCAGATACCTCGCATTAAGAGAGTGCTCTTCTATATGTGGGAAGATGCAAGCACCTGGGCTTAGGGAATCATTTCTTTCATATTCACCTCATCTGTCTGGGGCCAAATCCTGCTTTTGGCTTGTCCTCGTCCTTGTCCTTAATTTTTCGTTCACGTAAAGGGAGGGAGTTGCGGTAGACGGCAGCCTCTGGCGCTCGCCTGCCCTCCCCGTGCTCCTCGGGCTCGCTGGAGAAGCAGGGGACAGCTGCTGGGTGGCTGGTGGTGTTTCCTGGGCTCAGACGTTTACGTGTGAAAGGCTGGAACCCCTGATAACTGTGATGTCCTTGTTTACTGATATGGTAGGAAATGTTTAATGGTGGAACGGTGACCTAAAGGCCTAATTCTTCTTCTCCGGCTGTGCAGTGCTGAGGGGGTGTGGCTGGCGTCCAGGACCGTCAGTGAAGGGGCAGCTGGAGGGTGAGTGATGATGACATTCCGGTGAAGTCAGCTCTGTGAGTTGTCTGAGCAGGAGGCCAGTTCCTGAGCTGACGCTCTCTTTGGTCCGTGTACTGCGAGTAGCCATCTCTGAACTTTGCAGGCACGATTGGGGTGTCTTGTACCCCGTGGAAACCTGGCTTCTTTAGGATGAGTGCCTTCCCTGTCATACTGTTTTCCTCGTCATCCTTAAACCCCAATTTTTGATGGTGATCTGGACCAGAAACCAGTTGAAGCAAACATCAGAAATGACGTATGTGACAACTCGTGCATTTTTCAAGGATAAGCAGGAGGTAGATCTGACATGGCTTGGGATTTTTACTAACCTCTGTGACTTCCATGGTGGCTCATATGGTAAGGATTCTGCATTGCAGGAGGCCTGGGTTCAGTCCCTGGGTCAGGAAGATCCCCTAGAGAAGAGAATGGCTACCCATTCCAGTATTCTTGCCTGGAGAATTCCATGGACAGAGGAGCCTGGTGGGATACAGTCCATGGGCTCCCAAAGAGTTGGATACGACTGAATGACTAACACTTGCATCCTTTCACCTGGTCCTCTGCCTTCATATCATCACAGCTGTGCTGTGTTCAGGGCATCTAGTAAACATATGCTTTAATTGGTAGTACAGCATAGTAGGAAAACAAATTTGGGATCCAACCTGCTTGACTTCAGATTCCAGCTTTTCCCCTTAGTAACTGTGTAATATTGAGCAAGTTACTTAAGTTCTTTGGGTCTATAAAACTGGGCTACTGAGAGTATTAAGTTCATAGTGCTGTAATCATTGAGTTAATACTTGTAGAAATGAAAGAAACCTGGCACATAGGCAGCTCTGAGAACTTATCGTTGGTGGAAATATAGAACTGGAAGTCCCACGAGGACATCAGTCACTGGAAGGATGGATGCTGAAGCTGAAGCTCCAATACTTTGGCCACCTGATGTGAAGAGAGGACACATTGGAAAAGACCCTAATGTTGGAGAAAATAGAAGGCAGAAGAAGAAAGGGATGACAGAGGATGAGATGGTTGGATGGCATCATTGAGTCAATGGATAGGAGTTTGAGCAGACTCTGGGAGGTAGTGAAGAACAAGGAAGCCTGGTGTGCTGCAGTCCATGGGGTTGCAAACAGTCGGACATGGCTGAGTGACTGAACTGAAATGTAGAACAGTGCTCCTCAAAGGATGGATTGTCATCCCTCGGTTGCTCTGCCCTTCTCCAGGGGATCTTCCTGACCTAGACCTAGGAATTGAACCTGTGGCTCCTGCACTACAGGTAGATTCTTTACTGCTGAGCCATAGGGGAAGCCCAAATCTCTGCTCAGTTGATTTTTTTTTTTTAAAAGATTTATTTATTTATTTATTTTTGGGCGGGGGTCAGGTTGGGGAGGGAGGGGAGCAGGCGGGCCACTTCTATTGGTCTTTCATTTCTCTATTTTCATCCGTCTTTGTTCTTTGGCTCCTGTGGGCCTCCCATCGCGGTGGCCTCTGTCATCGCAGAGCGCTGGCTCTGGGCGCACGCGCTCCAGAGCTCCGGCTCGGTAATTGGACACATCAGTCCAGCCACTCCGCGGCACGTGGGATCTTCCCAGGCCAGGGCTCGAACCGGCGCCCCTTGCACTGCAAGGCGGTGTCCTTACCCACTGGACCACCAGGGGAAGCCCTCAGTTGATTTTAAAATATAGAGATTAACGGGGTAGACCAGATCTATTACAGGAACCTTGTAAAAGGCAGAAGGGGTCAGAAAGACTTGGCAGAAGGGGTTATCCTAACCACTGCTGATTTATAATAGAGCGGAGCATATGAGGAAGAATGAAGGCACACTTAAGGCACTGAGATGGAAGCCCTCAGCTTCTCTCAGGGACCTCAGTCTTACAGCCTCAAGGAACTAAGTTCTGCCAATCAACTGCATGAGCTGGATTCCTCCAGAGATTCTATAAAAGAGTATACCCCTGCTGAAATCTTATTGCCAGCTTGTGAGATCCTGAGCAGAAGACCCAGCTGAGCCTGGCAAGACTCCTGATGTATTGAACTGTGAGATGATAAAGGGGTGCTGCTTTAAGCTATGACGTTTGAGTCAATTTGTATTGCAGCATTAGACTGTAAGTAGTACAACCAGAGACAGAGTGGAAAGGCCACTGGACTTGGAAGATCTTACTGGATGCATATCCTCTGGCAAGTTATGAACCTTCCCTTTTTCTCCATCTGTAAGATAGTTACAATAAATAATACATAATAACACAGCACTATGGTGAGAGTTAAGTGAAATAAGATATGCAAAATGGCTTTTACAGTAGAAAACATCCTTTTAACAAAATAGGAGTTCTTGATGGTTTTTTTCTTCTTCCTTTTAAGCATATTCTCTCCATTGGAACTTATTCAAAATACCAGTAAACAAATGTCTTGTAAACCAGGGGTGTCCCCAATAATACTCTGTGGTTCTGAGGCTCAATAGACTACTATCCCCATTATATGTGCCTGTGTGCGTGCTCAGCCATTTCAGTCATGTCCAACTCTTTGTGACAGTATGGACTAGAGCCTGCCAGGCTCCTCTGCTCATAGGATTTCCCTGGCAAGAATACTGGAGGGGGTTGCCTGTTCCTCCTCCAGAGGATCTTTCTGATCTAGGGATCGAAACGCATGTGTAAGTATATTCATACTACATGAAACAATCTGAATCATGACAGTATCTTGCAGGATATTTGTATTCCTAGTTAGCAGGAGAGAAAGCTCCGTGGTGTTAGGCCGTGTGTTGATACAGCACAGAGCGATGGGATCTGTCGGACCCCAGGCCACGTGCTGCCCATGGCAGCACATTGTCTGCTTGAAAGATGAAAAGAACTATGGGCAAAGGGAGTTAGCATTTTCTGCCCCGATTTGAGACAAGTCAGGAAGAATGAAGGCACACTTAAGGCACTGAGATGGAAGCCCTCAGCTTCTCTCAGGGACCTCAGTCTTACAGCCTCAAGGAACTAAGTTCTGCCAATCAACTGCATGAGCTGGATTCCTCCAGAGATTCTATAAAAGAGTATACCCCTGCTGAAATCTTATTGCCAGCTTGTGAGATCCTGAGCAGAAGACCCAGCTGAGCCTGGCAAGACTCCTGATGTATTGAACTGTGAGATGATAAAGGGGTGCTGCTTTAAGCTATGACGTTTGAGTCAATTTGTATTGCAGCATTAGACTGTAAGTAGTACAACCAGAGACAGAGTGGAAAGGCCACTGGACTTGGAAGATCTTACTGGATGCATATCCTCTGGCAAGTTATGAACCTTCCCTTTTTCTCCATCTGTAAGATAGTTACAATAAATAATACATAATAACACAGCACTATGGTGAGAGTTAAGTGAAATAAGATATGCAAAATGGCTTTTACAGTAGAAAACATCCTTTTAACAAAATAGGAGTTCTTGATGGTTTTTTTCTTCCTTTTAAGCATATTCTCCCATTGGAACTTATTCAAAATACCAGTAAACAAATGTCTTGTAAACCAGGGGTGTCCCCAATAATACTCTGTGGTTCTGAGGCTCAATAGACTACTATCCCCATTATATGTGCCTGTGTGCGTGCTCAGCCATTTCAGTCATGTCCAACTCTTTGTGACAGTATGGACTAGAGCCTGCCAGGCTCCTCTGCTCATAGGATTTCCCTGGCAAGAATACTGGAGGGGGTTGCCTGTTCCTCCTCCAGAGGATCTTTCTGATCTAGGGATCGAAACGCATGTGTAAGTATATTCATACTACATGAAACAATCTGAATCATGACAGTATCTTGCAGGATATTTGTATTCCTAGTTAGCAGGAGAGAAAGCTCCGTGGTGTTAGGCCGTGTGTTGATACAGCACAGAGCGATGGGATCTGTCGGACCCCAGGCCACGTGCTGCCCATGGCAGCACATTGTCTGCTTGAAAGATGAAAAGAACTATGGGCAAAGGGAGTTAGCATTTTCTTGTTTCATCAATAACTTCCAGAAATCCTGATGCTAGGAGACCTGGGGGGAAGTCAAGCTCCAGGGAGCTTAGGCTGACTCTCTTACCAGGGTCATTAATCTTAGAGAGGGACTCTGACTGAGACAGCGAGGCTCACCTGCTGAGTGACATGGTCAGGGTGATTTGGGAAAAGGATTCTACCCTCTTTTCTTAATACTGTCTAACAGAAGGAAACAAATATCTTCACCATTCTGCCCTTTCAGAGAGGAATTCTATGCCCAGAATGTTCAAAAAGCAGCTCAAGAAACAAATAACCTTTGTCCCGTGAATTTATCATGTTTGTAACTTGATAATAGGGCTCTTCCAGCTGGGCCACTGTACTATAATGAAGCTTGTCAAAGAGATCTTGAAGCTTAATGAATACAAAGAAATTAAACTTCCAAACCTGCTGATCTGAACAATCACCACTGCCCACCCCACCCCCACTTTGGGGTGCATTTCTGAGCCATTAAAGGAACTAATTATTTTCTCTTCCATTTGCCCAATGACTGAGGTCAGACTTGAATGTGTAAGCAATGAATGGCTCCCCTCTTTTGACTTCACAGCAGCACAGGAAGAGATTGCCTCTTGTGATGAGACTGTCTCCCTTTCTTGCAAAAGATGTATGATTTTACCAAAGCATCAGGCAGGGACCTGCTTTAGAATAATCATACAGTTTAGAGCAAATGTAAATATTCCGTTTCTGGGGATGAAAGGACAGGAGCGGTGTGGGGGGATTCTACTCAACTGCCGGGCACGGCTGACAGAGCGGCTGGGTGACTGAGGGGCTGCTGGCGGGCGGGAGGGATGGACGCAGAGCTGCCTGATCAGGGACGTGCTGGTGGGAGGCAGGTGGAAGCCAGCCTTTTAGATCCTTTGAGATAACAAAAAGCGTCCTCCATGTGGTTGACGGAAATCTTTTTTGTGCTGGATAGTAATGTGTTCAGGGAGGGCCGTGGGGAGGGCAGTGGTCCAGAAGGACAGTGCCCGAGGGCCAGAGCCCGAGGAGCTGCCCAGAGTCTGTCAGGCAGACATGGAGACTCTCTTGCTCACTTGCAGTGAGACGTTGGGTAGGTTACTACTTAGCTTTGTTTCTCCATCTATAAGGTGGACATGGTCACTCTGTAGGGTTTTTTTTGGGGGGTGGGGGGGGTGCGGGTTGGGGAGGAAGGAGGACCAGCGGGCCACTTCTATTAGTCTTTCATTTATCTATTTTCATCCACCTTTGTTCTTTGGCTCCTGTGGGCCTCCCATCACGGTGGCCTCTGTCGTCGCAGAGCACCGGCTCTGGGCGCATGCGCTCCAGAGCTCCGGCTCGGTGATTGGACACATGGGTCCAGCCGCTCCGCGGCACGTGGGATCTTCCCAGGCCAGGGATCAAACCAGCGCCCCTTGCACTGCAAGGCAGTGTCCTTACCCACTGGACCACCAGGGAAGCCCTGTAGGGTTTTAATAAACATTAAATGAAACAGTGGTTAGCTGAAGGCCTGTTTTTTTGTTTGTTTTTTTTTTTTTTAACAAATACAAGTATATTTATTATTATATATTAAGGTAAATTCTAGTCATCAACAGAAGGCTTGGAGTTCAGAGTAAGAAGATTAGGGGCTGCCACCGCTGTGAGCCTTGCCACGACCCTCTGGAAACAGAAAGTGAATGAGGTTCGTTACTTCAGACACTCAGAAGGTCCTTGCGGGGAGGGCTCATGACTTCACTTCTCCTTTGGCCAAGCTTTCCTGATGTAGGCTTCTTGAGGCCAACCAAGGGAAGGAGGCAGAGAATGCTGCCCCGGGTTGTGAAGGGCGCTAGTCTTGGAGTCTAACACCGGTCTTTCTTCCAACTTGAGAGTCTGAGAAAGTGATTTGTTCTCCACAGAAATTTATTTACTCGTTGATAAAAACTAGGGTAAAGGAAACTGACCTATCTACCCTATTAATCTCTTTCAGATGTGATATTTAAAAATTCCAGGTATGGAAGTGAAGGTCTCTAGAAGTCACAGGCCATGGCTTCTGCTCAGGTCCACACTTCCGTCTCTGCAGGCCATCATCCGATCCAGGCACACTGGGGTTTAGGAGCTTCTTCCTGGGCTCCGTGTCTCTCACTTTGCCAGCTCCAAATACTCATTCAGGGACCCTGGCTTGCCGAGGTGTCCGTAGCTGAGTGCTCTTGGGAAAGAGGGAGGTGAGGTGCCTCCGGTCAATTTTTAATTATAGTTGGCAGATGCGGAAGCCCTGGATTTATGAACGCTTGTCATCTTAACCAACCTGTGGCTGGCACCCCGTGACTCTGGCCTGACCTGTATGATTTACGCATCGATTGCCTGCCGTCTTCAGTCAGAGGCTGAACTGCAGAATTTCCAGTTGCCTCAGCCCTTCTCAAACACATTCCAGTTCTCTTGTGTGGTCATGATAGGCTCATTTGCTGAAAGGGGTCTCGCCCGATGGACGGCCATCCCCAGCCTGCCTCCCCTCCTGATCCCCCACCGGGTTTCCCCTTCTTCCTGACCCAGAGTTCTCCTGCATCTCCTAATGCCGTGGGTGGGATCAGGCTCTGCCCCTCTTGCCTAGTCTCTGGCGAATTGTGGCTTATTTTAATGAAGCTTTGCCTGAAGGATCTGGACGAAGGGTCAAGGACGTGAATTTGAACCGTCTCTGTGGGAGAACTGCCTCTGATTTCCTCCTCCTCCTCTTGAACTTCAGAGCACAGGGCCACCAGTTCTTTCACAGCTGGAATGTGTCAGGTTCAGATGGGACTCTGAGCGAGAACTCGGGTGCCTGGAAAAGGTTCCTAAATTTATTTAAATGCATTGGGGTATTTCTCTGTAGCCAGCCCTTCACTCCAACCTTCTGAGAAAGGAGTCTGTGTTTGTAAAGAGGACTGTTTGTAAGCAAAGAATGTGCCACGACTGCTCCCCTGTCCCTCATTTACATGTTCAACATGAGGATAGCTGCCTACTCTTAAGAAAAGGGGCCAGGCTTCCCTGGTAGTCCAGTGGTTAAGGACACCACCTTGTAGCGCAAGGAATGCTGGTTCTATCCCTGGCCTGGGAAGATCCCATATGCTGCAGAGCGGCTGGACCGACATGTCCAACTACTGAGCCAGAGCTCTGGAGCGCGTGTGCCCAGAGCCAATGCTCTGCAGCGAGAGAGGCCACTGCGATGGGAGGCCCACACAGGGCAAAGAACAAATATAAAAAAAAGAAAAGAAAAGGGGCCAACTCTTCAAGAAATGATTCCATCAGTTGTGCTTCTCTCTGAACCCCATTTGGTCATGAAGACAGAAGGCCGAGTGGAAACAGGCTGTCTCTTCATCCTCAGCTCTGGTGTTAGACACTTGACATCACTAGAGAAAACAGCTTCCATAAGGCCAGACGGGTAAAGTGGATGTGGGACTTGGCCTTTAGTACAGGTGAGACAATAGGAATGGTGGAGCCTGAGGAGATCTGAAGAAGATAAGCCCCACATACAGAAGATAGTTACCACTGCATTTCGGTTTAAATGGTCCATCTTTGGGGAAATTTAGGTGTAAGGTCACCAAGGTCATCCAGTTTTCCAGAAGAGTGCAGAAAGGCAGTTATTTTTTAAAATGTGAGTTCTTTTATTTATAAACAATTGTCAAATAATTTTAAAAATTGGAAATGTTATTCTGTATTCTGCAGGCTAAGCAAAATATATTTGCTCACCAGATTTGACCTAAAGATGACTCGTTTTCAACCTTTGTTTTATATGCTTGGTCTGATTTATTACCTTCGGCAATCCTAGAAGGTGAATTTTATTAGGTTATTTCATGGGGAAAGAGACTGAAGGTGACGGGAGGCAAGGACTTTGCCCGGAGCCCCGCAGTCAGTGAGTGGGAGAGCTCTCTCAGAGAGGGGCCCTCTGCCCTTCCCGCGCCGCCACATCGCGTAGCTTCACTTCCTCTCCTCTGCCTTCTTTCCTCACGTGCTTTGTGGTTTTCTAAGACTTTATGAACCTTCTTATGAATCTGTAGATTTGACCCCTACCTTCAAAAGCATCTGCAAAAAAACCACTGTACCTGTTTCTGAGTCACTGTGCTCAGTATAGCTCATTCACATGTAGCTTTTAAAGCCCCAATAATGCTAATTTTTTCTTTCCCTCTTACCTTCTTATTTTAAGTCAAAATATCATTCTCTGGCTTTTATATAAAGTCAAATTTTTCAGAGGTCCCAAGTCAACAAATACCTACAGAATTGAATTAGGTTTTCTTGGTTGCCAAGTAGATCTGGAGCTTGAAGAAGGTTGAGGAATTACAATTTATTGAGCCTCTATGATCCTATGAAATGAGAATTATTGGCCTCATTTTACAGATGAGAAAATGGAGTTCAGAACGTCTGAGCTGCATGCCCAAGGTCATATGGTGCCGAAGCAATAGAGTTGGCATTTGGACTCTGGGCTGCCTGACTCTAAATTCAATACTTTTCCCACTGTACCATGCTACGTCTGAATATTACAGTATATTGCTCTGTGCTAGTATGGTAACAGAATGAGAAATTATGCTTTTGAATTGAGATGCTTCGTAGGACCAGAAAAAAGGGATGTAAGATATGTTCTGGGTCAATACTTTAATATGGGCTTTGTACACATGGACTGAAAGCAAGAGAAAGTCAACTTAAGTTTAACCCTGTCTGAAATTCATACATTTACCAGTCTCTCAAACATTCTCAGCAATAAAGATAGCGCAAAACAATATACTATTTCACAGAATTATATGAGTCTCTAATTACATAATTCTATATACCATTTTGTGTTCTTATTGTCTATATTTGATAACTGTGTATGATTCATTGGTGTTTCTTCAGAAAGTCAATAGCCCTTTGTATACACTGTGGTATACTCATATATCAATCTAGAATTTGGCCCAGTGAATATATCTTCATATTTCTATATACATGAAGCATTATTTTATATATAATATACAAATACATATTTATATAAAAGTATGTATAAATATGCATAATTCAATTAAGTATGTAATTATATAATATGTATGCAATATATATCTATATATAAATATATAATTGGGTTTATATATTACATATATATTAATATATATATTCACATACATAATTGCATTTATATGCATATGTGATATAGATAGATACACAAAAACTGAAGAATATATTCATCAGGTAGAATTCCAGGGCGACTTTTTTCTTTCAGCAATTTTAATATACCATCCCATTGCTTCTTTTTTTAAATTTAATTTTATCAGAGTACAGTTGATTTACAATGTTGTATTAGTTTATGCTTCATGTAAAATGAATCAGTTAAACATATACATTATAGTTGTGGCTGTTAAGTTGCAAAGTTGACGTTTGACTATTTTGTGAGCCCATGGCCTGTAGCCAGCGCGGCTCCTCTGTCCGTGGGCTTCCCAGCAAGAGCACTGGAACGGGCTCCATACATACAGGAGACATATGCATACATACGCTCTCGTTCTGATGCTGTTCCGTGTAGGTCATTCCAGACTCTGTTAGAGGCGTTCCCTGGGCTGTGCAGTGGGTCCTGTGGTTCCCGTACTTTCTATACAGATGTATGTGTGTCAGTGTCAGTCTTTCAGTTTATCCCACCCCTTGCTTCCTTTCCCTCTTGGTAACCCAACGTTTGTTTTCCACATTTGTAACTCTATGTCTGTCTTGTAAATAGTTTCATTTGCAGCAACATGGATGGACCTAAAGATTGACATACTGAGTGTGGTAAGTTAGAGAAAGACAAATCTATGATCCCACTTATATGTGGAATCTATAAGAAAAGCAATGATTCATTGCCTCCTATTGTCATACATTTACCAGTCTCTCAAACATTCTCAGCAATAAAGATAGCGCAAAACAATATACTATTTCACAGAATTATATGAGTCTCTAATTACATAATTCTATATACCATTTTGTGTTCTTATTGTCTATATTTGATAACTGTGTATGATTCATTGGTGTTTCTTCAGAAAGTCAATAGCCCTTTGTATACACTGTGGTATACTCATATATCAATCTAGAATTTGGCCCAGTGAATATATCTTCATATTTCTATATACATGAAGCATTATTTTATATATAATATACAAATACATATTTATATAAAAGTATGTATAAATATGCATAATTCAATTAAGTATGTAATTATATAATATGTATGCAATATATATCTATATATAAATATATAATTGGGTTTATATATTACATATATATTAATATATATATTCACATACATAATTGCATTTATATGCATATGTGATATAGATAGATACACAAAAACTGAAGAATATATTCATCAGGTAGAATTCCAGGGCGACTTTTTTCTTTCAGCAATTTTAATATACCATCCCATTGCTTCTTTTTTTAAATTTAATTTTATCAGAGTACAGTTGATTTACAATGTTGTATTAGTTTATGCTTCATGTAAAATGAATCAGTTAAACATATACATTATAGTTGTGGCTGTTAAGTTGCAAAGTTGACGTTTGACTATTTTGTGAGCCCATGGCCTGTAGCCAGCGCGGCTCCTCTGTCCGTGGGCTTCCCAGCAAGAGCACTGGAACGGGCTCCATACATACAGGAGACATATGCATACATACGCTCTCGTTCTGATGCTGTTCCCGTGTAGGTCATTCCAGACTCTGTTAGAGGCGTTCCCTGGGCTGTGCAGTGGGTCCTGTGGTTCCCGTACTTTCTATACAGATGTATGTGTGTCAGTGTCAGTCTTTCAGTTTATCCCACCCCTTGCTTCCTTTCCCTCTTGGTAACCCAACGTTTGTTTTCCACATTTGTAACTCTATGTCTGTCTTGTAAATAGTTTCATTTGCAGCAACATGGATGGACCTAAAGATTGACATACTGAGTGTGGTAAGTTAGAGAAAGACAAATCTATGATCCCACTTATATGTGGAATCTATAAGAAAAGCGACAAATGAGTTCATTGCCTCCTATTGTCATTATTTCTGCAGAAAAGTCAGTCATCATCTTCATCCTTGTTCCCAGGATAGAGTGTTTCTTTTTCCTTTGATTGCTTTTAGATCTATGTTTTATCTTGTATTTTAAGTTGCTTGATGACAGGGTACCTAGGTGTGACTTCTGTAGTAATTATCCTGGTCAGGGTTCATTTATCTCTGGGATCTGTGAGTTGAGGTTCCTCCAGTTGACTAGCCATTGTTCCTCCAACATTTCTGCAGCCTCACGCTCGTCCTTCTCTTCCCTGGGACTCTAATTACTTGTGTGTAAGGCATTGCTACGACACAGCAGGTCTAGGATGCTCTGCTAGACCTATGTTTTATTCACTCATCTTTGTCTTTATGTTCTGCTCTGGACACTTGCTAATGATGTGTGTTTAGCTTCACAGACTCTTTTCTGTGTCCACTATTCTGCTAACCCATTTAACAACGTATTTATGATCTTACATTTTTCATTTCTAGCATTTTCATTTGCTGGTTTTTTAATCATTCCCACATCTCTGCTGAACTTGTCCATTCTTCACACATGTATTCACCTTTCTCCTAGATCCTTTCTCATTTTATCATAATCATTTTAGCGTGTCTTTATGATAATTTTATTATCTAGGCTGTCTCTGATGTTGCTTCTGCTAACTGTTTACCGTCAACATTGGGCTGCATTTTCTTGCCTCTTTGTGTTCTTATAACACACAGGAGAACACTAAACACTGAATCCAATAATGTTTGCTTCCATAAAAGTTCACTCTTGTTTCTCTGTTCCACTGTGAGAGCGAGGCTAAGTCAGCCTGAGATGGACGAGGCTGGGTTGAAATGGCTCTCGTCTGTGGTATTCCCTTTAGTTTTGCTTAGTTCAGCCCTGGGATAGATGCTTGACAATAACATAGACCTTTTCTTTCCATCAGAAACTGAGAGATCTCACAACTGGCGAGATTCTGGAAACCTGCCTCTGATTCGTGGCTTTCTCAAGTCTGGGAGGCTTCTCGTTACTTACAGCCCACTGGCAGCTGGGGGTCGTTGGAGAGCTCTCTTTGCTGTCCAGTCCTGTGCGCTGCCTTCTGCACCAGGGGTGACTGCACTCAGCCTGCCGGCCTCCTCCTCGTGGGGGGTCTTCAGAGTGCCCGAGGTGCCTTGGGGGTTCTCTCTTGTTAGCTCATCTAGAATTCTGTGAGTTTTCACTTCTTTGACGGCTTTCTGAAACATCGTTTATTTTTAACTTTTTTAAAGGTGAAGTGTAGTTGATTTAGGATGTTGTGCCAATCCCAGCTGTACAGCCAAGGGACTCCGTTGTACACATATGCACGTGATGTTTATATTCTTTTCCATTATTGCTTTATCACAGGACATTGAGTAGAGCTCCCTGTGCTGTACATTAAGACCTTGTTGTTTATCCATTCTAAATGTCATAGTTGGCAACCACAAGCCCTCGCCTCCCCACGCAAGCCTTTCCCGTCACCGCTTGGCAAACACACTTTATGTTCTGCTCTGGACACTTGCTAATGATGTGTGTTTAGCTTCACAGACTCTTTTCTGTGTCCACTATTCTGCTAACCCATTTAACAACGTATTTATGATCTTACATTTTTCATTTCTAGCATTTTCATTTGCTGGTTTTTTAATCATTCCCACATCTCTGCTGAACTTGTCCATTCTTCACACATGTATTCACCTTTCTCCTAGATCCTTTCTCATTTTATCATAATCATTTTAGCGTGTCTTTATGATAATTTTATTATCTAGGCTGTCTCTGATGTTGCTTCTGCTAACTGTTTACCGTCAACATTGGGCTGCATTTTCTTGCCTCTTTGTGTTCTTATAACACACAGGAGAACACTAAACACTGAATCCAATAATGTTTGCTTCCATAAAAGTTCACTCTTGTTTCTCTGTTCCACTGTGAGAGCGAGGCTAAGTCAGCCTGAGATGGACGAGGCTGGGTTGAAATGGCTCTCGTCTGTGGTATTCCCTTTAGTTTTGCTTAGTTCAGCCCTGGGATAGATGCTTGACAATAACATAGACCTTTTCTTTCCATCAGAAACTGAGAGATCTCACAACTGGCGAGATTCTGGAAACCTGCCTCTGATTCGTGGCTTTCTCAAGTCTGGGAGGCTTCTCGTTACTTACAGCCCACTGGCAGCTGGGGGTCGTTGGAGAGCTCTCTTTGCTGTCCAGTCCTGTGCGCTGCCTTCTGCACCAGGGGTGACTGCACTCAGCCTGCCGGCCTCCTCCTCGTGGGGGGTCTTCAGAGTGCCCGAGGTGCCTTGGGGGTTCTCTCTTGTTAGCTCATCTAGAATTCTGTGAGTTTTCACTTCTTTGACGGCTTTCTGAAACATCGTTTATTTTTAACTTTTTTAAAGGTGAAGTGTAGTTGATTTAGGATGTTGTGCCAATCCCAGCTGTACAGCCAAGGGACTCCGTTGTACACATATGCACGTGATGTTTATATTCTTTTCCATTATTGCTTTATCACAGGACATTGAGTAGAGCTCCCTGTGCTGTACATTAAGACCTTGTTGTTTATCCATTCTAAATGTCATAGTTGGCAACCACAAGCCCTCGCCTCCCCACGCAAGCCTTTCCCCGTCACCGCTTGGCAAACACAGGTCTGTTCTCTGTGCTTATGAGTCTGTCTCTGTTCTTTGTTATTGTTTTTTAAATTTATTGTTATTATTTTTTTACCCAATTTATGTTGGTGGTTAGGGTGTAAACAAGGGTTTCATAACTTCTTCATCTGTGTCAAAAGCAGGACTGTTTTTGGTTCCTGTTACTATTGTTGCTGTTGGTTGTTGGTGCTGATAGTGATGGTGTGCGTGTGTGTCATTGACAGAAGCGAGATTATGTCTAATTAGCTTGCTCTGTGCGGTGTCTAAGCCCATGACATTTATCTTTTCACCGCCGTCTCAGATCATTTTGTCCTTGTAGGTCATGTTGTCTGACCACAAGTCTTGTGACCCCATTGTTTTGCAAATAGTTCTTGATACCCTTACATGGATCTCTCACCTCCTTGTGACTCATTTTCCACTTTGGCAGCTAAAAAATGTGCGACCAAATGAAAGTGAGGTTGTCTCTCCCTCTCATTTATGTGTGTACACACACACTGGCATGTGCGCACACATTCTCTCGGACCCGGCTTCCGTCTCAGTGCTCTGGCACCACTCCCACGGACACAGTCCTCTCCTGCACCACGTCGTCCCAGCGTCTCACTACAGACCAGATGTTTTAGCACCTTTGGAAGGAGTTGCAAAAATTATTCAAAATCTAAAAAAAATTGAAAATAGACTCTCAGCTCTTTGAAAATCTCTTACGGCCTGGAAAAACTGTCCCAGCATCGCATGTCTTCTGTACCCAGAGGGATATGAACCGTAAAATAACAGTTGGACATAAATGCTTGTAGGCCTTTGGGAAGAGTCCTGATCCAAGCAGTCAGGTGTGAGAAGAGGGAAGCTAAACTGGAGTTCATAGCCAGAGCCTGGAAACAGGTGAAAGAGAGGAGAGGCGAGGAGGGGTGTCTGATTCGGTTTTGGCTACAGTGGCTTCCTGGCCCAGAACTGACGGTTCTGATTGCTTCACACCCAAAGGCACGACTTGCCATAAAGCATTAACACTCCGCTATTTGGTTCACATAATTTCATTTAAATTTAATGCAATTCGATTCAACCAATACATTGAATACATATTATGTAACTATTATATGTCTAATGCTGTATTAATCACCGTGATGATTACAGAAAAAAGAAGGTACAAAATGGCCCTGTTCTGAAGGAGATGCTGAGGATAATCCTGCAGCTGAAATAAGAGCTATGCGATGTTCAGCTAAAATCAGAGAACAAAAGAAGAGAACTGAACTAAAAGTCAGATCAGCGTTTTAACTCCAGATCAGCAACTTACTGATCAGGCCATTGAGTTTCTCTACACCTCACTCTCTCCTTCTGTAGAGTGAAGACCATAATAGATCAGTGGTCCTCACACTGATTGTATTTAATATCCCCTTTTATAACAAATAATTTGTAATGCCTCATTTACCAAAGTGAAATGAAATGTGCAGATATTGTAAGGTACTTCTATATGTAATAAAAATCAGTATAATGCCCTAACTATAAAGGAGAAATAAAAAAGTGAGCATTTTCAAATAAATAATGTATATTTCAAAACGTAAATTTTCAGACATAAGTACAGTAGGTGGTGAAATGAAGTAGCCACATGGTTGCACTTCCTTATAATGAACGTTTAGATTTAAGAGAAGTGAGATTAGAAGCCATTCTGTGCTAGAGGAACATTAAATGAATGAGCAGAGGTAGATGCTTATATTCTAGGACTAAAGCATGTGTAAGGGTAATGACTACCAGACCAGATTTATTTGTGTATGAAAGGAGAAAGCGGGAACCAGCTTTAATGGACGCAAGGACAGCACACCATTCAAATTACAGGCTGGAGAAGCCGAGAAAGTGAGGAAGCACGTCATCTCTCACAAGAGAGCTGATCTGTATTTACAAACGTAGTGTCAACATACTGCCTGCTGTTGTGACACGGGATGGGATAGGCGTGTCTTGGATGTGAAATTCCACCGTGTGTCAAGGCATGCATTCAGGGTGTCCCGTGAGACATTTGAGATTTGTACAGGGACTGTCCCCAGCATTGGAGGACTTCTCCCACCCTGATCCCTTTCCACCACATGCTACTACTGCTCGGGAAGGATTATGAGAGCCCAGAATGCTCCATTTTCCAGGTACCTCAGGGTTAGGAGGCCCTTACCACGTTCCAAGTTCCATCAGTCTACTACGCTAATCGGTCAGACCCAAAGGCGAGGCACAAGAATAACTCAGTGGCAAGCCATGATGAAGAAGACTGGTGAGGACAGGACTATCTTCATGGAGCAAGTCGGGCTTGCAGTAGTCCGGAAGGATGGCGAGAATTTGGCGAGCAAGCCTGGTGCAGTCCAACATGTGGCTGTGTTGATAAACAGAATGATTCGCATTGCAGGGAGAGACCGAGAGCACGGAAGCATTCATAGCCTGACGGTTCTGGAGCCGGTGTCTCCTAGAGCTCCGTGTGTGGATCCTACCTGATGCACAGGTGTTTGCTACAATAGATCACATGCTGAAAGGGTCTCAACTCACCTTGAAGCAAATACGCTGCATTCATGAACATGCTACGATTTCAGACTTTTCGTGAATTCACATTGAGTTTAAAAAGGTAATGATTCTGAGTGACACAGATTTCAACTTCGGCAAAGAAAGACTTGCAAAAATAGTCACGTGGGGTGAGGTGGAGGGACGGGGTTAACCGGTGTCACAGGGTTGTCTTGGAGACCCCGGGGGCTCAACACATACTGACCTGCCGAGCATCCTGGAGTTTTCACCTTAATGCAAAGCTCTCTTTGTACTGACTGACATTCCACTCAGTGTCCCCAGACGATGCCGCGGTTTAGGGCTTTAGAAGCAGCTTGGGGACCTTTTGGTGACATGGGTTTGATGACAGCTCTCAAGGCTGCGGCAGTATGCCATCAGTCCCGAGTATATTATCAGCTGAGGGCACAACAGAGTCAAGTGTACCGCAGCCTTGCCTCTGTTGGCACTTGAGAGGAGCAGCTGTGGGCAGCAGGCACTGCAGGAAGGCAGGAGAATTTCTTTTCTTTCTTCAAAAATTGATGTTTAACTGAAATAGAACAGCTTTACCAGACATTTGAGATTTGTACAGGGACTGTCCCCAGCATTGGAGGACTTCTCCCACCCTGATCCCTTTCCACCACATGCTACTACTGCTCGGGAAGGATTATGAGAGCCCAGAATGCTCCATTTTCCAGGTACCTCAGGGTTAGGAGGCCCTTACCACGTTCCAAGTTCCATCAGTCTACTACGCTAATCGGTCAGACCCAAAGGCGAGGCACAAGAATAACTCAGTGGCAAGCCATGATGAAGAAGACTGGTGAGGACAGGACTATCTTCATGGAGCAAGTCGGGCTTGCAGTAGTCCGGAAGGATGGCGAGAATTTGGCGAGCAAGCCTGGTGCAGTCCAACATGTGGCTGTGTTGATAAACAGAATGATTCGCATTGCAGGGAGAGACCGAGAGCACGGAAGCATTCATAGCCTGACGGTTCTGGAGCCGGTGTCTCCTAGAGCTCCGGTGTGTGGATCCTACCTGATGCACAGGTGTTTGCTACAATAGATCACATGCTGAAAGGGTCTCAACTCACCTTGAAGCAAATACGCTGCATTCATGAACATGCTACGATTTCAGACTTTTCGTGAATTCACATTGAGTTTAAAAAGGTAATGATTCTGAGTGACACAGATTTCAACTTCGGCAAAGAAAGACTTGCAAAAATAGTCACGTGGGGTGAGGTGGAGGGACGGGGTTAACCGGTGTCACAGGGTTGTCTTGGAGACCCCGGGGGCTCAACACATACTGACCTGCCGAGCATCCTGGAGTTTTCACCTTAATGCAAAGCTCTCTTTGTACTGACTGACATTCCACTCAGTGTCCCCAGACGATGCCGCGGTTTAGGGCTTTAGAAGCAGCTTGGGGACCTTTTGGTGACATGGGTTTGATGACAGCTCTCAAGGCTGCGGCAGTATGCCATCAGTCCCGAGTATATTATCAGCTGAGGGCACAACAGAGTCAAGTGTACCGCAGCCTTGCCTCTGTTGGCACTTGAGAGGAGCAGCTGTGGGCAGCAGGCACTGCAGGAAGGCAGGAGAATTTCTTTTCTTTCTTCAAAAATTGATGTTTAACTGAAATAGAACAGCTTTACCATATTGCTTTGTTTCTGCCGCACATCAGCACGCATCGGCCGTAGGTATACATGTGTCCTCTCCCTCTTGAGACTCCCTCACACCTCCCACCCCAGCCCACGCCTCTAGGTGGTCGCAGAGCATTGGTTTGAGCCCTGAGTCATACAGCTCGTCCCCATTGGCTGTTTTACCTGCGGTCGTCTACAGGCTTCCACGCCCCGCTCTCAGTTATCTGCGCCCACGCGTCTTCTCCGCATCCGCACCTCCACTGCTGCCCTGAAAACAGCTTCGTCAGTTCCATCTGTCTAGAGTCCACATATGGGAAGCCCGAGAAATTTGAGAAGCAGCTTTGGCTGCCCTGTCTGTGATGCTGGCCCAGGAGAAGGGAAGCAGCTTGGGGCCAGCTCGTCGTATTGGTGGATTTCATATCCACCCCCTGAACCAGAGGAGGCGGAGTTCAGAGCCCTGCTCTCCTGGCCGGGTGCCAGGTCGGGATAAAATCACTGTTGGAAGAATCTGGCTCATCTGTCCCCTTCCCAGGTTACTCTTTTTTTTTTTTTTCTGAGTTATTTTTGGCTATGTTGAACGTGAGCTGTGGCCTGTGGATCTTTCCCTGTGGTGCACCGGCTCTTGTCTAGCGGAGACAGGCAGGCTCCAGAGGGTGTGGCTCTGTAGCTCCAGCATGTGGGCTGCGTGGCCCCGAAGCCTATGGGACTTTAGTTCCCTGATCAGGGATTGAACCTATGTCCCCTGCATTGGACTGGACCACCATGGACGTCTCCCCCAGGTGTTTTTTCTTTTTTTAATTTTGGCCTCTCTTATTGATTTTTTATTTACCTATTTTCATCCATCTTTGTTCTTCCGCCCGTGTGGGCCCCCCATCGCCCATCGCGGTGGCCTCTCTTGTCGCAGAGCACCGGCTCTGGGCGCGTGTGCTCCAGAGCGCTGGCTCATCATTGGACACACCGGTCCAGTTGCTCCACGGCACGTGGGATCCTCCCAGGCCAGGGATCGAACCTGTGCCTGTTGCACTGCAAGGCGGCCTCTTTACCCACTGGACCACCAAGGAAGCCCCCCCCCCACCGCCCCACCCCCGTGGTTCTTCAAGCCCTCTTATCCCTGTGGGATTTCTGGGGAAATGTGGGGAACGCAAGAAGGAAGAGACAGGCAGCAGGGCACACACAGAGAGTGTGGTGCTGGAGGCTCGGTGGGGAGAGTTCTGCTCTTAGAACCGGACACCCGGTCTCCAGCTGGGCCTGGTCACTCCCTGGGTGGCCAGCCCCGCCCGCCCCACCGCAGACTCCCACGCTGTGCCTCTGGCCAAGCTTTCTCTCTCTCCTCCTTCTTGATTTCTTGAACCACTCAGGTCACATAACGAGCGCCTCAGCCGGGAAGGTTCCAGACCCCCACCTCTTGGGCTACCTCCTAGTCAGGAAGGAGACAGCCCACCTGGGAGAGCAGCCGGAGAGAGCTTGGTGAAGGGACTTAGGGCCCGGGCGAGGGCAGGCTCGGGGCACCGGCAAGACCTAGGGAGGCACCCGGAACCAGCACAGAAGGAGGAGAGTGTGTCCCACAGGATTAGAGCAGCAGCCGGAGGAGCAGATGTTGGTGCCGCTGGGAGCAGGGCTGTGGGAGGGGGTCCCCGAGAAACAGGAGAACGCGAAGCAGAGGCACCGCTGCAGGAAGGCCGCGGCCTCCCCAAGGAGAGTGCGTCAGGAGCCACGGGAGACCGTCTCACGCCTGCCTTCCAAGCCTCGTGCAGCTGGAGGCCATGGGCGCCGCCTAACGAGTTTTCAGAACCATCGCTGCAAGGAACTCTGGGAAATATGCTGTTTAAGGTTTCCCGCCTCTGCATATGAGACGGGGGATGAGACCCCACAAGCACCCACTGAGGATTGAACCTATGTCCCCTGCATTGACTGGACCACCATGGACGTCTCCCAGGTGTTTTTTTTTTTAATTTTGGCCTCTCTTATTGATTTTTTATTTACCTATTTTCATCCATCTTTGTTCTTCCGCCCGTGTGGGCCCCCCATCGCCCATCGCGGTGGCCTCTCTTGTCGCAGAGCACCGGCTCTGGGCGCGTGTGCTCCAGAGCGCTGGCTCATCATTGGACACACCGGTCCAGTTGCTCCACGGCACGTGGGATCCTCCCAGGCCAGGGATCGAACCTGTGCCTGTTGCACTGCAAGGCGGCCTCTTTACCCACTGGACCACCAAGGAAGCCCCCCCCCCACCCCGTGGTTCTTCAAGCCCTCTTATCCCTGTGGGATTTCTGGGAAATGTGGGGAACGCAAGAAGGAAGAGACAGGCAGCAGGGCACACACAGAGAGTGTGGTGCTGGAGGCTCGGTGGGGAGAGTTCTGCTCTTAGAACCGGACACCCGGTCTCCAGCTGGGCCTGGTCACTCCCTGGGTGGCCAGCCCCGCCCGCCCCACCGCAGACTCCCACGCTGTGCCTCTGGCCAAGCTTTCTCTCTCTCCTCCCTTCTTGATTTCTTGAACCACTCAGGTCACATAACGAGCGCCTCAGCCGGGAAGGTTCCAGACCCCCACCTCTTGGGCTACCTCCTAGTCAGGAAGGAGACAGCCCACCTGGGAGAGCAGCCGGAGAGAGCTTGGTGAAGGGACTTAGGGCCCGGGCGAGGGCAGGCTCGGGGCACCGGCAAGACCTAGGGAGGCACCCGGAACCAGCACAGAAGGAGGAGAGTGTGTCCCACAGGATTAGAGCAGCAGCCGGAGGAGCAGATGTTGGTGCCGCTGGGAGCAGGGCTGTGGGAGGGGGTCCCCGAGAAACAGGAGAACGCGAAGCAGAGGCACCGCTGCAGGAAGGCCGCGGCCTCCCCAAGGAGAGTGCGTCAGGAGCCACGGGAGACCGTCTCACGCCTGCCTTCCAAGCCTCGTGCAGCTGGAGGCCATGGGCGCCGCCTAACGAGTTTTCAGAACCATCGCTGCAAGGAACTCTGGGAAATATGCTGTTTAAGGTTTCCCGCCTCTGCATATGAGACGGGGGATGAGGACCCCCACAAGCACCCACTGCACCTCTGGGCCTGTGTTCTTCCTGGCTGCCTCCCTTCCAGCTAGGGCAAGCTTCTCAGCCTCACCTCAAGAAGGCTTCCGGCCCCTCCCAGAGAGGCCTTCCTACAGAGCCGGACCTACTCCCTCCCATCCCCTCATTTTTCTCTAGAAGCCTCAAAGCTGTCATCATTCATTGCGCGCGCGCGCGCGTGTGTGTTAGTCACTCAGTAGCATCTGACTCCTTGCGACCCCATGGACTGTAGCCCACCAGGCTCCTCTCTCTGTGGAATTCTCCAGGCAAGGATACTGGCATAAGTAGTCTATCCCTTCCCCAGGGGATCTTCTCAACCCAGGGGTTGAGGCTGAGTCTCCCATATCACAGGCAGATTCTTTACCATCTGAGTCACTAGGGAAGCCCCTCATCACTCACGACCTGAAAATAAAACTTGTTCATTTAATTCTTCCTCTCCCCACCAGAGTGTAAGCCCGTGTGAGCCAGCCATCTTTCCTATTTTTTGTCAATCACTCTGTGTCCCTTTTTTTTCTTCCTGTAAATATTTGTTTGAAAGAATGTTGAGTAAATAAACCAGGAGAAGAGAAGATGGAGGCTGAATGTTGAAGGGCCCTTTGGAGACACAGGGCGGGAGTCAGAGGTACCCTGTTGACAGCGGTGATGCGGGGAAGGATTATGGCAGAGATGACCCTGCCTGTAACTGACAGGTCACAGGCAGCTGAGACGGAAGTTGGAGAGAGACGCAATGGGAAACAGCTGGCCAGTGAGGCAGTGGGTCCACTGGCCATTCCGAGTGTGACCTGAGGACCCAGAGTGCTCTGTCGAGGCTGTTGGAGGTGTGTCAGTGGACTGGCTGTGGCTGGTGGGCTCTACCAGTATGAAAGGGCTCATCCCTGTCCCCTGAGGGGCCAGAGAGCTATTTGGGGAAACTGGAGTACCAAGCAGATAGTGTACGGAGGACACCGAGATGCACAGATTATCACAGCAGGAGAACGTGGGACTCTGGGCTCCACTCAAGAAAAGAAGAGCTGGCTTTGGGCGTGTCTGATCCAGAAGACTGAGTGCAAGTCGAGCGATGCATGATGCATCAGAGGAGTGCCCAGGGCAGCTGGAAATGCAAGAAACCTGCTGGGGAGCTCATTGGAAAGGCATTGGTAGGAGACTGGTTGGCAGGTGGAAGACACTGAAATGCGTTCTTCTGCAGACTTGATACATAGCTAAAGGATCTGAATCGGTGACATGGTGTGCGTTCTCGTCCTCCTCTCTGGGGCAGACAGTCTGGGAGTGTGTCTTCCTGCTGGTGATGCTCTCTGTCTCTGTCTTCAGTCTCCTCCTCTGGCTGCTCTTCCTTTTCAGTGAAAAGTGAAGTCGCTCAGTCATGTAGGCTCTTGGTGACGCATGAACAAGCCATGGAGTTCTCCAGGCAAGAATACTGAGGCGGGGGGCCTTTCCTTTCTCCAGGGATCTTCCCAGCCCACGGGTCGAGCCCAGGTCCCCCGCCTTGCAAGCAGATTCTTTATCAGCTGAACTACAAGGGAATCTTCCTTCTCATTCTTTGTCTTATTTTTCCTTCTTTCTCACTGCCTCTCCCCCTCAGAGCTGCTTCTGTAAACAAGACCCCCAAATCCACCACCTGATCTCTGAATGCAAACCAGTTTTGCCAACCGTTCCTTCAGGATGCCACCCTATGAGAGATGCCACCCTGTGAGAGATGACCATGCTCTAGTTTAGTCAGGCAGTTGTGCCTTGCTCTCTGTGACCCCATGGAGTGCAGCCCGCCAGGCTCCTCTGTCCATGGAATTCTCCAGGCAAGAATGCTGGAGTGGGCTGTCATTCCCTTCTCTAGGGGATCTTCCCAACCTAAGAATCAAACCCAGGTCTCCTGCATTGCAGGCAGATTCTTTACCATCTGAGCCACCAAGGAAGCCCCAGTATGAGAGATGATCTAAAATCAAATCATCTTTCTCCCACGTGGCAGTTAAGTCTATACGCCAACTTACCTAGGCGATGATGTCCGGTGGTTGGGTCAGACCACAGTCTAGATGTTCCTGTGAAGGTATTTTCTAGATGTGATTTGTATTTTAAATCAGAGGACTTTGAGTAAAGCCTTTATAATGTGGGTGCGCCTTGTCTAATCAGTTGAAGGTCTTAAGAAACACGTCTGAGGTCCCTGAGAAGGAAGGAGTTCAGCCTCCAGACTGCCTTTAGGCTCAAGATTGCAACATTAGCTCTTCCCTGTGTTACCAGCCTGCAGCCTGCTCTGCGAGTTTAAGACTTTTCAGCCCCCAAATTCTATGAGCTAATTCCTCAAAATGCATTTCTGTACTCTCTTTCCTTCTCTCTCTTCGTTTTTATATATGATTTATCTAGAGACCCATGACTAATACATCCCCCAACTTCTGCGTGACCTTATTGTTCCTGATGTAGCAGTGCCATTTTTCCAGCGAGCTGACTTAGTCTCCTTCCCCGCTACCCAGCATCCGATCATGACCAAAGCTTTTTGATTCTTACCTTTGTAATTAGGTTAAACCTCCCTACTTCAATCCCTGTTGCAATGTCCCTGTAAGAGTTACTATTTTCTTTAACCAGGTCTACAACTCCGCTTTCCTTCTGGGTCTCCTTGCAACGCCTCCTGCTCTCTCCAGTCTGCACAGCAGTGGCTTTTCATTTCTGCCCCAAACTATCCAGTGGCCCCCCTGGGTCCCTGTAATATATAGGAATTCACTAATATTGATTCAAAGGCCCTGGATGATCTAGCTCCTGATACATATTTCATTCCTTCTTCATCTCTGACCATCTCCCACCAATGTACTCTCTTTCTTGACAGAACGGTGGTCTGTGTGCCTCAGGACACTTGCACTGGCTGCTCCTTGACCTGGAATGCAAACCGCCCACATCTTTCTTTTGTCTCACTCCTTCTCATCATTCAGCCACCGTTTTCTTTTTTTTTTTTTAAACCTTTATTTTACTTTTAACTTTTACAGAGTTTTTTTGTTTACAGATATGTATGTTCCCAGATTAGTCATATGTATATCCCCCCCTTCCCACCCCTCCTGACCATCACACAGCACCCCTGAAGGATCCCCCTTTCTCACAGAGCAATGACTAGAGCTATTTTCTTCACTTATCAGCCACCGTTTTCTTTGGGACATTTTTTCTCACCCTGTAACCTAGCTTAGTTTCTGTTCCCACATGATTCCATCACACCTATCATTATATCTTTTTTTATATATATATAGTTTTGAGATTCCATTTATAAGAAGTTTTAAGAAAAGGCAGATCAAGAGGTATCTGGAGTACAACAAGGGCTGGGGATGGGAACAAGGAATAAACGTAAATGAGCATGAGGGATCTTATTTGGGTGGTTAAAATGTTCTAAAACTGGATTTTGGCGATATGTGCATAAACTTGGTAAATTTACTAATAAGATTTATTTTTATTTTTTTTAATTATTGGAGTATAGTTGCTTTGCAAAGTTGTGCTAGTTTCTGTATGTCATTATTATTTTAGTGATGATAGTGATCATGCCACTGTTAGGACTGATTCGACTTCCTACGTAGCTTCCTGTAGAAAGGGATTGGATCTTATTCACTGAGTCCTGGGTCCCTAGTGCCTTGCACTTAGTAGCTTTTTAATGAATGGAAACCTATGTAAGTAAATTCCACTTGTCAGTTTTTGGTGCAGCTACCTGTACAAGACCTCCTGCTGCGTCTCGTCTGTGGCTTTCTGGCTTCTTAGCCTCCACTCTGTCCTGGCCGCCAGTACAACCACCTGCTGCAGGTTCTGATGCAATGCCTCTGGTCGCGGCGCTCAGAGTCCTGCCGTGTCTTTTGTCATTTTAGAGTTTTCATGAGATGAGTGCTCCCTCCTAGGACTCCCATTCTAGCCCAGTGAGTCTACCGGTCCCTTCAGTCCTTCCTCCCCACAGTTTCCATCCCGCGCCTCTGCTTGGAACCCAGAGTCCACCCGGCCCCTGCGTGCCTGCGTCCTCTCCTGTGGCCGGAAGTGACCCGCCCTCTCCTTCAAACACCACTTCGTTCACACAGCATAGAGTGAGCAGACACAAGATCACGGCCAGGCTGCTTCGTTTTTGGCATCTTCGTGGTTTTGCTCATAAGACTAATAATATCCGTATCGTCATAACAATAGCATTTGCCCATCTGGCTGCATGTGCTCCATGCTGAGGAGGCGCCTAAGCACTCTGTCTATATTAGCTTATCTAACCTCTTCTCGAGATGGAATGGAGGCACAGAGACGTTGAGTAACTTCCGCAGTGTCACAGAGCTGGGAGTGGGGTCGGGGATTCAAGCCGGGCAGCTGGATTGCCGTCTGCCCTCAGTCCCGCTGCCGCCCTGCCTGACGGAGAGTAAAAGTGAGCGAGCGGATCAGGATGGTTCAGAAGAGAATTGCAGCTCCACCCGGCACGGAGAAGGTGATTGTGCAGCTCCAGAGCCCGGTGCCTTTCAGCGTGATTCTGTCACTTAGGAGCTAGTTGACCATGAACAGTTTATTTGTCTAAGACTCGGTCACCTCTTCTGAAAAAGCTAGCCTATTGCCGCTCTTTATCTTACAGAATTGTTTTCCAGATTAAAAAACCCCAACAGATAGAATGTTCTTAGAACAGTACCTGGCATATAGCTGTTCAGTCCCTAAGTCGCGTCCGACTCTTTGGGACCCCGTGGACTGCGGCACGCCAGGCTCCCCTGTCCTTCACCAGCTCCTGGGGTTTGCTCAGATTCCCGTCTGTGAGCGGGTGATGCTATCTAACCACCTCATCCTCTGCCGCCCCCGTCTGCCTGTGCCGTCAGTCTTTCACAGCGTCAGGGGCTTTTCCGATGAGCCACATAACTGCACACAGTTAAACCTTCATAAATGTGTGTTTCTATAATGTCTCCTAATGATCATGATTATTCGATCACACTCTGCTTTGTATTATAGTAATTTGCGTGCTCAACTGTGATCCCTTCGGTAAGGCTGTCGTCGTTTTGCTCACAGCCCGTGCCTTACACTCGAGCACATCCCAGGTGCACAGTGTTTGTTAAATGAGCGAATGGACGATCCTTTCAGTGTAATTCATGTCAAAGATGATGGCATAGGGGTTTCTGAGGAACAGAAAATCCCCTGAACAGGCAGTCGCTGTGATGTCGAGGGAAGACGCCGGTCGCGCCTGTCGTGGCTGCTCTGCCGGCCGTTCCTGGTGAGAGAGAGGAGCGTTAGCGGGCCAGGGCTTGTCCTGCGGAAGTAGAACATGTGGCATCCCTCGCACAGCCGTGTCTGAAGGAGTCGGCTTTTCCTGGCGTGAAAAAATCCCACTGATTTTTTTCCACACAGAAGGGTCTCTTGGTATCTAATAGCCTGGGACAATGGGGGTATAGTGAGAAATGCTAGGAAGAATCGGGGCTTTGGAGGCATGTGGTTAGAGACCCGAGTCCTCATTTACAGAATGGTTTTAGGCAAAGCATGTAAATGCAGAAGCGTCTCGTCTGCCTCGTGTGTGCATTTGTTGGAAGGTCAAATGGGAGATCATATGTGAATGCATTATGGGGACTTCTTAAGGTCCTCCTTTGGCTGTCATTGTTACTCGTGTTGTAAATGTGGGTCTCCTCGGGTCTGATTCCCCCCAAAGTCAAGACAAGTCATGGTGTGTGTGTGGGGGGTATTGTACCCCCATCAGAAGGTGGAGGGAAAATGTCAGAGAAAGAAACCGCTGGACGGAGTTTTAGAAATCAGCTGGCCCAGCGAACCCCTTCTTAATTTTTACCATGTTTTACAAGCCTTCCCGGGTTTCCGTTGTTTCCTAAGTCGCGTCCGACTCTTTGGGACCGTGGACTGCGGCACGCCAGGCTCCCTGTCCTTCACCAGCTCCTGGGGTTTGCTCAGATTCCCGTCTGTGAGCGGGTGATGCTATCTAACCACCTCATCCTCTGCCGCCCCCGTCTGCCTGTGCCGTCAGTCTTTCACAGCGTCAGGGGCTTTTCCGATGAGCCACATAACTGCACACAGTTAAACCTTCATAAATGTGTGTTTCTATAATGTCTCCTAATGATCATGATTATTCGATCACACTCTGCTTTGTATTATAGTAATTTGCGTGCTCAACTGTGATCCCTTCGGTAAGGCTGTCGTCGTTTTGCTCACAGCCCGTGCCTTACACTCGAGCACATCCCAGGTGCACAGTGTTTGTTAAATGAGCGAATGGACGATCCTTTCAGTGTAATTCATGTCAAAGATGATGGCATAGGGGTTTCTGAGGAACAGAAAATCCCCTGAACAGGCAGTCGCTGTGATGTCGAGGGAAGACGCCGGTCGCGCCTGTCGTGGCTGCTCTGCCGGCCGTTCCTGGTGAGAGAGAGGAGCGTTAGCGGGCCAGGGCTTGTCCTGCGGAAGTAGAACATGTGGCATCCCTCGCACAGCCGTGTCTGAAGGAGTCGGCTTCTTCCCTGGCGTGAAAAAATCCCACTGATTTTTTTCCACACAGAAGGGTCTCTTGGTATCTAATAGCCTGGGACAATGGGGGTATAGTGAGAAATGCTAGGAAGAATCGGGGCTTTGGAGGCATGTGGTTAGAGACCCGAGTCCTCATTTACAGAATGGTTTTAGGCAAAGCATGTAAATGCAGAAGCGTCTCGTCTGCCTCGTGTGTGCATTTGTTGGAAGGTCAAATGGGAGATCATATGTGAATGCATTATGGGGACTTCTTAAGGTCCTCCTTTGGCTGTCATTGTTACTCGTGTTGTAAATGTGGGTCTCCTCGGGTCTGATTCCCCCCAAAGTCAAGACAAGTCATGGTGTGTGTGTGGGGGGTATTGTACCCCCATCAGAAGGTGGAGGGAAAATGTCAGAGAAAGAAACCGCTGGACGGAGTTTTAGAAATCAGCTGGCCCAGCGTTTCTCAAACTCCTGCTACTGGCACAATTTTTACCATTATCGGCATAATCTCCTCACTATTATTGATGCAATATTTTCCTTTAATAGCACTCACCTTTTTACTTAAACATGTCCAGAAAGGAAACCTATCATTACTGTAAATGGAAAAACCAATATTACCGCCCATAAATGGAAGGCAGAAAAGAAATACAAGGAGAACTCAGGAAAGTGATTAAATTCTAGGTAGGTACTGCTGCTTGCCAAGGTACTGAGCCCGAGGCCACCTCTCTCTCCCTTGGAAAGGCAAATTAGCAGATATTAGAGAGGTGTGAGCCCAAAACGCCAGCCAAACTGGGACTTAAAGGATTGAAATACGATTAAAAAGGAGATAAATTTCTCACTGAGGATTCCACGTAGCTTCATGCTCTGCTCTTGCCCTGCCCGGGGTCACTTTTCACTGCCCCACGTTTTTGAGAAAAAGGAGGCTTTGGTCCGACCTTCCCAACTGGTCTGACCAATGAGGAAACTGAGGCCCAAGTGGGCCACATTTGTGTTCACGTCGCAGAGGGGGCTCCTGACCCGGTGTGGGTCGCCGGAGAGTCATGTCCGCCACCACCGGCAGAGGACAGGCCTCCCGAGTCAGGGGTGCCTTCGCCGTCCCGAGGATACATGCTTTACCATTTCCTCTGTCTCCAGAGCAGCCCAGTGAGATGAACAGGACCCTGACTTGGGCCATTTTTCAAATTTGGAAATGAAAGCCGAGTCCTCATTTACAGAATGGTTTTAGGCAAAGCATGTAAATGCAGAAGCGTCTCGTCTGCCTCGTGTGTGCATTTGTTGGAAGGTCAAATGGGAGATCATATGTGAATGCATTATGGGGACTTCTTAAGGTCCTCCTTTGGCTGTCATTGTTACTCGTGTTGTAAATGTGGGTCTCCTCGGGTCTGATTCCCCCCAAAGTCAAGACAAGTCATGGTGTGTGTGTGGGGGGTATTGTACCCCCATCAGAAGGTGGAGGGAAAATGTCAGAGAAAGAAACCGCTGGACGGAGTTTTAGAAATCAGCTGGCCCAGCGTTTCTCAAACTCCTGCTACTGGCACAATTTTTACCATTATCGGCATAATCTCCTCACTATTATTGATGCAATATTTTCCTTTAATAGCACTCACCTTTTTACTTAAACATGTCCAGAAAGGAAACCTATCATTACTGTAAATGGAAAAACCAATATTACCGCCCATAAATGGAAGGCAGAAAAGAAATACAAGGAGAACTCAGGAAAGTGATTAAATTCTAGGTAGGTACTGCTGCTTGCCAAGGTACTGAGCCCGAGGCCACCTCTCTCTCCCTTGGAAAGGCAAATTAGCAGATATTAGAGAGGTGTGAGCCCAAAACGCCAGCCAAACTGGGACTTAAAGGATTGAAATACGATTAAAAAGGAGATAAATTTCTCACTGAGGATTCCACGTAGCTTCATGCTCTGCTCTTGCCCTGCCCGGGGTCACTTTTCACTGCCCCACGTTTTTGAGAAAAAGGAGGCTTTGGTCCGACCTTCCCAACTGGTCTGACCAATGAGGAAACTGAGGCCCAAGTGGGCCACATTTGTGTTCACGTCGCAGAGGGGGCTCCTGACCCGGTGTGGGTCGCCGGAGAGTCATGTCCCGGCCACCACCGGCAGAGGACAGGCCTCCCCGAGTCAGGGGTGCCTTTCGCCGTCCCGAGGATACATGCTTTTACCATTTCCCTCTGTCTCCAGAGCAGCCCAGTGAGATGAACAGGACCCCTGACTTGGGCCATTTTTCAAATTTGGAAATGAAAGCCGAGAGAGGTTACCTTACATTTTCAGGTCCCACGGCCGGCAGGCGGAAGAGCCAGGCCTCGGCACGGCCTCCTGCTCACATTCCCTTTCTACTGGGTCATCCCACCCGCCAGAGATCATCCTGACCTTGCTTCATCTCCTGCTCGAAACTGAAATTTACAGAGTGTACGCTCGTCCTAGGGGCTTCCCTGGAAGCTCAGGTGGCCAAGAATCTGCCTGCAGTGAAGGAGACCTAAGTTCAGTCCTTGGGTTGGAAGATGCCCTGGAGAGGGAAACAGAAACCCACTCCAGTATTCTTGCCTGGAGGCTGTCAAGGGCTGAAGAGCCTCATGGGCTACAATCCACGGACGGCAAAGAGCTGGACAGCACTGAGCACGTAAGCCAGCACTTGTGTCAGTCAGCCAGTTGTGTCGGACGCTTTGTGATCCCGTGGACTGTACCGCCAGGCTCCTCTGTCCGTCAGCTTCTCTAGGCAAGACAACTGGCGTGGGCTGACCTTCCCTTCTTCAGGAGATTTTCCCGACCCAGGGATTGAGCCTGGGTCTCCTTCATTGCAGGCAGGTTCTTTACCACCGGTGACCAGGGAAGCCCCATCTGTGCACTGATGATATTCTCAGTGAACACGATACTATAGCTTTTTGAAAGAGTTTGAATTTGCAAGGTCGCCTCTTCATTATTCTAGCTGAGGTATTCGGGAAAGGAAAATCAGTTTTCTGAGTCAAGTCCCATCTCTTCAACGTAGCGTCAAGCCTAAGCAGGTGCTATGGTGGTGGGTAAGTCAGCCAGTCTTGCTGTGATCAGGCTGAGCGAGTGGCCAGGCGATCCTGCTGCTGGGGTGTGAGATTGGCGGGGCAGTCGGATGAGATGGTGTCCCTCCCACACCCAGAAGTCCCTTCTTCCATGCACAGAATTTCTAGTAATCTCTCTCAGGGCCACTCACTTTCTGTAAAATCAATTACATCTGTTTTGGACTTCTTAATCTGTGGGTACGTAGCTACAACCTGTCTTCAATGCTTTCCCCATAAAGGACAGGAACAAGTCTAAACAAATTAGCCTGGCATTCCGGCCCTCTCTTGATGTGGCTGAGTGGTGACGCCAGGCTGCCTGGGCTGCCTTCCCCAAACTTGTCTGCCTATTCAGACCCCAGGCCTTCCAGAGGGAACTTGAGATCCATTTCTTAAAGCCCGCTGGAGTGCCTGGCTGGCAAGGAATCCTTCTGAACTTAACATTTGTTTCATGATTTATGAGGGAATTAATTGCGCTGTGTCTCTTTGCAGCTTTTTATTTCAATCTGTTATTTACTTGTTTTAACCTTAAGGATTGAATGTGCGGTTGGTTACCTGAGGCCTCTGCCAAAGACTGTCATTCATTCTTTTCTTTAGGTCAGGGTATATGCCAGTCTTTGTAGCCTGCTGTTGGATTGCATGTGAAGTTGACACTCCGCACCCATGTGGCCAGGAAGTACCTTCCTGATCAAAGTTCTTGCTGTTCAGCCCCTCCGTCATGTCCGGCTCTTTGTGGCCCCCATGGACCGCAGCACGCAGCCTTGCCTGTCCTTCACCATCTCCCAGCGTCTGCTCACAATCACGTCCGTTGAGTTGATGGTGCCATCCAGCCATCTCGTCCTCTGTCGCCCCTGCTCCTCCTGCCCTCGGCCTTTCCTGGCATCGGGGTCTTTTCCAATGAGTCACTTCTTCGCATCAGGGGGCCAGAGTACTGAGCTTCGGCATCCACCCTTCCAATCAGGGTAGAATAATAAAATGTGAGGAGTCTCAAGAACCGGGCAAAGGAGTCTGGAGCTGGGTTTATTTCCCTCCCACGAGCTAAAACAGCAAGGGCTGCCACACACGTTGCTCTGGCTGCTGTACTCCTTGCTCTTGCTTCTGCCTAAGCTCCTTTCGAGTGGGCCCTGCGGGATGGGCGGAGAGACACCCCTGTCTTTGTAACTCTCCCTCTCACTGGCCGCTGTCCTTTCTGTCCCTCCAGAGAGGAGGTGGAGCGTGGAGGCTCTGCTCGTCCTTCACGCTCTCCCATGCTCCCGTCCTCCTCTCTCTCCCAGCCCATGGTTGGAGCCTATTCCTGGTGGTCTTGCAGAACCGTGGGAAGGCTCCTTCACCCGGGCCAGGGCGTCAGGGGGTTGATGGCAGTGGCGCTGGAATCCCTGATGGAAAGAGGCTGGGCTGCCTGGGCTCTGAAGGTCGGTCATGGAGCTTGTTGTCATGGTGACTCTGGTATCAGGCAGGGCACTGTGGAGGGGGGAGAGAGAGAATGGCAGAAGGAAGAAGGGAAGGAGAAGAGAAAGAGGATTCCTAGTAGATCAGAACATCTTTTCTTCTTCTTTTTGACTGCATGGCGCAGCGTGCAGCATCTTGGGTCCCAGACCAAGGACTGACCCCTTGCCCCCTGTAGTGTATGTATGGATTCTAACCCCTGGACCAGCAGGGGAGTCTCGATCGGAGGGTCTTCAGTCTGGGAAAGAGCAGGAGCTTAGGTGGGCAGGCGACTGTCCTGACAGGAGGAGATGGCCAAGGCGGAAGGAGGTGAAATGGGGAGGGAAGGAGGGCAGGGACTGGAAGTGAGAGGAAGGAAGGAGAGGGCGGGGGCGGGGCCGAGGGCTGAGCGGGGCTGGGCGCCGGAGGGGGCGGAGCCAGGGCAGCTCTAGGCGTAATCCTTAATTATTGCCCCGATGCTTTCCATCTCTATCTGCTTTTTGATCTTCTGTGTTACACATTGAATATGAGCAACCAGATGCCTGCATCTCTTGTCTAAAGACTCGATGAGGCGAGACTTCAAAGCGAAGAGTGGAACAAAACGGGCGGCGCCTGGCTTTTTGTACCGCCGGATTGCTGGCCCAATTAGGTTAAATGGAGTCCCGAAAACCTCTTCTGATCTGAGCCCGGCACCCATGCTGTGCCTGCCACTGGCTGCAAGCTTAATGAGGTCAGCAGCCCTGAGCTGGTCAGCTGACCCTTCTCCGGGCGCCCCAGGCCCTCAGAGGCACTGCCCAGAAGCTGGCATCCCGGATACCGGCCCACCTGGGCTGGGGTCTCCAGGGGACGCCCCAGGCAGTAGGTCCAAGGCTGGGTCAGGGTCCCTGCATGGGTGGGAAGCATCTGGCTACTCAATGGGTGCCTGATTTCAGGTGGTTGTTGATGTTCAGTCACTCAGTCCTGCCAACTCTCTGGGACCCCGTGGGCGGCAGCACTCCAGGCTGCCCTGTCCTTCACCATCTCCTGGAGCTTGCTCAAACTCACCTCCATTGAGTCGCTGTTGCCATCCAGCCTTCTCGTCCTCTGTCGCTCCCTTCTGCCCCAGCCTTCACTCTTTCCCAGCATCAAGGTCTTTCTTTTCCAATGAGTCAGCTCTTCACATCAGGTGGCGAAAGAATTGGAGCTTCCGCTTCAACTTCAGTCCTTCCGGTGAATATTCAGGGTTGATTTCCTTTAGGACTGACAGGTTTGATGTCCTTGCAATCCAAGGAGAAACACCTTTTTTTCTTGGCATTTGGGAGGTTTGGGGGTTCAGGCAGTCCCTGCCTTGGCCTCTGAGCTCATGAAAAGCTAGATAAGATTGTACCAGGCCTGATGGAGCCCAGATACTTGTTTAGGCGTGGGGGGAGGTCCGAGGAGAAAGCAGCGATGCTCCCATGACTTCCTGGAGACCCCTGACAGCCTGTGCAACGCCCGGGGGAGAAGTGGCGGGATTCGTCCTGCCGCTACTCAGGAAGCTTGTTAGGAGCCTCGGTCAGATGCACGGACCCTCGGCACAGCGTGGTGCTGAAAAGCCGCTTTAGCTGGACTTCACGGGCTGCACCTCGTCTTCCTGTGGCATCTTGGGTGAGTCATGCAGCGCTCAGGGTCTCAGTCTCCTCGTCTGTGATGTAGCTGTGATCCACGCTAGCGCGCGGCTGTGAGGACCAGAGCACCACCACTGCGCCTGGCGCTCAGCATCACCCGCGGCATCTGTCCTTCTTGTCCACTCTTCGCTTCTTCTGTTACTGCCGAGGGCAACAGGAGCGGCATAAGTCCTTTCAGAGGAACAGGAAGGAAAGGTGTTGCCCAGAGTCCTGCTCTCTGTCACTTTCCCACACTGCCGGGTGTGGGATCTTCCCAGGCCAGGGATCGAACCGGCGCCCCTTGCACTGCAAGGCGGTGTCCTTACCCACTGGACCACCAGGGGGAGCCCCACATGACTTTCTTTGACCAATAAATTGTACGCAGAAGTTACATATGCCTCTGCTGGTGAATTTTCTTGTAAGTTAAAAAAAAAATTAAAAACACATGCCACACCACGTGGCATGTGGGATCTCCGCTCTCTGCCCAGGAGCTGAACCTGCATCCCTTGCGTTGGAAGCATGGAGCCTCAGCCACTCGACCACCAGGGAAGTTCCCCCAGTGAAGCTCTCAGATGCAGGATACAACTTGCCACGTCCACTTTCTTCTATTGTGAGCATGTGTCGGGATGCAGCTCCTATCAGCATGGGTATTACATCAGGTGGCGAAAGAATTGGAGCTTCCGCTTCAACTTCAGTCCTTCCGGTGAATATTCAGGGTTGATTTCCTTTAGGACTGACAGGTTTGATGTCCTTGCAATCCAAGGAGAAACACCTTTTTTTCTTGGCATTTGGGAGGTTTGGGGGTTCAGGCAGTCCCTGCCTTGGCCTCTGAGCTCATGAAAAGCTAGATAAGATTGTACCAGGCCTGATGGAGCCCAGATACTTGTTTAGGCGTGGGGGGAGGTCCGAGGAGAAAGCAGCGATGCTCCCATGACTTCCTGGAGACCCCTGACAGCCTGTGCAACGCCCGGGGGAGAAGTGGCGGGATTCGTCCTGCCGCTACTCAGGAAGCTTGTTAGGAGCCTCGGTCAGATGCACGGACCCTCGGCACAGCGTGGTGCTGAAAAGCCGCTTTAGCTGGACTTCACGGGCTGCACCTCGTCTTCCTGTGGCATCTTGGGTGAGTCATGCAGCGCTCAGGGTCTCAGTCTCCTCGTCTGTGATGTAGCTGTGATCCACGCTAGCGCGCGGCTGTGAGGACCAGAGCACCACCACTGCGCCTGGCGCTCAGCATCACCCGCGGCATCTGTCCTTCTTGTCCACTCTTCGCTTCTTCTGTTACTGCCGAGGGCAACAGGAGCGGCATAAGTCCTTTCAGAGGAACAGGAAGGAAAGGTGTTGCCCAGAGTCCTGCTCTCTGTCACTTTCCCACACTGCCGGGTGTGGGATCTTCCCAGGCCAGGGATCGAACCGGCGCCCCTTGCACTGCAAGGCGGTGTCCTTACCCACTGGACCACCAGGGGGAGCCCCACATGACTTTCTTTGACCAATAAATTGTACGCAGAAGTTACATATGCCTCTGCTGGTGAATTTTCTTGTAAGTTAAAAAAAAAATTAAAAACACATGCCACACCACGTGGCATGTGGGATCTCCGCTCTCTGCCCAGGAGCTGAACCTGCATCCCTTGCGTTGGAAGCATGGAGCCTCAGCCACTCGACCACCAGGGAAGTTCCCCCAGTGAAGCTCTCAGATGCAGGATACAACTTGCCACGTCCACTTTCTTCTATTGTGAGCATGTGTCGGGATGCAGCTCCTATCAGCATGGGTTACTTAGGGACCAGGATGAATAGGGCCCCACAGCCGGCTCTCCCTGGACACAGAGTATGAGCCAGAGTGAGCTTTGATTCTGAGAAAGCTGGGAGTTTGTTACCTCAGCATAACCAAGCGTAGCCTGGCTGATGTGCTGTAGATTAAACTCACGTGTCCGGAACACTGAGTCTTCCTCTTGATAGAGACTTCCTCCAGCTTCCAGAGGAGCCCTGTCAGAGGAACGGGTGTGAACAGTGAGACCACTGTCCTCCGCCTCCTCTCTCTCAGCCTTCATCTGTTTCCTAGTGGCAGCATTCAGCTCAGGCGGTGAAAGGAAGTGAAGAGAAGAGGGATTTTGTTTGTTTGTCTCACATTCTATTATCCCGGTAGAAAGACTGGACTCCTCATTCGCCCAGCTCCTCCCAAGAGCCTCCTAATATCTTAGATAAAGTGCGGAGACTGTGATCACAGAAGGAGCACCGACAAGAATGGGTTCTGAGCGGGGCTTTGCTTGCCCTCGTCTTGGGCCACCTGTTCTCAAGAACTGGCTCTCCCTGGCTAAGGCACTTAGGGATCCGTGTCCTTCCTGGGGCATCGGAAGAATCCTCGGAGCAAACGCTGACTCCTACTCTAATGGAAAGGGAGGCTCCAGGAGGTAACTAAGGAATCCAAATCAAGGTCTTTCCAGTCTTGGAAGGCCAAACCAGTGGCATAATTGGCAGTGCCTGGTGCAAGATAAAAATGCTGGGTCCTTGGTTCAGGAGTATTAGGAATTTCAAGCTGGTAGGCTGTCAAACCAAGCATGATGACCCTCTCAGATTGAACCTTCTCTAATGGATGAGGCATTGCTTCCCAAGGAGAGAGGAGGACGTCCACTGTGGATCCCAGGACCCCCACCCGTGCCCTGACACTCTTGGAAGAATTTCCAAAGGAGCTCAGTGAAAAGCCATCCAGGCTACAGAATGGCTCCAAGCCCGGACTCTGCAGTGGGGGCCCCAGGCAGCTTCTCGCCTCCCTCCTTTGCAGGGCAGGCTGTCTCCCCTGGGTCTGGGTCGAGGTGCAGGTCGGGAAGAGGACAGTTCTGAGGTTAGGTCTGGCCGTGGACCCTAGACAGCCAGCTGTCCATTCTTCTTGTGCTGTTTTAAATGCTCATGGGGGCAAAGGAAGAAATTCAGAATGGAGGAAGGGGTATGTTTAGGGGCTACTCCAGATCCTCAGCTGCCCTGTTCATTTCCTTGTTTACCTTCTGATGTCCCCAAAGGAGCATTGGTGCCAAGAGGTAGACTCCCTCCAGACCCGTCCTCCATGGCCTGCACACCACGTGAGGTGGAAGTAGGTCGTGCATCCCCATTTGCAATGGGAATCAGTGAGGGCCACAGACCGCTGGCAGGTGTGTGTGAGACCGGGTCGTGCGTGTGGTGTGTGTGCATATGCGTGGCATTCCCCGATCCACCCAAACCTGCAGTAAAGTCGCGATGGGACCCATTTCGGCTTCAGTGATTGCTTAGTGTGTCCGGTGATGCCTTCCAGAGACTGTCCTCTTTGACAAGGGGATTCAAAAGCCTTGCTTGATTCAATCAATCATCCATCACCAAATATTGACTAAGCGTCCGGAATTCATTTGTTCAGACTGAAGGACCAGCTATGGAATGACTGAAATGGATCTAAGTTGCATGCAGACCTCGGATGAGACAACTTATTCTACCCTCAGGCCCCAGCCCTCTCCTCGGGGTGGGGAGGCTCCAGGAGGTAACTAAGGAATCCAAATCAAGGTCTTTCCAGTCTTGGAAGGCCAAACCAGTGGCATAATTGGCAGTGCCTGGTGCAAGATAAAAATGCTGGGTCCTTGGTTCAGGAGTATTAGGAATTTCAAGCTGGTAGGCTGTCAAACCAAGCATGATGACCCTCTCAGATTGAACCTTCTCTAATGGATGAGGCATTGCTTCCCAAGGAGAGAGGAGGACGTCCACTGTGGATCCCAGGACCCCCACCCGTGCCCTGACACTCTTGGAAGAATTTCCAAAGGAGCTCAGTGAAAAGCCATCCAGGCTACAGAATGGCTCCAAGCCCGGACTCTGCAGTGGGGGCCCCAGGCAGCTTCTCGCCTCCCTCCTTTGCAGGGCAGGCTGTCTCCCCTGGGTCTGGGTCGAGGTGCAGGTCGGGAAGAGGACAGTTCTGAGGTTAGGTCTGGCCGTGGACCCTAGACAGCCAGCTGTCCATTCTTCTTGTGCTGTTTTAAATGCTCATGGGGGCAAAGGAAGAAATTCAGAATGGAGGAAGGGGTATGTTTAGGGGCTACTCCAGATCCTCAGCTGCCCTGTTCATTTCCTTGTTTACCTTCTGATGTCCCCAAAGGAGCATTGGTGCCAAGAGGTAGACTCCCTCCAGACCCGTCCTCCATGGCCTGCACACCACGTGAGGTGGAAGTAGGTCGTGCATCCCCATTTGCAATGGGAATCAGTGAGGGCCACAGACCGCTGGCAGGTGTGTGTGAGACCGGGTCGTGCGTGTGGTGTGTGTGCATATGCGTGGCATTCCCCGATCCACCCAAACCTGCAGTAAAGTCGCGATGGGACCCATTTCGGCTTCAGTGATTGCTTAGTGTGTCCGGTGATGCCTTCCAGAGACTGTCCTCTTTGACAAGGGGATTCAAAAGCCTTGCTTGATTCAATCAATCATCCATCACCAAATATTGACTAAGCGTCCGGAATTCATTTGTTCAGACTGAAGGACCAGCTATGGAATGACTGAAATGGATCTAAGTTGCATGCAGACCTCGGATGAGACAACTTATTCTACCCTCAGGCCCCAGCCCCTCTCCTCGGGGGTGGGGACCAGGGAGGGGCTCAGGCTTGACACCTGGCTCCCCGGCATCCTAGCGTGCTCTGAGACAAGTAGGGGTATCTCTCTGCCTGGGGGCGAGGCTGGCCTTCGCGGGGACTTGAAAAGGGACAGGGCAGGATCTGAAGGTGTCGCTCCTGCTCCTTCTGAAGACCCAGCCGGTCTGCACCCTCCCCCGGGGCCCTGGAGAAAAAGGAGCTGGAAAAGCCCACAGTGTCCCCAAGTTAACAAACACAGCCGCTTCCTCTCTGCGCTCTCTCTCTGCCCATTTACTGAAATGGTAATTTTAGGTCTCTAATAGCTCCTCAGGGCACCGAGGTGAGGCAGGAGGGGGCTGTATTTGTGTTCACATCTGCCAGCCTGTCTTCTCGGGCCATGGCAGGCGGCTGGCGCTGCTGATGAAAGCGGCCCGCTCCGCTCCGCTCGGCAAGGAGCAGAGCCGGCTTCGCCGCGTCTCCCCGGTGGCCGGCCTGCCCGCCGCCCGGCTCTGGGCCAGCCCACCGCGTCCTCTCTCCAGGCTTCGAGTCAGCCCAGGCGGCCGCATGCATATTCATGGCGAGGAGACTGCAGCCTCCCCAACAGGGCTGACGTCCTCGGCACTTATGAACCGCTGTCTCCAGCTCTCTCATGGCCGCACGGCTGGTGGCCTCTGTGCAGGAAGGCGGCAGCGTCACCACCACCGATGGGCTCTGCAGAGTGGAAAGGGACACGGAGGGCACTAATGAGGGGGTCCCGCTCCAGGGCTGAGCACTTGGGAGGGGCTCAGCGTCCTCAGCTTCACCGGGAAGTGCGGCTGCCCCTGCGGCTGCCTGCCCTGCTCTGGGCTCGGGGAGCGCAGCACCCGGGGGTGGCCCTCCAGGAATGCTCTCCCATGAAACACGTTCCACTTTGGGGACAGGTATCCATAGCCCTGTTTTTTCAGATGGAAAACTGGCATTTGAGGAGCAGATGTGACTCAAGAGAAGCCATGCAGCCTGTGAAGTGATGAGTGCCTGTTCAAGGCTCGGGACTCCTGTCCCCTGTGCTCACTGCTCTCATGTGACCCCATGCCCCCAGCCTCCCGTGGGAGGGTTATAATCAGAGGCGTTTCCAAGGAGTCCGGCCACTCTCTCTCCTCTCCATTTTGCACATAAGGGTTCGTCAAAAGCATACTTCTGGATGGATGAACATAGGTTCCCCGTTGAGTCTCTGAGACATCAGCGCTGAGACGGGTGTGGGAGAGCCTTGTTTTTAAAAATTTGAAAGATCCCCTGGAGGAGGGAATGGCAACCCCCCTCAGTATCCTTGCCTAGAAGTCCCGTGGACAGAGGAGCCTGGTGGGCTACCGTCCATGGAGTCACAGAGAACCAGGCCTGACTGAAGGCAGTGAGAACGAACAGGAAACGAAAGTCGCAGCCAGATCCCCGCTGAGGCCCCCCAGCATCTTGCTTGAGGTGTTTTACTTACCCCTGTACACTCAGGCGCCCAGGATTGATGATTTAGACCCGCCATGATTTGCATCCCAGCTAACCTACTAATTTTCTCAGCTCCTGAGCTCTGATTTCATTCAGATTTCCCAGGTGGGCCCCTCATTGCCTCCAAGATGAGCTGCATGGGGTTCTTCCTTTTCATTTTCATGTAGGCTGTCTGTCCATCTTCTTTTCCTAAAATGCCATTTTTTTCCGGCCTCTGTCTGAGATTGTTAGGTGCCATATTTGCTGTAGACAGGCTTCCGCCTCATTCATTCTCAGACCTCTTGCTGTACACTGTGTGCTATTTAGTTCATCTTTATTTAGAAGTCCTTGATTATATCATGGCAGGAGGGTATTTTATTCAGCTCTTGAAATTTTTCCAATGTCCAATACGACTAGACACAAAGAAATTCTCGGGGGAATCAGTGGATGATGATGTTTATACCCCCGTATCTCCAATTTTGCTGCCCCTGTCTGCTCCCAGAGTAGCACAAGGCGGCTCTTTCCTGAAGGCAGGGCAGTGTTTAATGAGGAGCTGCTCTGTGCTCGACATAGGATGTGCCGAGGGGTCAATGATGAGGAGGCACCTTGGTTCATTAGGAGATTACTGTCTAGTGGAGGAGACAGAACCACAGGCTGGTGAGAACCGAGGAGAAAAGAAAACCTGTGGCTTTCAGAGCCCCTGACAGCACTGGGGAGGTGCCCACTGCCCCCCTCAGCCAGGTCTTTTCCACCTGCCATTTGGACCCTGAATTCCCAGTGATGTCTCATCTTGTCTGTAGACCTGCCAACCTGTAGCAATTAACGCTTTCTTTTCTTTTATTAAGTCTTCCCAGCTAGATGTCTTTTAAAAAATAAGGCCCCGTGCATTCCGTATGAAATTATTAGTGACTGATAAATCAACTTTTATTACTCCCATGGGAAACACGGATGAATGAATGACTCTACTAGGGGAAGCCTAGGTACTGGATGCAAGCCTTTGGGAGAGTTGTTTGGGACAGCTAGAGATTGCCATCTGAGTGAAGTCAGAAAGAGAAAGCCTAATATCATATGATACCACCTGTGTGTGGAATCTAAACCAGAGTACAGATGAACTCATCTACAAAACAGGAACGGACTCACAGGAATAGAGAACAGACTTGTGGTTGCCAAGGAGGGGGAGAGATGGGGGAAGGATGGATTTGGAGTCTGGGATTACCAGACGCAAACTAGATACAGAGTAGGTAAACACGTGTATTCATGGTATATTTCAAATGATGTTTGATATCCTGTAGTCTACCAGAATGGAAGAAAATAGAAAAAGAATGTATACATATGTATGTGTGTACAACTGAATTGCTATTGTACGGCAGAAATTAACACAACATTGTAAATCAAGTATATTTCAATAGTTCATCTTTATTTAGAAGTCCTTGATTATATCATGGCAGGAGGGTATTTTATTCAGCTCTTGAAATTTTTCCAATGTCCAATACGACTAGACACAAAGAAATTCTCGGGGGAATCAGTGGATGATGATGTTTATACCCCCGTATCTCCAATTTTGCTGCCCCTGTCTGCTCCCAGAGTAGCACAAGGCGGCTCTTTCCTGAAGGCAGGGCAGTGTTTAATGAGGAGCTGCTCTGTGCTCGACATAGGATGTGCCGAGGGGTCAATGATGAGGAGGCACCTTGGTTCATTAGGAGATTACTGTCTAGTGGAGGAGACAGAACCACAGGCTGGTGAGAACCGAGGAGAAAAGAAAACCTGTGGCTTTCAGAGCCCCTGACAGCACTGGGGAGGTGCCCACTGCCCCCCTCAGCCAGGTCTTTTCCACCTGCCATTTGGACCCTGAATTCCCAGTGATGTCTCATCTTGTCTGTAGACCTGCCAACCTGTAGCAATTAACGCTTTCTTTTCTTTTATTAAGTCTTCCCAGCTAGATGTCTTTTAAAAAATAAGGCCCCGTGCATTCCGTATGAAATTATTAGTGACTGATAAATCAACTTTTATTACTCCCATGGGAAACACGGATGAATGAATGACTCTACTAGGGGAAGCCTAGGTACTGGATGCAAGCCTTTGGGAGAGTTGTTTGGGACAGCTAGAGATTGCCATCTGAGTGAAGTCAGAAAGAGAAAGCCTAATATCATATGATACCACCTGTGTGTGGAATCTAAACCAGAGTACAGATGAACTCATCTACAAAACAGGAACGGACTCACAGGAATAGAGAACAGACTTGTGGTTGCCAAGGAGGGGGAGAGATGGGGGAAGGATGGATTTGGAGTCTGGGATTACCAGACGCAAACTAGATACAGAGTAGGTAAACACGTGTATTCATGGTATATTTCAAATGATGTTTGATATCCTGTAGTCTACCAGAATGGAAGAAAATAGAAAAAGAATGTATACATATGTATGTGTGTGTACAACTGAATTGCTATTGTACGGCAGAAATTAACACAACATTGTAAATCAAGTATATTTCAATACAGTAAAAACATTTTAATGAATTAAAAAAAAATAAGAGATGTTAGGTAGACAATTAAACATGTAAGGCAGAAGCTGTGACGTGAGGTTGGCTTTGGAGACGTGAATTTGGACGGCGCTGGTATCCAGAGCGCGTTTGCCGCTGAGAGGACGACGAGATCAGGTGGGGAGAGAGCGGAGGGCAGCGCTCGGGGCTGTCCTTCTCACGGCCCTGGGAAGCCGCCGCAGCAGAGGAGGCTGCGGCCGAGCAGCCAGAGGTGAGAGGAACATCCAGGAGAGCGTGACGACCAAAGAGATCAAGAGACGAGAGTGTTAAGGAAGGGGGGTCATCGACAGTGTTAAATATTGCAGTAGAATTACACAGGGACGTCTCCAGTAAACCTGGCAGCACGGAGGTCCCCGGTGAGCTGGACTGGAGGGGTGTAAGCGAAAGCACCTGCAGAAGATGGGCGGGAGTGGGCCGACATATGGGCGGAAAATGAGTCCTCAGAGGCAGCGGCTGGACCTGCTCCCGGGCACTGGAGGAAAGGAAATGCACAGAGCAGCGGTTCAGGGCGATGCGGGCTGCACAGCGGGAACTTTCCAGTGGGGGTGACATAGGCTCTGTGCTGGGAAAGGCTGAGGGAGCCGTCAACCAGGGCAAGTCTGGCGAGGGTCGCGCTGGCCGCCTTCCCGGTGCAGCTCCCTCAGCGATGGAGCGGCTGTGGCAGGGGAGGAGCTGCGAGGCATTCAGAGAAGAGCTGAGAACTCCGTGGGGAGGAGAAGAGCCCTCATCAGAGAGGAAATGCTGAGCAGCAGCAGGGACCAAATTAGAGCCGGAACACTCTGTCCCAGGCATGTCGGCCAGAAGGAGCTGGAATAAGAGGCATCGTCAAGGGACTTCCGTGGAGGCCCAGTGGTTGAGACGTCGCCTCTCAATGCAGGGGTTGTGGGTTCGATCCCTGGTCTGGGAGTTAAGATCCCACATGGCTGGCAACTGCAAAACCAAAACAGAAAACAGCAACCACCTTGCAACACATTCGAAAAGACTTTTAAAATGGTCCATAGAAAAAAAGCTTTAAAAAACGTATTGTCGAGTAGAGGTTCCACTTGATAGAAAACCAGTAAAACCAGTAGAGGACCAGAGTGTGCTGGCGGTTTTCCAGAGCAGACACAACGAGGCAGAGGGTGGAGGCACTGATGTCAGCTGGGGATGGAGGTGGGAGGTGGGGTGGTTGCCCAGAAACTATAATCCCTCATTAATTCAGAACCAGGTTCCTTGGTTCTGTTGTAAAGGTCAGGAAGCCGTGTCTGGCCTCGTGGGCTGTTGTGCGGCTGTGTTCTCATCGTCATTACGGAGGCATCCAGCCTCCGGGGGAGTTCGTAACACCCTCAGCACAACGGGGGAGCTCTGAGTGGGGCCTTGCACCAAATCATAGTCACTGTGTCAGGGGTCTTCAGTTTCTCAAAAGGCCAAACTTGTATCAGAAACCCAGAGCCACAGAAACGAGCGTGAGGTGCCTGCCTTGGGGCCGCAGGGAGCCGTGGAGAAGGGACGGTGCTAAGTTGCTTCAGTCATATTTGACTTTTTTGTAACCCAGTGGACTGTAGCCCACCAGGCTCCTCTGTCCATGGGATTCTTCAGGCAAGAAGACTGTGTGTGTATATACACACACATACACACACACATAGATACATATGTATTTATATATAAGAATCTGAAGAATATTTATATACTTAAACGATCTGAAAGTATAAGATTTATATGTATATTATTTTTCAGATTCTTTTCCATTATAGGTGATCATAAGATACTGAGTAAGCCATGTGTAGAAGAGACAGCTCGTGGAGGCTGCTGTATCGTAAGGGGCGCTCAGCTGGGCGCTCCGTGTGACCTAGGAGGGGGGAAGGGGCGATGGGAGGGAGGCCCCCCGGGAGGGGCTGTATGTGCGCCTATGACTGTCTGACTTGGTTGTACAGCAGAAACTAACATCCTATTGTAAAGCAATTTTACTCTAATCATACATTTTTAAAAATCTACGTCACAATGAAAGAAACAAGATATCGAATGTACCTCCCAGTGTGACCCAGTAGGATCGCGTTGTGTGTCCATGCTGTGCTGGTGGCTTGTGTGGGCTCCTCCCGAGCTTCCACTCCGTCCTGCCCCATGCGCTCTCTCCTCTGGCTGCCAGCCACGGTCTGTTCTCTGTGCCCGCGAGTCTGTCTCTCTTTCATAGGGGAATGCATTTGCGGCGTAGTTGAGAGTCCACCTGCATGTGATGCCATGTCGTATCTGTCGTCCTCTGGCTTGCCTCCCTTGGTGTGACAACCTCCAGGCCCCCCATGTCGCTGTAAGTGGCACTGTTTCATTGTGTTGTGGAGCTGAGCGATCTTCCATTGTGCGTACGTACCACGTCCTCTTTATCCATTCCTCTGTGAGTGGACCCTTAAGTCATTGAAGCTTCTTTATTCCAGGAAAGGCGCCTTCGTCTTCACCTTTTCTCTCCTTCCCAGGGAGGGCCCTGGGTCGACCGCCTGGAAGGCTGGCAGGACGCCTGCTGGGTCTGAAACACCCAGTTGCTAACCGGGCACCCTGTGAAAGGCCTGAGTTCCAGGCTGAGCACAGGTTCCCCAGGCTTCGCGAGACCGAGGTGGGGTCCCCAAGCCTGCGGAGCAGTTCAGGGGCCACTCTAGCCCCTCGCACCCCCTGCTCAGGGGCGCGCCCGTCACGCCAAGGCAGCCCCGCCGGCTCGGTTCTCAGGCAGCCGTTCAATTGGAAATATAGACGGTTATTGACTTTAGCTCAGATCATTCCTGAGGGCTACAGAAAACAGCCCCCACAGAGGCTGCGCCCTCCAGACTAAACTTGGCCTCGATAGAACAAGAGCTCATGATTTCTGTAATTTTAGGCCCTGGCTTCCTCCTATGTACATGACCACACCAGCCGAGAGCCCACATAATGACCCGCCCTGTCTGTCGTCTGGTCTTCCTCTCCCAAAGCACAAAGGAGTTCCGGCTTGGGGTGGGGGCGGATATGGGGAGGGGGCGCCCTCCCACATGGCTCGTATTCTAGAGGAAGATTGAGCTGGAAGGCAGCACGGGAGGTGTTCTGCAGCATTGGGAGTGAGGACCTGTAAGAGGGGAGCAGGAAAGATGAAGAAGTGAACAGATGAGGAGACTTCTGGAAGGAACAATCAGACTTATGGTTGGCAATCCCCAGGCCACCCAGAGCCAAAGCCCCTTTCGTGCACAGATGACGTGCCCTGTGATGCATCATAGCCTGTAATGTGAGGTCCATCAGAGAACCTTCCCTGCTTGATGCATGCCCATTTGTTCTTAATAAAGTCAGGTTACTGAGTGAAGCTCAGTAAATAGCCTAGTCATCCAAACACAGATGCAGGGGTAAAGAAGCAGTATATAAATACAATGGAACATTATTCAACCACTACAAGGAAAGAAGGTCATTTGTGGAGATGTGGGTGGAACTAAAGTCTGTCATACAGAGTGAAGTAAGTCAGAAAGAGAAAAACAAATACTGTATACTGATGCATAAATGTGGGATCTAGAAAAATGGTACAGATGAACCTATTTGCAAGGCAGGAGTAGAGACAGACACAGAAGTGCGTGTGGACACGGGGAGGGCGGGGAAGGGTAGAGAGATGGGATTGACACCTGCCTTCTACCAGGAGTAGACTGAACAGTCGGCGGGCGCTGCTGTCCCGCGCTGGGCGCTCAGCTGGGTGCTCTCGGCCGGCCCACAGGGTGGGAAGGGGGTGGGGCGGGAGGGGATATGTGTTCGCATGCAGCTGAGTGTCTTCATTCTACAGAAGAAACTAGCACAACAATGGGAAGCAATTGTATGTCCATAAAAATGTCAATCACCTTTTAGGGAAGCTATGGTTCTAGAAGTTCAGACAGATGCATATAGTTACGTAACTACCATCATAGCCAAGTTCTAGAACATTTCTGCAGCTTCTTTGTAATCCACGCTTCCAACCTCAGTTCCTGGAAACCACTGATCTGTCCTCTGTCTCTGTCAGTTTGCCTTTTCCCGGATGTCATATAAATGAAATCACGCAGTATTCAGCCTGTTGAGTCTGACCTCTTTTACTTAGTAGAATGCATTTGTGTTTCAGCCACATTATTGTACGAATCAGTAGTTCTTTCATTTTTATTGTTTGCGCATTAGTGAATTGATGGACATCAGGCTATTTCCAGTTTGAGGCATTATGAGAAAATTCACTGCAACCATTTTCACATATCAATTTTTGTGAAAGCATAGGCTTTTATTTCTTAGGTACACATCGAGGGTATTTGCTGGGTTATATAGTAAGTGTGTGTTTGACTTTGGGATTCCCAGGTGGCTCCGTGGCAAAGAATCCTCCCATCAAGGCAGGATACGCAGGAGATGCCATATTGACCCCTGGGTCAGGTCGGGGGAAGATCCCCTAGAGGAGGAAATGGCAACCCACTCTTGTATTCTTGCTGGAAAAATCCCATGGGGAGAAGAGCCTGGCAGGCTACAGTCCGTGGGATCACAGTTGGACGTGACTGAGTGACTAAGCACACACATATGTTTAAGTTACTAAGAAATTGGCTAACTGTTTTCCAAAGTGACTATACCGTTTTCCAGTCCCATCAGTAAGTCCCGTCAGTTCCCTGCATCTTCAACATTTGGTATTGTTGGCTTTTTTCGGTTTGGTTTGGTGTGTTTATTTTGAATTTTAGCTATTCTAATCTAGGCGTGTCAGTATCTCAGAGATTTCCATTTGCATTCCCCTCATGATTTATGATGTTGAACACCTTTACATATGCTTCTTTGTATCTTATTTGATGATGTGTTTGTTCAAATATTTTGCCTACTTTTTAAATTGTTTTCTTTTGATTGAATTTTGAGACTTCTTTTTTATAACTAAAGAATGTTTGTTTTCCACCAAGACTTTACCTTGAGGACGTAGCTAAACGGTGGCCCCACCCCCAGCCCAATTTGAAGAAGGGTTTGTACAATGAATACAATAAAGCAGGGATGAATAGTCTGAGAGTCTGGAACCAACATTAACTGAGAAAAACCAACTTCCATCTAAATCATCATAAAAAATTTTAAATGAAAAAAGTGGGAGGAAAGGAGCAAAGAGGATTTCATACTGAATAAGAACATCACATTTTATGTAATACATTCGATCCTGGCTAGGGTGCACCAAAATGGAAGTGTCCATGACAGCATGTGGTGCACACCTGTGTCCACCCCACCTGCCCCCTAATGCTGCCAGACTCAAACTACTTCCTAGTCTGTAGGGCTTGTCGAGGAGGGAGCCCGCATATCTCTTTAATCCAGTCTTTGTTATGAGGCAGGTATGTCTGGGATCAGCTCAGTAAACAAGGCAGCTGAGGTCAGCCAGGTCATCAATAACATCAGACAACTGACTGATATCATGTGTGATAGCGGGGCTGTTAGCATTCATTCTCTCGAGATGTCCTTCATGCATTTTCAAACACCTTCTGTGCACTTAGTCACAGAGGCACAGTCAGCTGTACGTTGTGCCTTCTGCCCTCCCCGTGGGCTGTACCGGCAAGAGGGTGTGAGACAGCAGCCTACACGAGTTTATCTGCAAAGCCACTAACAGCCAGCCCCCACCGAGAGTTCTTTATCTACCCTAGATATAGGTCTTTTATCAGATACATATTCTGTAAATGATTTCACAACTGATTTTTTAATATAATTTTTTCCCTCTCTCTTTGTTCTAATACCATTCTTATTTCCCACCATTCACCTGACTGGATTATAGAATGACGAGGACACATGTATGACCATTTTCTAAAAGAGGAAAACTGAGGCTCAGAGTCTTCACCGAGCTGCTGCTTCCATTGTCACGGACAGCAGGATCCAGGGGTGAGATCTGACGACTGAGAAGCAAGTCTTAGAAGGCTTTTGAGACCGTCCTTTCGTTTAAAGGACTGCTGCTGGGTTAAGTGGGATCTGGTAGACTAGAGTCAGCTTACTTCAGGGAGAGGGAAACAGGTATTTGTTGAACACCTATCATGTGCCAGTGAATGATTTAAGTCAGCTGTCAGTAAACCATGGCCAGAGACCCAAATCTGGTCCTTTATCTGTTTTTCTTTTTTTTTAATCTGTAAATGAAGGGTGTTTTTAAACAAAGATGTGTCAGTTGTGTCTGACTCTTTGTGATCCCATAGCCCGCCAGGCTCCTCCTGTCTGTGGGGCTTTCCAGACAAGAATACAGGAGAGGGCTGCCATTTCCTTCTCCAGGAGATCTTCCCAACCCAAGGATCAAGCCCAGGTTTCCCTTGCAGACAGATTCCTAACCATCTGAGCTTCCAGGGAAGCCCCAAATTTAAACAAATGAACATTTGTGATCGATTTGATGACAGGGGAAGCTAACTTTGAGCCCCTAAATAAGGGAAATGCAATTCTTCCCCACCAAAATCCGATTTTCCTTATTAGTAGGCATTTATTATAAAAAGACTGTATTCAAAATTTGCTGATAGAGCAATAACAAGTGTTCTCACCATGCACACATACACGTATAGATGGAGATGGACATGCTCATTAGCTTGATTGTGGCAATGATTTTTTAATGTGTACACATATCAAAACATTGCATTATATGTCTTGCATATATATAATTTTTATTTGTCAATCATGCCTCAATAAAGTTGGAAATACTGTACTCAATTTTTATTATTTAATTACATAGTATTATTTTAAGTTTTGTCAACAACAAATTTGAGGAAATTCATTTTCTCTCTTCTCAAGTGAACCTACATGATATCTTCAATTTTATCTCTTTGTCTGCAGAACCTCAAATATTCAGGGTTTCTTTCCCTGGTGGCTCAAATGGTAGGGATCTGCCTGCAATGCTGGAGACCTGGGTTCAATAGTGACGAAGGGAATGGCTACCCACTCCAGTATTTGTGTGTGTGTGTGTGTGTGTGTGCAGTGAAAAGTTTATTAAAGTAAGAAAGGGAACTGAGAAGGGAGATAGAAGAGTATCCCCCTTTGCCAGTTGATGCATGACAATTTGTATCTTCCAGTCAGTTACCAAAACAATAAATCAAAAGAATATTCTAAGGTTGTAAAGGCCCTGCGGGCCCACACCCACAACAGCAACATGAGGTTAGCTAGCACAGTCTCCAGGTCAGTGCTGGGTGAGACACCTATCATGTGCCAGTGAATGTTTAGCGTGTGTTCCCTTTAAACAAAGATGTGTTCAGTTGTGTCTGACTCTTTGTGATCCCATAGCCCGCCAGGCTCCTCCTGTCTGTGGGGCTTTCCAGACAAGAATACAGGAGAGGGCTGCCATTTCCTTCTCCAGGAGATCTTCCCAACCCAAGGATCAAGCCCAGGTTTCCCTTGCAGACAGATTCCTAACCATCTGAGCTTCCAGGGAAGCCCCAAATTTAAACAAATGAACATTTGTGATCGATTTGATGACAGGGGAAGCTAACTTTGAGCCCCTAAATAAGGGAAATGCAATTCTTCCCCACCAAAATCCGATTTTCCTTATTAGTAGGCATTTATTATAAAAAGACTGTATTCAAAATTTGCTGATAGAGCAATAACAAGTGTTCTCACCATGCACACATACACGTATAGATGGAGATGGACATGCTCATTAGCTTGATTGTGGCAATGATTTTTTAATGTGTACACATATCAAAACATTGCATTATATGTCTTGCATATATATAATTTTTATTTGTCAATCATGCCTCAATAAAGTTGGAAATACTGTACTCAATTTTTATTATTTAATTACATAGTATTATTTTAAGTTTTGTCAACAACAAATTTGAGGAAATTCATTTTCTCTCTTCTCAAGTGAACCTACATGATATCTTCAATTTTATCTCTTTGTCTGCAGAACCTCAAATATTCAGGGTTTCTTTCCCTGGTGGCTCAAATGGTAGGGATCTGCCTGCAATGCTGGAGACCTGGGTTCAATAGTGACGAAGGGAATGGCTACCCACTCCAGTATTTGTGTGTGTGTGTGTGTGTGTGTGCAGTGAAAAGTTTATTAAAGTAAGAAAGGGAACTGAGAAGGGAGATAGAAGAGTATCCCCCTTTGCCAGTTGATGCATGACAATTTGTATCTTCCAGTCAGTTACCAAAACAATAAATCAAAAGAATATTCTAAGGTTGTAAAGGCCCTGCGGGCCCACACCCACAACAGCAACATGAGGTTAGCTAGCACAGTCTCCAGGCCTCAGTGCTGGGTGAGACATTCTAATGTAAACGCCCAGATAAACACAAGACTAGAAGTTTTCAGTTTTAACAGTGAAGATCTTTGCCTTTATTTCTCTTTCCTCTTCTCCTCTTTGTCCTTGGGACAGGCTAACCTCCTTGCCAATTCTGCCTATGAACCCCTTTCATTCTGAGCCCCTTTCACTCCCCCCTTTTTCTTTTAGGAGAATTATGTTGTCAGGGGAAGGGGGCGACGACCGATCTGGCTTCTTCGAGCTGAGCAGGGGCATGGTTCCTAAATTATGAGGCAACATGCTCTCCTTACCCTTTATTAGGGTGTTTGATCCAAGGGTCCCAAGTAGTAGCTGGAGGAGGCTGGAGGAGCCTGGGCCATCATTTGTAACTTAAAAGCATTTAGACGGCTGGAGGCAAATTCTACCTTGTAATCGCAGATACAAGGAGCAAATAGTAGAAACAAAACAATCGTTTATTATAGAAAGTGTTTTTCTTGAGGTGGAGAAGCCTGTCTTCTCACAGTAGGAGTCTCGAGCTGAAGAGGGGTGTGGTCCACATAGCCAGCAGCGGCTGGTCTGAGTTGGTGGCTGCATTCTCACCGTGTCTGTTGAAAAAAGCTGAAAGCTGGTGTTGACTAAAAAAGATGAACAACTTGAGAGTTGTGGGTTAAGTTTTATTTGGGACATAATTAGGACAGTGCCCTGGGAGGCAGCACCCCAGACAGCTCTGAGCGACTGCTCCAAGGAGGCAGCAGGAGGCCCACTCTAGTATTCTTGCCTGGAGAATTCCACAGACAGAGGAGCCAAAATATTCTCAATGTTATCTGTTTGTCTGAAGAACCTCAAATATTTACTATCTGGCCCTTTACAGAAAATATTTGCCAACCCTTGATTTAAGTAGGTGTATGTGTTCTTTAACAGCTACAAATATGGCAACTTACTGGGTTGGCCAAAAAGCTCGTTCAGATTTGTCCATAATATCTCACAGAAACATCCAAACAGATTTTTTTTGGCCAAGCCAATATTTTTACAGATGAGAAAAGTGAGAACCTTTGCAAAAGTAAGTGACTTGCTAAAAATCACCCAGCTAACAGCGATGGAGCAGGGATGCGTGTCTTATTTCAAAACCTGGTGTTCTTTCCAAAAGCACATTTGCAGCAGCAATTTAGCAGAAAATGGAAAAGAACAAAGAACGATTTCCGGCCGCGAGTAGCCAGTGGTGGGCAGGGAGCAGTTCTGGGTTCAAGACACATCTGTCCCAGGTGCCTGAACCTGCTGTTGCTCAAGCCGCAGACCTGTCCACTGAGACCAGGAGCTCATCAGGATGACCTTAAGACCTGTGGGGTTCTCAAGTCACCCTGGGGAAATTCCATTTTCTTCGCTTCACTTGCTGAAGTGTACATAAAAAAACGTAAAGCTTTTCAATGACAAAGTTTTATACCAGAACAAAGCATGTCCAGTAAAGCCTAGAGAAGCTGATGAGCTCATGGACATGGAGCTGGACACACTGGGTGTATCTCCAGTAAACAGAGGCAACTTGGTTTTTAAATAGGCTATTTTGGCGTCCATTCTTAGGTCTTCTGTGACCATTAAATGGGTTAATATTTACAATATGATTCATGCAGCACCTGGGATGGAGCAGGATTGTATCAGCATATATCCTGACCCAAAGACCAAACCCTTGTTTCCTGTGTCTGCTTTGCAGGCCTGTTTTTTACTGCTTGAGCCACTGAGAAAGCTCCGACTACACAAGAGATGATTTTAAAAGTCAGATTTGTGTACACATATTAGGGATTATCATCCACAGGATTTCAGTCTTTTAATCTTCTTAGGTTAAATTCTCAGATGTCCTAGGGTGTCTTTAATTTTTTGTCAGAATTCAAGATAATTCATCTTTAGTCACTTTAATTTAAACAAATAAGTAATTGAAAGCTACATTTTTAAAGAGGACTGTTGAAATCAAACAGAGAGGTTCAAGTCTATATGTTAATATTCAGAGACACTAGGGCTGTGTTTAGAAGATTCCTTTGGTGGCAAAAAGGATATTCATTTACTTAACAAATAAGAGACACTTAAATCAACAAAAATTATCTCCCTGAGCCTCAGAGAGTTCAGCTAGGTAAAGTCTTATTCCTATCTTCCAGGGTGAGGGAACTGAGGCCAGTCAACATGCCTAAGGCTGGGTAATAGATGTGGAAGGGTCAGGATCTGAACTCAGGTCACCCAAGTACTGGTCAGCTTCCCCAACGTGGCAGCCAGCCACTGGGCTCAGCCTGGCCTCTCAGCCTGCCATGAGTCCCCAGTTGTGCAAACCACACACAGGGACATTTCACCTCCTCCCTGATCTACAGAGCCGCTTGGAAAATAGAAGCCGAATTACGGAGATGAGTCATTCCGTGTCAGCAGGCAAACTGTGACCGAGTTTTTATTACAGTTGTATTATTTATGCACTCATCACAATGCCAATGGGAAGCATAAGGCAGCAGAGCCCCCTGACGGCTGTTTCCTCACCGGGATCTTGTGTGTGTGCGCGCCCGACAGTGGAGTGTAAGTATGTGTGTTTGTGCATTGGTCTCCCACTCTCTTAGAGATGCCCGTGCTCTCTGAGGTCAGGGTTGGGCATAGTTTGTGTAGAATTATATTTCAGGAATCTAGGGGCTGTGTTTGTGGTGCGTGTACGTGTGTGTATGGGAGAGAAAGAGGACATTTTGTGTGTTATCGCAAAGGTGACTACTAAAGTGACTTCTGTAACCCCCGAGACCCTCAATTTCCTTATCCTATCCTTTACTTTTTTTCATTTTTCCTTTATCTGTGAGGTCTTGGTTTGCCAGCCAGAGATCTTGACCCATACCCTCTGCAGTGAAAGCCCGGAGTCCTAACCACCAGACCACCAGGAAGTCTCCCTGGGCAGTCTTTAGCCACCAAAGGAAATGCACACTGACCTAGAACTCTCTTCAGTCCTTTGATTCCACACAGGTGCTTCATTTTGACCTTAGCCAAGGACCTCCCTGGCACACAAACATCCTGCCTCTATGACCCTTCTCCCTCACTCCTCTCAAGGCTGGGGACAGGGTGACCCCCAGGGCTTGGTTGTTGAGGAAACTGACGAGAGTCTCTCGTGGAGTGTCTCCAGCTGAGGCATGTGTCACACACCATTGGGGAGAATGCAAAGGCTGTTAGACTCACGCCATTCAAACTCTTCTTCAGACATGATAGCTTCCTAAGGTTGAAAATATGAACTTTGGCCTCAGTCTTGCTCCCACTGGAGAGAAGAGGGAACAGGATGTTTCTGGAGCTGGGGTGGTCCCCCATCACCTCGCCCTTCTCTGGAGGTGGGAGGTCCTTTCTGGGCTTCCTGGGGTTACATCCTGGGTTACATCTGGCCCAAATGGCAGAGGTCATCATCAAAGAAGAGGCTTTCATGAGAGACTTTAAGTCACACTCTATAAGGGTCATCTGGGGCCCCACCTCACTGCTCTGTCTCTATTTCTGAGCTGGAATTGGTAGAATTGAGTTTGTCCGTTTGGGCTGAGGCTGTGTGACATGTAGGTCAGAGGCTCAAAGTGGGGACACCAAAGGGGTGAAGTCAGGGTCCCTACTCTGTGGGTGAGCATTCTAGCTGAAGAGGGAGCAACCAAGAAGAGACCAATAAAAATATAAGGGCCTGAGTGGTTTTATTGTGGGCAGGATTTGCCTCCAGAATGTTCTTCTAGTGTTTGTCTTTCTTCTGCTATGGCCTCAGTCACTGGAATTCCTGGATTACAGTAGATACTAAATAAATACTTACTCAATGAAAACAATGAATGAACTTAGAAAACCCTACACCTCAGAAACACTGGTCCCATTAAAATTCAACTAACATATGTAGAGGACTTACTCCAGGTTAAATATTAGACTGGGGAAGCTGCTAGCTTCAGAGGGCCTTCTAGCACACCGCCTAGCGTTCCTTTCCTTTTCACCCACTTATTTTGTCTATATCTCTTTTGTGGTGCTTTACCCTCTCCCTGAGTCTTATCCTTAGGAGCTGGCCCTCTCTTGGCCCTGTAGGCTTGACATTCGCTGTTCTGGACCATTCAGAAAGGTCACTGCCTCTTAGCCCCAGATTCTAAATAGACATGCTAAGCCCCATGCTGCTTAAGAGTAAGGGCCAGACAAATACGAGCGGAACCTAGCTCTATTGCTTTCCCTTCACCAAAAAGGCATTAATAAAGTTAATTAGCATTGACCTGAAAAAAAATCTGAACAATAACCTTCTGGCATTAGGATCAAATGCAATGAAGCACAAGCAATAAAAACTCCATTACTGCTCTCCTCTCAGTGACTGTCACTGATCCTAGGGGTGAGAGGGAGGGGATAGGCCCCCATCTATCCAGGGCTCTGCCTGCCTCTTCTAAGCCTCAAATGTGGGACTCTGCGTTCCAACTCGTGTTCAAAATGCAGGCAGATGTGTAGGTGAGCCAGGCTGGGAGGCAGGGAGGATTGCTGTTGTTTAGTCACTAAATCTTGTCCGACTCTTCTGTGACCCCGTGGACTGTAGCCCGCCAGGCTCCTCTGTCCATGGGATTTCCCAGGCAGGAAGACTGGAGTGGGTAGCCATTTCCTTCTCCAGAATCTTCCCAACCCAGGGATCAAACCCACATCTCCTGCTCGGCAGGTGGCTTCTTTACTGCTAGTGCTGCCTGGGATGCCCTAGAGTTAACATAGTGAATGTAAGACTCACAGAATTCTAGAGCTGGCAGGGTTTGGGCTGTAGTCAATACAGCGCACAGGGAAGGCAGCAAGCCATCAGGAATGGTGGCCACCTTCCTGCTAGTTGAGCCTGGGGCCTGGCAGATGCTCTGGGAGTTGAACAAGCAGACGTCCAGGACCCTCACCATACAGAGCCGAAACCTGACCAGGTTTAGTAAGAGTAACTCTGGACTTCATCCTCCGGCCGGCCAAAGGGACGAACTCATTGTTTCCTCTAGTCAGAGTTGGTTCAGAAACTGGGCAAAAACATGTTTGTTCTTGACCCCAACTGCAAGGCAGTGACTCTGCCCTCAATGTGACCTCACCCAACATCGCCAGTAACCTCATTTTATCATGGAATTTCTGTCAAACTAGGCATCAGGGGGCTGGGATGTGGAGACACAAATATTATTCAGACCCACTACTTGCCTTGTAGCAGTCCTCAACCTAGAGGGATTCAGTCAAGAGCCCTGACTCTGGGTTTCTGGCCTGAATTTCTGTCCCCTTTCCCTACTCTCCTTGGCCCTTATTCTTCATGAAACTGAAAAATCTGGGGGAGCATCCCATTCTGATATTGGGCCCTTCCTACCTCATCCTCCACCTGAGCCTCTCCAACCCCTGGCTCCACTCCCGAGGGCACAGCTGGGAGCTGGAATGTAGGTGCTGCTGGACCTAATCCCACGCCCACCCCCTTGTTACACACGCCACGTGGGGCGCCCATGGCTCACGGGGCCCTGCAGGAGCCCAGAGACAGAGCTGAAGTCCTCGTCAGGAAGAGTCAGGGTGGTCGCTTTTTTTCAGAGATTGCTTCAAACTCTAGAGGAGGGTTTACTAAAGTGGGAGAGGCGTGTTAAGAGTCAGAAGGAACACACTTAGAGAAAGGGTCTTTCCATGCCGCTCTTGAAATATGCATACATTGGTCCAAAGGTCACTGCAGAGAGATGCTCAGGAATGACAGGAAACAGAGAGTAAGAAGAAAGAGAAGCACAGTGCAAGCCATCCTAGATGTGGGGAGGGTATAGGAACTTGCCAAACAATCCTTAAAATGTTTAAAATAGAAATACAGTAAATCTCCTGCGCACGAACGAGTTCTGTTCCAAGAGCGAGTTCCTAAGCCCAATTGTTTATAAGCCCGAAAGAGTTAGTTTAGATATCCAACGAACACAATCGGCTATATAGAATACTAAGCTGCAATAGGTTTATAGTACTTTTCACACAAATGATACATAACAAGCACAAAAGTTAAGGGATCTTACAGCACCGCCCCTTGAGAAGTATGTTAGTGAGTACAACAGCTGGCTACAGGAGCTGGCATTGAGTGGACACACTAGTAGCATCACTGACTGGAGAAGGGAGAGGAGACGGAAGACGGTTGAGCTGAAGGACCATCAGCAGGAGGAGATGGAGGGCAAATTGTGATTTCTACTCACGCCTGACACTGATGGAGGGAGCACAGGTTCGCATCTCTGAAAGTTGGCAACTAGACGATTCATAGGCAGGGGACTTACTGTAGTTTGCTTGTGAATTCACACTCAATTCCACCAACCTGAAGTCTAAACACACACAAATGCACTTTCGGAATGGGTCGACCACCAGTAGGAGAAAGAGAGCTGCAAGATCGTGGGAAACCTATTGGCTCCTTGTCTGCATCCGTTCCCTGTCGCAGGTCTGATCTGTGTCATTTCCAGGCAGCCACCTGTGCCCTCCTTGGCCCTCGTTCCCCTCCTACCTGGCCAGCTCTGTCTTCTCAGAGCACACGCAGGGGGTCGGCTTAAGAAGACCTTACATGCTCCCCGACGTGAAAGGGCCTGCCAGAGTGACTCCATGCTGCTTTCTGCTTTGATTGGCGGACACTAGACTGGTGGTTTCTTGGTTGCTTCCTTCCCTGACCGTCCTGTGAGAACGAGCCACTCCAGCAGCATGACTGTTCTCCGTTTAGCCTGGAAGAGTGGGAGGGAATTCCTATGGGCTTTGGAGTTATTTGTTTGCATTCCGCTCTGTTTCTGGGCTACAGGCTCTTGGAATCTACAGCTACTCATATTATGATAATAATGTAAAATATTTACCAAGTAATTATTATTTAACTTTGCATGCAGCATCTCATTTTAATCCTTAAAGGTAGGCAATATGATTATCTTCTTCTTCTTTTTTTTTGTTAATAGAGAAAGAGCCTGAGGTAGGGGCACAGAACAGCAGAGTCGAGGCAGGTTGACTTTTGGGTCATTAGTTTAGATATCCAACGAACACAATCGGCTATATAGAATACTAAGCTGCAATAGGTTTATAGTACTTTTCACACAAATGATACATAACAAGCACAAAAGTTAAGGGATCTTACAGCACCGCCCCTTGAGAAGTATGTTAGTGAGTACAACAGCTGGCTACAGGAGCTGGCATTGAGTGGACACACTAGTAGCATCACTGCCTGGAGAAGGGAGAGGAGACGGAAGGCGGTTGAGCTGAAGGACCATCAGCAGGAGGAGATGGAGGGCAAATTGTGATTTCTACTCACGCCTGACACTGATGGAGGGAGCACAGGTTCGCATCTCTGAAAGTTGGCAACTAGACGATTCATAGGCAGGGGACTTACTGTAGTTTGCTTGTGAATTCACACTCAATTCCACCAACCTGAAGTCTAAACACACACAAATGCACTTTCGGAATGGGTCGACCACCAGTAGGAGAAAGAGAGCTGCAAGATCGTGGGAAACCTATTGGCTCCTTGTCTGCATCCGTTCCCTGTCGCAGGTCTGATCTGTGTCATTTCCAGGCAGCCACCTGTGCCCTCCTTGGCCCTCGTTCCCCTCCTACCTGGCCAGCTCTGTCTTCTCAGAGCACACGCAGGGGGTCGGCTTAAGAAGACCTTACATGCTCCCCGACGTGAAAGGGCCTGCCAGAGTGACTCCATGCTGCTTTCTGCTTTGATTGGCGGACACTAGACTGGTGGTTTCTTGGTTGCTTCCTTCCCTGACCGTCCTGTGAGAACGAGCCACTCCAGCAGCATGACTGTTCTCCGTTTAGCCTGGAAGAGTGGGAGGGAATTCCTATGGGCTTTGGAGTTATTTGTTTGCATTCCGCTCTGTTTCTGGGCTACAGGCTCTTGGAATCTACAGCTACTCATATTATGATAATAATGTAAAATATTTACCAAGTAATTATTATTTAACTTTGCATGCAGCATCTCATTTTAATCCTTAAAGGTAGGCAATATGATTATCTTCTTCTTCTTTTTTTTTGTTAATAGAGAAAGAGCCTGAGGTAGGGGCACAGAACAGCAGAGTCGAGGCAGGTTGACTTTTGGGTCAACGCTATTTCTAGTCTTTGGAACTGCCGATGCTCATAGGAGATCTCCAGGTGCACAGCATGAATGTTTGTAGATTGAAACAATAGGTGAAGGAGAGGATAAGGGGAATGTAAAGGAGTAAGCCATTCTGGAAAGGTAAGCCTGCAACTGGGGTGGGACTGAAGCTTCAGAAAGTGTGCTCACTCACGCTCACTCTCACGCGCTTGCTCTCTCGACCAACTGGTTGACCTTGGAGGAGGTAGCCTCTATCAGGATAGCCCCACAGGTGCTAGGGAGACCCTCTGTCCCCCCAAACACCTCCCTCAGCTGCTTGATGGGGCCTGAAATTGTCCCATTACCACCTAATTCCTTTAGCTTAGGCTGCAATTCCCCTGTTAAAATGCAAATGCTCCTGGGAGAGGCAAGTTATTAAACTTTATTAGTCTTTTATATCCCATGGTGGATTTATTGATCAGACCTTTCTCTTTAGAAATAGCCGGGGTAAGGGAGAAAGATGGAGACCATATAAATGTCCCTGGCCCCAGGGAATGGGGTCACTTGGAAGGTGAGGGGTGGGGGGTGTAGGGATTGAAGGAGGAGTCCTGGGAGCTAGGGTACCTGGAAGCAAGCTTGCTCCCTGCGCTGGCCCACAGAGGGCCAGTGGCATGTGGTTTTGTGTGTGCCGGGTGAGGAAAGGCTCACAGGCTCTAGCATCAGAAGGAGCAAGTTAGTGGGTTAAGATGAAGCCATAGCTCACTGTAGGAGCCCTCGTGTCCTCTGTCTTGTCTGAGAGAACCACAGGGCGAGCAACCCTGTAGCCACTGCCAACAGCATTTGCAAGGGCCCTGGGGCCACCCTGGTGACTCTCTCTGCAGTGCTCCTAGGAGCCCCTCCCACCCATTCAGCCCAACCGCAGCGCCTTAAGCTGCTCCGTCTCCCGTGTGATTCTGTCCATTCGCTGCATTGCTCTGGCCCCTGTGGCCTGGGGCTGACGTCTCAGCTTCATTCTCTACACTGAATGGACACTTCTCTTAAATCCTTCCTTGCCTTCCACCCACTGCCTGGAATGCAGTCAGAAATCAGGTATGAAAGAGACAGAAAGAGAGAGAAATAGACAGAGACAGAGACTAGAGAGAGATCCTTTCTTAAAGACTCGTCAAAAGGTTTCTAGAACAATATTATTTTATATGTCTTCAAAATCCTTTGTTCTGCCTTCAGATTCATGAGATCCCCTTTATAACTGCAGTAACATATTTAAAGCAGAAATAGGCGAGGAAGCCTGAGGACTCCAGCCCCCAGTTCTCTGGAGTCAGCCCGCGTTGCTATAGTCCCTAATCCTCACCTTCTTCCTTGCCTAGGAGACCTGAACGACTGTGGTCTGGCACACAATTCTGATGTTTAAGAATTAGGCGAGACTGGACTTGGGCCTGTATTTCTATTCGATGTATAGTGCCTATCCACCTGATGAAAAAGCAGCTTGGATTTCGCCTCATGGAATACACTTTCTGTTGTTTAGTGATTCATGGCGGTTCAGTGATTCTGTGATTCATCGGATTTGTGTGCCTCACTTTCGAAGTGGAGGTGACACGTAGGAGCATTTTAAAACAGGAAAGAATGTGGCTGTGATGTTTAGTAGTTGCAATGAGACGGAAGTTGCAGCACGGGCTGGATGATCTCTTAGGAAGCAAAGCTGACCAGCCGACAGGAGACCTGGGCTCTGAGTGAGCTCTGACTCTGATAAGCGGTGCAGTCTCAGGCTTCAGGAGTTCTGTTATTCATTCAATAATTATTTATTGAGTGTCGCCTCTGTTATTAGACATCATGCCAATCTAAAAGGGAGGTGATGCATTAAATGCCTTCGCCTCAGACGAAGATTCTGCGGAACTGCTGATTTTAATAAGCACTGGAAATCTTGGATGTTCACTAAGAATGATGGACAAGGATTTTCTTCTCCCTTCTCAAAGATCTAATGAATTTTCCAAATGTGAAGGTCATAAGAACCTCAAGCAGGTGGCAGGTGGTAAATCTCGTCCTCCTCATTTGGCAGTGTGGGAGTGCCAGAGGGTCTGGGTTCTTTATAACTCACCTTCTAGAGTCAAATAAATTTTACTCCTTTCCCAGTGGGTTTTATTTTTCTTGCTCTGAAAGCAAATGATTCTGTCACAGGGGTTGGTCCCCAGGAGAAAACTCCCAGGGGGCACCCTGCCAAGTTCATTCTTATAGACCCTTTCCTCTCCCCCTGCACTGCCTCTTCCCTGGAGAGGTTTGGAATCCCTACACTGGCAGGCACTGACCTAGGCCTGGGGGCTCTCAGAGCCTCTGTCCTTGAGAAAAGTGAAGCGGTTAGTCACCTGCTTGTGCTGGACTCTCGTGACCCCACAGACTGTAGCCTTCCAGGCTTCTCTGTCCATGAGGCTTCTCCAAGACGAGAAGACGAGTGGGTTGCTGTGCCCTTTCCCGGGGATCTTCCAGACCGAGGGCTGAAGCCAGGTCTCCTACATGCCAAGCAAAGTCTTTGCCGTCTGCGCCACCAGGCGCTCGTAGCCTGAGCTGGAGAATTGTCAATGACAGATGGATGGTGTGGGAAGAGGAACAGCTCAGAACTTGAGAGGATCCAAGAAGGATGCGTCTTAGAAACAGCGCTTGAGTTTAACCCTGAAAAATAGATGAAGTCTGTGGGCAGATAAGGTGTAAATAGCGCTCTAGGCTGATGGATTAGCACAAGGTCCCGGGGCGGCAGCGTGTGAGAGAGGCGTATGGAAGGAGGCCAGGGGCCGGGGATGCAGCCTCGCTCGGCAAGGCTGGGCCTGGCTAGGACAACCTCCGGGAGGGTGGGAGGTGCCTCTGAGGCTAAGGCAGGAATGTGGCACAGTCCTTCCTCCATTCTCCCTGGACATTCTGCCATCACCAAGCAGCTGCCCGTGTGGTAATACCAGAGCCAGGGCACCTCTGTCCCCAGCCGCCATCAAGTCCGCACGCCGTCCCACTTCTTTATGGAAAGTCTGCCATTTCACTTCCTCTGTTGTCTTGCAAGAGAACTCACTAAGCCAACCTGGTAGTGATGAACAACCTTTCCATTGAACAGAATAAATATAAAAGCAAAAGGATCTAAACTTACTATGGATTTTCAGACATGGAGCTCAAAAAAATTTGAAGGTCATAAGAACCTCAAGCAGGTGGCAGGTGGTAAATCTCGTCCTCCTCATTTGGCAGTGTGGGAGTGCCAGAGGGTCTGGGTCTTTAAACTCACCTTCTAGAGTCAAATAAATTTTACTCCTTTCCCAGTGGGTTTTATTTTTCTTGCTCTGAAAGCAAATGATTCTGTCACAGGGGTTGGTCCCCAGGAGAAAACTCCCAGGGGGCACCCTGCCAAGTTCATTCTTATAGACCCTTTCCTCTCCCCCTGCACTGCCTCTTCCCTGGAGAGGTTTGGAATCCCTACACTGGCAGGCACTGACCTAGGCCTGGGGGCTCTCAGAGCCTCTGTCCTTGAGAAAAGTGAAGCGGTTAGTCACCTGCTTGTGCTGGACTCTCGTGACCCCACAGACTGTAGCCTTCCAGGCTTCTCTGTCCATGAGGCTTCTCCAAGACGAGAAGACGAGTGGGTTGCTGTGCCCTTTCCCGGGGATCTTCCAGACCGAGGGCTGAAGCCAGGTCTCCTACATGCCAAGCAAAGTCTTTGCCGTCTGCGCCACCAGGCGCTCGTAGCCTGAGCTGGAGAATTGTCAATGACAGATGGATGGTGTGGGAAGAGGAACAGCTCAGAACTTGAGAGGATCCAAGAAGGATGCGTCTTAGAAACAGCGCTTGAGTTTAACCCTGAAAAATAGATGAAGTCTGTGGGCAGATAAGGTGTAAATAGCGCTCTAGGCTGATGGATTAGCACAAGGTCCCGGGGCGGCAGCGTGTGAGAGAGGCGTATGGAAGGAGGCCAGGGGCCGGGGATGCAGCCTCGCTCGGCAAGGCTGGGCCTGGCTAGGACAACCTCCGGGAGGGTGGGAGGTGCCTCTGAGGCTAAGGCAGGAATGTGGCACAGTCCTTCCTCCATTCTCCCTGGACATTCTGCCATCACCAAGCAGCTGCCCGTGTGGTAATACCAGAGCCAGGGCACCTCTGTCCCCAGCCGCCATCAAGTCCGCACGCCGTCCCACTTCTTTATGGAAAGTCTGCCATTTCACTTCCTCTGTTGTCTTGCAAGAGAACTCACTAAGCCAACCTGGTAGTGATGAACAACCTTTCCATTGAACAGAATAAATATAAAAGCAAAAGGATCTAAACTTACTATGGATTTTCAGACATGGAGCTCATTTAGAGAAGGAGATATATATTTTGTTAGAAACGAGCTCCTGCACACCCCCTGGAGTGCACGCAGGCCTTCGGGGTCGGCACGTGGGCCCTGTGTGCTCAGTGGCTCAGCCGTGTCTGACTCCTCTGTTTCTGTGGCCTGGAGCCCGCCGGGCTCCTCTGTCCGTGGGATTCCCCGGGCAAGAGCACTGGAGTGGGCTGCCATTTCCCTCCTCCAGGGGATCTTCCCCGCCCAGGGATGGAGCCTGGGTCTCCTGCATTGGCAGGTGGGTTCTTTACCACGGAGCTCCCTGGGAAGCCCACCGTGGCGGTCGCTGTCCACCCGCATGCTTCCTGGCAGACCCCATATCAGCTTGCGCCGATTCGGTGTGACAGGGGCTGAAGGGCCGGAACAGCCATTCAGGCAGGTGGTCAGGCCTTCTGCATTTCTCCTCTGTCAGGACTGTGTCTGCCGTGGCCTCCAGGCTCCTCTGGGACCCTCTTTGCTGCTCGGCACCCCCGCTCACCACAGTCTCCCTGGCACCCTCTGCTGCCCATGTGGGCAGAAACCTCATTCTCTATCCCCCCCCTCAGACGCTGTGAAAATGACATCAATTTCCAAATGACCAAGAAAGCTGCAGCTGTGGTCTCCTTTCCCACTTCAGGAGGCTAACCCTTCACCTGCACAGCCCCCTACGTCCAGGCTCTCCAAAACCCCATCCCTGTGAACTCTGGGAGCATCCATTCTCTTCATCCCTATCACATGAGAAGAAACTAACTTTGTGAGAAGTTGCTTGCCAAGTACAAGTGTATCATCTCTGCCATTCATCACCACAGTCCTCCAAGGCAAGGGTCATTAACCCCACTTTTATAGATGAAAAATGGACACTGTGAAAGATTAAGTGACTTCCCCAAAGTTCACATTGAAACCAGCAGCGCTGGGGGATGCGCTCTGATCTGAAGGGCTACAAACCCTGTTGCTCCCGTGATGCGTCTGACTTGGAGTTCTAGAAGCATGGTCACACACATCGAATCTTTATGGAAGAAGCTGGGTTATTCTCGGCACTCACACAGATGAGCACATGGGCAAATACTTTATCATCATTGCACATATGTAATTCCTTGCGTGTGCATCACTCCACCTGGTCACTTGTCATGTGCCTACCCACAGATGTCTGTTACAGAAAATGTAATAAGGTGAAACATATTCCCCAGACACGGAGCTTGGCTCAACGTCTTGGGGTCGGAGTTAGTGGGAGAGGAGATTCTGCCACTGAAGGTGGTCGCAAACAGCAATTCCCTTAAAACTGGTTGTTCCAGCCACTCTTACAGACTCGTGGCTGTCCTTTGGCTCTGCCTCCGGCGGCCCACTTGAAAAAGATCAGTTTATCATGCTTCCTTGTGATTGTATTTGCCCAAGCACTGGTAGTTGGAAAGTCCCTTTGCATTAAAAGCTTTAAAAAAGACCTCTCTGAACAGCAGAGCCCTGGGGGGGAGGGCCAGGGAGTCGGCAGGGGTTTCCTGACCTCCAGGATACAGGCCTTTTACTCTTTAGCTGGACGTGTGCATCACAGCCAGTGACAGGGATGGGCCCAGCTAATCTTGCACAAAAGGTCCACGTCTACTGTTTCTCATGATTTCCGAAGCATGACGTGAACAGCACTGGCAGATGATGTCTCTCAGATCAGAACCTGGGAGTGCTAACCCTCTGACTGCTTTAGGATTGACTTCATTTCCAGACCCAGCTGTGTCACAGCTCTCTATAAGCAGTCTCTAGACACAGGAGATGGGCTGTTGGCACGTTATCTCAAAGAGATGAAAAAGGCTGGTATTCTCCCAACAATTCCTTTGGATGAGGAGTGCAGGATGAGTCTGAATGGGTGGTCTGAACCATGTCTGGGGAATCAGAAGAGGAACCGTGGTGAGATTAAGCTGCTGGCCTTGGCTCTTCACCCCCCCTCGGAACCACACTCTTGCCTCATTGTGGGAATGGCCTGCTTCCTTACTCTTGGACTTGGGGCTCAATCATGGGAGCTGCTTCGGGCCAAAGTATTAATAGACAGGAGCAGGGTCTTGAAGTGTCCTGGAACGGCAGGGCTTGCTTTTTGCCACCTCCTTAAGAAAAGCTTGCCCCGGCCCGCCCGCTCGCAGGGAAAGGGCGAGGGATTCACGGACCAGAGCCACCTGAGCCCATCCTCCTCGGGGGAGTGGCCCAGAGCCCAAAGACCTGTGAGTGGGAGACGGTCATTTTGTCATGGCAGCCCGAGAGCACTGACACAGTCTGTGAATCAGAGTCAAGAGGTCAGAGTTGAAGGACGTGGAGCTCGCCTCCTCCCACGAGAGCTCCAAATTCACCACTAACTGCTGAACAGCCATCGATAAAAAAAGACTAGACACTACCCAAAAAGATATCCCACATCCAAAGACTTAAAATGCCAGACGAGATAGTGGGAAGGGTGCATGCATGATATAATGCAATGTCCAAAGCTCCCATGTAGGCAGAATCAACACCCAGTCAAGAGCGGTCTCCGCAAACCGACCTCCCCTCCTCCAGTTTTTCTCCGTTGTCTTTTCTTCCTTTCCTTCCCTCCATTCCGTCTCCCCTTTGTTCAATTTCTCCTTCTCCTTACTTCTTTGCTTCATCCAACATACACAGACTGCTAGCCTCTCAGCTTGAAGACGAAGGTTGGGTGGTAGGGAGGCATTCCAAGCAGCATTTTTATGTGCACATAAGAATTCCATGGACAGAGGCACCTGGTAGGCAACAGTCCATGGGGTCACAAAGAGTCAGGCATGACTGAATAACTAGCACCTTCACTTTCCTGGGTTTCCCTGGTGGCTCAGACAGAAGAGAATCTGCCTCCGGTATAGGAGACCTGGCTTTGATTCCTGGGTCAGGAAGATCCCCTGGAGAAGGGAATGGCTCCCTGTTCCAGTTCTCCTGCCTGGGAAATCCCATGGACAGAGGAGTCTGGAGGGCTATGGTCTGTGGGGTCACAAGCAGTTGAACCCAGCTGAGCAACTAACACATTCAAAAGGAAGAATGAAGACTCTGGCACTTTCCTAGGCTGGCCAGACTCACAGAAGGGCAGCAGTCAGGTGAGATACACAGATGCTCTTGGGACAGAGTCTGCGTTTAGGATTATGGAGTTTAACAAAGCAGGTATCATGAACACAGGGACTCTGGGGACTGCACTAGCTCTGATAATCTTTTATTTGACTAGAAAACAAGGAGCTGGTATGGAGGGGAGGTGCCTTGTCCTACTTCATCCCACAATTTTAGCGTTGGATTTCTATTCTGGAAGAGTCTTTGGGGCTGAGGTCCCCGTGATCTAAATCCATACATCCTAAGCTAGGGAGGACCAGCAGGTGGCCCAGGGAACCAGAGGGAGAGCTGCCTGGTTATCCTGTCGCTTGTCACAGGGGTAGTTAGAACAGTCTTTGGTAATCGACTTCCCTTCCAGAAAAGACACTTTCCCCATCCAGAAAAATGAGTGTAATCAGACTGGCTGGCAAAACCGCTCTGAGATTTCCTGGATGAGCAGCTCTGTGTAAACCCAGGGCACGGGTGTTTTCATACCTGGTTGGTGGGCCAGGGGAGAAGGGAAATGGAAAGCAAAGCAAGAGTGCCTCCCTGGCAACTGGTCCCCGAGCCTCTCCATCACACCCTGACATTGCAAAGCATCTCACAAATGGAGCGGTCACAGAAATCAATGGGAAAATGGAGGGCCAGGCAGGCAGGCTGCAGAGGGAGGATGCGGGAAATAAACAAGGGGCTGGGAGTCAGACGGGAGGATAGTCACCCAGAGGGACGCAGGCCGGCAGAGCGGCCCTCTGCTTCTCGGCTGCTCCGTTTCTTCGCCCTCGAGATGAGCCATTGAGCCTGCCTGTTATTTCTGGGACTCAGACCATGGACTTTCCAGAACTGCATGTATTAACACACACCTGGAGTCAGGTCAGAAGTCAGGAGAAGAGATACCAGGAGAAGGAGGAGAGAGTCCAGGTGGAGGTGAGGACAGGGAGGGAGCGAGGGACGGGAAAAAAGGCGAGAACTGAGGTTCCCTGGTCCTGCTGCCAGCACTGGACCCGCGATCAGCCAAGGGCAGCTTCCTAATGAGGTGCTGTCACCTTCCAGGCGAGTTTAAACAACAAGCAGTAGCAGCCGTCCACAGGCGCAGGCCCTCTCCCCTCCAACAGCAGGAGGAAACGTGCTTTGAAAAGCACACCTGACCTTTCTAGGTAATATGCAGCCCAGGGTTTTATTAAGAGAGCAAGCAAATTGAGCAGCTGAGAGGCTGGCTGTCCCTCTGCATGGGGGTGGCAAGAAGTCTGGTGCCCGATCCTTTTCTTTTTTGTTCTAACAAAAGAAGAGCAGCTTTGAAATGGGGAAATATCCTATGGTCATCGGAGGCTACCTCGCCCGATAGGAGAGACCCTTTCCAGTCTTTTCCTCAAGGCGGGACTGTAAGCAGCCCTGCGGACTTGCACAGGCCGCTGTCGGGAGGAGACTGCCAGTGTCAGCTGCTTAATATGCCGCCGGAAGGAGTCATAAAGTCAAGTGCTTGTAGCATTTAGTATGGGTGATAAAGGAGGGAAAACACCCCGGACAGAAGGCAGATCTGTGTGTCTCGTTATATGTGAATGGCAGGGACTCCACCTGGCCCTGCAGCTGAGAGATCCACCGTGTGGGTGCAGGTGTGTGTGTGTAGCAGGGGCACACGTGTGGGCATCCATGGGCGCACACTGGAGCATCCATGCACACACATGCCACACATGCGATGACCAACAGGAGAATTGGAACGATCGGGAAATATGCCTCTGCCTATGTGCCTTTGCATTGCATTGTATTCACAAGTTCCAAATGCCTTTGTGGAAATACACCACCTACAAAAAGGGGACTCAGGGGCTGCCTCAGCTTGGCGACTTCTCTCCCCTGGGGAAAGCTAGCTTCATGGGACAAACAAGAAAAGTTGAGAGGACTCGCAGAACTATCTGTTTGCTTCACGGCTCTAGGATCTGTCTAGGAAGAGTCAATCGGATGGCGCTAACCATTGGCGAGCCCAGCCTCTAGCCCCTGTCCTTCCTTTGATGGTGATCTTACAGTGGCTTCTGGTTTTCGTGCACGCCTGAGCATGCCTTACCTCCACCACAGACACCAACTTTGCTCTCACCTGGGAGAGGCCCATCTCATCTCCCCTGACCCCTGCCTTTCTTTCACGTTCCTAATGAGGTGCTGTCACCTTCCAGGCGAGTTTAAACAACAAGCAGTAGCAGCCGTCCACAGGCGCAGGCCCTCTCCCCTCCAACAGCAGGAGGAAACGTGCTTTGAAAAGCACACCTGACCTTTCTAGGTAATATGCAGCCCAGGGTTTTATTAAGAGAGCAAGCAAATTGAGCAGCTGAGAGGCTGGCTGTCCCTCTGCATGGGGTGGCAAGAAGTCTGGTGCCCGATCCTTTTCTTTTTGTTCTAACAAAGAAGAGCAGCTTTGAAATGGGGAAATATCCTATGGTCATCGGAGGCTACCTCGCCCGATAGGAGAGACCCTTTCCAGTCTTTTCCTCAAGGCGGGACTGTAAGCAGCCCTGCGGACTTGCACAGGCCGCTGTCGGGAGGAGACTGCCAGTGTCAGCTGCTTAATATGCCGCCGGAAGGAGTCATAAAGTCAAGTGCTTGTAGCATTTAGTATGGGTGATAAAGGAGGGAAAACACCCCGGACAGAAGGCAGATCTGTGTGTCTCGTTATATGTGAATGGCAGGGACTCCACCTGGCCCTGCAGCTGAGAGATCCACCGTGTGGGTGCAGGTGTGTGTGTGTAGCAGGGGCACACGTGTGGGCATCCATGGGCGCACACTGGAGCATCCATGCACACACATGCCACACATGCGATGACCAACAGGAGAATTGGAACGATCGGAACTATGCCTCTGCCTATGTGCCTTTGCATTGCATTGTATTCACAAGTTCCAAATGCCTTTGTGGAAATACACCACCTACAAAAGGTGACTCAGGGGCTGCCTCAGCTTGGCGACTTCTCTCCCCTGGGGAAAGCTAGCTTCATGGGACAAAAAAGAAAAGTTGAGAGGACTCGCAGAACTATCTGTTTGCTTCACGGCTCTAGGATCTGTCTAGGAAGAGTCAATCGGATGGCGCTAACCATTGGCGAGCCCAGCCTCTAGCCCCTGTCCTTCCTTTGATGGTGATCTTACAGTGGCTTCTGGTTTTCGTGCACGCCTGAGCATGCCTTACCTCCACCACAGACACCAACTTTGCTCTCACCTGGGAGAGGCCCATCTCATCTCCCCATGACTGCTCTTTCCCTTCTCGTCAAAGAGAATGGCTCTCTATTCTTTCACAGATTCCTCTTCTCTTGAGAAATCTGGAAGGTGCTGCCCTGGGCAGGGGCAGAGGACCCCATGGGGAGGCACAGCAGAGCCTGCATAGTCTGTAGCCTGAAAAAGCACAGGTACACTGGCCTTTGCATCATCACCTGATCTTCTGACTTATGCTCTGATAGAGACTCGATTCCAGGGACCTAGTTTCCATCCCCCAGCTACAAATCCTCACTCCTCTCTCAGGGTCCAAAGCCAGCATCAACCTGTGTCATTTTCAGTGGCTGACAGGCCGGCGTCCCCTCGCTGAGTGTGCAGGATATCTCAGATTTTCAGTACCACCCTCGTCTCGGGTTTTCTAGAAAGAAAAGTCACTTTAGTAGTTCACGTGAACATTGTGACCTCCAAGGCAAACACTGCAAGAATATTCCCTTTGGAAGGAGGATAACTGTGCTCTGGCAGTGAACCTCACCTTCTTAGAGTGTCTCACTGATTATCATGTGACTTCAGGGGTGTGAAAAATACAATCAGAACCTCCCTGTGACTATGCACCACATGCTTGGACAAAACACGACCCACCCTGCAATGATTATAGTACGATTGCAGCCATGCTGAAGCATTTACACAAGATTTCCTCACAGGGGAGGGGAGGATAGAGGGTAATGAAGACAGAGCGACCGGTTTTCAGACGACCTGGTTTATGAAAGATGGCTTAGTGCCCTGAACTTGTTCTGTCTCATTCCTCAGGAACCCTAGAAAGGAAGACAGTGGTGCCCCAGAAAAGTCTTGCCTTTAAGATGGCTGCTTTTTCTTTTTCCTACTTCTCTGCTAGATGAGTAGTGGAGTATTTTGAAAAGTATTTCCTCATATCCTGTCTACGCACACAGTGTAAGCCAGAGGTGTGTCCAGGCTCAGCATTGGAGTGATTGGCCCAGCAGGATGCTCGTTAGAGTCATCTGAGCAGCTGGTTATGAAGACCGATTCCTGGGCCGCAGCCCCGGACATTCTGATTCCATGTGTCCAGGGAGGACACTGGGAATGTATATTTTTTTTAACAAGCCCCCTAGGTGATGTATTCTTTTGATATTTCAAAGATCAGGACACTGAAGTCATAGAGGGGGCGTATTCAAGGTGACTCGATGTTGAGGAGGAACATTTTTGTTGATGTTTCTCCCCCTTAGTCAATCTTGTGCCCTAATCAACAGTCTTCAGCAGAACCCATGGGAGAAGGCTCTTGAGAGTCCCTTTGACTGCAAGATTAAACCAGTCAATCTTAAAGGAAATCAACCCTGAATCATATTCACTGGAAGGACTGATGCTGAAGCTGAAGCTGTAATACTTTGGCCACCTGATGCGGAGTCAACTTATTGGGAAAGACCCTGATGCTGGGAAAGATTGAGGGCAGGAAGAGAGGAGGGCGAGAGAAGATGAGATGGTTGGATGGCACCACTGACTCAGTGGATAAAAATTTGAGCAGACTCCACGAGGACAGAAGAACTTGGAGTGCTGCAGCCCACAGGGTCTCAGAGTCAGACATGGCTTAGTGACTGAAAACCAACAGCACAGGGGACATAAGAAGCCTCAGACTCTGCTGGTGAACCCAGGGCCACATGCCTGATGCCCACCCAGTGAGACCAAGCAAACCGGGACATCAGAGTTTGAAAGGAAGCAAGGCTTATTGCAGGGTGCCAGCCAAAGAAAATGGGCAGCTTACGTTCAAGAGATGTGAACTCCCCAGTGGCTTTCAAGGAAGGATTTTTAAAGGCTACATTTGGAGCAAGGATTGCAGGGGACAGGCCTTTCTTCTGATTGGTTGGTGATGAGGTAACAGGGTGGTGAAGAATCTTCACCCCCACCTTCTGGTTCCAACCTGTCTGGGATTCTCTATGCTTGTGCTCAGCAGCAAGCCAACTTCCTTCACTTGGGGTCAGGGCCTTAGTTCCTGTAGAACAGCTCAAAGCTGTGCCTTGGATCACTGCACATATCCCTTGAGAAAGAACTAGGACTTTGCTTTGTCGCCGCACTTTGTTTCGTGACCGCTTTTACTTCATTTCTGCATTCCCTCATTTCCCTAATTAGCAACACCTTGAAGCAGCTCTTTGGAACTCAAGGGAAGCCTAAGAGACTAATGCCTTTTTGTTACAAACAAGATCTGGGGACACAGAATGACTTTTGTACCCTGGAGGGTCCAGCAGGGTCCTGCTTGATTTCAAACTCATGTCTCCCCCACCCTCCCTGCTTTTCTTTGATTTTTCTTTTCAGTCCTGAGGGAAACAGGTCTGAGACAAGAAAGGAAAGAAAGTTTTGGATGGAGAGGTTAATCATAAACTCAACAGAGGAATTTGATTCTATGGGGAATCGGTATCAATTCCAAAGGAAAATTTCTCTGACTTTCTACTAAGGAGGTCATCTCTAGGGTCAGAAAAGAAAAAAAGGCCTAATGTGAGAAAAAACTAGTTTGTACACCATTTAGAAGGGGTGCAGCCACAGTAGTCATGTGTGACTGAGAGAATGGGACCAGGACCATAAAGAAGGCTGAGAACCAAAGAACTGATGCCTTTGAACTGTGGTGCTGGAGAAGACTCTCGAGAGTGCCTTGGATAGAAAGAAGATCAAACCAGTCCGTCCTAAAGGAAATCAACAATGAATATTCATTGGAAGAATGCTGATGCTGAACCCAGACTTTCTGCAGGATGGGTATTAAAGAACCTGAGTTCTGGACCCAGCTCTCTTCAATTTGTCTAACTAGCTAGGCGATGTGGGGCAAATTATTTTTTCCTTTCCAAGTATCATTTTTTTTCTCAGAAACTCTAAAATCTCTCTCCAAGTTTGGAACCCTGCTGACAAGCAGTGTACCCAACTTTGAGCAGCATGCTAATACTGAAATATGGGCAAATGACTGTTAGGGGCTCCACACAGGAGAAGTAGGGAGAAAGGAAATCTCAGACCCGTTGTTGGCCATTAATAGGACTGTCTGGATACAGGAAAACACATACCTACAGTTTCTAGACACTATTTACAGGAGTTGGGACAAGGAAGGGGTGCCTAGAAGCTTTTGCTATCTTGGCAAAAGCCATTTCTCAGCTCTCTTCTCTGCTGCTCACATCTGCTTTCTCCCAAGCCTCAGCCAAGGCCAGTTGTCACTGGGAATGAACCCCAGACTTGATGGTGTAGGTGCAAAGAGGAGGCTCAGGAGGGCAGGGACTGTGAGTGATGCTGTGAAAGTCCATGAACGCACCTTCCAGTTTAGCAACACACTGCCTGGGAAGCCTGGTTGGGACTCAGAAGTCATACAGTGATTCTCGCTTCCCATTAACAGAACATGAATCTGAGACTCAGGAAGGTGAGTTCTCTCGTGCCACATCACTGAAACGTAGACCCTTTTCCTAAGTCTATCCCCGTTCTCTTTCTCTTTCTAGCCCACTCCATCTCTCTCCTCTGTGAGCTCATGTGAACTCACACTATGATACACCTGTTGCCATGGAGTTCATTACATGTTGCCTTCTTGTTCCTTTACATTTTGTCCACAGGACTAAACTCTCAGCAAGAAGGAACTGGGCCTTCTGGGTGTGCTGCATGAATGAGACTATACGCAGAACAGACAGATTCTGATGGGCTCAGCGAAGATGCATTAGCTTGATCAAGGCAGTTGGGAACTGATCCTCTGAATTTTCTCTCTCAGAGTGCCTTGGATAGAAAGAAGATCAAACCAGTCCGTCCTAAAGGAAATCAACAATGAATATTCATTGGAAGAATGCTGATGCTGAACCCAGACTTTCTGCAGGATGGGTATTAAAGAACCTGAGTTCTGGACCCAGCTCTCTTCAATTTGTCTAACTAGCTAGGCGATGTGGGGCAAATTATTTTTTCCTTTCCAAGTATCATTTTTTTTCTCAGAAACTCTAAAATCTCTCTCCAAGTTTGGAACCCTGCTGACAAGCAGTGTACCCAACTTTGAGCAGCATGCTAATACTGAAATATGGGCAAATGACTGTTAGGGGCTCCACACAGGAGAAGTAGGGAGAAAGGAAATCTCAGACCCGTTGTTGGCCATTAATAGGACTGTCTGGATACAGGAAAACACATACCTACAGTTTCTAGACACTATTTACAGGAGTTGGGACAAGGAAGGGGTGCCTAGAAGCTTTTGCTATCTTGGCAAAAGCCATTTCTCAGCTCTCTTCTCTGCTGCTCACATCTGCTTTCTCCCAAGCCTCAGCCAAGGCCAGTTGTCACTGGGAATGAACCCCAGACTTGATGGTGTAGGTGCAAAGAGGAGGCTCAGGAGGGCAGGGACTGTGAGTGATGCTGTGAAAGTCCATGAACGCACCTTCCAGTTTAGCAACACACTGCCTGGGAAGCCTGGTTGGGACTCAGAAGTCATACAGTGATTCTCGCTTCCCATTAACAGAACATGAATCTGAGACTCAGGAAGGTGAGTTCTCTCGTGCCACATCACTGAAACGTAGACCCTTTTCCTAAGTCTATCCCCGTTCTCTTTCTCTTTCTAGCCCACTCCATCTCTCTCCTCTGTGAGCTCATGTGAACTCACACTATGATACACCTGTTGCCATGGAGTTCATTACATGTTGCCTTCTTGTTCCTTTACATTTTGTCCACAGGACTAAACTCTCAGCAAGAAGGAACTGGGCCTTCTGGGTGTGCTGCATGAATGAGACTATACGCAGAACAGACAGATTCTGATGGGCTCAGCGAAGATGCATTAGCTTGATCAAGGCAGTGATAACCATCACTTAGAAAAGAAGGGGAAATACTACAGCCAGTATGCAGGGCGCTAGGACAAGTATGCAACAACATTAATCATTAATCTCTTGAAACAAACTCAGCTTGCTCTTACGCCCCTCCATGACCCCTATTAGCCACATGGATGTCACCCCCTCCCCTCATTCGACTGCACAGACCATTAGTCGTCCCTTTCTCACCCTTCCATCTCTCCTCCATCTTGACCCTGAGTCTTGCTTTCTACCCTTCAACACCTTCAGAGTGCTTCCCTTCAACACAATAGGACTTTTGGATTTGTCCGTTCCTTTGCCCCCATCCTGCCTGATTCTCACGCGTGCTCAGGCCCTTTCTGCATCTTCACGTCAATCCTATCCACCTTTCCCTTGGTCTTTTCATCCCTAAGCAGAGTCTCTTAGACAAGATGGCCCATACGGACAGAATGAAAGGATTCTAGCACAAGCGAAGCCTGGACGTAAGAATGGCAGTGAGGGTGAGGTGGGATAACCACTTTCCAAGGGTAATGTCTGAGAACCCAGTACAACAATGGCGTCTCCAAACTCTCAAACCATCTCTGTCTCCTTGGGGCATACGTGCACAGGAACTCGAATTCTTCACTTTGCCTTGGCTTTTGTCAAGAGATTCCATTGGCTTTTCCCTTTTCTCTCTCCTCACCCCCTTCATGTGCATTCACCATCCACACACACACACACACACACTCTCACCAACACTTTTTCTCATAAGAAGACAGATCACAGGTATAGGTGATGAGTCATGGGAGTGGAGGACAGGAATTGTATTTTCCTAAAGACCTGGTTTGTATTTCTCTCAACTCACTCTTGTGCTGGTATGAATACAGCCCCAGAGCTGTGTTCACCTGGTGATTTTGTTTCTTTCCTCCCTTTCTAGCTCTTTATCACTGCTAAATCAGCAAAAAAAAAAAAAAAAAAAGAAAGAAAGAAAAAAATCAGGTCTTTTTCTTTTAAAACAACCCCCTACTCCTACCACCATCCAGACTGCTTAAAAGGAGATTTTGAAACTTGGTTCTGGCCCAAAGTGCCTCTGAACAGGGGTATTCACGGCATAGTTTATATGCATAAGTAGTCAAAGGCAAAGGCCAGTTGTCATTGAGAGATGTATCCAAGCAACCTTGGTGCTAAGCAACAGACTGGAGCTCAGTGTGTCCGGGCCCACTGCAGTCAGAGCAGGCTGCTCAGAGCTTGGCCTTGGATGAAGGGAGAAGCTTTATTGGGGTGGATGAAGGGCTAGGGGTGGGAGGAGGAGAATTGAGAGAAGATGGGGACAGGAGAAATGAGAGAAGAAGGAAAAAAAGGAATAGAAAGGAGAAAAGGCAGCACAGAAGAAGACAATTGGTTCAGTGCCATTTCTGACAGCCATTATGGCTACTATTTGAAGACTGCCCCATGGCTTTCACAGAGTAAATGGCCATGTTTAAGATTTTTGAAACCATTCTTTTTTGCACATGCTAAAAAATGAATGCATCTACATGCATGCTAAAAAGTGAATGCATCTCCCAGGGTGTCCAAATAGTCCCTCTCGTGATCCTTTGTGACCTGGACCATCCATTGTCCAGAAATTAGCATCACCTCACTTCCTGGCTTCCTCCTACAGAACTGGAATGCAGACCTGCACCAGGGGGTTAATTTCCGATGGGAGGTTCCAGGCAAGACAGTGAGGATGGAATCATGTGAAAAAAAAATGGAAGAGAGGGAAGGGTTCGGGTTAAAGACAGAGGTTAGATGAACTATTTCAACCAGTTAGCAGGGCAGGATTGAGCCTGGCCATCGGGTCCATGTGAACTCCCTCCTTGTTTTCTACTATCCTGTATGTGCTCTTAGCAAAGAGGCCAAGAACTGTCTGTAAATTCCCTCTACGGGGTGAGACGTAGTAGCGTTGAAATGATCCTGCCAAGCCTGTCTTGGGTCACACAATCGGGAGAAACAGCTTGACAGCCGTGTTATAATTAGACTGGGAGAGCTTCCCCGAGGGTAGCATGGCTGGACTTAAGAGGACGCCAGGCAGCACCTGGTATCCAAACCTCAGTCCCGAGTCTCGTCTGCTCCCACCCACCCGCTTCTCCACATGCTTTCTCGTGCGCCGTCTGCTCTGAGCAGGCCTCTCCTGCTCTCTCCGCCTCCCTCCGCTGGCTGAGAGCAGTCTCAGCATGGCCGAGACCGCGCGGCCACTTAGTAAAGCCTCCTCCTGCCAATGAGCAGGACAACGAGCTGCCGCATGAACGAGGCTCTGGAATGGGGTCATTAGGAGCTGTCATTGCCTTTCTCTAAACCAATTTGTCAGGACCAGTTGTTGTAGGCGGTCGGAATCTCTCAGACTCATGGAGAGGCGTCTGAACACTGGAAACACTGGCATATGGCAGGCACGGCCTGTGCTTATGAGCTGTGTCCCATCCCTGATTGAGATCTATCATCACTAGCCAAGCCTCCAAACTCAGCAGTTTGCAGATTCCAGGCTTCTGTGGTTTGCCTCCTCCCCAGGGTGATTCCCAGGCCCCGCTTGCCTGGAAAGTACCAGGTGCGTTTGGTGTCAAGTTGATGAGATGTCTCTTTTTGTTTGGCTTTTAAAAGCCAGACAAGAAGAATATTGGAAACATCGGGCCTATTGTGGTGCCAGATGAAGGTGCTCTGAAAGGGCTAATGGTGCGTGTGTCTCTGTGTGCGAGTGTGATAGGAAATTGAAAGGTAGGTTTCCAGGGATTTTACATCTCGAGCATGCGCGCACACACACACACGTGCTGGCAAAGGAACAGAATTTTTTGGAAAGAAAAAACCCCAACATGATACAAAACTCATGCAAACAACCAGATAAAATATATTTTTTCATAGAACCCTTATGTTTTAGTGTCACGGGCATAGATTTCTAGCCACACAACAACTGAGGCCCATAGGACATCAGAGGAATTCCCCATCTTCTGAGTCAGAAACTGAATATCCTATTATATATTATCAAAAGCTATTGTATAATCACTATCGTAGGTTACCTTTTGAGTCGAGTAGAGATGCATGATCTGGTTTCAACAGCGAGGCATAAGAACTCATGGTAAATTAGAGATGAAGAAAAAAAGCTGCAGGGAATCTGTTTTTGCTAGAGAGGTGCCAACAGCAGGGCAGCAGCAGCCACATCTGTGCCCAAGAGCACCAGTGGCATCTGGGGCTTGGGCCCAGCTTCCGGGGAAAACCACAAGACGACCTGTGACATCTAATGCCCAGAGGGGGCGGCAGAGATGTTTTCCTCTCGCTGGTTCTGTGAGGTGACTTGGGGCTGTGCTCCTGGCTTTGCAGCCATCAACTCCAGTTTTCCGATCATCCTGAAAATTTTATGAGTCACCCAGTTTCCTTAAAAAAATTCCTCAGTTAAACCAACGCAAGTTGATTTCTGTGGCTTGCAGTTAAGAACTATGATGTTGCAAAAATTGGCATGATCAAAGACAACAGACTCTCAGACCTGGAATTGATCATCTGGTCTTGTTACTTTGGGGAGCAGTCCATATCCAGATTCCATTGTGTTCCTGCTATGTTGCTTCAGTCGTGTCGGACTCTTGTGATCCTCTGGACTGTAGCCCACCAGACTCCTCTGTCTATGGAATTCTTCAGTCAGGAACGCTGGAGTGGATTGCCATGCTCTTCTCCAGGGGATCTTCCCGACCCAGGGATCAAACCCGTGTCTCCTGTGCCTCCTGCATTGCAGGTGGATGCTTTACCACTGGGCCACCAGGGAAGTCCTCCAAATTTCATTATAGGGTAGAATTATGACAGTCACCTGCAATGGTAAAACTGCTTAGCAAATGATCATCTGTGATCTTCTATAATCAATATTGAAGACCAAGCTTTGGGGAACCAAGTGGCCAGTTGCATTTAACAGTATGAATGGCAAGAGTTGGGTGGGAAAGATTTTTCCAATAGTGCTACAAAATAAAAGAAAGAACAAATGCATCAGACTTCTAAATTCTACAGGAAAAGCAGGCACTTCCTGTGAGTGTACTAAAAGACACTGATTTCTTCCGTATTAAAGATTGAGAGGAACTTCCTTGGCAATAGATACCTGGTTGGGAAGCAAAGATCCTACACGTCTTGGAGCCAAAAAATGAAAACATAAACAATAGATACAATATTGTAACAAATTCAATAAAACCTTTGAAAAAATAAGTCCACATAAAAAAATATTTTTAAAAAAGAATAAACATTGAGACCATCAAAATCAGGCTTAAAATTCAACCTTGTATCAAGTATAATATCCATTGCATTCATCGCTTCACTGTGTTTCTCAGGTGAAAGCTGTGACACTTATGGGGAAAGGGTGATACTCCAAAACTTGCAATGGGATATATAACACAAAGAGGAAAATCTGAAGCCTAATGACCTCTAGGCCCCTCTAAACATCATTTAATAGTCAGAACAGCACCGTTGGACCACGTAGTTGTTACAAACAAAGGAAATAACCAAGCTATGTGCTATAACTAAATTTAACAAATATGTGAAACTGAAATCTCTTCACATCCTCAGGGGACGTGGCATTTTAGCTGGGAGGGAAGACAGTGTGGTATATTTATACAACAGAATATGTCTCAGCCAGAATACAGAATGAAATAATGCCATTTGCAGCATTAAGGGTGGACCTAGGGATGATCATACTAAGTGAACCAGACATAGAAAGACAAATATGTTGTCTCACTTATATGTGGAATCTAAAAAACTGATGAAAATGATACAAATGAACTTGTACACAAAACAGAATAGACTCGCAGACATTGAAAACAAGCCTATAGTTATCAATGGGGAAAGGGTGGGAGGGATAAATTAGGAGTTTGTGGTTAACCTGTACACCCTACTCTATATAAAGAGGGGCTTCCCAGGTAAAGAGCCCGCCTGCCAATGCGAGAGATGCAGGATAGCTGGGTTAGGAAGATCCTCTGGAGGAGGACATGGCAACCCACTCCGGTATTCTTGATTGAAGAATCCAATTGACAGAGGAGCCTGGTGGGCCATAATCAATAGGATCTCAAAGAGTTAGGCATGGTTGAATTGCCTAAGCATGCACATGTGTAAAACAATTAAAGACAGACCTGCTGGAGAGCCCAGGGATGTCTGCTCAATGTTTTGTAATAACCTTTAAGGAAAAAGAATATGAAAAGAAATATATGTATGTATAATTGAATCACTTTGCTATACACCTGAAACTAATACATTATGAATCAACCCTATTCAATAAAATAAATTAATTAAAAAACAATGAGTGAACAAAAGTGTTGACATGATTATGAGAAAAAGAATAATTCAGAGTATAACTAATATACCTTATATTCATAAGCATGCATCCATATATTAAATCTGTATATCCATATGCATGTGTGCATTCATAAACTCTTTATTTAGAAAGAATTTCAGATGACTCCACAAATGTATTAAAAAAGCTGAAATAAAAATTTAAACATTCAAATGAGGAAAGTGGGAAAAAGGAAAATTAGAATAACAAAGTTAAGATGTCACAAGTGGTTAACACACGTGAAACATGTTATATGTTTGTTTGATGAAAGGAGAGAATAATTTGTCTCTAAACTTTCCAGCACCCAACTCAAGAAGGAAAACAAAGAAAAATTGCCATAATTTTAAAGGAAAGTTCTAAGAATAGCTCAGCCAGAATACAGAATGAAATAATGCCATTTGCAGCATTAAGGGTGGACCTAGGGATGATCATACTAAGTGAACCAGACATAGAAAGACAAATATGTTGTCTCACTTATATGTGGAATCTAAAAAACTGATGAAAATGATACAAATGAACTTGTACACAAAACAGAATAGACTCGCAGACATTGAAAACAAGCCTATAGTTATCAATGGGGAAAGGGTGGGAGGGATAAATTAGGAGTTTGTGGTTAACCTGTACACCCTACTCTATATAAAGAGGGGCTTCCCAGGTAAAGAGCCCGCCTGCCAATGCGAGAGATGCAGGATAGCTGGGTTAGGAAGATCCTCTGGAGGAGGACATGGCAACCCACTCCGGTATTCTTGATTGAAGAATCCAATTGACAGAGGAGCCTGGTGGGCCATAATCAATAGGATCTCAAAGAGTTAGGCATGGTTGAATTGCCTAAGCATGCACATGTGTAAAACAATTAAAGACAGACCTGCTGGAGAGCCCAGGGATGTCTGCTCAATGTTTTGTAATAACCTTTAAGGAAAAAGAATATGAAAAGAAATATATGTATGTATAATTGAATCACTTTGCTATACACCTGAAACTAATACATTATGAATCAACCCTATTCAATAAAATAAATTAATTAAAAAACAATGAGTGAACAAAAGTGTTGACATGATTATGAGAAAAAGAATAATTCAGAGTATAACTAATATACCTTATATTCATAAGCATGCATCCATATATTAAATCTGTATATCCATATGCATGTGTGCATTCATAAACTCTTTATTTAGAAAGAATTTCAGATGACTCCACAAATGTATTAAAAAAGCTGAAATAAAAATTTAAACATTCAAATGAGGAAAGTGGGAAAAAGGAAAATTAGAATAACAAAGTTAAGATGTCACAAGTGGTTAACACACGTGAAACATGTTATATGTTTGTTTGATGAAAGGAGAGAATAATTTGTCTCTAAACTTTCCAGCACCCAACTCAAGAAGGAAAACAAAGAAAAATTGCCATAATTTTAAAGGAAGGTTCTAAGAATAGGCTGAGGGAAGAGAAGCTAATATTTATTCAACAACTAGTCCATTTATTTCCAAAATAAATTCTATGCAAAATATGTTGGCTCTTATTTTAGAGAATAAGAAACTGAAGGTTAAAGATGTTTTAAAGATATTTAAAATTTTTCTCAGCTATTAGGTATAGACCTAAGTCTCCAACTCCAAAGATCATTCTATTTCCATTACAACATGTCATTTGTAAGTTTTGTCAAAAAGCCCTGGATTAAAAATAACAATAATAATAAGTAAAAAACATGTTGAGTTGTCAGAATAAAATATTTCTTGCTGTTTCTCCCGGTGGGTCCCTTCCAGTAACAGAGACTGGATATATTCATAAGCCCCACTCAGTTGACCACACATCTAAGGTCATTCCTACGGTAGTAGCCATGGTAGATAGAAATGCCCCAATTACTCTGGCTCCACAAATATCCATCCATCTTGATGGAGGAAAAGAAAGAAAACAGATGCTAGAACTCAGACCATTTCTGCAGAGTTCAAGGCAAGCGAATACAATCATGACAGATACTCAGGAAAGAGGATAGTGAATTTTATTTTTGTCTTCTAAAGGCATCCTGAAGACATATATACAATGGAACATTACTCAGCCATTAAAAAGAATGAAATAATAGCATTTGCAGCAACATGGATGGACCTAGAAATTGTCATGCTGAGTGAAGTATGTCAGACAGGGAAGGAACACTATTGTATGACATCCCTTCGATGTGGAATCTAAAGAGAAATGATAGAAATGAACTTGCAAAACAGAAACAGACTCACAGACTTAGAGTATGAGACTGCGGTGTCGGGGGAAGGAAGGAGGGGAGGGATAGTGAGGGCGTCTGGGATTGACAGGTGCATACTGCCCTATTTAAAATGGACCATCAAGAAGGGCCTCCTGTAGAGCACGGGGAGCGCTGCTTGGTGTTACGTGGCAGCCTGGGTGGGAGGGGAGTTTGGGAGAGAGTGGATACATGTATTTGTGTGGCTGAGAGCCTTGGCTGTCCACCTGAAACTATCACAATACTGTTAATTGGCTATACTCTGATATAAAATAAAAAAGTTAAAAAGGCATCATGAAGAAAACTTGTCTCCAATTTCCTGGTAATTACTAGCTTTCCTGGCAATGAGTTACCATCTATTAATTACCTTTATTTATTGCTGTTGGCAGAATGACTATTACAGTATATCAGGCAATTAGCAGTTTCCCATTTAATACTCAGAAGAGAGTAACAAGATGCCAAACAGATTAACTTTCTGCTTTGTGTTTCATTCAACATTTCTCTCTTCAGGGCTTTGGCCTTTGTACTACTGTTATGGGAATTTGGTGAGTTTAGGTGCCTTCCAGAAGGTGAGGCATGGTCCTGGCAGCCAGAAGAACCAATCAGGAGTTGCTGAACTATTTCTTTACTCAGACATTGGTGATAAGAAACATGAAACTACAACTGCAAAAGGAGATGGAGGATACTATTGATTGATCCTGTTTGTTTTGTGTAGAACTTAAACTCATAGATTATAGATGTCTGTCTATGGCAGGAAGGCCTTCACAGGAAGGTTCAAATTGCTAACAGAAGTTGGGGTGCTCAGAAATATTTGGTTGTGCAGTATATGCCCTACATACAAACAAGTTCTGTTCCAAGAATGCATTTGGTTGGTCCAATTTGTTCCTTAAGTCCAATAAAGTTAGCCCAAGTACTCAGCAAACACAATTAGCCATATAGTACCACACTTCAATAGGTTTATAGTACTTTTCACACAAAAGTATGAATACACAAAAAAGAAACACAGGTGCAAATACATAAAAAAATGAACACAAAACCAAAACATTTTCAACCTTATAGTACAGTGTCTTGAAAAGTACAGCAATACAGTATAACAACCAGGGCTTCTTAGCAGTACCAGACACATCCCTGCTACTTTTACGCTGGCTTCCAGACGTCCTGGACTTGACATAAAGATACTACTTTATACAACAGCCTCAGATGTGCAGGTGATACCGCTTTAATGTCAGAAAGCACAGAGGAACTAAAGAACCTCTTGATGAGCGTTAAAGAGGAGAGCAAAAATGTTAGCTTAAAACTCAACATTTGAGGCTTCCCTGGAGGTCCCAGTGGGTAAAGAGTCCACCTTGCAGTGCAGAGAGCACTGGTTTGAACCCTGGCCTGGGAAGATCCCATGTGCCGTGGAGCGGCTGGACTGGTATGTTCAATTATGAGCCGGCAGTCTGAAGCACACGCGCCCAGAGCTGGTGCTTACAAGGAGAGAGGCCACTGCGATGGGAGGCCCACACAGGCCAAAGAACAAAGATGGATGAAAATAACTAAATAAAAACCCGATAAAAGAGGCCAAAAATTAAAAAAATAAAAAGCTCAACATTCAAAAAATGAAAATCATGGTATCCAGTCCCATCACTTTATGGCAAATAGATGGGGAAAAAGTGAAAACAGTGACAGACTTTATTTTCCTGGGCTCCAGCATCACTGTAGATGATGCCTGCAGTCATGAAATTAAAAGATGCTTGATCCTTGGAAGAAAACTATGACAAATCTAGACAACATAGTAAAAAGCAGAAGCATCAGCAAAAAGCAGACTTAAACTCATAGATTATAGATGTCTGTCTATGGCAGGAAGGCCTTCACAGGAAGGTTCAAATTGCTAACAGAAGTTGGGGTGCTCAGAAATATTTGGTTGTGCAGTATATGCCCTACATACAAACAAGTTCTGTTCCAAGAATGCATTTGGTTGGTCCAATTTGTTCCTTAAGTCCAATAAAGTTAGCCCAAGTACTCAGCAAACACAATTAGCCATATAGTACCACACTTCAATAGGTTTATAGTACTTTTCACACAAAAGTATGAATACACAAAAAAGAAACACAGGTGCAAATACATAAAAAAATGAACACAAAACCAAAACATTTTCAACCTTATAGTACAGTGTCTTGAAAAGTACAGCAATACAGTATAACAACCAGGGCTTCTTAGCAGTACCAGACACATCCCTGCTACTTTTACGCTGGCTTCCAGACATCCTGGGCTTGACATAAAGATACTACTTTATACAACAGCCTCAGATGTGCAGATGATACCGCTTTAATGTCAGAAAGCACAGAGGAACTAAAGAACCTCTTGATGAGCGTTAAAGAGGAGAGCAAAAATGTTAGCTTAAAACTCAACATTTGAGGCTTCCCTGGAGGTCCCAGTGGGTAAAGAGTCCACCTTGCAGTGCAGAGAGCACTGGTTTGAACCCTGGCCTGGGAAGATCCCATGTGCCGTGGAGCGGCTGGACTGGTATGTTCAATTATGAGCCGGCAGTCTGAAGCACACGCGCCCAGAGCTGGTGCTTACAAGGAGAGAGGCCACTGCGATGGGAGGCCCACACAGGCCAAAGAACAAAGATGGATGAAAATAACTAAATAAAAACCCGATAAAAGAGGCCAAAAATTAAAAAAATAAAAAGCTCAACATTCAAAAAATGAAAATCATGGTATCCAGTCCCATCACTTTATGGCAAATAGATGGGGAAAAAGTGAAAACAGTGACAGACTTTATTTTCCTGGGCTCCAGCATCACTGTAGATGATGCCTGCAGTCATGAAATTAAAAGATGCTTGATCCTTGGAAGAAAAACTATGACAAATCTAGACAACATAGTAAAAAGCAGAAGCATCACTTTGCCGACAAAGGTCTGTATGGTCTCTCCAGTAGTCAAATACAGATGTGAGAGTTGAACCATGAAGTCAACTGAGCACTGTAGAATTGATGCTTTCAAACTGTGGTGCTGGAGAAGATTCTTGAAAATCCCCTGGACATCAAGGAGATCAAATGGGTTAATCTTAAAGGAAATTGGCCCTGAATATTCATTGGAAGGACCAGTGCTGAAGCTGAAGCTCCAATACTTTGGCCACCTAGTATGAAGAGCTGACTCACTGGAAGAGACCCCGATGGTGGTGAAAATAGAAGGCACCAGGAGAAGGGGGTGGCAGAGGATGAGATAGTTGGATGGCATCACTGATTCAATGGACGTGAGGCTGAGCAAACTCCAGGAGATAGTGAGGAACAGGGAAGGCTTGTGTGCTGCATGCAGTTCATGGAGTCACAGTCAGACATGACACAGCAACTAAACAACCACAACACACAAAAGACAACAGCTTGTAGAGAATGCCCGCTTCATGACAATGCATGCCAACCATGTGAACTAACTTACGTGACTGGGTATGCAAACACATTTTCACGTCTTTGAAAGTTCACAACTTGAAGGTTCGTTGGTAGGAGGCTTTGAGTATTTCTTAAAAGCTGTAGAACAATGAGACAAATGTGATTAAGAAGAAAGGGATTGCACTTTTCCTGAGAAAACCCTTCCTAGGTGGAGACACCCTGTCTCCATGGTCTTCTCATTGACTAAGGTCTCTGGGTCACCCAACGAGGTCCTCGGTTCTCCGTCATTCTACTTTACCATCCATCACATCACTCCAGGCACGGCGTCGTGTTTTCAAAAACGGCTTGTAAAGCCCCTCCTGACTCATCCAGGGTCAGATCCTGCCTCTTTTGTCCCCACAACTTTTGCTGCATGGTCCAATATAGTCCTCCAGCTTTTGATTTCACTCAGTATCACCAAATGTATAAATTTATTCAGATTAGCACAAGAGAAAAAAATAAACCAGAATTCTCAACCCATCGGGAAGGAGGTAATTAATCTGGTTGCTATGGACTTAAAGATTAGTGTTTCTGGGTTAAACAGTGGGTATTTTCCTGGCCACCCAGGCATAGCCTTCTCAAGTCCCAGGGATTTGTTTCATTATGTACTAAAGAGGAAGCTGGGTGGAGAAAGAGGTGGGGCAGAGGAGGGTTTCTAGCAATTATTAAGCCACCATGAGACTCTCTCTGCATACCTTGTCTCCTTTAATCATAATAAGAAGCCTGTGATACATTGTTCCGGAACTATAAATGAGGGGCTGAAGCTTAGAAAGGCTGAATCACTCGCACTTGGTTGTAAAGAGTAGAGCTGAGATCTGTGATCTTCTGATGCCACTATCCTATCATCTCCATAATGTCCAAAGACACTCCCTTGTGGTTCCTAAAGAGGCTCAGGAATGGCCTGGCCACATCTCTTCATGTCTTGGACCTGCTCTCTGAGTGTCTGCAAACCTTCTTCTTGATCCTCTCTCCTTTGCCCATCTTCCTTGGATGTATCGTCTTTCAGGAGGGTACCAGCTGCTTATCTAGAATTTGAATCTTTGTCTTTGGAAAATTTCATTCTGATGCATTTCTGCCTTGAACTTCTCCCCTTCCTTACCTGTGTCCCTGGTTCTGTAACCCAAACACTGCTCCCCAGAAGTTCTCATATGGAACCTTTGTTTGAAACTCTGCATTCCCTTCTACTGTAATGCCTTTCCTGCACCTGTGTCTTTTCCTGGGCATCTCCTGACACAACCACCTGCAGCAGTCGCCTTGCTGTCCTTGCCAAGTCCCCTCCTGCTAAGGTATGCTGCTTTTCTGGGGGAAAGGATTCTGTCTCTGGGCTTTTCTCGTCTTGTTATATACATCTTCTAAAATACATAGTGGCTTCTGAACAAACACAACACATGGCATTGGTTTTGTGAGTTGGTCTCTCACCAAGTGGATATTTTACTCCTAGATCCTCTGCTACTCCTTGCCAAATACATACCTGGCCATTTCCATGTACCCCAAAGAAAGGAAGCTACTGGTCCCCGAGCCCCAGTACTTAAGAGATCCTGCTTTCCTTCTGCTCTGCTGAAGCATTGCTTACCTCTGAAATTAATGAAGCCAAGCCCCTGCATTTCCATCTTGGTCTAGTGCTTTGAACTGGATTTGTACTGTAGATGCCTGCCCTGTCCCTCCTGTGCCTATTCAATTTCTAACTCCAGACAAGATAGCTCATCTAGTCTCTGAGGTCTAATGCCAGAAATCTCACAAATCCAACTAGAATTCTAATTTCCACAACAGGTAATCATCTTGAAAGATGCAGATGAAATGCTGAGCAGGTGCCTTTGGCTTGAAGTCTCTATGGCCTGCACAGAATAACTTAATTGCATCTTGGGCCTTTTGCTCCACTCCCAAGACATAGGGTAACAGGGCTTTCTCTATAATGATGGTGTAAAGCACAGCCACCATTCAAGAAAACCAGTCAGCATTATATGCTGACTTTGAAAACACACATACCTGTGCCTGAACAGTTCTGTCTTGGGTATCATATTATGTTCTTTTCTGCTGTAGCTACAAAAGTACCACAAACTTGGTGGATTAGCACAAAAGAAGTTTATTCTCTGACATTTCAAGAAGTCAGAAATCAGCATGACACAAAATCAAGGGGACAATGGGGCTTGTTCCCTCTGGAAGCTCTAGGAGATGATTGGTTCCTTGGCTTTGCCAGCTCCTGGCGCCCGCTGGCACTCCTCGAGGCCTGGCTGCGGCACTCTAGTTTCCACCACACGATCCCATTGCCTCTTCCCCTCTGTCTGTGTCAGAGCTCTCCTGTCCCTCCTTTCTAAGGACACTTGTGGTCAACTGTATTTAAGGTCAACTTGGAGATTTCAGAATGACGTCCTCGTCTCAAGACCTTTAACATAACCACATCTGTAAAGATCTTTTTTTCAAATAAAATGACATTGAGTTGGGAATGACACTCCTAATGACACGAATTGGGACTCAGTATCTTTGCAAGCTGTTTTCAGCCTAGTATAGGCGTGTGTGCAACAGATACGCACAGATGTGGTGACCTGGAGGCACAGACAAGAATGTGCACGGCACATGGTCACAGTCAGCCTAAGCTCAAAAAGCTCAAATAGCTTTCAGGGTAGAAGCGATAAATGAGGACTATTCATATAGCATGACACACAGCAATGAAAAGGAACATACTTTGTCTTTAGGTAATATTACAGTTAAATGTCAGAAACCTAATGTTGAATGTAAGAAAACAGATGCAAGAGAATACATGCTGTATGATATCACTTAAAATGTTTTTATTTTATTTTTTTATAAATGTGTCTTAAAATAGTTCTATATATGGAACTCTTTTTGGCTGCCCTGGGTCTCCACTGCTGTATTGGCTTTTCTCTAGTTGTGGTGCTCGGGCTTCTCATGGAAGTGGCTTCTCTTGTTGTGGAGCATGGGCTTTAGAGCCCAGAGGCTTTGGTAGTTGCCCTGCCTGGGCTCAGTCATTACGGCTTATGGGTTCTAGAGCACAGGCTCCATAGTTGTGGTGCACGGGCTTAGTTGCTCCTCAGCATGTGGGATCTCCCCAGACCAGGGGTTGAACATGTCTCTTGTGAATTGTCAGGTGGATTCTTTACCTCTGAGTCCCTGGGGAAGCCCCCTGACATTTGTGTTTTTGCTAACTTGTAAAGTCCACAATGATTTATAGTGCACTTACATACACATTGTTTTATTTGATTCTCAAAAACTGAGTAGTATGATTAATATATTTTCCCACTTACTAAAGTGGAAATATACATTTTTAAAGGCCTAACTGTGTCTTATTAAAAGATTCAGCAATACAACAATACATATAACTAAAAGATATTATTGAATGGACAAGATCCTTTATGATTCTTTCTAATTTGTGTTTTTGAAAATTGAAATATAGTTATCTACAATGTTATGTTCATGTGTGCAGCACAGTGATTTAGTTTTATATATATATATATATATATAATTTTTCAGATTCTTTTCCCTTATAGGTTATTATAAAATGTTGAGTATAATTCCCTGTGCTATACAGTAGGTCCTTGTTATAGATTTGGTATATAGCAGTTGTATATGTTGGGACTTCCCTGGTGGCACAGCTGGTAAAGCATCCACCTACAGTGCAGGAGAGTGGAGTTCAATACCTGGGTTGGGAAGATTCCCTGGAGAAGGGCATGGCAACCCACTGCACTATTCTTGCCTAGAGAATCCCGTGAACAGAGGAGCCTGGAAGGCTACAGTCCATAGCGTCACAGAGTCAGACATGACTGAAGTGACTGAGCACGTGCACAGGGCATATATGTTATGATACCATTTTATAAAGTTCAAAAATCAGGGGAAAATGAAACCAGAGTACTTCAAGGATGCATATATTTATGTGCTAAGAGTGTGTACTGGGTTGAATGGTGATCTCCCAGAAGTCTTGTGCCCCTGACACATATAAATGTCCCCTTTTTGTGAAAAAAACCCTTTTAAGATGCAATTAAGATAAGATGCAATTCAAGATGCAAATAAGATGAAGTTGTGCTGCATCAGGGCAAGCCCACATCCACTGACTGATGCTCTGATAAGAGGCCCACATGGAGACACATGGGGAGCACATCGAGTGAAGGCACAGGTGGATATTGAAGTGATATGTCTGCAAGCCAAGGGATGCCACGGATCACCTGGAGCCACCAGGTGCTAGGGTCAGGGAGGCCAACAGTCTTCCTCGGGCCTTCCGAGACAGTGTGACCCTGCCAACACCTTGATTTCAGATTGCTAGTCTCCAGACCTGTGAGAAAGTAAATTTCTGTTGGTTTAAGCCATCCAGTTTGCAGTAATTTGGTATGACAGCCCTAGGAAACTAATAGAGAAAAGTAAAAAGATGAGTAGTATGATTAATATATTTTCCCACTTACTAAAGTGGAAATATACATTTTTAAAGGCCTAACTGTGTCTTATTAAAAGATTCAGCAATACAACAATACATATAACTAAAAGATATTATTGAATGGACAAGATCCTTTATGATTCTTTCTAATTTGTGTTTTTGAAAATTGAAATATAGTTATCTACAATGTTATGTTCATGTGTGCAGCACAGTGATTTAGTTATATATATATATATATATATATATATATATATATATATAATTTTTCAGATTCTTTTCCCTTATAGGTTATTATAAAATGTTGAGTATAATTCCCTGTGCTATACAGTAGGTCCTTGTTATAGATTTGGTATATAGCAGTTGTATATGTTGGGACTTCCCTGGTGGCACAGCTGGTAAAGCATCCACCTACAGTGCAGGAGAGTGGAGTTCAATACCTGGGTTGGGAAGATTCCCTGGAGAAGGGCATGGCAACCCACTGCACTATTCTTGCCTAGAGAATCCCGTGAACAGAGGAGCCTGGAAGGCTACAGTCCATAGCGTCACAGAGTCAGACATGACTGAAGTGACTGAGCACGTGCACAGGGCATATATGTTATGATACCATTTTATAAAGTTCAAAAATCAGGGGAAAATGAAACCAGAGTACTTCAAGGATGCATATATTTATGTGCTAAGAGTGTGTACTGGGTTGAATGGTGATCTCCCAGAAGTCTTGTGCCCCTGACACATATGAATGTCCCCTTTTTGTGAAAAAACCTTTCAAGATGCAATTAAGATAAGATGCAATTCAAGATGCAAATAAGATGAAGTTGTGCTGCATCAGGGCAAGCCCACATCCACTGACTGATGCTCTGATAAGAGGCCCACATGGAGACACATGGGGAGCACATCGAGTGAAGGCACAGGTGGATATTGAAGTGATATGTCTGCAAGCCAAGGGATGCCACGGATCACCTGGAGCCACCAGGTGCTAGGGACAGGGAGGCCAACAGTCTTCCTCGGGGCCTTCCGAGACAGTGTGACCCTGCCAACACCTTGATTTCAGATTGCTAGTCTCCAGACCTGTGAGAAAGTAAATTTCTGTTGGTTTAAGCCATCCAGTTTGCAGTAATTTGGTATGACAGCCCTAGGAAACTAATATAGAATATAAAGTAAAGCAGAGAAGTGGTTCTCATAAAAGCTGAGACTGTGGCTGCTTCTCGAGGGGGCTTATGGGTTATGTGATTAGGAAAGGGCCTGACAATATTTGATTTCTTGACATGGCTCCTGTTAATAACAGGTGTCAGTAATGACTTACTCAATTCCACACCTTGTGCTCTCTTTTTTCTTTTTATTTATTTATTTGTTTTTGGGCGGGGGTCAGATTGGGGAGGGAGGGAGGGGAGCAGGTGGGCCACTTCTATTGGTCTTTCGTTTCTCTCTGTTCATCCGTCTTTGTTCTTTGGCTCCTGTGGGCTTCCCATCGCGGTGGCGTCTGTCATTGCAGAGCACCGGCTCTGAGCGCATGCGCTCCAGAGCTCCGGCTCGGTAACTGGACACATCAGTCCAGCCGCTCCGCGGCACGTGGGGTCTTCCCAGGCCAGGGCTCGAACCAGCGCCCCTTGCACTGCAAGGCGGTGTCCTTACCCACTGGACCACCAGGGGAAGCCCTCTGTTTTTTTCTTTCTGTCTTTTTAGGCAACCTAGTGTTGTACACGGAAACAAGTAAAGTAAGGAATAAATTGGCAAAAATAAGGCACAATAATTGTTTTGTCACCATATTATACTGTGGATAATTATTTGTTGTAGTATTATTTTTATTTGAAAAGGTTAATTATTAACAAATAACAGGTGAGGCTGGGAGGTGACAGCGTGTATACCCGTGTGGGGACCCTAGAGCAGTGGTCCGTTGTACTACAAGTGGTAGAGTGGATTCCGATTTACTTTTGGCCAAACTGTGTTTCTTGAATTCCTAGCAGAAGCCCACCCTTTCCACTTCTCTTTACCCAACATCCAACCCATTACCAAGATACATACTGCATCTTCTTTGTCCATTTATCTGTTGATGGTTGTTGAGATTGTCTCCATGTCTTGGCTATTATAAATAGTGTTTGGATAAACAGGGTCTTACGGTAGAGCACAGAGAACTATATTCAATATTCTGTGACAATGGAAAAGAATATGGAGAGAATATTTTGAGTCACTTTGCTTTCTTTTTTTTTTCATAATCCCAAGTTTTTTTATTTTGATTTTTTGATTTTACAGAGTTTTGTTGTTTACAGGTATGTGTAATTCCAGATTAGTCCTATGTATATCCCATTCCCCACCATCCCACCCCTCCAGGCCATCACATAGCACCCATGTATGACCCCTTAGACCCACAGGGCATTGACAATAGTTATCTCTTTTACATAAGATAGTATAGGACTCCGTGTTGCTCTTTCCATATCTCTCACCCATTTTTCTCTCTCCCCAATGTCCATAAGTCTCTTCTCTATGACTTTTTCCATCGATGCTCTGTGTATTTATCAGTACGAATTTACTAAATTCCATATATGTGTGTTAGTATACTATATTTATCCCTCTCTTCTTGAATTGCTTCACTTTGTATAATAGGTTCTAGATTCATCCATCTCATGAGGACTGAATCTTCTGCATTTCTTTTTGTGGCTGAGAAGTATTGCATTGTATATATGTACCATATCTTCTTTATCCATTCATTTGTCAGTGGACATCTAGGTTGATTCCATGATCTAGCTATTGTGTAGAGTGCTGCAATAAACACTGAGGTACAGGTGTCTCTCAATTTTGATTTCATCAGGGTATAAGCCTAATAGTGGGATTGCTGGGTCATATGGTGCTTCTATTCTTAGTTTCTTGAGGAATCTCCATACTGTCTTCCATAGTGGTTGTATCAATTTACATTCCCACCAGCAATGCAGGAGTGTTCCCTTTTCTCTGCACTCTCCCCAACATTTATTATCTGTAGTTTTTTGATGGTGGCCATTCTGACTGGTGTGAGATGATATTTCATTGTAGTTTTGACTTGCATTTCTCTAGTAATAAGTGATGTTGAGCATCTTTTCATGTGCTTCTTGGCCATCTGTATGTCTTCCTTAGATATCTCTTTAGGTCTTTTTCTCATTTTTTGATTAGGTTTTTTGTTTTCTCAGTATTGAGCTGTCTGAGCTGCTTGTATATTTTGGAGTTTAGTGCTTTGTCTGTTATTTCATTTGCTATTATTTTCTTCCATTCTGTGGGTTGTCTGTTCACCTTGTTTGTAGCTTCTTTTGCTGTGCAGAAGCTTTTAAATTTCGTTAGGTCCCACATATTTATTTTTGTTTTTACTTCCATAATTTTAGAGGGCGGGTCATAGAAGATCTTGCTTTGATTTATGTCACTGTTTTGCCTGTATTCTCCTCCAAGGGTTTTATGGTCTCTATTCTTACATTCAGGTCTTTAATCCATTTTGAGTTTATTTTTGTGTATGGAATCAGGGAGTGTTTCAGCTTCATTCTTCTGCACGTAGCTGTCCCGAATTTACTAATTCCATAAGTCTCTTCTCTATGACTTTTTCCATCGATGCTCTGTGTATTTATCAGTACGAATTTACTAAATTCCATATATGTGTGTTAGTATACTATATTTATCCCTCTCTTCTTGAATTGCTTCACTTTGTATAATAGGTTCTAGATTCATCCATCTCATGAGGACTGAATCTTCTGCATTTCTTTTTGTGGCTGAGAAGTATTGCATTGTATATATGTACCATATCTTCTTTATCCATTCATTTGTCAGTGGACATCTAGGTTGATTCCATGATCTAGCTATTGTGTAGAGTGCTGCAATAAACACTGAGGTACAGGTGTCTCTCAATTTTGATTTCATCAGGGTATAAGCCTAATAGTGGGATTGCTGGGTCATATGGTGCTTCTATTCTTAGTTTCTTGAGGAATCTCCATACTGTCTTCCATAGTGGTTGTATCAATTTACATTCCCACCAGCAATGCAGGAGTGTTCCCTTTTCTCTGCACCCTCCCCAACATTTATTATCTGTAGTTTTTTGATGGTGGCCATTCTGACTGGTGTGAGATGATATTTCATTGTAGTTTTGACTTGCATTTCTCTAGTAATAAGTGATGTTGAGCATCTTTTCATGTGCTTCTTGGCCATCTGTATGTCTTCCTTAGATATCTCTTTAGGTCTTTTTCTCATTTTTTGATTAGGTTTTTTGTTTTCTCAGTATTGAGCTGTCTGAGCTGCTTGTATATTTTGGAGTTTAGTGCTTTGTCTGTTATTTCATTTGCTATTATTTTCTTCCATTCTGTGGGTTGTCTGTTCACCTTGTTTGTAGCTTCTTTTGCTGTGCAGAAGCTTTTAAATTTCGTTAGGTCCCACATATTTATTTTTGTTTTTACTTCCATAATTTTAGAGGGCGGGTCATAGAAGATCTTGCTTTGATTTATGTCACTGTTTTGCCTGTATTCTCCTCCAAGGGTTTTATGGTCTCTATTCTTACATTCAGGTCTTTAATCCATTTTGAGTTTATTTTTGTGTATGGAATCAGGGAGTGTTTCAGCTTCATTCTTCTGCACGTAGCTGTCCAGTTTTCCCAGCACTGTTTGTTGAAAAGGTTGTCTTTGTCCTATTTTATATTTTTGCCTCCTTTGTCAAAAACAAGGTACCCATATGTGTGTGGGTTTATCTCTGGGTTCTCTATCTTGTTCTATTGATTTATATTTCTGTTTTTGTGCCAGGACCATACTGTCTTGATTACTGTTGCTTTGTAGTATAGTCTGAAGTTGGGGAGGCTGATCCCTCTAGCTTCATTCTTCTTTTTCAGGATTGCTTTGGCTATCCAGGGTCTTTTGTGTTTCCATATGAACTGTGTTAGTTTTGGGGCTAGTTCTGTGAAAGTCACTTTGCTTTATAGAAGAAATTAATACAACACTGTAGGTCAGCTTTACTTCAGTAAAATTTAAAAAATAAATGAAATAAAACAAAAGTTGTTTATTAATTCCTTCTCCTTAATTTTCATGTGAAAATTAAGTTCTTTAGTTGAATATTCAATTAACTTATTTTCTTAATTTCAAACTAAAAACCATAAACATTTAAAAATAAGAGTTTCATTTTGAATACAATTTGGGCTGTATCCCATAGTTTTACATGAAAGATTTACTTTGTTATTTTTTTGTACATAGTTTCTAATCACATGGTTTTCTTTCTCTTTGAACAAAAAGGTACTTTTGTTCAAAGTACCTGTTTTAATTATGAGTGACTGTGGATTTAAAAATATAAACTGCTGGTGTTGTTTCCTAGAACTACTATATATCATTGTTATTAAAGACTATCACCTACAGTAATTGTTGAAATTTATTGGAATTTTTTGCCTATTAAATGATAAACACTTATAAAGTTTCATAAGCACGGAAAAGAAAAGATGTGTTTTTACACTAATACGCTGAAGAGCTTGAAATTTATGTGCAGAATTCCATTATTTCTGTATAATGTGCTTTTTGCCTTGGATTTTCATTTGTCTTATAGTAAAGCTGTCTTTTGAAAAAAAAAATTTCCTTTGATACATATTTATTCATTTCCTTTCATTACACTTGCTTAGTTTTGTCATAGTTTTGTGTTGTTTGGTCTTCTCTTCATGAAATACTTTACTGTTCAGGCCAATCTCCAAGTCTTTGACTAAATTGAGGAGTTTCATACATTTAGCACATATGTGTGGGTGTGAGCGTTGAACCATAAAGAATGCTGAGAAATAAAGAATTGATACTTTCAAACTGTGATGCTGGAGAAGACTCCTGAGAGTCCCTTGGACTGCAAGACCAAACCAGTCAGTCCTAAAGGAAATCAGTCTTGAACATTCATTGAAAGGACTGATGCTGCAGCTCCAGGACTTTGACCACCTGATGTGAAGAGTCAATTCATTGGAAAGACTCTGATGGTGGGAAAGATTGAGGGCAGAAGAAGACAGGGCAGCAGAGGATGAGTTGGTTGGATAGCATCACCAACTCAGTGGACACGAGTTTAAATAAACTCCAGGAGACAGTGAGGAACAGGGAAGCCTGGTGTCTGCCATCCATGGAGTCTCAAAGAATAGGGCACAACCCAGTGACTGAATAGTTGTTTATTAATTCCTTCTCCTTAATTTTCATGTGAAAATTAAGTTCTTTAGTTGAATATTCAATTAACTTATTTTCTTAATTTCAAACTAAAAACCATAAACATTTAAAAATAAGAGTTTCATTTTGAATACAATTTGGGCTGTATCCCATAGTTTTACATGAAAGATTTACTTTGTTATTTTTTTGTACATAGTTTCTAATCACATGGTTTTCTTTCTCTTTGAACAAAAAGGTACTTTTGTTCAAAGTACCTGTTTTAATTATGAGTGACTGTGGATTTAAAAATATAAACTGCTGGTGTTGTTTCCTAGAACTACTATATATCATTGTTATTAAAGACTATCACCTACAGTAATTGTTGAAATTTATTGGAATTTTTTGCCTATTAAATGATAAACACTTATAAAGTTTCATAAGCACGGAAAAGAAAAGATGTGTTTTTACACTAATACGCTGAAGAGCTTGAAATTTATGTGCAGAATTCCATTATTTCTGTATAATGTGCTTTTTGCCTTGGATTTTCATTTGTCTTATAGTAAAGCTGTCTTTTAAAAAAAAATTTCCTTTGATACATATTTATTCATTTCCTTTCATTACACTTGCTTAGTTTTGTCATAGTTTTGTGTTGTTTGGTCTTCTCTTCATGAAATACTTTACTGTTCAGGCCAATCTCCAAGTCTTTGACTAAATTGAGGAGTTTCATACATTTAGCACATATGTGTGGGTGTGAGCGTTGAACCATAAAGAATGCTGAGAAATAAAGAATTGATACTTTCAAACTGTGATGCTGGAGAAGACTCCTGAGAGTCCCTTGGACTGCAAGACCAAACCAGTCAGTCCTAAAGGAAATCAGTCTTGAACATTCATTGAAAGGACTGATGCTGCAGCTCCAGGACTTTGACCACCTGATGTGAAGAGTCAATTCATTGGAAAGACTCTGATGGTGGGAAAGATTGAGGGCAGAAGAAGACAGGGCAGCAGAGGATGAGTTGGTTGGATAGCATCACCAACTCAGTGGACACGAGTTTAAATAAACTCCAGGAGACAGTGAGGAACAGGGAAGCCTGGTGTCTGCCATCCATGGAGTCTCAAAGAATAGGGCACAACCCAGTGACTGAATAGCAGAAAATACTTTTAACTATTATTTATAGTTTTAGCCACTGTTGTAAGTAAAAGTTCAGTTTTACTTTTAAAATCTTATCATTTGGAGTTTTCCTTGTTGTTTTTCTTTCCTTGAGGTCTTTGATTTAGTGGATTATATTTAGCTTGGTTTTTATCATGCTTATTATTTCTGGAATTATATAACTTATTGCATTGATGATTTGTTTGATGTCTCTCAAAAACATTTTCTAAATCTATGTATGTGTAATTATCAAAGTGAAAGATGAACCAGCATTATATTTGTATATCCCTCAGGCGAGAATTTGACTACATTTTTTATTTATTCCTTTCTTTCCCTTTCACCTCTGAATGCTTTTGTTAATATAATTTTGTTAGTATAATATAATATAATTTGTTAATAAAGCTATGGCTACTTTATCAGTTTCAAATTATTAAATCTTACAATATAAGTTCTCCCTTTCTTGAGGTATTTTAATGCATGCAGTCCTTTTGTGTCCAATCTGCAATTTAAGGACTTGATTCTGTGTGTTACTGTTGTAAGATTCATCACTGTTCTTTGCATACGATATATGTCTGGTCAGTCGTGTCCAACTCTCTGTGGCCCCGTGGACTGTAGCTCACCAGGCTCCTCTATCCATGGAATTTTCCTGTAAAGATGACTGAAATAGTTTTCCCATTCGTGAGTTCTTATTTTTGTCCAGCATAATAATGTATTTTCAAGTGGTTTTTTGCTAGAAATATTTCTGGGTGCTATATTATCTAGGCACCTGCACATCTTCCAAGAAAAAAATATTGAAGTATAGTTGATGCATAATATTTCAGGTATACAGCAAAGTGATTCAGTCATATGTGTGTGTGTATATATATATATATATATATACATACATATATATATATATACACACACATATATGTGAATATATGTATTTTTTCAGATTCTTTTCCATCATAGGCTATTATAAGATATTGAATATAGTTTCCTTCTGCCATAGAGTAGGCCCTTGTTGGTTATCTATTTTATATATAGTAGTGTGTATCTGCTAACCCCAAATTCCAAATTTATCTGCCGCCCACAACCTTTTTTGGTAACCATAAGTTTGCTTTCTATGTCTGTGAGCCTATTTCTGTTTTATAAATAAGTTCAAGTGTATCATTTTTTTTAGGTTCCATATATAATAAATAAATATATCATGTGATATGTGTTTCTCTACCAAGAAAATGACTTTTTTATTATTAATTTCTACCTTAGCAAAGTTTATTTTTTTTAATTTTATTTATTTATATATTTTTGGCTATTTTTGGGTTTTCACTGCTGCCACAGGCTCTTCTCTAGTTACAGGGAGTGGGGGCTACTCTCTAGTTGAGGTGAGCAGGCTTCTTGTTGTAATGACTTTTCTTGTTGTGGAACTCGGGCTCTAGGGCCCACAGGCTTCAGTAGTTTGGCATGTGGGCTCCATAGTTGAGGCTCCGAGGCTCTAGAGCGTGGGCTCAAGAGCTGTGGCTCACAGGCTTAGTTGCTCCACAGCATGTGGGATCTTCCTGGACCAGGGATCGAACCCATGTCTCCCGCATTGACTGGCAGATTCATTACTACTAAGCCACCAGAAAAGCCCAAGAAAATGTTTCATAACGATAAAATTATTGCAAAATACACTCCCTTCCTTTATAACCTTGCATAAGATTGCTCCATTACCTTCTGATTTGTAACGCTAAAGAGAAGAATTCTGAGGCCAGTATGATCTCATTCTTTAGTAACTGTATGATTAAAGTTATTTTGGTTGGAAGAAAAGGAAAATGACTCTGATTATCTGCTGTGATCTGAATGCTTATACCCCCGGCCCCTGCAAAAATTCATATATTAGGATCTGAATGCCCTGTGTGATGATGTTTGTTGTTGTCTGATGTTCAGTTGCCAAGTTGTGTGACTCTGTGACCCCCTGGACTGAAGCATCGAGGCCTCTCTGTCCTTCACCATCTTCGGGAGTTTGCTCAAACTCATGTTTATTGTGATGCTGTTAGGGGCTACTTAGGTCAAAACAGTAGAGCCTTTGCAAATGAAATTACTCTTCTTATAAAAGAGACCCCATAGTTATCACTTTCCCTTCTACCATGTGAAAACACAGCAAGCAATGAACCAGAATATAGACCTTCAACAGAAAGGGAATATTCTGGAACCTGGATCTTGAACTGCCCAGTCTACAACTGTGAGAAAGAAACTTCTGTTTTTATAAGTACTTAGTTACAGTGGCCCAAATGGACCAAGACAATCACTTAAGAAAACAAGGTACTTATTGAAAGGATTATTTGATAGAATTGAAGGAAGAGCTGAATTCAAAGCTTTGGAAAAATCAGGAAAGAAGGTAATTGTAAGTGTTTCACAGATGGTGCCCTGGTAATGAATCCACCTGCCAATTCAGGAGACAGGAGGTGCGCTTCATCCCTGGGTCAAGAGAGATTTCCTCCTACAAGAGGAAACAGCAACTCACTCCAGTGTTCTTGCTTGGAAAACCCCATGGACAGAGGGTTACAGTCCTCTGGCAGGCTATGATCCATGGGGTTGCAAAGAGTCATGACTGAGTGACTGAGCACACACGTGTGCACACACGCACATTACTAGGGTGGTGCTATTAAGATAATTTAACTTGAATACTTCCAACCTTCAATGTTTCTAAGTTTCTCATTTCTGGGAGAAAAAAATCAGACTGGTCTAGTTGAACCTGCTATATCATGATATCAAACAGCTTTGGAAGGACCTGAAACCCCAGTCGGCAGGGGGACCCAACCAGTATACCCGAAGGACCTGCTCAGCAAGAGAAAATCATTTAGATCTGGGAGCCAACTTGACTGGTGCCCACCAAAGTAATTAACTTTTTCTGCACGACATTTTATAGGAATTTCTCTTCCTTCATGTTACTTGAAGTGGGGAGAGGGGAAGCCAGAGTAGATTCAGAATCCCAGATTTTTCTTTAGTCTGAAAGATTTTCTTCTAGCACAATAAGCTTGTTGGTTGTTGTTGTTGTTGTTGTTGTTGTTCTGGTATATTCTTCCAGAATCCCAGTTCTCCAAAAGTAACATGCTTGTTCCTTGCTCTCAGCATCTGTAACTTTACTGGTGATCACTTTTACGTTTTTCTTTTGAAGTCCAAGAGGGACTCACAGTCGATCTCTACACTAATTGATTTTTTTTTTTTTTGGCAGTGTTGACTTCTGTGTTTAAGGCTCCTCTTTTGGAGTAATTTTAAATTTCTGAAAAGTTGCAAAGATAGTACAAAGAATTCCTACATGCCTTCTCCCAGCTCCTCCAAAGGTTAACCTCTTACACTGTGGTGAAACTTCTGTCGTACTAGAAAGTCAGCCCTGGTAAATGTATCCGTTTCTTACATCTGTTGTAACGAATTGTCAGAAAACTTACACTCTTACAGTTCCTGAGGTCAGAGCTTTAAAGTCAAGGTATCGGGCATGTCTGCATTCCTTCTGGAGGTCTCAGGGCGAATGTGCTTCCTAGTCTTTCCCAGTTTCTAGAGGCTGCCCGCTTCCTTTGTCTCACAGTCCCTTCTTCTGTCTTCAAAGCAAAGCCTTCCAACCTCTGCTCTGTAGTCTCATCTTAGGCATTTGACCTTCTCACCTTCCTCTTATAAGGATGCTTGTGATTCCACTGGTCTCACCCAGGTAACCCAGAAGAGCCTTTCAACACAAAATTCTTAATTTAGTCACACCTAGAAAACCGCTTTTGCAATGGAAGGTAATATATTCACAGATTCCAGGGGTTAGCAGGTGGATGTCTTGGGGCAGGGTAGGGGGCTTTATTCAGTCTACATTGAGCATGATGTTAGTCACTTCAGTTGTGCCAGACCCTTTGCGACCCCATGGACTGTAGCTTGCCAGGCTACAGTGGGCTTTCATTCCCGTCGCCAGGGGATCTTCCCAACACAGGAATTGAACCCTGGTCTTCTGTGTTGTCGGCAGATTCTTTACCATCTGAGCCACCAGGGAAGCCACAGAACACAACATTATGATTAATGAAACACCAGTTATTTAAATTTCATTAATTTTTTACTGGTACTCTTCTTCTGATCAAAGATCCAATTCAGGATATTAAAATGCATTTAGTCACCATGTCTCTCCGGAGTCTCTGGTCTGCGCCAGTTTCTCAAAAAAGGGTTTCAGTTCTGCTCCTTCACTTTTTAGTCTTCTTGTAATTCTTTCCAATAGTAGTTCTTTCCCTTTTAGATTCATCTGGCTATATCTTGTCCCATTTGGTTCTTACCTTATAATTTTCTGCTTCTATTTATTTTACTTTTTTCATCTTTTTTTTTTTTTCTTTTTGGAAACCAATTATTTTGCATCTCATTGAAAATGTCAGGCAGTTTCCTGAATTCTCTCTTTTCATCCTGCAGTGGATGTTTTTGGAGTACTGCTCTTCCTCTGAGTCATCGGGACATGGCTCTTTGACTTTGTTCAGCACGGGGGATGTGTGGATGATGCTCTGTTATCCTCCCCTTGGATAGCCACAGTGCTCATGGAAGAATCGCTTTCTCTGATGAGGAGCTGGAAGTCGGGGGTCTCTGAGACATGAGAAAGATGACAAAGAATGGAGAAAAGGTTTTCCTGTCCATTTCCAGGTATTTATAAGAAGGATCCTGGCAAGGTTTTTATTGATATAAACCCATCTATTTTATTTTCAGAGAAGGCTCCTCCCATTTTTGGTTAATTAGCTATCTTTCAGTATATGTTTTCACTGTTGTTAGATGTCTTAGTCCGTTCAGGCTGCTCTGACAGAGTACCATGGACTGACTGTCTTATAGACAGAAATTCATTTCTCACAGTTTCAGAGGCAGAGATGCCTGAGATCAAGGTACAGGCAGATGCCCTGTCTGCTGAGAACCCACTGCTTGGCCCATAGAAGGCTGTCTTCTCGCTGTGTTCTCAAGGGTCAGAAAGAGTAAGGGATGAAGCCACGGCCCCATGATCTCGTGGTTTACCTACCAAAGGCTCCACCTTCTAATACTACTGCATGGCTTTGTTAGGTTTCAGCACCTGAATTGCTTGGAGAAGGGGACACAAATATCCAGTCCATAGCATTGGGGTAGCTCTTTGTATCTAAGGCATAGCATAGAAGTCTGGAACTTTGTGATGAAGGTGCAGGTTTGAAAGATATCAGACTTAGAGGTGGTGTTTGAAGATACAGGGTGGGCTGATATCACCTAGGGAGGGAATATCTAGTCAGAGAATTGACAAAAGCTCAGACTTGAACACCAGGCTCCACCACGTATTCAGACAAAGTTCTCACTTGTCTAACGAGGTACTAGCTTAATACGAGCCTCCTGAATGCTGGAGTAAGATCCTATAGTGCGAAGAATTATTCTAGTGTGGCCACAGACTGTAAAATCAGAGGTGGGTTCAAATACTGGCTTGGTCAGACCTGGCTGTAAACCCGGAAAGACCTCACGTGCGTCTCTGTGGCTAAGCCTTGGCTTCTGTGAGACGAGTGTATAAGAAGGCTTACAGCAGAGGATTTTTTAAGAGCTTTGTTGATACAGAATTGATATTCAATAAAAGGCTCATGTCTGAAGTGTGTAATTGATATGCTTTGACATGTGTATGCACTTATAAACCTATCATCATGACAGAGATGATGAATACAGTCATTATCTCTTCCTATGCAGTGCCGCCATCAAAATCCTCCACCCCACCCTTTCCCAGGCGACCGCTGTAGGTGTTCTGTCACCATAGGTTCGTTTGCATTTTCGACAATCTTATATAAGTGGAATCGTACATTAGGCATTTTTATGACTTCTTTCATTCAATATGATTATTCTGAGATTCATTTATATTATTTCAGTAGGTCATTCATTTTTTTTTTTTAAAGATTTATTTATTTATTTACTTTGAGCGGGGGTCGGGTTGGGGAGGGAGGGGAATGGGCGGGCCACTTCTATTGGTCTTTCATTTCTCTGTTTTCATCCGTCTTTGTTCTTTGGCTCCTGTGGGCCTCTCATCGCGGTGGCCTCTGTTGTCGCAGAGCACCGGCTCTGGGCGCATGCGCCCCAGAGCTCCGGCTCCGTGATTGGACACATCAGTCCAGCCGCTCCGCGGCACGTGGGATCTTCCCAGGCCAGGGCTCAAACCGGCGCCCCTTGCACTGCAAGGCGGTGTCCCTACCCACTGGACCACCAGGGGAAGTGCGGTCATTCATTTTTATCACAGAAGTCAAATTAAGTGTCTGTTTTCTTTTATAAATAGTTCTCTCAGTGTTCTACCTATCTAAGAAATACCTGATTTAAATCCCCAAATCACAGCTATTTTCTCTTGCTTTCTTCCAGAAACTGTAAGTTTAGAGTTTACCTTTAGATCCTGTCCCCAAGTGTTTCTTTATAATTTTGTTTTTTTTAATTCTTTTTTTTTGATCTAAGGATGATTTAATGAATTAGTAAAGAATTATTTTACTAAGTTTTTCTAAATATCTTTCTGGTAATTAATTTTTTATTTAATTTCACAATGGCCAGAGATCCTGCTTTGTATGACTTAAATTCTTGTAGATTTATTGAGATGCTTTTAATAGCCCAGAGAATGATGTAGTTTGGTAAATTTTCTGCATACCCTTGAGAAGAATGTGCAGTCTGCTGGATGAAATATTCTATAAATGTAAATTAGGTCAAGTTGGCTAATAGGGTTGTTCGAGTCTTTCATATTCTTAGTGATTGTTTTTTTACTTGTTTGGTCAATTATTGAGAGAGGGATATTGAAATCTCCAACCATAAAGTGGATTTATTTGTCAGTTTTTGCTACCTATATTTTGGAGTTCTGTTATTAGGTACATAAACATACAGAATTGGCATGTCCTCTTGATGAATTGACCCTTTAGTCTGTTCAAAACAACTGTTTTTATTCCTGCTAATGTTCTTTTCTTTGAAATCCATGTGTCTGAGAGTAATAGAGCGACTCCAGGGCATTTTGTTGTTGTTGCTGTTGTTTTATTTTTTTGCTATTTGTTTGTTTTTAGGGCTAGCGAGCATGCTCTATCCTTTCCATCTTTTACTTAAACCTATTTGTGCATTTATATTTCAAATGAGTTTCTTGTGGACAGCATGTTAGGCCTTGCTTTTTATTTGTTTGTTTGTTTTTTTTTCTTTTTTAAAATTAAACCTGGTAATTTCTACCTTTTCATTGGGATGGTTAGGAAGAGTGAAATTTAATGCAATTATTGATGCAATTGAGTTCCATGGTACTATATTACTCCTTGCCTTCTCTTTGTTGTTTATTTCCTTTCCCCCCACTCTCTTCCTCTTCTTGTGACTCTTCTGTATGATTTAATTTTATTGTCATCATTGGTGTATTAGTGATGGTTGTGTTTAATTTTAGCGATTACTTTAAAGTTTATACTATGCATCTTGAACTCACTACAATTAAATCGTAAAGTGCTACTATACCTGTTCATGTAAGATCCATATAACAGTGTGTCTCCATTTCTCCCTTTTAGCTTCTGTGTCTTTGTGGCCAAACGTTTTGTTTCCTTCCTGTGGTAGCACACCCATCATATATTGCAAATACTTTTGCTTTCAACCATTGGTTATCTGTTAAAGGATTGCTGGTTCTGTCTCCTCAACTCAGTGAGGCCACAAACGTTTCCTGGGCTGCTCCTGCCTAGGCTGTGGCTTGAAATTCTCTCTAGGCGGTTAGCGGGGAAGATCATAGCGTCGAGCTGGGTGGCTTCCTATCTCTTGGGAATCAGTACCCTTTGTTACCTGGTATACGATACTTTGAAAAACATTGTTTCATATATTTTGTCTAGATTTTTAGTACTGTTTAGGAGGGAGGGTAAAGCTAATCCCTGTTACTCAATCTTGGCCAAAAAAGGAATTAACATTTGAACACAAAAAACCTTGCATTATTGAAATCCAACGGGGTTTTCAGTTTTGCTACCTATATTTTGGAGTTCTGTTATTAGGTACATAAACATACAGAATTGGCATGTCCTCTTGATGAATTGACCCTTTAGTCTGTTCAAAACAACTGTTTTATTCCTGCTAATGTTCTTTTCTTTGAAATCCATGTGTCTGAGAGTAATAGAGCGACTCCAGGGCATTTTGTTGTTGTTGCTGTTGTTTTATTTTTTTGCTATTTGTTTGTTTTTAGGGCTAGCGAGCATGCTCTATCCTTTCCATCTTTTACTTAAACCTATTTGTGCATTTATATTTCAAATGAGTTTCTTGTGGACAGCATGTTAGGCCTTGCTTTTTATTTGTTTGTTTGTTTTTTTTTCTTTTTTAAAATTAAACCTGGTAATTTCTACCTTTTCATTGGGATGGTTAGGAAGAGTGAAATTTAATGCAATTATTGATGCAATTGAGTTCCATGGTACTATATTACTCCTTGCCTTCTCTTTGTTGTTTATTTCCTTTCCCCCCACTCTCTTCCTCTTCTTGTGACTCTTCTGTATGATTTAATTTTATTGTCATCATTGGTGTATTAGTGATGGTTGTGTTTAATTTTAGCGATTACTTTAAAGTTTATACTATGCATCTTGAACTCACTACAATTAAATCGTAAAGTGCTACTATACCTGTTCATGTAAGATCCATATAACAGTGTGTCTCCATTTCTCCCTTTTAGCTTCTGTGTCTTTGTGGCCAAATGTTTTGTTTCCTTCCTGTGGTAGCACACCCATCATATATTGCTAATACTTTTGCTTTCAACCATTGGTTATCTGTTAAAGGATTGCTGGTTCTGTCTCCTCAACTCAGTGAGGCCACAAACGTTTCCTGGGCTGCTCCTGCCTAGGCTGTGGCTTGAAATTCTCTCTAGGCGGTTAGCGGGGAAGATCATAGCGTCGAGCTGGGTGGCTTCCTATCTCTTGGGAATCAGTACCCTTTGTTACCTGGTATACGATACTTTGAAAAACATTGTTTCATATATTTTGTCTAGATTTTTAGTACTGTTTAGGAGGGAGGGTAAAGCTAATCCCTGTTACTCAATCTTGGCCAAAAAAGGAAATTTCCACAATGTTTTTTCATAAATACTGAAAGATACAGCACAACAGAAGACCTTGGCATTATTCCAGACCCATAGTTAGAAAATTATAAATGTCCATTTTTAGTCAATTTAGTAATACTTTATACCTGAATGCCTTCCAGGGGATTTCCAGATGGCTTAGTAGTAAAGAATCTCCCTGTCAGTGCAGGAGATGCAGGAAATGCATGAAATATGGGTTCTATCCCTAGGTAAGGAAGATCTTCTGGAGGAAGAAATAGCAACCTACTCCAGTATTCTTGCCTGGAAAATTCCATGGACAGAGGAGACTCATGGGCTACAGTCCAGGGGGTCACAAAGAGTCAGACATGATTGAGCACACGCACGCACACGCACGGCTTCCAGATCAAGAGAAAGAACACTGCCCCATGCTGATCAGTGGTGGGCGGATCCCTGCGGGAGTGCTAGGGTTACTTTCTGTCACCACGTTTTTAAAGAGATCCTGACATACTGGAGACTCTTCAAAGGAGAGCCACAGTAAAGTAAGGGATCTGGAAGCAAAAACCTAGGAAAAAAGTTACCAAAACCATACGAGTTCAGCCTAGAGAAGGCCAAGCAGCGAGGAGGCTGAGTGTGGTAGATGGAAGGCTGGGATCAGTGGTGGACATTATAGGGAATCGGATTTTGGTTCAATAGTAACATGACTAATTTCTTAAATGGTCAAAATGAATCGTGTACGAACATTTTTATGCTCCTTTCCTTTACTGAATGCCTTCAACCATGGTTTGACAAATCCAATGTTTTGTCAAATTTCAGTGACATATGCTGTGTTATTTTTTTGTTAAGTCAATAAAGCCCATTTTACATTTAAATGTTATTGTCTCCCTCCTTTCCCCTCAGCTCCGGTTTGGCCTATCTCAGGACCTTAAGTGTGATGAGCTGATAGTTTGTACTTTTAGTTTTCTTTTCTCCCTCTCTAGGCTGTTTTCATTGCTGTTATTGCTGTTGTCAGAGACTGCTATAAGATGACAAAATACACTGGAAGAGGTGGTCTTAACTCTCTGGTCCCTAGGTTGGTCTGGTTCTTTCGGTGCTTGTGGTATCACTGGCGTGCTGCTCTCCGTGTAGATTGTGAGCCTAGATTCTTTAGGGGAGTAGTATTTGGTCTCCTCAGCAGCTATGGATCCCTCAGAAAGGGCCATCTCCTGTTTCCTGGGGGAAGGAAAAGGCAGGGAGCTGCCGTGCTCCCAGCCCCTCTTCATGGGGCTCAGAGTTCCTCTTTGAACTTGATGTTCAATGGATTTCTAAAACTTCTGCATTTTTCTTGGACTGGAAGCTGTCCCATCCTTTTCCTGGGAGACCCCCCAGCCCACGTGCGATGTCGTTTCTGCCATGTCCGACTCTTCGCAACCCCCTGGAGTGCAACCCGCCAGGCTCAGTCTCCTCCATCTGTGGGATTCTCTGGGCAGGAAGACTGGAGTGGGCTGCCATGCCCTCCTCCGGGGGATCTTCCTGACCCAGGGATCAAGCCCACTTCTCTTAGGTCTTACCTGCATTGGCAGGTGGGTTCTTTACCACTAGTGCCACCTGGGAAGCCTCTGCTCGTACCCTTGCCCATCATTCCTATTCAGTTTCCTGGTGTGGAAGCCATTCCAGCAAGCCATTTTCTGTAAGAAATGTCAAGGAAGAAATCTGGTACCGTTTTTATCTTTATGTACATCCCAAACTTCAAAATACTCGTGTCAGATTTCCAGCTCACTCCTAGGGCGGCACCGTAGTGGACTTGATGTACTGTGTAGCTTGATAAGTATCCAGCCTGGAATGAAAGCTTGGCGTCCATCCCCACAGGTGTATTTCAACAGCCACCCTGAGTCTCCTGAACCTTCCTTACCTAGCCTGGCGTGTGGCCAAAAGTGAGTTCAAGGGCACACACTTAAATAATTTCACACTCATCTTCCATTTTTAGCCTCTTCTCATATAGATTGGGCAGAGGAGGAAATGGCAATCCACTCCAGTGTTTTTGTCTGGAAAATTACACGGACAGAGGAGCCTGGTGGGCTTCAGTCCATAGTGTCTCAACGAGTCAAACATGACTGGACATGAATGCACACACGCACATGTATGTAGATTGTGAATGGTTGGTGCAGAGCCACGTGGAATTTGAGACTGCGGCGAGTACTCTCGAGGCTGCTTCATCCCCTCTCTGCTGGCTCGGGCCTCAGTGGTGGGAGGCTTCCTTCAAAATCCCACGGGCAGCCCCCCTTTTCTAGCTTTAGCTTTGGGCTCTGGTCATTGCTTCTACATCAGTTCTTGCCTTAGGAACAGGACACACAGTGGAAGACTGTTACAGGAGTTAGAGGCGTCCCTGGATAGACCGAACTGCCCGGAAAAGTAGTGAGCTTCTGGATTTTTGAGTAAGTGCGTTGTGAAAGGATTTAGTTAAAAAAGAATATGAAACGATAGCACCTTCAGCATTTTTTCCCATTCTAAAATTTGTAGATGTAAACAGGCTATTGGGTTTTTTTGTTTGTTTGTTTGATTGCTTGTTTTCTGTGAGAGAGAATTTAGGGGAAAATAATCATTGAATTCTGAGTCTTCTCATCCATTTAATGATACTATAAACATTTATTGGCACCCACTTGGTGTCATGGACTGTGTTAAGACACTGTAATACACTGATGAAAGGCAAAAGTAGATGTCAAGTCTAATAAAAATAGAGAGAGATGCCTCTGACCCAGTGTGTATATTCTCTTTTTCCCTTGGATGTGCTATGTTACATATGCAGCTATGTGTTATGTAAGGAATTATACGTTGAGGCATGGTACCTCCCTTCCAGAGCTTATGATAAAATTAGAGGTAAGACTAACACATAAATTTTATCATAAAAATTAAATGTCTGCACCTCTATGTGCAGTTCCAAAGCCATTCATGGTTGTCAACAGAATTCTACAGAAAATTAATTCGATGAGACTATCAGTAAAACTAGAACAGGCAGAGAAAACTTCATAGAGGAGATGAGACTCAAGCATATGAAAGAAGTCTCAGAATGCCTTCCCGTCCCTTCTTCAGGGAGAGCCTGAAGAGCCCTAATTTCAACAGTTCCTGTATCTTCGGTGGGAACATCCGGTTCTCTAGATAATGAGCTCTTGGAGGAAAGCACAGCATTTCCCATTGAGTTTGGGTAGGACAAGCCAAAGAGTTTAAAATAAGATTCTCCAAGATGGTCTGTGGGTGATGTGAATAGCAGCTTCCCCAGCTCTGTTATTAGTAAGTAAAGATCGCTTGAGGTGAGTGCAAGCGGCTGTTCTATAAAAATGCAATCTCTGAGTCATTCTGGGAGCCTGGCAGAGTCGAGTGTGAGCCTTGACCTCCAAGCACACCCACCTCTCCAGTATGCAGCAAAGGGAACCGTTCTCTCCTGAAGCTGTCCATGCTCCCCAGCTCCCATCTGAGATGTGAGAAAAGACAGGAACATGATCTCTTGCCCATGAACAGGAAAAGTATCTAGATAATTTACTTCCAGGAAGTAAAGGAGAATCAAAACCATTGACTAGGAATATTAAATGGCTGTGCTTAGTCGCTCAGTCATATCTGATCTTTGCGACTCCATGGACTGTAGTCTACCAGGCTCCTCTGTCTGTGGGATTCTCCGGGCAAGAATACTGGAGTGGGTTGCCTTGCCCTCCTCCAGGGAATCTTCCCAACCCAGGGATGGAACTCGAGTCTCCTGCATTGCAGGCAGATTCTCTACTGTCTGAACCACCAGGGAAGCCCAGTATTAAGAGGAGGATCCCCCCACCAAAAGTACAGTTGCATTTTTTATTTGGGGCCACCAAATATTAAGGAGTGACTGTATATTCTCTTTTCCCTTGGATGTGCTATGTTACATATGCAGCTATGTGTTATGTAAGGAATTATACGTTGAGGCATGGTACCTCCCTTCCAGAGCTTATGATAAAATTAGAGGTAAGACTAACACATAAATTTTATCATAAAAATTAAATGTCTGCACCTCTATGTGCAGTTCCAAAGCCATTCATGGTTGTCAACAGGATTCTACAGAAAATGAATTCGATGAGACTATCAGTAGAACTAGAACAGGCAGAGAAAACTTCATAGAGGAGATGAGACTCGAGCGTATGAAATAAGTCTCAGAATGCCTTCCCGTCCCTTCTTCAGGGAGAGCCTGAAGAGCCCTAATTTCAACAGTTCCTATATCTTCGGTGGGAACATCCGGTTCTCTAGATAATGAGCTCTTGGAGGAAAGCACAGCATTTCCCCTCGAGTTTGGGTAGGACAAGCCAAAGAGTTTAAAATAAGATTCTCCAAGATGGTCTGTGGGTGATGTGAATAGCAGCTTCCCCAGCTCTGTTATTAGTAAGTAAAGATCGCTTGAGGTGAGTGCAAGCAGCTGTTCTATAAAAATACAATCTCTGAGTCATTCTGGGAGCCTGGCAGAGCCGAGTGTGAGCCTTGACCTCCAAGCACACCCACCTCTCCAGTATGCAGCAAAGGGAGCCGTTCTCTCCTGAAGCTGTCCATGCTCCCCAGCTCCCATCTGAGATGTGAGAAAAGACAGGAACATGATCTCTTGCCCATGAACAGGAAAAGTATCTAGATAATTTACTTCCAGGAAGTAAAGGAGAATCAAAACCATTGACTAGGAATATTAAATGGCTGTGCTTAGTCGCTCAGTCATATCTGATCTTTGCGACTCCATGGACTGTAGTCTACCAGGCTCCTCTGTCTGTGGGATTCTCCGGGCAAGAATACTGGAGTGGGTTGCCTTGCCCTCCTCCAGGGAATCTTCCCAACCCAGGGATGGAACTCGAGTCTCCTGCATTGCAGGCAGATTCTCTACTGTCTGAACCACCAGGGAAGCCCAGTATTAAGAGGAGGATCCCCCCACCAAAAGTACAATTGCATGTATTTGCCACCTAATTTTATCTGAATGGATGAGAGAGGTACCTCTACTCCAAAATATTGATCTCCCACACCAGTCAGGTTCCACAGTGACTGAAATTCCAACATCATTGATTGACTTCTTTTGTTTTCTCTCTCTGTGTGTTCTTTGATGTGCAAGCAAATAATCCCTTCTAGACTGCTACTGAGACACGTCAGAGCCTCTTGCATAGTGGTCTTAGGGAGAAAAGCCCGGAAGGGATAGTGAAAGCAACATGTTACAGCCTGAGAAAAACATCGATTCACTTAGAAGGTGCCTCTTGCAGAAACATCATAGCAAGTCAGCCTGAAAATAGGGGAATCCAACACCAAGGCAGCCCCGGAGGACCTCCACAGGGGATGCTTGGTCAATCTTACTCCTGAAAGACAGGGAAGAGTGGAAGCTGGTCTTTCTCCAGGACCCTTTCCTCTGGAATAGTTCCGTGGGCCTTCTGGACCTAGAATAGCTGCTTCCTCAGGGCTTCTTCAGTGCTTTGCTTGTGCCTTCACTTGACATTGCCTTCCCTCAAGCAGGTCGTCAAATGGAGCATGTTCATGATCATTTTTCTGCTAGACCATGCGTATCAAAGATTGTAAAGGCCCGTGGTCAGGAACCTTACTTTTGCCATCTCTGCATCTTCCCACTAATTAACACTCCTTCATTCTGTTACCCTGTCATGGAATCACCAGGGCAGATGACCATTTAGTCTAATACAAGTATCCACGAACATGATCTCTTGCCCATGAACAGGAAAAGTATCTAGATAATTTACTTCCAGGAAGTAAAGGAGAATCAAAACCATTGACTAGGAATATAAAATGGCTGTGCTTAGTCGCTCAGTCATATCTGATCTTTGCGACTCCATGGACTGTAGTCTACCAGGCTCCTCTGTCTGTGGGATTCTCCGGGCAAGAATACTGGAGTGGGTTGCCTTGCCCTCCTCCAGGGGATCTTCCCAACCCAGGGATGGAACTCGAGTCTCCTGCATTGCAGGCAGATTCTCTACTGTCTGAACCACCAGGGAAGCCCAGTATTAAGAGGAGGATCCCCCCACCAAAAGTACAGTTGCATGTATTTGCCACCTAATTTTATCTGAATGGATGAGAGAGGTACCTCTACTCCAAAATATTGATCTCCCACACCAGTCAGGTTCCATAGTGACTGAAATTCCAACATCATTGATTGACTTCTTTTGTTTTCTCTGTCTGTGTGTTCTTTGATGTGCAAGCAAATAATCCCTTCTAGACTGCTACTGAGACACGTCAGAGCCTCTTGCATAGTGGTCTTAGGGAGAAAAGCACGGAAGGGATAGTGAAAGCAACATGTTACAGCCTGAGAAAAACATCGATTCACTTAGAAGGTGCCTCTTGCAGAAACATCATAGCAAGTCAGCCTGAAAATAGGGGAATCCAACACCAAGGCAGCCCCGGAGGACCTCCACAGGGGATGCTTGGTCAATCTTACTCCTGAAAGACAGGGAAGAGTGGAAGCTGGTCTTTCTCCAGGACCCTTTCCTCTGGAATCGTTCCGTGGGCCTTCTGGACCTAGAATAGCTGCTTCCTCAAGGCTTCTTCAGTGCTTTGCTTGTGCCTTCACTTGACATTGCCTTCCCTCGAGCAGGTCGTCAAATGGAGCATGTTCATGATCATTTTTCTGCTAGACCATGCGTATCAAAGATTGTAAAGGCCCGTGGTAAGGAACCTTACTTTTGCCATCTCTGCATCTTCCCACTAATTAACACTCCTTCATTCTGTTACCCTGTCATGGAATCACCAGGGCAGATGACCATTTAGTCTAATACAAGTATCCACCTTTTGCTAATCCCTAAAAACACAATTTGACCCTGGTCTCATAGAATTTATGGAAGAGAAAGTCATTTAAAAAGAAGACAGTAAACATCTGGGGGTTGGTAAAGCAAAATAACAGGCAAGGTCACCCCCTTCCTTTTTGTCTGTTTAGGGTGATTAGGAAAGCCTTCACAGAAATTCTCTGAAAGCTCTTGACTGTGAAATAGAAACTGTTCTCGAGCTGTGCCCTGTGTGAGGACGCACATGTGAGGAATGAGGATGGTCTCCACGCAGCATGGCAGGAGAAGGCGGGCCGAGCCCTGGGTGTGACGCACTGCACCAGCTGGTCCAGAGAGGCTGAGGCATGGGGGAGCCGTGATCAAGGCAGTTGTGAGATGGACAGAAGGTTGTAGTTAGACATCTGGTTAGCTGGGAAAGTGGAGTTTCAAGTGGTCTAGGAACTCTTTATATCTGGAAGTCTGAAGACTGATAGACTCTCAACCCTCGGGAGGTGTTTGACCAAAGGCAACAAGACGTTGGGTGATGGGGGTCTATGCTGAATTCTATTTCTAGGGGGATAATCAAGACTTTCAAACAGGAATCATGAAAGACATGCTCCAGGGAGCTATTTCCTCGTTCTTTTTGAAGCTCATTAAGCCTTCCAAAGGGCTTCCCAGTGGCTCTGCAATAAAGAATTCACTTGCAATGCAGGATACACGGGTTCAGTCCCTGGTTGGGGAAGATCCCCTGGAGAAGAAAACGACAACCCACTCCAGTGTTCTTGCCTGCAGAATTCCATGGACAGAGGAGCCTGGCGGGCTCCCCCAGGGTCGCTCCGCAGTCCATAGGGTCAGAGAGAGTTGGACACAACCGAGTGACTAAATGCTGATGAAGCCATCCCGAGATACACCAGCACCGGAAGCGACCATTTCTACATTACAAGTGGGGACCGATGGTGTGTTTTTCATCTAAATCGAGCCAATGCACCCTGGAGGTGGACCCAGAAAGTCTTGCTGAGTTGTGAAGGAATGACCCCACCTGGACTTCATACTCTTTGGCATGTTCTGCCCCTCACCGCCCACACGAGGAAGGATCAGGCTTGGGTGTCCATGCGTGCCTGGCCTTTTCTGCTGATTAATAATTGGAAAGAGATGAATAGCAAACGTCCCCTGTGATAATTACCACATTCCTATAATTCACTAGCTCAAAAGAACAGTAAACATCTGGGGTTGGTAAAGCAAAATAACAGGCAAGGTCACCCCCTTCCTTTTTGTCTGTTTAGGGTGATTAGGAAAGCCTTCACAGAAATTCTCTGAAAGCTCTTGACTGTGAAATAGAAACTGTTCTCGAGCTGTGCCCTGTGTGAGGACGCACATGTGAGGAATGAGGATGGTCTCCACGCAGCATGGCAGGAGAAGGCGGGCCGAGCCCTGGGTGTGACGCACTGCACCAGCTGGTCCAGAGAGGCTGAGGCATGGGGGAGCCGTGATCAAGGCAGTTGTGAGATGGACAGAAGGTTGTAGTTAGACATCTGGTTAGCTGGGAAAGTGGAGTTTCAAGTGGTCTAGGAACTCTTTATATCTGGAAGTCTGAAGACTGATAGACTCTCAACCCTCGGGAGGTGTTTGACCAAAGGCAACAAGACGTTGGGTGATGGGGGTCTATGCTGAATTCTATTTCTAGGGGGATAATCAAGACTTTCAAACAGGAATCATGAAAGACATGCTCCAGGGAGCTATTTCCTCGTTCTTTTTGAAGCTCATTAAGCCTTCCAAAGGGCTTCCCAGTGGCTCTGCAATAAAGAATTCACTTGCAATGCAGGATACACGGGTTCAGTCCCTGGTTGGGGAAGATCCCCTGGAGAAGAAAACGACAACCCACTCCAGTGTTCTTGCCTGCAGAATTCCATGGACAGAGGAGCCTGGCGGGCTCCCCCAGGGTCGCTCCGCAGTCCATAGGGTCAGAGAGAGTTGGACACAACCGAGTGACTAAATGCTGATGAAGCCATCCCGAGATACACCAGCACCGGAAGCGACCATTTCTACATTACAAGTGGGGACCGATGGTGTGTTTTTCATCTAAATCGAGCCAATGCACCCTGGAGGTGGACCCAGAAAGTCTTGCTGAGTTGTGAAGGAATGACCCCACCTGGACTTCATACTCTTTGGCATGTTCTGCCCCTCACCGCCCACACGAGGAAGGATCAGGCTTGGGTGTCCATGCGTGCCTGGCCTTTTCTGCTGATTAATAATTGGAAAGAGATGAATAGCAAACGTCCCCTGTGATAATTACCACATTCCTATACGGTGGGGAGGGACCCCTCCAGGGCTTCACGAATAGCAAGTGGAGGTCCCGCATCTCTGCGGGGTGTGGCTCCATGCCTCTGTAGCCTCTGGCCACATCTCGGGTCCCCTCTAACTCGACCCCTTCATAGCCCAGGGCCATGGACCAATCGACCAATCAGCAGAGACCATGGGGGCGCTGTGATCCTAGGAGAGGTCTCCTTTGTGGTGGATGGCACATTCTACCGCCCTGGACCTTCCTCTCTGCCAATCCCTCCTTCCTCTCGAGGGTTCAGAAGTGCACGGTGAAGGCTTAAACAAGCTCTCTCTGGTTTTCAGCCTTTTTTATTTTTTTTGGCTGGGGTCAACCACTCCTGCTGAAAACAGTGTTTGGACTCAGAGCCTCAGATAAATTACTCAGAGCAGCCTACTCCTTCATGTAAATAATTTAGCTTAATAAATAAGTTAAAGTCTGCTGTCTCTCCAGCGGCCCTGGCAGCTCATTCATCTCCTGTCTCCGCAGCTCGTCAAGCTGTGCCCTGCTGCCAGGTCTTCTCCGAGGCGGATGGCCTTTTCCTGTCCTGTCACAACAAACAGCATTTTGTAAGAGAGGGCTCTTTCAAGTGTCTCCTCCAAATCTTCCCAGTCACCCGGCGGAGTGACTGAAACAAGCAGTCAATTTGCAGCAGGGCTCTGTGTTCAGGGACCAGGTCGGAGGCTGGGCCCTGCCTGATGGGGCAGATCCTCAGGGAGAGGCCTGGGTGGGAGACCTGGCAGGCGGAGGCCAGGGGGGAACTGTGGAGAAGCCAGAGGAAGCCTGGGAAGAGATCCGAGAGGATGGCTAATAATGAGACAGGAGGAAACACTAGGAAGGCGCTCAACCGCGTCTGGAGGAGGAGAAAGGGAAGAACAACATTCAGGTTAAGTGGAGATGGGGAGCACTATACCTAGCCTTGCCTTGGGAGGCTGAAAGTCACACCCCAGGTTCAGAGCTTCCCACCTGGCAAGTGACTCCCGTCTCCAAGCCCACTGTCCTGCCTCCTGCAATGAAGTGGGGGACGTCACCTCCATGACCTTCTACTAAGGCAGGAGATAGATGGGCCCCGGGCTAGGCACTGGGCTTCCCCGGTGGCTCAGATGGTAAAGAATCTGCCTGCAGTGCAGCAGACCTGGGTTTGATCCCCGGCTCAGGAAGATGCCCTGGAGAAGGGAATGGCAACCCACTTGAGCATTCTTGCCTGGAGAATCCCAGCGTACAGTGGAGTCTGGCAGGCTACAAGTTCGAAGGGTCTCAAAGAGTTGAACATGACTGAGTGACCGACACTTTTCACAGGCTAAACATTTACAGCTGGTTTCCTCTTTGCATTTCCTGGAGTAAGAAAAAGATGGGCTTCAAGCTGTACACAGAATAGCCTTCTGCCTGCATTTCCTAAAAGAGGGAACAGGTGGGCTCCAGGTTACATAATTACAACAAGCCTCCTATTTGCTCTTCAGAATGGAAGTCACAACTGAAACAGGCTAAACGACCAGGCTTGGTCTCCTGAGTTCACTTCAAGAGTCATGGCAGGAACAGAGAAGGCTCAGCCTTGCTTGGCTGAACGAGCAGGAGGCCACCTAGTTCGTCTCGGTGAGCTGAAGGAGACATTCACATGCACAGAAAGGCTCCTTGGGGGTCACAAGGAGGGGGCACCACCCCATAATTTGTGATGTTCCGAGCATCCCATAGGCCTTGAGGCTGAAACAAGCAGTCAATTTGCAGCAGGGCTCTGTGTTCAGGGACCAGGTCGGAGGCTGGGCCCTGCCTGATGGGGCAGATCCTCAGGGAGAGGCCTGGGTGGGAGACCTGGCAGGCGGAGGCCAGGGGGGAACTGTGGAGAAGCCAGAGGAAGCCTGGGAAGAGATCCGAGAGGATGGCTAATAATGAGACAGGAGGAAACACTAGGAAGGCGCTCAACCGCGTCTGGAGGAGGAGAAAGGGAAGAACAACATTCAGGTTAAGTGGAGATGGGGAGCACTATACCTAGCCTTGCCTTGGGAGGCTGAAAGTCACACCCCAGGTTCAGAGCTTCCCACCTGGCAAGTGACTCCCGTCTCCAAGCCCACTATCCTGCCTCCTGCAATGAAGTGGGGGACGTCACCTCCATGACCTTCTACTAAGGCAGGAGATAGATGGGCCCCGGGCTAGGCACTGGGCTTCCCCGGTGGCTCAGATGGTAAAGAATCTGCCTGCAGTGCAGCAGACCTGGGTTTGATCCCCGGCTCAGGAAGATGCCCTGGAGAAGGGAATGGCAACCCACTTGAGCATTCTTGCCTGGAGAATCCCAGCGTACAGTGGAGTCTGGCAGGCTACAAGTTCGAAGGGTCTCAAAGAGTTGAACATGACTGAGTGACCGACACTTTTCACAGGCTAAACATTTACAGCTGGTTTCCTCTTTGCATTTCCTGGAGTAAGAAAAAGATGGGCTTCAAGCTGTACACAGAATAGCCTTCTGCCTGCATTTCCTAAAAGAGGGAACAGGTGGGCTCCAGGTTACATAATTACAACAAGCCTCCTATTTGCTCTTCAGAATGGAAGTCACAACTGAAACAGGCTAAACGACCAGGCTTGGTCTCCTGAGTTCACTTCAAGAGTCATGGCAGGAACAGAGAAGGCTCAGCCTTGCTTGGCTGAACGAGCAGGAGGCCACCTAGTTCGTCTCGGTGAGCTGAAGGAGACATTCACATGCACAGAAAGGCTCCTTGGGGGTCACAAGGAGGGGGCACCACCCCATAATTTGTGATGTTCCGAGCATCCCATAGGCCTTGAGGCTGGAATTCATCTTGGAAAATTTTGCATATGCATTTTGGGGAAAGTCTTAGGGCAGGGCAGGTGTGGAAATGTTAATAGAAATCACATAACTGATTAAAAGTAAACAAAGACCTGCAGGAAGGGCTCTCTGTAAATGGCCTAACTGCCTCTTCCTCCTCCCTCGGGGGACACGTGTAGCCTTTATCTCTGGGTGTGAGGCTCCTCCTTGTTTCTGTCTTAACCAAACTGTTTCTTTACTGCTCTCCCATTTGTTAGGCTGAGTCTCTAATAATATACTTTGCACCTGTATTTACCATTTTTACCTCTGGGATAAATGTGTTTTTCACTGGGGACAAAGATTCAGAGAACAAGAGCTTCTAGCCTCGAACCCTTGCTGGTCCAGTGGTTAGGAATATTGGTTTTCACCCAAGCTATCCAGGTTCCATTCCTGGGCGGGGAATGAAGATCTTGGTTCACACCACAGCTCCCTGCTGTCTGGCTGAGATCGCTGCTAGGCACAGGCAGCGGGGAGCCTGTGGCCCACAGGACTCGAGGATGCCCTCGAGGACCGGGGGCACGTGGATGGTGCACCGATGTGCTGTGGGCTTCTTTTGGCTCTAACGCACTCGGATCCACCTCCCCTAAGCTTGGCAGAGACAGACACCCAAGCGTCCCCACACATCCATTAAAAAATAAAACAAATGTTCCTGTTAGAAGGGTGACCACAGCTGTGCCATCTATCCTTTCACAGAACAGCCGCGTGCCCACCTCTGAGACCTGAGACGGCTGCTCGTCCCCCAGCTTCCCTCCAGGACCGAGTCGAGAAGGGCACAGGCCGAGACCAGCTCTGGGCGGGAAACTCACTGCTGCACCAAAGAGGGCTGTTCACACAAGCACAAATCCCAGCCTGGAACCACAATCCAATTAAAGTAATTGTCGCCTAAATGGCCCTTGCAGCTGACGAGGAGGGCGGGGGCGGGGAACATCATCCTTCAAGGAAGCCGGATGGCTTGAAAATGCAAGAAACAATTTCTCTAGATGGAAAATGAACGCAATGCATCTGAGTGCGGCAGGAAATCTTATGAGAAAATAAGACTTTGGGAGGATTTATTGAAAGACATAATTGCAACAAGTATATTGATTTTACATAGATAAGAAAACAAATGTTGGCACGGATTGAATTTGGTTTATTACATTTATTTCCCCACAGAGTTAATGCATTTAAAGACATGGTTTATTTTTCAAATGGAGAAACATTGTTTTCAGAGACCTTTATTAGGTTCCTGCATGTTTCCCCAACTACTCTTTCCTTCTAAGAAAATTGGTTTGTAGGTGAGGTTGGGGGAGGAAAGACATGGGGGTCCTCCTGCTTCTGGGAGGCTGTAAATAAAAACTGTTGGTACTTCCTAGGCAGAGGAGAATCACAGGTCGTGACTTCCTGTTCTGTGTCCTGACTCACCCTGCAAGGGGAGCCAATGGCACCTGGGTGCAGAGAGAAGTCAGGACTGGGAATACATTATCCTCCTCCTCAAGATGCTTGCTCTTTGCAGGAAACGCTATGAACAACCTAGACTGCATATTTAAAAGCAGAGACATCAATTTGGCCGCACAGGTCCATGTAGTCAAAGCTATGATTTTCCCAGTAGTCATGTACGGATGTGAGAGTTGGACTATAACGAAGGCTGAGCACCAAAGAATTGATATCTCTGAACTGTGGTGTTGGAGAAGGCTCTTGAGAGTCCCTTTGAAAGCAAGGAGATCAAATCAGTTAATCCCAAAGGAAATCAACCCTGAATATTCACTGGAAGGGCTGATGCTGAAGCTCCGATACTTTGGCCCCCTGATGCGAAGAGATGACTCATTGGAAAAGACCTTGGTGCTGGGAAAACTGAGGCTAAAGGAAAGGGGCAATGCGATTTGTTTGGCCAAATGAAACCCCTCAACTGCTGCACCAAAGAGGGCTGTTCACACAAGCACAAATCCCAGCCTGGAACCACAATCCAATTAAAGTAATTGTCGCCTAAACGGCCCTAGCAGAAGACAAGCGGCAGACGAGGAGGGCGGGGGCGGGGAACATCATCCTTCAAGGAAGCCGGATGGCTTGAAAATGCAAGAAACAATTTCTCTAGATGGAAAATGAACGCAATGCATCTGAGTGCGGCAGGAAATCTTATGAGAAAATAAGACTTTGGGAGGATTTATTGAAAGACATAATTGCAACAAGTATATTGATTTTACATAGATAAGAAAACAAATGTTGGCACGGATTGAATTTGGTTTATTACATTTATTTCCCCACAGAGTTAATGCATTTAAAGACATGGTTTATTTTTCAAATGGAGAAACATTGTTTTCAGAGACCTTTATTAGGTTCCTGCATGTTTCCCCAACTACTCTTTCCTTCTAAGAAAATTGGTTTGTAGGTGAGGTTGGGGGAGGAAAGACATGGGGGTCCTCCTGCTTCTGGGAGGCTGTAAATAAAAACTGTTGGTACTTCCTAGGCAGAGGAGAATCACAGGTCGTGACTTCCTGTTCTGTGTCCTGACTCACCCTGCAAGGGGAGCCAATGGCACCTGGGTGCAGAGAGAAGTCAGGACTGGGAATACATTATCCTCCTCCTCAAGATGCTTGCTCTTTGCAGGAAACGCTATGAACAACCTAGACTGCATATTTAAAAGCAGAGACATCAATTTGGCCGCACAGGTCCATGTAGTCAAAGCTATGATTTTCCCAGTAGTCATGTACGGATGTGAGAGCTGGACCGTAAAGAAGGCTGAGCACCAAAGAATTGACGTCTTTGAACTGTGGTGCTGGAGAAGGCTCTTGAGAGTCCCTTGGACTGCAAGGAGATCCAACCAGTCAATCCTAAAGGGAATCAACCCTGAATATTCACTGGAAGGACTGATACGGAAGCTGAAGTGCCAGCACTTTGGCCACCTGATGCGAAGAGATGACTCATTGGAAAAGACCTTGGTGCTGGGAAAAACTGAGGCTAAAGGAGAAAGGGGTGACAGAGGATGCGATGGTTGGTATCACCAACTCAATGAGCATGAGATTGAGCAAGTTCTGGGAGACAGTGAAGGACAGAAAAGCCTGTTGTGCTGTAACTCGTGGGGTCACAAAGAGTCAGACACGAGTCAGTCACTGGACAACAGCAACATCTCCATCTAGAGGCTGAGCCCCAGGGACTGCAGGCCTGTCGTCAGTCAGAAACCTTAGGAAAGCAGAGAGCCAGGGCCCTGACTTCTGGCATCCCTTTGAAAATCCTGCACTGATTTCAAAGGTGTATTGCTACCAGAGTAGGTTTGAAGTACTAATGATAACTACTATTTCTGAGAGCCTACAGTTTGTCAGGCACTGCGTTCATTCTTTCCACGGCTCCATGAGGTAGCTGTAATCTCTATTTTCCAGGTGTGAATATTGGGCCTCAGAGATTGAGAAACTTGACAATATGATCCCGTTTAATTCTACAGGGTGTGAGTCTAACTTCCCTTCTGCGCAAGGGTCTCCGTTTTGTGCCAGTTCTCATAAGAAGGCATCGATCCCTCTTTCTATAAAGTGAGAGAAACCAAGCTCTCAACTCCCAGCACAGACAGGTCCTCAAGTCCGGTGGCCCTATGAGCAGCTGGACCTGAGGGGACGCAGGGGAAGAGGGACTCAAGCAGGAAGGATGGAGAACCCCCACTGGCCGCGGGAAGAGGACCTGAAGACTTGCCTCACTGAGGCCAGTGTCTTGGGCTACGTCATGTCTGGCCACACCCAGGCCACCCCCTTCCCACCCTGGCAGTGCTGAGCCCAGCCATCCTAGGACTTACAGGTCCATCCCTTGTGTAAAGCCAACACTTGGCAACAATTTAAGTCGTCGCTTCGGAGCACATTGCGGTTTACAAGGTGCTGTTGTGCAGATAGATAGATAGATAGATAGATAGAGGCTTTCCAGGTGATGCTAGTGGCAAAGAACCCACTTGCCAATGCAGGAGACATGAAGATGTGGGTTCGATCCCTGGGTTGGAAAGATCCCTGGAAGGGAGCATGGCAACCCACTCCAGTATTCTTGCCTGGAGAATCCATGTACAGAGGAGCAGGATCACAAAGTGCTGGGTACGGCTGAAGCAGCTAAGCACACAGCAATGCACATACACATGTATGGATGTGGTTGCCCCACGCAGCATGGGGGACCTCAGCTCCTAGACTGGGGATCACGCCTGTATCCCCCGCAGTGGAAGTGCAGAGTCTTAGCCACTGGACCCCCAGGGAGTTCCCAGCTGTTCTATTATTTTAACCATAGTTTTATTCTTCACTTTCCAAGGCATACGTTTTACAGCATGAGATTCGAGGAAGGTAAAGGCCCTGACTTCTGGCATCCCTTTGAAAATCCTGCACTGATTTCAAAGGTGTATTGCTACCAGAGTAGGTTTGAAGTACTAATGATAACTACTATTTCTGAGAGCCTACAGTTTGTCAGGCACTGCGTTCATTCTTTCCACGGCTCCATGAGGTAGCTGTAATCTCTATTTTCCAGGTGTGAATATTGGGCCTCAGAGATTGAGAAACTTGACAATATGATCCCGTTTAATTCTACAGGCTGTGAGTCTAACTTCCCTTCTGCTCAAGGGTCTCCGTTTTGTGCCAGTTCTCATAAGAAGGCATCGATCCCTCTTTCTATAAAGTGAGAGAAACCAAGCTCTCAACTCCCAGCACAGACAGGTCCTCAAGTCCGGTGGCCCTATGAGCAGCTGGACCTGAGGGGACGCAGGGGAAGAGGGACTCAAGCAGGAAGGATGGAGAACCCCCACTGGCCGCGGGAAGAGGACCTGAAGACTTGCCTCACTGAGGCCAGTGTCTTGGGCTACGTCATGTCTGGCCACACCCAGGCCACCCCCTTCCCACCCTGGCAGTGCTGAGCCCAGCCATCCTAGGACTTACAGGTCCATCCCTTGTGTAAAGCCAACACTTGGCAACAATTTAAGTCGTCGCTTCGGAGCACATTGCGGTTTACAAGGTGCTGTTGTGCAGATAGATAGATAGATAGATAGATAGAGGCTTTCCAGGTGATGCTAGTGGCAAAGAACCCACTTGCCAATGCAGGAGACATGAAGATGTGGGTTCGATCCCTGGGTTGGAAAGATCCCTGGAAGGGAGCATGGCAACCCACTCCAGTATTCTTGCCTGGAGAATCCATGTACAGAGGAGCAGGATCACAAAGTGCTGGGTACGGCTGAAGCAGCTAAGCACACAGCAATGCACATACACATGTATGGATGTGGTTGCCCCACGCAGCATGGGGGACCTCAGCTCCTAGACTGGGGATCACGCCTGTATCCCCCGCAGTGGAAGTGCAGAGTCTTAGCCACTGGACCCCCAGGGAGTTCCCAGCTGTTCTATTATTTTAACCATAGTTTTATTCTTCACTTTCCAAGGCATACGTTTTACAGCATGAGATTCGAGGAAGGTAAAGGCTTTCCCTGAGGTGACAAAGTCATGACCAGGAAGAGCCTGGACTAAGTCCCATACGTCCTGAAGGAGCCGGATCTGAGTGCCACACAGGCCTCACTGGTTCCTGCTGATGCGTATCTGAATGGAAGCAGTCGCCCCACCCTTCCCTAGGCAGGCAGGGCACCCATAAAGCATGGCCACCCTTCCCTCGTCCAATAGCTTTGGCCAGGTAAATTATTCAGAATTCATCCTACTTGCTCCTAAATCCCCCTGCAGCTTTTCACAAGTAACTAATGCTTGTCTTAATCACATCCGAGGCACAGCTTTATATGCCACTTGCAAGAACACGTTCAATTATGATTGATTGGGATTTAAGTTCTGATTTCTCTTAGAACATAATCAGTCCTGAATGGGAAATTTTTACAGTGACAATTAAAATAATGAAAGTGAACTTTAAATGACATTCAAACGGTGTCACCTGGGAATAACTCCACAGTGCCGGCCTCCCGCTGCATTCTGGGAGCTCGGCTGCTCGCGGGCTCGGCGGGGTCTGGCGCTGCCGTGAGTGCTCCCGGTGCGGCGTGAGGACGGCGGCGAACCCCTCACTGGCGTCCCTCTTAAAACCCTCTGCACGTTGCCTGCTCCTTAATCGTGTGTTTCCCAGAGCTGATTTATATTGACATCTAAAAGTCGTGTTAATCGTGCACATTTGTAAACAGTCGTCAAATAACTCCACAGAGAGATGCTCCCTGCTTTGGGAATCCTCTTCTAAGAAACACGCAGAGGTGTGAAGAGTCTTTCTGAGTCTTGTATGTGGGGCCCTTTGAATGCCACTGGTCTGAAGCACCAACCTCGTGCTGAGGTCCTCCTCCGAGGGGTGGCTTCCAAAATTGTTGCTGTTTGGTCTCTAAGTCCTGGCTGGCTCTTTGCGACACCGTAGACTCCAGCACACCAGGTTTTTCTTTCCTTCTCGATCTTCCAGAGTTTGCTCAAACTCAGATCCGTGGAGTTGGTGATGCCATCCAACCTCCTCATTCTCTGTCACCCTCTTCTCCTCCTGCCCTCAGTCGTTCCCAGCATCAGGGTCTTTTCTAATGAGTTGGCTGTTGGCATCAGGCGGCCAAAGTATTGGCGCTTCGGCTTCAGCATCAGTCCTTCTAGTGAAATATTCAGGGTTGATTCCCTTTAGGATTGACTGGTTGGATCTCCTTGCAGTCTAAGGGACTCTCAAGAGTCTTCTCTAGCACCACAATTTGAAAGCATCAATTCTTGGGCACTCAGCCTTCTTTATGGTCCACCTCTCACATCCATACAGCACTCATGGGTCTATACAAAATAATGCCTCCAATGAGGGGTCGGATGCATCCATACTGTCTCTACTAATACAGAACATGTGTGGTGTGATCTTAAGCATTATTCCTATGTGAACTGCTACACACAAAAATAAAAGAAAATTCCATCTAAGATAGACAGGAGTTATGCCCCGTCTTAGAGTCTTAGAATAATGTGTTCTTCGTGACTCAGGACAATAGGACATTGGTGCCTATCAGGTTGCCCTGGCATTAGAGGCTTTCAAACACTAGCTTCATTGGATTCCATCCCTAACAAATCATTTTAGCCCCTCCGTTGCCTCTTCATTACCCACTAGTCTTTCTTGCAGGTCTTATTTAAATTCATAACTTGCCTTCACCTGGAATGCCTTTATTCCTCTATGCATGTGTTCAGTTACTCAGTTGTGCCCGACGCTTGGTGACCCCATGAACTGTAGCCCACCAGGCTCCTCTTGTTCATGGTCTCCAGGCTAGAGGGGTGAACTGCTTTTTTTTTGTCTTAAGTCCGTCAAAAAGAGAGATGCTCCTGCTTTGGGAATCCTCTTCTAAGAAACACGCAGAGGTGTGAAGAGTCTTTCTGAGTCTTGTATGTGGGGCCCTTTGAATGCCACTGGTCTGAAGCACCAACCTCGTGCTGAGGTCCTCCTCCGAGGGGTGGCTTCCAAAATTGTTGCTGTTTGGTCTCTAAGTCCTGGCTGGCTCTTTGCGACACCGTAGACTCCAGCACACCAGGTTTTCTTTCCTTCTCGATCTTCCAGAGTTTGCTCAAACTCAGATCCGTGGAGTTGGTGATGCCATCCAACCTCCTCATTCTCTGTCACCCTCTTCTCCTCCTGCCCTCAGTCGTTCCCAGCATCAGGGTCTTTTCTAATGAGTTGGCTGTTGGCATCAGGCGGCCAAAGTATTGGCGCTTCGGCTTCAGCATCAGTCCTTCTAGTGAAATATTCAGGGTTGATTCCCTTTAGGATTGACTGGTTGGATCTCCTTGCAGTCTAAGGGACTCTCAAGAGTCTTCTCTAGCACCACAATTTGAAAGCATCAATTCTTGGGCACTCAGCCTTCTTTATGGTCCACCTCTCACATCCATACAGCACTCATGGGTCTATACAAAATAATGCCTCCAATGAGGGGTCGGATGCATCCATACTGTCTCTACTAATACAGAACATGTGTGGTGTGATCTTAAGCATTATTCCTATGTGAACTGCTACACACAAAAATAAAAGAAAATTCCATCTAAGATAGACAGGAGTTATGCCCCGTCTTAGAGTCTTAGAATAATGTGTTCTTCGTGACTCAGGACAATAGGACATTGGTGCCTATCAGGTTGCCCTGGCATTAGAGGCTTTCAAACACTAGCTTCATTGGATTCCATCCCTAACAAATCATTTTAGCCCCTCCGTTGCCTCTTCATTACCCACTAGTCTTTCTTGCAGGTCTTATTTAAATTCATAACTTGCCTTCACCTGGAATGCCTTTATTCCTCTATGCATGTGTTCAGTTACTCAGTTGTGCCCGACGCTTGGTGACCCCATGAACTGTAGCCCACCAGGCTCCTCTTGTTCATGGAATTCTCCAGGCAAGAATACTAGAGTGGGTTGCCATGCCCTCCTCCAGGGGATCTTCTTGACCCAGGGATTGAACTCAGGTCTCCTGCATTGTGGGCAGATTCTTTACCACTAGTGCCACCTGGGAAATCCATTCATCATCTGGCTCCCTTGTTCCCCAAACTGCCCACCCTTGAAGCTCAGCTTGTTTGCCTACATTCCTATTTTAATAAAGTGCTAGATTAAATGTAATGTTCGGGAATAGCCAGAGAGAGACAAGAGCAGGGCTGACTTGACATTGTGAAGAGAGGTGTCAGTGAGAAGGTGGGCAGAAAACGTGTTCTTGTTTTGTGGAGTCCCTGAAGGCATGTTTTGAGTTCATTCTCTTAATTTCACAGCTGAAAAAGACTCATGTTACTTCACTGCTTCTTAGTGACTTTATTACAAACCATTCCCTCCCACTGGATTGGAAGCAGGGATCTCATTTTATATATATATATTTTTATCTGTCACAGTATCCAAGCATTGTTCTCAGGAGCCAGGGCCAGCATCAGTTCGGAAATGAGTGGCATCGATTACAAATTTAAGGAGAATTTAACAAAGGGACATTTACAAAGATGTAGGTGTGGCTTAAGGAAAAGCACAGTACCCGGCTTTAACAATTCAAGTAGGGGGCATTGCTGCCCCTGGGCATGAAGGAGTGGAACCTTGGAAAGGCAGCTGTCAGGAAAAGGACATGTAGTAAAGATTCCGACGCTGGGAAAGATTGAAGGCAAAAGGAGAAGGGGCTGACAGAGGATGAGATGGTCGGATGACACCACCAACTCAGTGGACATGCATTTGAGCAAACTCTAGGAAATGGCAGAGGACAGAGGAGCCTGGCAGGCAACACTACATGGGGCTGCAAAGAGAAAGATCTGGTGACTAAACAACAACAATCTAATAAAAATTTAGGCTTTGGTAAAGGGAAGGGGAATATTTTTTGATATGCTGAGTCTTAGCTGGAAGGAGCCTAGACGCAAGAATCCTGACCTTCATCTGCTCCCACCCTCTGATCCTCAGCTGGTGCCTCCCATGGGCCAAACCCAACAGAAAGCCAGAGGACACAGACTAATGTGAATAACCAGCCCCATTTGCCAAGAGCTAAGATGTTTCCTGGGATACGGGGACAGTTGGTGTCAGACCTGGAAGTGTCTTGGTCATACTGAGAGGATTGGTCTCCCTAACAAGGCAGCGGCCTGTAGAGACCTGCCTCCTGGGCAAGATGAAAAATATGGAGAGTGAATTCACAGAAGTCAGGAGATACAGACCATGTTAGTCTCTAAGTGTGTCCAACTCTTTGCGATCCCATGGACTGTAACTGCCCAGGCTCCTCTGTCCATGGAATTCTCTAGGCAAGAATTCTGGAGTAGGTAGCCATTCCTTTCTCTAAGGAATCTTCCTGACGCAGGGATTGAACCCAGGTCTCTTACACTGTGGACATGTTCTTTACCATTTGAGCCACCAGGAAAGCAAATAGGATCACAGTAAATATTTATAAATTTGAATTAAGAACCATGATAAATGATAATTTTTGAGTCTGTATGTATTTCTTCCTGAGTTACAACCCCATGGTCAGGTCAGGAGAATAGGAGAGATAAATCAGACTTCCTGATACATGAATTTCCCCAGTTTCTGCTCCTTTCCACCAGGCTTGTGGATAGCTCTCACCATGCTGACCGTTCCAGGTAGCTTGTCCTTTATTCTTCATGCCCAGTCACTGTGTCACCAAGCGCCTGCTCTATGCCAACCGCCATGCTCGGGGCCGGGCACGTACCTAGAAAATAGTATAGAATCGCTACTCTCAAGAAGCCACCAGGCTGCAGGAGAAGACAGGGTTATGTGAACTAAGAGTTAAAAACGAACAGTTTATAGTTGATAAACAAAGGCAATCAACAGTTTCATGTGATGAGACATTGAAGAAGTTCTTGTAAGTTGACTCCAATTTCCTCACTCCTACCTGAAAGTCTGTGATGAAAGCACCCTAGACCTCTCTGGCTCCACAATTACCTAAGCCCATCGACAGGGTGTGGGGGCGTCAGTGCCGCCTTGCAGCAGAGGCAAGACCAGACTCAGAGTGAGTCACGGTCCTGTTACCATGACTCATTGGGCCCCAAACCCAACAGAAAGCCAGAGGACACAGACTAATGTGAATAACCAGCCCCATTTGCCAAGAGCTAAGATGTTTCCTGGGATACGGGGACAGTTGGTGTCAGACCTGGAAGTGTCTTGGTCATACTGAGAGGATTGGTCTCCCTAACAGGGCAGCGGCCTGTAGAGACCTGCCTCCTGGGCAAGATAAAAAATATGGAGAGTGAATTCACAGAAGTCAGGAGATACAGACCATGTTAGTCTCTAAGTGTGTCCAACTCTTTGCGATCCCATGGACTGTAACTGCCCAGGCTCCTCTGTCCATGGAATTCTCTAGGCAAGAATTCTGGAGTAGGTAGCCATTCCTTTCTCTAAGGAATCTTCCTGACGCAGGGATTGAACCCAGGTCTCTTACACTGTGGACATGTTCTTTACCATTTGAGCCACCAGGAAAGCAAATAGGATCACAGTAAATATTTATAAATTTGAATTAAGAACCATGATAAATGATAATTTTTGAGTCTGTATGTATTTCTTCCTGAGTTACAACCCCATGGTCAGGTCAGGAGAATAGGAGAGATAAATCAGACTTCCTGATACATGAATTTCCCCAGTTTCTGCTCCTTTCCACCAGGCTTGTGGATAGCTCTCACCATGCTGACCGTTCCAGGTAGCTTGTCCTTTATTCTTCATGCCCAGTCACTGTGTCACCAAGCGCCTGCTCTATGCCAACCGCCATGCTCGGGGCCGGGCACGTACCTAGAAAATAGTATAGAATCGCTACTCTCAAGAAGCCACCAGGCTGCAGGAGAAGACAGGGTTATGTGAACTAAGAGTTAAAAACGAACAGTTTATAGTTGATAAACAAAGGCAATCAACAGTTTCATGTGATGAGACATTGAAGAAGTTCTTGTAAGTTGACTCCAATTTCCTCACTCCTACCTGAAAGTCTGTGATGAAAGCACCCTAGACCTCTCTGGCTCCACAATTACCTAAGCCCATCGACAGGGTGTGGGGGCGTCAGTGCCGCCTTGCAGCAGAGGCAAGACCAGACTCAGAGTGAGTCACGGTCCTGTTACCATGACTCAGTGAGTACAATGTGTTCCCATGATGCATTAATTCTCACAGTAATCATTTGAGGTGGATATTGATTTCCTCCATTTCACATGTAATGAGCTTCAGAGAGCTTGTGTACTTTTCCCAGGTGACACAGCCAGTAGCCTGAGTGTGTCTGACTCCAAAGCCCACGCATGCCCTTCCCACTACACTGTGCTCCCTTTCCGAGAAGCTGTAAAACAGGGGTGTGGTTTTAGCTATTGTAGAGGGAAGAAAATAATCAAAGTCTTCAATTTTTCCTAACCCCAAACTTTCAGAACCCTGCTTTCCGTGTTTAAGATTACAAGAGAGAAAAAAAAGGCAAACCATGACTGCTCACTCCTTCCTTTATTTACAGTTTTTTTTCTTTTCAATATGACTTTGCAGTTCCTTCCATAAATAATTGAAGTCTATTTCCTTTCCCCTTAAATCTGAGCTTTTCTTGTAATTTGTTTTGGTTAATACAGTGCAGTGGAAGTGAAATACGCCAATTCTAAGCTTAGGTCTCAAGAGACCAAGGACAAATCCACCCTCTCCTAGAATCCTTCTCAACCCCATCGGAAGGCGTTCTGGCTAGCCTGTTGGGAAGACCACAGAGAGCAGTCAGGCCATTCCATCTGAGCCCCCCCCAACTTGGGCATCCCTGGTGGGCTCAGATGGCAAAGAATCTGCCTGCAATGTAGGCGATTCAATCCCTGGGTCAAGAAGATTCACTGGAGAAGAGAATGGCTGCCCACTTTAGTATTCTTTATATATATATACATAATATAATTTTATTTGTTTGTTTTTGGCTATTCTGGGTCTTCACTTTGCTACTGGCAGACTCTTCTCTAGTTTCAGGGAGTGGGGGCCACTCTCACTAGTTGAGGTGAGCAAGCTTCTGTTTGTTGCAGTGGCTTCTCCTGTGTGGAACACGGGCTCTAGGGCACACGGGGTTCAGTCATTGCAGCACAGGCTCAAGAACTGTGGCTCACGGGCGTAGTTGCTCCACAGCACGTGGGATCTTTCTGGATGAGGGATCGAACCTGTGTCTCCTGCATTGGCAGGTGAACTCTTTACCACTGAGCTACTAGGGAAGCCCCACACTAGTATCCTTGCCGGAGAATTTCATGGACAGAAGAGCATGGTGGGCTATTGTTCATGGGATCAAAAAGAGTTGGAAACAACTGAGTGACTAACAAATTTCACCCAACTCAGAAGAGAACTGTGGACTCATAAGTGAGCCCAGCTTAGACAAAAATAACTATTCAGCCGAGCCTAGCCCAAATTAGTTGTTTGCTAAATCATGAGCTAAATAAAACTCCATTATTTTGAGACTAAGTTTTGGGGTGTTTCGGATGCAATAAAAGCTAACTGATTCACTCTGTAACTATGTATGTAGTCCTCATTCCATCATTCAGAGGGAGTCAGTCGTAACTTCCTAAGCTGGGCTCCCTCACATAGACCGGATGCTACCCTAGAGCCTGACAACCATTCAATACAAGGCCATTATTCTTATCCCCCTCTCCCCAGCTAATTGCTGAACCCCAACTTGGACTAGAAGGTCCATTTGATTTATCTTCTAGATTCTGTTCATTGTTCATGTAATTTTATATTTTCATCCATTCTGTCCACCTGTTTATCTCTTGTTCTTCCATAAGAAAAGTAATAATGCTAGTTGCATACTTACAGAAATTTATAGACATATTTACCAAAAGTGGTAAATATTTGGGAAAATAAGAATTTTTTTATTTTTAATTTTTCCTAATGTCTTAAAAGACATTAAAATTTTAAAGCAAAAACAACACCATCATATTTGTATATATATATATATTTTAACATTTATTCAAATATAACATAGCATTATACATAACATGCAATAGTAAAATCTATGGCAAAGTCACAAAGTTAAGGTATACTGTTATGACTTTTTATACTCCTATGCATGTGTGCAGTGTAATAGTAATTCATGGTAAATTGTAAGAAACTAAGGGTGAATATTGTTCTTCCTAAGACAAGTATCAAAATGTATGAGTAAGTAAACTAAATGTAAAATGGACCAAGTACTTTCATTACACTTTGGAAGTTATCAGAATGAACTTTTATTAATGTCCAACTATATACTGTTAACAAAAACTAAACTTTAAGCATAAAGATACAGATAGGCCAAAAGCAAATTGACAGGGGGAAAAAGGATGCACTGTGAAACCTGTGTCTCCTGCATTGGCAGGTGAACTCTTTACCACTGAGCTACTAGGGAAGCCCCACACTAGTATCCTTGCCGGAGAATTTCATGGACAGAAGAGCATGGTGGGCTATTGTTCATGGGATCAAAAAGAGTTGGAAACAACTGAGTGACTAACAAATTTCACCCAACTCAGAAGAGAACTGTGGACTCATAAGTGAGCCCAGCTTAGACAAAAATAACTATTCAGCCGAGCCTAGCCCAAATTAGTTGTTTGCTAAATCATGAGCTAAATAAAACTCCATTATTTTGAGACTAAGTTTTGGGGTGTTTCGGATGCAATAAAAGCTAACTGATTCACTCTGTAACTATGTATGTAGTCCTCATTCCATCATTCAGAGGGAGTCAGTCGTAACTTCCTAAGCTGGGCTCCCTCACATAGACCGGATGCTACCCTAGAGCCTGACAACCATTCAATACAAGGCCATTATTCTTATCCCCCTCTCCCCAGCTAATTGCTGAACCCCAACTTGGACTAGAAGGTCCATTTGATTTATCTTCTAGATTCTGTTCATTGTTCATGTAATTTTATATTTTCATCCATTCTGTCCACCTGTTTATCTCTTGTTCTTCCATAAGAAAAGTAATAATGCTAGTTGCATACTTACAGAAATTTATAGACATATTTACCAAAAGTGGTAAATATTTGGGAAAATAAGAATTTTTTTATTTTTAATTTTTCCTAATGTCTTAAAAGACATTAAAATTTTAAAGCAAAAACAACACCATCATATTTGTATATATATATATATTTTAACATTTATTCAAATATAACATAGCATTATACATAACATGCAATAGTAAAATCTATGGCAAAGTCACAAAGTTAAGGTATACTGTTATGACTTTTTATACTCCTATGCATGTGTGCAGTGTAATAGTAATTCATGGTAAATTGTAAGAAACTAAGGGTGAATATTGTTCTTCCTAAGACAAGTATCAAAATGTATGAGTAAGTAAACTAAATGTAAAATGGACCAAGTACTTTCATTACACTTTGGAAGTTATCAGAATGAACTTTTATTAATGTCCAACTATATACTGTTAACAAAAACTAAACTTTAAGCATAAAGATACAGATAGGCCAAAAGCAAATTGACAGGGGGAAAAAGGATGCACTGTGAAAACACCAAATAAGAAAGCAGATATGAGGATATTGTCAAGTTTGCCTTTAAAACAAAAGGCATCACTGAAGGTAAAGAGAAATATTTCAAAATGTAAAACAGTCAATTAATCAAGAAGACTTACTGATCCTAAATGTTTATATACACCTAATAACAGAGCTTCAAGTACATGAAGCAAAAATCAATAGACTTAATCCACAATCGTAGCTGAAAATCTTTAACACTCCTTAAGAAATTGTTTGACCAGGTGAAGAAAATATTAGCAAGCATACAGAGGCTTTTAATAACAGTCAGCTGACTTTACATACTTTATAAAATATTAATTCAACAGTATCATAATATATATTATTTTCAAGTCCACATGATATATTCACCAAATTGATGATGTGCTGGGCCGTAAAACAAGTCTTGATACTTTTTTGGCTGATATCATAATAAGATTATTTTATAGTCAAAGCAAAATAACTTAAAAATCAACAAAATGATATCCAGAAAATCCACAGATATTTATTTGAAAGTTTACCAATATGATTTAATAAAGATACATTAGCGATTCCCTTGTAGTTCAGCTGGTAAAGGATCCCCCTGCAATGCAGGAGACCCCAGTTCAATTCCCGAGTTGGGAAGACCCCTTGGAGAAGGGATAGGCTACCCACTCCAGGATTCTTGGGCTTCCTGGTGGCTGAGATGGTAAAGAATGCACCTGCAATGTGGGAGACCTGGGTTCGATTCCTGGGTCGGGAAGATCCCCTGGAGGAGGGCATGGCAGCCCACTCCAGCGTTCTTGTCTGGAGAATTCCATGGTTCATATCCATGGCTTGTCCATAGGTCCCAAAGAGCTGAACATGACTGAGCGACTTCACTTTCACTTTAGGAGATATTAGAAAATATGTTGAACTCATAAAGATATATACATGTTTAAATTGAACTTTTATTAATTGTAAAATGGACCAAGTACTTTCATTACACTTTGGAAGTTATCAGAATGAACTTTTATTAATGTCCAACTATATACTGTTAACAAAACTAAACTTTAAGCATAAAGATACAGATAGGCCAAAAGCAAATTGACAGGGGGAAAAAGGATGCACTGTGAAAACACCAAATAAGAAAGCAGATATGAGGATATTGTCAAGTTTGCCTTTAAAACAAAAGGCATCACTGAAGGTAAAGAGAAATATTTCAAAATGTAAAACAGTCAATTAATCAAGAAGACTTACTGATCCTAAATGTTTATATACACCTAATAACAGAGCTTCAAGTACATGAAGCAAAAATCAATAGACTTAATCCACAATCGTAGCTGAAAATCTTTAACACTCCTTAAGAAATTGTTTGACCAGGTGAAGAAAATATTAGCAAGCATACAGAGGCTTTTAATAACAGTCAGCTGACTTTACATACTTTATAAAATATTAATTCAACAGTATCATAATATATATTATTTTCAAGTCCACATGATATATTCACCAAATTGATGATGTGCTGGGCCGTAAAACAAGTCTTGATACTTTTTTGGCTGATATCATAATAAGATTATTTTATAGTCAAAGCAAAATAACTTAAAAATCAACAAAATGATATCCAGAAAATCCACAGATATTTATTTGAAAGTTTACCAATATGATTTAATAAAGATACATTAGCGATTCCCTTGTAGTTCAGCTGGTAAAGGATCCCCCTGCAATGCAGGAGACCCCAGTTCAATTCCCGAGTTGGGAAGACCCCTTGGAGAAGGGATAGGCTACCCACTCCAGGATTCTTGGGCTTCCTGGTGGCTGAGATGGTAAAGAATGCACCTGCAATGTGGGAGACCTGGGTTCGATTCCTGGGTCGGGAAGATCCCCTGGAGGAGGGCATGGCAGCCCACTCCAGCGTTCTTGTCTGGAGAATTCCATGGTTCATATCCATGGCTTGTCCATAGGTCCCAAAGAGCTGAACATGACTGAGCGACTTCACTTTCACTTTAGGAGATATTAGAAAATATGTTGAACTCATAAAGATAATAAATCGCATGGTATAATAGGTTGAATAATGACCTCTTAAAGATGTTCATGCCCTAATTCCTAAAACCTGTTAGTTTGTTGCCTCACATGTAAAAAGAACTTTGCAAATGTGAGAATATCTTGTAGTAAAGAGAGTCTTAATTAAGCCTTTTCCTTAACCCACTAAATTTATAATAATTTGTTAAAGCAGCAATAAGAAACTGATACACAAAAAATGAGGAGTTCTTTGAAATGAAACATTTATACAAAGAAAAATCAAGAAACTTAAAAATCAGTTATTTATTTGAATAAGATTAAGAAAATTTTAAACCTCTAACAAGTTAAATAAAGGGATAAAAAAGGAAAAACAAAAAAAGAAAAATCAGGGCTTTAAAAAGAGAATATCAACAGAAAGCCTATAGATATTAAAAGGATAATAAGAGGAAATTATGTATAACTATATACTAAAAACACTTGACAGAAAAGATGAAATGGAAAGATCTCTTTAAAAACACAATCTACCAAAACTGACAGAAAAAATATAGTTGACCTAGATAGTCTTATATTTATTACAGAAATTGAATTCATAATTTAAAACTGCCCACCATGAAAACTTCAAGCCCAGCTGGCTCTTCTGTGAAATTCTATTTAACGTTCACAAAGAAATACTTATATTACATAAACGCTTTCACAATAGGAAGAGAAGAAAACATTTCTCAGTTTGTTTTATGAGGCCAGCATAACCTTAATATCAAAACTGACAAGGACCTTACAAGAAAATAAAATTAACAGCCAACATCACCCTGTGCCTTGAAGAAGGGAAAAGCTACGCGCTGTAGTATTCTTGCCTCTATTCTATGGGCAGAGGAGCCTGGAGGGTTACAGTCCATGAGTCGCAAAGAGTTGGACATGACTGACCGAGTCATACTTTCTCTTTGACTTTTTTTCATCCCTCATGAACATAAAGTGCAGAGGAGGCAAAGCTTCACCCCTGTCCATCTTGTGTTTCAGCTGGGACTCTGTGATGAAAAGATTAACAAGAAGGAAACAGTTTATTAATCAGTCCATTATGCAGGTCCCAAAGAGCTGAACATGACTGAGCGACTTCACTTTCACTTTAGGAGATATTAGAAAATATGTTGAACTCATAAAGATAATAAATCGCATGGTATAATAGGTTGAATAATGACCTCTTAAAGATGTTCATGCCCTAATTCCTAAAACCTGTTAGTTTGTTGCCTCACATGTAAAAAGAACTTTGCAAATGTGAGAATATCTTGTAGTAAAGAGAGTCTTAATTAAGCCTTTTCCTTAACCCACTAAATTTATAATAATTTGTTAAAGCAGCAATAAGAAACTGATACACAAAAAATGAGGAGTTCTTTGAAATGAAACATTTATACAAAGAAAAATCAAGAAACTTAAAAATCAGTTATTTATTTGAATAAGATTAAGAAAATTTTAAACCTCTAACAAGTTAAATAAAGGGATAAAAAAGGAAAAACAAAAAAAGAAAAATCAGGGCTTTAAAAAGAGAATATCAACAGAAAGCCTATAGATATTAAAAGGATAATAAGAGGAAATTATGTATAACTATATACTAAAAACACTTGACAGAAAAGATGAAATGGAAAGATCTCTTTAAAAACACAATCTACCAAAACTGACAGAAAAAATATAGTTGACCTAGATAGTCTTATATTTATTACAGAAATTGAATTCATAATTTAAAACTGCCCACCATGAAAACTTCAAGCCCAGCTGGCTCTTCTGTGAAATTCTATTTAACGTTCACAAAGAAATACTTATATTACATAAACGCTTTCACAATAGGAAGAGAAGAAAACATTTCTCAGTTTGTTTTATGAGGCCAGCATAACCTTAATATCAAAACTGACAAGGACCTTACAAGAAAATAAAATTAACAGCCAACATCACCCTGTGCCTTGAAGAAGGGAAAAGCTACGCGCTGTAGTATTCTTGCCTCTATTCTATGGGCAGAGGAGCCTGGAGGGTTACAGTCCATGAGTCGCAAAGAGTTGGACATGACTGACCGAGTCATACTTTCTCTTTGACTTTTTTTCATCCCTCATGAACATAAAGTGCAGAGGAGGCAAAGCTTCACCCCTGTCCATCTTGTGTTTCAGCTGGGACTCTGTGATGAAAAGATTAACAAGAAGGAAACAGTTTATTAATGAGCGCAGTACACATTATGCAGGGAAAAAATCTAAGCGAAAAAGAACTCAAAGCAGCAGCAGCTTGGAAGTCTGGGTTATATGACGTGTTTAAGGAAGAACAATGAATGGTAGAGAAATGGCAGGACATAGAAAAGCAGTGTTAGGCTTCCAAAAGCCTGAAAACTTTTAGGCAGCAAGCTGTGGAAAGGGAAATCTGTGGGAGTGGGCTCATGGAGTAAGGTTTACTTGCAGATTCCGCTGGTGCTCTCTCTGAGCTGATAAGAGTCTGTCTCCAGTAACAGGAGGATTTCTATTTTGTGTTCGGGCAGAAAAGGGGAGGGGGAGCTATTTTTTGCATTTCCTGCTTTTTAATCACCTTCAGCTCAAAATAATTTTTATGTCAAAGAGACATATTTTGGGATGGCATATTCTGGTTTTCTTCAAAAGCAAAATTCTTAATAATTGTTAGTAAATCAAAGGGAGAAGTGCATAAGGTGTGTAATATTTCATGATAAATTGAGGTTTCTCCCAGGAATGTAGGTTAGTTTAAGATCTGAAAATCAATCTGTGTAACTGATCATATATAAAGAGAGGAAAACACTCATAGGACTTCTCAATAGATGAGAAAGGCATATAAAAATTCAGCATGAATCCATTATAAATAAAAATAGAAGGGAATTTTCTCAATCTGATAAGAGCAGTGTATGACTAAGCTATAGTTATGATTATTACATTTGTAATGGAGAAATATTAAAAATGTTCAGGATGAAAGTCAGGATAAGGCACAGACATCCACTCTTCCCTCTTCTACTTAGTGTCATACTGGAGGCGAAAGCCAGTGCCAGTAGGAAAAGGGGAAGAGACATGAGGGTTGTCAAAATAAAATACAACCACAGAAAAATTCACTATTTCCCTAAATACGCTGTAGTACGCCTCTATTCTATGGGCAGAGGAGCCTGAGGGTTACAGTCCATGAGTCGCAAAGAGTTGGACATGACTGACCGAGTCATACTTTCTCTTTGACTTTTTTTCATCCCTCATGAACATAAAGTGCAGAGGAGGCAAAGCTTCACCCCTGTCCATCTTGTGTTTCAGCTGGGACTCTGTGATGAAAAGATTAACAAGAAGGAAACAGTTTATTAATGAGCGCAGTACACATTATGCAGGGAAAAAATCTAAGCGAAAAAGAACTCAAAGCAGCAGCAGCTTGGAAGTCTGGGTTATATGACGTGTTTAAGGAAGAACAATGAATGGTAGAGAAATGGCAGGACATAGAAAAGCAGTGTTAGGCTTCCAAAAGCCTGAAAACTTTTAGGCAGCAAGCTGTGGAAAGGGAAATCTGTGGGAGTGGGCTCATGGAGTAAGGTTTACTTGCAGATTCCGCTGGTGCTCTCTCTGAGCTGATAAGAGTCTGTCTCCAGTAACAGGAGGATTTCTATTTTGTGTTCGGGCAGAAAAGGGGAGGGGGAGCTATTTTTTGCATTTCCTGCTTTTTAATCACCTTCAGCTCAAAATAATTTTTATGTCAAAGAGACATATTTTGGGATGGCATATTCTGGTTTTCTTCAAAAGCAAAATTCTTAATAATTGTTAGTAAATCAAAGGGAGAAGTGCATAAGGTGTGTAATATTTCATGATAAATTGAGGTTTCTCCCAGGAATGTAGGTTAGTTTAAGATCTGAAAATCAATCTGTGTAACTGATCATATATAAAGAGAGGAAAACACTCATAGGACTTCTCAATAGATGAGAAAGGCATATAAAAATTCAGCATGAATCCATTATAAATAAAAATAGAAGGGAATTTTCTCAATCTGATAAGAGCAGTGTATGACTAAGCTATAGTTATGATTATTACATTTGTAATGGAGAAATATTAAAAATGTTCAGGATGAAAGTCAGGGATAAGGCACAGACATCCACTCTTCCCTCTTCTACTTAGTGTCATACTGGAGGCGAAAGCCAGTGCCAGTAGGAAAAGGGGGAAGAGACATGAGGGTTGTCAAAATAAAATACAACCACCAATTTGTAAATAATCACCGTTGTGTACACAGCATATCTAAAAGAATCTCCAAACCAAGACAAAAATAAAAACTAACAGATCTAAAGACTGCATTCAGCAAGGTCTGGGAACATAAGATAAATATATAAATACCGACTGTGTTTTACATGCTAACAGCAATACAAAAAATTAAATTAAAAATCAATACCATTTATAGTGGCACCAAAACCATAAAACTTTAAGTATACTTCACATTATACAAAAATTAACTTGAGCTGGATTATAGATCTGGGTGTGAAAACAAAAACTATAAAGCTCCTAGACAAGCACAGGATATGCTTGCAAGCTGGTGGTAGGTAAAGATTTCTTAGAGATAATGATGGAAGAAAAGGTCACATAAAGGCATTTTTTTAATCCATAATATAACAAAGACTCCTACCAATTATTAATAAAAAGACAAAAAAAAACTTCATTAGAGAAAAGATATGGAAAAACATTCACAAAAATACTATTAGTCAATATATGCATGAAGAGATGCTCAGCAGTTTTGGTAATTAGTGAAATGAAATGAAATGTCAAATAAGGTTCCAGAGGAACCATATTCTAGCTAATATGGCTAGAATGAATAGTTTAAAATGTTGAAGAGGGTAGACCATGACAGGCAGATGTATAAAATGGTCCAATCATGATGGAAAACAAGAAATTTGTTTTGATTCACTAATTCCACTTTTAGATATTCACCAAAAACAATGTTTTTAAGCATGTACACAAAAAGACTTGTGTAGGAACATTTATTTCAGGGTTATGCATAATAAAATCTCAAAAAATATCTAATGTTCATAACAGGTGAATGCATAATTAAATCTAATATATTCATACAATGATTGACTATGACTAACAACTAAAAATAAACTTATAATACACACCATAGCATATATAAATCTGGTAAGCATCACATTGAATGAAAGAAACCAATCATAAAACAGTACCTATGTATGATACTATTTACATGAAGTTCAAGAACAAACAAAACTAGTTTGTGGAAATAGAATAATGATGAGGTTAGGGAGGAGGGAGATAGGCAGGAAGGAAAGCACGGGAATTTTTCGGGTGATACCAATGTTCTATCTGTTGCTCCAGGTACTGGTTCAAAGTTTACTGAACTATATAGTTAAGATCCGTGTATTTTACTCTATGCAATTACGCCAGTATAACCGAAAGTGCTCACCAAACCAAACAAAAGCACACCAAGCTCACCCCTGAGCTTTCTCTCAAAGTAGAAAACCCCTCTGAACTGTATTTGCCTCTTCCTCTGAGCCTGCTCACTTAAACTCCCGGATGCCAATCCTAACTCAATAGTACACGGATAAAGCCAGGGCTTTGGCCATCCAGAAGCCGGGCAGAGCACTAAGGACTGCATGTGTTGAACGGAGAGCAGAAATATCCAGTGATTACTTGCAAACAGACTCCAGTCTAAAGAGAGCTGAAGGCAGTCGTCAGTCCAAGAAACCACCTCAGTGAGGAAGTTGCAGAAGATCCACATAGAAGGATCTCTCTAGACTCTGTCTTCAAGGAGACGGAGCATGTATTAGCCCAGGTTTCGAGACGGGCTGGGACCTGGAACCCTTTGCCGCAGTGCTGAGATGCTTGCACCGGGACACGCCTCTCCTCCAACAACAAAACAAAGGAGCTGCATGGTGCTAGAAATAGCTGCGCGTGTACATGTAGGGTCAATTCTGGACAAAAGACACAAAGAGCACAAAAAACCCAACTGCCGTGTGCAACTCTTTCCCAACCCATGGATGAGCCATGAAAGTCTCCAGGCAAGAATACTGGAGTGGATCGCCATTCCCTTCTCTCGGGGATCTTCCCAGTCCCGGGGTCAAACTCGGGTCTCCTGCATTACAGGCAAATTCTGTATCCCCTGAACCACCTGGGAAGCCGACTAGTGACATAGTTTTAAATAAACATGTTTCTCAATAACAGACAAATGTCCTGTTGCCGGCTGCATACAAATGAGCTAGCTAGATAACTATCCATTACAACCTCCTAGTGTCTTAGCTTAGTAATGTGTCCCCACTTCGGTGTACAAGGGATTACAAGAGAGATGAATCTGAAAGGCAGACCTAATTATTGGACTCCTGAGAGCACTAGGCACTTTGGAGGCACGGGCATGCCAACAAAATTTGAGGAAGAGATCCAAGTAGAGAGATTCATTGTTCTCACCATACAGCTGGCTAAGATTTAAAATTCTGTTGATCACACTTGGTGTGACTAACGTTGCAAAGAAAGCATGAATTCCCAACAAAGACTGGCTGTGTGAAGGGTGAAAGGAGGGCCATTCTTGGGGGCATCCTCACCCCCCAACCCAGCACCACACAAGCCAAGTGCCCCCAGGCTTCCCCCTGCCTGCTGCCTCCGTTCTCCTAGCTCCAGACCTGTCTCCTCTTTCTGTACTTCAAGGTCCTGGTCTGTGATTCGTCATTCACACCGAGGTGGCAATGGATGATAACAAAATTAATGGCAATTCAAAGTAATGGTTATTCAAATCAACTAGCCACCAGCAATGTACCAGCAAAGCCACTTGCAATCAGACTTTTAACCCAAAGGACTAGAGCAGTGGGCATTCCAGGGTGGCCAGGGGCTCAGGTCCATTGACCAGGCATCAGGCCAGATCGTTGCCTCCTGGTGTGTACATGAATAACTCCTTACACACCTCAGTGCACTCTCAGTGACAGCCTGGCTTGGGGCTTTTATTTTCCTGGATTTCGATGATAGCAGCAAATGTACATTTAATGAGCTCCTACTGGGCTCCAGACACAGGTGAGCGCTGGGGAGGCCGAGGTGAACAAGGCATTCACCCTGCCTCTCATCAGCTGGCACTGAGTTATCTCTGCATCTCCCTGCTGTGCATACCCACTCTTAATTGAAGTGTGGCGCATACTTAATCCATGGCACTTAAATGCCTGTTTGAGAGACAGATCAGGACAAATGATCTCGTTACATAAAAGTGAGCAAAGAGACGTGGCCTCACCCCTGCCCTCACACAGGCTGTGTCCTCACTAGTGGAGCAGAGAGATACCGTCATCATGTGCATGCTAAGTCGCTCACACATGTCCAATTCTTTGCGATCCTATGGATGGTGGCCCGCCAGCTTCCTCCATCCATGGGATTCTCCAGGGAAGAATACTGCAGCGGGGGCTTCCCTGGTGGTCCAGTGGGTAAGGAGTCTGCCTTGCAGGCTAAGGCTATGCCTGAACAAATTTGAATGTTGAGGAAGAGATCCAAGTAGAGAGATTCATTGTTCTCACCATACAGCTGGCTAAGATTTAAAATTCTGTTGATCACACTTGGTGTGACTAACGTTGCAAAGAAAGCATGAATTCCCAACAAAGACTGGCTGTGTGAAGGGTGAAAGGAGGGCCATTCTTGGGGGCATCCTCACCCCCCAACCCAGCACCACACAAGCCAAGTGCCCCCAGGCTTCCCCCTGCCTGCTGCCTCCGTTCTCCTAGCTCCAGACCTGTCTCCTCTTTCTGTACTTCAAGGTCCTGGTCTGTGATTCGTCATTCACACCGAGGTGGCAATGGATGATAACAAAATTAATGGCAATTCAAAGTAATGGTTATTCAAATCAACTAGCCACCAGCAATGTACCAGCAAAGCCACTTGCAATCAGACTTTTAACCCAAAGGACTAGAGCAGTGGGCATTCCAGGGTGGCCAGGGGCTCAGGTCCATTGACCAGGCATCAGGCCAGATCGTTGCCTCCTGGTGTGTACATGAATAACTCCTTACACACCTCAGTGCACTCTCAGTGACAGCCTGGCTTGGGGCTTTTATTTTCCTGGATTTCGATGATAGCAGCAAATGTACATTTAATGAGCTCCTACTGGGCTCCAGACACAGGTGAGCGCTGGGGAGGCCGAGGTGAACAAGGCATTCACCCTGCCTCTCATCAGCTGGCACTGAGTTATCTCTGCATCTCCCTGCTGTGCATACCCACTCTTAATTGAAGTGTGGCGCATACTTAATCCATGGCACTTAAATGCCTGTTTGAGAGACAGATCAGGACAAATGATCTCGTTACATAAAAGTGAGCAAAGAGACGTGGCCTCACCCCTGCCCTCACACAGGCTGTGTCCTCACTAGTGGAGCAGAGAGATACCGTCATCATGTGCATGCTAAGTCGCTCACACATGTCCAATTCTTTGCGATCCTATGGATGGTGGCCCGCCAGCTTCCTCCATCCATGGGATTCTCCAGGGAAGAATACTGCAGCGGGGGCTTCCCTGGTGGTCCAGTGGGTAAGGAGTCTGCCTTGCAGTGCAAGGGGCACCGATTCGATCCCTGGCCTGGGAAGGTCCCACGTGCCGCAAAGCGGTTGGACCGGTGTGTCCAATTACGAGCCAGCGCTCTGGAGCACATGCGCCCAGAGCCCGTGCTCTGCAACGAGAGAGAGGCCCCTGCAATGGGAGGCCCACACAGGCCAAAGAATAAAGATGGATAAAAATAAATAATAAAAAAGAGAAACAATAAAAGAGGTCAAAATTAAAAGAAGAAAATGTTGCAGTGGGGAGCTGTTCCCTTCTGCAGGGTGTCCTCCCTACCCAGGGGTCAAAGCTGTGTCTCCTGCCATGCAGGCAGATTTCAATCCATTTACAAGTAAGAGTTCTGATAAGAGAAGGGAACGGCCAAGCCTGAGAGGAAGCCGGCTGGAGGCTTGGGAAGACTTCCTTCCAGCAGTAACGTTTGGGCTGAGATGAGGAGCGAGAGGCCAGAGCCACCTGGGGAAGGAGCAGAGGATAAGGCCAACCTAGGCGAAGGGAGTGGGAAGAACCAGGGTCTGGAGGAGGGGGACTTTGGCACATAGAAGGAACCACGGAGGTCCGTCTGTCTAGAGTAGAAATCGAGAGGACATGTCGTCAGGAGCAAGTCTCAAGAGGAAGGCAGGGCCTGAATCTGGGGGACCAGGTTAAGGATTGGCTCTCTAACCTTTCCGTTTTCAAAAGATACAGCAAAGTAGACCACTGCAAGTATGACTAGATTGCCTTCTTTCTGAGCTTTGCATGCATGCTCATTCACTCAGTCCTGTCTGACTCTGTGTGACCGCGTGAACTGCAGCCCGCCAGGCTCCTCTGTCCATGGGATTCTCCAGGCCAGAGCACTGGAGTGGGCTGCCATGCCCTCCTCCAAGGGGTCTTCTCAGTTCAGGGCCTGAGCCCACATCTTCTGCATCTCCCACACGGCAGGCAGGTCCTTTACCCACTGAGCCACCTGGGAAGCCGCTTTGGGCCTTACTCTTCTGTAAATTAAGAAAGATACCCTGGATGATCTTTCAAGTTCCTGCATCTCTTGTTCCATGATTCTGGAGCCCAAAGACACCCCCATCTTGGTAATAGTTTCCAGCGTCAGTCACAGATGCTTCTGGGTCTCCCTCTGGACACATGGTCAGCTCGCACTTCCCTAGATCCATGGAGTTAGGTGTGGCCAATGGCATGTAAACAGAAGCGACCTGGGAAACATGTGATTTTCCAGCTCCAGGCTGGCCATAGTGACAGACTTTTCACATAATGGAATATCAGGTCCAGAAATGAGGATAATGAAGAGCACAATTTTCAAACAACCTGCGATGGATAAGGATGAACTAATTAACTAAAGGAACGAGTACATCTGTATTGTTTGAAGCCACTGAAGCGTACAGCTGCTTGTCAGCACATCACTGTCAGCACGCTTGAGTCTGTTGTTTGGTTCATGATACAGGTGATGCTCGAGCAAGGTTTCCAAACATGACACTGTTTCAGCAGATATTTTCCATGTCATTCACTCTGGACTTTGTTTATCCCGTCTCTGAGATGGAACGGATCTCAGTCTTGGGATTGCAAGAGCTGGAGGCTAATCAGAAGATGACAAAGCACCTGACGCTGGCAAAGAGCTCCCCAGATGCTGCATAACAGAGGGGGCTGGCACGGGCTCCTGGCCTTGGCAGGAGCGCATGAGGAAAACCATTGCCAAGCCTGCCTTCCAGCCCTCCTCCACCCTTCAGTGAAAACTCCAGACTGCGGAGGACACAGTTAGCTCCTCCGTGCTGGCCTGATGAGCGCAGCAGTAATTAAGCACTTAGACCCCACCTCGTTTCTCCAGCCCCTCAGGAAGGGACAGCCCACTGTCTGAGTCAGGCTAGGAGTCACAGCAGGAACTGCGCCGCCCGTACCCGCCGCCCTGCTCTGTTCTTGGCCGTCTCCAACACGGCGGCCTTGAGTCAGCTGCCACCGTCATCCCAGCTGTCCCCCTCACGCCACACACAGAGTTACACACAGCCGTGTGTGCTCAGTCGCATTTTCACCCCCCTTTCCCTGAGCCACCTGGGAAGCCGCTTTGGCCTTACTCTTCTGTAAATGAAAGATACCCTGGATGATCTTTCAAGTTCCTGCATCTCTTGTTCCATGATTCTGGAGCCCAAAGACACCCCCATCTTGGTAATAGTTTCCAGCGTCAGTCACAGATGCTTCTGGGTCTCCCTCTGGACACATGGTCAGCTCGCACTTCCCTAGATCCATGGAGTTAGGTGTGGCCAATGGCATGTAAACAGAAGCGACCTGGGAAACATGTGATTTTCCAGCTCCAGGCTGGCCATAGTGACAGACTTTTCACATAATGGAATATCAGGTCCAGAAATGAGGATAATGAAGAGCACAATTTTCAAACAACCTGCGATGGATAAGGATGAACTAATTAACTAAAGGAACGAGTACATCTGTATTGTTTGAAGCCACTGAAGCGTACAGCTGCTTGTCAGCACATCACTGTCAGCACGCTGGAGTCTGTTGTTTGGTTCATGATACAGGTGATGCTCGAGCAAGGTTTCCAAACATGACACTGTTTCAGCAGATATTTTCCATGTCATTCACTCTGGACTTTGTTTATCCCGTCTCTGAGATGGAACGGATCTCAGTCTTGGGATTGCAAGAGCTGGAGGCTAATCAGAAGATGACAAAGCACCTGACGCTGGCAAAGAGCTCCCCAGATGCTGCATAACAGAGGGGGCTGGCACGGGCTCCTGGCCTTGGCAGGAGCGCATGAGGAAAACCATTGCCAAGCCTGCCTTCCAGCCCTCCTCCACCCTTCAGTGAAAACTCCAGACTGCGGAGGACACAGTTAGCTCCTCCGTGCTGGCCTGATGAGCGCAGCAGTAATTAAGCACTTAGACCCCACCTCGTTTCTCCAGCCCCTCAGGAAGGGACAGCCCACTGTCTGAGTCAGGCTAGGAGTCACAGCAGGAACTGCGCCGCCCGTACCCGCCGCCCTGCTCTGTTCTTGGCCGTCTCCAACACGGCGGCCTTGAGTCAGCTGCCACCGTCATCCCAGCTGTCACACGCACGCACTCACGCCACACACAGAGTTACACACAGCCGTGTGTGCTCAGTCGCATTCAACTCTTTGCAAGCCCCCGGACTGTAGCCCGCCAGGCTCTTCTGCCCATGGGGTTTCCCGGGCAAGATTGGAGGGGATCGCCAGCCTTTTCCTCCTCCAGGGGTCTTCCCCACCCAGGGATGGAACCCAGGTCTCCTGCATCGCGGGCAAATTCTCTACCACTGAGCCATCAGCGAAGCCCCCCAACACGCACACTCACACACACTCACGTTACTACGCACACGCACAGTCATACCACACCTCTATAAGCTCATGTAACACTTGACACTGTGTTTTCTCCTTATGGATATCACCATCACTACTTAGCAAAAATGGGCTTTTTCTTGGTTATCCCAGAGTTCATTTTAGCCTGATGCTCCATGAGGAAGAGAGATCCTGACTGTGCCCGGGGCCTGTCTCCCCAGTCATGCTTGGAAAGCTCTCCTTCCTGGTCTGAACAGCATCCCGCGATCCTGGGGACGGAAGGCCCTGTGCCTGGAGAGGGAAAGCAAATGACAGACAGAAGAGGTTTAGGGAGGAGAGCATCCAGGCTGTTTCCTGGGCAACAGGCCGTTCCCTCCTCCTCGTTACTCGCCATTGTTCACCAGGAATGCTTCATTTCCTTGATTGGGAGGCCCCGCCCCCACCTCCCTGGGCTCCGCCCAGGCTTCCCCGCGCCTCCGCCCCGCCCCCCGCCCAGGTCCCATACCGGCCTTAGGCAGCAGCAGTCAGATCCACCCTCAGGATGACTGCAAGAAGGGAATGTTGTTCACGGACCTAAAAACCTTAGAAGGAACGGGGGTCGGTGGTACCCATTCCGCCTCAGAGCTCCATACCTTAAAATGCCTACGTATTTTAGTATTGCTCACGAGTCTGCGCCCAGCGGGGTCGGTGTGGTCTCACTCCGTATCCACGGGGAGAGAGCGGATGCTGTTGATTTTAGCTACGTCTCTCCTACATGCTCCGGGTGATCTGATGCTTGGCTTGTCCAGTGGCCTCGGCTGGAAGGACGGGGCTTGTGGCTTATTCCAGATGGTCTGGGCTTGTTCACACGGTAATAGCGGGATTCCAAGGGAGAGATGCGTGATAGGCTCCAAATTCTCACATCTCTTCTGCCGAATTATTCTGGTCAAAGAAACTCGTAAGATTCAAGAGATGGGCAAACGGACTCCATCTATTTTGCCAGGTTAGAGATGTCGTATTGCAAAGTGAGAGGATATGAGAAATCTGTTCATAGGGGTCATCACTGAAATTGGTCCCCATGGTTATTGTGAGAATTACATGTATTAATACAGGGAAAACACTTAGAATAGTGTTTGAGATGCACAACACACGGGCATACTTGTTATTGCAACTACCCTTCTCTTTTGTAAACTCCTCACTGATAAAAATGGTTGAACACTTACCTTGTGTGCAGTATTAAATAAGATCAACTGACCATGTTGCCTCTCTTTTCTTAATTAGGGTTCACAGCCATCCTAAGACTGGATTTTAGAATTCTTTGTTTTATAAATGATAAAACTGAGACTCAAGAGAGGTTGCCTAAGTGACCAACTTGCCAGTGGCAGCAACAGGATCAAACTGAATTCTTGCTCTGGTTTACTAGCTAAATATCTTCCACGGGCTTAGAAAGAACTTCATGTCTTACCTGTGTAAGAGAAGGGCGGGACTTCCTCCACGGCTCAGCCGTAAAGAATCTGCTTGCAATGCAGGAGACATGAGTTCAATCCCTGGGTCAGAAAGAATCCCTGGAAAAAGGTGTAGAAACCCACTCCAGTATTCTTGCTTGAAGAATTCCATGGACAGAAGAGCCTTGCGGGCTACAGTCCATGGTCAGACCCTCAGGATGACTGCAAGAAGAATGTTGTTCACGGACCTAAAACCTTAGAAGGAACGGGGTCGGTGGTACCCATTCCGCCTCAGAGCTCCATACCTTAAAATGCCTACGTATTTTAGTATTGCTCACGAGTCTGCCCAGCGGGTCGGTGTGGTCTCACTCCGTATCCACGGGGAGAGCGAATGCTGTTGATTTTAGCTACGTCTCTCCTACATGCTCCGGGTGATCTGATGCTTGGCTTGTCCAGTGGCCTCGGCTGGAAGGACGGGGCTTGTGGCTTATTCCAGATGGTCTGGGCTTGTTCACACGGTAATAGCGGGATTCCAAGGGAGAGATGCGTGATAGGCTCCAAATTCTCACATCTCTTCTGCCGAATTATTCTGGTCAAAGAAACTCGTAAGATTCAAGAGATGGGCAAACGGACTCCATCTATTTTGCCAGGTTAGAGATGTCGTATTGCAAAGTGAGAGGATATGAGAAATCTGTTCATAGGGGTCATCACTGAAATTGGTCCCCATGGTTATTGTGAGAATTACATGTATTAATACAGGGAAAACACTTAGAATAGTGTTTGAGATGCACAACACACGGGCATACTTGTTATTGCAACTACCCTTCTCTTTTGTAAACTCCTCACTGATAAAAATGGTTGAACACTTACCTTGTGTGCAGTATTAAATAAGATCAACTGACCATGTTGCCTCTCTTTTCTTAATTAGGGTTCACAGCCATCCTAAGACTGGATTTTAGAATTCTTTGTTTTATAAATGATAAAACTGAGACTCAAGAGAGGTTGCCTAAGTGACCAACTTGCCAGTGGCAGCAACAGGATCAAACTGAATTCTTGCTCTGGTTTACTAGCTAAATATCTTCCACGGGCTTAGAAAGAACTTCATGTCTTACCTGTGTAAGAGAAGGGCGGGACTTCCTCCACGGCTCAGCCGTAAAGAATCTGCTTGCAATGCAGGAGACATGAGTTCAATCCCTGGGTCAGAAAGAATCCCTGGAAAAAGGTGTAGAAACCCACTCCAGTATTCTTGCTTGAAGAATTCCATGGACAGAAGAGCCTTGCGGGCTACAGTCCATGGGGTCGCAGAGGCAGACGTGACTGAGGCGAATGGGCACACACAGTAGAGCAGGGCTACTCCAACTTCAGAGAAACCTACTTTTCTCTTTTGCCCATTTGGTTGCTCATGGCTGTAGGGATTGGAAGCACGAAGTCATGAAAAGAAGTGAGAAACAGGGAAAGTGTCCAGAGTGACAATGTGACCCAAGGCCTCCTGTCTTTGGTCACAACAGTCAAACATTTGGGCAGTGAGGCTGGATGGCCAGTAGACACATCAGGTGCTGCTCCCATCCTTGGGCTTCTTAGCACCCGCAGAAGGCTGCTGGATAAGAGGATTCCCAGGGGTTGAGGCGAACATCAATCTACTTCTTCCCCACAGATCAGGATGTTTGAACAATCAAAAGTTGAGCAGCTCTCAGACCTCTTCTGAAATCCATGCATCCATGGCTGGGCCAGGTATTGGCTTAGAGCTCTGTGTAAGCTCACCTCTCTCTACTACCAGTGTTAGCGCCACTTCCCATCCCTTGCCTTCCCCAGCGGCTTATACTAAGAGCAGGATTGGCTGGTGCCTCTAGTCCTAGGATGGACCCTTACTAAGATAGGAATAGGTGCATACGCATGCATGCTAAGTTGCTTTAGCCGTGTCTGACTCTTTGTGACCCTGTAGACTCCAGCCGCCAGGCCCCTCAGTTCAGGGCATTCTCCAGACAAGAATACTGGAGTGGGTTGTGGTGCCCTCCTCCAAGTGATCTTCCCAACTCAGGGATCAAATCCACGTCTCTTGTGTCCTCCTCCACTAGTAGGCAGATTCTTTACCACTAGTGCCACCTGGGAAGCCCCAGGGGTAGATATACAACCCTCTGAGAGGTGTTTACAAGCAAATCTGGCTGTTTAAGCACATCAGTATGGGTTACATATGTCTGAGCCCTGTTTGCCCAACTTGTCTCATTCATAGCTTTTCTTCTCACTACAATGTTGATACAAAAATATACCTCTGGTCTTATTTCTAGTTCTTTGTGAGAAGTGCAGGGCTGTACATGCAGGAATGCTCTCCTATTGGGAAATCTGCTTCCCCTACTCACAGGATGTAATTCTTCTCATGGGTTAACTCCAGGTAGATTGGAAAAATACTGAAGCCATACATGAATCCAGCAAAAATGGTGCTGTGATCAGCTAGAAAAGCCTGCCAAGAGCACTGCAGTTGAGAGGCAACGAGTGACAGTTATGCCACCTCAGATCTAGAACAAGGATGCCATCGCCTTCTGGGGTTCTGGGATTGCATTGCCACACTGCCTGCTGGAGCTCCTGGCTTTTAAACACTGCCCTGGACTAGTCAGCTGCCCCGCAACCCGCAGGGTGCAGCCCCAGATGCTGGGCTCATTCTTCTAGCTGCCATTCACGGCTTATTTTTGCTTCTCAGTGGTGCAAATTACTTCTGATCAAAGGAAGTCTGTTGAGTTATGACCAAACACAAGGTCTTTGATAACGTAACTAACGGTGTTCGATGATCTCAGGGATTGTCCTTATTCTCTCCTAACTCTATGAATCTCCTCGTTGGTGATAAGGTTTGAAACCAAAGATAAGAGGGTTTTTTTCCCTCTTAAAAGAAGAAGAAGGAAACTCAAAAAGCAACATGAAAAATTATTTTGGACTCTTCTTGCTAGATTTGCCACTTCCTAGGAAACTGATGGCTACCTGGGTATAGGAAAGGCGGGAGAGCACACTGACGCACAGAGGCGCCCGCAGGCAGCCCACGTGTGAATTCTGTCATTTCCAAGTGGCAGCTCTTGACCTTAGGAAACCTGCTTAGCGTCTCCATGCCTCAGGTGTCTCATCTGTAAAAATGAGGAGGCTAACAGTTCCTATTACAAAGGCTGTGATGAGAATTAAAGGACAATGTTTGTGTAAAACACTCAGAGTACCTGTTGGAGTATAATTACAACTCAGTAATTGATTCAGTCGTTGTCAGATACTGTGCCAAAGCCTTTAGTACATATCTCCTGCAGTCTGACTCTTTGAGATGAGTTGTGGGAGGTCCTGGTGTCCTTGTGGGAAAGATGAGGCACAGAGGGGGCAGGTATATTGTTCTAGGTGACCAAGACAGAAACAGAACCAGGAAACCATATCAGTGCTTTATCCAAGAAGGAGCATTGCTAACAGCTCTGCCAAGTCAGAGGAAGAAATGTTACATCTACATGTTTAACAAAACCAAAAGGCAGAACCGAGCTGCAGTCCCACTAGCTGTTCAGTCTTGACCACATCACTCTCTGTGAAGAAGAGAGAAGGTGCAGAGAGAAGGTTCCAGAGCTATGTAGAACAGCCCTGGTCTTCCCTTCACCCTGCTGAGCCTCTTCGGCACTGCATCTCCTCCTGTTGGCCACCAACATATGGTCCATATGCTTCCTGGATCTTCTCTGCTTCTGCACAGAAAGCGTGGGCTACAGAGAGAGCTTTTCTTCCCCCAAGTGAAAAAAAAAAAAGACACAGCAGCTTGGAGAGGCTATTCTTTAGCTCCCTAATGTTCCCTGCTAGTTCTCTAACCATATCACTCCAGGGGCATAGATGAGAGGCTCCACTAAGGTTTAGGGGACTTATTTAAAGTGAATATTACATGGAAATGCAAAGATAAAGTACAACATGCCTGTCTCATTAACAGAGACTTAGAATAAAGTAGGGAGGTTTGCTTTCAATCCCCAAAACCTAGTCCCAGGGGCAGCCTGTGCCCCGTCCCTCCCTGGCAGGAATCTGTGGGCCACCCTCCTTTCACAGTCAGCTTTCAGCAACCTGGGATCTTCCTTTCCCTGTAAAAAGGGAATTTATTAAAATGTTCACTGTATCTTGAATTGAGAAATCAGCTGCCCAGAATCCGCGATCAATATGTTGTCTCTAGTTGATGAAGTGTTTCCTTAGACCGCGTCCCTCACGTTCCCTTCATGGTTCAGAGCTCCTGAGAGCCGGGCTAGACTCAGCCGTCAGGGCTCTAATGGCCACAGACTCTTCCTCCTCTCAGCCTCGGAGCCCGCAGTGTCCACAGCGCCCAGCATGGGCTCTGATGTGGCCCCTTACCCACCAGTGACTTACCTGTTCATAGAGGAGATCTAGAAAAGGATAGGTTCTACCCTCAGCTTACTCCTGCGTCCTTGGGACCTACATGCCTCGTCACTCACTTTGTGTCAACATCAGTCATGTCTAACCGTTTGCGACCCCGTGGGCTGTAACTTGCCAGGCTCCTCTATCCAAGGCACTTTACAGGCAAGATTACTGGAGGGGGTAGCCATTCTTTTCTCTAGGGACTCTTCCCAACTCAGGGATGGAAGCCAGGTCATCTGCACTGCAGGTAGTTAGTTTCTTTATCACCTGAGCCGCCAGGGAAGCCCACCGTTAGGACCAGCAGAGGCGTCCTATTGTTTGTCAAAGTGAAGAGATCACTTCCCTTCCCCACCCTGCTGAGCCTCTTCGGCACGGCATCCCCTCCTGTTGCCCACCAACATATGGTCCATATGCTTCCTGGATCTTCTCTGCTTCTGCACAGAAAGCGTGGGCTACAGAGAGAGCTTTTCTTCCCCCAAGTGAAAAAAAAAAAGACACAGCAGCTTGAGAGGCTATTCTTTAGCTCCCTAATGTTCCCTGCTAGTTCTCTAACCATATCACCCAGGGCATAGATGAGAGGCTCCACTAAGGTTTAGGGGACTTATTTAAAGTGAATATTACATGGAAATGCAAAGATAAAGTACAACATGCCTGTCTCATTAACAGAGACTTAGAATAAAGTAGGGAGGTTTGCTTTCAATCCCCAAAACCTAGTCCCAGGGGCAGCCTGTGCCCCGTCCCTCCCTGGCAGGAATCTGTGGGCCACCCTCCTTTCACAGTCAGCTTTCAGCAACCTGGGATCTTCCTTTCCCTGTAAAAAGGGAATTTATTAAAATGTTCACTGTATCTTGAATTGAGAAATCAGCTGCCCAGAATCCGCGATCAATATGTTGTCTCTAGTTGATGAAGTGTTTCCTTAGACCGCGTCCCTCACGTTCCCTTCATGGTTCAGAGCTCCTGAGAGCCGGGCTAGACTCAGCCGTCAGGGCTCTAATGGCCACAGACTCTTCCTCCTCTCAGCCTCGGAGCCCGCAGTGTCCACAGCGCCCAGCATGGGCTCTGACGTGGCCCCTTACCCACCAGTGACTTACCTGTTCATAGAGGAGATCTAGAAAAGGATAGGTTCTACCCTCAGCTTACTCCTGCGTCCTTGGGACCTACATGCCTCGTCACTCACTTTGTGTCAACATCAGTCATGTCTAACCGTTTGCGACCCCGTGGGCTGTAACTTGCCAGGCTCCTCTATCCAAGGCACTTTACAGGCAAGATTACTGGAGGGGGTAGCCATTCTTTTCTCTAGGGACTCTTCCCAACTCAGGGATGGAAGCCAGGTCATCTGCACTGCAGGTAGTTAGTTTCTTTATCACCTGAGCCGCCAGGGAAGCCCACCGTTAGGACCAGCAGAGGCGTCCTATTGTTTGTCAAAGTGAAGAGACATCACTTTGCTGACCAAGGTCTGTACAGTCACAGCTGTAGTTTTTCCAGTAGTCATGTACAGATGTGAGAGTTGGTCTATAAGGAAGACTGTGTCCTGAAGAATTGATGTTTTAGAATTGTGGTGCTCAAGAAGAGCCTTGAGAGTCCCTTGGACAGGAAGGAGATCAAACAAGTCAATCCTAAAAGGAATCAACTCTGACTGTTCATGGAAGGACTGATGCTGAAGTTGAAGTTCCAGAACTTTGGCCATCTGATGACAAGAGCTGACTCATTGGGAAAGATGGAAGGCAAAAGAAGAGGAGGGCAGCAGAGGATGAGGTGGTTAGAATGCGCCCCTGACCCAGTGGACATGAATGTGAGCAAACTCCAGGAGAAAGTGAAGGACAGGGAAGGACGACCGAGGGACTGACACTACACTCCTATGATGTGGCTAAACCACCAGAAATTTATTTTTTCACGTAAACTCTTCCAGAGTCTGGAAGTCTGTTTCCGGTGAAGGCTCTCTGCCTGGTTTACACGAGTCCATAACAAAGGCTTATGGAAGTCTGGAGAATAAGAAATACTTCACTCCTGGTAGTTACTCCACTAGGCAGCCAACTGGCTGCGCTGGACTCCAACACACAGTGTATACCCCAAACGTAAGCCACACTCCTTCTCAACTTAAAATCCAGAAAGACGTCTTGAGAGGGCCTGTGGTGTGCAGGGGCGAGGATGAGCTCGGGAGCCCAATTCAGACTCCAATAGCACCACCGCCTCTTGTCTGGAGGGTGTCACGGAGACCAAGAGGCAAGAGGGGCCGTCCTGGGGATGCCTGGCCTCCAAAAGGAAGGCAGCCCCAGTCAGTGCTGTCTTGCTTGTGCCACAGGGGAGGCCTCTGAAGCCCTTCATTCCTAATTACCCTTAGATAACGAATGGATACAATGGTGATGTTATTAGAGTAATTCACTGTTCATCAAGAACAAGGGGCAATTAGACTAATTCCCTATTAGTATTCACATGTCCCCTTGTGGAAGATGCTCCTACCACCTTGGGCTCCCGGGGCCCCCATTACAGGACAAGATCCCCGTCTGCAGCACCAGGCTCCATCCAGCAGGGTTATTAGGCAAGGGAAGTTATTGGCTGTGTAATTAACTATGTAATTAACTCAGAGTGTTGAATGCAATCAGCACCTCATCTAATAGAAATTTGTAATTAAATTGCATCTTTAATCCCTGAGAAAGTCTCCGGATTGGGGTGTGGGAACCAACCTGGCAGGCTGCCCCCACGTCTCCATGATCTTCAATTAGACTATTAATTGATATTCAAGTTACCTTTCTCATTCAAACCTAATTGAATTTCTCCCTGTTCCCCACGAGGTGTAATGTGTTTATAAAGATGCTCTTCTTCATCCACTGCTTGGAGAAGCCACAGCAGAGCGGTCATCACCCAGCTCCCCCAGCCACTTCCCGAATGTGAGATGTCGGCAAGTGTCCCCTGTAAGAGACTGGTGTGGGCTTTGCACTCTCCTCGACACCTTGTGCCTGAATGGCGGTCACTGGCTGGAGAGCAGCTTAATCCGCGACTAATGAATTTTACCTCCTCACTGCGTCCAAGTCAGGCGGCTGTTGCCAACATCTCCATTTTGGTTTTATAGCTCTCCTTTCCCTCTGCCAGATTTTGATGCATTCTTCCCCAGTTCCCACTTTATCCCCTGGAGCACTACCTCCAACACCCTGCCGCGTGCCCCTGAACCCACCTTCCCCCTCAAATCCAGCCCTGGGAGAGCCAGCAGCACAAATGACTTCACTTCCATGCTCGCTCGACAAAGACAAGGCTCACAATCCCAGAACCCGAGAACCTACCCCAGGCTTGGCTTTCACCTCATGCTGGAGGAGATGTGTGAGAGTGCCTTAGATAGCAAGGAGATCAAACCAGTCCACCCTAAAGGAAATGCAGCCTGAATGTTTATTGGAAGGACTGATGCTGAAGCTGAAGTTCCAGTATTTTGAGCACGTAATGCCGAGAGCTGACTCATTGGAAAAGATCTCAATGCTGGGAAAGAATAAGGGCAGAAAGAGAATGGGGTGACAGAGGATGAGATGGTTGGTTGAGTTGGACATGAGTTTGAGCAAATTCTGGGAGATAATGAAAGACATGGATATCTGGTGTGCTGCAGTCCATGGAGTCACAGAGAGATGGACACAACTTAGCAACTGAGTGGCAATGACAACAGCAACAAAGGAGAAAGGGGCTGGAAGGGGAAAGTCCCCATGGAGATGGAGGTCCAAGAGAAAGACCCAGAGACTCAGGGTTGAATGGACACAAAGACGATGAGAAACAGTGAAGGAGGCAAGAGAAGAGGAGAGAGGAGGAGAACATGGGGAGGAGAATGACGCCAACTGGAGAAAAGGGAAGGTGGAGAGAAAAGAGAGGAATGCAGCGAGAGAAGAGGGTGAGAGAGAAAGAGAGGAGAGGAAGAAGCAGCCACGTTTAATAGAGCTGTCTTCAAGGACACGGAGCATGTCAGCCAGCCAGCCAGCACCAGCCATTCGGGAAAGATCTGTGAAGGGCCTGACTATCACACAGAGGCTTCAGCTGGAGCGGAGGCTTCCAATTGCACTCTGCACCTGATAGCCCAATCTGAAATGAGAATCTTGAGGGGAGGCGTAGCCATCCTCAAAAAAGGCTGCCTTTTTTTTTTAAAGCAAAAAATAAATAAAACTTTCCCTGTCCCCTCTGCCTTGAGAAGTTTAACAAAAGCGCTTTCATTCAGAGACATCACTTATCTCCAGTGGCAATCAAGCTTAAATATGTCCCATTATCAAGCTGCCTGCTACTGTACATCGCGGTGTTGCACCAATACAGAGTCGAGTGTGGATACCACGCTTGTAATTGCTTGTCTGTTTAAAGAAACTTCAGCTCCTGGAGAGGGGAGAGGAAAAGCTAAAGCGAGTGAGACGGAGCCTGTGCCCAGAGCTGCAAGCCAGCTCTGCAGGGGTGGGGGCATCTCAGGGAGACAGGCTCGGAAGACCAGATCAGAGCTGGGGGCCACAGGGCGTGGCCGGAAGGGTCCTTTCTGGGCATCCCCAAGAACTGGGAACAGAAGGCCGACTGGGAAGGACTGTAGAGGGGAACATTTTGAACCCAATTTCAGGGTCAGATTGGGTGATTTGAGGGAGTAGAGATCAGAGGATGAGATGGTTGGTTGAGTTGGACATGAGTTTGAGCAAATTCTGGGAGATAATGAAAGACATGGATATCTGGTGTGCTGCAGTCCATGGAGTCACAGAGAGATGGACACAACTTAGCAACTGAGTGGCAATGACAACAGCAACAAAGGAGAAAGGGGCTGGAAGGGGAAAGTCCCCATGGAGATGGAGGTCCAAGAGAAAGACCCAGAGACTCAGGGTTGAATGGACACAAAGACGATGAGAAACAGTGAAGGAGGCAAGAGAAGAGGAGAGAGGAGGAGAACATGGGGAGGAGAATGAAGCCAACTGGAGAAAAGGGAAGGTGGAGAGAAAAGAGAGGAATGCAGCGAGAGAAGAGGGTGAGAGAGAAAGAGAGGAGAGGAAGAAGCAGCCACGTTTAATAGAGCTGTCTTCAAGGACACGGAGCATGTCAGCCAGCCAGCCAGCACCAGCCATTCGGGAAAGATCTGTGAAGGGCCTGACTATCACACAGAGGCTTCAGCTGGAGCGGAGGCTTCCAATTGCACTCTGCACCTGATAGCCCAATCTGAAATGAGAATCTTGAGGGGAGGCGTAGCCATCCTCAAAAAAGGCTGCCTTTTTTTTTTAAAGCAAAAAATAAATAAAACTTTCCCTGTCCCCTCTGCCTTGAGAAGTTTAACAAAAGCGCTTTCATTCAGAGACATCACTTATCTCCAGTGGCAATCAAGCTTAAATATGTCCCATTATCAAGCTGCCTGCTACTGTACATCGGCGGGTGTTGCACCAATACAGAGTCGAGTGTGGATACCACGCTTGTAATTGCTTGTCTGTTTAAAGAAACTTCAGCTCCTGGAGAGGGGAGAGGAAAAGCTAAAGCGAGTGAGACGGAGCCTGTGCCCAGAGCTGCAAGCCAGCTCTGCAGGGGTGGGGGCATCTCAGGGAGACAGGCTCGGAAGACCAGATCAGAGCTGGGGGCCACAGGGCGTGGCCGGAAGGGTCCTTTCTGGGCATCCCCAAGAACTGGGAACAGAAGGCCGACTGGGAAGGACTGTAGAGGGGAACATTTTGAACCCAATTTCAGGGTCAGATTGGGTGATTTGAGGGAGTAGAGATCAGGATGTTAGGCCTGCAGACTCTCCCACATCTCCCCTTCCTACTTGTCTTACCTCTGAGAATGGCAACATGACTTACTCATATTTCAGTCATCCAATGACTTTTTCTTACAGTCATTTAAAAATAATGGTACCCTTTCTTGCTAAGGCTATTGGTCTTCATCACAGAGGTTATGTCTCAGCTTTCTACCCAAAGCTGAAAGTGTGGTAAATCCTTAGTCCAGTTGGATCAATGGAATGATACACCCACACAGGTTAAGTGAGTCTTAATTTTTAACACCGAGCAAAGTCTTTTGTCTCACTGGATCAGCACAGGACTTCCCAGGTGGCACTAGTGGTAAAGAACCCACCTGCCAGCGTAGGAGATGTAAGAGATACGGGCTTGACCCCTGGATTGGGAGGCTTCCCTGGAAGACGGCACGGCTGCCCACTCCAGTAGTCTGGCCTGGAGAATCCCATGGACAGAGGAGCCTGGCGGGCGACAGTCCGTGGGGTCACAAAGAGTTGGATGCAAAGTCTTTTATCCCATTGGGTCACCATAAACTAAACGTGGCATAAGAGAGCTGAGGTTCAGAGCATAGGGTGCAAGCAAGAGAAGTGCAGTCAGTCCAGGTTACTGGGGTGACCTGGCCAGACCTTTTCTAGCCCCTTCCTGATGTGGAAAGTCTGAGCGCCTTTTCTGCTTTTGGCTTCAGTCGCAGACTATTGGTGCTGTCGGCGAAGATAGTATGAAGTACGTCAGTGGGTGCTCCTGCTTCCTCTCCTCTCCTGTCTAGCAGTGAAGTGCTTGCTTCAGTAGGTGGCATTGTGGTGCGTGCACTGAGCCTAAAGGACGAGGAAAAAGGTCCCCCTCTCTGCCATTCTAGTGTGTTCCCTCACTAATAAGCTAGGAGGCCTTGGCCGTGTCTTCGAACCCCTGGGTGCTTTCAGCTTCCTTGTGTGTAAAGCAGAAATAATCGTATCTGCTTTTCCAACTCTGCAGGATGATTCTAAGGATCAAATGGTGTCATGTACATGTTCTTGCTCTGAAGTACAGGGAAGTTTTTCATTTAGGATTTCTAGGAATGTTTATGTCATTAGGTTTAAAGACCGAAACTAACAACGCACGGCCCTGAAAGCTGTAGAGGAAAGACTCTTAGTGTCTTGGCCGACTTGTTGACGGTGCATCCTTCAGGGCAACATGACTTACTCATATTTCAGTCATCCAATGACTTTTTCTTACAGTCATTTAAAAATAATGGTACCCTTTCTTGCTAAGGCTATTGGTCTTCATCACAGAGGTTATGTCTCAGCTTTCTACCCAAAGCTGAAAGTGTGGTAAATCCTTAGTCCAGTTGGATCAATGGAATGATACACCCACACAGGTTAAGTGAGTCTTAATTTTTAACACCGAGCAAAGTCTTTTGTCTCACTGGATCAGCACAGGACTTCCCAGGTGGCACTAGTGGTAAAGAACCCACCTGCCAGCGTAGGAGATGTAAGAGATACGGGCTTGACCCCTGGATTGGGAGGCTTCCCTGGAAGACGGCACGGCTGCCCACTCCAGTAGTCTGGCCTGGAGAATCCCATGGACAGAGGAGCCTGGCGGGCGACAGTCCGTGGGGTCACAAAGAGTTGGATGCAAAGTCTTTTATCCCATTGGGTCACCATAAACTAAACGTGGCATAAGAGAGCTGAGGTTCAGAGCATAGGGTGCAAGCAAGAGAAGTGCAGTCAGTCCAGGTTACTGGGGTGACCTGGCCAGACCTTTTCTAGCCCCTTCCTGATGTGGAAAGTCTGAGCGCCTTTTCTGCTTTTGGCTTCAGTCGCAGACTATTGGTGCTGTCGGCGTAAGATAGTATGAAGTACGTCAGTGGGTGCTCCTGCTTCCTCTCCTCTCCTGTCTAGCAGTGAAGTGCTTGCTTCAGTAGGTGGCATTGTGGTGCGTGCACTGAGCCTAAAGGACGAGGAAAAAGGTCCCCCTCTCTGCCATTCTAGTGTGTTCCCTCACTAATAAGCTAGGAGGCCTTGGCCGTGTCTTCGAACCCCTGGGTGCTTTCAGCTTCCTTGTGTGTAAAGCAGAAATAATCGTATCTGCTTTTCCAACTCTGCAGGATGATTCTAAGGATCAAATGGTGTCATGTACATGTTCTTGCTCTGAAGTACAGGGAAGTTTTTCATTTAGGATTTCTAGGAATGTTTATGTCATTAGGTTTAAAGACCGAAACTAACAACGCACGGCCCTGAAAGCTGTAGAGGAAAGACTCTTAGTGTCTTGGCCGACTTGTTGACGGTGCATCCTTCAGGGTAAGCATCTGTTTGTTTTAAGGAAAAGATCCAGCTCTGCATAAAGACAGTGAGGACTTTCAGGACATGAAAATGGGCTTTGGATGTCACAGGTTTGTTTGAATTTCACTCCAGGGAGCCAAGCTCAGTAAACACTTTCATGTGTAGGCAGCCCCCTTAATCAAGCCAGTGAATCTTAGCCTAACCTTCACAATAAAAGTATAAATAGAACCCTGATTAAATAATTGTTATTTTCCTGCTGAGACTCTCAGTTGGGGTTCAGCCTTTACTGTAATATGTTATGCAAATGCTATACAGAGCATGTATATGTCTCCCCTGCAGCAGACTATGTCTTTAATTACACCAACACAGGACTGGGGATCAAAGGCTCGGGTTCTAGGCACTGCTCTGCCAGGGACTCACTGCACAACCTTGAGAAAGTCATCTAGCCTTCTGGAGCCTCCAAGTCCTCATTTTGTACCAGGGAGATCAAGGGTTGGCACTCATTGATGGCCCCTCCCACAAACATGGAGCCCATGTTTTCAAAAACATCTACTAATCTGAATTTATTACATGATAATTAATTCATTTCCTCAAGTCTAAAAATCAAAGGCATTTGTAACTGGTAGCCAGAGATTCTGATCAGCCTTATATAATCAGAGTTAACACACTGAGCTAATTTCAATGGAAAGCAAAGAAATGTGGCATATGAGTCTGTCAGGTAGCCTTGAGGTGGGCAGGTGAGGGGAGTGTATTGGGCTTTTTGAAATGTTCGCAATAGCTCACCGAGTTCTCTCCCCACCTATGCCAACTCCAGCGTCTCTGTAAACGGACAGGAAATCACCCACGTGTCCCCTCATTCTGAGTTCCTGTCCGAGCCTGGGAATTGAACATGCATTTATTCTGGGGATTTAAGAAGGTGTACCACCTACAGATGTCCCTGACCTCAGAAAGCTTACATCCTAGGGAAAGTTGTCATTGTTTTTCAGTCACTAAGTCATGTCTGACTCTTTGCAACCCCATGGGTTGCAGCACCCCAGGGTTCTTTGTCCTTCACTATCTCCCAGAGTTTGCTCAAACTCATGTTTATTGATTTGATGATGCCATCCAACCATCTCATCCTCTCTCACCCCCTTCTCCTTTTGCCTTCTATTTTTCCCACCATCAGGGTCTTTTCCAAAGAGTTGGCTCTTCCCATCAGGGGGCCAAGGTATTAGAGCTTCAGCTTCAGTATCAGTCCTTCCAATAAATATTTAGGGTTGATTTCCTTTAGGATTGATTGGTTTGATCTCCTTGCAGCCCAAGAAACTCTCAAGAGTTTTCTCTAGCACCACATTAATCGCCAGGAATCTTTAATTCACAATAAAAGTATAAATAGACCAAAAACTACCAGTGGGGATTTTGGGCAAATGCTATACAGAGCATGTATATGTCTCCCTGCAGCAGACTATGTCTTTAATTACACCAACACAGGACTGGGGATCAAAGGCTCGGGTTCTAGGCACTGCTCTGCCAGGGACTCACTGCACAACCTTGAGAAAGTCATCTAGCCTTCTGGAGCCTCCAAGTCCTCATTTTGTACCAGGGAGATCAAGGGTTGGCACTCATTGATGGCCCCTCCCACAAACATGGAGCCCATGTTTTCAAAAACATCTACTAATCTGAATTTATTACATGATAATTAATTCATTTCCTCAAGTCTAAAAATCAAAGGCATTTGTAACTGGTAGCCAGAGATTCTGATCAGCCTTATATAATCAGAGTTAACACACTGAGCTAATTTCAATGGAAAGCAAAGAAATGTGGCATATGAGTCTGTCAGGTAGCCTTGAGGTGGGCAGGTGAGGGGAGTGTATTGGGCTTTTTGAAATGTTCGCAATAGCTCACCGAGTTCTCTCCCCACCTATGCCAACTCCAGCGTCTCTGTAAACGGACAGGAAATCACCCACGTGTCCCCTCATTCTGAGTTCCTGTCCGAGCCTGGGAATTGAACATGCATTTATTCTGGGGATTTAAGAAGGTGTACCACCTACAGATGTCCCTGACCTCAGAAAGCTTACATCCTAGGGAAAGTTGTCATTGTTTTTCAGTCACTAAGTCATGTCTGACTCTTTGCAACCCCATGGGTTGCAGCACCCCAGGGTTCTTTGTCCTTCACTATCTCCCAGAGTTTGCTCAAACTCATGTTTATTGATTTGATGATGCCATCCAACCATCTCATCCTCTCTCACCCCCTTCTCCTTTTGCCTTCTATTTTTCCCACCATCAGGGTCTTTTCCAGTGAGTTGGCTCTTCACATCAGGTGGCAAAAGTAATAGAGCTTCAGCTTCAATATCACTTCTTCCAATGAGTATTCAGAGCTGATTTCCCTTAGGGTTGATTGGCTTGATCTCCTTGCAGTCCAAGGGACTCTCAAGAGTTTTCTCCAGCACCACAATCTGAAAGAATAAATTCTTTGAGACAGACCAAAAAAAAAAAAAAACTAAGGTATATTAGACAGTGATAAGGGCTTCACAAAGAAACAAAGCAGAAGTGCGGGGTGAGGCATGTTGAGCAAAGGCTGCAGTTGATGGCTGGGTAGTATGAAAAGTATTAGTTGCTCAGTTGTGTCTGACTCCTTGCAACCCCCTTATAAACATATAATGTTGTACTTTGCAAAAGGTACCATGAGTTATGATTTTGTGTAAATTTCTCTTGGTTTTTTGGGAAGCCACTAAAATAAAATAACCTTGGAAAATATACGAGGTCATGAGAAATACGTGGGACAGTGATACGCTAGGTGTCTCAGTGATAAAGAGTCCATCTTCCCGTGCGGGAGATGCAGGACCCCTCCATCCCCGGGTCAGGAAGATGCCCTGGAGGAGGAAATGGCCACCCACTCCAGTATTCTTGCTGGGAAATCCCATGGACAGAAGAGCCTGGTGGCCTACAGTCCATGGGTCACAAGAGTCAGACATGACTTAGCAACTACATAACAACAACCAAAAATACAGAAATTGAATCCTGAGATGCTTAGAACTACCTTTGTCATCTATAATCTTGATTTAAAATTGTCTGTGTTCATCTAAACTTTCACATCGGGTTAAATTTATGCTAAGTGAGCTATAAAAAATTAAATTCACAAATGTCTCTATCACAAACCATCATTTTCTCTATTTTATTAGGTGTTAAGATTCCACCTTAAGTTTGATTTGGGGGGAAAGGATACCTTTGGCTGAAAAACTAAAGCAGAGAGAATCACTGTCCTTGATCACATCTCTCTTCCAGTACCGGTTTCCCTTACGGAAAAGCAGGGAGGGAGAGGCGGTGATGGCCGAGCTTGTGATAACAGCAGAGGCTGCAGCAGTGCAGGGGGAGGCGGTAAAGGGCTGATTTCTTCCCCCTTGAATCCCTCAGCATGCTTGTGATGGTGGTTTGTTCTCTGCGTATTGAGGGTAGAATTTGATTTCTTCTGTAGTTGTTGCCCTAAACCTTATGACTCCATATTTTACCAGTGACACTAATCAAGTGAAAACAAAAATCTGGAGTGCTTATTTAGCACACAAGCACGCAGGCGCACGCACACGTGCGCGCACACACACACACACACGCATGCACACACAGGACTGCAAATCAAAAGCAGCCTAAATATGCTTTTCTGTGATCGCACCGTGGATATGCTGAGGGTGTCCTACAGAGGCAGGCTCGGTGGTCTTCGTTCATGCCCGACGCATGAGAAGTAAATACTATTGCCACAGGCTGTTTACTCCCGAAAAGTGGTATTTACAGGTCTCAGCGGGTGAAGCTCTCTTCCTGACTTTGCAGCGCTTTATGCAGCATCGATGGATGGAAGCTGGGTTTCCAAGGCTCCAGTTGTACGGTACCTAGGACAGAGCTAACACAGGATGCTTAAAAGAATGTTCAAGCACATCTCCGCTTTTGCATCAAGTTGAAAACAAAAGAATTATGCTTCCCATTATACAGATAAAGAAGAGAAGTTGTTGCCTATATTGGTGATGACTGCTTATCTTCAGTGGCATGGGGAGTGGAAAGTCAGATGTAAATTCAGTTTTCAATCCTGCACTTGCTGGTCATTCCATCTGAATGAGTTATTAACCCCATTGAGACTTAATTCCTTTATCTTTTGTGTGCATCAGTGCCGAAAGTAGCCCGCCAGGCTCCTCGTCATGGTTTAAATATGAGTTGAACTACAACTAGATTATACAAATGTGTTCATCTAAACTTTCACATCGGGTTAAATTTATGCTAAGTGAGCTAAAAATTAAATTCACAAATGTCTCTATCACAAACCATCATTTTCTCTATTTTATTAGGTGTTAAGATTCCACCTTAAGTTTGATTTGGGGGGAAAGGATACCTTTGGCTGAAAAACTAAAGCAGAGAGAATCACTGTCCTTGATCACATCTCTCTTCCAGTACCGGTTTCCCTTACGGAAAAGCAGGGAGGGAGAGGCGGTGATGGCCGAGCTTGTGATAACAGCAGAGGCTGCAGCAGTGCAGGGGGAGGCGGTAAAGGGCTGATTTCTTCCCCCTTGAATCCCTCAGCATGCTTGTGATGGTGGTTTGTTCTCTGCGTATTGAGGGTAGAATTTGATTTCTTCTGTAGTTGTTGCCCTAAACCTTATGACTCCATATTTTACCAGTGACACTAATCAAGTGAAAACAAAAATCTGGAGTGCTTATTTAGCACACAAGCACGCAGGCGCACGCACACGTGCGCGCACACACACACACACACACACGCATGCACACACAGGACTGCAAATCAAAAGCAGCCTAAATATGCTTTTCTGTGATCGCACCGTGGATATGCTGAGGGTGTCCTACAGAGGCAGGCTCGGTGGTCTTCGTTCATGCCCGACGCATGAGAAGTAAATACTATTGCCACAGGCTGTTTACTCCCGAAAAGTGGTATTTACAGGTCTCAGCGGGTGAAGCTCTCTTCCTGACTTTGCAGCGCTTTATGCAGCATCGATGGATGGAAGCTGGGTTTCCAAGGCTCCAGTTGTACGGTACCTAGGACAGAGCTAACACAGGATGCTTAAAAGAATGTTCAAGCACATCTCCGCTTTTGCATCAAGTTGAAAACAAAAGAATTATGCTTCCCATTATACAGATAAAGAAGAGAAGTTGTTGCCTATATTGGTGATGACTGCTTATCTTCAGTGGCATGGGGAGTGGAAAGTCAGATGTAAATTCAGTTTTCAATCCTGCACTTGCTGGTCATTCCATCTGAATGAGTTATTAACCCCATTGAGACTTAATTCCTTTATCTGTGTGTGCATGCTAAGTCACTTCAGTTGTGTCCAACTCTTTGCAACTCTATGGACTGTAGCCCGCCAGGCTCCTCTGTCCATGGGATTCTCCAGGCAAGAATACTGGAGGGGGTTGCCATTTCTTTCTCCAGTGGATCTTCTTGACCCAGGGATCAAACCTGTGTCTCCTGCACTGGCAGGTGGATGCCTTTACCACTGAGCCACCAGGGAAACCCACAGGAGTTAGTAGCGGGGGCTCATAACATTTGGCTGAAAGCTATGCTAAATGGAAAGCAACTTCAACACCATTTCTTACCATCTTACACAGAGCTGTGAAGGATACCACCATAATAGTAAATATCATATTTGCCCAGCAGTTAGGAAGCTCCTTGCCGGATGCCAGGAGTTGAGTGTTTGGGCAGAACGTGGTTCAGTGGCAAACCTCCTTCTGAGATTGGGCTGGAGGGTTCAATGCTTGTGAAGGAGGTGAGGTCTGAGGCGACCTTTGAGGCAGAGGCAGCAGTAGGATGGATAGAAATAAAGAAGGCTTTTCGGTGTCAGGGCTCAGCAGGAAAAGAGACCCGGAGAGAAGGAGGTGGCCCTGTGAGGAGCAACAGGGAAGATTCTGGCAGGGCTTGAGAACAGGGCAAGAATTCAGGAGCAGAGGACAGGGGGCATGGCCCAGCATCTCTGGAGGGCCCTGAGACCCCAGCCGAGGACCTCGGCTTTGTTTAACAGGCAGCTGCAACCGGTCAAAGACTCCTGAGCAGAGAAATGTCCTAACAGAAAGGGAGTTGAGCAGACAGTGGAGGGGCAGAATTCTAGATGGTTTGGAGGATAAAGAGATGGAAACCAAAACGGCTAGTTAATGAGTCATTGCGTTTCAGGAAAATGAGATGAGCGCCCGGGCCAGGCCTCCAGCAGTTACTGTCGGAGGGAACAGGAGAGGCGGCCACGTGGGGCGGGGCGGTGCGGGGGGGGGCGACGAGAGTTTCAGACTGTGCAGCAGAGAGGCAGCTCCTGTAAAGACACAGGGTCATGGGGAGCAGGAGACGTGGTGCAGAGGAAAGGGACATCAGACTCTCAATCAGTTGGCTTATGCAAATGTTTCACTTCAGTTGTGTCCAACTCTTTGCAACTCTATGGACTGTAGCCTGCCAGGCTCCTATGTCCATGGGATTCTCCAGGCAAGAATACTGGAGGGGGTCCCCATACCCTCCTCCAGGGGATCTTCCTGACCCAGGGATCAAACCTGTGTCTCCTGCACTGGCAGGTGGATGCCTTTACCACTGAGCCACCAGGGAAACCCACAGGAGTTAGTAGCGGGGGCTCATAACATTTGGCTGAAAGCTATGCTAAATGGAAAGCAACTTCAACACCATTTCTTACCATCTTACACAGAGCTGTGAAGGATACCACCATAATAGTAAATATCATATTTGCCCAGCAGTTAGGAAGCTCCTTGCCGGATGCCAGGAGTTGAGTGTTTGGGCAGAACGTGGTTCAGTGGCAAACCTCCTTCTGAGATTGGGCTGGAGGGTTCAATGCTTGTGAAGGAGGTGAGGTCTGAGGCGACCTTTGAGGCAGAGGCAGCAGTAGGATGGATAGAAATAAAGAAGGCTTTTCGGTGTCAGGGCTCAGCAGGAAAAGAGACCCGGAGAGAAGGAGGTGGCCCTGTGAGGAGCAACAGGGAAGATTCTGGCAGGGCTTGAGAACAGGGCAAGAATTCAGGAGCAGAGGACAGGGGGCATGGCCCAGCATCTCTGGAGGGCCCTGAGACCCCAGCCGAGGACCTCGGCTTTGTTTAACAGGCAGCTGCAACCGGTCAAAGACTCCTGAGCAGAGAAATGTCCTAACAGAAAGGGAGTTGAGCAGACAGTGGAGGGGCAGAATTCTAGATGGTTTGGAGGATAAAGAGATGGAAACCAAAACGGCTAGTTAATGAGTCATTGCGTTTCAGGAAAATGAGATGAGCGCCCGGGCCAGGCCTCCAGCAGTTACTGTCGGAGGGAACAGGAGAGGCGGCCACGTGGGGCGGGGCGGGGCGGGGCGGGGAGATGAGAGTTTCAGATTGTGCAGCAGAGAGGCATCCCCTGTAATGACACAGGGTCATGGGGAGCAGGAGACGTGGTGCAGAGGAAAGGGACATCAGACTCTCAATCAGTTGGCTTATGCAAATGTTTCACTTCCTCTCTGTCTCCCCAAAAGAGAAGACTGATAATTTGCACAATAGTGTTATTAATATCTAGAGCCTGGGAAAACAAAGGCGATGTTTAAACTTCAGACTTTTAAATCTTCCAATTTGCGCTGCTCTCTGCCTTGCTAAATTCACCGCACTGGAGACCGTTTGATGTTCTGCAAAGCCTCTCTCCACACTCTTTTCCTCTTGATAAAACATTAAATCAGTGCATTTCCCACCCCTAACCCTCCCCTTTTTCCTCTCTAAAGATGAATTTTTCTGGTCACTGAAATTCTGTTTAAATATGTGGAGTTCTGAAGGGAGCGACGGCTGCAGTAGTGATATTTCAAACCGTTCGACTTTGAGACTTCTGGCTGTAAAATAGACGCCTATTAGAGTTTATAATTCAGAAGACTTTCCTCGGGGGGGTGTGGGGCAGAGACAGGCGGAGGGCAGATTTCCCGGAGGGCGAGGAGGGCTGACATGGGGCTCCACGTGGGAACTGTGCAGACGACTTCAGGTAAATGAGCGTCTGAGGCGACCAGGAGGCACGCTCCTCTGTCATTTATCCAAGCCACGCTGTCTGTTCTTAGTCCAGGGCTGGTGCTGCTGGGAGGTGAGCGTGTGAGTGCGTGTCACGGCGTGGCGGGGGTTAGGGTGAGAGAGTGTATGGGACATCCAGGGACTTAGCAACTACTCTTGGGAAGAATATTCTAGTTCAGTGTTTCTCAAACTTAAAAAAATATATCAGTGTCCAATCTTCTATCTTCTGAGCCCTCTTAGACATTTTTTCTAATTTCCCATCACCAGGAAATTGTAATACCACAGACATGCTGTATATTAGTTTATGTGCTTCATGTCTATCTGGACTTTCTCCATAAAAAGAGTCATCTCTTCCCCTTTCCCAGCCAACCTTCTCTCTCTTGAGGGAGGTATTGTTCCTGTAGAGAGTGCCTGCGCTGACTGCAGTGGGAACAGCTCTGTGTCTCCATGATGTCTTGTATTGAAGGAACTAAAAAGAGATGAGTAGACTCAGGGTGGGGCAGGGGTTAGACGGCGAACTCAGAAAGGCACGCCTCCATCCTAACCTCAAAACCTTCAAATTTTATCTTATTACCAAATGTTCTTTTACGAAATACCTCTTTTTTCCACCAAATTACATTTGCAGATGTAATTAAAGTAAGGATTTTGAGATGAAATTATCCTGATTTATCAGAAGAGGCAAGTGCCTGTAGTTGTATCTGACTCTTTGTGAGTCCCTGGACAGTAGCCCCCCAGGCTCCTCTGTCCATGGGATTCTCCAGGCATGAATACTGGAGTGGGTTGCCGTTTCCTTCTCTGGGGGATCTTCCCCGCCCAGGGATCCAACCCCGCTCTTCTGCACTGCAGGCTGATTCTTCCTTGACTGATCCACCAGGAACGCCCTAAGGATTCCTGACGAGTGTCTCTAATCTACTAAGTGTTTGGCCTCACCTTTTAGAGACTTCTACTTACATGTTCAGTATTCCCATCACTGTGAACTTGTGATTAGTTCCCTACACATCCTACGCTCTTTGTCCCCAGGCCTTTGTATATATCTTTTTTTTTTTTTCCCACTCCTAGTACCATTTCTTTCTTTTCTGCCTGGTAAACACATGGGCCTTCATCAAAAGCCATCTGTAAGAGCACAGCTGTTCTGCTGCCTTTCCCAGCTTCTAGCCAGCTACGCCTCCTCCGTGCTCCCAGGACCTCTGCCTGTGATGGTGAGGGGCACCCATGGGCGATGCTCCTTTGGCTCCACCCTCCCCACCTCCGCCCCCTCACACATACTCTGCCCTCTACAGGATCGGAATCCCTAGGGAAGCATTGTTGCTTTCCCTTCCTGTATCTCTACCAGCTAGCACTGGGCCATGGGCATGCGCCATTTATGTTCTAGAACTTAGATATTCATGTTAGATAAATGAACCTCTTGGTTTGCTTCTACATATATAAAATAATGATAGTAGTAAAATAACAGTATAGCCTATTCACCGTAATAAGAGAAGAATATGGTAATGATGCTGTCGGGTTGGGCTAAACGTTCATTCAGGGTGCCCCAGTGGTGGTGTACTCCTCCTGAAATAATAATTAGATGATGACGAAGGGATGACAGTGATGAATTAAGGACAGTGACAAATTCCTGAGTCAGGCTCCACCCTAAACATTTCTACATCCACTCGCTCTACCTCAAGATGTTCTGCGCGCCTGCCCCGTCGCTCAGTCGTGGCAGACTCTTTGCACCTCCATGAGCTGTAGCTCCCCAGGCTCCTCTGTCCATGGGATTCTCCAGGCAAGAAGACTGGAGTGGGTTGCCATGTCCCGCTCCAGGGCATCTTCCCGACCAAGGGATTGAACCTGGCTCTGCTGCATTGGCAGGTGGGTTCTTTGCCAAGGAAGCCTCCAAGAGTCACTACAGGTTATTAAATTATATCCATTCCACACGGACTCAGGAAGGTTAGACAACTTGTGTAGAGCCTCGGAACTAATTGGTGGGATGGAATCCAATCCTAGATCTGTCTGATTGCCTGGTCGGTCCACTACAGTCTTTAATTAAAGGCTTTCCAATAATAAATCATGGAGGTGGGCAGCCCCGTGGAATGAGAATTCCTGCAGGCTCTGAGACAGGTGTGCAAAGGTCCTTCAGGTGAGGCACGGGAGAGGAGAAAGAGGCAAATTGCACTCCTTCCCCCAGCAGACCAGTGAAGAACAACTGGAGAAAAGATCAATAGCCCTGGCGGGAGAGGAGAGGGGGTGTCAGAGGGAAGGCTCAGGAAAGAACCCCAAGTCTATTAGGAAAATATCTGAGGGTCTGAAGCTGAGAGGCAGATCCAATTAGCTGACAGATATATGGATATATTCAGGATGGAGCAGTGTTGTAAAGGGTTGCGCTTGGCCTGGAGAATATTGATGAGCTTTTAAAATTCAGTGGACACCAACACCAATGTTGTGAATGCAAGCTGGATCTGAGCAACGCTGTACACAGTAGACACATGCAGCCTAACTCATCACCTGCAGCTGCTGGACGTCCTTGGTCCCTAGCAGCTGCCCCTCCATGGGCTTTCTGATAATCAGGGGTTTCCCAGGGCTTCTTTTGGGAAAACCTTCCTCTATGGTCCTCCACCACTTGATTCAGTAAGGTCTTGACCAAGGGGACTGGAGTAGTAAAATTTCAACAGACTGAACTTGTGCTGCAGCCCCTTTGTATAATTGTGACTTCATTTTTAATCAAAAAATTGTTTTAAATTAAAAAAAATTATATTAGAGTACAGTTGATTGACAGTGTTGTTTTGCGGGCTTCCCTGGTGGCTCAGTGGAAGAGAACCCACCTGCCAGTGCAGCAGAGCCGGGTTCAATCCCTGGGTCGGGAAGATCCCCTGGAGAAGGTCAAGGCAGCCCGCTGCTGTATCCTTGCCTGGAGAATCCCAGGACAGAGGAGGCTGGCCCCAAGCGTATAGCTCTCCAACGGAGTTTCACCCTACAGGGATTGAACCTGGCTCTGCTGCATTGGCAGGTGGGTTCTTTGCCAAGGAAGCCTCCAAGAGTCACTACAGGTTATTAAATTATATCCATTCCACACGGACTCAGGAAGGTTAGACAACTTGTGTAGAGCCTCGGAACTAATTGGTGGGATGGAATCCAATCCTAGATCTGTCTGATTGCCTGGTCGGTCCACTACAGTCTTTAATTAAAGGCTTTCCAATAATAAATCATGGAGGTGGGCAGCCCCGTGGAATGAGAATTCCTGCAGGCTCTGAGACAGGTGTGCAAAGGTCCTTCAGGTGAGGCACGGGAGAGGAGAAAGAGGCAAATTGCACTCCTTCCCCCAGCAGACCAGTGAAGAACAACTGGAGAAAAGATCAATAGCCCTGGCGGGAGAGGAGAGGGGGTGTCAGAGGGAAGGCTCAGGAAAGAACCCCAAGTCTATTAGGAAAATATCTGAGGGTCTGAAGCTGAGAGGCAGATCCAATTAGCTGACAGATATATGGATATATTCAGGATGGAGCAGTGTTGTAAAGGGTTGCGCTTGGCCTGGAGAATATTGATGAGCTTTTAAAATTCAGTGGACACCAACACCAATGTTGTGAATGCAAGCTGGATCTGAGCAACGCTGTACACAGTAGACACATGCAGCCTAACTCATCACCTGCAGCTGCTGGACGTCCTTGGTCCCTAGCAGCTGCCCCTCCATGGGCTTTCTGATAATCAGGGGTTTCCCAGGGCTTCTTTTGGGAAAACCTTCCTCTATGGTCCTCCACCACTTGATTCAGTAAGGTCTTGACCAAGGGGACTGGAGTAGTAAAATTTCAACAGACTGAACTTGTGCTGCAGCCCCTTTGTATAATTGTGACTTCATTTTTAATCAAAAAATTGTTTTAAATTAAAAAAAATTATATTAGAGTACAGTTGATTGACAGTGTTGTTTTGCGGGCTTCCCTGGTGGCTCAGTGGAAGAGAACCCACCTGCCAGTGCAGCAGAGCCGGGTTCAATCCCTGGGTCGGGAAGATCCCCTGGAGAAGGTCAAGGCAGCCCGCTGCTGTATCCTTGCCTGGAGAATCCCAGGACAGAGGAGGCTGGCTTCAATCCATGGGGTCCCAAGGAGCCAGACACGAGTGAGCAACTGAGAAACAACAGATGTGCTGGTTTCGGTGTACAGCCAAGTGATCCAGTTACACATCTACATGTGTCTACTCTTTTTTTTTTTTTTTTTAAATCCCATTTAGGGTATTACTGAGCACTGAGCAGAGTTGTCTGTACTCTACAGTAGGTCTTTGCTGGTGATCCATTTTGAATACAGCAGTGTGTACATGTCCACCCCAAACTCCCTAACTGTCTCGCCCCCCACCCTCCCTCTGGTAACCATAAATCCTCTCCCTGTCTAGGAGTTTGAAACAATTGTGACTTTAGTAACAGGTTAACCAGTCACAGCCTTCTACCCAGGCTGTCAAACGCAGGAGCCAGGGGCCCAAGGGAGGAGGTGTGTATTCCTTCCACGTGGTGTGGTACTTTTTTATCTGTTTAAAAATGATATTTCAAATTACTAAACAGAATCAAGGGAACGTTTTTCACTGTTAGGCTTTAAGTCTGTTTTCTTTTTTCCAAATTATCCTGTCTCCCTTATCTCTCTCCCCTTCCCCCACGAGCTGTGGTATTGAAAGGCAAATTTCCTGGAGGGCTGGGGAGGCGGGTGTCGAGAATTAGCATATCAAACAAACCCAATAAACCGCATGGAAATTAGCAGAATCCCGACTCTGACACGGAGTCGCGCTACTAAATTGAGGTTAATGTGACCCTGTCCTTTCTGTTTTAAACAAAGCTGGGTAAAGAGAGTAAGTTCTCTTCCGTCTCCCTCTGGGTCCATTGGAATTCCTCCCCTGCCGTGAAAATAAAAACAACAAAAGAAAAGGAGAGGGAGAAAAAAAGAAAAAGGAGAGAGAGAGAGAAAAAAAAAAGATCCCAAACATGTTAGTGGAATATATATGTATATTCTCTGATATATAACTTAATAAAAGTTTATGGACCCAGGATAAGGGAGCCACACTGAACAGATGCAGTGGGACTGAAATATGGTCCAATTAAGTCTGTAACAGGGTGAGCTTTACTTTGAACATTCTCCAAGTTGAAATGAAAGCTTCACAGAACAGATAAATCAAGCAACATAAAATAAAAACGCTGATCTGGCACCGCTCCCAAAAGGAGCGGAGGAGGGGCTTGAGGGCGGGCGGGGCGGGGCGGCGGGCCAGCCTGCGGGCGGCTCAGTCACTTCCCAGTGTCAGGAAATAAACAGCGGCTATTTAAGCCATTCCAATTAATGCCCTCGGTGCCAGCTATTTATCTACTGAGGGGGTGGAAAGGATTGCCTACTGCAATTACACTGCTTGCTAGCAGTGCCTTTAAGGGCGCCTTGCCTTTGGGCATCGAGTCCTCTGTGGTTTAAGGCCAACCTTCCTGCTGAGGAAGGAGTCTGATCTGACAAAGTAGACAGCCAGCCTTTCCTGATGGAGCAGAACATGGCAACCCACTCCAGTCTTCTTGCCTGGAAAACTCCGCCGACAGAGGAGCCTGGCGGACTACGGTCCCTGAAGTCACGAAAGAGCTGTTCATAACTGGAACGACTCAGCGTGCATCTTGTCCTGAGCTGACCACTCCATCACCCGAAGCCAGACGGCCTCCTGAAAGCTTTTCTGTCCAGCTCTTAGGACCATGGACAGAATCCCTCCTAGCCTTTCTCCTTATTCTCTCCTTAGTAATCCTCCCTGACACGTCCTCCCCAGCCCACCGTTCCCACCTCTTCTACAGGGTCGGGTGCTCTGCCGCAGGTGCCACTTTAGCCATTGCTCAGCCGCTAAGTCGTGTCCCACTCTTGACTCCCCTGTGAACTGCAGCCCACCAGGCTCCTCCGTCCGTGAGATTTCCTAGGCAAGGATACAGGGTGGGCTTGCCATTTCCTCCTCCAGGGATCTTCCTGACTCAGGCATCGATCCAGCGTTTCCTCGTCTCCTGCATTGGCAGGCAGGTTCTCTACCACTGAGCCGTGGGACCCCCACTCGTCTACTGGAGATCCCGGACTCTCCTGAGGTCCCACCCAGGTTTTGGATGGCTAGGATATAACTTAATAAAAGTTTATGGACCCAGGATAAGGGAGCCACACTGAACAGATGCAGTGGGACTGAAATATGGTCCAATTAAGTCTGTAACAGGGTGAGCTTTACTTTGAACATTCTCCAAGTTGAAATGAAAGCTTCACAGAACAGATAAATCAAGCAACATAAAATAAAAACGCTGATCTGGCACCGCTCCCAAAAGGAGCGGAGGAGGGGCTTGAGGGCGGGCGGGGCGGGGCGGCGGGCCAGCCTGCGGGCGGCTCAGTCACTTCCCAGTGTCAGGAAATAAACAGCGGCTATTTAAGCCATTCCAATTAATGCCCTCGGTGCCAGCTATTTATCTACTGAGGGGGTGGAAAGGATTGCCTACTGCAATTACACTGCTTGCTAGCAGTGCCTTTAAGGGCGCCTTGCCTTTGGGCATCGAGTCCTCTGTGGTTTAAGGCCAACCTTCCTGCTGAGGAAGGAGTCTGATCTGACAAAGTAGACAGCCAGCCTTTCCTGATGGAGCAGAACATGGCAACCCACTCCAGTCTTCTTGCCTGGAAAACTCCGCCGACAGAGGAGCCTGGCGGACTACGGTCCCTGAAGTCACGAAAGAGCTGTTCATAACTGGAACGACTCAGCGTGCATCTTGTCCTGAGCTGACCACTCCATCACCCGAAGCCAGACGGCCTCCTGAAAGCTTTTCTGTCCAGCTCTTAGGACCATGGACAGAATCCCTCCTAGCCTTTCTCCTTATTCTCTCCTTAGTAATCCTCCCTGACACGTCCTCCCCAGCCCACCGTTCCCACCTCTTCTACAGGGTCGGGTGCTCTGCCGCAGGTGCCACTTTAGCCATTGCTCAGCCGCTAAGTCGTGTCCCACTCTTGACTCCCCTGTGGACTGCAGCCCACCAGGCTCCTCCGTCCGTGAGATTTCCTAGGCAAGGATACAGGGGTGGGCTTGCCATTTCCTCCTCCAGGGGATCTTCCTGACTCAGGCATCGATCCAGCGTTTCCTCGTCTCCTGCATTGGCAGGCAGGTTCTCTACCACTGAGCCGTGGGACCCTGAGGAAGCCCTCAGGACATCCAGTCTCAGCTGGAGAATCCCGGACTCTCCTGAGGTCCCACCCAGGTTTTGGATGGCTAGGATAGAGGGCCTGCCTCGGAGCACCAGACACCGACTGCATGGTGTGCTTTGCACGCGAGGTAGGAAGATCCAGACGTTCAGGCCTGAGAATCCAGGTGATCTCATTTGGCACCAGTCAGATCAACAGGCAGAGTGATGAGATACATCTTCCTTGCTTCCTCTCCAGTGCACAGGCTTTCCCCGTGGCTCAGCAGTAAAGCAGCTACCTACAGAGCAGGAGATGTAAGAGACCCGGGCTCAATCCGTGGGTCTGGAGGATTCCTGGAAGAGGGCATGGCAGCCCACTCCAGTATTCTTGCCGGCTGAATGCCACGGACAGAGGAGCCTGGTGGGCTACAGTCCATGGGGTCCCAAAGAGTTGGACGCAACTGAGCACACAAGGCACTCCTGATACACTAGAGTCTTCGCCATGTGAGGGGAGACACATTGTTTTACTTACTGCTGTATACAGTATCTGCAATCCTCTCTCACTGCAAAATTAACATTTGCTGAGGTCTGCTTTCTAGCCTCTTACCTTCTGAGATGGTCCACACCCTATGGAGTCTGTTTCTCTCTAAACAAATCCATTTCTTATCTATATATATAAAAAAAAAGAAGGCTTCCCTGGTGGTCCAGTGGGTCGGGAGTCCGCCTTGCAGTGCAAGGGGCGTCGGTTCCATCTCTTGCCTGGGAAGATCCCACGTGCCGCTGGACGGGTGTGTCCAATTGCGAGCCAGCGCTCTGGAGCGCATGCACCCACGGATGGTGCTCTGCAGTGAGGGAGGCCCCTGCAATGGGAGGCCCACACAGGCCAAAGAACAGAGGAGTTTGAAAATAAATAAATAAAAAAACAATAAAAGAGGCCAAAATTAAAAAAAAAAAATCTGCTTTCCAATGTGGGGGACACAGGTTCAGTCCATGAGAAGGGAACTTGAGATTCCTCATGCTGTGGGTCACCAAAGCCTGCGTCTAGAAGCTGCAACTAGAGAGCCTGTCCCACAACCAACAAAGATCCCAAGTGCTGCAACTAAGACTAAGACCCACTGCAGCTAAATAATAATTGAAAAAAAAAATTTTTGTTGAATGAATAGAAGCAAGTAGCCCATTTCACTGATGAGGAAACTGAGTCCCAGACTTTTTTTTAAGGTTTCATTGCCGTTTTAAACATTTATTTTGTTTCCCCTTTAATTTATTTATTTTTAAATGGAAGGATAACTGCTTTACAGAATTTGTCGTTTTCTGCCAAACCTCAACCTGACTCCACCATAGGGATGTGTAGGGCCCCTCCCTCTTGACTCACTGTCAGAGCCTGCATAGCTGGTGGATGACAGAGGCTGAATTCAAACTAGGCCTCCCTCACCCCACAGCTCATGTTTCTCCACGTGCATTTGGCTGTGCTTCTGTTCCTACACGTGCCCCTCTTGGAGCAGGCCCCAGCCTCCCAGTGCCCACCCAGTGAGCTGCAGTTGAGCCTTGGGTACCAGTGTGGGGAAGTGGCGTGGGCTGCAGGCTGGGATGCATGGGAACAGCACCCCGGTGTCCCGTGCAGAGCTCTGCGGGGTCTCCACCTGTGCTGGTGCTCATCGGTGAAAGGCCGGTTACCAGGTGCCTCCTAGAGAGGGTGTGAGAAGCTGATAAGACCCGGGCAGGAACGGGAGTGGAAAAGCCAAAAGGTGACATCCACCTCTGATTGCAAAGCATTCAATGCAAAGACTCGCAGCTTCCGCGGTAAGAAGGAAGGCAAAGAAAGGGAGACAGAGGTGAGCTGCTCTCATCGCTTTCTGACTACAGTAAGCGCCCCGATTATTTGCATTCTGAACCCCCTTCCCTCCCCACTTCTCCAAGAAAAGGAGATTATTTTTAATTACACTTTTACATTGGATTAATGAACCTCCACAATAAGTTAATGAGCAGGACACGGCACGCGAAGATAGTGCATTTGATTATTTTCAGAGACTCTCTTAAGCTTCATTGTTTCCAGCCAGTCCCGCGGAGTCCCCCTGGTCCGGATGCAGAACGCAGGAGAGAGGCCAAGGCCCTCTGGGACCCTTGGCATCTGATACCTGAGACCCTGCCGCGTGAAAGAAACACTCTTCCTTCACGAAAGGAAAGCCCAAGACTGCTGGAAATCCTCTTGGCGGTTCTCCAAGGGAGAACGTTCTCTGATGAGACCTAGTAGCCAAAGTCCCCTTCATAATTCCTATAGAACAAGAAAGAACATCCCTGCTTCTCCCTGCCCTCTGTTTCCACGTTGTGTTTGGATCCTATCGTTACGCACTGCATTCTCGCAACACGTTCCTGACGGATGCCCCGTGTGTTCCGTGTTCTGTTGTGCTCAGCTGCTCAGTCGCGTCCAATCCTTTACAACTCCACGGGCTGTAACCTGCTAGGCTGCTCTGTCCATGGGATTTTCCAGGCAGCAGTACTGGAGTGGGCTGCCATTTCCTTCTCTGGGGGATCTTCCAGCCCCAGGGACTGAGCTCCAGTCTCCTGTGTAGCTTACATTGCAGGCAGATGCTTCAGCTGACGAGCCATCAGGGAAGTCCTAGTGTTAACGTCCCTTAAAATCAGTGACCATCCTTCTCCTGAAGCATAAAATCCAAACCCTTTGGTTCATTATGATCAGAGGTTGGCTTCCCTTTCCTGAGAAAACAACCTTGTTCTTTTGTGCCTCTGAGCGTGTAAGTGGTGTTCCTTCTGACTGGAAAATGCCTTTCTTCTTCACCTTCTTGACCCCCAGGACAAATCAGTGCGGAAGCTTTGCCTGACCTTCTGAGGCCCCTCGGGCAGCTCAGCAGCCACGCTAGAGTGCAGTGCACATCAGTCAGAACATTGAGGTGGGTCCCTGCAAAGTGTTCACTTTCCTACGTGCCTGTTCTCCTGGCCAGCCTGAAAGCAACACACAGCCTTATTCATTTGCTTTTGTGTCCCCAATTTGGTACAAATACACGGCAAATCTCAGCAAATGTGGGTTTCATTGCATTAGAGAATGAATGATTAATTTAACAAATAAGTTCGAGAAGAAGCTGTCGTGCCTGGAAGTAAAGAGAATCATGTTCCTTGAGCTTTTCTGCCCCAGGCCACCCTTGGGGGATGTTCTATTGGAAATCTGAATTCCGTTCTTATTCCCTAACTCTCCAGCTTGCTGTAGCTCTCAGGGTCCAGTTGATTCTGCCCACTGGGGCCCTGGAAAACACTCTTCCTTCACGAAAGGAAAGCCCAAGACTGCTGGAAATCCTCTTGGCGGTTCTCCGAGGGAGAACGTTCTCTGATGAGACCTAGTAGCCAAAGTCCCCTTCATAATTCCTATAGAACAAGAAAGAACATCCCTGCTTCTCCCTGCCCTCTGTTTCCACGTTGTGTTTGGATCGTTACGCACTGCATTCTCGCAACACGTTCCTGACGGATGCCCCGTGTGTTCCGTGTTCTGTTGTGCTCAGCTGCTCAGTCGCGTCCAAGCCTTTACAACCCCACGGGCTGTAACCTGCCAGGCTGCTCTGTCCATGGGATTTTCCAGGCAGCAGTACTGGAGTGGGTTGCCATTTCCTTCTCTGGGGGATCTTCCAGCCCCAGGGACTGAGCTCCAGTCTCCTGTGTAGCTTACGTTGCAGGCAGATGCTTCAGCTGACGAGCCATCAGGGAAGTCCTAGTGTTAACGTCCCTTAAAATCAGTGACCATCCTTCTCCTGAAGCATAAAATCCAAACCCTTTGGTTCATTATGATCAGAGGTTGGCTTCCCTTTCCTGAGAAAACAACCTTGTTCTTTTGTGCCTCTGAGCGTGTAAGTGGTGTTCCTTCTGACTGGAACATGCCTTTCTTCTTCACCTTCTTGACCCCCAGGACAAATCAGTGGGGAAGCTTTGCCTGACCTTCTGAGGCCCCTCGGGCAGCTCAGCAGCCACGCTAGAGTGCAGTGCACATCAGTCAGAACATTGAGGTGGGTCCCTGTAAAGTGTTCACTTTCCTACGTGCCTGTTCTCCTGGCCAGCCTGAAAGCAACACACAGCCTTATTCATTTGCTTTTGTGTCCCCAATTTGGTACAAATACACGGCAAATCTCAGCAAATGTGGGTTTCATTGCATTAGAGAATGAATGATTAATTTAACAAATAAGTTCGAGAAGAAGCTGTCGTGCCTGGAAGTAAAGAGAATCATGTTCCTTGAGCTTTTCTGCCCCAGGCCACCCTTGGGGGATGTTCTATTGGAAATCTGAATTCCGTTCTTATTCCCTAACTCTCCAGCTTGCTGTAGCTCTCAGGGTCCAGTTGATTCTGCCACGTAACAAACATTCCCAACTTTCCACTGACTTGGCACAAGGTCACTCTTGCCATGTATCAGCTGTGGTTGTCCGGGCGACCCTGTGTGCATGCCTGCTACGTTGCTTCAGTATTTCTCCCTCATGGGAGAAAATTCTATGATGATGGCTATATGCAAAAAAGACAAAAACTTGTAAAACTGATGGCTGTGTTGGCATAAGGCCTCATACTGCTTTGCATGGATACCACCATCTCGCGCCTGTCGTATACACAAATGTATAACATTCCCATTCAAATTAGTTTAGGACTTTTAAGTTCAACTGCAGCCTTGACCAAGGAATAAAAAAAATAAAGACTGTGCATCTAGTGTTTTGTCCTCTACAGAATAGAAAGCAGCACTTAGATAGAGTAAGTCACAGAAGCAGCTGAAAGTCTACACCTATAGCAATCTGATTAGCTATGCCAAGCTAAGAACCGAGGTCAGGAGGTCCAGGAAGGTTGCGAGCCATATGCGGTTACCAAGGCTTGGAGGTTTATTTTTAGAAGAAAGCGTGGTGGGTTGTTATATCTGTTTGACCCAAGAGAGAACCCTGGGAAAAATGCTGTCTCAGTCAGCACTGAAGCAGTTGGTGTCTACGGGGGTTTGTGGTGGCTATAATTAATAAGCTGAGCTATTTTTATTGGCGGCGGTGTCTGTTGCCCACAGCAGAGAGACAGAAGCAGATAGGATGTGTTCTCGGCCCTCCAGCAGCTTCCCGTGTGGAGCGAAGAGAACCAGTTCAAGAGACTGAGAGCAGTTCAAGATCCAAGCCCGGACGCGCTCTTTGTTATTATCTGAGGAACCCAGAGGGGACACGGTGGCCTGAGGGGGTCAGGGAAGGCTCACAGGGCGGGCAGACGGGCATGACAGGGAGAAGGTGGTGTGACAGGACCGAAAGAGCAGCTCCTGTGCGGCAGTGAGACCATGCCAGGTGCTGGGGGCTGCCAGTTAACTGGTCGGCTGAGGGGGCAGCAGATGACTGGAGGGGGAGATTGCTGAGCCAAGTAACAGCAGCGTCTTCCTCCTCAGCACCCTGCAACTGCCTCTCTTTAAGGATCGTGAGCTTCCTCTTCACTTGAGATCTGTGTGCTGTCGATGGATCCACATTTGCAGAGTTCAAACCCTCCGGAAAATAATCTCGCTCCTCTTCTCCTTCCCTCCCGTTGGTTCTAGCCAATATTGTGTCATATTTGGCAAGCATCCAGTAGAGTATATACATGCATTGAATTGCAATGAATTGGATTGGACTAGAAATAAATTTGAGAGCCTTATGGCCAGCAGAAGTCTATTCAGGGACAGTGTCAGCCTAGAATCTTTAACACAAGCTAAGGAATTTGGTCTTTATCCTAAAAAGCCAGGTCGGGGGGGTGGCATTTATGATGGTGGGCAAAGGCATAATGTGTGTAAAAGTCAGTATTCAGCTGACTGAAGTGGAGAGAGTCAAGAGACCTATAGACCCTTATGAATGCCTTGAAATTATCCAGGCGACAGCCTCGAGTGACAAGAAGACGAGGAGCTCAAATGCTCACAGGAGCCAGGCGGATTCCTGAGACAGGAGAAGATAATTAGGCATGTTCTTTTGGCGGACACACTTTGTTTTCTTGTTAAACGCATTAGACTAGACTTTACCTACTAAAAGCAACAGCTCTGTCCAATTTTATGAACACCTGTGGTCTTCTCAATCTGTCTTGTCGTTCTCCTGATTTCAGGAGAGTCAGAGATACAGGTAAATAGTTCTTTCCTATAACAGAAACAGCAGTCTGAGCCTGATCATGAATGGTAGCTAACGCTGGACCTCATTGCGAAGAATACTGTGAGGAGTGGTGGGCACTGGGCCAGACCAGATCCTGCACTCTAGACTGAAGTGGGTAGCTGCTATTTAACTACAGCAGGTCACTCATGAGCAGAAATACACTGATCACCAGGTCGTACTTTTGACGAGCAAGTGGAAATCCCAGACTTCCCAGAACTTCTCTGGATCTTAACGTGTTGACTGAAATGTATTTAAACACTGTAGGTGCCAAGCGAAATAGAGGTGCTGATCCCCACGTTTTTGGTTTCTGTGTATAACAGGAAAGCGTGTGGAGCTCAAAACCAAGACATGAGTCCCAACTCTGATAATCACTGACCTTGATCGTGCTCCTTAACCTCTTTGAGCCCCAAATGCTTAACATAAAAATGCAGATAACACTTCTCCCCTTGCAGGGACGTGTTCATACTCAGTCACTTAGTCCTATCTGACTGTTTGTGATCTCATGGACTGCAACACATCAGGCTTGTCTGTTCTTCACTGTCTCCCGGTGTTTGCTCAAACTTATGTCCATTGAGCCGGTGATGCCATCCAACCATGTCATCCTCTGTCGTCCTGTTGTCCTCTTGTCCTCGGTCTTTCCCAGCCTCAGGGTCTTTTCCGGAGTCAGCTCTTCGCATCAGGGGGCCAAAGTATTGGTGCATCACCCTCAGCATCAGTCCTTCCAGTGAGTAGTCAGGGTAGATTTCTTTAGGACGGACTGGTTTGAGCTCTTTGCAATCCAAGGGACTCAGGAGTCCTCTCCAGCGCCAGTTTGAAAGCGTCAATTCTTCAGCACTCAACCTTCTTTATGGTCCAACTCTCACATCCTTACGTGACTACTGGAAAAACATAGCTTTGGCTATATGGATCTTTGTCGGCAAACTGATGTCTCTGCTGTCTAGGTTTATCATAGCTTTTCTTCCAAGGAACAAGCATCTTTTAATTTTTATGGCTGCAGTCACTGTCTGCAGTGATTTTTGGAGCTGGAGAAAAAAAAAATCTGTCACTGTTTCCACTTTTTTCCCATCTATTTGCTATGAAGTGATAAGATGGATGCCATGATCTTTGTTGTTTTTTTTTTTAATTTAATTTAATTTTTTGTTGGGGGTAGGTGGGGTGGGGAGGGACAGGGGCAGGCGGGCCACTTCCATCCGTCTTCCATTTATCTGTTTTCATCCATCTTTGTTCTCTGGCCTGTGTGGGCCTCCCATCACAGTGGCCTCTGTTGTCGCAGAGCAACGGCTCTGGGCGCATGCGCTCCAGAGCTCCAGCTCGGTAATTGGGCACATCGGTCCAGCTGCTCCGTGGCACGTGGGATCTTCCCAGGCCAGGGATTGAACTGGCGCCCCTTGCACTGCAAGGCGGTGTCCTTACCCACTGGACCACCAGGGAAGCCCGATCTTTGTTTTTTGAATGATAAATTTTAAGCCGGTTTTAAGAGAGGTGACTCCCTTGCAAGGAGGTGAGAATTCAATGAGATGATAAGCAGAGTCTAAGTGTTATTGAAAAACAAACAAACAAACATAAAAACAGTTTAGGTCTTGAAGTCTGGGGTGCAGGGCTACAAGAGTGCAATTTCTCAGGAAGGGATAGTTAGGCAGAAAGATACGTGGGTTCAGCTTGGGGCAGCTGTAGGCTGGCGCCTTGGTGACATGCCCCAAGAAGTTAGTTGCCTACAGGAAGCATCCGAAACCTAGGCATGGAAATACCTTTGGTCGCAGTTCTCTAAGACACTGCCAACGGTCATCGGAGGTCCATGTAAAGAAAGGCACCTCTGTGAGTGAAGCATCTATGATTTTTAGATGAGCTCAGCTCCCCTCAGGTGCTGGTTGAGTACAGAGCCCTGGGAATGTGGAGTGCTCCGTGTGTCAAGCTGAACCAGTAGAAAACAATGGCAAAATCAAGCGGTGAAGATGATAAACACAGGCAGATCCTAGTCGCCCACCTCTGGAGAGGCTTGACATCTGTCCTATCTTTAAAGCTCAGCTTGCATTTGGTCTCAGTTTGATAAGCTCTCGCTGAAAGCCCTTTTTCTTGTCCTCGGCTTTCACCATGATGGACTGGCTGAGCCACCGGAAATTATCCTACAAAAAGAGTTGATGCTGAATGGTTTTGGCTGAGGCATTCTTTCCAGAGTTGACCCTCTTGCAGCATTGACATTGGTTGCAATCTATCCTACAGACTTCACAGAGGGGTAATCGTTCAATCTAATAGAATCAAGGGGAGGCTAGAGGTCTTGGAAGCCCTGTGTATATGTGTCTAGGCAGGTGGGGTTTCCAATGGGTGCTTTACCTGTATTCAGAGGTGCACAGGTATGCTTGATTGAGCAAGCCCACCCTAAGGGGAGAAAGCGGGCCAGCATGAGCCCACAGCGAAGCTTTCTCATGGGTAGGGGGTGAGGGTGGAGTGGGTGAGTGAGTGTGTAAACATGAAGAGAGTGTGGTAGCTGTCCCTCTATTGGGGCTCACAGGATTCCCATGCTTCATGCATAGGAATAGGATAAGACAGTGGGGAGGGACCTGACTTCCTGAAAACTCTGCACAACCCCGAGGCACGCGATTCTGTGCCGTTGACATCTGAGGGTGCTTTGTATCCAAGGGTAACCTGCAAGAGAACTCACTCCCAAACTCAACACTCACCCCCACAGCTAGCCCATCCTGCAATAGGACAAAGCAAGTCTCTAAAAAATTGTTTGTGGTTTATCTGAAGTCAAAATTTAACTTGAAATTCTGTTTTGTTGTTGTTTGTTGCTAAGTCTAGTAACTCTACTATGAAGTTTCCACTGTCAGGGGGACACAAAAGCGCCTCATTGAAGCAGTTTTTCAAGCAGCCCCTGGGGGCTTTGCAGGGGCAGGGGCGTGTAGCTTGGGGTGAGAAGCTGGAACGTATCAGTGACTCTACTAGTCCCACAGACTTGTGAAGTTTGGGACAACTTAGGTTATACATCGATGAACTTTTACAGAAAACCTGAAAAATATACATAGTTGTCCTTAAGACAGCTCTTATACTCATTTTTTATTAAAGTACAATTATATACAGTAAAATTTACACTTTAAAGTGTACAGTTTTGACAAATACAGCCATACAAACCCTCAGGCTATAGGGCATTTCCTTCAGCATCACAATTCTGCTGTGCCCTCTTGTATTCCAGGTGACGGTCTTAATATACACGTAAGAAACATTTGACAAAATTTACATACACAGATCGTCAGTCTTTTATTAAACTAGATGTAGAAAGAGTTTTTCTTAGTATGATACAGAAACAGTATGATGCCCCAAAATAGGCAAAACATACTCAACGGTAAAATATTGAAATTATGAAAATATGAGCACATGACACCAAATATCACCTCTTCCACATTATTCCAGAGAATCTTACCCAGTGCAGTAAAATGAATTTTTAAAAATTACAAAGGCTAGAAGGAAAAAAAGATAGTCATATTTCACTCATGACATGAGGTAAATCTTAATATCAAAAATTATTTATAGAAACACTCTTTCAAAGAACAAGTGAATCAGATCTTATACAGATCGCCAGATAAAGTCACTATGTAAAAATAAATTTTACGCTAATAAGACAGCAGCAACAATCCAAAACCTTAATGTAGAAATAGAGGCACGCGATTCTGTGCCGTTGACATCTGAGGGTGCTTTGTATCCAAGGGTAACCTGCAAGAGAACTCACTCCCAAACTCAACACTCACCCCCACAGCTAGCCCATCCTGCAATAGGACAAAGCAAGTCTCTAAAAAATTGTTTGTGGTTTATCTGAAGTCAAAATTTAACTTGAAATTCTGTTTTGTTGTTGTTTGTTGCTAAGTTAGTAACTCTACTATGAAGTTTCCACTGTCAGGGGGACACAAAAGCGCCTCATTGAAGTGATTTTTCAAGCAGCCCCTGGGGGCTTTGCAGGGGCAGGGGCGTGTAGCTTGGGGTGAGAAGCTGGAACGTATCAGTGACTATTACTGATGAGGGTGGGCTCTACTAGTCCCACAGACTTGTGAAGTTTGGGACAACTTAGGTTATACATCGATGAACTTTTACAGAAAATCTGAAAAATATACATAGTTGTCCTTAAGACAGCTCTTATACTCATTTTTTATTAAAGTACAATTATATACAGTAAAATTTACACTTTAAAGTGTACAGTTTTGACAAATACAGCCATACAAACCCTCAGGCTATAGGGCATTTCCTTCAGCATCACAATTCTGCTGTGCCCTCTCGTAGTCCAGGTGACGGTCTTAATATACACGTAAGGAACATTTGACAAAATTTACATACACAGATCGTCAATCTTTTATTAAACTAGATGTAGAAAGAGTTTTTCTTAGTATGATACAGAAACAGTATGATGCCCCAAAATAGGCAAAACATACTCAATGGTAAAATATTGAAATTATGAAAATATGAGCACATGACACCAAATATCACCTCTTCCACATTATTCCAGAGAATCTTACCCAGTGCAGTAAAATGAATTTTTTAAAATTACAAAGGCTAGAAGGAAAAAAAGATAGTCATATTTCACTCATGACATGAGGTAAATCTTAATATCAAAAATTATTTATAGAAACACTCTTTCAAAGAACAAGTGAATCAGATCTTATACAGATCGCCAGATAAAGTCACTATGTAAAAATAAATTTTACGCTAATAAGACAGCAGCAACAATTTTCCAAAACCAGAAAATTTAAAGATGAAATGGAGATACTTGCACATCATATCATTCATATCCAACCAATTGTAGCTTGTGTGTAAGCAACGCCTACAACTTACTAGTAAGACAAATGATCGAATAAAATAATGGGAAATCTTTCTAAAGAAGTTATGTGAATTGCAAATAAGCAAATTAGAAATTGCTCAAAATCGTCATTAGGTAAATGAAAATGAAAATCATAAGATATTCCCACATATCTACAAGAAAGACTATTATTCAAAAGCAGTGACTACCGAGTGTAGATGAAGCAACTGGAGCTCTTGCGTGTGGTTGTGTGTGTGCTACGTCACTTCAGTCGTGTCCAACTCTTTGCAACCCCGTGGACTATAGCCCACCAGGCTCCTCTGTCCTTGGGATTCTCCAAACAAGAACACTGGAGTGGGGGGCTTCCCTGGTGGTCCAGTGGGTAAGGACACCGCCTTGCAGTGCAGGGGGCGCCGGTTCGATCCCTGTCCTGGGAAGATCCCACGTGCCGCGGAGCGGCTGGACCGATGTGTCCAGTTACCGAACCGGAGATCTGGAGCGCATGCGCCCAGAGCTGGTGCTCTGCGACGACAGAGGCCACTGCGATGGGAGGCCCACACGGGCCAAAGAACAAAGACAGATGAAAAATAGACAAATGAAAGACCAACAGAAGTGGCCCGCCCACTCCCCTCCCCACCAACCTGACCCCTGCCCAAAGTAAATAAATAAATAAATCTTAAAAAAAAAAAAAAAGAACACTGGAGTGGGTTTCCATGCCCTCCTCTAGGGGGTCTTCCCGACCTAGGGATGGAACCCATGTCTGTCTTATGTCTCCTGCATTGGCAGGTGGGTCCTTTACCACTAGTGCCACCTGGGAAGCCCCTTATATGCAGCTAGCAGGAATTTAAAATGGTACAATGTGGAAAATAGTTTGGAAGATTCTTAAAAAGTCCCACAGATCCCTATCAGAAGTCCTGCCAATTCTACTTCCAGATATTTAGCCAAGAGGAATGAAAGTATGTGTCCAACAAACACATGCACTTGAATATTTTTAGCAGCTTTATTTATAATGACCCCACAATGGAAACAGCTCAGATGTCCACCAATAGGTAAATGGATAAACAAATTATGGATATTCGTACAACAGAATACTATTAATACGAAGTAATAAAAAGACAATTAAGATGTACAACAATGTAATATTGTAAATAACCCAAATGTTGACAGTAAAATAAACCAATTTCAATGAGTCATACTATTGCTATGGCATTCATGTCGATGAATTTACAAACATAATTTTGAGAGGGGGAGTCAGGCAGAAAAGTATAAATACTCTAGGTTTTTATGTATATAAAGTTTAAAAAGAGAGAGACAAGGTAAAACGTATCTCTTGTGGTTGATCTTCAATTAGTGATTACTTATGGGAAGAGGGATTAGAGGCAAAAAAGGGGTGAGAAATAGTTTTTGGGGTGTTGGAAATTGTCTATTTCTCAATATAGGTGTGGGCTTTATAGATGTGTTCATGTTGTCAAAATTTACCAATCTATACTTACGATCTTTTCTTTTACTGTATTTCTATTGTGCATCACTAAAATAGTCTTTAAACTTTGTACAAGTTTAAAAAGAAACTAAAGAGATCTGAATGGTCTTGGTTCCTGATCTTTAATATGGATCCACTAATTAATATATATATATATTTCGATTATAAACTCTAAATTAACCTACTAATGCAAGATCCCAGTACTGTTAGGGATTCACTCTGCTTGTCCATATAGACTCAGCTCATCAAGGGTAAAGACCATATTTTAATGCATCTTTGTTTCTTACTTCATGGCATTTGCCTGTCTTCTTTCAATACCATGTTTTCTTGGCCCCATAAAGATATTATCTCTCGAGCCACCCACTCCAAATTTCTATTTGGGAAATATGATCACTGCGTATTAACTGAATCACAATTCCATATACATAATAATTATGAAATAAATCTTAATATCAACTGGAAATAATTTCTTAATTTATATATCACAGTTAGTAAATTTGTATATTAAACAATACTATTGAAAGGATCATGCCCTTGCATGGACTTTTGAGGTCTCATCCATTAGTTAAAGGCCACAACAGTTTGTAGGTACATTCAAAAATCAGAGAATCTTAGGAGTCCAGATTCCTCCAGACTTAGTGATTTATGGTGATTTCTTCTAGTATTCTGGGACCGGGAGAGGCATAAAACAGTGGTTAATATTCAGACTCTGGGGCCAGAATGACTTTGATTTAATCCTGCTTCTCTACCTCCGAGCTGCATGAACTTGGGCAAGTTGCTTAATCTGTTAAGCCTCTATTTGAATTCTTGAAATTGAGATAATGATTGTTATCTCCCAGGATTATTATGGGAATTAAATGAGGTCATGTGTCTAAAGCGCTTTGTACGGCATATACCACGTACTAAACACAGCAAGAACCGTAGCTGTCAGTATTTCTAATTGTTTCTTTGGGGGAATAAACTCTCAGGAACGCACTGACATATAAGCTCACATACATTCTGGACAATTTAACTTCTATAGAGACGTGTGAACATGTCACATTCTTCCCTCCAAGACCCATCTTTGTTTCTGGCCTAAACAATAAGCGTGAGTCAAAGGCACTTTGAGCCACAGGAAAGGTAGATAAAGCTCTGTAAACAGTGCCAGCGTCCCCTGGGGAAGGGAGGAGGAATAGCAATGTGAGCATGCTGAATTCTTCAAAGGGACAAATTCTAGACCAACATTACTGGAATAATCCTGGGATGTGGAGGTGGGTTTCCCCCAGGCTGGGGCTCCCCAGGTGGCACTAGTGGCAAAGAATCGGCCTGCCTATGCAGGAGACACAGGAGAGATGGGTTTGATCCCTGGGACAGGAAGGTCCTCTGGAGAAGGAAATGGCGACTCGCTCCAGGAGTCTTGCCTTAGGAAATCCCATGGACAGAGGCACCTGGCAAGCTACAGTCCACGGGGCCCCAAATATACACGGTTTAGTGACTGAACAGCATCGAACAACCACTTCAGAAACCCATGCGTGCCCAGTCGCGAAGTGGTGCCTGACTCTTTGTGACCCCATGGACTGTATGTAGCCTGCCAAGCTCCTCTGTCCATGGGATTTCCTAGGTAAGAAAACTGGAATGGGGTGCCATTTCCTCCTCCAGAGGACCTTCCTGTGCCAGGAATCAAACCCAGGTCTCCTGTGTCTCCTTGCATAGGCAGGTAGATTCTTTGCCACTGTGCCGTGTGAAAAGACCTAAGAAACCCAGATCCTGGTAACAAATGGGGATGGTAGTTTATCATGTCCCTTTGCCATGAACGCCATCAAATACTCTGCCTTATGAATTGCAAACTTATTTCCTGCATAGAGATTATGCATGTGTTTTGCTTGGCCTACATACTGTTAAAAAATAAATTATCTCAACTGTTTTTAGAGAGGGGACACATTTTCCAGGAATGTAATGGCAACCCATTCCAATACTCTTGCTTGGGATCCCATGGACAGAGGATCCTGGCAGGCTATCGTCCATGGAGTCACAAAGAGTCAGACACGACTGAGCGGCTAACACACACCCTTTCTAGATTTCCATGCCTTGGACTCCTACATCTGGCCCATTTCTTCCATTTACATGATTTGCCTCACCCTTGCAGGGGTGGGTGTAAGACAGTGTTATCTGTTCATCCTCATAAGTTTGTTTCAAGACTTCTTGTCCCATTGTTCAGAAGTTCCTATGAAAGAATCCCAGGTGATATTCTAGGAAACCAACTCTTTTAAAACGTTCTAGAAAGAGTATTATAGATACAGGTGGAAGCTGTGTCCATTCTTCATGGATTTCTCTAATAGCTGGGGCTCTTTGGTGCAGAAGAAAACATCGACCCTCTTCTGGACTCCTCCCAAGCCTCATCTCCTGTCCTCCCCTTCTTGAAAGGGGATGGGGACATCTTTCCTAACCCACCAGCCTGCTTCCTTCAGGGCTTCTTAAACACTTATTGGTCACCATTTATATGCTTATTTCTTCCTTAATGCATGCATACATCATGGATCCCTTTCTGAAACTCCACCTTCCAGTTTACCCTGCTTTCCTCTCTGCTAAATCACCTTCACTAACTTAGATTTAGCCCTTTTATTGTTGCGAGGAATTGTGTACCCATAGCTACAAAGAGGCAGAGTCAACAGGCCAGAAAAGAAAGTTTCAAAGTCCAGTATAGTTCTCTGGGGGCATTCAGGAAGCCAGGAAGCTGTTGATCATAAAGAATGTGGGGAGGCAGGTACGCTCCCCTCAGTGCCACAGTCCTAAAACTTTTCTTCTCTCTTTATAATTATATAATTATAATCTGCACTGCAGGCAGATTCTTTACTGATCCACCTGGGAAGCCCATGAATACAACAGATAACTAGTAAGGCCCTATTTGTATAGCCCAAGAAACTCGGCTCAGTACTCTGTAATGGCCTATGTAGAAAAGAATCTAAAAAAGAGTGGACATAAATATACGTATAGATGATTTACTTTACTGCACACCTGAAACAAACAGAACATTATAAATCAGCTAGACTCCAAGAAAAAGACTTGTACAAAGTGATCCTGTTCCTTTGGGCATCTCAGTCGTGCTGGACTCTGCGGTGCTATGAGCAGACAGTGACTTTTTCCTAATCTGGTCATCTTTTTTGTGATTTGGGACCTGGTTTAACTGGCTTTGAATCCCATGTTACTTCGGGTCCATCATTTCCACTGCCCTCGCCTCCGTTTTCTGACCTGTGAAACCAAGACATGGGATGAGGAAGTCAGTCCCAGAAATTTCCTCTGGGGATTCTCTGAAGGAAGCTGCTTCCCCCCAGTCTTCTCAAGGCCAGAGCGTGACCCTTGTCCAGTCACGAACACCACAAGCTCCTCGTGGGCAGATCCTGGCCTGGGAACCAGGAGTCCGGGCTCTGCTGTGGCTGTGTGACCTAACTCAAGTCACCCTCCACCACAGGCCTCGGGTCAATTGAGAGGAGTCTTGGTAATTAGATGACCTCCCAGGCCTCGGACCCCAAAGGTCTCGCCTTGCAGTCCTAGGGGAGCAGAGAGACGCTCCCTGCTCCAGGGCCCCAGACGTCAGGCCACTCTGGACATCGAGGGCCAGGTGCCCCGGGTGTGAGGCCGTCTGGTGGTGCCTGCTTCACCAAAGCCATTCACCTCATGACAGCATTCTGGGGGTGTCCGTTTATAGCAAGGACATAAAAATTATGAACTGGATTCGCCATTGACTTCATGGCCTTTACCGACCCTATTGCCTCCATAACAGATGGGAAGTAGTCTTATGGCTGAAGCTTGGGGAAAAGAATTGTCTGGAAGGCCTTCTGCATAGAAGAAAAGAGCGAGGGAGGCCTGCCTCAGCAGGCAATAGGCTGGCATGATAATAAAGGGTGTTGGCAAAATGAAACATTAAAACACCCAATAAAACCCTAACTGCTTCATCACCAGTACTAATGAAAATATATGATTGCCTAATAAAATGCTCCACACCGGCCTCTGGCCACGGAGCTGCATTTATTAACACCTGTTCCTCTTGCTGTCTCCTTCTCGGGAAGGGTGACCTTGGGCCCAGATGGTCTGTGGCCTGGGGGATTCAGCGTGGAGGTGTTTTGGGCCAGCGGGCCCCCAGGAGAACTTAGGGGTCCAGCAGCAGCTGCTGGGCTTCTCCTTGGGCTTTCTCGGGTGACGAGGGCACAAGGGCAGGGGCTGGTGAGTCAGCCCGAGGGAGCACCCCGGCTGCAGGCTGCCACCAGTGCATCTTGCTGATGGGGACGTGCCAACTGGGCTATGGACCCCAAGGACTGACATCTAGGGGGTTTGCATCACCAGAGGGTAGCAGTCCCCTTCAGGAAGCAAAACGGGCTTCTCACTGGCCATGAAAGAAGGGAATTATTTTACCCCTCTTTAGCTTTTCCCCTGTGATGAAAATTTCACCCATTATTCAGAGGGGCTTCCCAGGGGGTGCTAGTGTGAAGAATCTTCCTGTCACTGCAGGGGACACAAGAGACATAGGTTCCATCCCCGGGTCGGGAAGATGCCCTGGAGGAGGGCTTGACAACCCACGCCAGTATTGTTGCCGGCTGAATCCCACGCGCAGAGGAGCCTGGAAGTCCATGGGGCCACAAAGAGTCAGACACGACTAAGCAACTGAGGACCTTCAAAACAGAGTCACCAAGATCACTTGATATATGAAATCCTTGAGCAGTTGCTGCCTGACATTCAGAATCAAGCCTCACATTAAAACGTGTGCACTAATTGCATTTACAGTATTTTATCATTTCCAATACTCCTGAAGCGATAAACATCACCTGTCACCTCTAACACTTGTATGATCTCATTTGATTCTAAAATAAACCTTGGGAGTTGGTCGTCTCATCATTCCAAAGTGTGCTGAGGAGATTTAGAGTGGTCTCAGCTCTTTCCATGTGGTGCCCTGGTGCCGTGACATGGCAAGAGCTTACCATGTTCCAGGCTCACCGTTGTCCGAAGAACGGCTGCCGCACCCATGCACAAATGTTATTTCTGAAATAACAGCATCAGTGTGACAGTGATGAGAGAGCTAAGGGAGCCTGGTGCCCCACCTAGAGAAGGGGAAGCAGGTACACACTGTGAGCAGGACCGCCGCCCCCAGACAAGCCCCTGGTTCCCCCAGGTCTAAGTCACCCTTTGTTAACAGATGGCAGTTTGAAAGGTTTGGGCTGTGACCGAGTTTGCCTTTTTACCTTGGTGAGACGAGAGGATGAAATTAGACAGCTTTCAGGGCTTTCTTCACTCCAGCTCCTCACGCCTCTAGTTTGTGGTTATAGAAAGGCTTGGTGGTACTAACAGGAGGGAAAGAAAAAAAAATAACATTTAGGCTTAGCTGAAAAGAGAAAAACATCCACGTCAATTAAATAATATTTCCCCCAAAATGTTCACATATCACGCCACTTAATCATCTAACAACCTATTAAGGTAAATGATTATTGTCATTCTTTTGTATCCCCAGAATTTACCTGATGCCCTCTTTAGCTTTTCCCTGTGATGAAAATTTCACCCATTATTCAGAGGGCTTCCCAGGGGTGCTAGTGTGAAGAATCTTCCTGTCACTGCAGGGGACACAAGAGACATAGGTTCCATCCCGGTCGGGAAGATGCCCTGGAGGAGGGCTTGACAACCCACGCCAGTATTGTTGCCGGCTGAATCCCACGCAGAGGAGCCTGGAAGTCCATGGGGCCACAAAGAGTCAGACACGACTAAGCAACTGAGGACCTTCAAAACAGAGTCACCAAGATCACTTGATATATGAAATCCTTGAGCAGTTGCTGCCTGACATTCAGAATCAAGCCTCACATTAAAACGTGTGCACTAATTGCATTTACAGTATTTTATCATTTCCAATACTCCTGAAGCGATAAACATCACCTGTCACCTCTAACACTTGTATGATCTCATTTGATTCTAAAATAAACCTTGGGAGTTGGTCGTCTCATCATTCCAAAGTGTGCTGAGGAGATTTAGAGTGGTCTCAGCTCTTTCCATGTGGTGCCCTGGTGCCGTGACATGGCAAGAGCTTACCATGTTCCAGGCTCACCGTTGTCCGAAGAACGGCTGCCGCACCCATGCACAAATGTTATTTCTGAAATAACAGCATCAGTGTGACAGTGATGAGAGAGCTAAGGGAGCCTGGTGCCCCACCTAGAGAAGGGGAAGCAGGTACACACTGTGAGCAGGACCGCCGCCTCCAGAAAAGCCCCTGGTTCCCCCAGGTCTAAGTCACCCTTTGTTAACAGATGGCAGTTTGAAAGGTTTGGGCTGTGACCGAGTTTGCCTTTTTACCTTGGTGAGACGAGAGGATGAAATTAGACAGCTTTCAGGGCTTTCTTCACTCCAGCTCCTCACGCCTCTAGTTTGTGGTTATAGAAAGGCTTGGTGGTACTAACAGGAGGGAAAGAAAAAAAAATAACATTTAGGCTTAGCTGAAAAGAGAAAAACATCCACGTCAATTAAATAATATTTCCCCCAAAATGTTCACATATCACGCCACTTAATCATCTAACAACCTATTAAGGTAAATGATTATTGTCATTCTTTTGTATCCCCAGAATTTACGTCTAATTCAAGTTAAGACAATTGCTTAGAGCACACTGGCGCTGACATTTTTTTTGGCCTGGAGTCTCTCCATTACACCACATCCGTTCCCAGGGACAGCCTCGTCTTGAATTTCCTCGTCTCTAGCAGAAAGACCCTTGGACCCTAAACACTATTATCTGGCTTACGATGCTCTCTTCTCATAACGTGCCTCCCAGTGAAGGTACTTTATTACTGGCTATATCCTCAAATACATTTCTCCTTTCCAGCCACTACAATTTTCACAAGCAGAGGGGCGTTGTTAACTCGAGTTTTCCTCGCCGGACTTGACGCGGGTTGATTGCATTTTGCTGACAGGCACCCCTCCTGCTGTGTCGCCACTGCGGTCCCCTATCATTTCTGCTTCCCAGGCTGGCAGGGCATGTGGCTCTGCAGCGTCTTTTCTCCACTCCAGAAAGAATAGGATAGCACTGCTTTATGGGTGAAAATAAAAGGCTCATATAATGAGAAACTCAGATTATTGCTTTCCTACAAGGGAGAGAAGAAAATCTTACCGACATGAACTTCCCCTCTGTCTTCCCTCCCTCCTTCTTATCTTCCCCATCGCCCACTCCTCTTTATCTTTTTAAAGTGTAGATCATTTGGAAAGCATCGTTTTACAAACCTTTTGGGGAGATGTATAAATAGTGACAGCCTTATTAATGGTGTTCTAAAGACTCATTTTATGGGATTTAGATATGATTCACTAGAGGCTTTCCAGGTGGTGCTAGTGGTAAAGGACCAACCTGCCAGTGTAGGAGATGTAAGAGATGCAGGTTCAACCCCTGAATAGGGCAGACCCCCTGGAGAAGGGAACAGCTACTCACTTCAGCATTCTTGCCTGGGGAATCCCATGGACAGAGGAACCTAGCGGGCTACAGTCCACAGGACTGCGAAGAGTCTGGTCGTAAAGAATTCAGACACGACTTAGCACACAGCACGCATGGTATCACCGGCCAGAATGGAGTGAGTAAAATCTTTTCAGCAACTCACTGGGAATGTTTGCACCCAATTCACCAGTCACTTAATGGAGTCTTTAATAGCAAAGGCACAGGTCACTCAGGACTGGCTGAGAGGAAATGGCCCATGGGCATAGAGCCAGAGGAAGGGACCAGGCTGGCAGGAGGTCAGAGCCGGGGCTTTGAGAAAGAGAAGCACTTCAGGGAGAGGACTGTTTTGCCGAAACGTTTCACTTTCACCTCAGGTTCAAAGATTTGTTAACAAATAGCCACACGTTATATACAAATGAATACTACCATTATTTATTAGAGAATTACCTAGCTGACTCTCAGTACACTAACATTCACAGACAGGAGAAGTAGAGACAGCAGAGGCTGCATCACCAGACTGGGTTTGGACAACATCAGACTCAGACAGCGCTGGGAAGTCCCAGCCGGGGGAGGGTCCCAGGCCCGGCGTCTGCTCCCGGGCAGCCTTCACACATTGCAGGCAGAGCTCCCGCTTGCGATCGCAGGATGTGAACGGATAGCCTCATCAGTCTGTGAGCAAACCGCAGCTCCGGTTTCACGTTAATGCTCTTTATTTGCTTCTGCAAGTCTTGGAGTTTGCTAAGTCCCTGGAAAAAGGTTGGCCAACCACTCCTGGAGAATTCTGGAGACTACGGCGCCCAAGGCTACCAGGAGTGATAACAGAAAAGATGGGAGTCTCAAGAGAAAAGTGTCCCCTTTCTCCGTTTGGTACAGATCTGACACAACCCAGGACAGGCTGGGGTCTGCAGTCAGGACGTCAGAGGTCAGGACCAAGAAGGAGTGGAGGGCGGAGCTTGCAGAAGAAGGCTCTACACAGCGGGGGACCGCGGAGCCAAGGACTGACCCCCTCTTTGCTTTTTCACCAGCTGCGTAACTTTAAGCAAATAACGAACTCTCAAAGAATCGGTTTCCTCATCAGCAATGTGAGAAAGCTCTCATGCCACGTGGTTAACTAAAAGTACTAAGTAAGACATTACATTTGGGACACTATACCCAGTTCATAATTAGCACCTAATAACTATGTGACATCACCATGCAGGTTTTCTTTTCTTTTTAAATAAAGGCGATACTATAGAATCTGTAGGGCGTCTCCCCCTTTTTTTTTTTCTGCAGCTATCTCCACTTTGTAACTCACACTTTCCCTTAGGGGAAGTTATGGGAGGAAATAAATGGAGAGGATTGCACTGAAAACCTCTCTGAGTGAGTAGTGAATATGTCTGTTCACTTGCTCCAGTCTTGTTTGACTCTTTGCGACCACATGGTCCACCAGACTCCACTGGCCGTGGGGCTCTCCAGGCAAGAATTCTAGAGTGGCTTGCCATGTCCTCCTCCAGGGGATCTTCCCAACCCAGGGACTGACCCCAGGTCTCCTACATCTCCTGCATGAGCAAGTGAGCTCTTTACCACTAGCGCCACCTGGGAAGCCCGAGTAGTGAATGGTCCGTGCTGAAATGGTTAAGAGATCCAAACTTGCAGGGAGCTGGCTTAGAGGAGGGATGAGGCTGAAGAGGAGGTTCAGAGTCCTTCAGTCCTTTGTGTCTAGGTCTGGGGTGCGACTCCTAGAGAATCCAAAACCCAGCGGTCAGGATCCAGACTCCATTCTGGTCCTACTGATAGTTCACGGTTAGCCTTCAGGTGTGCGCTGCCTCCAGAGCCGGAGCAGCCCCCCAGCCCCCCTTGTGACTCAGACAGCCTTGGCGAGGAACTCGGGCCTCTCAGGCAATGAGCAGGCGGGGACGGGGAGCAGCAGGAAGCGCAGAGAGAATGGCCACGGCTGCTCTAGACAGAGGCAGGATGGGAAAATGCGATTTGGTCATTTGTGCTTCTGTTAGTCACTCAGTCTGTCCGACTCTGTGGGACCCCAAAGACTAGTCTTCTGGCTTCTCTGTCCATGGAATTCTCCAGGTAAGAATCCTGGAGATTCCTTTTCGAGGGCATCTTCCTGACCCAGGGACCAAACCCAGGTTTCCTGTGTTGGAAGCCGATGCTTTAGCGTCTCAGCTACCAGGGAACATTTTCAGTCGTTTATTCACCAGTAAATATTTATGCAGTGCCCACTCTGTAAGTCATCGATTTATGCTTTCCTGTTTTTGTGCCAACCTTCTGCTTTCTGTGTCCCCTCCGTATGAAAATGTAGGGACTGTAGGAGACAAAAAGGGAACTACGGAGAGTCTGCAGCAAGGCAGGCTCACCCACAGGGAATGTGCAGAGAGGCGCTCCTTCAACCACATGCGTTGAGACCTATGCTGGCCGGGCATCGTGATGAGCACTGTAAGAAAAACAAAGATGAATAAAACATAGTGCTGCCTCACAGTCCAGTGGGTAAGACAAACGCAAAGGAAATATGAGGAACCCAGAGTGATGCACGGTGCAATAGAGCAGTCGGGAGCAGACACCGGGAGAAATCCTACCTGCTTAGGGAGGGCTCTCTGTCTGGTGTTCGGCAGCTGAGAACCAGACCAGAGAGGGAAGTACGCGCTGGAGGGAGGAGACCTTCACCCTGGCTGGCGGGGGAGAGGAAGTGCCAGCCCGGGGATGGCGGTGCTGGGATTAATGAGCAAAGCACCAGGCTTTGGGATAGATTTGGGGTTTTTCTTTTGTCCTATAGAGTGAAGGTCAGTCATTTAAACATAATATTTACAAGTCACAATGCCCAGAGAGATCATGACGTAGAGTCATTTAGCCAGAAACTGCCAGAACCCAAACGGCCGCCATCCGTGGTTTCTCGGGGGTTTCTGCAGGGAAACGGCAGCCCCTCAAAGGCAGAGCAGCAGGGGGTGTAAACTCCCAGGTCTTGTTTCTGTAATGGGTCTTCCCGTTCAAATGTTCTGCTAGTACTGAATAAATGTTTACTGTGGTTACTAACAATAGCATCTCAACAAAATTCCTGGCTGGTCCAAGCGGCTGTTCTACCAGCGATATTACCCCTTTGACCTAAACTTCAATCCATTCTGTGGCAGCCCGGAGGCCAGTTAGAAGGTGAAGATTTGGGGAGATGGGGCAGGAGACTCTACACCCTAGTGCAGAGGGGAGACATTGGGGTCAGAGGGCAGACCAGGGTGAGAAGCACGATGGTAGCGTTCCTGGGCATGGCAAACCTTGGTCCACGAAGATTTTTTTCAGATCCATTTACCCAAAATGCCCACTCTGTAAGTCATCGATTTATGCTTTCCTGTTTTTGTGCCAACCTTCTGCTTTCTGTGTCCCCTCCGTATGAAAATGTAGGGACTGTAGGAGACAAAAAGGGAACTACGGAGAGTCTGCAGCAAGGCAGGCTCACCCACAGGGAATGTGCAGAGAGGCGCTCCTTCAACCACATGCGTTGAGACCTATGCTGGCCGGGCATCGTGATGAGCACTGTAAGAAAAACAAAGATGAATAAAACATAGTGCTGCCTCACAGTCCAGTGGGTAAGACAAACGCAAAGGAAATATGAGGAACCCAGAGTGATGCACGGTGCAATAGAGCAGTCGGGAGCAGACACCGGGAGAAATCCTACCTGCTTAGGGAGGGCTCTCTGTCTGGTGTTCGGCAGCTGAGAACCAGACCAGAGAGGGAAGTACGCGCTGGAGGGAGGAGACCTTCACCCTGGCTGGCGGGGGAGAGGAAGTGCCAGCCCGGGGATGGCGGTGCTGGGATTAATGAGCAAAGCACCAGGCTTTGGGATAGATTTGGGGTTTTTCTTTTGTCCTATAGAGTGAAGGTCAGTCATTTAAACATAATATTTACAAGTCACAATGCCCAGAGAGATCATGACGTAGAGTCATTTAGCCAGAAACTGCCAGAACCCAAACGGCCGCCATCCGTGGTTTCTCGGGGGTTTCTGCAGCAAACGGCAGCCCCTCAAAGGCAGAGCAGCAGGGGCTGTAAACTCCCCAGGTCTTGTTTCTGTAATGGGTCTTCCCGTTCAAATGTTCTGCTAGTACTGAATAAATGTTTACTGTGGTTACTAACAATAGCATCTCAACAAAATTCCTGGCTGGTCCAAGCGGCTGTTCTACCAGCGATATTACCCCTTTGACCTAAACTTCAATCCATTCTGTGGCAGCCCGGAGGCCAGTTAGAAGGTGAAGATTTGGGGAGATGGGGCAGGAGACTCTACACCCTAGTGCGGAGGGGAGACATTGGGGTCAGAGGGCAGACCAGGGTGAGAAGCACGATGGTAGCGTTCCTGGGCATGGCAAACCTTGGTCCACGAAGATCCACTGCTGTTTTTTCTTTTCCTCCCAGATTTAGAATGAGACCAGTGATCAGGGCAGCTGTCTTTCCCTCCTAGGAAACAAGAATATATTTCCAGCGGAAGAATAATTTCTTACTTTCATTTCTCAGACATCCTCTATGTACCAACACTCATTAAATAAGGCTTCAGTCACACACTCCAGGCAAATGAATTTGACTTAAGATTTCAATCACAATGAAAATGCAATTATGCAGAGTTAACATTTGGGAAATAGGCAGCCCTTCCCCCATGGATATCTTTTCCTAAATTGTCTAGTAGTGCATCTATCCTGTTCTGGTTAGTTCTGCTAAAGGAAAATACAGAACCCTGCATGGCCCTACTGACTGGCCTAACTCGCCTTTTCCACAGGAAGACAAGACCATCCTTAAAATTCTATCTCAGAGCTGGCAGAAAACTCTACTAACAGTTGGTGTTTAATAAATGCTGACTCACAAGGAGGGAACTGCTTTACTACCAAGGTTTGAAAGAATCAGTCTTTTTTTTTTTTTTCTTTTTCTCAAAAAAGACAGCTCTTATATTCACATGGGATCATTTTAGCAATAAATTGAACTTCTAAGTTTAAGAAACTATGGTGTATGGTAAAATTTTAATAGAAGTTTCTGTGTCTCAGAAGCTTACAAACTACATAGAAAATATAAAAAATACGGTACGTCGATAAACTTAATTTTAAAATCAGACATTTAACATAAGGTGGTAAATGTTATAGAAAAAGTGTCAGGTGGGACTTGACCTTGTAGACACTGGTGGGGAGAGTGGTCAGGATGGACCTTATTTAGCAGGGACAGCTGGCCGTGGGCTCAGAGGAAGAGGCGACTGTCATGAGGCTGTGGCAGGCGGGACCCTGTGCGAGAGGGAATAATTCAGCATTTGCTTCTTCCTCCTCCTGCTGGCTTCACCTTGTGGGTTTGTGAGAATGTCCGTGTCAGTATTGATGGCATTTGTGTGTATCTCTGTCTGGCTTACCAGGCGGTGCAGTAGAGGCCGGCTCAGGCAGAGGTAAAGCAAGGGCTCAAGAACACAACGCCATTGTTAATCAACTACGCGCCAGTATACAATAATTTTTTTAATTAAAAAAAAAAGAACAAAATAGAGGGGTTGTTGTGGGGCAAGGCAGGAGTTCAGTAAACTTGAAGCTCAATCCAACAGTTGATTCCATTCCTTCCATTTCAAAGAAGAGGGTTTGAACTCTTAGCACAGCTGCTAAGCAGCGGTGCTCCTGTCAAAGTGAAGGAGCAGGGAATGCAGCTCTGACGAGCGTTCCACGGCCCCAGGGCGCTGCTCCAGGCACCCCCGGGCAATCCCAGTGTGGGTGCTAGGCCCCAGCCAGTCCCCGTGTGGCTCAGAGACTCTTGGGAGACGCAGGAGATGCGGGGAACTAAAATAAGCCTGGGGTCACGCCCCACGGCTGCAGCTCCCAGGCCTGCCCGCGACCTGAGTGTCTGAGGAACACAAACGATCGGGGTGTAGAGGACAGGACGCCGAAAGATGCGGAGGTGAGAGAGTCCACGGACACGAGCAAGTCAATGGCGCTTCAGTTCTGACCTCTGAGGCCTAAGGAAGAACTTGATTCCCTCTGGACAGAACAGTCCCTGAGGGTTTCAGAGAGGCGATCTCGTCCTGTTATCTATTATCTTAATGCTAACTATCTACATTTATTGAAAAAAAAACAACCCACACTTGTCTTTAGGACACAGTTTCAAGCTCCTTAGCACTCTGGCCACTCCTCCAGATACTGTACAGGTTGGTCATAAGCAACTCGTATTTAAAAAAATTTTTTTTTTGCGCTTTCTTTTCTTTTTTTGCCACTTCGATTGGTCTTTCATTGATTTATTTTCATCCATCTTTGTTCTCTGGCCTGTGCGGGCCTCCCATTGCAGTGACCTCTCTCGCTGCAGGGCACCGGCTTTGGATGCATGCGCTCCAGAGCTCCGGCTCGGTGATTGGACACATCGGTCCAGCCGCTCCGCGGCACGTGGGATCTTCCCAGGCCAGGGATCGAACCGGCGCCCCTTGCACTGCAAGGCGGTGTCCTTACCCACTGAACCACCAGGGAAGCCCGCAAATCGCATTTTTTAAAATCTTGCAATATGCCAGGCATGACTGCTGAGGATTTTCAGTCATTGGTCTTCTGTACTCACCACAGTGGTCCTGTAAGAGAGGTGCTGGTTTACCCCATCTTAGAGATGGGGCACCTGAGGCTGAGAGACAGAATAAGGCTAGGGAGTGTCAGCGATAGGATCCAGACCTCCACTTTCTGCCTGGAGAGCCCTAGCGCCTAACTCCTGCATGCCTCCCACCCCCAACAACCCATCCCCACTAAAAAGGAGACTCTTTGGAATTTCATTCTAGATTCCAGAGCACTGACACTATTTCCTTTCCTGGACTTCGCTTTCCTTACCGTCAAATAAGGGGTTAGGAAAGGAAATGTTCTCAGGTTCTGTTCTGACGTGTTGTTTTATTTGTGCAAGTAATTTGAGGCTAATAGGCTCATGGGAGAAGCGATTGTGTTTATGGAACTGATACTGTGGAGGAAAGGCAAATAGGTGAATTCTAAGCCCTGCTCCTCCTTCAGGCCACCCTAGAGGGTGCTCCTGACCCTCCAGCACCTCATGTCACACCGTAGAGGTAGTATTCAGATCCTCGGGGGTACTGCAATGCATGGTTAATGTATACTTTAAATTAGATATACTCATAGGTCCACATAGTATTTTTTAATATTTATCTATTTATTCGACTTCATGGAGTCTTCGTTGCGGTGCCCGGACTTAATTGCCCCACGGCAGGTGAAATCTTCCAGAACCAGAGAACAAACCTGCATCTCCCATATGGCAAGGCAGAGTCCCTCCCTCTGGGCTGCCAGAGAAGTCCCACATAGCACTTTTAAAAACAAGAATAGGGGCTTCCCCTGGTGGTCCAGTGGGTAAGGACACCGCCTTGCAGTGCAAGGGGCGCTGGTTTGATCCCTAGCCCGGGAAGATTCCATGTGCCACAGAGCGGCTGGGCCCATGTGTCCAATTACCGAGCCAGAGCTCGGGAGCGCATGCGCCCAGAACCGGCGCCCCTTGCACTGCAAGGCGGTGTCCTTACCCACTGGACCACCAGGGAAGCCCGCAAATCGCATTTTTTAAAATCTTGCAATATGCCAGGCATGACTGCTGAGGATTTTCAGTCATTGGTCTTCTGTACTCACCACAGTGGTCCTGTAAGAGAGGTGCTGGTTTACCCCATCTTAGAGATGGGGCACCTGAGGCTGAGAGACAGAATAAGGCTAGGGAGTGTCAGCGATAGGATCCAGACCTCCACTTTCTGCCTGGAGAGCCCTAGCACCTAACTCCTGCATGCCTCCCACCCCCAACAACCCATCCCCACTAAAAAGGAGACTCTTTGGAATTTCATTCTAGATTCCAGAGCACTGACACTATTTCCTTTCCTGGACTTCGCTTTCCTTACCGTCAAATAAGGGGTTAGGAAAGGAAATGTTCTCAGGTTCTGTTCTGACGTGTTGTTTTATTTGTGCAAGTAATTTGAGGCTAATAGGCTCATGGGAGAAGCGATTGTGTTTATGGAACTGATACTGTGGAGGAAAGGCAAATAGGTGAATTCTAAGCCCTGCTCCTCCTTCAGGCCACCCTAGAGGGTGCTCCTGACCCTCCAGCACCTCATGTCACACCGTAGAGGTAGTATTCAGATCCTCGGGGGTACTGCAATGCATGGTTAATGTATACTTTAAATTAGATATACTCATAGGTCCACATAGTATTTTTTAATATTTATCTATTTATTCGACTTCATGGAGTCTTCGTTGCGGTGCCCGGACTTAATTGCCCCACGGCAGGTGAAATCTTCCAGAACCAGAGAACAAACCTGCATCTCCCGTATGGCAAGGCAGAGTCCCTCCCTCTGGGCTGCCAGAGAAGTCCCACATAGCACTTTTAAAAACAAGAATAGGGGCTTCCCCTGGTAGTCCAGTGGGTAAGGACACCGCCTTGCAGTGCAAGGGGCGCTGGTTTGATCCCTGGCCTGGGAAGATCCCATGTGCCACAGAGCGGCTGGACCCATGTGTCCAATCACCGAGCCGGAGCTCGGGAGCGCATGCGCCCAGAACCGGTGCTCTGTGACGACAGACCACCGCGATGGGAGGCCCACATGGGCCAAAGAACAAAGATGGATGAAAACAGATAAATGAAAGACCAATAGAAGTGGCCTGCCCATCCCCCTCCCTCCCCACCCCACCCACCAAAAGATAAATAAATTAAATTAAAAAATAAATAAATAAAGTCAAGGGTTTCCAAAAAAAAAAAACACCAAGAATAATAATAATAATTTACTGAAGACTGGGAAGATGGGGAGGGAAATAAGATTTTGACTGGTAGAGAGGAAGAGAAATCCAATAACCTCTTTTACCTTTTAGCACTAAAAGCTTAAGTAAAAGTGATTGAGCACCACACTATAAATATAAATATAAAAGGGTATGGAAATAGGAGAAAGCAATCCCGGCCATGCTGAAAGCAGTGGAGTGTGCAGACTGTGTGTGACCAGATGGGACAGGCAGGCGCCTCTAGACAAGGTCCGGCTCTCTGAGACTGACCTCTCTCACCAGCCACAGTGAGACCGCCAGTTTGAAAAGGTGAGGCAGGACGGAGAGCCTTGCAGCAGTGGGATTTCTCATCATCTCCACTCGTGCCTCGGCCCTGGTCTGCCACCCTCTTGCCAGACCAGCCTGAGCCCCTGGGCAATGTGGCGGAGACCTCAGGCCTGGGTCACAGTGCCACGCTTTCCCTCATCTTGGTCTTCTGTATTCTGGGTCCAGTCTCCCTGTTCTTGCGGGTACTTAACCAAGCAAGTATTCGGGCGCCCATAATACCTGCTGGAGAAGGAAATGGAAACCCACCACAGTCTTCTTGCCCCACGGCAGGTGAAATCTTCCAGAACCAGAGAACAAACCTGCATCTGCCATATGGCAAGGCAGAGTCCCTCCCTCTGGGCTGCCAGAGAAGTCCCACATAGCACTTTTAAAAACAAGAATAGGGGCTTCCCCTGGTGGTCCAGTGGGTAAGGACACCGCCTTGCAGTGCAAGGGGCGCTGGTTTGATCCCTGGCCTGGGAAGATCCCATGTGCCACAGAGCGGCTGGGCCCATGTGTCCAATCACCGAGCCGGAGCTCGGGAGCGCATGCGCCCAGAACCGGTGCTCTGTGACGACAGACCACCGCGATGGGAGGCCCACATGGGCCAAAGAACAAAGATGGATGAAAATAGATAAATGAAAGACCAATAGAAGTGGCCTGCCCATCCCCCCCCCCGCCCCACCCACCAAAAGATAAATAAATTAAATTAAAAAATAAATAAATAAAGTCAAGGGTTTCCAAAAAAAAAAAACACCAAGAATAATAATAATAATTTACTGAAGACTGGGAAGATGGGGAGGGAAATAAGATTTTGACTGGTAGAGAGGAAGAGAAATCCAATAACCTCTTTTACCTTTTAGCACTAAAAGCTTAAGTAAAAGTGATTGAGCACCACACTATAAATATAAATATAAAAGGGTATGGAAATAGGAGAAAGCAATCCCGGCCATGCTGAAAGCAGTGGAGTGTGCAGACTGTGTGTGACCAGATGGGACAGGCAGGCGCCTCTAGACAAGGTCCGGCTCTCTGAGACTGACCTCTCTCACCAGCCACAGTGAGACCGCCAGTTTGAAAAGGTGAGGCAGGACGGAGAGAGCCTTGCAGCAGTGGGATTTCTCATCATCTCCACTCGTGCCTCGGCCCTGGTCTGCCACCCTCTTGCCAGACCAGCCTGAGCCCCTGGGCAATGTGGCGGAGACCTCAGGCCTGGGTCACAGTGCCACGCTTTCCCTCATCTTGGTCTTCTGTATTCTGGGTCCAGTCTCCCTGTTCTTGCGGGTACTTAACCAAGCAAGTATTCGGGCTCCCATAATACCTGCTGGAGAAGGAAATGGAAACCCACCACAGTCTTCTTGCCTGAGAAGTCCATGGACAGAGGAGCCTGGGGGGCTACAGTCCACGGGGTCGCAAAGAATCAGACACGATCAGAGCACCTGAGCGTGCGCGCGCGCGCACACACGCACGCACGCACGCACGCACGCACGCACGCGGAAATTGGGTGATCCTGGTCAGACCACTGAGGACCAGTTTGAAGAAGATGCCAGAGGTGACTGCACTGTTAGCTGTGTCCCCCACCCCACTTCTGTCTAGAAAGGCTCCTGCCCCGTTGGCTGCCAGTGGAGGGGACAGGTGGCCTTTGGAGAGATGTCTTCCACCTCTCCCCGTGATTTGCTGGCATCTGATATAAAGCAAACTTCCCTTCCACCAACCTGGCCTGTTATCGGCTTTTGAGTGGCAACCAGCCTGACCCCCACACCTTCTTCCAGTAACGTCTTGAGGCTCGATGGAGAGAGGGTCGAGGCCCAGCGCCACGCAATGACTGAGAAGTGAGAGGTGAGGGAAGGCACAGTGGCCACTCAGGGGTAGCACGGATGAACCCGGAGGCAGGGGACCCTCGCCTGCAGCCCTTGGTGGGCACGTTCAGCTGGGGACTTTGGGATGGGCTCATTTATATTTGATGGACCCTTTAATTCAGTGCTGAAATCTAGGCTTCCAAGTCAAAAAGATGGATTTGCTTCCCAGCTCCACTAACCGCTGGCTGCCTTGGGATTATTCCAGAATTTTTACACTGAGTGCTCGAGGGGAGCCATCTGGTTGGAATAAGGGCTTGGGAACTTGTCTTAAAACTGCTGTGGTTTGGTATAATAAGTAATATTGAAAAGAATTAAGTGTCCATATCTAAGGGTGCCTGAGGGTGGAATGGAGGAGCGGTATTAGTCAGCTATTGTCACAAAAATGCTACATAACAAATAACCACACAAGCTCAAGGACATATGACAATAAGCTTTTATTTCCACGCTGCTTAGTGTGCAGGTCAGCGGAGGTCGGGCTGCCTCAGGCTACCGATCTGCTGGTCACTGGAGCTCAGCTCCTCTGCGTTGTTTGTGGCTGATTCTGCCTTCAAGGAGGGGACCCTTCCAGGTTTCCTCTGCCTGTTTTACCGCTTTCTTGGACGAGCGGCTTCCTGCGACGATTTCCGTTCCTGGGGAAAGGCAAGATCGCAGGAGCGTGCATGCTACACACGAGCCCATTTCAAGCCTTTACTCAGGTCGCATTCACTGGCCCCGTGGTCAGAGCAAGCCTCGGGGGCAAACTCGAAGCCACATGACAGAGAAGTGTGTCCCTTCCACTCCTGCGACACAGAGAGAGTAGTGAACCACGCACCGAGCGGGAGCGTGAGACCACGCCTCCTTTCGGTAGGGCTGCAGAGTGCACGTCTCTGGAAGTTTCTAACGGAAGCTTCCAGTTTCTCCTCTGTAAATTTAAGCTGCGTTAACTCAGAAGAGCACAGAAGACAGCTGTGTGGCCTCTGGAGCCAGGTGTGTTGAGGTCGAATTTCAGTTCAGATGTCAGCGCGTGCACTGTGAGTCCCTGCTGTCGTGTCCGGCGCTGTGTGACCCCATGGGCCGTCGTCCCCAGGCTCCTCTGTCCACGGGACCCTGGGGTACTGAGCCGTCCTCAGGGTAGCACGGATCCCCTCGCCTGGTGGGCACGTTCAGCTGGGGACTTTGGGATGGGCTCATTTATATTTGATGGACCCTTTAATTCAGTGCTGAAATCTAGGCTTCCAAGTCAAAAAGATGGATTTGCTTCCCAGCTCCACTAACCGCTGGCTGCCTTGGGATTATTCCAGAATTTTTACACTGAGTGCTCGAGGGGAGCCATCTGGTTGGAATAAGGGCTTGGGAACTTGTCTTAAAACTGCTGTGGTTTGGTATAATAAGTAATATTGAAAAGAATTAAGTGTCCATATCTAAGGGTGCCTGAGGGTGGAATGGAGGAGCGGTATTAGTCAGCTATTGTCACAAAAATGCTACATAACAAATAACCACACAAGCTCAAGGACATATGACAATAAGCTTTTATTTCCACGCTGCTTAGTGTGCAGGTCAGCGGAGGTCGGGCTGCCTCAGGCTACCGATCTGCTGGTCACTGGAGCTCAGCTCCTCTGCGTTGTTTGTGGCTGATTCTGCCTTCAAGGAGGGGACCCTTCCAGGTTTCCTCTGCCTGTTTTACCGCTTTCTTGGACGAGCGGCTTCCTGCGACGATTTCCGTTCCTGGGGAAAGGCAAGATCGCAGGAGCGTGCATGCTACACACGAGCCCATTTCAAGCCTTTACTCAGGTCGCATTCACTGGCCCCGTGGTCAGAGCAAGCCTCGGGGGCAAACTCGAAGCCACATGACAGAGAAGTGTGTCCCTTCCACTCCTGCGACACAGAGAGAGTAGTGAACCACGCACCGAGCGGGAGCGTGAGACCACGCCTCCTTTCGGTAGGGCTGCAGAGTGCACGTCTCTGGAAGTTTCTAACGGAAGCTTCCAGTTTCTCCTCTGTAAATTTAAGCTGCGTTAACTCAGAAGAGCACAGAAGACAGCTGTGTGGCCTCTGGAGCCAGGTGTGTTGAGGTCGAATTTCAGTTCAGATGTCAGCGCGTGCACTGTGAGTCCCTGCTGTCGTGTCCGACGCCGTGTGACCCCATGGGCCGTCGTCCCCAGGCTCCTCTGTCCACGGGACCCTCCAGGCAAGAAGACTGGAGGGGGCTGCCGAGCCGTCCTCCAGGGGACCCTCCTGACGCAGGCTCGCGTCTCGTGCAGGGCAGATGGATCCTTTAGTGCTGGGCGCCCCCTGGGAAACGACTTCCCTGTTTCGTATTCTAGTTTCCTTTTCTGTAAAATGGGAATAATGATACTGATCGCACGGCTTTCACAGGGTTATAGCGGCATTACGTAGATACCTGTGAAGTACCTGGGAGACCATCTGGCACAGAACTTGGCAGATATGGACGACAAATCCAGAACTCTCCGGGCCACCCCTTCAGCCACTCTGCAGGCCCTGCTCTGCTCACACCTGCTAGCATGCTGGTCCTTTGTCCCCACCTTCCCTCCCCCCGCCAGTTGAGTCCCTGCTCTTTCGTCTGTGTTTCTCATGCACACTCCCCACCTCCTGGATGTTCCTGGCCAGCACTAGCCTCCTCTCCAGGTCTGATCTTCCTCAGCATTTCCCCACCGTCAGGCCTTCTTCAAGTCTTTCCAAGGCTTAAGGGCTCGTGTGACTTGGAGGCAGGTAACAAGCAAGAGCCGCTGCCCCCGGGGGCTCAGCTGTAAAGAATCCACCTGCCTAGGCAGGAGACGCGGGTTCGATCCCCATGTCAGGAAGATCCCCTGGCGAAGGAAATGGCAACCCACTCCAGTATTCTTGCCAGGAAAATCCCATGGACAGAGGAGCTTGGTGGGCTACAGTCCATGGGGTCGCAAAAGAGTCGGACCTGACTGAGCAACTAAATAACGATAACCACAGCAAACAAGAGACCAGAGCCTGGATTCCCCCAAGGAAGGCAAAGGTAGAGAAAGGCAGGGGCCCAGGGACAATGTAGTGGGGGTATTCAGAGCTCCGTGAAGCACTCTGGATCCCACAGGGACAAAGCTGATGAAACCTAGGTGCTGGGTGGGATCTGGAGCCCCGTGAGCCACTGGGGTCCACAAAGCCTCCCTTTGCAGCTCCTGATCTTCTGTCTTTTCCAGTTTTACCAACAAGTTTGTAAACTAGATCCTGTGCTTTGCATCTTGTTATAACCAGTGTTGCCCTGGGAGACCATAAACTCAAAGGGCCAGGAATTCCTCCTCTTTGCGTCTGGACCCGCCACGCCGTCCCTCCCTCTCTCCTCCCTGAGCTCATCATGTACGGTCATGGATGAGTGCCAAAGCTGACACACACACACACACACAGACACACACACAGACACACAGACACACACACACACACACACACACACACAGAGTTTAATCATCCTATTTATCCTCTAGGTTACCAGCATTAGGGGTGAAGAAAGTGTGAAAAAGAAAGACCGAAGAAAAAAAACGCCTCATTTTAAACATTGCAGCTAATTCCATTAATTATGTTGTGATGCAATTAAGCATTTCATTTCAGAGCTATTAAAGCTTAAATTATTTATTAATAATTACAGATCATTACCTGATAGTGTTCACGCTGCAGAACAGGTGATGAATAATGTATCAGCTTCGACACAGCTCCCTCCTCACAGCCCTCTTTCGTCGGCGTCTATATTTGTACATGTCAGCTTGCCAATATCCGGGCTTGGCTGTGTGAGCCAGCCTGCTCTTTCTGTTTATACAGGATCTTCCTGACTCCTGAATGTCACTTAAAACTTTTCACTCTTAAAGATTTATAACATAGATTGTAGGTGAGATACAAATAATGGTGGTACTGGGCAGATTAAAAGGTGCATTTTCTTCCCACAGTGGAGATGGTCTTCAGTGCTGAGTAAATTAGAGTTACAGTCATTCATTACAGAGACTTGTTTCCCCTCCCCTCGCCTCCACGTCAGGATCTTTAATAATAATAATTATTGTATTATTACATATATGTTATTACTGTATACAATCATGACCATGAAGTAATACTTTGATTTAAAAGCTATTTAAATGAAAACAAAATTATTAAAATTCAAGCATATGAAAGAATTTCATAATGAATCATTATAAGTAGCAACTAATAAATGATTACTGATATTACAGTGAGAGATAAACCAAAGTCTGGGTGTTACTGGGCCTAGCCAATCCATTTTAATGTCATCTGAAGTGGTTTACCCTAATGTCAACACTCTGAAGAATTCTAAGTGATGTCACTAATTACCCACATTGGAAATTGCTCAAGATATATATATATATATATATATATATATATATATAGAGAGAGAGAGAGAGAGAGAGAGAGAAAGAGATGTATACTATATATACCTAGATAGCACAGTTATGCATGATTGATTGGATCACCTCTACGGACATCTATATGGACACAGTGAGCAATGATCTATTTTAGGATTTTAATGCAGAGGCAGTGTCTTTGCTCAGCATATATTCTTGCGTATCTAAGCTATGCCAGCACGGTGCTGGAGACACAGCAGCAAGTGGGCTGAGGCAATCGTCCTTGGTAGGTTCAAAACACCGTCTCTAATAGCTTTACAACATGCTCATTTTCAGTTGATCTTCCATGATTTCTCTATCTTCTGGTAGATTTCCAGGGAATGAGACAAGCTTTCCATTCTCAACAAGATTGATTTTTGTCACAGAAATCAATCTGTTTACCACGATATGTCCTCTGCTCCAGCCGTGTGTAGATCTGGTGTTCGCTCTTCAGGGCGGAGTGTCTTCAAAGCTATGAGTGTGTTGTGGATGGATGCAGGCACTTAAGGAGATGTGCCAGCTCTTTTCCAGTTTAATATTCCAGAAGTCATATTTTAGGCATACTGATCTCTTGCACAAGGCTTTTTAAAAATTTTTCTCCTGCCCAGGGATCTAGAATCATAGAAATCATTTAGATAAAAATCAGAATGAAAAAGCAAGCTTCAAGAACAGCTGTGTGCTTTGATAATATTTATGTAACATTTTGAAATATGAAGCCTCGCATTCAGCAGATTTGACCTGCCAGTTGTGGTTGGCGGAACCCTCGGACGCAGCTGAAGCGCCTTAGCACCCAAGCTCGTGAAAATAGATTCTAGAGTGAGACAGAAGCAAGAGCGGAGGACTTCTCCATGAAATCGAGCCCATCCTCATCTTTCGCATTTTCCAGCCTCTGGAGCCGCTTCTCATAAACCACGTGGGGATTCATTACCAATGAAAGGCACCTTATTTCCTTGACGGTTGCAATACCAACCGTTTGCTTTTCTTCCTTTTCAAAGAGTTTAGTCTGGTTCACCAGCATTTTGACTGTTTATCAATACACATTTTACTTCTGAACATTACACAAATTAGCAACTACTTTCAACTGCATAAATATGTATCATTGGAGCTTCCCTGTGGCCACATCAACTGCGAGCACAGTCACAGGAAATTGCTCACAGTGATGGCGTTCTCTGGTTTGTTGACTTTTATAGCAGAAAAGCTGGAGAAGCAGCTCTACAAGCATGGCCTTTTATATTTAGGGGACCCAAAAGTGCCGAAAAGTGGCCTCTGAGTGGCTCAGCATATATTCTTGCATATCTAAGCTATGCCAGCACGGTGCTGGAGACACAGCACAAGTGGGCTGGGGCAATCGTCCTTGGTAGGTTCAAAACACCGTCTCTAATAGCTTTACAACATGCTCATTTTCAGTTGATCTTCCATGATTTCTCTATCTTCTGGTAGATTTCCAGGGAATGAGACAAGCTTTCCATTCTCAACAAGATTGATTTTTGTCACAGAAATCAATCTGTTTACCACGATATGTCCTCTGCTCCAGCCGTGTGTAGATCTGGTGTTCGCTCTTCAGGGCGGAGTGTCTTCAAAGCTATGAGTGTGTTGTGGATGGATGCAGGCACTTAAGGAGATGTGCCAGCTCTTTTCCAGTTTAATATTCCAGAAGTCATATTTTAGGCATACTGATCTCTTGCACAAGGCTTTTTAAAAATTTTTCTCCTGCCCAGGGATCTAGAATCATAGAAATCATTTAGATAAAAATCAGAATGAAAAAGCAAGCTTCAAGAACAGCTGTGTGCTTTGATAATATTTATGTAACATTTTGAAATATGAAGCCTCGCATTCAGCAGATTTGACCTGCCAGTTGTGGTTGGCGGAACCCTCGGACGCAGCTGAAGCGCCTTAGCACCCAAGCTCGTGAAAATAGATTCTAGAGTGAGACAGAAGCAAGAGCGGAGGACTTCTCCATGAAATCGAGCCCATCCTCATCTTTCGCATTTTCCAGCCTCTGGAGCCGCTTCTCATAAACCACGTGGGGATTCATTACCAATGAAAGGCACCTTATTTCCTTGACGGTTGCAATACCAACCGTTTGCTTTTCTTCCTTTTCAAAGAGTTTAGTCTGGTTCACCAGCATTTTGACTGTTTATCAATACACATTTTACTTCTGAACATTACACAAATTAGCAACTACTTTCAACTGCATAAATATGTATCATTGGAGCTTCCCTGTGGCCACATCAACTGCGAGCACAGTCACAGGAAATTGCTCACAGTGATGGCGTTCTCTGGTTTGTTGACTTTTATAGCAGAAAAGCTGGAGAAGCAGCTCTACAAGCATGGCCTTTTATATTTAGGGGACCCAAAAGTGCCGAAAAGTGGCCTCTGAGTGGCTATTGGAATCTTTCATGTGGCCGTGGGGTGACCTCCCGTCGTGTTTCACCCGTGGTGAGTTCAGTTCAGTTTAGTTGCTCAGTCGTGTCTGACTCTGTGACCCCGTGGGCTGCAGCCCACCAGGCTTCCCTGTCCTTCACCCTCTCCCGGAGCCTGCTCAAGCTCCTGTCCATTGACTCAGTGATGTCATCCAGCCATCTCGTCCTCTGTCGTCCTTCTGCCTTCTGTTTTTCCCAGCATAAAGGTCTTTTCCAATGAGTCAGCTCTTCATATCAGGTGGCCAACGTATTGGAGCTTCAACTTCAGCATCATTTCCTTCCAATGAATATTCAGGGTTGATTTCCTTTGGGATTGACTGGTTTGAGCTCTTTGCAGTCCAAGGGACTCTCAAGAGTCTTCTCCAACACCACAGTTCAAAGGCATCAATTCTTCAATGTTCAGCCTTTGTTATGGTCCAACTCTCACATCCATACATGACTACTGGAAAAACCATAGCTTTGACTCTATGGACCTTTGTCAGGAAAGTGATGTCTCTGCTTTTGAATACACTGTCTAGGTTTGTCATAGCTTTTCTTCCAAGGAGCAAGCATCTTTTCATTTCATGACTGCAGTCACCATCTGCAGTGATTTTGGAGCCCAAGAAAATAAAGTCTGTCACTGTTTCCACTGTTTGCCCACCTATTTGCCACAAACTGATGGGACTGGATGCCATGATCTTCATTTTTTGAAAGTTGAGGCTTTCTTTTTTTTTTTTTTTTTTAATTTTGGCTTCTTTTATTGTTGTTGTTGTTGTTGTTGTTGTTTTTTAATCTATTTATTTTCATGCATTTTTACTCTTTGGCCTGTGTGGGCCTCCCATCACAGTGGCCTCTCTCGTTGCAGAGCACTGGCTCTGGGCACATGTACTCCAGAGTGCTGGCTCCTAATTGGATACACTGGTCCACAACTCTGTGGCACATGGGATCTTCCCGGGCCAGGGATTGAACCAGTGCCCTTTGCACTGCAAGGTGGACTCTTTACCCACTGGACCACCAGGGAAGCCCTGAATGTTGAGTTTTATGCCAACTTTGTCCCTCTCCTCTTTCACCTTCATTAAGAGCTTCTTTAGTTCCTCTTCACTTTCTGCCGTTAGGGTGGTATCATCTGCATATCTGAAGTTGTGGCTGTTTCTCCCACCAGTCTTGACCCCAGCTTGTGAGCCATTCAGCCTAGCACTCTGCATATAAGTTAAGTAAACAGGGTGACAGCATTCAGCCTTGACAGAGTCTTTCCCATTGTGGAACTAGTCTGTTGTTCCATGTCCAATTGTAACTGTTGCTTCTTGTCCTGTATACAGGCTTCGCAGGAGGCAGGTAAAATGGTCTGGTATTTCCATCTCTTTGAGAATTTTCCACAGTTTTTTGTGATCCACACAGTCAAAGGCTTTAGTGTAGTCAATGAAGCAGAAGTAGGTGTTTTTCTGGAATTCCCTTGGTTTTTATGATTCTCCAACACCACAGTTCAAAGGCATCAATCTTCAATGTTCAGCCTTTGTTATGGTCCAACTCTCACATCCATACATGACTACTGGAAAAACCATAGCTTTGACTCTATGGACCTTTGTCAGGAAAGTGATGTCTCTGCTTTTGAATACACTGTCTAGGTTTGTCATAGCTTTTCTTCCAAGGAGCAAGCATCTTTTCATTTCATGACTGCAGTCACCATCTGCAGTGATTTTGGAGCCCAAGAAAATAAAGTCTGTCACTGTTTCCACTGTTTGCCCACCTATTTGCCACAAACTGATGGGACTGGATGCCATGATCTTCATTTTTTGAAAGTTGAGGCTTTCTTTTTTTTTTTTTTTTTTAATTTTGGCTTCTTTTATTGTTGTTGTTGTTGTTGTTGTTGTTTTTTAATCTATTTATTTTCATGCATTTTTACTCTTTGGCCTGTGTGGGCCTCCCATCACAGTGGCCTCTCTCGTTGCAGAGCACTGGCTCTGGGCACATGTACTCCAGAGTGCTGGCTCCTAATTGGATACACTGGTCCACAACTCTGTGGCACATGGGATCTTCCCGGGCCAGGGATTGAACCAGTGCCCTTTGCACTGCAAGGTGGACTCTTTACCCACTGGACCACCAGGGAAGCCCTGAATGTTGAGTTTTATGCCAACTTTGTCCCTCTCCTCTTTCACCTTCATTAAGAGCTTCTTTAGTTCCTCTTCACTTTCTGCCGTTAGGGTGGTATCATCTGCATATCTGAAGTTGTGGCTGTTTCTCCCACCAGTCTTGACCCCAGCTTGTGAGCCATTCAGCCTAGCACTCTGCATATAAGTTAAGTAAACAGGGTGACAGCATTCAGCCTTGACAGAGTCTTTCCCATTGTGGAACTAGTCTGTTGTTCCATGTCCAATTGTAACTGTTGCTTCTTGTCCTGTATACAGGCTTCGCAGGAGGCAGGTAAAATGGTCTGGTATTTCCATCTCTTTGAGAATTTTCCACAGTTTTTTGTGATCCACACAGTCAAAGGCTTTAGTGTAGTCAATGAAGCAGAAGTAGGTGTTTTTCTGGAATTCCCTTGGTCTTTCTATGATTCAACAGATGTTGGCAATTTGATCTCTGGTTCCTCTGCCTTTTCTAAATCCAGCCTGTACATCGGAAGTTCTTGATTCATGTACTGTTGAAAGATTTAGAGCATTACCTTCTTAGTGTGTATGACATGAGTGCAACTGGGCAGTAGTTTCGGCATTCTTTGGCACTGCCCTTCTTTGGGATTGGAATGAAAACTGACATTTTCCAGTCTTGTGGCCACTGCTGAGCTTTCCAAATTTGCTGGCCAATCGAGTGCAGCACTTTTAGAGCATCATCTTTTAGGATTAGAAATAGGTCAGCTGGAATTCAATCACCCCCACCAGCTTTGTTTGTAGAAACACTCCCTAAGGCCCACTTGACTCCCCACTCTTAAGATTTCTGACTCTAGGTGAGTGACCACACCACCATGGTTATCCAGATCATTAAGACCTTTTTTGTGGAGTTCTTCTACCTCTTCTTAATCTCTTCTTGTGTTAGATCCTTGCCATTTCTGTCCTTTACTGTGCCCATCTTTGTATGAAATATTCCCTTGGTATCTAACTTTCTTGAAGAGATCTGTAGTCTTTCCCATTCTATTCTTTTTTCTATTTCTTTGCATTATTCACTTAAGAACACTTTCTTATCTCTCCTTGCTGAAATTCTCTAGAACTTTGCATTCAGTTAGGTATATCTTTCTCTTTCTCCTTTGCCTTTAGCTTCTCTTCTTTTCTCAGCTATTTATAAGGCCTTCTCAGACAACCAGTTTGCCTTCTTGCATTTTTCTTGGAATGGTTCTGGTCATCACCTCCTGTAAAAATGGTGTGACCTTCTGTCCATAGCTCTTCAGACTGTCTGTCTACCAGCTCTAGTTCCTTGAATCTATTCATCACCTCCACTGCATAATCGTAAGGGATTTGATGTAGGTCATACCTGAATTGCCTAGTGTTTTTCCCTTCCTTTCTCCCAACGTTCTCTATTGCCGATATGGAAGCTGGGAATTTTGTGGATGTACTGGTGCCATGTCCCCTGTGACTTCTGCCCTCCCTTGGACTGTTCTCAAGAAACATCTGGGACTTCCCCTGGTGGTCCAGTGGGTAAGGACACCGCCTTGCAGTGCAAGTGGCGCCGGTTCGATCCCTGGCCTGGGAAGATCCCACGTGCCGCGGAGCGGCTGGACGGATGTGTCCAATTACCGAGCCGGAGCTCTGGAGCGCATGCGCCCAGAGCCGGCGCTCTGCGACGACAGAGGCCACCGCGATGGGAGGCCCACAGGAGCCAAAGAACAAAGACGATGAAAATAGAGAAATGAAAGACCAATAGAAGTGGCCCGCCCGTCCCCCTCCCTCCCCACCCCACCCCTCAAAAAAAAAAAAAAGGAACATCTGACCTAATTTCACTTGAAAGCAGGTGTTGTGAGAATGGTTTAAAGCCACCCTCTCCTTTAATGACCACCTTCTGGCTCTCCTCTCCTTGTACTTATGCTCTTCATCAGCCTGTGTTTGTGACTCTAATGACAAGGACCATGTCTGTGGCCTTCCTGGGCGTGGGTGCTGTGAATTGAGTGTCTGAGAAATACCTTAGAAAAAGAGACCTCGGTGCAGACAAAGAAAACAGCCTGTGAAAGGTTGATCATGTAGAATGCTCACGTCTTCTTCGGGCTTAGCTGTTTAGGAGAAGCTGGCCTGCCAGGTGGCTCAGTCCCTGGGGTGGCAGATGTACAGGCCAGCTCCAAGGTCCCCCCCGCAGGGGCTGTCACTCCCTGGGGAAACAGCTCGCTCCATTAGCTAATGAGAGTGCCAAAGGGAGCAAGACACCCATCAGGCAGGCTGTCCCCGGGGCACGGAGCTTTCCTGCAGAAGCTGCTGCTGCTGACAGCCCTGGGAGAGGAGGGAGAGCTGAGGAAGGCCTGGCGCCTGGAAAGGGGGCCCTGGGCTGATGCCATGCCTTTGTAACTTGGCAAACGGAATTTGATGCTGTTTGAATTTGCAAACTAATGATAAGAAATAATTGCTAAATAGCTCAATAACTGACAGGAAATTACCCTGGTGTCTCCATAACAATGCAGCAGGAAGATTCAATTAGGACAACTCTAGATTTTTTTTTTTTTTTTTAATGTTTGTTTACACGATTCATTTCCAACAATGACAATAGATGGGAGAGATAGGAGAATTGGAGAAAAGAAGGCCTGGAAGGGTACTGTCTTTTGAGACAGTATGTGTGTTAGTCCTTCAGTTGTGTTTAACTCTTTGTGACCCCATGAACTGTAGCCCCCCAGGCTCCTCTGTCCATGGGATTCTCCAGGTAAAAATACTGGAGTGGTTGCCATTCCCTTCTCCAGGGGACCTTTCCGAGCCAGGGATCAAACACTTGTCTCCTGTATTGCAGGCAGATCATTTACCATCTAAGCCACCAGGGAAGCCCCTATTGCGGGAGGTGAAGGGGCAAAGCTAAAGTGCTGATCAAGTGAATCAGAGGCTCAGAAAGAAGAGAAAAAATTCTAGAAGTCCCTGTAAAAGACACATGTCTGGGTATGCTCCACATCTCTGAGCTGGAGTCTCAGTGCGGCTTTGAGTAGACAGACCTGAAGTCAGATCCAGGCTTTGCCCCTGACGAGCTATGTGTTGTGGGCACAGCAGTCAGTCTCCTAGTGCCTCAGATTCCCCATCTGTAAAGTGAGGGTAACCGTGGCAAAGATTCAGGCTTCCCCGGTGACTCAGAAATAAAGAATTCACCGGTAAGGAAGGAGCTGCAGGAGACGTGGATTGGATCCCTGAATCAGGAAGATTCGCTGGAGGAGGGCTTGGCAACCCACTCCAGTACTCTTGCCTGGAGAATTCCATAGATAGAGGAGCCTGCGGGCTACAATCCACTGGGTCACAAAGAGTCGGAAATAACTGAAGCAGTACAGCATGTATGGATGTGGAAAAGATTCAAGAATATCTAGTGTGTGTGACCGTCTTCAGGGCCTTTCTAGTGAGTTACCCGAGGGTAACAATGTACTCTTACAAGTCAGTTGATGCCTGTGAGTTACCCTAGTATTTGAAGAACAGGAGAGAAATGGGGAGGCAGTGTAGGCTGGGCAGAGAGATTAGCTATTTAGGATGAATGTGTGTGCATGTTCAGTCACTCAGTCGTATCCAACTCTCCACAGTCCCATGGACTGTAGCCCACCCAGCTCCTCTGCCCGTGGGATTTTCAGGCAAGAATGTAGGGAAAATAGCTACTCAGAATCCCTTTGTAGTGCTCCTAAAGTCAGGTGGCAGGCGTCCACTCCAACCTGGTGGTTTAGGGTATCTCTCAGTGCAAGCCAGGCCCAGAGGCTCCAAGGAAATGGTAGTCAGGAGGGAAGCTGAAGCAAATATTGTCATTTTTGATGCAGCTGGGTTCCCTGGGTAATCCAAAATACATGTTTCCCCTTATAAATAAACCCAAGGAACCCATCTGAGCCTGGGTTTCAGTCCCTTGCTACTTAGAGAAGCAAATCTGCATTAAAATTTATTGTTTCTTATTGCAGGAGTTTTTAGAGCAGAAAGTTGAGCTTTTATCTGCACATTCACTTTCCAGTAAGATCCAGTCCATTCTCTTTCCACCTTTTCTCCTGTCCCTCCCTCTTTCTCTTATCTACCCTCCCCAATACTAGAGAGTCGAAATCCATGGGGGGGGGGGGGTGCTTTTCTTTTTTTGGAACCATTAAGAAAATGCAACTAAATTTAACTTTTTGAAGTTTTTTTTTAAAAAAGTTTGGTCTCTTTTATTGGTAATTTATTTGTTTATTTTCATCCATCTCTGTTCTTTGGCCTGTATGGACCTCCCATTGCAGTGGCCTCTCACTGCAGAGCACCAGCTCTGGGCGCATGCGCTCCAGAGTGCTGGCTCCTAATTAGACACACCAGTCTAGCCAATCCATGGCACATGGGATCCTCCCAGGCCAGGGATTGAACGGGTGCCCCTTGCACTGCAAGGCAGACTCTTTACCCACTGGACCAGTAGGGAAGCCCTGAATTTAACTTTTTAATTGAAGTATGACTGGCATATGATATTCTATTAGTTTCAGGGCTACAAAATAGTGATCCAACATTTAAATACATTATAAAATAATTACCCAATATGTCTAGTTATTCTGTCATCACACAAAGCTAATACGATGTTATTGACCATACTGACCATATAGTCCATTACATCTACACAACTTGTCTATTTTATGCTTGGAATTTTGTACCTCTTAATCCCCTTTATCCATTTTGCTCACTCTCCAACCACTGTCCCTTCTGCAAATCGCCAGTCTGTTCTCTGTATCTGCACCTCTGCTTTATTATGGTTGTTTGTGCTTGTATTTTATGTTAAATCATTCTTTTTAAAAATATTTATTTTTAATTGACTGATGATTGCTTTTTATTGGTTTGATTTACATTCATAATCCACATGAACTAACCATAGGTGTACATGTAAGATTGTATATTATCTTATATAAATCTTACACATAAGTGAACTCATGCAGTATGTTTTTCTCTGATTTATTTTACTTAGCATAATACCCTCAAGGTCCACCTATTGTTGTAAATGACAAAAGAATTCATTCTTTTTTTTATGGCTGGGTAATATTCCATTGTATACATATGTCACATGTTCTTTATCCATTCATCTGCCAATAGATATTTAGATTGTTTCCCCGTCTTAACTATGGTGAAAAATGCAATGAACATAGGAGTACAAGATCTTCCAGGCTTTGTTCAACGATTCATGAACTGGCATCCTACCTAGCACATAGAATGAACCTCCAAGGAGCTTTACAAAATGAAAGACATGTAGGCAGAAGAGAGCGGCCCAGGAAAGCGACACCGGCAAACAGCGGATTGGTGGTGCCAAGGTCTTCTTCCTTTAGGCGATGGCAGGGGTCTCTCAGGCAGATGACCCCACTAGTGATGACCAGGTCATTTCTGATGACTCGGTCAGAGATTCTGTTCTTAAGGAGAAGCTCTTGATCTTAGCCTCATTTGTCCTCCTAGGCAAGGAAGTTGCTGAATAAAGAAAATCCATAATCCTAAATGCCTCCTGTCCTGGCAGGTTCCTTCTAACTGAACACTTACAGAGGCGTTGACCAAACAAGTGTCTCAGTTTGATTGTGGACTGTTCAGTTCACTCTTTGCAATCAGTGAAGTCTTGATCCAGGTCCTCGAGTGGAAGAACTCTTCCTTGAAGTAAGCTCCTCTTCCTAGTTGATTCGTTTCAGGGATCTCCAGCTAGACACAGGACCAGATGTCTAGGGACGCTTCTTCAGGTGGGAGACATGCACCCAAGACTCAGGGCTGCTTAAGTCCACAGCAGTGTCCGTGGTCAGGAGCACTTAGTAAGGTACTTCTCACGAGCCTCACTTTTGCAAAAACATCACAGTAAAACGATAACTATAAATGATGAAGAACAAAACTGTTAGCGGTCTGATAAATTTCATTACAATGCAGCTGACAAGGGAATTTGCTTATTTCTATGCATGTAATATTTTAAGATAATAACTCAAATTATGACAGATAACACTACACTAGGAAATATCAGGACCCAGGAAGGTTTAACACCACTGATTTGACAATGCTTCATGTGATTTAACAGAAGTAATTAGTGCAACAATTGTCTTTTATAAGGAGAGAAAGGAAACCTATTGCAATTTTCCAGGTGTCCTCTGTAAAATCCCCCAAAGTATTTCATAATTTGATTTGAGGCACACTTGGTCAAAAATATCAAAAGGTTTTAAATGACTTGGTCAAATAGGGCTCCATGAAATAATACTTAGTTTATCCACTTAACCATAGTAACAATAAGTACTTCACAGATAAATACAAAAAGTTAAATACTTGTGAAAAAAAAAAAAGAAATTCCCTTATCTCTTTTCATAAAGAAGACTCACTTTTCTTAAGAAACCAAAGAACTGGGGCTTCCCCTGGTGGTCCAGTGGATAAGGACATCGCCTTGCAGTGCAAGGGGCGCCGGTTCGATCCCTGGCCTGGGAAGATCCCGCGTGCCGCAGAGCGGCTGGACTGATGTGTCCAGTTACCGAGCCGGAGCTCTGGAGCGCATGCACCCAGAGCCGGTGCTCTGCAACAACAGATGCCACGGCGATGGGAGGCCCACAGGAGCCAAAGAACAAAGATGGATGAAAATAGAGAAATGAAAGACCAATAGAAGTGGCCCGCCCACTCCCTCCCTCCCAACCCGACCCCACCCAAAATAAATAAATAAATAAATCTTTAAAAAAAAAAGAAACCAAAGAACTGATAAAGACAACTTGAAACATAGAAATTATTTTGAAAAACCATGGAATCTTTATTTTCTAGGTAGATTACTAATTGATAAGACAAACCTTTCACAATTTTTTTTTTTTTTATTAAGATCAGACCAATAGTCAAAGAAAAAAATTTGTGTTTTTCTTTTTGACTGTACCTTTCAGCATGTGGGATCTTAGTTCCCTGACCACGGATCAAATCCACACAGTCTGCAGTGGAAGCGTGTAGGCTTAACCACTGAACCACAAAGGAAGTCCTCAAATAAATTTTTGGCCTTGGCCCACTGTTAGCGGTCTGATAAATTTCATTACAATGCAGCTGACAAGGGAATTTGCTTATTTCTATGCATGTAATATTTTAAGATAATAACTCAAATTATGACAGATAACACTACACTAGGAAATATCAGGACCCAGGAAGGTTTAACACCACTGATTTGACAATGCTTCATGTGATTTAACAGAAGTAATTAGTGCAACAATTGTCTTTTATAAGGAGAGAAAGGAAACCTATTGCAATTTTCCAGGTGTCCTCTGTAAAATCCCCCAAAGTATTTCATAATTTGATTTGAGGCACACTTGGTCAAAAATATCAAAAGGTTTTAAATGACTTGGTCAAATAGGGCTCCATGAAATAATACTTAGTTTATCCACTTAACCATAGTAACAATAAGTACTTCACAGATAAATACAAAAAGTTAAATACTTGTGAAAAAAAAAAAAGAAATTCCCTTATCTCTTTTCATAAAGAAGACTCACTTTTCTTAAGAAACCAAAGAACTGGGGCTTCCCCTGGTGGTCCAGTGGATAAGGACATCGCCTTGCAGTGCAAGGGGCGCCGGTTCGATCCCTGGCCTGGGAAGATCCCGCGTGCCGCAGAGCGGCTGGACTGATGTGTCCAGTTACCGAGCCGGAGCTCTGGAGCGCATGCACCCAGAGCCGGTGCTCTGCAACAACAGATGCCACGGCGATGGGAGGCCCACAGGAGCCAAAGAACAAAGATGGATGAAAATAGAGAAATGAAAGACCAATAGAAGTGGCCCGCCCACTCCCCTCCCTCCCCAACCCGACCCCACCCAAAATAAATAAATAAATAAATCTTTAAAAAAAAAAGAAACCAAAGAACTGATAAAGACAACTTGAAACATAGAAATTATTTTGAAAAACCATGGAATCTTTATTTTCTAGGTAGATTACTAATTGATAAGACAAACCTTTCACAATTTTTTTTTTTTTTATTAAGATCAGACCAATAGTCAAAGAAAAAAATTTGTGTTTTTCTTTTTGACTGTACCTTTCAGCATGTGGGATCTTAGTTCCCTGACCACGGATCAAATCCACACAGTCTGCAGTGGAAGCGTGTAGGCTTAACCACTGAACCACAAAGGAAGTCCTCAAATAAATTTTTTGGCCTTGCCAAGCAGAGTTCCCCAACCAGTGATTGAACCCAGGCTACGGAAGTGAAAGCCCGAAATCCTAATCCCTAGGCCATCAAAAAACTCCCAGAAAACTTTATTCTTTTAACAGATGGAAAAAAAAAGGTTCCAGTTTTACATAAGTACACTATTGATATTACTATTGATATTAGTATAAGCTTATTATTTAAAAACTTAAAATAGCTTTGGGCGTCATGTGGGCTTCTCACACAGTGGCTTCTCTTATTACAGAGCATAGGCTCTTGGGTGAGTGGGCTTTGGTAGCTGTGGTTCACAGGCTTAGTTACACCATAGCAGGTGGAATCCTGGTTCCCGGACCAGGGATGGAACCTGTGTTCCCTGCAATGGCAAGTGGATTCTTAATCACTGGACCACCAGGGAAATCCCCTTATCAACTTTTCATTCCATTTTGTCCTTTATTCTCCTCTTTCCCATCATGAAATAACCATTTTTAATTTAGGATAGATTTACTTTCTTTTCTCTTAACAAAAATGCATCTCCACATCTCACATTTTTTCTTGGCCAAAACCACAATCCTCTCCTTGCATATAGAGTTTTTTCTCCTTATTATTTTTAGTGACTTTAACAGCATATACTACTCAGAGCTTTTAACCTTCAGAAACCTTAATTTCTAGTGAAAACTAAGTTGTAGGCTATTGTGAACCGTTACACCAGGATTCTTGAGACTGCAAATATGAGTGCCCTTCATAATTTTTAGGAACATATGCTTCTTTCATAGTGCAATCTTTCATTATGACACTATGGATATTAATCCAAATATCCTTAGTGTCTCTGTAATTAGCCAAATATACATAAACCTATGTTCAGTAATTATTAGTTAGGTGTTTTTTCTTATTTAGCAATAATCTAGATATTCAATAAATTTCCATCATTTAATTTAACATAGCAACATTTTACTGTTTTAAATTATCAAAGGAATTTCGGAGGCTGTTTTAAAGTAGACATACCCAAACACATAATAATTGTTGCAAAGTGTACCTAAAAACCCTCATCCCACTTACATCTATTAAATTCACTTGTTACCAACAATTATGTTTACACTACTCATAAAAATTTCATCATGCCAAGCTACTTTTCTTGCTGATAAATTTTTTTATAATAGAAATGACATGAACTCTTTAACTCATAGACCCAGGTGGAATAAAAACTGCACATCACATCTGCATTATTTTTAATGCTAATTACTCTGAAGACATACCTATGTAAATTATACTCACAAACTTAAATTAGCTTTTATTTATTAAAAATAATTTCAGGTCATTTGAACTGGAAAAATTTCTGGGTTATTTTCTGCATTCTGAGAGGTCTAGGAATACTTAATTCATATCAACACTGGATTGTTTTTAAAAGCCAATTAAATAAAGGTCTCTTACAAATTAATCTTAACAATATCATCAGGAGGTTAAAAAAAACAGACATAAACAACATATAGAGACAGATATAGACATATAGACAACTGCAAATAGAAACCTTATAACTTTTGTTTTAACATTTTAGCCATGAGGCAGATACGATAATGCAAAATTCATTAGTTTATGAAAGAACATTTCGATCTAAATTGTGTTTCTGGCAGATGCAATAAGTTTAGGTTACCTGACCAGATGACTTGAAGTTTTTATTAGTATTTGTAGTGAAGACCCATGATCATTCATTTGCCTCCATTCCAAATAACATTCCTGCAGTCCTCTTTAGAAGACCCAATAGAATAGTTACATCTCAAGCCACAGGGAAAGAATGTAAGTACCTGGAGAAGGACTGTTGTTTCCTAAAGATCAGAAAGTTTACAATATTCACAAGCCCTTTGAGATGAATAGGAAAGTTTTGCGGATTGGTTTTTAAAAAAAAGAAAAAAAGGGGGATTGTAAATAGTTTCTATATCTGAATTCTTGGTTTAGCAAAAACTTGTAAGGACAACTGCTTTTAATTCCTCAAGGAACCGGCCTGCAGCCTAGATGTTATCAAGCGGCTGATATACCGTAGATGTTATCAGAGCACCAACTAAGCAATAATCTAGATATTCAATAAATTTCCATCATTTAATTTAACATAGCAACATTTTACTGTTTTAAATTATCAAAGGAATTTCGGAGGCTGTTTTAAAGTAGACATACCCAAACACATAATAATTGTTGCAAAGTGTACCTAAAAACCCTCATCCCACTTACATCTATTAAATTCACTTGTTACCAACAATTATGTTTACACTACTCATAAAAATTTCATCATGCCAAGCTACTTTTCTTGCTGATAAATTTTTTTATAATAGAAATGACATGAACTCTTTAACTCATAGACCCAGGTGGAATAAAAACTGCACATCACATCTGCATTATTTTTAATGCTAATTACTCTGAAGACATACCTATGTAAATTATACTCACAAACTTAAATTAGCTTTTATTTATTAAAAATAATTTCAGGTCATTTGAACTGGAAAAATTTCTGGGTTATTTTCTGCATTCTGAGAGGTCTAGGAATACTTAATTCATATCAACACTGGATTGTTTTTAAAAGCCAATTAAATAAAGGTCTCTTACAAATTAATCTTAACAATATCATCAGGAGGTTAAAAAAAACAGACATAAACAACATATAGAGACAGATATAGACATATAGACAACTGCAAATAGAAACCTTATAACTTTTGTTTTAACATTTTAGCCATGAGGCAGATACGATAATGCAAAATTCATTAGTTTATGAAAGAACATTTCGATCTAAATTGTGTTTCTGGCAGATGCAATAAGTTTAGGTTACCTGACCAGATGACTTGAAGTTTTTATTAGTATTTGTAGTGAAGACCCATGATCATTCATTTGCCTCCATTCCAAATAACATTCCTGCAGTCCTCTTTAGAAGACCCAATAGAATAGTTACATCTCAAGCCACAGGGAAAGAATGTAAGTACCTGGAGAAGGACTGTTGTTTCCTAAAGATCAGAAAGTTTACAATATTCACAAGCCCTTTGAGATGAATAGGAAAGTTTTGCGGATTGGTTTTTAAAAAAAAGAAAAAAGGTGGATTGTAAATAGTTTCTATATCTGAATTCTTGGTTTAGCAAAAACTTGTAAGGACAACTGCTTTTAATTCCTCAAGGAACCGGCCTGCAGCCTAGATGTTATCAAGCGGCTGATATACACGTTCAGCCACGCCCGTTATCGTTAGTGGGTTTTTTTTCTGTCAGAAAGAGCACCAACTAAGAGGCAAATTTTAAAAATTCTATGTTCTGGGATTAAGGCTATTTGTCTTTGATATGTTTTAGTAAGTCTTTTCACAACATCTGCAGAAAGTTTTTTCTTTCCCTCTTGGTACATTTAAGTTAGGGGAAGAGGCCTAAAACGTTTCTATCAGATTGTGAATATTAGCTTCCAATTCAACAAACCTCTGACCATGGAGCTTCTTGAGAAAAAAAAATCCTTTCAAATATCTTGTCAGGTTTCAGCCAGGACAAACAATAAATATCCCTAGCAGTGTTGAATGACCCACATCTTCCCCTCCCACCTTGGATGCTAGAGGCACCTCTAAAGAAGGTGCCAAAGATAATAGCCTCCCAAGATCCAAGCCGCTCCTAAAGATTGCCAAAAGGAAATGTGTGCTGAGATGCTGTTTTGTTGTGTCTGATGCTTTGCAAGAATGCTGGAGTGGGCTGTCATTTCCTCCTCCGGGGGATCTTCTGGACTGAGGGATGGAACCCGTGTCTCTTACCTTCCCTGCATTGGCAGGCGGATTCCTTACCACTGCGCCATCTGGGAAGCTTAAGTGGGGTTTAAAGCTGAGAGTTCAGTTTGATCATCTACCGGAAATTGGCAAGATGTTCTATGAATTCTAATTTTAGCTTCCCTTGGCTATTTAAGGGAGTAATGTGGCAGTTTTCTAGAAGATTCCTCAGGGTTCCATCCAGCCTGAGAGGGACTTACACATGAACCCTCATTTGAAGGTAGATATGGGGGTGTCTCTAAAGCCACTAACTTGGTGGACTCTGTGTACAGGCATGTAGTCTCGTCAGAGTGGAAGACGATTCAGAGAGTGTATGAGCAGAATGAATCATCAAGTGAAGGAAGACAGAGGAGAAGTAGGAATTGCATTCATCATATGGTCTTTTGTTTTAGCTACCTCTCATGTCTTCAAATTTTAATTAAAGATTTCTTTTCCAACAAATCTTTCAGTGAAGCTAATTTGGAATTTTGAAGTCTTTTGGAGGCTTCTGCATACCAATTAAGAGGAATCCTACTCCATTTTCTTCATCTGGGAACCCTTCCTTTCAAGAGTGTTTCTTAAATGATATTATCTGTTTGCACTGTTGTTCATAATGTAATTCTAGCTGTCCTTAGTTGTATTTTGTCATTTTTGTAGACATCTGTGGTTTCCAGGACCACACCTCTTGTGCTGTGTGCTAAGTCACTTCAATTGTGTCCTTCTCTTTGCAACCCCATGGGCTGCAGTCCGCCAGGGTCCTCTGTCCATGAGATTCTCCAGGCAAGAAGACTGGCAGGGGTGCCATTTCCTCCTCCAAGGGATCTTCTCACCCCAGGGACTGAAGCCATGTCTCTTATGTCTCTTGCATGGGCAGGTGGGTTCTTTACCACTAGCACTGCCTGGAAATTCTAGCTGTCCTTAGTAATATTGTGTCATTTTTATAGACATCTGTGATTTCCAGGACCACAGTTCTTCAACATGAAATAAGCAGATTATTGGAAGTTAAGGATTCCATTTCTTTAGCTAAATTTGGATCTCTCTGAGCCAAATTAATATCTAAAAATGATGTGTGGCTTGATTGAGGGTCGTGTGGTGCTTTACAGTGTGCTGCATTTCTTGGAAGTTTTTTGAGGTTGGTAGTTGACCCAGTCCATCTAACCTACTTTTGACCAACTTATCCTATCACAGGAGTTTTAGAGTTCGGTGGGGAGTCCTCAGCTTTCAAGTGCTCCATCAGCACCCATCAATTTTGTGGCTTTTGGCTTCTCAAATTCCCATTCGTAATAGCCTTTATTTCATGTGCACATTCATCAACATGCGTTACTGTGGAATGACCAATAGAAGACCTTGTGTGAACCACCAGAAATTCCCACTGTGGAGACTGGGGAAAGGACTGAGCCAGCAGACTCCCCAACAGAGGAGGACTGGGGTCAGATTCCAATCATATGGGCAGCTCAGGACTGAGCTTAGAGCCAGGGCCTTGGGTTCCAAGGTAGTCAGGCTGACCTGCCCTGGAGTGGAAAGCCAATTAAAGTGGGAGCTCAACGCAAAAGAGTGGATCTGAAAAGGAGAATTTGGAATTTTGAAGTCTTTTGGAGGCTTCTGCATACCAATTAAGAGGAATCCTACTCCATTTTCTTCATCTGGGAACCCTTCCTTTCAAGAGTGTTTCTTAAATGATATTATCTGTTTGCACTGTTGTTCATAATGTAATTCTAGCTGTCCTTAGTTGTATTTTGTCATTTTTGTAGACATCTGTGGTTTCCAGGACCACACCTCTTGTGCTGTGTGCTAAGTCACTTCAATTGTGTCCTTCTCTTTGCAACCCCATGGGCTGCAGTCCGCCAGGGTCCTCTGTCCATGAGATTCTCCAGGCAAGAAGACTGGCAGGGGTGCCATTTCCTCCTCCAAGGGATCTTCTCACCCCAGGGACTGAAGCCATGTCTCTTATGTCTCTTGCATGGGCAGGTGGGTTCTTTACCACTAGCACTGCCTGGAAATTCTAGCTGTCCTTAGTAATATTGTGTCATTTTTATAGACATCTGTGATTTCCAGGACCACAGTTCTTCAACATGAAATAAGCAGATTATTGGAAGTTAAGGATTCCATTTCTTTAGCTAAATTTGGATCTCTCTGAGCCAAATTAATATCTAAAAATGATGTGTGGCTTGATTGAGGGTCGTGTGGTGCTTTACAGTGTGCTGCATTTCTTGGAAGTTTTTTGAGGTTGGTAGTTGACCCAGTCCATCTAACCTACTTTTGACCAACTTATCCTATCACAGGAGTTTTAGAGTTCGGTGGGGAGTCCTCAGCTTTCAAGTGCTCCATCAGCACCCATCAATTTTGTGGCTTTTGGCTTCTCAAATTCCCATTCGTAATAGCCTTTATTTCATGTGCACATTCATCAACATGCGTTACTGTGGAATGACCAATAGAAGACCTTGTGTGAACCACCAGAAATTCCCACTGTGGAGACTGGGGAAAGGACTGAGCCAGCAGACTCCCCAACAGAGGAGGACTGGGGGTCAGATTCCAATCATATGGGCAGCTCAGGACTGAGCTTAGAGCCAGGGCCTTGGGTTCCAGATGGAGCTGTCTGCTAGTCAGGCTGACCTGCCCTGGAGTGGAAAGCCAATTAAAGTGGGAGCTCAACGCAAAAAGAGTGGATCTGAAAAGAGCGGTCCCCAACCCCATGACCAGTGCTCATCTATGGCCTGTTGAGAACTGGCTGCCCAGCAGGCAGTATGTGGTGGGCAGGAGAGGGAAGCGTCATCTGCATTTATAGATGCTCCCCATTGCTGACGTTACCCCTGAGCTTTACCTCCTGTCAGATCAACTGTGGCATTAGATTCTCAGAGGAGCGCGAACTCTACCATGAACTGTGCATGGGAAGCATCTAGGTTGTGTCCTCCTTAAGAGAATCATTCTAAAAACCATTTTCTCCTCCTCTCATCTGTAGAAAACTGTCTCCCATGAAACAGGTCCTTTGTGCCAAGAAGTTAGGGGCTGCTGTCTTAGGACCGAGAAGACCTTATCCATGGCCCTCAAAAACAGTGATAAAGACAGAGAACTCAAAGGGTTCATGGGTACCAATGCCTGTGTTTCTTGCTGTCCCCAGAGTTATCAAAAGTTTTCTTTGGATTCCGTCACTGCCACCAATATTGGCAGTGACCAATGCAGGAGACCCAGGTTCAATCCCTTGGCTGGGAAGATTCCCTAGAGAAGGGAATAGCTGCACATGCCATGAATTGTCAATATTGTTAAAAAACAAAATGCAACTAAAATTGAAGTATTTATGGGCTTTAGTCAGTGATTCATGATTAGTATCCCAACTAGCAGAGAAAGTGGAGCTCTGAGTTGGCGTACAAAACGAAAGGCTTTCATAGGCAGAAGGAGCAGAACGAGAAAGTTATACTAGCAAACAGTGGACGACTTGCCCTCAAATTCCCAGCACCCATCAATTTTGTGGCTTTTGGCTTCTCAAATTCCCATTCGTAATAGCCTTTATTTCATGTGCACATTCATCAACATGCGTTACTGTGGAATGACCAATAGAAGACCTTGTGTGAACCACCAGAAATTCCCACTGTGGAGACTGGGGAAAGGACTGAGCCAGCAGACTCCCCAACAGAGGAGGACTGGGGGTCAGATTCCAATCATATGGGCAGCTCAGGACTGAGCTTAGAGCCAGGGCCTTGGGTTCCAGATGGAGCTGTCTGCTAGTCAGGCTGACCTGCCCTGGAGTGGAAAGCCAATTAAAGTGGGAGCTCAACGCAAAAAGAGTGGATCTGAAAAGAGCGGTCCCCAACCCCATGACCAGTGCTCATCTATGGCCTGTTGAGAACTGGCTGCCCAGCAGGCAGTATGTGGTGGGCAGGAGAGGGAAGCGTCATCTGCATTTATAGATGCTCCCCATTGCTGACGTTACCCCTGAGCTTTACCTCCTGTCAGATCAACTGTGGCATTAGATTCTCAGAGGAGCGCGAACTCTACCATGAACTGTGCATGGGAAGCATCTAGGTTGTGTCCTCCTTAAGAGAATCATTCTAAAAACCATTTTCTCCTCCTCTCATCTGTAGAAAACTGTCTCCCATGAAACAGGTCCTTTGTGCCAAGAAGTTAGGGGCTGCTGTCTTAGGACCGAGAAGACCTTATCCATGGCCCTCAAAAACAGTGATAAAGACAGAGAACTCAAAGGGTTCATGGGTACCAATGCCTGTGTTTCTTGCTGTCCCCAGAGTTATCAAAAGTTTTCTTTGGATTCCGTCACTGCCACCAATATTGGCAGTGACCAATGCAGGAGACCCAGGTTCAATCCCTTGGCTGGGAAGATTCCCTAGAGAAGGGAATAGCTGCACATGCCATGAATTGTCAATATTGTTAAAAAACAAAATGCAACTAAAATTGAAGTATTTATGGGCTTTAGTCAGTGATTCATGATTAGTATCCCAACTAGCAGAGAAAGTGGAGCTCTGAGTTGGCGTACAAAACGAAAGGCTTTCATAGGCAGAAGGGAGCAGAACGAGAAAGTTATACTAGCAAACAGTGGACAGACTGTGGCAAGGTCATCTTCCTTTGGGAGATGGTAGGGATCTATCAGGCAGATGACTACGCTAGTGCTGACCAGGTCATTCCTGATGACTGGTTTAAGATTCCATTCTTGGGAGAAGCCACAACTGTAATTAAATAGGAAGTCTTGGTTTGGTGACGTGGGGCTGAGCGTAAGCGACTCCATTTTTGGACCTGTTGTCTTTCTGACAGAACCCAATTACAGTTGGCGTTGCAAAATTAACGTTCATAGCCATGAAATTACGCTGTAGACGCTTTATAGAAATCACTCAAACGGAGTGAAACCTTTTTTATATGGTAATCATTTCCCACCATCAAATTTCATAGGAAAGAACAGTTTGATTGAACCACCTAGTTAAACTGTGTATGAAATTAGTCATTCTCACTATAAACAGTGTTCTGCTGCCTTCACAGACAAAAGCTAACAGAATCAAGGTAGTAATTGCCTGGGAAACGACAGGTCCTAATTCTGCCTGAATTGCATGCCTGCTCTTTTTACCATCAAACTGGAAACCCTAGAGTTATGTGTTTCATGGTGTGGGTATTTTTTCCCTTCTTCTCAGGTGGTCCCACATAGCGGCTGAGTCAGGGAAAAAGCTAGTTTTTGAATTTTTTCTTATTAATTAGCAAAGTGACCACATCTATTAGCAATGCTCCATGTCTATTGTAAACCATTGGAGTGAGCCTGGCAGGTCCCTCACCCTTCTGAATTTCAGCCTGGTCTTCTGTAGTGAGAATCTGATGAGATTCATCCCAGTCTCCTAAGAGAGCTGGCATGATCAAGTGAAACAATAAATTGACAATCCACGGAGTGGGCAGCCACTCCCTTCTCCAGGGGATCTTCCCAACCAAGGGATCGAACCTGGGTCTCCTGCATTGCAGGCAGATACTTTACTGTCCGAACCACCAGGAAAACCCAGAGAGGATTTAATCCTCCTTAAAAAGATCCATGAATTGCAAGGTGCTAGGAGAGAGGAAGAGGACGCAGTCCAGTGAGGAAACTATAACAGGAATAATTAAGAATCACATTCATGGAAGGAAGGACAAATTAGGGGTGTGGGATTAACATATACTAACTACTATAGACGAAATAGGTAAGCAATAAGGATATACTGTTCAGCACAGGAAACTGTAGCCATTATGTTGTTAATAACCTATAACAGCTGTGAAAGTCTCCACAATGGAGAACAGTATGGAAATTCCTTTAAAAAACTAGGAATAAAGTGGCCTTATGACCCAGCAATCCTCGTACTGGGCATATCCCCTGAGAAAACCATAATTGAAAAAGAGCTCTTCCTGTCTTCTCTTCTGCCCCGTCTTCCATTTCTAAGGACCCCTGTTACATGGGGCCCACCCATCATTCGAGTGAGTCTTCCGATCTCAAGAGCCTTAGCTGAATCACCCTGCAAAGTCCCTGTTGTCATTAAGGCAACATGTTCACAGATGTAGGGAATTAGACATCAGCATCATTGGGGCTGTTATTCTGCCCACTGCATGCCGCGGGGACTCCTCTGATCAGTTCACCTGTATCAACTGTCCCCTCTCCCATCTCCTCTGCCCCAGTTATTTTGGAACCAGCTGCATCACGGGCACGGCACTGGAGGGAAGAGGAATTAATAGACTGGGGAAGTATAAGCGGGATACATTAAGGGCTTGACACCATTTCAGAAATCACCAGTCCCTAAGTGAAGTCAGACTGGCTAACTCATTTCACTGAGCAGGATATTGGAAGTCTGGGGCGTAGTAGCTGGGTGCACTGAGGCATGCAGTCTTGCACTGGAGGCAGGAAGCCCTGACAATGTGAATTTAAGAGGAGAGTTAAGAAATTCAAACTCTGTTATATAGATGTAATATTAGAGCTGGCAAACCATGTGTTGGAGCCTAGATCAATGGGAAGAATCAATAGCCTCTGGCCAGGAACTGGCAGGGATTTCTCCATTTTCATCAGCCTTTGCTTTGTAAGATTCTTCCTGGAGCCCATGTTAGGGTCGTGCAACTTAGGGACCTAAGGAGAAGTAGGGAAAATAGATGGGGGATGAGGGAGTTCTATATAGTATATTTTATATATATATAAAATATAAATAGAAACTATTAAAAACTATATATAGAAACAAACCTACAAAATTTGAGATCATTCAGTATAAAGGGAAATGAAACATGCAGAAGTAACATAATCAGGTCTGCCACGGCGGGAGCATTCACCCTGCAGAAACTGGCGAACTCTACAAGACAGAGAAACCCTTGCCTTCCACCAGCTGGACAGCACCTTTTTACCTCCAATACTAAGAGCAAAACTAGGAATAAAGTGGCCTTATGACCCAGCAATCCTCGTACTGGGCATATCTGAGAAAACCATAATTGAAAAAGAGCTCTTCCTGTCTTCTCTTCTGCCCCGTCTTCCATTTCTAAGGACCCCTGTTACATGGGGCCCACCCATCATTCGAGTGAGTCTTCCGATCTCAAGAGCCTTAGCTGAATCACCCTGCAAAGTCCCTGTTGTCATTAAGGCAACATGTTCACAGATGTAGGGAATTAGACATCAGCATCATTGGGGCTGTTATTCTGCCCACTGCATGCCGCGGGGACTCCTCTGATCAGTTCACCTGTATCAACTGTCCCCTCTCCCATCTCCTCTGCCCCAGTTATTTTGGAACCAGCTGCATCACGGGCACGGCACTGGAGGGAAGAGGAATTAATAGACTGGGGAAGTATAAGCGGGATACATTAAGGGCTTGACACCATTTCAGAAATCACCAGTCCCTAAGTGAAGTCAGACTGGCTAACTCATTTCACTGAGCAGGATATTGGAAGTCTGGGGCGTAGTAGCTGGGTGCACTGAGGCATGCAGTCTTGCACTGGAGGCAGGAAGCCCTGACAATGTGAATTTAAGAGGAGAGTTAAGAAATTCAAACTCTGTTATATAGATGTAATATTAGAGCTGGCAAACCATGTGTTGGAGCCTAGATCAATGGGAAGAATCAATAGCCTCTGGCCAGGAACTGGCAGGGATTTCTCCATTTTCATCAGCCTTTGCTTTGTAAGATTCTTCCTGGAGCCCATGTTAGGGTCGTGCAACTTAGGGACCTAAGGAGAAGTAGGGAAAATAGATGGGGGATGAGGGAGTTCTATATAGTATATTTTATATATATATAAAATATAAATAGAAACTATTAAAAACTATATATAGAAACAAACCTACAAAATTTGAGATCATTCAGTATAAAGGGAAATGAAACATGCAGAAGTAACATAATCAGGTCTGCCACGGCGGGAGCATTCACCCTGCAGAAACTGGCGAACTCTACAAGACAGAGAAACCCTTGCCTTCCACCAGCTGGACAGCACTTCTCTTTTTCTACCTCCAATACTAAGAAGCAAGACAGCAGTGTTAGGAGCACAGGCTGTAAAAAAATACTGTCCAGCTTTCAAATTTAAATGTGCCCTTTTCACCTGGGCCACCTTGGACCTCATGTAGTAAGGCTTCCTCTTTACCAAGTTGCTTTCACGATCAAAGGAGACAGTGCAAGCAAACCCGTCACCTCTCATCTGGCCCACGTGCTTGCATGCTTAGTCACTTCAGCCGTGGCTGACACGTTGTGACCGTGGCCCACCCGGTTCCTCTGTCCAGGAGATTCTCCTCACTCAGGAACCGAACATGAGTCTCCTGCGTCTCCTGCCCTGCAGGCAGAGTGTCTCTCACAGGTCCACCAGGGAAGGCCAACTTGGCACATGGTAATCCCTCAATAAGTTCATTATTATTGTTTTGTTATTGCCAGCATCATGGCCTAGGAGTTTTACCAAAATCATTCTGAGTGAAAAAGGGAAAATGCCTCTCTGCTTTCTGTAGGTTGCATATTGGAGGGCGAGGAGAGATTGATGCCAGGGTCTTGTCTGGCAGAGTATTCGGTGATTTCTCTCTTCTGTGTCTCTTTTTTTCCTCAGATGCCAGGATCCAAACCCCAGTCGTGTGGGCTAAACTGGGAGGTAATCCTAAGGAGAAGGATCATGTTGTTGTCTGAATCAGTCCTCTCCAACCCCTGAGGCTTTCTTTTCTCAAAGACCAGGCTTATCTGTTTTACTTTCTTCCTCATATGAGTTCTTTCCTTAAAGCTCCCCCAGTCCTTCGAGAAAATAGACATCTGAGCTGAGCAGACAGACTCATTAAGTTTCACACTTGGAGAGCCTGACACCAATGTGGGGAACCCGAACCTGGAAATCAATAAGTACATCCTTGTTACCAAGTGGTGAATGGGTCCCGGGGTGTTCCATCCTCCTGAGAATTAAACAAGCTAGAGGTCTTAATTGCCCGAAGTTCTATACAAAGAAGTATCTTCTCCAAAGGGAAGTTGTAAAATGGGAATTTTTGAGGGAAGCAGCCCATTCTTCTCAAGGATAACTTTAAAGTCAGGAACAAATTCTTGCTTTTCAAGATAGTAAGGTTGGGGAATGGCAAATATATGGCATGAGGGCTTGATCTTCTCACGGGTACCCATGGTGGACGCACCTACTTGATCACAATCCTCTTTTTCTCAGAGCTTGTAAGCAGCTTCAGAATGCCTCCCAGTGCAGTACTCTAGGCAGCCATCATCAATCAATCAGAGTGGCAGGTGATATTAAAATGTATTTGCCATCTCGAGTTTAGCTAAAATAGGGAGATGGATGAGATGTTATTATAAGGTTCTTTCTAATTCTGGAATTCCATAGCATTCAATGAACGCATCAATATAGAACTGAATCCTCAAGCTACTGAAGTCAGATCTGTATAAATATCACAATTAATTTGTGAAATACACTTGCAATATCTACTGAAGATAGTCTATCCTTCCTAGTAGAGTTTTTAATATTCTGTACCATAGATTTGTCATTTGTCACGTATTTTCTACTGTGAAATATTGTCGATGGCAATGTTACTGTAATTATCATTACGACTGATAATAATAATAGCTCATCCTATCTTTCTTGGTAAAAATGAAAGATACTGATCCAGCTTGGTAAAATAATATATAACTGCCTCTCTGACCTCCCTCTTCCTGACCTACAGAAAGCAGCCAGCCCATCCCTGGTGCATAGAAGTACCTCTGACTACGAATATCTTCTCTACCGCTTTCCCCTCCTAATCTTCATTCGCATTTTCAATTGATATCTCAGTTCAGATGTGTCAATAAGGTGGTTTAAGTGTCAATTCTTGAGCCGATGTCTGTCAATTCACTTCTGAGAAAAAGACATTGGTCCTTGTTACCAGCAGGGAAGTGCACATAAAAACACAGCAGCAAGTCTCTACATTTGTCCTGACCCATCTTACTTTCTTTGCTCTGTTGGACTTTGGGCATGATCATTCTGGGACTTAGAAACAGAAGCTTCTGTATTTTACTAATGACAACCTAGGATCCAAGCTCAGCCGGGGCCGCCCAGGTCTGCAAGGAAGCTGGCATCAGCCCACGCTTAGAGCCCAGCTCTTCCGGCGGCCATGTAGCTTGAACTTTGGATCAAGTCTTTTCACATCACGTCATCTAGCTAGCCAGTTAGACACACTCTATGTTTGGGTTGAACAGGTAGATATTTTCATTAAATCAGACCTTGATATCTCAATTACAACTGAATTTAAAGTCTCTGTGTGTTGACCCGAAGGCTTCAGACTGTGTGAGTCGGGACGCTGTCGTACACATTCACAGCTACACATGGGCGTATGCACATCTGTGTTTGTACTGCCTCCCACACATGGATACCTAGCCCAGCACTCACTTGTTAATTTAATTTATTTATAAACATAACCTGCCAAATGTTGAGATGACAGATGATTTGGGGCTTTAATAAATCCAACACTGAATGAGCCCAAGAAATTGTCTGGTGTCAGCTTTTCACTAAATGCAATTAGTCATGTGGAAATATTCAGATATAAAAATAATCTTCAGCTGAATTCCAAATTAGAAGATAGTCTATCCTTCCTAGTAGAGTTTTTAATATTCTGTACCATAGATTTGTCATTTGTCACGTATTTTCTACTGTGAAATATTGTCGATGGCAATGTTACTGTAATTATCATTACGACTGATAATAATAATAGCTCATCCTATCTTTCTTGGTAAAAATGAAAGATACTGATCCAGCTTGGTAAAATAATATATAACTGCCTCTCTGACCTCCCTCTTCCTGACCTACAGAAAGCAGCCAGCCCATCCCTGGTGCATAGAAGTACCTCTGACTACGAATATCTTCTCTACCGCTTTCCCCTCCTAATCTTCATTCGCATTTTCAATTGATATCTCAGTTCAGATGTGTCAATAAGGTGGTTTAAGTGTCAATTCTTGAGCCGATGTCTGTCAATTCACTTCTGAGAAAAAGACATTGGTCCTTGTTACCAGCAGGGAAGTGCACATAAAAACACAGCAGCAAGTCTCTACATTTGTCCTGACCCATCTTACTTTCTTTGCTCTGTTGGACTTTGGGCATGATCATTCTGGGACTTAGAAACAGAAGCTTCTGTATTTTACTAATGACAACCTAGGATCCAAGCTCAGCCCGGGGCCGCCCAGGTCTGCAAGGAAGCTGGCATCAGCCCACGCTTAGAGCCCAGCTCTTCCGGCGGCCATGTAGCTTGAACTTTGGATCAAGTCTTTTCACATCACGTCATCTAGCTAGCCAGTTAGACACACTCTATGTTTGGGTTGAACAGGTAGATATTTTCATTAAATCAGACCTTGATATCTCAATTACAACTGAATTTAAAGTCTCTGTGTGTTGACCGAAGGCTTCAGACTGTGTGAGTCGGGACGCTGTCGTACACATTCACAGCTACACATGGGCGTATGCACATCTGTGTTTGTACTGCCTCCCACACATGGATACCTAGCCCAGCACTCACTTGTTAATTTAATTTATTTATAAACATAACCTGCCAAATGTTGAGATGACAGATGATTTGGGGCTTTAATAAATCCAACACTGAATGAGCCCAAGAAATTGTCTGGTGTCAGCTTTTCACTAAATGCAATTAGTCATGTGGAAATATTACAGATATAAAAAATAATCTTCAGCTGAATTCCATAAATTTGGTAGAGGACACGGAATGTAGGCAAGCGGCTTGTTTAGAAGGAGGAAAAAGAAAGGTGGAGGAGGGAAAGAGAGCAAAGAAGGACGAGGAAGATGGGGAAGAGGTGAGACAGAAATGTTGACAAGAGAGAGAGATTCCACTTGTCCTCGAGGATGCCCTGAAGCTCCTCTTCCCTGTAGGCACAGTGGAGGAAGTGTTATTCTTTGCTCAGAACCCACTGATGATGCAGGTGGAATGACAGCCCCTGATTCCAAGGCCCTCGCTGCCTGACTCTTGCATTGCTCGCTTCCCTTGCAATCATTTGAGAGGGAGCCAGACGACTTCCCCAAAGAGGCAAAACCAACAGCAACCATAGTTCTTCTGGAAGCTTGTTCTGTGCTCCTTGAGAAAACTGCACACACCGCTAGAAATTACCCTGCCAGTCTCAGATCTTCCTGTCTCCTGTGTCGTTGTCTTTCCCAACATAACGCATCCTCTGGCCCTTTGCCTGTAGGTCTTGGAGAACCAGAGCTGGGGAAATGGTCTCCTGATGGGCCTTTCCCCCACCCCCCCCGGGCCACTTCCTTCCTCCTACATTGGGCTGTGAGTTTCTTGAAGACGTAGGCTATCTCTCACACACTCCTGGGTCACCAGGGGCTAGTTCATGTCTTGGCACATAAGCATGTCTCGTGAGCTTTTGTTGAATGAATGAATTCTTTTGACTTTCCTCGGCTCATCTAAGGTGAGGAAAGATTCACTAGGATTTTATAAATAAGTTCTTAGAGAGGTTTATGCCGTCCCTGCCAGAGACAGATGTACCTTTTTCTTTTTTATAATTTTACATATTTATTTATTTTTTATTATTCTGGGTTTTCATTAATTTTACCCAGTTGAGGTGAGCAGTCGGGACGCTGTCGTACACATTCACAGCTACACAGGGGAATGTTTGTACTGCCCCCACACATGGATACCTAGCCCAGCACTCACTTGTTAATTTAATTTATTTATAAACATAACCTGCCAAATGTTGAGATGACAGATGATTTGGGGCTTTAATAAATCCAACACTGAATGAGCCCAAGAAATTGTCTGGTGTCAGCTTTTCACTAAATGCAATTAGTCATGTGGAAATATTACAGATATAAAAAATAATCTTCAGCTGAATTCCATAAATTTGGTAGAGGACACGGAATGTAGGCAAGCGGCTTGTTTAGAAGGAGGAAAAAGAAAGGTGGAGGAGGGAAAGAGAGCAAAGAAGGACGAGGAAGATGGGGAAGAGGTGAGACAGAAATGTTGACAAGAGAGAGAGATTCCACTTGTCCTCGAGGATGCCCTGAAGCTCCTCTTCCCTGTAGGCACAGTGGAGGAAGTGTTATTCTTTGCTCAGAACCCACTGATGATGCAGGTGGAATGACAGCCCCTGATTCCAAGGCCCTCGCTGCCTGACTCTTGCATTGCTCGCTTCCCTTGCAATCATTTGAGAGGGAGCCAGACGACTTCCCCAAAGAGGCAAAACCAACAGCAACCATAGTTCTTCTGGAAGCTTGTTCTGTGCTCCTTGAGAAAACTGCACACACCGCTAGAAATTACCCTGCCAGTCTCAGATCTTCCTGTCTCCTGTGTCGTTGTCTTTCCCAACATAACGCATCCTCTGGCCCTTTGCCTGTAGGTCTTGGAGAGAACCAGAGCTGGGGAAATGGTCTCCTGATGGGCCTTTCCCCCACCCCCCCCGGGCCACTTCCTTCCTCCTACATTGGGCTGTGAGTTTCTTGAAGACGTAGGCTATCTCTCACACACTCCTGGGTCACCAGGGGCTAGTTCATGTCTTGGCACATAAGCATGTCTCGTGAGCTTTTGTTGAATGAATGAATTCTTTTGACTTTCCTCGGCTCATCTAAGGTGAGGAAAGATTCACTAGGATTTTATAAATAAGTTCTTAGAGAGGTTTATGCCGTCCCTGCCAGAGACAGATGTACCTTTTTCTTTTTTATAATTTTACATATTTATTTATTTTTTATTATTCTGGGTTTTCACTGCTGCTGCAGGCTCTTCTCTAGTTGCAGGGAGTGGGGAGCTACTCTCTAGTTGAGGTGAGCAGGCTTCTTGTTGCGGTGACTTCTCTTGTGGAACTCGGGCTCTAGGGCACACAGACTTCAAAAGTTGCAGCACATGGGTGCCATAGTTGCAGCTCTGAGGCTCTAGAGCACAGGCTCCATAGTTGTGGCTCACGGACTTCGTTGTTCTGCAGCATGTGGGATCTTCCTGGATCAGGGATCAAACCCATGTCTCTTGCATTGACAGGTGAACTCTTTATCACCGAGCTACCAGGGAGGCCTGAGAGATGTACTTTTAAAGAATGCCAAATAAAGAAAGGGCAACTTGGTTCAAAATCTCTATTTTCTACTAGTGGAATCAGAAGATTGGGTGGCGCACATTCTTGAGGTCCTTCTTGAACTGCAACATCAGGCTAAGTCCGTGTGTTCTTTGTTTTCACTGCATGGATCTGTGATACAGTAGGCCTGGGAGTCATGGCCTCGAGGTCCAGCTGCTCCACCATCTACTCACTCTATACACAAGGCCACTCTAAGTCGCCTAACCTCTCAGTGCCTTGGTTTTGTCATCTGTAAATGGGGAATGATAGTACTTGGATGGTTGTTGGTGAGAATTAGCTGAGCTGTTAAGTGTAAAACACTTTGGACAACACCTGGAAAATGGTAGCTACTGGGTAAAGAATCAGGGCTTCCAAGGTAGCACTGGTGGTAAAGAACCTGCCTGCTAATGCAGGAGACATAATAGATGCAGGTTCAACCCCTGGGTCGGGAAGATCCCCTGGAGGAGGAAACGGCTACCCACTCAGGATTCTTGTCTGGAGAGCCCCGTGGACAGAGGAGCCTGGCGGGCTACTGTCCATGGGGTCACAAAGAGTCCAACATGACTGAAGCGACTTAGCAGGCAGGCAGGTGTAAGAAGCAACTATTATTTTCCTTAGATCTCATTCTGTCTGTGAAATGGGAAAAATAAACAACCTTGGCATTTCCCACTTGTATGCTATTTAGCATTTTATAGCAAAGGCTGTATCTGAAACAGGGGCCCCACTTAGTGGCTTGGGGAGATGATGCCACTCATGTTTTTGAGTCTAGCATTGGAAGTTAATATAATGGCAGAGAATTTGCCAGGAACATCCTCATCAGGGGAAGTCTTCCACCCAGAAGGAAACAGAAGAGGGGAGAGCTCAGGGTCTGAGTCACTGAACCGGGGGACAGAAATCCAGACAGCAGTGAACAGAACGTGGTGCGTACACTGTGATTTGAGGAGCAGGTCCTGCGGTGAAGTCGGGGCTGGCTTTTAAACTTAATTATGCACATGTTTTTCCGGCAAGAGTTTATTGAATCATATGGTGTGAACCATAAACACACACTAAAACCCTGGCTGGGTTGACGGCTACAAGCTACAAAATGATCTTTAAAGATCAAATATTTATTTCAAAATCCCAGGAGCCAGCCTCTCCGCATTAAAGTCAAGAGCAAACGATCCATTCTTCCTCAACAGTGGCCTATGAATCTTCTGCCTGATTGGAATACGCACCAACAAATCGCTGGCCCCCTCGCGCCACTCAGCACGGAGGAGCCAATTTGGGTGACGCACACCAAATGCATGATCTACAGGATTTAGGGGGTTGCTGTGGCCATGAATTATTTCTGTAGAGCCTGACGTAAATCAACCTCGGGATGCACCATAGGGGAATGGAAATGTCTGGGCTCCCCAGTAGCTTTCTGGATTCCCTCTGGGAGGAACTCATTAGGCTTGGGACGTGGAAGCACACCACAGGGTGGCTTCAGAAGGTGGCTAATGGGGACAGGAGTGCGGACACTCTATCCTCCGTCTACAATCTACAATCTCCTGATTAGCTGCTCAACCCAGGCTTCCTCCTCCTCTCTGTGGGAAGAGAGGCACTACTCCTGTCTTCACCCACTGCTCAAGGCTGAGGCCTCATTTCTAATTTCCATTCCCTTTGGAAGTTGAAATGCAAGCTGGTATCACCATGGAGCTTTGCTGCAGCTCTGGGTTACTTCTCAGAAGATGAGGTTTTCTTCTTCTTCTCTTTATGGAGCAATTCACAAAGCAAAGTTCATAACTCTGCCTGTGGCGGGTGACTTGGTCTGTGTGTTTGCACAATAGTTATATATGTATGCGCATATATATATAGTGAAGTACTAAGTATAAATATCTCCTTGTTATGGCCCACCTGAGGGAAGCTGCCCTCCTGCGGGGAGCTTAGGCTCTCTCCAAATGACCACCCAGCTTGTTCATCTGCCACAACCCGGAAAGTTCAATCACACCTCCCAGATAACATGAGTTGAGTAGAGATCCATATGTGTGTTGAGATGCTGATTTAAGCTAATGCTTTTGTTTGCAAAAGTGAACAAAGACACGTTCCGTGGAAGATTCTGCTGACACAATTAGGCTTTGAGGAGCTTGTCTGTGACGGCTTTGAAGCACATACAGGCATACAATGGATGCTTCCTGTGTACACAACAAAGGAAAAAAATGTTAACATTTCTGCCATTAAGACAATCACTTTCTCTATCTTAACCCTGACTTGTTTTGTCTACTATAATAAGACTTTGCTCCTTAAACAGAAATGACCAGCTGAGCTCCCAGGACCACATGTACTGGGAAGACACATTTTATTCTACATATCTTCGTAAAATAGAACACAGTGCTTGTGTGTGTGCATGCTGAGTTATGTCTCTTTGTGGCGCTACGGACTGTGGGTTGCCATTTCTTCCTCTGGTGTGCCTTCCTGAACCAGGGATAGAACCCATATCTCTTGCATCTCCTGCATTGGCAGGCAGACTCTTTACCACTGTGCCCCTGGGAAGCCCTATAGAAGCCAGTATTTCAACTAGAAAAGCATAGGCTTTTCTACTAAAAAGACATCATAAGATTAGGCTTCCCACGTCCCCCACCGTCACATGGAACACCCCTCTCAGCCAGTCTCTTAGTTGGGCACCACATTACTCACTGTGCCCACTTACCCAAAGATGCTAAAGCCCAGCCCTTCTCAAACTTCAGCACTTTCCACGTTAGTACCTTCCACTTGGACATGGACGGGCGTGGCCCCTGCACCGGCCTGATGGGGTGCTGTGGCTAGAGTGGGGTTCCCCTCTTTGAGGCCTCAGCTCCAGAGGCCTCTGTCTTCACAGCTACCTCTGTCACGGAAGGGCTCCTATTCCAGATGTAGGAGAGATCTACCGTAATTGTTGCTCGCTCAGTTGTAACTGACTCTGTGCAGCCCTGTGGACAGAGGAGCCTGGACACACATGCAGTCCTTGAAAGTTCACAGCTCCAAGGTCTGTATGTAGGGAAGAGTGGTCTTCTGCACGATGCGGATATTCAGGACCCTCCAGGATGACAGCACCTGGCTCTGGTCCCTCTTGGGCTCATCTCCACTCCACAGAGCCCAAGTTCACCAGGACTCTGCTCTCTGGCCAACACCCTGGAGAATTTGAATCCATATGTGTGTTGAGATGCTGATTTAAGCTAATGCTTTTGTTTGCAAAAGTGAACAAAGACACGTTCCGTGGAAGATTCTGCTGACACAATTAGGCTTTGAGGAGCTTGTCTGTGACGGCTTTGAAGCACATACAGGCATACAATGGATGCTTCCTGTGTACACAACAAAGGAAAAAAATGTTAACATTTCTGCCATTAAGACAATCACTTTCTCTATCTTAACCCTGACTTGTTTTGTCTACTATAATAAGACTTTGCTCCTTAAACAGAAATGACCAGCTGAGCTCCCAGGACCACATGTACTGGGAAGACACATTTTATTCTACATATCTTCGTAAAATAGAACACAGTGCTTGTGTGTGTGCATGCTGAGTTATGTCTCTTTGTGGCGCTACGGACTGTGGGTTGCCATTTCTTCCTCTGGTGTGCCTTCCTGAACCAGGGATAGAACCCATATCTCTTGCATCTCCTGCATTGGCAGGCAGACTCTTTACCACTGTGCCCCTGGGAAGCCCTATAGAAGCCAGTATTTCAACTAGAAAAGCATAGGCTTTTCTACTAAAAAGACATCATAAGATTAGGCTTCCCACGTCCCCCACCGTCACATGGAACACCCCTCTCAGCCAGTCTCTTAGTTGGGCACCACATTACTCACTGTGCCCACTTACCCAAAGATGCTAAAGCCCAGCCCTTCTCAAACTTCAGCACTTTCCACGTTAGTACCTTCCACTTGGACATGGACGGGCGTGGCCCCTGCACCGGCCTGATGGGGTGCTGTGGCTAGAGTGGGGTTCCCCTCTTTGAGGCCTCAGCTCCAGAGGCCTCTGTCTTCACAGCTACCTCTGTCACGGAAGGGCTCCTATTCCAGATGTAGGAGAGATCTACCGTAATTGTTGCTCGCTCAGTTGTAACTGACTCTGTGCAGCCCTGTGGACAGAGGAGCCTGGACACACATGCAGTCCTTGAAAGTTCACAGCTCCAAGGTCTGTATGTAGGGAAGAGTGGTCTTCTGCACGATGCGGATATTCAGGACCCTCCAGGATGACAGCACCTGGCTCTGGTCCCTCTTGGGCTCATCTCCACTCCACAGAGCCCAAGTTCACCAGGACTCTGCTCTCTGGCCAACACCCTGGAGAATTTGAATACAAGGTGGAAGAGATGATGGATTCCCACCAGCAGCAAGGAGGCTCTAACAACAGGATTTCCTGGAAACCAGACAAGCCAGAACTAACATTCTGGAAATCTTATCTCATGCATCTACGACGTGCCAGAGTGGCTTAGCATTTTCCATGAAATAAACCTGGGGACATCTGCCCCTACTCCATGACCTGTAGGAAAACATGGTGCCTGAGGCACCCCAGGGTTCTCATCATAAGCAGCTGCAGCTGTGTTCACACTGCACCTTCCCCACAATGCACACGCCAACCTCTACTTTATTACTATTTTGTAAATGGTTGATTTTGGGCTATGCTGGGTCTTTGTGGCCACTCATGAGCCAGCCCTTTCTGTGGTGAGTGGGGGCTAGTCTTCACCGCGATACTCGGGCTTCTCCTTGCAACGGCTTCTCTTGCCGCAGAGTAGAAGCTCCAGGCTCACCGGCTGCAGCAGCTCCAGCACGCAGGCTTAGCGGCATTGGCACACGGGCTGTGTTGCTCTGCAGCATGTGGAATCTTCCCAGACCGGGGATCGAACCCGTGTCTTCTGCACTGGCAGGGAGATTCTTATCCACTTATCCAGGAAAGTCCCCAACCTCTATTTTAAAACACTGGACTTTCACCTGACTTCCCCATCCCATCTTGCCTAGACTTTGACAAAGCCCATCCAGGCAGGGTCCAGACTGCTTAGGTTCTCATTCATTTGAGATAAGGGATGAAAGTTGAAAGAAGTGTTTGTTTCCAGATCCGTCTTGGTTGGTTATGGTAGTGGAACAGGGTCTCCTTGCTCCCCATGCCCTAACGAGTCCTCTTGCCTTCCTGCATGACCTGTTTTGTTCATCAGAGCCGCTTTCCCCGTGTTTTTGAGTGTCCTCTGAGCCCCTGCCCACCGTCCGCCTGAGGTGCTAAAGGAATGAAGAAAGACCCCCACAGCAGCCGCAGACGGAAGCAGTGCTGCCTTGAGGGGAGATAATCCACAAATTGGATAGTGAGTCAATGAATAAATACACATTGATGATGCTCATTTAACTACCAGCGTAACTGCCTATGGGGAGGATGGACTAGTGGAAAAAAAAATTGATGAGCTGGTTAATGTGGCTTATTGGCGAGACAGTTTTAACGTCATGCGGCTTTAAGAGTCCTGTTTAAAAAAAATTAATGTGGAGATTGCACTTTAATGGGTCTGAATCCATAGGCAGTGGGTTGCAAATATGTGTCTCTAGGGGCAGTTCCTGCATTAGGCTCTTTGCTCTGAGATCCTCTCAGGGGGAAAAGGGTAACGCGTTGTATTGAACCTTTGTTAAGTGCCAAGGGTGCTGCGCTCAGAACGCAGAGTGCAGTCGGGTGGGAGATACAAATGGCCATGTGGGGGCCCCAGCTGCTGAGCAGGTAACAGAGTGGGCTGGCTCCGGGTGGGGCGCTGCGAGGAGGCAGAGACGGGGGTTGACGGTGATGTGGACAGCGAGCTGGACGTGATGCTAAAAGTGATGGAAAGGGGAAATCAAATTCCAAAAGGACGTGGAGGAAACTTTGATGATGTTGGGGGGTATCCAGAGAAGAGGGGAAGAAGAAGAAGAGGAAATCATATAGTCTCATTTATTCCTCTGAGTTAACATTTACCCTGACCCTTGTCCCTAATTGTTCATATCACTTTTACCAAAGGATTTGACTCTAAACCTGACCCCAGTCATTCAAGAAAGGTCTACTAGACTTTTGCAGCTCTCTAGGATTTCTCGCATTGATTATTTCCTTGTATGACATTTCCTGGGTCATTGTAACAATATCTTGTTCTTGTATTAAATGTTATCTAATTTTCTAAAATATTTCATAAGCTCCTTGAAAGCAGATCTTATCATTTACTTATATATGCATTCCCCTCAGCGCCTGGGACCGTGTTGGAACATAGAAGGTGGAAAGTGGATGGTTATGAACTGTGTTTAGTGTGGCGGTGAGGTCTCATGCAAGCTGAGGATTCCCCTGTACCCACAAGCCTGACACTCGTTGGTGGTCTTGAGAAATACCTAGATGACTGGTTCCAGCCTGTGTCCCTCGCCTAGTCTCCTCTCTTAGTGTCTTCTCTCCAGAATCCTTCTCTTGCTCGCCTTGATTTCCAAGTTCCAGCCCTAGGAAGTGCAAGGGACCCTCCCTCCCACCATCTCCATACTCATCTTGAAAGAGCAAGCTCCAGTCACAAGGCTGATCTTTGGGAGCCTGGGGACTCTCTTTTCACACAACCAAAGTGCTCAACATTCCATGAAAGCCACTGCACCAGCTCTCCCTGGGTTAGATTGCACTTTAATGGGTCTGAATCCATAGGCAGTGGGTTGCAAATATGTGTCTCTAGGGCAGTTCCTGCATTAGGCTCTTTGCTCTGAGATCCTCTCAGGGGGAAAAGGGTAACGCGTTGTATTGAACCTTTGTTAAGTGCCAAGGGTGCTGCGCTCAGAACGCAGAGTGCAGTCGGGTGGGAGATACAAATGGCCATGTGGGGGCCCCAGCTGCTGAGCAGGTAACAGAGTGGGCTGGCTCCGGGTGGGGCGCTGCGAGGAGGCAGAGACGGGGGTTGACGGTGATGTGGACAGCGAGCTGGACGTGATGCTAAAAGTGATGGAAAGGGGAAATCAAATTCCAAAAGGACGTGGAGGAAACTTTGATGATGTTGGGGGGTATCCAGAGAAGAGGGGAAGAAGAAGAAGAGGAAATCATATAGTCTCATTTATTCCTCTGAGTTAACATTTACCCTGACCCTTGTCCCTAATTGTTCATATCACTTTTACCAAAGGATTTGACTCTAAACCTGACCCCAGTCATTCAAGAAAGGTCTACTAGACTTTTGCAGCTCTCTAGGATTTCTCGCATTGATTATTTCCTTGTATGACATTTCCTGGGTCATTGTAACAATATCTTGTTCTTGTATTAAATGTTATCTAATTTTCTAAAATATTTCATAAGCTCCTTGAAAGCAGATCTTATCATTTACTTATATATGCATTCCCCTCAGCGCCTGGGACCGTGTTGGAACATAGAAGGTGGAAAGTGGATGGTTATGAACTGTGTTTAGTGTGGCGGTGAGGTCTCATGCAAGCTGAGGATTCCCCTGTACCCACAAGCCTGACACTCGTTGGTGGTCTTGAGAAATACCTAGATGACTGGTTCCAGCCTGTGTCCCTCGCCTAGTCTCCTCTCTTAGTGTCTTCTCTCCAGAATCCTTCTCTTGCTCGCCTTGATTTCCAAGTTCCAGCCCTAGGAAGTGCAAGGGACCCTCCCTCCCACCATCTCCATACTCATCTTGAAAGAGCAAGCTCCAGTCACAAGGCTGATCTTTGGGAGCCTGGGGACTCTCTTTTCACACAACCAAAGTGCTCAACATTCCATGAAAGCCACTGCACCAGCTCTCCCTGGGTTAGATGCGCTTTTCTGGTTTCCTTATTTCTGAGCTATGCTCTTGAATCTGGAGTCCCCTCTTTACCTGAGTCCTTCAAATTGCCCATCTACCAAATTACCTTGGGCTCCCCTCATGGCTCAGACAGTAAAGAATCCACTTGCAGTGCAGGAGACTTGGGTTCAGCCCCTGGGTTGGGAAGATCCCCTGGAGAAGGGAAAGGCTACCGACTCCGGGATGCTCACCTGGAGGATGCCAGGGGTTGCCCATGCATTGCAAAGACTTGGACATGACTGAGTGACTTCCATTTTCACCGAATTACCAGTTGGGAGCCCTGTCTGGCTCTGAGTCCTTAGGACGCCACTCCTCACTTGGATCAGCCTCTTTGGCTGCCTTTCAAGAATGAGGGATCCTGGTCCTCATGCCAGATCCTGTTTTCTAGACACTCTTCTGGTCAAAGAGAGGGAACAGAACAAAGCTTGGCTTTAAGTGACCCACCTGAGCAAGAAAAACCAAGCCATGTTTTCACCTAGTCACCTTGCCTCTACATGGAGGCACCATGTGAAATGTCAGCGAAGTGAGTCGCATCTCATTGCTATCCTTTGGAAGAGCCATGTGTCCCCAGAAATGTGGCAATTTCTCACTCCTTTTACCTCCAATGTTCCCTTTACACCCTGAGCTCCTTTACACTGTGGCAATTATCTCAAAGCAATCCCTTTTACCTCCAATGTCCCTTTACACAGTGGGGACGGTTCTTTTTGGGGGGAACTGTGTTTAGTGTGGCGGTGAGGTCTCATGCAAGCTGAGGATTCCCCTGTACCCACAAGCCTGACACTCGTTGGTGGTCTTGAGAAATACCTAGATGACTGGTTCCAGCCTGTGTCCCTCGCCTAGTCTCCTCTCTTAGTGTCTTCTCTCCAGAATCCTTCTCTTGCTCGCCTTGATTTCCAAGTTCCAGCCCTAGGAAGTGCAAGGGACCCTCCCTCCCACCATCTCCATACTCATCTTGAAAGAGCAAGCTCCAGTCACAAGGCTGATCTTTGGGAGCCTGGGGACTCTCTTTTCACACAACCAAAGTGCTCAACATTCCATGAAAGCCACTGCACCAGCTCTCCCTGGGTTAGATGCGCTTTTCTGGTTTCCTTATTTCTGAGCTATGCTCTTGAATCTGGAGTCCCCTCTTTACCTGAGTCCTTCAAATTGCCCATCTACCAAATTACCTTGGGCTCCCCTCATGGCTCAGACAGTAAAGAATCCACTTGCAGTGCAGGAGACTTGGGTTCAGCCCCTGGGTTGGGAAGATCCCCTGGAGAAGGGAAAGGCTACCGACTCCGGGATGCTCACCTGGAGGATGCCAGGGGTTGCCCATGCATTGCAAAGACTTGGACATGACTGAGTGACTTCCATTTTCACCGAATTACCAGTTGGGAGCCCTGTCTGGCTCTGAGTCCTTAGGACGCCACTCCTCACTTGGATCAGCCTCTTTGGCTGCCTTTCAAGAATGAGGGATCCTGGTCCTCATGCCAGATCCTGTTTTCTAGACACTCTTCTGGTCAAAGAGAGGGAACAGAACAAAGCTTGGCTTTAAGTGACCCACCTGAGCAAGAAAAACCAAGCCATGTTTTCACCTAGTCACCTTGCCTCTACATGGAGGCACCATGTGAAATGTCAGCGAAGTGAGTCGCATCTCATTGCTATCCTTTGGAAGAGCCATGTGTCCCCAGAAATGTGGCAATTTCTCACTCCCCTTTTTACCTCCAATGTTCCCTTTACACCCTGAGCTCCTTTACACTTGGCTTAAAAGCAATCTTTTCAGTGCTATAGAGCTTTTAACTCTTCAAAGCATTTTTATACCTTTAATCTCATTTGATCCTTACAATGTCCCTGTAAGGTAGGTAGGCCAGGCATTATTAAACCCATTTGAATAATGAGCAAAAAAGCTCAAGAAGATGGAGTGTCTTGCTCCATGTCCCCTGAGAAGAGATCCTTATTTCCTGACTGCTGGGTCAGTGCATTTTTTTCTCAGTCATCCCAGGGGTCCTAAGTGACTTGGCCATCTCTTTTTAAGCTCTCTTGTGTCCTGACTCAGGCTGGAGAAGGAAGAGAAGGGAGGGTGTGGGAGACAGACTGTGGGGGTGGGGGTGTGCAGGAGAAAGTCCAGAAGGGGAAAATGCTTACATGACTTGCCTATCAATAGCTGCTCATTAGCGGGGGAGAGGTCAGGGCACCTGCCGATAATGATGTCTGCGTTATGGGACTTAATGGAAATGGTGCCGTACCTGCCCCATCAAAAATGAATCTGCCCAAGAGATACCCAGGCCCTGTGCGGCAAGAATGAAATTCCCGCTGGGGCCGGCTCCTGGAACTAAATCCAAAGCCATTAGTACCAGGAGGCCAGGGAGTGCATCTGGCCTGTGCTGCTGATTCACACAGTGCAGATTCTAGCCATTAGAGAGGCGGGGACTGGAGCAGCAGCCCTGGAGACTGGATGCTTAGCTGCATTCCTCCAGGCGGCCTGCCAGCATGGGCTGTGGGAAAAGGAATAGAGGACCCTCTCTGCTCTAGCTCCATGGGCTCTTGGCACAAAAGCTCTGCCAGTTCTCTAAAGTACAGCAAGCTTTCTGTTCTCCAAACGCCATCCTAAGCATGCCTATGCCCAGGTCTTACTGAGGGCATCGTGCACGTGTGTCTCTCTAGTTCATGGCTGGCTTCCTCTGAAGCTCCAGGTGGGCAGGTCGTCCCCTAGACCTTGCAGAGTCACCGCAACCTCACTTCCAGTAGCCACTGTGGATGGGGGTCAGAAAGGCTGTCTGGTGAGTCTGGGAGCATGGGGGCTAAGCCTGTCTCTGCATCAGCCAGCTGCGTGACATTGTTTGACACTGACTGAGACGCTGCCCCCTGTGTGTGTAACTATTTCACCTGACAATCGGGGGTCAATAGCTGATCAGCAGGTGTCTAAGAGGTCTTAATTTCATTTGGGAAGAGAAGGGCCAAGAGAGGCTATAAAAGAATGAAGAATTCTAGAGGCAAAATACTGTTCTTCTATAGGTGAGAGGACTTCCTTTCCCCCCAGGAAGCACTGTTGGCTGGTGTCCCAGACACTACCTGGTAAACACCTGACATAGACATTCTCTTGGTGTCCTGCTAGTACAGACAGCGCATGGGCCCCAGTCACAAAGAGAGGGTGGAAACAGAAGGTCACTCAGGACCTGTCTAGGGGCCTCACGGACCATTCCTGTCTGGATGATCTATTACTTCTTCTCTTTTCCTCTTGTGTTGCCCCTCCCATCGTAATAGATTGACAGGTGGCCGTGCATCTTTTCCAAAGGCCTATCCCTCCCTTATTCATCTATCCTGAGAGTCCATAGCTAGTTGGGGTTGGGAAGCCTTGGCCATATTGAAGAATCCTCTGACTTTATAGGAATAGGGAAAAAAGTCCAGGGAGAAGTTGCATTCAGAGCCAGTTAGGGATGGACGCAGAGTAGAACCTCACTCCTTCAAAGTCAAGAGCACCTTGTATGGAGTCAAGTGATGGAGGGAAAAGATGTGACTGTACTACTCCTGATCCAGCTGACTCTCTGAACCAATCCTATGTCATTAAATATCCTGACTGCAGCCCTTACACACTCAGTCCACTTATTCTACAAGAAGGTCTAGATCTGTGCCGACCCATATGGTAGCCACTGGGTACGTGTGGTTATTCAATTGAAATAAATTAAAATGAATGAATTAAATTAAAAAAATTAAATTTCAGTGGTGTTAATGACCTTAGAAATGCTTAACAGCGACATGAGGCTCGTGGTCACCACACTGGACCATAGATCTAGACTATTTCCACCACTGAGGAAAATTCCGAGGTACAGCGCCGGTGGAGGGTTAGGGACTCGTTCTCTCGTCTCACAGAGACGGGGAAGGGTGGGACCTTGTTTCAATCTTGCGATCAATAGCAAGAGAGAGTCTACATTCTTAGATCAAATATCAGGTCTTTGGCAATAAAAGATAATAACTGTTTCCCATCGGATGGCCCCAGGAAGTGGAGGCTCTCAAATTTCTATAAAGTGGTCTCAAGAAAACAACCTAACTGGTAGGAGGTTTCCGATGCTGTGTTTTCATATTAGTTTAGATAAGACTGAGAAAATGCTGACGGTCCATAACAAAGACGGGAGGCGATTAGATGAAGATGCGTGTGTGTCGGCGGGTGACACCAGGCGCACTTCATGCCTTCCCTCTTCATAAGCCACCTGCTACATCATTTTTATACAACAAAGGGAAAGTTTATAGGAGCTTGCCCCTCTTCCCACCCAAACAAATAAAACTTTCCTTAATATGCTAGAAATATCTGTCACTTGTTTGGTGGAGGCTATTCAACTTTGACAGTTTTGACAATAACTAATACACGTTGTATTGTTATAATAGAAACACAGTCTTTGAAAGAGGGAGGTAAAAACTCAGATTTACAATCATGGTCAGACTACATCTGTGTGGTTCTATGAAGCCTCATTTTCGGACGACCAGAGATGAACAGATACAGGTTATAATGTACATACTGAGGCCTGGAATGAGAGACTGGGGATGTTTAACTCAGATGAGATAGGCAGGTAGACTCACGTCTAAATATCTGAAGAGCTGTGGAGTAGAAAAAATTATGTCTCTTATATGTTTGCTTAATGGGTGGAACTCTGGCTTATTTCCAGCATTGTTATTATTACTTCATATTAAAATCCTATTCTCTTTAAAACAGCACTTTGAACATTTCCCCGGGAACCTCATGCTAAAGGGAAGCTGATTTTAGAAATAAGATGGCATTCAACCAAGATGTTGTAAAAAGGTCTCAAGTATGAAATGGGCAAGGCCGAGGTTTCTCGCTTCATGTGAGTCAGGATAGATTTTGCTGCTGTTTGTATTTTTCATCTGTACTAAGGATTTTAGAGAGGCGAGGCGGTTTCAGGGAGGAAAGAAATAAAGAGGTTGTGGCTGCTCGGGTGAGCTGAGGCCGAGCTGAGCACGGTCGGCTGGTCTCCATCCCGCCCCTGCCCAGAGGCCCAGCCCTCTCCACCGCCTCCCCCAATGACTGGGAGTGGTATGGCTATTTTTGTCCCTGCATTTGCACAAATAAGTTAAACAGAACAATTTCCTTTTTATTTTCCTCATCAAGAAAGAAATGACAACGCAATTTAAAAACGGGTAGGTTGTTAAAAAGAGCCCATTTGGCATCTGATAAACGGAGGCTAGACAGGGCTCCTTGGCTGGCTCTGCAAGTCTTTGCAGAGAGGGGACCTCACCCAGATGACAATGGAATTTGGAGGTTAAAGTGACTTAGGAACACTCCCAGAATAGAGTCTCGACCCGCACGTTCCCACGGCGAGGGGCGGGGGCAGGGAGCGCGTGCTGAGTCACTCAGCTGTGTCTGACTCTTTGTGGCCCTTTGGACCGTAGCCCGCAGGCTCCTCTGTCCACGGGATTCTCCAGGCAAGAGACTGACTGGGGTAGGTTGCCATCTCCTCCTCCAGGGGATCTTCCTGACGCACGGATTGAACCCGCGTCTACTGGGTCTGCAGCGTTGCAGGTAGATTCTTTACCCGCTGAGCCATCAGAGCACACCTAGAGTAGAGTGAGGGAACATGAAAAATAGACCACCTCCTGGGAAGACGAGCTCCAGAAGCAGCAGTTTGGACGAAGACCAGTTGCATGCGGGGGGCACACAGCAGTTTTGTGGCGGCTGCTGCCAAGCTCTCCTTTTATTCTGGATGTGACAGCTTGGCTCCAGACATGGTCAGAGATAAACAAACAGTGGAAGTGGTGTAGAAGTCTTGGCGTTCAATTTCTAAATTTTTGCTAAACTTTTAACAGAAGTCAAGGAAATGAAGAAAGATGGGACTGATTCAGTATCTTAAGCTGCTGCCTCAGCAGACTAGCTTCCTTCCCTGCTCACCGTCACCTAGACAGCAACTAGTGATAAATGTTCCTTACCCTTCTGGGGCTTCCACCTGCCTCAGGCCCCCAGCTCATCTGTAAGAGTTCTATCAGCATGGCCGTTTATAAGGAAGCAAACCGTGCATTAATGATAACACAGAGGTCATCATCAACATCGTGGTAGCTCAGATGGTAAAGAAATCTGCCTGCAATGCAGGAGACCTGGGTTCAACTCCTGGGTCAGGAAGATCCCCCGGAGGGGGGCGTGGCAACCCACTCCAATATTCCTGCCTGGAGACGCCCATGGACAGAGGACTCTGGCAGAGGGCTCTGGCAGTCCATAGGGTTGCAAAGGGTTGGACATGTACTTAGACTCTAATGGATCATCAGCAAGGAAGAGCTTCAGGTTCTGGCTGATTCACGAAGGGTTTTATTAGGAAACATTGGCAGGATTAGTGGGCTTATATAAACTGCAGAAAACAGTCCATACTATGCCCAGGACCACAGTCGGGAAGGTGAGTGTGTATCAAGTCTGACGGCCTATCAAAATCAGCATGGAGAGTTAGGTGACGGCGAGGGCGGGGCAGGGAGCGCGTGCTGAGTCACTCAGCTGTGTCTGACTCTTTGTGGCCCTTTGGACCGTAGCCCGCAGGCTCCTCTGTCCACGGATTCTCCAGGCAAGAGACTGACTGGGGTAGGTTGCCATCTCCTCCTCCAGGGGATCTTCCTGACGCACGGATTGAACCCGCGTCTACTGGGTCTGCAGCGTTGCAGGTAGATTCTTTACCCGCTGAGCCATCAGAGCACACCTAGAGTAGAGTGAGGGAACATGAAAAATAGACCACCTCCTGGGAAGACGAGCTCCAGAAGCAGCAGTTTGGACGAAGACCAGTTGCATGCGGGGGGCACACAGCAGTTTTGTGGCGGCTGCTGCCAAGCTCTCCTTTTATTCTGGATGTGACAGCTTGGCTCCAGACATGGTCAGAGATAAACAAACAGTGGAAGTGGTGTAGAAGTCTTGGCGTTCAATTTCTAAATTTTTGCTAAACTTTTAACAGAAGTCAAGGAAATGAAGAAAGATGGGACTGATTCAGTATCTTAAGCTGCTGCCTCAGCAGACTAGCTTCCTTCCCTGCTCACCGTCACCTAGACAGCAACTAGTGATAAATGTTCCTTACCCTTCTGGGGCTTCCACCTGCCTCAGGCCCCCAGCTCATCTGTAAGAGTTCTATCAGCATGGCCGTTTATAAGGAAGCAAACCGTGCATTAATGATAACACAGAGGTCATCATCAACATCGTGGTAGCTCAGATGGTAAAGAAATCTGCCTGCAATGCAGGAGACCTGGGTTCAACTCCTGGGTCAGGAAGATCCCCCGGAGGGGGGCGTGGCAACCCACTCCAATATTCCTGCCTGGAGACGCCCATGGACAGAGGACTCTGGCAGAGGGCTCTGGCAGTCCATAGGGTTGCAAAGGGTTGGACATGTACTTAGACTCTAATGGATCATCAGCAAGGAAGAGCTTCAGGTTCTGGCTGATTCACGAAGGGTTTTATTAGGAAACATTGGCAGGATTAGTGGGCTTATATAAACTGCAGAAAACAGTCCATACTATGCCCAGGACCACAGTCGGGAAGGTGAGTGTGTATCAAGTCTGACGGCCTATCAAAATCAGCATGGAGAGTTAGGTGATCCTATTCAGGAACATCACCAGCAGAGTGGGCTGGCTGCCAGGGGCAAGCTGAGATTAGCAGTTCAAGGCGGAGGCTATGAAAGGCACCTGTGTGCTGAGGTTCATGGTGCTGGGCTTGTCTGGGTCCAGAGAACCTAGTGGTGCCAAGGCAGAAGACTTCACGAGTCAGTCAAGAAATAAGCCTAGTGAAGTTCCAATCATTCTGTGAACCTTATTTGCAATATAATTTTTAAATCAAAAATACCTTTCAAAGCTTAATTGATGAATATAGAATTAGTTCTGCCTTTCAGCCAGAGAAATACATTGTCCTTTGAATAATATGTCAAATATAAAAATATATATTTGAGAGAAGATATTGTAGGAATTCTAGAATGTATACTCCAAAGCACATTGCCCCAAAAGAGTTAGGAGCTCTGGTTTTGAATGCTAATTTGACTTATGGTGGTATATATAACCTTGGGCAAATCAGTCATCTTTGTTTTAGTTTCCTCATCTGAAAATAAGGGAATTATCTTGATTCCCTGAAAACTGAGTCACTTGCAACTCAAGTTCTTCAGGTCGAAGGTACTACTTTTCGTAAGAGTGTGTGTGTGTGGCAGGGGTGGGGTGGGGTGGGGAGACAGAGAACAAGGAAAACGCGTCTGCCTAGGTATGGAAGCCTGGAGTCTGACTATAAATTCTGGTTGAATCTGGGCACAGATTGCCATCCATTAGGGAGTGCCCTGACTCCAGTGGTCCAGAAAACCCGAACTCCCATCTCCACCCCTTAAAGGGGACCCAAACGAGCTGTCTCTGAAAATTTCTCTGAAATTTTCTCACATGGCAGAGGAAAAGACCACAGGCCCTTGAGGTCAGCAGCAGGAGCTGTCCATACCCTTCTCATCTCAGCGTTTTGAATCACTCACAAGCGCTTTCACTTTCCTGAGCCCTGGTGCTTTCTTGTCCATAAAGTGCAAGAATAATCACAGTCGCCTAGAATTTGGGGGCTTCCCTGGTGGCTCAGATGGTAAAAAAACCTGCCTGCAACGCAGGAGACTGGTTTTATCCCTGGGTGGGTAGATCCCCTGGAGGAGAGCATTGCAGCCCACTCCAGTCTTCTTGCCGGGAGAATCCCATGGACAGAGGAGTCCGGTGGGCTACAGTCCATGGGGCTGCGAAGAGTCGGACATGACTGAGTGACTAAACCTTTACTTCCCCAGAATTTGAGACCAACACAAATCACTCCCATTTTTTGAGTCTCCTGGTTTGTTAGACAAATGAAGACATGCCAAAACAAGCCTCACAACCATCAGAATGTCTTTTAAATGCTCACATTTAATAAACGAATATTGTCAACATACACAGACACGGAGGGTACCTCATGTGGCAATCCTACAGGCCCTTTGTGAAAATGAGCCTGTGGCAAACAGCCCTCCTTTCTTGACACCCTGACTCTTCCTCCTACTCCGCTACTCTGCCACGTGACTTGGTTGCGGGAAAGGACAATGAAAAAATGTTTGTGAAGAGCCTGGCATGATGTAGACAGTAGATACAGAGTAAATGGAAACTATTACACTGGGGATGGTACGTGGACGCGCCCAAAATTTATCAAGACCTTGCAAACACCTCCATGTCTCCCCTGCGGTGTTTAGTGCAGACGGAGGGCTGGCCTGGCCCAGCGCTCTCCCTGCCCTCCAATCTTGGCTCCAGCTAATCCTCTTAGAAGCCATGAATGTGCTTAAATGCAGTCCCTCCAGCCTAGACCTCCAGCTCCCTGGCTGCGGGGTCAGCCAGCACCAGCGCGTGAGTCTTGATGAACGCAGGCAGAGGATCCCTCCTGCTCTCTGGCATTTATTTACTGCGGATTATTTATTGTGGAAATATGAGATGGATGGTTAAGGAAGGAGAGAACAAACAAACCTACCTTCCTTGCTTGCCTTCACGTGTTTGAGTTCCTCCTTGTACGCCCTGAAATGTCTATAATTTACTTTTCAGGTTTGCAATGTTTATGGCTTCTATGTCATTTGAAGGTTATTTATAACAATTATATAAGGAAGCAAAGTGCCATAAACCGAAGTAATTTACTGTAAAATATCTGAAATGCTAAAATATCAAACGGTGCATTACTGTCGTGCTTGTACCACTCTCAGTAAAAGGAAAAGGGGGAAAATCAGCTAAAAATATAGCCTCTCCCCATCATCCCCAGTCTCTTACTTTCATCTTGGAGAGATTTATAAACTCAGGAGCAACTGGCGAGTATTAATTTAATGGCTCTGAGGGAGGGGCTGTGAGTAGAGAACACAGCTCCTTGTCACCACTCAGGAGCTTAGATGGATCATCTTGTGGCAAAAGATGCCACGGCAGTCAGACACGGTGGGTAGCAAGTCGGCCATGAGTGGTCAGCTCCTTCTTTTAAATCCTGACCATGGTAAAGGCGGGAGGGAGCGCACTGAGCAGGGATGAGTCCGAGTCCCGCTGGTTCGTTTCAAAAGCCAACTAAATAACTTCAACTGTCAGGTTAGTGAGAGATTAAGGTCTGACAGGTGTCTACCCCGAGACAGGCAAACGTCTCCCCCACCAGGGACCGGAGTTTGGTCCGTGGTAGGACTATGACTTTGTAAACAATTTTTTTCTCATCCATCTTCTTATGCATCCAGCAGCTACTGAAAACTGACTATGAATCAGTTGTTAGAAACACAGTCCTAGGCAAGAGCACTGTAGCCCTCCCCGCACTTAAAGCCTGAAGAGTCCACACTTAGAACTATGGAGACAGGTTCACCTTCAAGCTGATAATTGCAGGTCAGACTCAGAGCTCAGAACAAGGAGTGTATTGAGGCAGTGGGGGAGGACAGGAGCCCGCAGTGGGCATGAGAAGAGCACTTACTTCTTCTGGGCCACAGCGGGGCGGCCTGCTTTCCGAGGCCAACAGCTAGTGAGCCAGGATCACTTCACAGACAGCTGCCCTCTGCCTTTGCTTCAGCCATGAAAACAAAGTCGAATTTTTGCTCCGTCTGTGTATGCAATGCTGTGCTGAAAGGAAAACTGCCTTGTGGTCATTTACCAACCTGAACTAGCCACAGACAGACAGATGAATTTCAGGTCCATCCCCTCTACACGTGAACCAGGGCACAGGACCCCAGGGACTGCGTCTCAGTCATAAACCCTGGCTGAAGCTCAGGAGTGGTGGAGATGGAGAGACTTGGTTAGTCATTAAAGCAGAAGAGACGGGCAGCGTGGCACTGGGCGAGGCTGTCTGGACGCTTGTCTACGAGGCATGATTTAGCAGATGATGAGCAAGCCTGCTCTCTGCCCCCGATTCGTCCCTTCCTCTGGTACTTCACCAAAAATCCTTCAAACTCACTAAAAATCCTCATTAACTCTGGAGCTTAACCTTAGCACCTCCTCACTGGGCCTCTTGTTTGCTCGATTTCTAAAATACATATATTTCTTGAAATATGTACCCAACCAAGTGGCAACAGGTAAGTGTTCAGCTTGGTGACTTGTCACAAAGGCATCGACTCATTTGTGCATCACACACGTCTGGTAGAAAAGTCTCATCACTCCAGAAACCCCTTTCTATTCCCTCTAATCATTGCCCGGCTGCCCGCCCTCCCAGAGACCATCACTGTGATTGTATTGATGCAGTACAGCCCCTCTTGTTGGGCTTCACAGACCGTTTCAACATCATGTTTTAAAATGTATCCTTGTTACTTATAACAGGAGCTCATTCATTTCCATGGCTGTATACTATTCCACTGTAAATTCATATCGTAATGTGTTTACCCATTGCATCGTTAATGGACTTCAGGATTATTTCCAGTCTGCAGTTATATAAAAAACAGTGGTGCTATAGTCTTGTACAAAGATGTCTTTTGGTAAACATGTTATATACATTTTTGACGGATCGATACCTACAGATGGGACTGCTGAATTATATGGTGTATGAATGTTCATTTTCATTACATACTGCCAAACAACAGGTTTTCCAAAATGGATCACTTCAACGTACATGTCCCCCAACACTGGAGGAAAGTTCTGGCCATTTCTCAACCTCATCAAAACTCGACATTATCAATCTTTTGCATTTTAGTCATTATGGTGGATAAGTATTGTTCTTTCCTTGTGAGTATTAGTGTTGAGTTTATGGATCAACTCTGCTGAGATATAATTTACATAAAGTGTGTGCCCATTTAAAATATGCAATCTGATCACTTTCGGCAAATGCATACTTCTGAATAGCTATCACCCCAATGAAGGTATAAAACCTTTCATCATCCTAGAATTTATAACCTTTTGCAGTCAATCTTTGCCCCCTGCTACTTCGAGACAACCACTGATCTATTTACAAAACCACAGGTTAGTTTGGCTATGTTAGAACATCACAAACAGGATCGTTAGAATATGGATGCTTTTGTGTCTGGCTTATTTAACTCAGTATTGCACTTTTAAGATTCATCCACCTTGTCATTATATGTTGTGTATCAGTACTTTGCTCCTTCCTATGGTACAGCTGACAGTTTGTTTATCATTTTAAAATACATATATTTCTTGAAATATGTACCCAACCAAGTGGCAACAGGTAAGTGTTCAGCTTGGTGACTTGTCACAAAGGCATCGACTCATTTGTGCATCACACACGTCTGGTAGAAAAGTCTCATCACTCCAGAAACCCCTTTCTATTCCCTCTAATCATTGCCCGGCTGCCCGCCCTCCCAGAGACCATCACTGTGATTGTATTGATGCAGTACAGCCCCTCTTGTTGGGCTTCACAGACCGTTTCAACATCATGTTTTAAAATGTATCCTTGTTACTTATAACAGGAGCTCATTCATTTCCATGGCTGTATACTATTCCACTGTAAATTCATATCGTAATGTGTTTACCCATTGCATCGTTAATGGACTTCAGGATTATTTCCAGTCTGCAGTTATATAAAAAACAGTGGTGCTATAGTCTTGTACAAAGATGTCTTTTGGTAAACATGTTATATACATTTTTGACGGATCGATACCTACAGATGGGACTGCTGAATTATATGGTGTATGAATGTTCATTTTCATTACATACTGCCAAACAACAGGTTTTCCAAAATGGATCACTTCAACGTACATGTCCCCCAACACTGGAGGAAAGTTCTGGCCATTTCTCAACCTCATCAAAACTCGACATTATCAATCTTTTGCATTTTAGTCATTATGGTGGATAAGTATTGTTCTTTCCTTGTGAGTATTAGTGTTGAGTTTATGGATCAACTCTGCTGAGATATAATTTACATAAAGTGTGTGCCCATTTAAAATATGCAATCTGATCACTTTCGGCAAATGCATACTTCTGAATAGCTATCACCCCAATGAAGGTATAAAACCTTTCATCATCCTAGAATTTATAACCTTTTGCAGTCAATCTTTGCCCCCTGCTACTTCGAGACAACCACTGATCTATTTACAAAACCACAGGTTAGTTTGGCTATGTTAGAACATCACAAACAGGATCGTTAGAATATGGATGCTTTTGTGTCTGGCTTATTTAACTCAGTATTGCACTTTTAAGATTCATCCACCTTGTCATTATATGTTGTGTATCAGTACTTTGCTCCTTCCTATGGTACAGCTGACAGTTTGTTTATCCATTTTCATGTGCTGATGGACGCTTGGGTTGTTTCTACTTGGAGCCGTGTGAATTAGGCTGCTATAAACATTGTGATCAAGTCTTTTCATATTCATATATTTTAATTTATCTTGGCTAAGTAGCTAAGAATGGAATTTCGGAGGTATAGATGAGGTGTACATTTAACTTTGTAAAAAACACAAAACTATTTCCCGAAGTGCTCGTGCCTTTTTGCAATTCTCCATCAATATACGGGGGCCCAGTTTCTCCACGTCCTCACCAACACTGGGGACTAAGATCTTAGACCCACCAGTGAGCAAGAGCTCTCTCCTTATCTTGTAACTTTGCCTTTTCCGGATGCCTAATTCAATTCTCTGTTTTAAACATTTGTTTCCTGTATGTAATTTTCGGCTGTGCTGGGTCTTTGCTGCTGTGCTCGTAACAGCTGTGGCGAGCAGGGGCTGCTCTTTCTCTGCGGTGCTCTGGCTTCGGTAGCTGTGATCCGTGGGCTCCAGAGCACGGGCTTGGTAGTTGTGGCGTTCGGGCTGAGTTGCCCTGTGGTGTGGGGGATCTTCCCAGACCATGGACTGGACCGATATCCCCTGCACTGAAAGGTGGATTCTTAACCACTGGACTGGACCACCAGGGAATTTCCTGAGAATTTTTTAAATAAGGTTTACTGTGCATTTGGATGTTTTGTTTGATAAAGTTCCTATGCCATTTCCCATTTTTGAATTTTAGGTTGTCTGTCTATATACTTAATGATTTTTAGGACTTACTTGCACAACTTGGATACTTGTCTTCTCTTGGTTATATGTTACAAATATTTCTACAGGATTTTTATAAAAAGATTTATTTTTGGCTGTGGTGGGGTCTTTATTGCTGCACTCAGGCTTTCCCTACTTGAGGCAAGCAGGGCAGGGGCTATTCTTCGTTGTCGTGTGTGGGTTTCTCGTTGCATTGGCTTCTCTTGGGGCAGAGCACAGGCTCTGGGTGCTTGGGCTTCAGTAGTTGTGGCTCCAGAGTGCTGGCTCAGTAACTGAGACACACTGGCTTAGTTGTTCCGTGGTACGAGGGATCTTCCCAGACCAGGGATTGAATCCCTGTCCCATGAACTGCAAGGCAGATTCTTAATCACTGGACCACCAGAGAAGCCCCTACAGGATTCTTTTACAAGACACATTCCACTGGGTGCACTGAGTCCCTTCCGTGTTAGTTAATGTCTAAAATCAGCTCTGTTTTCAGTGGAGGAATTGGACGGTAGCAGTTATTGAGCTCTGAAGAAGGTAGGAGAAAGGAACAGGAGAAAGTCGGGGGCGACAGGGTGGAGAAAAGGAGCAGACATGATGCTGAGCAGACAAAGCTTTGGGAGCTGGCAGGACAACATGTTTCAGCCAGGGTGACCAGTGGTGGCCGCCCGTGCTGAGCAGGGTCATGGCTGAAACTGAATGTCATGGGAACCAGTGCTGTGACTAATAATGAAATCATCGTTGGTCTTTCAGTGAAGTGGATGCCATTTGCCAAGCCTGGTACAGGACTTAGAACTCTGGGAATTGTCTATCCCTCTCATGTTGCAAATGACAAATTGAAAATCCACATCCAAGTCAGTTACCCACTGGGCCAGATGCTCAAGACTTATGCAGGCTACTCTGGGTCTTAATAATGGGAAAATATTTGCACTTTGCATCTTGGTAGACCATTCATGGTGTTTATCGGAGACAGGTCATATGCAGACCTGTCCATGTGGCTCAGTGGGAAAGAATCTGCCTGCCACTGCAGGACACACACGTTTGATCTCTGGGTCAGGGAGACCCTCTGGAGAAGGAAACGGCAAGCCACTCCAGTATTCTTGCCTGGAGAATATCATGGAGAGAGGAGCCTGGTGGGTGGCAGTTCATGAGGTCATAAAGAGTTGGACACGACTGACGTGAGTAACACATGCACACATACATAGTTAGATCTCTGGAAAGGGGTATAGTGGTGACTCTGAAAGCCCTTTTCTAGGCAGAGATGATGGTGAGAAAGCTCTAAGATGACTTTCCCAGGCTCCTCAAAGCTAGTCACTGTCAGAGCTCTCTGCTCTCAATTCAAACTCTGTCCTTCCTCTTGACCTTTGACCCACTTCCCTCTTTCCCAAGCCTTCTGGGGACCATGTCACCTCCTGGTCCAACTCCTTGTGGATCATGTTTCTCTTTACCATCTCAGTCACCAGGGAGGCCCTGTGTACTTGCCTGTTGGTGAGCCAGGCTCTTGAAGGCCTACCCTGGACGTGGGTTTGCAGGCCCTTCAGTAGAAGTGGTTGCTCGATCAACCCTTGTCTGTTGAGGATAGTGGTTGGGAAAGAAAGTGTACGAGGCTGTGAGTCTGTTCTCAAGGGCTGTTAGTCGAGAAGATTCCATCCTGGAACTGAGATGAGGTTCTGCTGAGGCAGGTCGTTTTCAAGGGGCATCAATGCCGTGGGTCAGTACTCAGTGCGTAGACCCCACACAGCTAGCAGGTTTGCCAGAAAAGCAAACACTGCTTCTGACGACTAAGCAATAACAATGCATATGTGTCCACCAGCTTGTTTTTATTAATGATCATATTAGGTACTGCTTATGGATAAAATTCTGTTCAAGGCAGAATTTTAAACACTTTCTAACAACCAAGTACCTTCCAGAGCTTTTCTCATTTCATCCCACAAGCAACCTATTAGGCAGAATAAATAGTGTTTTCATACAATAGATAAGGAAACAGAGGCAACCATTTTCTTGTATACAAAGCATGGAATCTGGAGGCAGATAGTCCTACATTTAAATATTAATAAATTAAGACTTGCTAGGGGCTTCCCAGGTGGCGCTAGTGGTAAAGAAGCTGCCTGCCAATAGAAGAGACATAAGAGATGTGGGTTCGATCCTTGGGTTGGGAGATATCTTGCAGGAGGGCATGGCAACCCACTACAGTATTCTTGTCTGGGGAATCCCACGGACAGAGGAGCCTGGTGGGCTCCAGTCCGTGGGGTTGCAAAGAGTCAGACACGACTGAAGTGACTAAGCACTCATGCACAGATTTGTCATAAGTGATTGCATTTAAATCACGTAGTTGACCTGAGAAATAGGTATTATTATTTCTACATCACAAGTAAGGAAACTGAGGCATAAAAAACCTTATGGATCTACAAGAGGAAACTGATGGCAAAGTGGGAACTAAACCAAGCCCCTGACCCCAGGCAGCCACTCATGATCTGCTGTGTCCTCATCACAGCCATTTTGATATTTTTCAGCCATATTTTTTCCAGTGCCTATAATTTCTATTCTTGTGATCCAGTTGTGTACACTCATCAGGGATGCTCAGACAAAGAGCAGGAAGATGTTCCTGACTAGCGGAGAGAATAGTTACGTCAGCTCTAGGTCTTAATTGAAACAGACATTCCATTAAAAATTTCAGTCCTCGGATTTTAAGACTTAGACTAGCCCTGTCTGTCACTTTATCTCTCTGAGATGCTCTTCTCTAATACATAGCATAAAAGTGGCTCATTTTCGAAAGGGATTGGCATTGAGAAGATGGAGAAATCTTTCCTATTGTGTGTTGGCCGTTCTGGGTACAAGGATGGGCACAACAGCACCTGTGCCCTGGAGGAGAGAGAACGCTTTCTCCGTGGCCTGCTGGGGTCAACGTCTTGCCAGCTTCTGCTCCCCAAGTTCTCCCCGTTATGAGCTCCTCGTGGACTGTGTTTCTGTTTCCCCTTTGGTTCCCTCTTCTTCCAACTCGTGTACGTGTGTGCACGCTAAGTTGCTTCAGACTCTTTGTGACCCTAATGACTGTAGCCTTCCAGGCTCTCGCATCCAGTGGGATTCTCTAGGTAAGAATACTGGAGTGGGTTGCCGTGCCCTCCTCCGGGGGGTCTTCATGACCCAGACATGGAACCTGAATCTCTTAGGTCTCCTGCATTGGCTGGCAGGCAGGCTCTTTACAACTAGTGCCACCTGGGAAGCCCTCTTTCGACTCTCAGCACACCCTCACCATCTCCCTCCCATCCTTTTACAGCCTTGCATCTGTTGGACCGACCTGATAAATTAATTGGTATCAAGCCTTTCCCGAATCACTGCTTACACGTGAGGTGGCTGGGATGCTGTGGAAGCTATGTGGGGCTGATGAGTTCGGCAGGAAGAGGCTTGTATCCCAGGCTCCTCCTGTCCTGTGACTTTTAGGAAAGTATGCGTCTTGATAAGTCTCAGCTTCTTCATCCATTATCACAGGAATCATCACTTCTAAGTCCCAGTGCATTAAGCACTCTGTAGACGCTGAAAGCTCTCTGGCCACAGACAAGATAATTATTGTTCTTGCACAAGATGACATTTGCAAAGGTGGAGCTAAGGAGCTGACTCAGCCTCTCGAGTGGGAGCTTGTGGATCCAGCCATTTTTTTTTGTACCAGTGCCTATAATTTCTATTCTTGTGATCCAGTTGTGTACACTCATCAGGGATGCTCAGACAAAGAGCAGGAAGATGTTCCTGACTAGCGGAGAGAATAGTTACGTCAGCTCTAGGTCTTAATTGAAACAGACATTCCATTAAAAATTTCAGTCCTCGGATTTTAAGACTTAGACTAGCCCTGTCTGTCACTTTATCTCTCTGAGATGCTCTTCTCTAATACATAGCATAAAAGTGGCTCATTTTCGAAAGGGATTGGCATTGAGAAGATGGAGAAATCTTTCCTATTGTGTGTTGGCCGTTCTGGGTACAAGGATGGGCACAACAGCACCTGTGCCCTGGAGGAGAGAGAACGCTTTCTCCGTGGCCTGCTGGGGTCAACGTCTTGCCAGCTTCTGCTCCCCAAGTTCTCCCCGTTATGAGCTCCTCGTGGACTGTGTTTCTGTTTCCCCTTTGGTTCCCTCTTCTTCCAACTCGTGTACGTGTGTGCACGCTAAGTTGCTTCAGACTCTTTGTGACCCTAATGACTGTAGCCTTCCAGGCTCTCGCATCCAGTGGGATTCTCTAGGTAAGAATACTGGAGTGGGTTGCCGTGCCCTCCTCCGGGGGGTCTTCATGACCCAGACATGGAACCTGAATCTCTTAGGTCTCCTGCATTGGCTGGCAGGCAGGCTCTTTACAACTAGTGCCACCTGGGAAGCCCTCTTTCGACTCTCAGCACACCCTCACCATCTCCCTCCCATCCTTTTACAGCCTTGCATCTGTTGGACCGACCTGATAAATTAATTGGTATCAAGCCTTTCCCGAATCACTGCTTACACGTGAGGTGGCTGGGATGCTGTGGAAGCTATGTGGGGCTGATGAGTTCGGCAGGAAGAGGCTTGTATCCCAGGCTCCTCCTGTCCTGTGACTTTTAGGAAAGTATGCGTCTTGATAAGTCTCAGCTTCTTCATCCATTATCACAGGAATCATCACTTCTAAGTCCCAGTGCATTAAGCACTCTGTAGACGCTGAAAGCTCTCTGGCCACAGACAAGATAATTATTGTTCTTGCACAAGATGACATTTGCAAAGGTGGAGCTAAGGAGCTGACTCAGCCTCTAGAGTCAGCCAAGGGCACCTGCACCACGGACAAAGATAATGAGCTGCTATGGGGCAGGCTCTTGAGAAAGCCATGGATGGTGGTGATCCTCGTTCTTTTTTTCTTTTAATTTAATTAATTTATTTTTGGCTATTCTGGGTTTTCACTGCTGCCAGAGGTTCTTCTCTAGTTTCAGGGACTGGGGGCTACTCTCCAGTAGAGGTGAGTGGGCTCTGCCTGTTGCAGTGACTTCTCTTGTTGTGAAACTGGGGCTCTAGGGCACACGGGCTTCAGTAGTTGCAGCACATGGGCTCCACGGCTCTAGAGCACAAGCTCAACAGTTGTGACTCATGAGCTTAGTTGCTTCACAGCATGTGGGGTCTTCCCAGCTCAGGCATCGAACCTGTGCCTCCTGCATTGTCAGGCAAACTCTTTACCACTGAGCTACCATGGAAGCCTGATCCTCATTCTCATAGGTGGAGACAGACATTCCATTAAGAATTCCAGTCTCTGGACTATTAATTATTAAGAATTAGTATCTTGGTTGTGGGGTGTGTGCTTCCCAGGTAGTGCTAATAGTAAAGAACCTGACTGCCAATGCAGAAGACATAAGAGAAGCAGGTTCCATCCCTGGGTAGGGAAGATTCCCTGGAGGAAGGCATGGCTGCTCACTCCAGTATTCTTGCCTGGAGGATCCCGTGGACAGAGGAGCCTGGTGGGTTACAGGATATATAGTTGCAAAGAGGTGGACATGACCAAAGTGACACAGCATGCACGCACATCTTGGTGAGAGGCAAAGCCTTCCCAGGAAGTGAAATCAGTAAAGCCCTATGACATTTCTTCTGGATCCGTTTTCATGAGAAGGAAAAGAAAGTAAAAATGTCCAGTGGCTACACAGTCTGCTTGGAGGCTGAAGGACTCAGTTCTAACCTCCTGTCAGGGATTTCCCTGCTGGTCCAGTGGTTAAAAGACTTTGCCTTTCAATGCAGGGCTTTCAGGTTCGCCTGTGCCCTGGTCAGGGGACTAATAGCCCACATGCCACATGCCCACTCCAGAAAAAAAAAAAAAAAGTAAGCCAGAAAAGCAATATTGTAACAAACTCAATGAAGACTTTAAAAATATCTGTCTCAGGTGAAGGATGTCAAAGCAGAGTTCACCTTAGAGTGATCACTTCCCAGCTCTGCCACTGGTAAGATGTATGGACACATGACTCGGGGCAAATTACAGGATGAATCTCCAATCTGGGTTTTCATCTAAATATAAGATGAGGAAGGGGGTGGAGCTAAGATGGCGGCGTAGAAGGACATTGCACTCACCCGCTCCTGCCAAAGCACTAGGATTGCAACTAGCTGCTGAAAAACCATCAACAGCAGGAGGTTGGATCCGAACACAAAGAGGACTCCCCACATCCAAGAGCAAAGGAGAAGCCGCAACAAGAAGGTAGGAGGGGCGCAATTGTGCTTTAAAAAAAAAATCAAACCTCAAACCCACCAGAGACTGGGTGGGCTAAGTACAAAAAGCCTGTTGCACACCAAGACTCGGGAGAGGGGCAGTGATCCCCAACAAGGCACTGAGCCAGACCTGCTTTAGAGGGTCCAAGTGCCTCCTTGGGTTAGAAGTGCCCTTGAGCAGTCCTCGGAAAGACAGGGTTGCACTCAATGCCTCTTGAAGGAGGTTATCATTAACCCAATCATAGAGCTGCTGAGTAGGATTGGAGACTGTGTGCGTGGAGATCCGGGAGAGGGGAACAGCGATCCTGCATGAGACTGAGCCAGACTCACCTCCGAGTATTCTGACGTCTCCCGTGGTGGCGGGAGTCGACGGTGGCCTGCAGCAGGGGCGGGGGCACTGTGGAAGGGCTTCTCATAGAGCATGTGGGAATAAATCCTTTGTGAGGGAATCGCCATTACCCCTACCATAGTTTGACTGCAGTTTCACACTACAGGGAGGGAACTTAGCTCCATCCAGCAACAAAGGCACCTGGATTAATGATTAAGAAACTGCCAGGGCCAGCCAGGGCAGGCCTTTGAGCTTTGGAATAGAACTCCACAAAAACAATAAAAGAGACCTTCAGATCAGACCAATGCCAGAGGCAATAAAAAGACTGATGATTCCTGAATAGTCAGCAAGAGAGAGAAGAGCAAAAACATCCACGCTTTGACTGGAACCGGATTTACCTCTGGATTTTTTAAAAAATTTTTTCCTCCTCGCCCCACCTTTTCTCTTTTTCTTTCCTCCATTGCACTCTACTGTTGCAGCTACCAATCTGATCAGTAAGACTGAATATATTTAAGTTCACACAATTTTTTGTTTTTATATAGTTACAATTCTACATTGGCCTTTTGTGGTTCTGTGTGGGTGTTGTTTTTATTATTTTTGTTTTATTTTTCACTTTAATTTTTAAATCTTTTTTTTAAAAGATTTATTTATTTATTCATTTTGGGTGGGGGTTGGGTTGGGGAGGGGAGCGGGCGGGCCACACTTCTATTGATATGTTCTTTTCCTACAGCACTAAACTCTAATACATACAAATCTTTATCTCCCTATATTTCACTTTGCATTACAATTCTGTATTTGTCTTCTATCCTGCCTTTCTCTTTTTCCCTTTCCCTACCATATTTTTTAGTCTGTCTTGTTTTCATTGCCTTGTCCCCAACTGGGACCCTGCTCTAGCACTGTTCTCCAATTTGTGCTTTAATTAGTTTGGTTCTTAACTTGTAGATATCATTCTTGGCTTTCTATATTCACTGCACTAACATATTGTACTGTATCTTTTGGACTGTTTGGGTTATGGATGTATGTGTTTGTGTGTATAATCCAGTATGCTAGATAGTATTTGCATGGTATTTTAATTGCCATCTGTCACAGGTACACCTTCTGATTCTCATTTGTGTATGTATGTTTTAATACCATTTAATACTATAACAAACCAGCTGTGAAATCTTCACGCGTGGGGGAGTCACTGCAGGCGGGCACTGTGGAAGGGCTTCTCATAGAGCATGTGGGAATAAATCCTTTGTGAGGGAATCGCCATTACCCCTACCATAGTTTGACTGCAGTTTCACACTACAGGGAGGGAACTTAGCTCCATCCAGCAACAAAGGCACCTGGATTAATGATTAAGAAACTGCCAGGGCCAGCCAGGGCAGGCCTTTGAGCTTTGGAATAGAACTCCACAAAAACAATAAAAGAGACCTTCAGATCAGACCAATGCCAGAGGCAATAAAAAGACTGATGATTCCTGAATAGTCAGCAAGAGAGAGAAGAGCAAAAACATCCACGCTTTGACTGGAACCGGATTTACCTCTGGATTTTTTAAAAAATTTTTTCCTCCTCGCCCCACCTTTTCTCTTTTTCTTTCCTCCATTGCACTCTACTGTTGCAGCTACCAATCTGATCAGTAAGACTGAATATATTTAAGTTCACACAATTTTTTGTTTTTATATAGTTACAATTCTACATTGGCCTTTTGTGGTTCTGTGTGGGTGTTGTTTTTATTATTTTTGTTTTATTTTTCACTTTAATTTTTAAATCTTTTTTTTAAAAGATTTATTTATTTATTCATTTTGGGTGGGGGTTGGGTTGGGGAGGGAGGGGAGCGGGCGGGCCACACTTCTATTGATATGTTCTTTTCCTACAGCACTAAACTCTAATACATACAAATCTTTATCTCCCTATATTTCACTTTGCATTACAATTCTGTATTTGTCTTCTATCCTGCCTTTCTCTTTTTCCCTTTCCCTACCATATTTTTTAGTCTGTCTTGTTTTCATTGCCTTGTCCCCAACTGGGACCCTGCTCTAGCACTGTTCTCCAATTTGTGCTTTAATTAGTTTGGTTCTTAACTTGTAGATATCATTCTTGGCTTTCTATATTCACTGCACTAACATATTGTACTGTATCTTTTTGGACTGTTTGGGTTATGGATGTATGTGTTTGTGTGTATAATCCAGTATGCTAGATAGTATTTGCATGGTATTTTAATTGCCATCTGTCACAGGTACACCTTCTGATTCTCATTTGTGTATGTATGTTTTAATACCATTTAATACTATAACAAACCAGCTGTGAAATCTTCATTCCCTGGTCAGGAAACAAGTCTAGGGGCCTTGGAGAGGGAACATTGACTCCAAGACGCTACAATGCCAGAGAATGCCTTTCACTAGAGAGCATTAAACAGCGAAGCACTTGTATGCAAGTCCTGACATCACCCAACCACCTGCAGCACCCTGAGTAAGATGCCTCATCCAATCAACACCCACCCACAGATGAAACTCAAAGTCTCGGAAAAGGAAACCTCAAACATTGTTAGTTAAAAAATTAACTCTGCACAAATGAAGGAACAATCTACAAACACACAAGACCAAATAAACAAAGAGGAATTGGACAAAGTGTTTGAAATAGAATTCAGAAGCATGACAGTAACAATGATCCAAAACTCTGAAAACAGAATATTAGAGAAAATGCAAGAATCAACTACATGCTGAACAAAGAAATACAAGAACTTAAAAAATACCAAACAGAGACAGACAACTCCATTGCTGACCTTAAAAATACTCTAGAAGGAATCAAAAGCAGAGTACCTGAGCCAGAGGACTGGAAAAATGAGCTGGAAGACAGGATGGTAGAAGTAACTGCTGAAGAGCAGAATCTAGCTCAAAGAATGAAAAGAGCAGAGGACAGCCTCAGAGACCTCTGGGGTCATATCAAACGCACCAACACTTGAATTATTACAGGGTTTCAGAAGTAGAAGAAAAAAAGAAACGGTATGGCTTCCCTGGTGGTCCAGTGGGTAAGGAGTCCGCCTTGCAGTTGCAAGGGTCACCAGTTCCATCCCTGTCATGGGAAGATCCCGTGTGCTGTGGAACAGCTGGACCGATGTGTCCAATTGCAAGCCAGCACTCTGGAGCGCATGAACCCAGAGCCGGTGCTCTGCAATGAGAGAGGCCACAGCGATGGGAGGCTCACCTAGGCCAAAGAATTAAGATGGATGAAAATAAAATAAAGGAAGGACCAATACAAGAGGCCACAATTTAAAAAAAAAAAAATAGAAAAGAAAGGATATGAGAAATTTTTTGAAGAGATTATAGTTGAAAATTTCCCCAACATGGGAAAAGAAATAGTCAATCAAGTCAAAGAAGTACAGAGAGTCCCCATACAGGATAAACCCAAGAAGAAACACACCAAGACACATATTAATTAAGCTAACACAAATTAAACACAAAGACAGAATTTTAAAAGCAGGAAGGGAAAAGCAATTACTCACATTCAAGGGAAACCCCATATGTTTAACAGCTGATTTTTCAGCAGAAACTCTGCAGGCCAGAAGGGAATGGCAAGACATGTTTAAACCACTGAAACAGAAAAATCTGCAACAAAGAATACTCTGCCCTGCACAGGATCTCAAATTGATGGAGAAATGAAATGAAAAGCTTTACAGATAAGCAAAAATTAAGAGAATTCAGTAACACCAAGTCAGCCTTACAACACGTGTTAAAGGGACTTATATAGACAACAAGTATAAGAGAAGAAGAAGATCCACAAAACAAAGCCATCATAACATCTAAGAAGATGACAATAGGATCATTTGTGTCAATAATTAATTGTGGGGAAGAAATAGGGAGGGGGAAGCATGGAGGGAGTAACACAGAAACCTATACTGTTATGTGTGGAAAAGATAGCTAGTGTCATAGTGCTAAGGGAATAGGAGTGCTTACAATGGCTTGGGGCGAAGGTCTGGAGGGGTGGGATGGGGGGAACTGGGCAGGTGGGGACCATGGATATGCATATGACTGATCTGGGAACATACATGTCTGTGAACAACAAAACTCTGTAAAACTTTTAAAATAAAGAATAAAAATAATAATAATAATAAAAACACACACAAAAAATTACTTTGAATGTAAATGGACTAAATGCCCCAACCGAAAGACACAGACTGGCTGAATGGATACAAAAACAAGGCCCATACATATGCTGCCTACAAGAAACTCACTTCAGACCTAGAGACACTCATAGACTGAAAGTGAGAGAATAGAAAAAGATATTCCACACAAATGGAAATCAAAAGAAGGCTGGAGTAGGAATCCTTATATCAGATAAAACAGACCTTAAAATAAGGAAGATTACAAGCAACAAGGCAGGACACTACATAATGATCAAGAGATCAATCCAAGAGGAAGACATAACAATCATAAATATCTATGCACCCAACACAGGAGCACCCCAATACATAAGGCAAACAATTTCAGACATAAAAGAAGAAATTGACAGTAACACAATAATAGTAGGAGGCTTTAACACTCCTCTTATACCAATGGACAGATCACCAAAACAGAAAATCAATAAGGAAACACAAGCCTTAAATGACACACTAGAAGAGATGGATCTCATTGATATCTTTAGGACCTTCCACCTGAAAGCAGAGGAATACACTTTCTTCTCAAGTGCACATGGAACATTCTGCAGGATATACCACATCTTGGGCCACAAATCAAACCTCAGAAAACTTAAGAAAATTGAAATTGTATCAACCATCTTCTCTGATCACAATGCAATGAGACTACATATCAAGTACAAGAAAAAAAAATGCTAAAACAACAAACACATGGCCTATAAACAACGAAAATAAGAGAAGAAAGGGGAAAAATCCAAAAAAGCCATCATAACATCTAGAAGATGACAATAGTTTTGTGTCAATAATTAATTGTGGGAAGAAATAGGAGGAAGCATGGAGGGAGTAACACAGAAACCTATACTGTTATGTGTGGAAAAGATAGCTAGTGTCATAGTGCTAAGGGAATAGGAGTGCTTACAATGGCTTGGGGCGAAGGTCTGGAGGGGTGGGATGGGGGGAACTGGGCAGGTGGGGACCATGGATATGCATATGACTGATCTGGGAACATACATGTCTGTGAACAACAAAACTCTGTAAAACTTTTAAAATAAAGAATAAAAATAATAATAATAATAAAAACACACACAAAAAATTACTTTGAATGTAAATGGACTAAATGCCCCAACCGAAAGACACAGACTGGCTGAATGGATACAAAAACAAGGCCCATACATATGCTGCCTACAAGAAACTCACTTCAGACCTAGAGACACTCATAGACTGAAAGTGAGAGAATAGAAAAAGATATTCCACACAAATGGAAATCAAAAGAAGGCTGGAGTAGGAATCCTTATATCAGATAAAACAGACCTTAAAATAAGGAAGATTACAAGCAACAAGGCAGGACACTACATAATGATCAAGAGATCAATCCAAGAGGAAGACATAACAATCATAAATATCTATGCACCCAACACAGGAGCACCCCAATACATAAGGCAAACAATTTCAGACATAAAAGAAGAAATTGACAGTAACACAATAATAGTAGGAGGCTTTAACACTCCTCTTATACCAATGGACAGATCACCAAAACAGAAAATCAATAAGGAAACACAAGCCTTAAATGACACACTAGAAGAGATGGATCTCATTGATATCTTTAGGACCTTCCACCTGAAAGCAGAGGAATACACTTTCTTCTCAAGTGCACATGGAACATTCTGCAGGATATACCACATCTTGGGCCACAAATCAAACCTCAGAAAACTTAAGAAAATTGAAATTGTATCAACCATCTTCTCTGATCACAATGCAATGAGACTACATATCAAGTACAAGAAAAAAAAATGCTAAAACAACAAACACATGGAGATTAAACAACACATACCTAAAAAGCAAAGAGATTACTGAACAAATCGAAAGAGAAATTTAAAAATTCCTAGAATAAAATTACAGTGAAAACACAATAGCACAAAACCTATGGGACCCTGCAAAGTTTTAAGAAGGACGTTTATAGCAATACAATCCTACCTCAAGAAACAAGAAAAACAACAAAAAGACAACCTAACTCTACACTTAAAACAACTGGAAAAAGAAGAATAAAACACCCTAAAGTTAGCCAAAGAAGAGAAATCATAAAGATCAGAGCAGAAATAAATGAAAAGAAATGAAAGAAACAATAGTAAAGATAAACAAAACAAAAAGCTGTTTCTTTGAAAAGATAAACAGAATCGACAGACTGCTGGCCAAACTCATTAAGAAAAAAAGAAGAATCAGATCAACAAAATCAGAAATGAAAAAGGAGATGTTACAACAGATAATACAGAAATACAAAGGATTATAAGAGACTATCATTAACAACTATATGGTAACAAACTGGACAACCTGGAAGAAATGGACAGTTTCCTAGAGAAGTTTAATTTTCCAAGACTGAACCAGGAAGAAAGAGAAATTATGAACAACCCAATCACAAGCTCAGAAATCAAATTTGTAATTTTAAAAAAAATCTACCCCAAAATAAAAGCCTAGAGCCAGATGGATTCACAGGTGAATTCTACCAAATAAAGACAAACTAATGCCTATCCTTCTAAAACTCTTTCAAAAAATTGCACAAAAAGGGACACTTCTAAACACATTCTACGAGGCCACCATCACCCTGATACCAAAACCAGGCAAAGACATCACAAAAAAAGGAAATTATGGCCCAATATCTCTGATGAATTTAGATGCCAAAATCCTCAACAAAATTCTAGCAAACAGAATTCAACAATACATCAAAAAAACTCATACATCATGACCAAGTTGAGTTCATCCCAGTCATGCAAGGATTCTTCAATATCTGCAAATCAATGTGATATACCATATCAACAAACTGAAAGACATGTTAATCTCCATAGATGCAGAAAAAGCCTTCAACAAAATACAACATCCATTTATGATAAAAACCCTTCAAAAATGGGCATAGAAGGAACCTACCTCAACATGGTGAAAGCCATATATGAGAAGCCCACAGCGAACATTATCCTCAATGGTGAAAAACTGAAAGCATTCCACCTAGGATCAGGAACAAGACAGGGGTGCCCACTTTCACCACTATTATTCAACATAATCCTGGTAATTCTAGCTACAGCAATAAAAGAAAAAGAAATACAAGGAATCCAGATTGGAAAAGAAGAAGTAAAACTCTATTTGCAGATGACATGATACTATACATAGAAAACCCCAAAGACACTATTAGAAAACTACTAGAGCTAATCAATGAATTCAGCAGTCAATACACAATACACATACCAAATCAAGACACAGAAATCACTCACATTCCTATATACAATGAAAAGTCAGAGAGAGAAATCAAGGATGCAATTCCCTTCACCACTGCAACCAAAAGAATAAAATATTTAGGGATAAACCTACCTAGACAGACAAAAGAAATGTACACAGAAAACTACAAGACACTAATGAAAGAAACAAAAGACGACATAAACAGATGGAGAGACATTCCATGTTCCTGGGTCAGAAGAATCAATATCATGAAAATGACTATACTGCCAAATATCACCTACAGATTCAATGTGGTCCCTATCAAATTACCAATGACATTCTTTCAGAGCTAGAGCAAAAAACAACAGTTCATATGGAAACACACAAGACCCTGGATAGCCAAAGCAATCCTGAAAAAGAAGAATGGAGCTGGAGGGATCAGCCTCCCTAACTTCAGACTCTACTACAAAGCAACAGTCATCAAGACAGTATGGTACTGGCACAAAAACAGAAATATAGACCAATGGAACCAGATAGAGAACCCAGAGATAAACCTACACACCTATGGATACCTTATTTTTGACAAAGGAGGCAAAAGTATAAAATGGGACAAAAACACCCTCTTCAACAAATGGTACTGGAAAAAGTGGACAGCTACATGCAAAAGAATGAAGTTGGAACATTCCTTGACTCCATACACAAAAGTAAACTCAAAATGGATTAACGACCTAAATGTAAGAACAGAGACCATAAAACCCTTGGAGGAGACTATAGGCAAAACCCTCAGTGACACAAATCAAAGCAAGATCTTCTATGGCCTTCCCTATAAAATTATGAAAAGTAAAAACAAAAATAAATGTGTGGGACCTAGTGAAATTTAAAAGCTTCTGCACAGCAAAAGAAACTACAAACAAGGTGAACAGACAACCCACAGAATGGGAGAAAATAATAGCAAATGAAACAACTGACAAAGGACTAATCTCCAAAATATACAAGCAGCTCAGACAGCTCAATACTGAGAAAACAAACAACCCAATCAAAAAATGGGAAAAAGAACTAAGATATCTGTCTGAGGAAGACATACAGATGGCCAAGAAACACATGAGAAGATGTTCAATATCACTTATTATTAGATTAAATGCAAATCAAAACTACAATGAGATATCACCTCACACCAGTCAGAATGGCCACCATTAAAAAAACTATGGGGCTTCCCTGGTGGTCCAAGTGGGTAAGGACACCGCCTTGCAGTGCAAGGGGCGCCAGTTTGATCCCTGGCCTGGGAGGATCCCACGTGCCGTGGAGCAGCTGGACGGATGAGTCCAACTACTGAGCCGGAGCTCTGGAGTGCATGCGCCCAGTGCCAGTGCTCTGCAGTGACAGAGGCCACTTTGATGGTGGGTGGTGCTCACAGGCCAAAGAACAAAGATAAGTGAAAATAAACAAATGGAAAACCAATAGAAGTGGCCAAAATAATAATAATAATTAAAAAAACCCTACAGATAATAAATGCTGGAGAGGATGTGGAGAAAAGGGAACACTCCTGCATTGCTGGTGGGAATGTAAACCACTATGGAAGACAGTATGTAAATACTTCAAAAAGCTAAGAATAGACACACCATATGACCCAGCAATCCCACTATTAGGCTTATACCCTCATGAAATGAAATTTGAAAGAGACACCTGTACCCCAGTGTTCACTGCAGCACTCTACACAATAGCTGGAACATACAAGCAACCTAGATGTCCACTGACAAATGAATGGGTAAAGAAACTCTGGTACATATATACAATGGGGTACTTCTCAGCCACAAAAAGAAATACAGAAGATTCAGTCCTCATGAGATGGATGAATCTAGAACCTATTATACAAAGTGAAGCAATTCAAGAAGAGGGGGATAAATATAGTATACTAACACATATATATGGAATCTAGTAAGATCATACTGATAAATACACACGCAGAGCATCGATGAAAAAAGAGTCATACACCGCCTTGCAGTGCAAGGGGCGCCGGTTCGATCCCTGGCCTGGGAAGATCCCACGTGCGGCGGAGTGGCTGGACCCATGTGTCTAATTACCGAGCTGGAGCTCTGGGGCGCATGCGCCCAGAGCCGGCGCTCTGCGACAACAGAGGCCACCGCAATGGGAGGCCCACAGGAGCCAAAGAACAAAGACGGATGAAAATAGACAAATGAAAGACCCATAGAAGTGGCCCGCCCGCTCCCCTCCCTCCCCACCACGCCTCCCCATAAATAAATAAATAAATAAATCTTAAAAAAAAAAAAACAGTCATAGAAAATAGACTTATGGACACTGGGGAAAGGGAAGAGTGGGTGAGAGATATGGAAAGAGTAACACGGAGCCCTGTACTAGCACATGTAAAAGAGACGATTGTCCATCTGCTGTGGGCTAAGGGATCCTACACGGGGGCTGTGCGATGGCCTGGAGGGGGGATGGGGGGATGATATATACATATGACTAATCTGGGATTATACATATCTATAAACAACAAAACTCTGTAAAAGCAAAAAAGCAAAAGCAAAAAAAACACCAAAACCAAGATGAGTAAGACCAACCCACCTGGCTGCTGTGGGAAATTAAGTGCGAAAAGACACAGAAACTCTTTTGGGCCTCCTCCAATATGCAGACCTAGAGGGAGGACGCAGGGTATTAGAATTAAGACCCTATCCTGGAAGACGCAAAGCCCTGAGCCCCAGCTGCCTGCCTCTTGCTCTGTGACTTGTGCCTGGCAGTCTCCCGGTCCTATAGAAAACGGTCCCCTCCCAATGTCACTGTCTGAACTCTACTTCTGGTCTATCCTGTCACACGTCTGTGAGTTCGGGGGCACCTCTTCTGAGAGCTTTGCTTGCCCACCTCAGGGAGCAGCCAGCTCCAAGAAAGGCGTGGCCTCAGGAGACCAGGGTTCTGAGCCCCACCCCTGCCCCAGGGGAGTCCTGTCACCGAGGGCTAGGGGCCCCGTGCCTTCTCCGAGGCTGTTTCTCCACCTGCTAAATGATGGCATGATTAGATGATCTTTCAGGGTCCTGACTTGAAAAACCTCTGCCTCCTCAAAGGCCAAACCAAACCAATCCCTGGAGACAGATAAACCCACCAAACGAAAAACCCTAACTCAGTTATTAGACACGGCGCTGGTGGGGAGGCAGACCCGCTGACACAGCTCTTTGCCGGAAAGGCGACTTCCCCATCAGCCCCCCTCCACCTCGGGCCCCGCCCCACTGCAGACGCTCCCACACTCAGGAGTTGCCACTGATTCCCACGCTTGCTCTCACAAAGGTGACCAAGGGCCCCACCCTTCTGTGGGCAGGCGCCCGCGACGTCCCTAGGGGTTGGGTTGAAACCAGAAGGATCTCTGCTCTTTCTGATGCACGCCCTCTGCCCGAGTCGTATGGAAGCACACAGTTCCCTGAATGGTGATCAGCCCACCTGTGGAAGCAGCTCACAAAAGCCAGGCAGCCATGGGGTCGGGGCCCCGGCTCGGCCGGTGCTGCGCCCTCAGCTCCGTTGGACCACAGCCCATCAGAGCCTGCCCAGCGTCGGGCCCCGGAGGGTGGGCTCAGCCGGGGAACCGGGGGCTGCAGCCTGAGCAGGGGCCTCGGAGGACCCGTCACGACTTGAGAAGCCGATGCTGCTTGTCACTGCCAGGCCGTCAAATTGTGTTCCGTCTGAGAGAGTTCATTTCAGACGCGGTGCTCATGACTGCCTCTCGACAAACTGAGTGCATTCGAAGCCATAAGAAAAATGACCTTTGAAGCTCTCTTGCAGTGGCGAGGGCAGGCACGCACAGCCAGCCGACGGGCGCGCCCTCTCCCCCCGAGCGGCCTGTGCTCGCCACGCTGGGGCCCTGGCCCGGCCGCCTCTGAGGACGCTCAAGGCCAAGGCAGCCAGCGACGAGGGCCCATCTCAGACCTGCCCGAGCATTACCCTGAGACCCCAGTGTCACTATTTCTCCTTCCTAGGGTCCCGTGTGGCTCATCCTCTTCTCCCACCCCCACGCAGTTCTGCCGTGAAGGGCCGTCGCTGCCCTTCTCGGCGTCGCCACGACTGCAGTGCTGGGCCTCGGGCCACAGGCTGCGCAGGGAGCTTGCCTGCATTCCCTTGGTGAAGTCACCATTGCCTCTTGCCCTGCCGGCACTGCGAAGCTTCCCGTCTGAAAGCTGTAGAGGTGGGCAGTTCGGGTTTGGGGGCCCCGACCCCAGGATGCAGCCTGCAGGAACGCTACACCGGGGTTCCCTGGCAGTGTGGGACGTAGGTGTCTGCTAAGACACTGCCCATCTAGGACACCATGGCACGTCACAAAGGCGAGGAAGAAGGCCACTGGCCCGTCGCCCCCAAGCATCTCTCGCTCCCTCTCACTCTACACTTTTCTGGCACCTGCTCTCGCGGTCTCCCAGACACAGGCACTCCAGCTTTGTAGCACCTGGTCACCTGCGCAGTCTATGGGTGGTCCAGGGAAAGTACCTTTCCTGTCCCTTGCTGTTCAGTCTCTCAGTCGTGTCCGACTTCGTGTGACCCCACGGATGGCAGCCCACCAGGCTTTCCTGTCCTTCACTGCCGCCCAGAGTTTGCTCAAACTCATGCCCATTGAATCAGTGATGCCATCCAACCGTCTCGTCCTCTGTCGCCCCCTCCCCTCCTGCCCTCAGTCTTTCCCAGCATCAGGGGCTTTTCCAGCGAGTCGGCTCCAAAGAGCATGAACTATTGATTCTCAGAAGCACCTTTCCACACTGACAGTTAATGATTCCATGACATTACTCTTTCTTTTACTTTTTGAGTTCCAGAATGGGAACTGGAGAGTGAATAAACCAAGTACCAATGATCCTAGCAGCTCAAAATGTCTTGCTTTTTCCTTGCAAGAACGTGGTTCTGCTGGTCAATGCCTCTTAAAGATGAAGATCACTTTCCCTTCCACTGACTCCATGACAGGGTGCCAGAGCTGCCCGGGAGGCCTCCGGGCCCAGGAGCCCGTGCACCCGCTGACCTGGCCCGCTGCGTGGGAGACAGTTGTCTTGGTTTGGAGCTGTGTGACACCCGTGTTTCCCTGCAGTGTGCCGAGAGGCGCTCTGCTCTATCAGGAGGCGTGTCTAGAGCGAGCTGTTCCACAGAAGCGCAGCCAAGGCACCAGGCTACACGGCGTCACAACACAACAGAAACTGCGCTCACCAGTTAATCCCAGTCCATCTCAGCAAGGAGCGCGCCTGAGAGGCGGGGGCACTGGAGAGAGGGAGAGCGGGTCCCAGTCCCCCCACGTCCCCAGGGAGGCCGCACGGGCGGGAGCAGCACGGGTGGGGGTGGCGGCAGCGGCTGGCACCCCTGCCCACACCCGCCGCTCTCCCAGGGGTCCCCGCGTCTAAGTGCCTAATAAGCAGTTAGGGCACTGGTTTCAGGAGAAGCAAATCTGTTAAAGGGAGATGGATGGGGGGCGGCCAATAACCCCAGCGGCTAACATAGACCGACGAATAATTATTTGTGCCTAGAGGCTTCCTTTCCGCAAAAAGAGAAATACGGTGGATTTACCCAAGTTTTATCTGATAGAAAGAAAAATAGCATCTTCAAGACCACCTCTTCTCCACCAGCAGCTAACTGGGGCATCTTGTGTAGTTTCTTTGCAAGGAGCAGCCGGGGACAATGCTCTCCACCAACACTGTGGGAGATGGGGGCCAGGGTAAGGATGGGGAGCAGGGCTGGTGTGGCTCTACAGCCCGGGGGCTGGTGGGGAGGCGGCAGGGCGGGGCCGAGGAGCTCAGAGGTCCTGCCCTCCCCCTGCCCCTCCCCTCGGGCCTCTGTCTACCGTCTCCACTTGCTGGTTCCCAAAACTGGGCCGAGGGAAGAGGGCTGGGCGCGGAACCAAGCCAGGGAGGCAGAGCTGACGCAGGACCGAAACAGCTGGGAGGGCTAAGGGAAGCTCGGAGAGAAGTAAACTGGATCTCTATTTCTTGTTTGTGCTGCTAAAATGTTCTTTTAATGTGAAAGCCTTCCTGTTAAATGAAGGGGAAAGGGAGCTCAGCGACAAGTAGCGGCTGTAAAACAAAGGGAACAAAAGGAGGAAGCCACGGAGATGGGCTGTTGCTATAGACAGAAGGAGACAGCGCCAGGCTGAGGACAGAGCCCGACACACTCCAAGCAAAGAACCAACCAGAAGCAGGAAAAGGAGCCGGCGAGGCCAGGGAGGAAAGAGGCTCGTTCCCAGAACATCACGAGGAGTTACCGTAACCTAGCCAGGGAAGCTGAGCTTCACGGGGGAAGCTCCAGAGAAGGAAAAACTAAGAACAGGACAAAACTGGAATGGAATGCTGGCCACCTCCCTTCAATGTGCGGTCACCAATTGCACATGGTCAGCTCTGACTGCAAGGAGCAGGGCCCATTCACAGCGAGGAAGGTCTCAAGCCTCTGGATGGAAACTAGAGTAAATGGATCTCACGGCAGCTTTCTGTGTTCAGTCTAGTTACACCCACCCCCACACACAGCCCCGAGTCTAGTTTCACACACCCACACCCACCCAGCCACCCAGCTTCAAAAAGGAACAAGCAAGAAACATGGAAGTCTTGCCACAGGTGCTGAAGCGCATACATGTCGTGTGGGACCGGTAAAAAGAAGGCGCTCTCCACAGGAAAGGTGCCCGTTGTTGCACCCGAGGTCACCTACAGCCACAGAAGGCCTACAAACTCCAGTGCTTCATTAAATTGTGGGAACACATCGCTAAACCCCAGGAGTTTCCCCACAAAGTCCCCAGACCACCAGATGGAGGGCAGGAAGATTCCTTTGGGAGCCCGGGGCCCAGACTGCAGACCCCACCTCCGCCCCCACCCCGGGGCCCCGCTGAGCACCTCTGGGCCGGCTCACCCACCAAGCCCGTGGCCTTGCTCCGCCGAAGCCACCAGAAAAGCGAGACAGAACGCGGCCGGGGTGTGCTGGCGCGCGGAGCAGCCGGGGGCTGGAGTGCAAGTGGACCGTCACGCCTCCATTCTCCCGGCTCCCGCTGTCCGCAGAGTAAAAGCCAAATGTGTGCTGCACAAACCTCTTCCTGAGGACTGGCCTTGGCCTCCGCGGAGGTGACGTCCCCTGGCCCTTCGCGGACCTGCCCTGCTCGTCCCTCTGCAAACGCCCTTGGCTCCCCGTCCCCGCTCCTCTGAGAGCCCAGGCTCGCTCTCCTCAGGTAGGAGCCGTCTGGTTTCCCTGTTTGCCTCCCTGGCCTCCTCTCCTGCTGCCCCAGCCCTGAGTCTGCGGCAGGAAAGTGAGGTAAACCGGACATCTTGCCCAAGGCCACACAGCCAGTGGGGAGCGGGTCTCCTGGACTCTGACAGCCAGCCTCTTTTTAACGGGGTCCGGCTGACATGAAGTCTCCTAAGGGACAGGCAAGGCCGCCGATGGTGTCTATCTGGGCGCCTGTTTGAGTGGAATGGAATGCTGGCCACCTCCCTTCAATGTGCGGTCACCAATTGCACATGGTCAGCTCTGACTGCAAGGAGCAGGGCCCATTCACAGCGAGGAAGGTCTCAAGCCTCTGGATGGAAACTAGAGTAAATGGATCTCACGGCAGCTTTCTGTGTTCAGTCTAGTTACACCCACCCCCACACACAGCCCCGAGTCTAGTTTCACACACCCACACCCACCCAGCCACCCAGCTTCAAAAAGGAACAAGCAAGAAACATGGAAGTCTTGCCACAGGTGCTGAAGCGCATACATGTCGTGTGGGACCGGTAAAAAGAAGGCGCTCTCCCACAGGAAAGGTGCCCGTTGTTGCACCCGAGGTCACCTACAGCCACAGAAGGCCTACAAACTCCAGTGCTTCATTAAATTGTGGGAACACATCGCTAAACCCCAGGAGTTTCCCCACAAAGTCCCCAGACCACCAGATGGAGGGCAGGAAGATTCCTTTGGGAGCCCGGGGCCCAGACTGCAGACCCCACCTCCGCCCCCACCCCGGGGCCCCGCTGAGCACCTCTGGGCCGGCTCACCCACCAAGCCCGTGGCCTTGCTCCGCCGAAGCCACCAGAAAAGCGAGACAGAACGCGGCCGGGGTGTGCTGGCGCGCGGAGCAGCCGGGGGCTGGAGTGCAAGTGGACCGTCACGCCTCCATTCTCCCGGCTCCCGCTGTCCGCAGAGTAAAAGCCAAATGTGTGCTGCACAAACCTCTTCCTGAGGACTGGCCTTGGCCTCCGCGGAGGTGACGTCCCCTGGCCCTTCGCGGACCTGCCCTGCTCGTCCCTCTGCAAACGCCCTTGGCTCCCCGTCCCCGCTCCTCTGAGAGCCCAGGCTCGCTCTCCTCAGGTAGGAGCCGTCTGGTTTCCCTGTTTGCCTCCCTGGCCCTCCTCTCCTGCTGCCCCAGCCCTGAGTCTGCGGCAGGAAAGTGAGGTAAACCGGACATCTTGCCCAAGGCCACACAGCCAGTGGGGAGCGGGTCTCCTGGACTCTGACAGCCAGCCTCTTTTTAACGGGGTCCGGCTGACATGAAGTCTCCTAAGGGACAGGCAAGGCCGCCGATGGTGTCTATCTGGGCGCCTGTTTGAGTGGGACCTCCAGCGTCAACCTCTGGAAGTGCCGTTTCTTTGGAGCTGCCCATCTGGCTAAAATGGCATGAATGTGACGCTCAGGAGTCATGGGACAAAAGGCTCTGAAAGAGCATAGAAGTCTTTACCTACCCATTGCACAGACGGAGAGACTGAGGCTGAGAAGGAAACGGCTGTATCTCATATTGATGCGTCGAATGGCCCTGATCTCCCGTTTTTCTGCCCTGTGTGCCGGCCCCATCTGGTCTCCATTCTACAATCACAGCACAGCCAAGGGACCGCAGCCACCAGCTCCTCCCCGCGGGCCCTCTCCAAGTCAGGCAGAAGACGCACTGAAAGGCCCGAGCCTGCACAGACACAGAGCCCAGAGGGCCAGAGGCAGGCCAGTCGCAGAGCAAACCAAGGGCAGCAACACGGGGTCGGGGGTGTGGAGGAGGGGCAGACACGTGCTGAAGGGCAGTGACAGGTGACACCTGCTGGAAAGAGATGGGGCAATCTGAAGACCACTGGGTCCCACCAGCACCCAGACTGAGTATACGGCTACTTCCAAAACGGACTCCGTTCCCATTTTCCAAAGGCTGTCTTGCCTTTGAAAGGGAGAGGTGACGTCATGAGTCCAGCAAAACCACAGTGCCCTGGTCTCTTTCACGCCATCGCGGGGCCACAAATCAGCCGGCCTCCAGGGGCCGCCTCGGGATTGACATTACCTCTTCCTGAGGACTGGCCTTGGCCTCCGCGGAGGTGACGTCCCCTGGCCCTTCGCGGACCTGCCCTGCTCGTCCCTCTGCAAACGCCCTTGGCTCCCCGTCCCCGCTCCTCTGAGAGCCCAGGCTCGCTCTCCTCAGGTAGGAGCCGTCTGGTTTCCCTGTTTGCCTCCCTGGCCCTCCTCTCCTGCTGCCCCAGCCCTGAGTCTGCGGCAGGAAAGTGAGGTAAACCGGACATCTTGCCCAAGGCCACACAGCCAGTGGGGAGCGGGTCTCCTGGACTCTGACAGCCAGCCTCTTTTTAACGGGGTCCGGCTGACATGAAGTCTCCTAAGGGACAGGCAAGGCCGCCGATGGTGTCTATCTGGGCGCCTGTTTGAGTGGGACCTCCAGCGTCAACCTCTGGAAGTGCCGTTTCTTTGGAGCTGCCCATCTGGCTAAAATGGCATGAATGTGACGCTCAGGAGTCATGGGACAAAAGGCTCTGAAAGAGCATAGAAGTCTTTACCTACCCATTGCACAGACGGAGAGACTGAGGCTGAGAAGGAAACGGCTGTATCTCATATTGATGCGTCGAATGGCCCTGATCTCCCGTTTTTCTGCCCTGTGTGCCGGCCCCATCTGGTCTCCATTCTACAATCACAGCACAGCCAAGGGACCGCAGCCACCAGCTCCTCCCCGCGGGCCCTCTCCAAGTCAGGCAGAAGACGCACTGAAAGGCCCGAGCCTGCACAGACACAGAGCCCAGAGGGCCAGAGGCAGGCCAGTCGCAGAGCAAACCAAGGGCAGCAACACGGGGTCGGGGGTGTGGAGGAGGGGCAGACACGTGCTGAAGGGCAGTGACAGGTGACACCTGCTGGAAAGAGATGGGGGCAATCTGAAGACCACTCGGGGTCCCACCAGCACCCAGACTGAGTATACGGCTACTTCCAAAAACGGACTCCGTTCCCATTTTCCAAAGGCTGTCTTGCCTTTGAAAGGGGAGAGGTGACGTCATGAGTCCAGCAAAAACCACAGTGCCCTGGTCTCTTTCACGCCATGCGGCGGGGCCACAAATCAGCCGGCCTCCAGGGGGCCGCCTCGGGATGTGACATTTACGACCTCCTTGGAGAGCCGGCTCTGGGACGGTTTCTGCCTCATAAGCAGACCTGCCCACGTAGACCCCAGACAGCGGCGTGGTTGATTTACACCTTTAATACCGCGAGCTTCATTTAGCCAGGCTGGAAAACACATTTCGTCGTGGGAAGCTGGTTTTTCCTTCTCTTGCGCATCCTCACTAGACATTCATTTTGATAGCAGGTCTTGTCCTTGTTGTTTCCCTGCTCCTTTCCCAAAAGGTCTATTCTTCTGTCTTGGGCCGTGTCCAGCCCGGCCCAGCCTCTGCGAGAAAGGAGGGCAGGGGGGCGGGGACGGATCTCTGTTGGGACAGAGGAGGAATGCGCATTCCCAGGTGACTCAAATGGGAAAGAACCTGCCTGCGATGCAGGAGACCGGATTTCAATCCCTGGGTCAGGAAGATCTCCTCAGAAGGAAATGGCAACCCACTCCGGCATTCCTGCCTGGAAAGTTCCAGGAACAGAGGTGGTTGGTGGGCTATGGTCCACGGGGTCGCAGAGAGTTGGACAGGACTTGCGACTTTCACCCGCCTCTCACCTGCTCCTTGAGATTTTAGCATTTTCTCAAAAGACATTGTAGACATAAGAGTAATTAGCCTCCCCAACCCCAGAAAAACTGCAGCACCCTACAGATTTCACCTATTTTCATTTATCATAATAAAACACACTGTTTTTACACGTGCAATTAAGCTCACACACATGCTTAACACTAGTTTTAGCCAGTACCGCTTCATATGCAGAAACGTAAGTTGCTTTCTGTGAGGCGGGGCAGGGTGATGGATGAACAGTTTGTAGATTTTTAAAAATTTCAGTATATCCTGAATCGTTTTCCCGGGTAACACCCAGCAGAACAGCACACGGAGTCACTTGGGAGCCTCATCTCCACTTGCACCCTGGGGGCCAATTCATTTCCCAGGATTCTCCTTAAGTTACACATCAAACCACCCTTTTTGTGTTTTGGTGGGTTTTTTCTGTTTTTTGGCGATTTCTCACTTTCCCACCCACGCTATTCTTTTCCAGAGGTGGAGCCACTGCATCCACTGGTGCCTGTGAAGGCTGGTGGGGGCGGGAGGGAGGAAAGTCTCTCGCCCCATCTTCATCAAGAGGACACTGTGTCTCCCCAAGCACGGGGCTCGCTCAAGGTGACGGCTCATCGGCTCTGCGCTCTCCTTCCGCCCGGCCAGGAGTGGCGAGACTCCGGGATGGCCAGGGGCACCGCCGGGGCTGCGACGGGCATTGGAGCCACATGTGCTGTCCCAGAGAGCGAGCGGGGACCAGGACAAGGTGAGCTTAGAGCGTGGACAGGCCCAGGGAGACGCCCCAGGCCGGCAACTGGAAAGCGCGGTTCTGAGGACGCAGTGACAGAGCCCGAGAGGTGCCCACGTGTCCTCCGTCTCCGGGGTGGTGGAGGCGGAGCCCAGAGGGGCCCTCTTGCTGGGAGGGAGGAGCTCAGGGATGGCACGGCCGTGGCCGCGGCCGCCCGGCCACACAGAGGCTCAAGGACCCTGCAGGAATGTGAGGGTGAAGAGCGGCCCGGCGAGGGCCCCCTCGCCTCCCTCCTCTGCTCACCCCGCTGTGCGACCCAGACGGAAACAGAGGCAAGCGGGAGGGCATGGTGGAGTCCCTTGTCCCCATTTCATGCTGTGTATGTTCTTTCTTTGCCTCTGTCTCTCATAAAAGCAGAAGAGCCTCTTGGGCGAGCACCCTCTCTGCCACCCGTTCCACCAACCCAGCCACAGTGGCCAACGGCATTCCCTGGAGCAACTGCTCAAGGCTTCCGCTCTTCCGGAGAGCAGGGAGGGCAGAGGGGTCCCAGAAGCTGTCACTCGCTGGCCATCTGATCCCCGGTCCCTGCCGCAGCTCCTCCAGTCCACACCACCGCCTTCCACCTGCTGGCCAGAGGCCAGGTTTCAGTTTGTAGATTTTAAAAATTTCAGTATATCCTGAATCGTTTTCCCGGGTAACACCCAGCAGAACAGCACACGGAGTCACTTGGGAGCCTCATCTCCACTTGCACCCTGGGGGCCAATTCATTTCCCAGGATTCTCCTTAAGTTACACATCAAACCACCCTTTTGTGTTTTGGTGGGTTTTTTCTGTTTTTTGGCGATTTCTCACTTTCCCACCCACGCTATTCTTTTCCAGAGGTGGAGCCACAGCATCCACAGGTGCCGGTGAAGGCTGGTGGGGGCGGGAGGGAGGGAAGGAACGAGCCCCATCTTCATCAAGAGGACACTGTGTCTCCCCAAGCACGGGGCTCGCTCAAGGTGACGGCTCATCGGCTCTGCGCTCTCCTTCCGCCCGGCCAGGAGTGGCGAGACTCCGGGATGGCCAGGGGCACCGCCGGGGCTGCGACGGGCATTGGAGCCACATGTGCTGTCCCAGAGAGCGAGCGGGGACCAGGACAAGGTGAGCTTAGAGCGTGGACAGGCCCAGGGAGACGCCCCAGGCCGGCAACTGGAAAGCGCGGTTCTGAGGACGCAGTGACAGAGCCCGAGAGGTGCCCACGTGTCCTCCGTCTCCGGGGTGGTGGAGGCGGAGCCCAGAGGGGCCCTCTTGCTGGGAGGGAGGAGCTCAGGGATGGCACGGCCGTGGCCGCGGCCGCCCGGCCACACAGAGGCTCAAGGACCCTGCAGGAATGTGAGGGTGAAGAGCGGCCCGGCGAGGGCCCCCTCGCCTCCCTCCTCTGCTCACCCCGCTGTGCGACCCAGACGGAAACAGAGGCAAGCGGGAGGGCATGGTGGAGTCCCTTGTCCCCATTTCATGCTGTGTATGTTCTTTCTTTGCCTCTGTCTCTCATAAAAGCAGAAGAGCCTCTTGGGCGAGCACCCTCTCTGCCACCCGTTCCACCAACCCAGCCACAGTGGCCAACGGCATTCCCTGGAGCAACTGCTCAAGGCTTCCGCTCTTCCGGAGAGCAGGGAGGGCAGAGGGGTCCCAGAAGCTGTCACTCGCTGGCCATCTGATCCCCGGTCCCTGCCGCAGCTCCTCCAGTCCACACCACCGCCTTCCACCTGCTGGCCAGAGGAGCGAGCAGGGCTGGGCCTGGGATGGGCTGCAGCGTGTCCTCCGGGCACACCCCTCCTCGAGCACCAAGACGGAGAAGCTCTGCGGGTCTAACAGCCACTGGATGTGTGTGCAGCTGGGGCAAGCTCTGGACCAAAGGATGCCACAGGACCAAGAAGCCCACCTGCCCCTCTGATGGAACGGGGAACAAGTGTAGGCAACCTACACACTCAGGCCCCAGCTGCCCCGAAGGGGTGGGCAGACCGCCACACCACCCTGCTGGCCCCAAGGCTTCCCTCACCTGAGTAAGGAGCCAGTCCACCCCTGCTGCTTTCACTCCCTCCTGCAAGCCCCACAGAGCCTCGCCTGACGTCCGCGTCTGGCCTTGAGTCCATTTGTATTGACTGGGGAAGGTCAAGAACACAGGTCAGCATCAGAAAGACCCTGCTCAGCCTTCCCTGTTCTTATCCCTGGGGAAGGGAAGCTGGAAGTCACAGGTGTGGGACTCGGTGCAGCAGGGAGGTGGGGGCCGTGGGGGTGCTCAGAGACTGGACTATGGCGGGAATGGCGGGAACAGGAAGAGGGAGCAGGTGGGGAAAGGGCAGGAGGGAAGAGGCACCTGGGGGATGGGTAAGAAGGGCAGCGACCGGAGAGGAGGAAGAGGCCGCGAGGAGAAGAGAGACCTTGTCTTCCCTGTTTGTGTGTGTTACAGTGACTGAGAGGAGTAGGGAGAGAGACTCATCACAGCATAATCTCCAAAAAAAAAAAAAAAAAATGGAGCCAGGGACAGTTTTCCTTCTGTATCTGGCTCTTAGTAAAGGGGCAGCGTCTAGGGGAGAAAAAAATACCTTTATTGTCCCGTAACTCCCAGCTGATTGCACTCCATTTCCTTGCCTCTGTTCTCCAAAAGATGTGCAACTGCTATTCTGCTGTCAGTCAAATGGGATCTATCTAATTAAAAACAGCTTTGTGGGTAAACATCAGGATGGGGAGGGGGATGTCTGTCTGCCCCCTGGGAACAGCTTCTGAACCCACATGGCTTTCTTGGGTAGAAAGGGCCCTTTTGTTTCCCTGAGGAAAAAAACCCCCTCTTCTTTGCACTATTTGCTTTAGCACGAAAGAGAGGGAGAGCTTTATCTGGATGGCGCCTCGGCGGGGAGTTGCCTTCTATTTGCTTTGCATGCTGCGCACCGTGAATTGATACTGTGCTGATAATTCAGCGAGGGCGGGGCCGGTGCCAGAGGACCCCGCATTGTGAGCCTCTGCAAAAAAGCCACTTTGCTCAGAAATGATCTTTTCCCTCCACACAATAGCAAGATGTTACCCTCGGAATGTTCTCCTGACAGTGCCGACGGTGGCGGAGAGTGCGCGTCATCTCCCCGTCTCCACTGAGGCAGTTATTTATACAGTTCTGCACCAGAGTCAAAGTCTTATTTATTTTTTTAACTTTGCGGGCTGCTGCGGCTTCTGCAACAGAATAATTACTTTTGTGCCAAGTACTTAGGTAACAAGATAAACAAGAGGCCACCTAAATGGAATGTAAAGAGAGAGCACGTGTCCGTGGAGGGAAAAGGCGGCTGGAGGAGGAACAGCCTGGCTGGCCCCCGCATCTGGTGCGTCCCCGGGGAGCAGAAAAGGCTCCTTCATCCTCCGCCCAGTGGGTCTGTGACTCCCTAGGGAAAGGCTGCTGTCCGGGCTCCGTGAGAAGCCTTACCCTGGCCAGGTGGTGGAGAACCAGGACTGACTTTATATCATGTGTGAATCAGGCAGGGGAGGACGCGGCACTGCATGTAAAACAGAGAAAGCCACACCCGGTCCCAGCAGCGGTGCCCATGCTCCAAGTGACCTTGACCAGGTCATTTCTCCTCCCTAAATCTCCATGGGCTCATTTCGAACACGAAAGGTGAACCAGGTGAGCTCACAGTCCCCAGGGCCATGAGGCTTCTACCAAGCATTTTCGTAACAGAGTATACTTGGGAATGCACCCCCGAGGAGCAGAAAACATAGAGTCTAAATTCCAAACTGGAATCTTTACGAGGCCAGGCAGCTGTCATTTGGTAATGCAGTGGGTTGAAGAGTCATGAGTACTCCCAAAGATAGGTCCCTCAGAGCCTCCTGTGAGTGGGACCATACTTAGACAAAAGGTCTTTGCAGACACCACTGTTGAGAATTTCAAAATAAGTGATCTAAATAGGAAGAAATCCAAAAGAGAGGCCATATACATATAGGCAATTCCCTGTGCTCTGCAACAGAGCCTAACACAACATTGTAAAGCAACTATGCGCCAATTAAATAAAAAGAACTTCAAAATAAGCTGGATTAAGGTGGACCCCAATGCCATGACAAGTCTTTGTAAGAGAAGGTGAAACAACACAGAGACTGAATGCGACGGCCATCTGCAGACAGAGCCAGAGACCGGAGGGAGCCTGCCACAAGCCAAGGGATGCTAGCAGCCGTCAGAAGCAGGAAGAGGCGAGGAGGGGTCTTGCCTGGAGCTTGTGAGGGAGCTCAGCCCTGCTGAGCCTTTATTTCAGAGCCCCAGCCTCTCGACCTGCGTGAGGACGTGTTTCTGTCATGTCGAGCCACCCAGAGTGTGCTCTTTTGTTTTAGCAGTTCCAGGAAACAAAGGCACCATCCATAAGCCTCAAATGAGGACCTGTCTTCTTGGCGGGGTCTCCTCCATCTCTCATAGTTTAGAAGATGAAAATCGGTCCACATGGGCACATCAAGAAGAAGAAAAAGAGAAAGACGATCTAGAGAAGAAGGATAAGAGACCTGCCCAGTGTCCTCGTTGGCAGAGGTCTCTCAGGAGCAAGTCGCAAAGAGGGTTCTGACTATGGAAATATGCCCCACAATTATCCTAGAGTGAACTGTAAAAACAGCTTCATCTTGGGCTTCCCTGGTGGCTCAGTGGTGAAGAGTTCGCCTGCCAATGCAGGAGACACAAGTTCAATCCCTGAAACTGGAGGATCCCACATACTGCGGAGCAACTAAGCCCGTGAGCCACAACTATGGAGCCTGTGCTCTAGAGCCCTGGAGCCACAGCTATGGAGCCCATGGGCCACAACTACGGAAGCTCGCGTGCCCTAGAGCCTGAGTTCCACAGCAAGAAAAGTCACCACAACAAGAAGCCTGCTCACCTCAACTGGAGAGTAGCCCCCACTTCCTGCAACTAGAGAAGAGCCTGTGGCAGCCCAAAATAGCCAAAAATAAATAAATAAAAATTTTTTAAAAAGTTTCATCTTGATGATATAACCAGTTATAATCTCAAAATGAGAATTAATGTACTACTAGTGACATGAAGAAGAAATGGATAAAAAGTAATTTATATTAAAATGTTGTCTTCAGTATGTAAATGACCGGCTTGTTTATACTAGGAAATAGTATAAGGTAGTACATAGAGGTTCTCGTGACATTGGGGCCACTGTGAATGAGGGAGGAAATCCTGTGGACCGACCCAGGTGAGCTGTATTGATAACTCAAATAGCATGAAGACCTTTGCCATCAGGGACATCCTTTTCTGGAATGAACAACTCCCAGAAAAAAGAACAATCAAGGAAGTTGCATTTGTGGAAGATACAGGATATATTAAAACCATATTTTAAAACATAATATGGTTTTATGACATACAATGGAGTTAAGTCTCGGGCCTGGATAATTGCAAACAGGATTTTCACCTACATGTGTGTCCTACAGGACACTCAGAAGTCATGTAGCAGGTGGGACAGTTCTGACCTGGAAGGGGTCCCCCTACAGTGCAGTATCCCTGTTTCCCACAATCGTCCCAGTCCCATGGTAAGTGAAATCACCCCTCAGATTTCCCAGTTTACTTCCAAGGAGAACACCAGCCCCTCGAGAAACAACGGAATCATGTCTCTAAGGCCTCCCACAGCCCTAGGCTGAACTTCCCACGAGCCCACACCATCTGGACCATTGTACATGGTGTGAGTGCATAAAGTGTCAATCAATACACACGTGTTGCATTTTCAGTCTTTGAGTTGTACTGAAGCTAGAGAAGAGGTAAGATATCTGCATGTCCAAGCAGAGCTTGGAATGCTCTGGCCGCTGTGGCCAGCATCCTTCCTCTCTTTAACTGGGCATTTTGTGGGGAGTTTTCTCGAAGCAAGGGGAGGAAGGAGAATGCAGTGCACAGACGTAGCATGAGTTTCCGCCCCTGACCCCTAGGAGGATGGGTTTGGAGTTGACAATTATTTGAGGAAAGTTTACTTTTTGTGACACCCAGATAGACTAGAAAGAACGCCCCCAACCTTCACCATTTCTGCCTAGTTGACTTAATTTTTGAGGTTTACTCTTTATGATCGATACACTCACAGCCGCAGTTTTTCCCTCTTCCTGTCTTATTCTCTCAGAATCACAGCAACAAACTACCACAGACCTGGTGGCTGAGACAACAGAAATGTATTTCCTCACAGTTCTGGAAGCCAAGAGTCTGAAATCAAGGCCCTGATCGGAACTTGGCAGGGCCCAGTTCCTCAGAAGGTTTTCAGGGAGAATCCCTCCTTGCCTCTCCCAGCTTCCGGCAGCGCCTGCCGTCCTCTGGCTGGTGGCGGCACGACTCCAGTCCCCTCCTCCACTGTCACAGGGTGCCCGAGCCTCTGCCACGCCTCTCTGTCTCCTCCTCTTCTCATAAGAACACCAGTCATTGGATTCAGTCCCTTTTGCCCCAAATCCCGGATAATTTCACCTTGACATCTTCAACTAATTACGTCAGCAAATAGCCTTTTTCCAAATTAGTTTATATTCTGAGGGTCCAGGTGGACATGAGTTTCAGAGGAGGACACTTTTCAACCAGTACGCCTCCCTCTGTTCACACCTAAGCCGGGCCCTTGGCAGTGACCGGCCCCTCTGCTGCTCATCCTACCACCTGACTCTGTGAACTAGCAAGGAGCATGGCTATTCTCTAAGCTCAATCTTTGGGGCTATCTCAGAGAAACAACGGAATCATGTCTCTAAGGCCTCCCACAGCCCTAGGCTGAACTTCCCACGAGCCCACACCATCTGGACCATTGTACATGGTGTGAGTGCATAAAGTGTCAATCAATACACACGTGTTGCATTTTCAGTCTTTGAGTTGTACTGAAGCTAGAGAAGAGGTAAGATATCTGCATGTCCAAGCAGAGCTTGGAATGCTCTGGCCGCTGTGGCCAGCATCCTTCCTCTCTTTAACTGGGCATTTTGTGGGGAGTTTTCTCGAAGCAAGGGGAGGAAGGAGAATGCAGTGCACAGACGTAGCATGAGTTTCCGCCCCTAACCCCTAGGAGGATGGGTTTGGAGTTGACAATTATTTGAGGAAAGTTTACTTTTTGTGACACCCAGATAGACTAGAAAGAACGCCCCCAACCTTCACCATTTCTGCCTAGTTGACTTAATTTTTGAGGTTTACTCTTTATGATCGATACACTCACAGCCGCAGTTTTTCCCTCTTCCTGTCTTATTCTCTCAGAATCACAGCAACAAACTACCACAGACCTGGTGGCTGAGACAACAGAAATGTATTTCCTCACAGTTCTGGAAGCCAAGAGTCTGAAATCAAGGCCCTGATCGGAACTTGGCAGGGCCCAGTTCCTCAGAAGGTTTTCAGGGAGAATCCCTCCTTGCCTCTCCCAGCTTCCGGCAGCGCCTGCCGTCCTCTGGCTGGTGGCGGCACGACTCCAGTCCCCTCCTCCACTGTCACAGGGTGCCCGAGCCTCTGCCACGCCTCTCTCTGTCTCCTCCTCTTCTCATAAGAACACCAGTCATTGGATTCAGTCCCTTTTGCCCCAAATCCCGGATAATTTCACCTTGACATCTTCAACTAATTACGTCAGCAAATAGCCTTTTTCCAAATTAGTTTATATTCTGAGGGTCCAGGTGGACATGAGTTTCAGAGGAGGACACTTTTCAACCAGTACGCCTCCCTCTGTTCACACCTAAGCCGGGCCCTTGGCAGTGACCGGCCCCTCTGCTGCTCATCCTACCACCTGACTCTGTGAACTAGCAAGGAGCATGGCTATTCTCTAAGCTCAATCTTTTAGGGGCCGGCAACTATTTCTCAAAGCTTGCAACATTATGCAATCTGTATAATGTCACCCTCTTCAGATAGGTTTAAACTTATCGGTGGCCTATCTAAAAGTGAGATCCAAAGTTGGCTAAAACATTATCCTCAATGGTGAAAAACTCAAAGCATTTCCTCTAAGATCAGGAACAAGACGAGGGTGTCCACTTTCACCACTCTTATTCAACATAGTCCTGGAAGTTCTAGCAACAGCAATAAGAGAAGAGAAAGAAATCAAAGGAATCCAGATTGGAAAATAAGAAGTCAAACTCTATTTGCAGATGACATATTATACATAGAAAATCTCAAAGACACTATTACAAAACTACTAGAGTTAATCAGTGAATTCAGCAAAGTTGCAGGATACAAAATCAATATACAGAAACCACTGGCATTCCTACACACAAACAATGAAAAATCAGAAAACGAAATCAAAGAGGCAATCCCCTTCACCATCGCAACCAAAAGAAACAAATATCTAGGAATAAACCTACCCAAAGAAACAAAAGAACTGTACACAGAAAATTACAAGACACTCATGAGAGACATTAAAGAAGACTTAAACAGATGGAGAGATATTCCATGTTCCTGGGTCGGAAGAATCAATACTGTGAAAATGACCATACTACCAAATGTCATCTATAGATTCAATGCGATCCCTATCAAACTTCCAGTAACATTCTTCACAGAACTAGACCAAAGAATAACACGGTTCATATGGAAACACAAAAGACCTCGAATAGCCAAAGCAATCCTGAGGAAGAAGAATGAAGCTGGAGGGATCAGCCTCCCCAACTTCAGACTCGACTACAAAGCAACAGTCCTCAAGACAGTATGGTACTGGCACAAAAGCAGAACTATAGACCAGTGGAACAAGATAGAGAACCCAGAGATAAACCCACGCACCTATGGGTACCTTATTTTTGACAAAGGAGGTAAACATATAAAATGGGACAAAGACAGCCTCTTCAACAAATGGTGCTGGAAAAATTGGACAGCTACATGCAAAAAAATGAAGTTGGAACATACCCTGACACCATTCACAAAGATCAACTCAAAATGGATTAAACACTTAAATGTAAGGCCAGAAACCATCAAACTCTTAGAGGAGAATATAGGCAAAACCCTCAAGGATATAAATCAAAGCAAGATCTTCTCTGACCCACCTACTAGAATAGCGGAACTAAAAAGACAAATGAACATGTGGAACCTAATGAAACTTAAAAGCTTTTGTACAGCAAAAGAAATTACAGGGCTTCCCCTGGTGGCCCAGTGGGTAAGGACACCGCCTTGCAGTGCAAGGGGCGCCGGTTCGAGCCCTGGCCTGGGAAGATCCCACGTGCTGCGGAGCGGCTGGACTGATGTGTCCAATCACCGAGCCGGAGCTCTGGAGCGCATGAGCCCAGAGCCAGTGCTCTGCGACTACAGAGGCCACTGTGATGGGAGGGCCACTGTGATGGGAGGCCCACAGGAGCCAAAGAACAAAGATGGATGAAAATAGAGAAATGAAAGGCCAATAGAAGTGGCCCGCCTGCCCCCCTCCCTCCCCCCCCCGCCCACCAAAAAAAAAAAAAAAAAAAGATAAATAAATAAATAAATGTTTAAAAAAGAGATTACAAAAAAGCTGAAGAGACAGCCCACAGAGTGAGAGAAAATCATAGCAAATGAAACAACAGACAAAGAATTCATCTCCAAAATCTACAAGCAACTCAGACAACTCAGCACTGGAAAAACGAACAACTCAATCAAAAAATGGGAAAAGAACCTAAACAGACACCTCTCCAATGATGACATACAGATGGCCCAAAAGCACATGAAACGATGCTCAACTTCACTAATAATTAGAGAAATGCAAATCAAAACTACAATGAGATATCACCTCACACCCGTCAGAATGGCCGTCAACCACAAATCGACAGACAATAAATGCTGGAGAGGCTGTGGAGAAAAGGGAACACTCCTGCACTGCTGGTGGGAGTGTAAATTGATACAGACTCTATGGAAGACAGTCTGGAGAGTCCTTAAAAAACTAAAAATAGAAGCACCATATGACCCAGCAATCCCACTCTTAGGCTTATACCCTGATGAAATCAAATCTGAAAGAAGCACCTGTACCCCAATGTTCATTGCAGCTCTCTATACAATAGCTAGAACATGGAAGCAACTTAGATGCCCATCGACGAATGAATGGATACAAACGCTCTGGCACATATATACAATGGAATACTACACAGCTGTAAAGAGAAATGCAGAAGAATTAACCCTAATGAGGTGGCTGGATCTAGAACGTATCATCAAAAGTGAAGTCAGTCAGAAAGAGGACAAATACAGTATATTAACACATATATATGGAATCTAGTAGGATGGTGATGATGGCACACGCAGTGAAGCGACGAAAAGACAGACATGGACAGTGGACATATGGACATTGTGGGGAAGGAACAGAAGGTGGGAGGCGTAAAGGAAGTAGCATGAAGGCCTGTACTATCATAAGTGAAGAAAATAGCTCTAGTCATTGCTATGTGAGAAAAGGGGATCCTTCAGGGGTGCTGTGTGATGGTCGGGAGGGGTGGGAAGGGGGGGGATATACATATGACTCATCTGGGAACATACATATCTGTAAACAACAAAACTCTGTAAAAGTTAAAAGCAAAATAAAGGTTTTTTTTAAAAAAAAAACAAAAAAACCGAAAACAAAGTTGGCTAAAATTTGCCAAAAGCCATGAGACACCTACATTCCCTTGATCCATACATTACTATTCACATGGCTAAAAGTTATACTACTTATTTTTAGCTGCTTTATCACACTGTTGGCTCAGGCTGAGTTTACAGTCCAAAAGAACTTCAGGTTATTTTTCCCTTGGTCACTATGAAATGTTGGTCACATCGGGGCTTCAAACTCCTGTACAAAATATGTATGACAAATTAATTTCTCTTAAAATTCAACATGTTGAGTTTGGCCATCAATGTTGCTAAGGGAGGTCTTCATGAAGAGATGGATTTTATCAATGTCCAGCTCTCCCTCCTGCCTTTGTGGCATTCAACAGACTGGTAATCTTTTTTTACAGTTAAGAATGGCGGCAGGGATGGAGAAAGAGAAAGCAATACATATGTTGGTGTGGCTCCTGGGTTCAGGGGATTTCCAGATGACTCAGTGGTAAAGAATCTGCATGCCAAGCAGGAGATACGGGTTCAGTCCCTGGGTTGAGAGGATTCCCTAGAGAAGGCAATGGCAACCCACTCCAATATTCTTGCCTGGAGAATCCTGTGGACAGAGGAGCCAGGCGGGCTGCCGTCCACGGGGTCTCAAGGGAGTTGGGCACACTTTAGTGACTCAACAGCAACAACAACTGTATTCCAGGCACTATATCCTTGCCACATCATCTTCCTTAGTGTTTACAATAATCCATGCAGATGGGCGACAGTAACACTTCCAAATTCACAGCTAACAAACTTGCCTAAGGTTGTATGGCTAAGAAGTTGCAGAGATTCAACCCCCACCTGATTTAAGCTAAGTTCCTTCAACAACTTGGCAAGGTCCCTTAAGTAGGAGAAAGCCGCTTGACACATGAGACCTGATTCATCATGCGGAGGGCCCAGAGCGCAGCTCTCTGGCATAAACTTACAGTCTTTGGTCAGGGAAGAGCTAAGGCCACAGGGATTTGGGAGGCTGTCGGCCTCCCGTTGGGAGACCTGGGCTGGATTCCCGTAACAGACTTGCTTAAAGAATGATGGTCTCCCACACGTCAGAACATATGTCCTGGGGCCTGTCAACACCAGTATATTCTCCTTATGCTTATTTTGAACTCAACTCTACTTTTTTTTTTCCTCTCTCTAATTGGTATGGTTGAACTCACATCCATACTTATCTGTGTTTTCCCTCTGAGAGATTCAGTCGGGGAGCGGGGGGAAACTATGGACAAATTGGGATTTGTTTGCGTAAACAACTGCTTTCTGAGCCATTCAGAATAAAGAGTATTTGGGCTGGAATCCCAAATTGACTTCATTCAGTTCTCCTGTTTCAGTTAACCCAAGAGGTTCGGCAACTCTTTACCCACCATAGCTCACGAAATCAATGTTGCTAAGGGAGGTCTTCATGAAGAGATGGATTTTATCAATGTCCAGCTCTCCCTCCTGCCTTTGTGGCATTCAACAGACTGGTAATCTTTTTTTACAGTTAAGAATGGCGGCAGGGATGGAGAAAGAGAAAGCAATACATATGTTGGTGTGGCTCCTGGGTTCAGGGGATTTCCAGATGACTCAGTGGTAAAGAATCTGCATGCCAAGCAGGAGATACGGGTTCAGTCCCTGGGTTGAGAGGATTCCCTAGAGAAGGCAATGGCAACCCACTCCAATATTCTTGCCTGGAGAATCCTGTGGACAGAGGAGCCAGGCGGGCTGCCGTCCACGGGGTCTCAAGGGAGTTGGGCACACTTTAGTGACTCAACAGCAACAACAACTGTATTCCAGGCACTATATCCTTGCCACATCATCTTCCTTAGTGTTTACAATAATCCATGCAGATGGGCGACAGTAACACTTCCAAATTCACAGCTAACAAACTTGCCTAAGGTTGTATGGCTAAGAAGTTGCAGAGATTCAACCCCCACCTGATTTAAGCTAAGTTCCTTCAACAACTTGGCAAGGTCCCTTAAGTAGGAGAAAGCCGCTTGACACATGAGACCTGATTCATCATGCGGAGGGCCCAGAGCGCAGCTCTCTGGCATAAACTTACAGTCTTTGGTCAGGGAAGAGCTAAGGCCACAGGGATTTGGGAGGCTGTCGGCCTCCCGTTGGGAGACCTGGGCTGGATTCCCGTAACAGACTTGCTTAAAGAATGATGGTCTCCCACACGTCAGAACATATGTCCTGGGGCCTGTCAACACCAGTATATTCTCCTTATGCTTATTTTGAACTCAACTCTACTTTTTTTTTTCCTCTCTCTAATTGGTATGGTTGAACTCACATCCATACTTATCTGTGTTTTCCCTCTGAGAGATTCAGTCGGGGAGCGGGGGGAAACTATGGACAAATTGGGATTTGTTTGCGTAAACAACTGCTTTCTGAGCCATTCAGAATAAAGAGTATTTGGGCTGGAATCCCAAATTGACTTCATTCAGTTCTCCTGTTTCAGTTAACCCAAGAGGTTCGGCAACTCTTTGACCACACCATAGGCTCACAGAAGAGTCTCCTTCCTTAACTTTCTCATGATTTTTTTTTTTTTTTTGGCCACCTCTATTAGTCTTCCATTTATTTCCATCTTTGTTCTTCAGGCTGTGTGGGCCTCCCATCGCAGTGCCCTCTCTTGTCGCAGAGCACCTGCTCAGGGCACACGCGCTCCAGAGCTCTGGCTCGGTCGTTGGATACATCGCTCCAGCAGCTCAGCGGCACGTGGGATTCTCCCAGGCCAGGGATTGAACCTTGCACTACAAGGCGGTGTCCTTACCCATTGGACCACCAGAGAAGCCCTTCCTTAACTTTTATCCAAGAAAAATTTCCATCATACCACACTGCCTCTCCCTTTATTTCAAAATGATGAGGCGAACTTTCTACACTGGTTTAACTTCTGAAGATTCCTGGCAAACAGTTACTACCCTGCCTTAGTGGACTTCCCTGGTGGCTCAGACAAGTAAAGAATCTGCCTGGGTTCAGTCCCTGGGTTGGGAAGATTCACCTGGAGAAGAGAATGGCTACTCCCTCCAGCATTCTTTCCTGGAGATCCCCGTGAAAGCAGGAGCCCGCTGGCCACAGTCCATGGGGTCGCAAAGAGAGACATGACAGCGATTGACACCCACCCAACAGACATTTTGGGTTCCCTGGCGGCTCAACAGTAAAGCATCCACCTGCAGTGTGAGAGATGCAGGCTAGATCCTTGAGTCAGAAAGATCCTCTGTTGCCGTAAGTGTCATACTAGAAGGTTCCGGGGGGCTGGCCCCACCCTTGCCCTCCCCTCTGTGGTCCGCAGTTACTTTTTCTTCCCTAGTCCTTGGGCAGTACTCCATATATGACAGCAATCCATAATCTCCTTATTAATTAAATGACACTTTATAAAAATACTCCTCCGGGGCTCTGAGAAAGCCAGCTTTGGCTAGCTATAAAGTTTTAGGTAATCATTTAAGAAAAAAAATTGATATTCATCATCTTTATGGCTTATCACGGCCGCCACATTCTCCCCAGGAGTTCAATCCATCAAGCTCCTCAATGCAAGGACAGCTAACAAGGTCCCTGTCACTTCAGGTGAAATACACAGGTATCATCAGAGGCTCCTGACTCTCACAAAGGTGTTGCCACCTCCCCATCCAAGCAGACCCCCTCCAGAAGCCTGCAAGGTGGCCTGTCCTGGCTCGCCATCTCCATTTGCAGAACAGGGCTGGGTAAGAGAAGATCCTCTCGTGAGAATGGTTTCCTGTGGGCAATACACTGAGATTTTAAGCCTCGCCCGTTTATGTCTGAGATACTCGTGAAACAATGGTTCAGTTACGGTCACAGGCCTTTCTGAGTCTTCCAGGCGTCTGGTCCATAGTCTACACTGACTACAATCACTGCTATTACAGCTGCTCCTGTGGCTATGTAATCTTTTTTGATATTATTCAATTGGCCGTGCTGGGTCTTAGTTGTGGACATGGGATCTTCAGTCTTCATTGCAGCATGCAGACCTTTTATTGCAGAATGCAAACTGCTTGTTGTGGCATGTGGGATCTAGTTTCCCGACCAGGAATTGATCCCAGGGCCTCCTGTATTGGGAGCATGGAGTCTTAGACATTGGACCACCAGTAAAGTCCCCTATAATATTCTTCAGTGCTTTCAATAGTCTCATTTGGTCTTTGCCTCCATCTTGTAAGACAGGAAAGGGATTATTGGGTCATTATCATTCCCATTTCTCATGGTGAGAAACTGAGGCACATCCAAAGGCACTTGGACGATGGCAGTGTTCACTATGGGATTTGCACTTAGACCTGGCTTTAGATTCCGTGCATTTTAAATGATTACATCACCCTGCTTTCCATCCTCCCTGGTCTTGTTTCTTTTCTAAATATAGTGCAACTGCATTTGAATTAAGATGCTTTCATTGCCTTTTTGGTTTGCCTGTCTTGGGAACACCTTCCTTAAACAAAATGCTCAGAAACAAGACAAGATGCCATGTTTGGACTTAGGAGTCAGCTCTGAGTGGCCAGAAGCAGCCACGCTGTTTTCACTTTCATGGCGAAACTTTGGACAATATGGCTGGCCTTCCACTGCCCTGAATGCCTGGGCTACCATGAACAGACCCAAGCCTTTCTCTGGCCACTCCCGGCAAGGGTGACTCAGATCATCCCCCAGGATTTTCCCCCCAATGCCTCGTCCGACAAATACACAGGTATCATCAGAGGCTCCTGACTCTCACAAAGGTGTTGCCACCTCCCCATCCAAGCAGACCCCCTCCAGAAGCCTGCAAGGTGGCCTGTCCTGGCTCGCCATCTCCATTTGCAGAACAGGGCTGGGTAAGAGAAGATCCTCTCGTGAGAATGGTTTCCTGTGGGCAATACACTGAGATTTTAAGCCTCGCCCGTTTATGTCTGAGATACTCGTGAAACAATGGTTCAGTTACGGTCACAGGCCTTTCTGAGTCTTCCAGGCGTCTGGTCCATAGTCTACACTGACTACAATCACTGCTATTACAGCTGCTCCTGTGGCTATGTAATCTTTTTTGATATTATTCAATTGGCCGTGCTGGGTCTTAGTTGTGGACATGGGATCTTCAGTCTTCATTGCAGCATGCAGACCTTTTATTGCAGAATGCAAACTGCTTGTTGTGGCATGTGGGATCTAGTTTCCCGACCAGGAATTGATCCCAGGGCCTCCTGTATTGGGAGCATGGAGTCTTAGACATTGGACCACCAGTAAAGTCCCCTATAATATTCTTCAGTGCTTTCAATAGTCTCATTTGGTCTTTGCCTCCATCTTGTAAGACAGGAAAGGGATTATTGGGTCATTATCATTCCCATTTCTCATGGTGAGAAACTGAGGCACATCCAAAGGCACTTGGACGATGGCAGTGTTCACTATGGGATTTGCACTTAGACCTGGCTTTAGATTCCGTGCATTTTAAATGATTACATCACCCTGCTTTCCATCCTCCCTGGTCTTGTTTCTTTTCTAAATATAGTGCAACTGCATTTGAATTAAGATGCTTTCATTGCCTTTTTGGTTTGCCTGTCTTGGGAACACCTTCCCTTAAACAAAATGCTCAGAAACAAGACAAGATGCCATGTTTGGACTTAGGAGTCAGCTCTGAGTGGCCAGAAGCAGCCACGCTGTTTTCACTTTCATGGAGAAACTTTGGACAATATGGCTGGCCTTCCACTGCCCTGAATGCCTGGGCTACCATGAACAGACCCAAGCCTTTCTCTGGCCACTGGGGTCCCGGCAAGGGTGACTCAGATCATTGCCTCAGGGGAGCCTGTTTCTCCAGCCACTGCGAAGGGAGACTGGAGTGAACCTGAACTGAATCCACAACATGCCTACAAATCATGCATGTGCGCATGTGTGTGAAGTCAATAGGAACATATCTAGATTCAATTTACAATGCTTGTGTGCACTGCATTAAGTGCTTTCACATGGGTTACTTCATTTCAGGTCTTTACAGTGGATATTATTGTCTCCCTTTCTTCAGACACAGAGCTGAAACTCACAGAGGTCGAGTGACATGACACTTGGGGACATGCTCCCTTCCTGTGCCCCAGTCTAGGTGATGGAAAGCTGTTCCTATAAAGTCCGTGTAACGATGGGTCACTCTATTGCTTCCTTCTTGTTTGCTTTCCTCCCTGCCCATGACCGCTCGGTGCTCAGCCACTCAGTTGTGCTGGACTCTTCGCAAGCCCATGGACTATAGCCCACCAGGCTATGCGCTGTAGCCCAACTCTTCAGTTTCTGTTATCTGTTCCTGCCCTGGCTAACAGGCTCTGGGCCTGAGAGGCAAGAAAAGGTGGGCAGGGCTGGGGGGAAGCCTGTTGTCTGACTTTAAGCAGGGGTTCTGTTTTCCTTGAGTGGATTGGGCTGTAGATCCTGGGAGATGCAAGTGGAAGGCTCCTGACGGAGGACTGGCACTTCTCTGCTCTTTGGCGGCTGTTCCCTGACATGCCAAGCCTCTCCGACTGATTTACCTGCCACCCTGGGGCTGAAAGCTGCTGTTCAGACTCCCTGTAATGGAAATGGTCCGTGCAGGCAGGACGGGCGATGCGTTAAGTCATAAGAACAGGTGCTGGTTCAAAATGACGGTGAGTGAGTCTGACAGGTGCTTCTGCACAGCCTCAGGGGTAGAGGGGCAGAGAGGGAGAAAAGGAGGAGAGAGGGGAAAAAGAAAGGCAGGCAAGACAGAGATCAAGAGGACTCGAGTGAGGCTAAGGAAAAGCAGAGGAGAAAGGCAAAAGGGAATGAAGACAATATGGCTGGCCTTCCACTGCCCTGAATGCCTGGGCTACCATGAACAGACCCAAGCTTTTTGGCCACTGGGGTCCCGGCAAGGGTGACTCAGATCATTGCCTCAGGGGAGCCTGTTTCTCCAGCCACTGCGAAGGGAGACTGGAGTGAACCTGAACTGAATCCACAACATGCCTACAAATCATGCATGTGCGCATGTGTGTGAAGTCAATAGGAACATATCTAGATTCAATTTACAATGCTTGTGTGCACTGCATTAAGTGCTTTCACATGGGTTACTTCATTTCAGGTCTTTACAGTGGATATTATTGTCTCCCTTTCTTCAGACACAGAGCTGAAACTCACAGAGGTCGAGTGACATGACACTTGGGGACATGCTCCCTTCCTGTGCCCCAGTCTAGGTGATGGAAAGCTGTTCCTATAAAGTCCGTGTAACGATGGGTCACTCTATTGCTTCCTTCTTGTTTGCTTTCCTCCCTGCCCATGACCGCTCGGTGCTCAGCCACTCAGTTGTGCTGGACTCTTCGCAAGCCCATGGACTATAGCCCACCAGGCTATGCGCTGTAGCCCAACTCTTCAGTTTCTGTTATCTGTTCCTGCCCTGGCTAACAGGCTCTGGGCCTGAGAGGCAAGAAAAGGTGGGCAGGGCTGGGGGGAAGCCTGTTGTCTGACTTTAAGCAGGGGTTCTGTTTTCCTTGAGTGGATTGGGCTGTAGATCCTGGGAGATGCAAGTGGAAGGCTCCTGACGGAGGACTGGCACTTCTCTGCTCTTTGGCGGCTGTTCCCTGACATGCCAAGCCTCTCCGACTGATTTACCTGCCACCCTGGGGCTGAAAGCTGCTGTTCAGACTCCCTGTAATGGAAATGGTCCGTGCAGGCAGGACGGGCGATGCGTTAAGTCATAAGAACAGGTGCTGGTTCAAAATGACGGTGAGTGAGTCTGACAGGTGCTTCTGCACAGCCTCAGGGGTAGAGGGGCAGAGAGGGAGAAAAGGAGGAGAGAGGGGAAAAAGAAAGGCAGGCAAGACAGAGATCAAGAGGACTCGAGTGAGGCTAAGGAAAAGCAGAGGAGAAAGGCAAAAGGGAATGAAGACAAACTGTGCGATGGAACATACGATCCTGTCCGTGACTCTCTCGTGGACTTTCCGTGCGCCCCAGCACTCCTGCCTCTGCATTCCAGAGGTGGCCCACTGGCGTCACTACCAGAAAATTCCCAGGGTCAGATCAATGCCCGTGCCCTCACCCTCATAAGGAATCTTGAAGGATTATAAAACTCCTTCCCTTCCACTTCAGCTAGGATAGATGAGACTCCCAGGAGAACATTTGATAAATGATAGCTATATGATTGGTACAGAACAAATAGATGAGTAGATGTGTTAGTTGCTCAGGCATGACTTACTTTGGTGACCCCATGGACTGTAGCCCACCAGGTTCCATGGAATTCTCCAGGAAAGCATACTGAAATGGGTATTCATTCCTTTCTCCAGGGAATCTCCCTGGGCCCTGCATTGCAGACAGATTCTTTCCTGTCTGAGCCACCAGGGAAGCCAAGAGAGGTAGTTGGCTATGAATGACAGACAGATGCAGCTGATGTACCCACGTACCCCTCCGGTCAGCACCAGGACTGCGGAAGCTTCGAGAGGCAGGGCCCTGTGTGTTGTTTAGCAGAGTTTCCCCTGCCCTCCTCTTTCTCAGCTGGGACAGGGCCTGGTTCAAAGCATGTACTCAGACATGTGTTGAGTGAAATGAGGTACGTGTTCTCCTAAAGCCCATTTAATGAGGCTCGGGGTGGGGGCTGATCAGTGTAGGAAGGGGGATCGGGCCTTGTGGCTGTCCGGCCACCTGCTGCCTCATTCCCTCGCCGCCTCGGTCCAGTGGCTGCGGCCCGTGCTCCAGAAGCCCTGTGCCTTCCTCTCAGAGCAGAACTCCACTCGAGGGCTGCTCAGCAGGGCTCTGGAGGCAGAGCGGACAGTGACCAAAGCAGGGGCAGCTCAGATGTGATCGGGCCTGGGAGAAGACAGGGGGTAGGAAAGAACCTTGAAATGGTGCTGGGGACCCTCCCTGCTTGGAAGGTTGATGCCCTGAGCAGGAGCCAGGCAGGGCAGGGCACGGCGCCTGATACACTGGGATTCAGAAGTCGCTCAGGTAACTGCCAGTATTCACATGAGGCTTGGAAGAAGGCACCAGGCTGATGGAGGGGTGTAATGTGAGCAAAAGAGTTACGTCAGAGCAGCCACAGGAATGGACCTAGGCATGGTGACCAGGTCCAGACAAGCCAGACAAGCCAGAGAGGACCGGCCAGCTCCAACAAGGAGCTGCCAGGCTGGGCAGAGACATGAGGCAGCGGCTGAGAGGTAGTGGAAATGCATGGATTGATGGCTAGTGGGCGCCCAGATTTCACCCCATGATTTCCAGAGTGGGAAAGTACACCTGAGTCTGCACGGACCCCTCCCTCTCAGCAGTGCCTGCTGGGAAGGCCGGGAAAGGAAGAGGCTGGCAGGAGAAAGCAGCAGAGAGTCGAATATGAGTCAAAAGAGGTGAGGGACGCCTTCCCTCTCATCCGGTGGGGCAGTTCTAGAAACTTCTCCATCTCCCTCTTCCTCCTGCCAGGCCAGTGAAGACCCCACCGTGCATCCTCCTCCTCTCGCTCAGCCTGAAGGGCTTGGGGCCACGCATCTCCACTTCCTCCCGCTTTCCAGCATCAAAGATGGCAGTCGACCAGCAGCTGTATGTTAAGCCTCCTTCTCTCAAGGCCCAGTTGGGTCCCGTCATCGGGCCGTGCACACCGAACTCTTTATCCTGACACACACCTTCGACTGACTCCTAGCTGGGCGGCTTCGTGGTGACGAGCTATTCTGATGGTCCCCACGCCAGTGAGGACGGGCCCCCTGGCTCTTTGCAGAAGAGACCCGGTGACAGAGTGTAGCGTCTCTGAGGCCAGCTTCAAAAAATAAAAAGAAGAAGCTCAAACAGCCCCTTTAGTGTTTATCTCCAGTTTCTCCATTAAACCAGAGAGGGAAGCTAGTGTCCCGTGTCAGCTTCCACTTTAAACACTGGGCTCAGCAGCCACAAGCGGATGAGTGTTGGTAACTGGCCGCCCTGGAGCAGCTGTGGAGGCGGCCACGTCCCAGGAGCGTCCTCCCCTCGCCTCTGTTGTCTGGGACAGGGGGCTCCAGCCAGGCCCTGAGCTTCCTGGCCCACTGTCCCCACGGGCGTGGCTTCTGGCCAGCAGGAGGCGGCCTGGCCCCGCGCAGGCAGGGGGTCTCCCTGGCCGAGCAGGTGCGATGGGCTGACCAAGCCGCAGGGGAAGCTCCAGGCCAGAGCAGGCCGTGAGCTCCTCTGAAGACAGCTCCCTTGATGCCATCAACTAACCGCGCTGTTTACTGTGTAAACTTGGACCGAAGCAGCTGTGCAGAAGGGGGTTCCTAACAAGGGCTGTTAATATTTATGGCGGACATCGCCGGTTCCTCGAACCGCTCTAATGAGCCCACGGCAGCCTGAGTCGCTGAAACCTTCCAGCAGAAGCAAAGAGGCGAAGAAGGAAGCAGAGGGGAGAGTGAAGGGTGCCTGCACCCCTGATCTGCCTTGCAGGGTCCCTTCTGGCGGAAGTGACCGCCGAGCACCTGCTCTGGACGGGACCCTGAGCCACGGGCTGGGAGATGGAGCTGGATAAGGAAAACTGTGAGGCAACACAAGTTTGTGTCCCCAGTGCACAGTGAGACCAAACCAACCAAAACGTCGGAATTTGGAGCAGAGAAAGGTTTGTTGCAGGGCCGGCCATGCGAGGAGAAGGGTGACTCATGCCCCAGTTCCTCAGACTCCTCTCAGGGTTTCAGGAAAGCACTTAGAATGGCAAGGGAGGGGCGTGGTTAGTTGTTGCAAACTCCTAGCTGTCAGAGTGTTTTGTTCTTATAGCTCTCCACCTGGGTCAGGTCAACTGGAAACCTCCAATAAAACAGATGTTATTCTCTGTTCTGCAACTTTTAATCTCTTTGTGAATGGACTTCTAAAGGTCAGTGCTTTGAGAATAAGCTATCCTGTATATTTCATGCTATAGACAACATTCTTTTGCAACAGGTACAGATCCATACTGACTAAGCACAAGCAACAGAACAGATCTAATATGGACTCAGATTTTTTTCTTTCCTTTCACGAAACCACTGAGGATCCAAGCGCATGGGTTCTAGGACGGGGGATGCCCAGAGGCAGACCCTTCAGGGACAGCAGACACATGGTTCAGAGGGTGGAGGGGCAGGCAGGGGCAAGGGTCCTCCTGCAGTTGAGAGAGTCGTTCAAGTGAATGCTCCCTGCAGTTGGTCCCCAAGTGCTGATTGTGGCCAAGGGGAGATGAAGGGGAGACCATGGTGAGCTCTGCTCCTGATCACCACTGCTTCCCAGCCACTGTGGTTACTCTCTTCAGGGAAGGGGCTGCAAAAGTCTGTGCTACACAAGTCGATGTGGGTGATGGAGGATTCTCCAAGAGCAGAGAGAGAGGGCCTGATTCTGCCTGCAAATCCGCATCTGCAAAAGCCTATCTCCATCGGCTCTTTAATTAAAATGGAGCGCAGCTTTCGGGCGGGGGAGGCGAGGGACTGGGCAGAGTTGCCTAGAGAAGCTGGAAAGGCTCTCCCCAGTTCTCCACAGGAGAGTCAGATCCCCAGGGGGAAGGGATGAAGCCAAGTTTGGAGTGAGGGGAGGCTGTCTGATGGATGGAGGCAAGGAGAACAAAATCTATTAGCGGTGCTTTGAGTTCCTTAGAGAATGCTTCCTGAGGAGGCCAAGTCAGCAACCTCCTGATGCTGGGGATTTGTTAATGAAGCCCTTGGAACAGGCTCCGGGGGAGGAGGGCAGACAACTGGAGAATCTGACTTCTGAGTGTCTTCCAGCTTTAGGAGAGAGGGCAGCAGATCTCAGGGCCAGTGGCCTGAAGTTTCTCCCAGGCTCCGTCTGAGGACCCCGGCTGCTGTTACTGCAAGAGACCATGCTCATGACGGGGCCACAGGAAAGGGAGGACAGGGGAGGGGCTGGGCTGAGCACGCAGTGACAGGCATGCTGTGCTGATCTCCGCTGGATGCCCACGAGCTCGGCGGCATTCAGAGCGAACAATATTTGACCCGTCCAGGGGAAGAGCCACTCGGGATCACCCGAGGGAACCCTGACAAAGATTGTGCCCATGGAGGCCTGGAACTCCCACAGGAGTGTATTGTGACTTTGATCTGAGGACAGCAGACACATGGTTCAGAGGGGTTTTGGAGTTTTTTCTTTCCTTTCACGAAACCACTGAGGATCCAAGCGCATGGGTTCTAGGACGGGATGCCCAGAGGCAGACCCTTCAGGGACAGACACATGGTTCAGAGGGTGGAGGGGCAGGCAGGGCAAGGGTCCTCCTGCAGTTGAGAGAGTCGTTCAAGTGAATGCTCCCTGCAGTTGGTCCCCAAGTGCTGATTGTGGCCAAGGGGAGATGAAGGGGAGACCATGGTGAGCTCTGCTCCTGATCACCACTGCTTCCCAGCCACTGTGGTTACTCTCTTCAGGGAAGGGGCTGCAAAAGTCTGTGCTACACAAGTCGATGTGGGTGATGGAGGATTCTCCAAGAGCAGAGAGAGAGGGCCTGATTCTGCCTGCAAATCCGCATCTGCAAAAGCCTATCTCCATCGGCTCTTTAATTAAAATGGAGCGCAGCTTTCGGGCGGGGGAGGCGAGGGACTGGGCAGAGTTGCCTAGAGAAGCTGGAAAGGCTCTCCCCAGTTCTCCACAGGAGAGTCAGATCCCCAGGGGGAAGGGATGAAGCCAAGTTTGGAGTGAGGGGAGGCTGTCTGATGGATGGAGGCAAGGAGAACAAAATCTATTAGCGGTGCTTTGAGTTCCTTAGAGAATGCTTCCTGAGGAGGCCAAGTCAGCAACCTCCTGATGCTGGGGATTTGTTAATGAAGCCCTTGGAACAGGCTCCGGGGGAGGAGGGCAGACAACTGGAGAATCTGACTTCTGAGTGTCTTCCAGCTTTAGGAGAGAGGGCAGCAGATCTCAGGGCCAGTGGCCTGAAGTTTCTCCCAGGCTCCGTCTGAGGACCCCGGCTGCTGTTACTGCAAGAGACCATGCTCATGACGGGGCCACAGGAAAGGGAGGACAGGGGAGGGGCTGGGCTGAGCACGCAGTGACAGGCATGCTGTGCTGATCTCCGCTGGATGCCCACGAGCTCGGCGGCATTCAGAGCGAACAATATTTGACCCGTCCAGGGGAAGAGCCACTCGGGATCACCCGAGGGAACCCTGACAAAGATTGTGCCCATGGAGGCCTGGAACTCCCACAGGAGTGTATTGTGACTTTGATCTGAGGACAGGACATCGCTGAGCTTCTCTTCCAAAGGGCACACACTCCTGAGAAAAGTAATGTAGGAAGTCACCACGTCTTCTGTAAAGTGTCTCAGAGCAGGTAACTCCTTGATTAAAGACATGAACCTTCAGTGGAGTGAATGATCAGGGGTCCGGAGGGTGCAGGGCTGCAGGTCGCCACCCCTCCCAGCCCAAGAGAACTGGGGAGATGGAGGAACATGGCAGGACCCCCCTCAGGCTCCCTGCCATCCTGCCCAGAGGCCTGAGTAATGCCACAGAAGAAGTCCACGAGAAGGAGAAAGAAGAAAGAGAACACGGATGCATGAGTGAGAATTTCCACGAGCTCATGCCACAGGGTTTTCAGAGCCAGAGCATCTGGGCTGCTGTCCTGGTTCTGGAAAGCAAACCAGGGCAAAGAGTTCCTTCTCTTCCTACCTCCCACCAGCACTAGGTGACAATACCCAGTGTTTCACTCCCCATCCCCGCAAAGGGCTATGAAAATAAATGTTTGGTAACTGAGATCATCTTCTGTAGGGGAAGGAATCCTAAGAAGAACCTTGCAGAAAGGGAAGAATCCTTTCTGTGAGGGGCGTGCCTCCAGCCACTTTTCACTCCATTACTCAAGTCTAATGCTCATGGCCCTGCCCTAGACAGAAGACGCAGCCTTATCCCCAGACAACAATTACAGCTTGCTCTGACTCCAGGCTTCCAGGAAATGCCCCTTCTCCATCAAACCGAATTGGACAGAGCTAGCCCCGTGTCCTGCATCCAAACCCAGGATGCTCAGGGGCCAGTGCCTGAAGTTTCTCCCAGGCTCCGTCTGAGGACCCCGGCTGCTGTTACTGCAAGAGACCATGCTCATGACGGGGCCACAGGAAAGGGAGGACAGGGAGGGCTGGGCTGAGCACGCAGTGACAGGCATGCTGTGCTGATCTCCGCTGGATGCCCACGAGCTCGGCGGCATTCAGAGCGAACAATATTTGACCCGTCCAGGGGAAGAGCCACTCGGGATCACCCGAGGGAACCCTGACAAAGATTGTGCCCATGGAGGCCTGGAACTCCCACAGGAGTGTATTGTGACTTTGATCTGAGGACAGGACATCGCTGAGCTTCTCTTCCAAAGGGCACACACTCCTGAGAAAAGTAATGTAGGAAGTCACCACGTCTTCTGTAAAGTGTCTCAGAGCAGGTAACTCCTTGATTAAAGACATGAACCTTCAGTGGAGTGAATGATCAGGGGTCCGGAGGGTGCAGGGCTGCAGGTCGCCACCCCTCCCAGCCCAAGAGAACTGGGGAGATGGAGGAACATGGCAGGACCCCCCTCAGGCTCCCTGCCATCCTGCCCAGAGGCCTGAGTAATGCCACAGAAGAAGTCCACGCGAGAAGGAGAAAGAAGAAAGAGAACACGGATGCATGAGTGAGAATTTCCACGAGCTCATGCCACAGGGTTTTCAGAGCCAGAGCATCTGGGCTGCTGTCCTGGTTCTGGAAAGCAAACCAGGGCAAAGAGTTCCTTCTCTTCCTACCTCCCACCAGCACTAGGTGACAATACCCAGTGTTTCACTCCCCATCCCCGCAAAGGGCTATGAAAATAAATGTTTGGTAACTGAGATCATCTTCTGTAGGGGAAGGAATCCTAAGAAGAACCTTGCAGAAAGGGAAGAATCCTTTCTGTGAGGGGCGTGCCTCCAGCCACTTTTCACTCCATTACTCAAGTCTAATGCTCATGGCCCTGCCCTAGACAGAAGACGCAGCCTTATCCCCAGACAACAATTACAGCTTGCTCTGACTCCAGGCTTCCAGGAAATGCCCCTTCTCCATCAAGTGGAAACCCAGAATCCCCCACTCAGAGGACAGAGCTAGCCCCGGTGTCCTGCATCCAAACCCACTCACCACAGCCCCAGTGTTATGCAAAGCTGGATGTGTGTGAAGACAAAGAGGAGTTCTCCTCTGCCTACCTGGAAGATACAGGTGCACAGTCACGGATATGGCAAGGAAGCAGCTCCCAGGAAGAATATATTTATCTTCCAAGACAGATTCATCAGTACCCAGCTGCATCACACCAAGTCCTTGCGAGAGAGGAGACTGTCAGCCCGAGAGGAAGAAGAGAGCGGGGAAGCGCCTGCTGAAAGCTGTGCTGGCTGCAGGCAGTGTCCACAAAGCAGGACCTTCCCATACCCTCTGGGCACCATCCCCCAGTGAGCACCACGATGGAGCTCCCTGCGAAAAGGCAGGGTGGGGAAATGGAGGGAGAGGGAAAAGCAAGCACCGGATTGAGGCTAGCCATGTTCCAGCATCTCCTCATCGCCTCCCTTTTACATAGCCCTGTGCACTGCTGTCTTGGCGTTCCTAGCAGAGAAGAGGAGGACCTGAGTTCAACCCCTGAGAAGGGAAGATCCCCTGGAGAAGCAAATGGCAACCCCCTCCAGTGTTCTTGCCTAGAAAATCCCATGGACAGAGGAGCCTGGTGGGCTACAGTTCATGGGGTTACAAAAGAGTCGGGCATGGCCGAGTGACTAACACTTTCACTTTCGTGACTCTTGCTCTTGCTGGTGGATTTAAGGCAAAGTGAACACTTACTTTTCAGTATTAAATGTGCTTGACGGTTTGCTTATTCAGTTAAATAAAATGAGTTATTAAGGGAAAAATAAAATAGCCATGGACTCCTTTAAACCTTGGAGACAAGAACCCTTTTGGCTGTTCTAGGTGCTGTGGGCCATTCAGGTCAGTATTGGGCAAGAATCTTTTTGGGGGGCGTGCCTCCAGCCACTTTTCACTCCATTACTCAAGTCTAATGCTCATGGCCCTGCCCTAGACAGAAGACGCAGCCTTATCCCCAGACAACAATTACAGCTTGCTCTGACTCCAGGCTTCCAGGAAATGCCCCTTCTCCATCAAGTGGAAACCCAGAATCCCCCACTCAGAGGACAGAGCTAGCCCCGGTGTCCTGCATCCAAACCCACTCACCACAGCCCCAGTGTTATGCAAAGCTGGATGTGTGTGAAGACAAAGAGGAGTTCTCCTCTGCCTACCTGGAAGATACAGGTGCACAGTCACGGATATGGCAAGGAAGCAGCTCCCAGGAAGAATATATTTATCTTCCAAGACAGATTCATCAGTACCCAGCTGCATCACACCAAGTCCTTGCGAGAGAGGAGACTGTCAGCCCGAGAGGAAGAAGAGAGCGGGGAAGCGCCTGCTGAAAGCTGTGCTGGCTGCAGGCAGTGTCCACAAAGCAGGACCTTCCCATACCCTCTGGGCACCATCCCCCAGTGAGCACCACGATGGAGCTCCCTGCGAAAAGGCAGGGTGGGGAAATGGAGGGAGAGGGAAAAGCAAGCACCGGCTTGAGGCTAGCCATGTTCCAGCATCTCCTCATCGCCTCCCTTTTACATAGCCCTGTGCACTGCTGTCTTGGCGTTCCTAGCAGAGAAGAGGAGGACCTGAGTTCAACCCCTGAGAAGGGAAGATCCCCTGGAGAAGCAAATGGCAACCCCCTCCAGTGTTCTTGCCTAGAAAATCCCATGGACAGAGGAGCCTGGTGGGCTACAGTTCATGGGGTTACAAAAGAGTCGGGCATGGCCGAGTGACTAACACTTTCACTTTCGTGACTCTTGCTCTTGCTGGTGGATTTAAGGCAAAGTGAACACTTACTTTTCAGTATTAAATGTGCTTGACGGTTTGCTTATTCAGTTAAATAAAATGAGTTATTAAGGGAAAAATAAAATAGCCATGGACTCCTTTAAACCTTGGAGACAAGAACCCTTTTGGCTGTTCTAGGTGCTGTGGGCCATTCAGGTCAGTAGGGCAGTCTCTAAAGCTATCAAGCAAGTACAAGATTTAATTAAATATTGTTAAGACATTTTTCAACTTATTTATAAATTCAATATGTTTACAATCAAAATCTAAGCAGGTGGCCTTCTCTGGTAGCTCAGTGGTGAAGAGTTCGCCTGCCAATGCAGGAGACACAGGTTCAATCCCTGATTCAGGAAAATCCCACATGCTACGGAGCAATTAAGCCTGTGAGCCACGACTATGGAGCCTGTGCTCTAGAGCCTTAAGAGCCACAACTATGGAGCCCGTGTGCTGCAACTACTGAAGCCCGTGTGCCCTAGAGCCCAAGTTCCACAACAAGAGAAGTCACCGCAACAAGAAGTCTGCTCACCTCAACTAGAGAGTAGCTCCACTCCCTGCAACTAGAGGAGAGCCTGCAGCAGCAGTGAAAACCCAGAATAGCCAAAAATAAGTAAATAAATAAAAATTTTAAAAATCCAAGCAGGCTTAAAAAAGACACAACCGAATCTGACAAGTTGGTTCTAAGACTGGCATAGAAATTCAGAGGAGCTACCACAGTCAAAACAACTGTGAGAAAGAATCAGGTTGGAGGACTTACTTATCTGATTTCAGGACTTACTACACAACTGTACTATTCAACACTGCATAGCACTGAGTAAGGATAGCTATATATCACTGAAACAGAATACAAGAAATATACTCATACTTATATGTCCAATTTATTTTCAACAGAGATGGCAAGGCAACTTGATGAATGAAAGGAAGATCTTTCCACAATTTTTCTAACTACTGCCCCCCTGAGGAGCAACCCATGGAAACCAGAGGAGCCTGGTGGGCTATTGGGGTTACAAAGAGTCGGGCATGGCCGAGTGACTAACACTTTCACTTTCGTGACTCTTGCTCTTGCTGGTGGATTTAAGGCAAAGTGAACACTTACTTTTCAGTATTAAATGTGCTTGACGGTTTGCTTATTCAGTTAAATAAAATGAGTTATTAAGGGAAAAATAAAATAGCCATGGACTCCTTTAAACCTTGGAGACAAGAACCCTTTTGGCTGTTCTAGGTGCTGTGGGCCATTCAGGTCAGTAGGGCAGTCTCTAAAGCTATCAAGCAAGTACAAGATTTAATTAAATATTGTTAAGACATTTTTTTCAACTTATTTATAAATTCAATATGTTTACAATCAAAATCTAAGCAGGTGGCCTTCTCTGGTAGCTCAGTGGTGAAGAGTTCGCCTGCCAATGCAGGAGACACAGGTTCAATCCCTGATTCAGGAAAATCCCACATGCTACGGAGCAATTAAGCCTGTGAGCCACGACTATGGAGCCTGTGCTCTAGAGCCTTAAGAGCCACAACTATGGAGCCCGTGTGCTGCAACTACTGAAGCCCGTGTGCCCTAGAGCCCAAGTTCCACAACAAGAGAAGTCACCGCAACAAGAAGTCTGCTCACCTCAACTAGAGAGTAGCTCCACTCCCTGCAACTAGAGGAGAGCCTGCAGCAGCAGTGAAAACCCAGAATAGCCAAAAATAAGTAAATAAATAAAAATTTTAAAAATCCAAGCAGGCTTAAAAAAGACACAACCGAATCTGACAAGTTGGTTCTAAGACTGGCATAGAAATTCAGAGGAGCTACCACAGTCAAAACAACTGTGAGAAAGAATCAGGTTGGAGGACTTACTTATCTGATTTCAGGACTTACTACACAACTGTACTATTCAACACTGCATAGCACTGAGTAAGGATAGCTATATATCACTGAAACAGAATACAAGAAATATACTCATACTTATATGTCCAATTTATTTTCAACAGAGATGGCAAGGCAACTTGATGAATGAAAGGAAGATCTTTCCACAAACTGTGTTAGAACATCTAGAACTACTAAAAAGGAAAAAGAAATGAACCTTCATCCTTACCTCATACCATATGGAAAAATTAACCTAAGTTGGATTATAAACCTAAATGTAAGAGCTAAAACTATAGAATTTTACAAAAATTCACAGAAGAAAGGCTTCAAAACCTTGGATTCAGCAAGTATTTCTTAGGACACAAAAAGCATATGGCTGAGGAGACATAATACAGTACACTAGACTTTATTAAAGTTTAAAACTTATGCTCTTTGAAAAATACTATTAAGTGAGACTTCCCTGGTGGTTGTGGTTAAGACTTGGAACTTTCAGTGCAGGAGATGAGGGTTCAATCCCTGAGCAAGAAACTAAGATCCCACATGCCACACTGCATGGCCAAAAAAATAAAAATTAAAAAAATAAAATGTATTCTCATAATACATGTAAACAGAGATAAGCCATAGGTCAGACGGAAAATATTAACAACACAGATAACCAATAAAGAAATTGTACTTGAAATATAAAGAACTCTCACAACTTAGTAATAAGATAATTACATTTAAAATGGCAAAAGATTACACAGACACTGCTCAAAAAAGAATATAGGACTGTGTATTAAGTCCATGGAAAGACTGATACTCAACAGTATTATTTTATCAAAAGAGTGGAAATTAAAACTACATTTAGGGCTTTCCTTGTGGTCCAGTGGGTGGAGAGTCTGCCTTACAGTGCAAAGGGCACCAGTTCAATCCCTGGCCTGGGAAGATCCCATGTGCAGCAGAGCATCACAGCAGCTGGACTGGTGTGTCCAGTCACGAGCCAGCGCTCTGGAGAACATTGTGCCCAGAGCAGGTGCACTGCAATGAAAATGGCCACTGCAATGGGAGGCCCACACAGGTCAAAGAATAAAAAGATGGATGAAAATAAACAAACATAAAAGAGGCATGATGGGGAAAAGAAAAAAAAAAACTACAATTAGAGGGCTTCCCTGGTGACTCAGTGATAAAGAGTTCACCTGCCAATGCAGGAGACACGAGTTTGATCCCTGATCCAGGAAGATCCCACAAGCCACAACTATTGAGCCTGTGCTCTAGAGCCTTGGAGTTACAACTATGGAGCCCATATGCTACAACTACAGAGGCCCGTGTGCCCTAGAGCCCGAGTTCTACAACAAGTCACTGCAACAAGAAGGCTGCTCACCTCAACTAGAGAGGAGCCCCCACTCCCTGCAACTAGAGAAGAGACTGCGGCAGCAGTGAGAACCCAGAATAGCCAAAAATAAACACATAAATAAAAAAACTACAATCAGATACCATCACAACTCATTCTTAATGGCTAAAATTACAGCGATAAAAATAAATTAAAAAAAATAAAGAATGATAATACCAAGGGTTGACAAGGATCTGGATCAACAGTCTCTTGTCTAACGTTGGTAGGAACATAAAACAGTATAACTGTTTGACAATACAAACAGTTTGACAGTTTCTTATAAAGTTAAACACACACTAACCATTAGAGATACCAATTTCACACTTAGATATTTACTCAAATAAAATGAAGACACATGTGTACATGAGGACTTGTAGGTGGATGTTCATAGCAGCTTTACTGATAACAGCCCCAAACAGGAAACATGTGTCAATCACAGGAAAACAATAAACACATCGTGACACACCTGTGGTGTATGATATTGCTCATCAACAGAAGAAATGAGGTAACGATGTGGATGCCGATATGAATGGGTCTCACCACATTCTGTCACATGAAATAAGCAGACGTGAAAGAGTATATATATGGCAAAATTCCATTTATAAACTCCCATCAATCCTGCCAGCAGATTAGGGTTACCTATAGCGAGGGATGGGCTTCCAAGACCGCACTAGTGGTAAAGAACCTGCCTGCCCGTGCAGGAGACAGGCGACGTGGGTTCGATCCCTGGGTTGGGAAGATCCCCTGGAGGAGGAAATGGCAACCCACTCCAGTATTCTTTGTTGGAGAACCCCGTGGACAGAGGAGCCTGGCAAGCTATGGTCCATAGACATGCAAAAGGCCAGACACGACTGAAGTTACTTAACACGTATGCATGCATGCATGAAGGGTGGGGACTGACTATAAACAGGCCCAAAGGAACAACCTTTGGGGTGACAGAAATATTCTACATCTTGATTATTATGCAAAGATATAGATTTAAGCCCAGCAGGAGACACGAGTTTGATCCCTGATCCAGGAAGATCCCACAAGCCACAACTATTGAGCCTGTGCTCTAGAGCCTTGGAGTTACAACTATGGAGCCCATATGCTACAACTACAGAGGCCCGTGTGCCCTAGAGCCCGAGTTCTACAACAAGTCACTGCAACAAGAAGGCTGCTCACCTCAACTAGAGAGGAGCCCCCACTCCCTGCAACTAGAGAAGAGACTGCGGCAGCAGTGAGAACCCAGAATAGCCAAAAATAAACACATAAATAAAAAAACTACAATCAGATACCATCACAACTCATTCTTAATGGCTAAAATTACAGCGATAAAAATAAATTAAAAAAAATAAAGAATGATAATACCAAGGGTTGACAAGGATCTGGATCAACAGTCTCTTGTCTAACGTTGGTAGGAACATAAAACAGTATAACTGTTTGACAATACAAACAGTTTGACAGTTTCTTATAAAGTTAAACACACACTAACCATTAGAGATACCAATTTCACACTTAGATATTTACTCAAATAAAATGAAGACACATGTGTACATGAGGACTTGTAGGTGGATGTTCATAGCAGCTTTACTGATAACAGCCCCAAACAGGAAACATGTGTCAATCACAGGAAAACAATAAACACATCGTGACACACCTGTGGTGTATGATATTGCTCATCAACAGAAGAAATGAGGTAACGATGTGGATGCTGATATGAATGGGTCTCACCACATTCTGTCACATGAAATAAGCAGACGTGAAAGAGTATATATATGGCAAAATTCCATTTATAAACTCCCATCAATCCTGCCAGCAGATTAGGGTTACCTATAGCGAGGGATGGGCTTCCAAGACCGCACTAGTGGTAAAGAACCTGCCTGCCCGTGCAGGAGACAGGCGACGTGGGTTCGATCCCTGGGTTGGGAAGATCCCCTGGAGGAGGAAATGGCAACCCACTCCAGTATTCTTTGTTGGAGAACCCCGTGGACAGAGGAGCCTGGCAAGCTATGGTCCATAGACATGCAAAAGGCCAGACACGACTGAAGTTACTTAACACGTATGCATGCATGCATGAAGGGTGGGGACTGACTATAAACAGGCCCAAAGGAACAACCTTTTGGGGGGACAGAAATATTCTACATCTTGATTATTATGCAGATATAGATTTGTGTATGAGTGTATATATATTTATGTTTTAGTCATCAAACTGAACATTGGAAATGAGTGCATTTTTGTGGTTTTGTAACTCATACCTTAATACATGTGCTATAAAAAGACAACAAATAGGGCTTCCCTGGTGGCCCAGTGGGTAAGGACACCGCCTTGCAGTGCAGGGAGTGCCGGTTCGATCCCTGGCCTGGGAAGATCCCACATGCTGCGAAGTGGCTGGACCGATGTGTCCAATGACCGAGCCGGAGCTCTGAAGCGCATGCGCCCAGAGCCGGTGCTCTGCGACAACAGAGGCCGCCGCGATGGGAGGCCCACACGGGCCAAAGAACAAAGATGGATGAAACTGAATAAATGAAAAACCAATGGAAGTGGCCCACTCGCCCTCCTCCTTCCCCAACCCGCCCCCTCTAAATAAATTAAAAAAAAAAAGACAACAAAAATCCAGTCTTCTCTCCCTCTGCTTGCTAGTAACCATCATGGCTCCCAGTGTGCTCATAGGTAACAGTCCAAACTCCCTATCAGGGTCTACAAGGCCCTGCGTGGGCTGGGCCCTCTCTCACCCCTCTCCCCAGGCTCCCTGTCCCCGGGCCTCCTGGCACCGCCTGCTGGCACCATGGGTCACCACCTCTGCCTGAAGCACCCGCTGAGCAGCTCGCTCTGCACCCCCTGCCTTCTGCCTCACCGCAGCAGTCTCCTATAAGCCCTTACTGTCGCCCCTCCCTCCCCATGCAGATGCAGTCCCCCGATTATCTTTGCTCACGGCATGTTCCTCCTACTTAGTCTCAATCATAATGTGTTTATGTGAATTACTGCATGTCCTTCTTGAGGAAAAATTAAATCAATCCTGCCAGCAGATTAGGGTTACCTATAGCGAGGGATGGGCTTCCAAGACCGCACTAGTGGTAAAGAACCTGCCTGCCCGTGCAGGAGACAGGCGACGTGGGTTCGATCCCTGGGTTGGGAAGATCCCCTGGAGGAGGAAATGGCAACCCACTCCAGTATTCTTTGTTGGAGAACCCCGTGGACAGAGGAGCCTGGCAAGCTATGGTCCATAGACATGCAAAAGGCCAGACACGACTGAAGTTACTTAACACGTATGCATGCATGCATGAAGGGTGGGGACTGACTATAAACAGGCCCAAAGGAACAACCTTTTGGGGTGACAGAAATATTCTACATCTTGATTATTATGCAGATATAGATTTGTGTATGAGTGTATATATATTTATGTTTTAGTCATCAAACTGAACATTGGAAATGAGTGCATTTTTGTGGTTTTGTAACTCATACCTTAATACATGTGCTATAAAAAGACAACAAATAGGGCTTCCCTGGTGGCCCAGTGGGTAAGGACACCGCCTTGCAGTGCAGGGAGTGCCGGTTCGATCCCTGGCCTGGGAAGATCCCACATGCTGCGAAGTGGCTGGACCGATGTGTCCAATGACCGAGCCGGAGCTCTGAAGCGCATGCGCCCAGAGCCGGTGCTCTGCGACAACAGAGGCCGCCGCGATGGGAGGCCTACACGGGCCAAAGAACAAAGATGGATGAAACTGAATAAATGAAAAACCAATGGAAGTGGCCCACTCGCCCTCCTCCTTCCCCAACCCGCCCCCTCTAAATAAATTAAAAAAAAAAAGACAACAAAAATCCAGTCTTCTCTCCCTCTGCTTGCTAGTAACCATCATGGCTCCCAGTGTGCTCATAGGTAACAGTCCAAACTCCCTATCAGGGTCTACAAGGCCCTGCGTGGGCTGGGCCCTCTCTCACCCCTCTCCCCAGGCTCCCTGTCCCCGGGCCTCCTGGCACCGCCTGCTGGCACCATGGGTCACCACCTCTGCCTGAAGCACCCGCTGAGCAGCTCGCTCTGCACCCCCTGCCTTCTGCCTCACCGCAGCAGTCTCCTATAAGCCCTTACTGTCGCCCCTCCCTCCCCATGCAGATGCAGTCCCCCGATTATCTTTGCTCACGGCATGTTCCTCCTACTTAGTCTCAATCATAATGTGTTTATGTGAATTACTGCAGTGTGTCCTTCTTGAGGAGACTGTAAAAGCCGTCTAGACGGTAAAATCAAAACAGACCCTAGTGCGCTCTGTTCACTGAGGCCCTAGCGTCTAGCAAGGCCCCTGGCTCACGACAGAGAGTCAGTCACTGTGGGGTGGATAAACCACCGAATCCGTCCTTTTTTCTTGGGGAAGAATGGTAGAAGAAAGGACCGGCCTTAGATCTCAAGTCCCGACTCTCTCACTAGGGCACAGACCAGATCCAACTGAGTAGCACTGAGGCCCAGAAATCCTAATATTTAACAAGGGTCCCAGGGTAATTCTGATGCTTAAGATGTCTGGAAATAACCAGGTGATCACATATACATGTATTCCTATAAACACAAGTAAATCCATACATAGCAATTTTTGACCCATTATTCATTTCAGAAAAATGGGATCCTATTTTGCTCATTTATCTGCATTGTATTTTCTTCATTCAGCAATCCATTGCAGAATCCCCCTGAGTCATTTGGTATAAGAGAAATATTACTTAAAAAAAAAAAGCTTTGGGGGGCTTCCTTGGTGGTCCAGTGGGTAGAGTGTGCTTTGCAGAGCAAGGGGCACCAGTTCAAACCCCTGGCCCAAGATCCCACATGCCATAGAGGGGCTGGACCAGTGTGTCCAATTACGAGTCAGAACTCTGGAGAGCATGCGCCCAGAGCCAGTGCTCTGCAACGAGAGAGGCCACTGCAATGGGAGGTCCACACGTGACAAAGAATAATAATAATAATAATAAAAGACAGATGAAAATAAATATAAAAAAATAAAAGAGGCATGGTGGGGAAAAAATAGTTTTAAAAAAGCTTTGTAAAAGTACATACTTTATTTTTAACTGGAGGATAGTTGCTTTACAATATTGTGATGGTCTCTGCCATTTATCAACATGGATCAGCCATAGGTATGTATTTTTTGTGATTAATGATATACATAATAGAACATGGGCAGTGTGTCTAGTCCCTAGGGCTGGTCCCCAACCGTTCCCTTCCCTGCGCAGCACGTGGTAGGAGTCTACTTTTCAGCTCACCAATGGCTGGACAGACTGAAACACCTAATCATCTGGTGCAGGACTCTCCAGAACTCTCTCTGCCTCTGTCATGGAATCTGGCGGTATTCAAGGTGGTGGCTGCTGTGTCAGCCGGTGACTGAATGACCATGGGGAACAGGGTCCCTTACTGGCTTGAAGTGGACAGACAGACAGAGCGAGCAAGCTGTTGGTACTGCTTTAAGCCACTGTGATTTGGGAATGGCTCATTCCACATCAACACCCAGCCTAGTCTAAGGGAAGCATGTTGTTATATCGGAACTTATTTATCCATTCTCTACTGATAGATGCTTGGCTTCTAGTGTCTTTGCCACTCACCCTGACGCCCCAATAAGCATGTTTTTTTTATGTGTATTCTCAGACACTGGTATGAATATGCACCAACAGAGAAAAATGTGAAAGATACATTATAGGTTGAAAATGGGTTATGAGGTTTTGTGGAGAAGGGCTTGTGGCTGAGAAGTATTAATATGCAATGGGTTGCAGAAAGGAGACAGAACTAAGGGGAAAAATCACGGTTCATGTGAAGAGCTATGTGCAACATGAGCACTTTTATGCAGTTCTGTAATGGTATAAATCTACACCTCTTCCTGTTCTACTTGAAGATATATATGTATATTTGAAATTATTAATATAAAAGGTAAAGTTTGTAGTAATTTTTTAAAAAAGCCACCAGACCATTTAAGACCCTAATGAAAATGCAGACATTAGTTGGGATGATCAAATAAGAGACTGAAGTAAGTCAGAAAGAGAACGACAAGTACAGTAAACTAACACATATGTATGGAATCTAGTAAAGGGGTAATGATAACACACACAGTGAACCCATGGGAAAACGGACAGAGAATAGACATACGGACATTGTGGGGAATGAACAGTGGATGGAAGGCATGGAGGGAGTAACATGGAAACCTGTCCTATCATATGTGAAAAAGACAGCTATTGTCATTGCGCTGCGGGAATAGGAGATCCTGCAGGGGCGGGGTGCGACGGCCTGGAGGCGTGGAATGGGGGGACCTGGGTGGGGGGAGGGGCCAGGGATATGCATATGACTGATCTGGGAACATGCATGTCTGTGAAGCACAAAACTCTGTAAAAATTTTTTAAAATAATACATTAAAAAATATAATAAGAGATTATCACGCTGTTATTTATACTTGTACTCAGGTTACATTACCAGGTCAGCAGGGCCTGCTGACTGAAGGAGTAAAGGAGAAGTGCTCCCGGCAGCCTGGCGTGAGGTGGTGGACGGGGAGAAGAGGGGGAGGAGGCGCGGATGCCTTTTGAAGACAGGTCAAAAGGGACTCCAAAGGGACCAGAAGCCAGCGTGCAGCATTGAGAAGGCAGGTGAGAACTCCAGGCGGGACGGAGAGGGGCGTGCGGGCAAAGTTAGCGGGGCCACATCCGTAGGCGACATAGACAGGTAAGATCATCCGGTCTAGTTCGATTTTCTAAGAAGGAATTATTTTCTCTGCAGATTATCTCCAGTGACTAGCACAACGCACGGCCTGTTAGAGTAAGAACGCAGAGAGCACTTGATGCTCAAGAGGCGGCGTGAGAGAGGGAGGATGAGAGGGAAGGAGAACAAGGCAGTGACTGTTTCACAGCTTATCACTTGCAGAGTCAGGGGTAAAACACGCGGAAAGAAGGAAAGGGAGGAAGGAGGAAGACAGGGAGATGAATCTCTGTTCTCCCTCCTAGGAGTGGAAGTGGAGGTGTCCTGGGTGTGGGGAAAAGCCACCAGCCGTCCCCTCCCTCGGGGTCCAGGCTGTACAGCAGAAGCGACTTCGTGCTTCTGGAAGAACTCTACGCGGACCCCCAGCGGCACCAGCGCTGCCTCCAGGTGCCTAGACTGGTCCTGCCAGTCAAGCTCGCAATAGGATTGAGCACAGTCACCTAGTCCTTTCCTGCTCAGTTCTTTGCAGGACACTGGTTGTCCAATTAACGGGTTGATGTGTCGGACATGACTGAGTGACTACCGCTCACCCCCAAAACTCATTATAAAAGTATATTAATATAACATCTTATATTAATAACATTGTATATTTATAGCATCATCTATTAACATAAGATGCTGGAGAAGACTCAGAGAGTCCCTTGGAATGCAGAGATCAAACCAGTCAATCCTAAAGGAAATCAACCCTGAATCATCTTTGGAGGGACTGACGCTGAAGCTGAAGCTCCAATTCTTTGGCCGCCTGATGCGAAGAGCCAATTCACTGGAAAAGATGCTGTTTCCGGGGAAGAGGCAGGAGGAGAAGGGGGCCACAGAGGCGGCGATGACTGGACAGCATCGCCAACTCAACAGACATGAATTTAAGCAAACTCCAGGAGATAGCGGAGGACAGGGGAGCCTGGCGGGCTGCAGTCCATGGGGCTGCGAAGAGTCGAACATGACTGAGCGACTGAACAGCAACTGTCTAGAGGCTCCTCTTGCTGCTTGAATGAAGTCAGCCTCCCCTGCTGAGGAAGGCGCATGGCAAGACTCCACACGCAGCCTCTAGGAGCCAAGACCAGCCTTGTGTCAACAGCCAACAAGGAGTGGAAGAGCTATATTCTACAACTGCAAGGGAATGAATTCTGCCAACAACCTGAGTAAGCTCAGAGACAGGCTGCTCCAACCAAGCCTCCAGATAGGAAAGAAGCCTGTTTGACATCTTAATTGTGGTGCCGTGATACCTAGAGCGGAAGACTCAGCTGAGGCATGCATGCCTGGATTCCTGAACCACAGAAACTATGACACGATAAACGTGTGTTCTTTGAAGCCATTAAGTTTTTGGTCACTTAGTATGCAACAACAGAATACTAACAAGCTTAGACCATCATGGTTAACCACTGAAAGTAGAAGGAAGCCAACTTATCGGATCCGCCTGAGACTGAAGACCCAATCAAACTCAGGCTCTTTCAGGAAGGACTATGCGATGCCTGGCCATCAATATACCGTGGACTGTGTTTGGCACAGACAGCATTCTATAAAGACAGATGGCAGAGCCCCGTGCTGCAGTTCTCTCTGGAATAAACACATCAATGTAAGCTCTTACAAACGGCACACTTGATTTTAACACGTCAAGACAAGGTGTATATTAAGTGGAAATAAATACTGTACAGTTTTAACTAGATCATATAAAACTGTCAAAGACATCAGCATCTGCTAGGTCCCAGGCCTCTTTGAGTATCTGCCGAAATTCTGGAGACCCTCTTCTCAGAAAAAAGATGCACTTGAATACCTACACCTAACATTTTGCTTACAAGTTTAGGAGATTAAGAGACCCTCTGAGGCCAATCCAGAGATCCCCAGGTTGGTGGCAGGCTATGGGGTCGAGTGACCTGGACTTTTGGGCCACCTGGATATGAAAGAATGATACCAGATGGCAGTTGTGCAGGCAGCATATGTTCTGAAAAACGTCAGCTTTGTGTGGCAGAGATGTTCTGTGACCCGGGTCTCACCTAAAAGAGTTGGGGCAGGGAAGAGTAGAGAGAGAGCATCCCACGGCTGCAGGGCTAATGGGCAAGGATAGAGACAGACTTTCTGGATTAGCCTAAATGCCGAAACAGCTTGAGGGTAGCACAGAACAGCCAGAGGTCTCGAATGGAGGAAGGCACAGGGCAGCACTGGAAACTAGAGAAAATGAGAAAATGCAAGAGCGAGAAGAAGGCTGAGAGCCCACCTTCCAGAGTCTCCGCCCCCTGCCCTGCCACCTGTCCAGGGCGTCTGAAGGTGGAAACAGAAAGGACAAGCAGAGGCTGAATTTCTAAGAGATCTTTGACGTCTCTGTGACAGTTGTTTAACTTTGTTTTCAATTCAATTATAACACAAAAAATTAATACAAGCATTTTCCAGATCATAGAGATGATTACCTGCCATTTGTAGGTACAAACTGCCAATTGTACATTTGCCTCTGCACTGGGATTGTGTCAGTAGAAATGAGCCCTGCAATAATAGATGGGGTCCAGTGAGAAAAGCACAGAGGGGAAATTACAGCACACATGGCGTGCTCCTGCCAAGTGACAGCAGAGGGACGTCACGGACGCTGGCGTGTTGGTACGGGGACTGAAGCCTCACATGCCACATACAGGCAGAACCAGGCCAGATTCAAAGAACCTATCGGATAGGTTCACGTTCTTGAACATGAACAGACAAGGGTCTGAGCTGTGTAGCGCCGACCTTCAGCCAGTCCTCAGGAGACTTGCGTGTTCTCTTTGACCCTCCAGGGTAGGATGTGCTTAGCTGGCGCTGTTCCCTCTTGGCCCAGCCAGCCAGGGTGGGAAGATGCTCTGGGTCTGTCCTACCTCGGGATATTCACATCTCCTTACTGTCAGTTACAGTAAAAAAAAAAAAAAAAAAGAAAGAAAAGCTTATTCATTGCTGTGTGCTGAGGAAAATCCTGGCACCCACAGACGTTTTCTTTATTGTTGATGATGGTAATAATAGCAATCTTACAACACTTTCATCAAATGTACGTTGCAAACAAAAGGAGTCAACTTGAGCAGCACATGTGTCCTGCTCTCTGTTCTTTTGTCTTGGAGCCCCACCTCCCTTCCGACGTACATACATCATACACTCTGTGCATCTCCACCTCTAACACACACACTGCACTTGCTTCATGATTACAGCTCACATTTGCCTAAAGGACAGATTTGCGAGCACATTTTCTACACTTACACTTCTCAACAATGCGGGGTGTTGTTATTTTCCCCATTCTCATGCACGACAATTGATCAGAAAATGAGCTAGTGTTGATTCTGTGGCACTCCCTGAGATCTCACGGGAGCAGAGCCGCACTGAGGTCAGAGAAGGACTTGGAGAACTTGCAGTGCACCTGGACCTGTTTAAGGACTCGCCTACAGGGAGCTAAGTCTCCAATGGCGTGACTAGAAAGCAGCGTCATAAGAACAAATCAAAAGTGGAAGAACACACAAGAAGGCATGACTGGAAGAAAAGCTAAAGAAAGAGAGAGAGAAGAGACTAAACAGATCCAGGATTCTAACAGGCCAAAAGCGAGTTTAAGGATGCTCTTTTCTTGGGATGGAAAGTGAAGTGAAACGGAAAGTTACTCAGTCATGTCTGACTCTTTGCAACCCATGGCTGGGGCATGGAATTCTTCATGAAAGAATACTGGAGTGGGTAGCATTTCCCTTCTCCAGGGGATCTTCTCAGTCCATGTTGCTGCATTGCAGCAGATTCTTCACCATCTGAGCCAACCAGGGAAGCCCAAGAATCCTGGAGTCAGTAGCCTATACCTTCTCTAGGGGATCTTCCCAACCCAGGAATCGAACCAGGGTCTTCTGCGCTGCAGGCGGAATCTTTACCAGCTGAGCTACAACAGATGAAGGTGGCCCCTAAAGCTATGTCAGTGATGTCACTGAACACTTTCACCCTAAATCTGGGCCACTTTCGCATCTTAAGATTCTTCTACTGAGCTTTATGGGTATCCAGAACTTTGTTGCTGTGTGTTTGCAGATGTGTGTTCTTTAGGGAAAGATAAGTTCACCGATTTTATCAGATTCTTAAAGGGAACTTTGTTGTCTTCCATCGAAGCAACTGAACTGCCTTCACTGTGTGATTTGGCCCCTTTTCCTGGCCCCCGCATTTCTGAAATTTAATGTCTCACTCCATCCCTTCCAGCCCTGGAGCATTCTCCATGAGTACTCTCCTAGCTCATCCCCAATGAATAGATTAATAGATTAATTGATTGACAGAGAACCTCTTTTGTGTCTAAACCAGTGTGCATGCGCACATGCTAAGTCACTCCAGTCGTGTTTAAACTAGTACTGGACACCATTAAAGAATAGACTTAAGGCATAATCTTACCCGCATAGACCTTAAGATCTCGGCTTAAGGACAAGACTCACAATGAGGAGTCAAGAAGAAAAGTCAGTTGGTGAGAAACAGACAAACTGTCAGGAGAGTTGAGTAAGCTGTTGAGTTATCAGACAGTCATATGTGTTGGTAAAATAAAGAAACTGTACTTTGGAGACAGATGTTCTCTGCGTCTCAGTGCTAACTCCCACCAGCTGCAGTCCTGGGTGAATTGTTAACATCTCCCATTTGCAAAATTAGGTAGGCATCTCAGTGGATGTTGTCAGCATTACAATGGGGGATTACATAAACTGATATGGATAAAAGTGCCTAGCTGAGGGCTGATGTTCTGAAGGTGATCCATAATCATCCAAATCCAAGCTATGCAGCTATTTACTTTAAAAGCCTACATTGCTTGTTTTTTGCATCTCTGTAAACATTCTATAAATTGAATCAGACTTTGTGTATTCTTTATCACTCAAAAGAATATTTGTGGTTGGTCATTTTGGTTGATGGATAGGGCTCTGGTTAATACATTTTTACTTAAATGACTTTACCATGCTTTATTTATATTTATATTGTCTTCTGTTAGTAGATCTTTTGTGTTTCCCCCCCAAATCTTTGCTATTACAAATATGTGTTATAAACACACTTGTAAATAAACAAGAGTTTCTCTAGAAGTGGACTTGCTGGTTTGTACGGTAGAAAGCCAAATTGCTTTTCAAGTATTTGTAACAATTTACACTTTCATCAAAAAATAAGAAAATTCCCATTGCCTTGCTAATACTTTTCCTTGTCAGATTCAAAATCTTCTTTGTGTCATTTGACAACATGAAAGGATAAATTTGATTTGCATTTCTCTGATGATTAATATGATTAAATAACTTTTTATGACTGCAGCAGTTTTTTTTAAAATTGATATTCATTTTTATGTCTTTGCCCAATGTCCTACATCTACTTTTTCAGATCTTTTTTTTTTTCATTAAAGTTCTTTTTATAGTATGAATACTAATTCTTTGTCTACTGTACTTTCTAGTGCAGCAAGTATTTTCTCAAATTTTGGGGCTTGTTATTCTCAGTTCTTCATGCTATTTTTGCTGAACAGAATATTTTAATTATAATGCTGATAAAGATATTAACTTTTAGTAGCATAGGCTTTCTATAACACGTTTAAGAAAATTTTCCCCACGCTAAGGACCAAACATTCTGATATTTCTTGAAAATGCATAGTTTTCCTTCATACATGTATAAATTTTACCCATTTGGACTTGTCTTTTGTTTGTTTTTTGTGGTTTAAGATTCCAATTAGGAATGTTTATAGTGGTGAACAAATAGCCCAAATATTCAGAAATCTTATTGTTCCCCACTGATCTGCAAAATTCTCTCTGTAAACCATCAACTTTCCAAGTGCATTGACCCTTTATCCTCTCTCCTGGGCTCCAGCCAGTCAGTTCAGCCCCTCAGTCACGTTTGACTCTTTGAGACCCCATGGACTGCAGCACGCAGGCTTCCTGTCCTTCACCATCTCCCGGGGCCTGCGGAAACTCACGTCCACTGAGCCAGTGACACCACCCACCCATCTCATCCTCTGTCGGCCCCTTCCCCTCCTGCCCTCAATCTTTCCAGTCATCAGTGAACACCACTATAAACCACCAATAAAAGTAAGGCCTTATGAGATCTTAGCTTGGGCCCCAACACAGTGAATCTACACCATCTTTAATTGAGGGCGAGACCAAGCAGGAACTTGGCTTATGTGGGAATATCTCATTCACCTCCCTACGGTCCCCTGTATGGGTCCAGATTGTGTCTCTTGTCCCCCATACAACTGTGGAATTACAGACCCCAAATCTCTGAGGGCTGGCAGAAGCCAAAGATTAGTTACTGATTTAAGCAAACTCACATTTCCAAATTTGTGTTTTCACCTTTTTCTTTTCTGAAAACTTCACTTAACTTCTTGACAACTCAGTGCATATATTTATAAATATGGTTTATTTTATTAATTCTGTCAATTTCAAAGTACTTTATCAAAGGGGAGTTATAAAATCTGGTTTGCTTTATTGAAGAAAATAAAATTCTTTATCATAGCATTGGCTTCCTTGGTGGCTCAGATGGTAAAGAACCCACCTGCCAATACAGGAGATGTGGGTTCGATCCCTGGGTCAGGAAGATCCCCTGGAGAAGGAAATGACAACCCACTCCAATATTCTTGTCTTGGAAATCCCATGGACAGAGGATCCTGGTGGGCTATAGCTCATGGTTTAAGAAAATTTTTAGCATAGGCTTTCTATAACACGTTTAAGAAAATTTTCCCCACGCTAAGGACCAAACATTCTGATATTTCTTGAAAATGCATAGTTTTCCTTCATACATGTATAAATTTTACCCATTTGGACTTGTCTTTTGTTTGTTTTTTGTGGTTTAAGATTCCAATTAGGAATGTTTATAGTGGTGAACAAATAGCCCAAATATTCAGAAATCTTATTGTTCCCCACTGATCTGCAAAATTCTCTCTGTAAACCATCAACTTTCCAAGTGCATTGACCCTTTATCCTCTCTCCTGGGCTCCAGCCAGTCAGTTCAGCCCCTCAGTCACGTTTGACTCTTTGAGACCCCATGGACTGCAGCACGCAGGCTTCCTGTCCTTCACCATCTCCCGGGGCCTGCGGAAACTCACGTCCACTGAGCCAGTGACACCACCCACCCATCTCATCCTCTGTCGGCCCCTTCCCCTCCTGCCCTCAATCTTTCCAGTCATCAGTGAACACCACTATAAACCACCAATAAAAGTAAGGCCTTATGAGATCTTAGCTTGGGCCCCAACACAGTGAATCTACACCATCTTTAATTGAGGGCGAGACCAAGCAGGAACTTGGCTTATGTGGGAATATCTCATTCACCTCCCTACGGTCCCCTGTATGGGTCCAGATTGTGTCTCTTGTCCCCTATACAACTGTGGAATTACAGACCCCAAATCTCTGAGGGCTGGCAGAAGCCAAAGATTAGTTACTGATTTAAGCAAACTCACATTTCCAAATTTGTGTTTTCACCTTTTTCTTTTCTGAAAACTTCACTTAACTTCTTGACAACTCAGTGCATATATTTATAAATATGGTTTATTTTATTAATTCTGTCAATTTCAAAGTACTTTATCAAAGGGGAGTTATAAAATCTGGTTTGCTTTATTGAAGAAAATAAAATTCTTTATCATAGCATTGGCTTCCTTGGTGGCTCAGATGGTAAAGAACCCACCTGCCAATACAGGAGATGTGGGTTCGATCCCTGGGTCAGGAAGATCCCCTGGAGAAGGAAATGACAACCCACTCCAATATTCTTGTCTTGGAAATCCCATGGACAGAGGATCCTGGTGGGCTATAGCTCATGGAGTCTCTTAACAGCCCTTGGTACATTTGAATCTTGGCACAGATAAAAGATTTCCATTCTGCTGTCCATTCTACTGGATGCTAAGTCAGTAACTGTCACATTTATTTTTGCATGAGTTCAGTTTAACAAACACACAAAGGAGGTTTTCTCCATGCCGCCCAGCCCTGTGCTGGATGCTAGGGGGCAAGCTTGGGGTTCTTGTATTTCATGTTTGGAAGGAGGACTCTCCAGCCAGTGCCTCCATTCTAGTGAGACCCCTCTTTACTGGGTGCTGAAACACTCCAGACTCAATTCTGCATTTCTGCCTCTGCTGCGTTTCTCTACTTGGAATGCATTCTTCTCTTTTCCTAGCCTATTCCTACCTGCTTTTGAAAGGTATTAAACCTGACCATCTTCATGAATCTTATTGATATTGAATAACAGAGGACTTCTGTTTTTCTTCTGCCTTTCAATACTCTGCTTGTGCAGATCAATTTACGATCTGAGCACTTACTCCCTTATGTGGTTTAATATTGCCAACCAGCCCATCTACAACCCACTGCTAGACTTCAAGCTCCCTGAAGAGGAATGCTGAACTTTATACCTCCCTTGTATTCTCTCCAGCTCACTGTGCAAGTGCTGGCTACATGAAAAGTGCTCAATGGATATTGAATAATTGAAGAGGAACTCAATAAATAATGATTGCTTAATTGATTAGCTCCACCAATAAATCTTGCTTTGAACAGAAGCAGAGCCAGTGAAGATACTCAGAAGGCAACCTGGATCGCCGTTACTCTGGACAGTGAAAATCTCCATGAAAGACCTGGTGGGAGAGGGCTGGAGTTACCCTGTCTTACCTCCTCCAGCCTCTGAGTTACTGAGAGCACAGGTACCCACTCAGTCGTGTCTGACTCTTTGGGACGCCATGGACTGTACCCTACCAGGCTCCTCTGTCCATGTAATTCTCCAGACAAGAATATTGGAGTGGGTTGCCATTTCCTTTTCCAGGGGATCTTCCTGACCCAGGGATCGAACCCGGGTCTCCTGTACTGCAGGCAGATTATTGACCAGCTGAGCCATCAGGGAAGGTGAGAGCACAGACTGTGATTCAAATTCAAGCTTCACTACTTCCCAAGCATTGGAACTTGGGCAAACTGTTTAACCTCTCTTATCCCTAGCTGCTTCATTCACCTGGAAGGTGTAGCGCCTACCTCTCCTTGTCACTGTGATTTTGATGCATATAAAGCATTTACCACAGTGACTAGGCCATTATAAATGCTCAATACATGTTCATTGATTTCAGCTGCAGATTGATCCCGAGAAGTGGACAAAAAGAGACACAATGAGGAAACTCTCATTCTGTACTGGTAATGCCTTCCACTTTCATGTTTTACAGCATTGCACCGTTTTAATGTGATCATCTTCTTAGGAGGGAGTTAAGAATTAAAGGAGCTTGTGCAAGCGAGTGAGTGAGTGGCAGAGTCATTTGGAGACTGTCAGCTCCTAATACAGGGCCCTCCCTCCCTCCACATCCCTCCCGTGGCGGGGGCCCAGGGAGGAAACGCTGAGTTTCTCTTCTGCATCTCATCATTTCCATAAATACATGTCAAGAACCTATTGCATGCCAGGCACTGCGCTGGATTACAGCTGTGAACCAGGCAGCTGAGGTTTCTGGGTAGGGTCTAAAGGGACAGCCAAAGAGCGTAACAGGTTTTCACACACCCTTGAAGGTGTGTCTCCCGGAACTAAGAGTGTCATAACCAGACCCCCTCATCCAGTCTGCAGGGAAGGACTGTCAGGAAAACGTCTCGAGAAAGTCCTATATGGTAAGAGACCAATGGGTGAGACAAAGGTGGTAGTTTTATCCCTCACAGCATCTGGCATGTGAGTGCAAGGTGGAGAGGACGGAGGCTCCCTGGCTGCCTTCAGACCCAGGCTCACGGGACGGATCAGGAGGCACATCCTGCCTACGGCTCCTGCTAGGCAGAATCAGGATGTCAGGAGCACCAAGCAGCACCTTCTCTCATGGTTTCTGAGTCCCGTCTCTCACCATTCCCCATCACCCCGCTGCCTCCTGGGAGAAAGAGAACAAAAAGCTATTGTCTGCCCACTCTATGTTTCATGGGGGAGTGAAAGAGAGAAGGTGACTTCTGGATCTCTTACTGGAGATGGCATGTTGCCATAGAAACCACCTTTCCCAGGGAATTGCTTGGGCTGGCAGGAAGTGACAGCCAGAGCCAGGGACGTTGGCTGTACGGGCCATGAAGGGCCGTGAGAGGTGCTCTCCCACCTGGCTGCTCCCCCCACAACACGGCCCTTCCAGCAGTCTTCCCGTCAGCCCGTCCTGTCTCCAGATAAACATCTCCCTCACTGGTGCTCACCTCTCTTTCCAGTTCTGAATGAGAAACATTGGCAAGTCATCTGTCTATGACATTTTGCCTATGTCTGTCTCATTCAGTCCTCTCAACAGACTTGGAGGTCGTTCATTTACTCATCCGAAAGCCCTGTATCAAGAGCCAGCTATACATGAGGAGGAACTAGGTGGCTCTAGGGGTAAAGAATCCACCTGCCAATGCAGAAGACCCTGGTTTGACCCTTCAGTCAGGGAGATCCCCTGGTGGAGGAAATGGCAACCCACTCTTGCCTGGAAGCTTCCAAGGACAGAGGAGCCTGGCGGGCTACCGTCCAGAGGGCTGCAGAGAGCTGGACTCACGTGTCTGAGTGACAAGCCCAGCAGCACGCCACGCAAGCATTACTCTGCTTCTGTTATTCTCTGAAGGAGGACATTGAGTCTTGAGTGGCACACGGAGATATGAGTACAGTACATGAATAAATGGTAGGGCTCACATCAGTTGACCTGACTTTAAACCAGTCTGGACACCAGAATTCAGTGGTCTATGGGTTATTTCATTTGAGAGTACAAACAAAGATGGAATATGCCTTGGGCATGCAAAGCAAACAATGGCTAAGCCGTTATATCAAAGAACTCATTGGCAAATTCCATTCCTTGCATATCTAGCCTGTCAGAAACCAAAAACCAAACAAAATAAGAACACGAATTCAAGCTTTTTGCCTTCTTTTTTCAGTGCCTACTCCTGTCTCCCTTTCTAAGCAAGGCTTTAGTACTTAACACAGAGCTCTAAGAAAGAAAAAATAGCTGAAAATGCTACACCAACCATGGCTGGGAATGGTAAGCAGGGGTGAGGCTGAAATCATGTCTGTTGCTGGGCTCATGGTGAAGGTCTATGTATGCAAAGTCAGTTCAAATGGAAAGCACCTGTTCAGTCTTGAGTGTGGTAGAAATCTGAGGGAAGGTACCATGCTGTGCTTAGCTGCTCAGTTGTGTCTGATTTTTTGTGACCCCATAAGCTCTAGCCTTCCAGGCTCCTCTTCCCATGGGATTCTCCAGGCAAGAATACTGGTGTGAGTTGTCATGCCCTTCTCCACGGGATTGTCTCAACTCGGGTCTCCCACATTGCAGGAGGATTCTTTTTTTTTTTTTTTTAAAGATTTATTTATTTATTTATTTTGGGCGGGGGTCAGGTTGGGGAGGGAGGGGAGCGGGTGGGCCACTTCCATTGGTCTTTCATTTCTCTGTTTTCATCCGTCTTTGTTCTTTGGCCCGTGTGGGCCTCCCATCGCGGTGGCGTCTGTCGTTGCAGAGCACCGGCTCTGCGCGCATGCTCTCCAGAGCTCCGGCTCGGTGATTGGACACATCGGTCCAGCCGCTCCGCAGCACGTGGGATCTTCCCAGGCCAGGGACCGAATCGGCGCCCCTTGCACTGCAAGGCGGTGTCCTTACCCACTGGACCACCAGGGGAGCCCTGCAGGAGGATTCTTTACTGTCTGAGCCACCAGAGAGGAAAGCCCAAGAATACTGGAGTGGGCAGCCTATCCCTTTTTCCAGAAGATCCTTCTGACCCAGGAATCCAATCAGGGTTTCCTGCATTACAGGCAGATTCATTACCAGCTGGCTTACCAGGGAAAGGGAGTAACACAAAACTTATACTTCATAGTGTGTTGGAAGCGAAACATGAAAAATCTCAAATGCAGTGACATCAGAAAGCCAGACAGAAAAACCAGACACTGGGATTAACACTGTTGGGGAAGCACACGGACTGAAACTGCCCACCCGGGCCGGGCGCCACAGCAACCCACTGAGTGAGTTACCTTACCACCGGGGGTCCTGGTAAGCAACACAGAATAAGCCACCACTAGCCGGAAGAGGCCGGGAAAGGGTAAGAGGAGACGCCACGTGTCCGACCACCTCCCAGAACCCTTCTCGCTGGCATCCACCTTGGCTGAGCAATGCCTGCGCCACCAGGAAGGACTCTGAGTCAGAATGATTGGCCAAAGACGACCTGGAAACTGACTCCACGACCATAAAACCCGAGACTGCGAGCCATGAGCCAGAGCCGTTCTCCTGGGTTCCCTTACCCGGCTCTCCACCCAGGCACCTTCTCCAATAAAATCTCTGCTTTGTCAGCATGTGCGTCTCCTCGGACAACTCATTTCCGAGTTTTAGACGAGAGCCGAGTCCACTTCCGGGCGCCGGGGGGTGCGCGTTCCTGCAACAATGCTGTTGCATTAGTTCCTTCTCCATCTCCATTCCCAGGAGCACGGATGAGAAAACCACCAGGAAAGCAGCAAGCAGAATCCTGATGGAATTAGAGGAAAGGCTACGCTAACCCTCTCTCCCACACCGGAGCACAGTCCTAGAAGTTCGTCTGCCACTTCTCAGTGGTGTGTTTTTGGGAAAATTATTCTCTAGCGAAACCTTTTCTCATCTGCAAAAGGAGTGGAATAGTATTAGACCAGCAGAGTCTGAGTGAGAGGGCAGCCTGCCATCTGTGTGACCGCGGGGGGGGGGGGAGCTGGGGGGAGCCTGCGTCGCACAGTAAGGCAGGATTTGGGATGAAGACCCCTGTTCTGGAGCCTCTAAACACTCAGCTATGTGATCCCCTGAAGGGCAGAACTTTTCCAGAACAGTGTTCTCACTTTCCAGAAAAGAAAAGTAGCAAACAGATGCCTTTGTTTGAATCAAAGCAATTGACAAGTAAAAGATTCACGTGACTAAACTATGCAGTCCTACTCAAACGGAAGGGGCCTGGTGTAGCAGGAACACTAGGATACAGGTGCTCCTAGCCTCAGGCACATCCCGCCTGTCTCCTGCTGGGGCCTACGAAGGAGTGAAAGGCGTGGGCACTTTCCAACGGAAGAACAGCTCCCCCCACCCAGGTAACCAGCAAGCAGGAGGTCAGGGAACACGTTAGACTACACTCCTTCAGGGTCAGGCTGAGGTCAGGATAGGGTGTGAAACCTTAGAAAGGAATCCTGAACGAGGCCAGTCAAGGGGCTTCCTGGTGGAGCTGACACTGGGAAGGGGGATCCCGGCCGGAATGCCTCCAGAGGCAGACAGGGCTGGGGAAATGCGGCTTGTTTTGAGAGGCTCCTGTTAGGGGAAACACTACTGAAGCTGCCCATCCCGGCCACCCACCGGAGCAACCATTTGCATGAGTTGTTTAATGACAGGAAGTCCTGGTAAAGAACATGAAACCAACAAGCCACCACCAACGGAAGAATGTGGGAAAGGTCAAAAGGAGATGCCACAGGTTCTACCCACCTCCCAGAATCCCCCTTCCTGGAGTCCCATCTTGGCTGAGCAATGGGCGTGCCACCAGGAAGGGCCCCGAGTCAGCATGACTGTCCAGAGACAATTCAGAAGCGAGTCCCGTCACCATGAACCTCAGGATTGGGAGCCACATAGCAGCACAGGTCTCCTGGGCTCCCTCACCTTCCTGCTCTCCGTGTGGGCGCCCTTCCCAGTAAAGGCTCCTGATCTGGCAGCACATGAGTCTCCTCAGACAATTTATTTTCGAGTGTTAGACAACAGTCCACTCTCGGGTCCTGAGTGGGACCTCCAACATTCTCAGAAAACACAAGGAAAGGAGTGAGGCTGAAAGACAGAGAAGGCAGCAAGGCCCATAGAGGATCAACCACTGTGCAAATCACAATCACGGAATCATGGAGCCTAACCCTGCAGCACCTCCCTCCTCCCCTCCTCTCCGGGAAACCGAGGGGCCGAGAAGTCGTGGGAACCCACGCATCCGCGTTCCATAGATGAAGCCTGCCTTTCAGACCATTTCTTCCCAGACCTCCTCCACAGCCAGCATATTCTCTTGGCCAGACTCACACTAACTAGCATCCTTAAAGGGTTCAGGCTGAAGGTCCAGGATCCCGCCTGTCTCCTGCTGGGGCCTACGAAGGAGTGAAAGGCGTGGGCACTTTCCAACGGAAGAACAGCTCCCCCCACCCAGGTAACCAGCAAGCAGGAGGTCAGGGAACACGTTAGACTACACTCCTTCAGGGTCAGGCTGAGGTCAGGATAGGGTGTGAAACCTTAGAAAGGAATCCTGAACGAGGCCAGTCAAGGGGCTTCCTGGTGGAGCTGACGCTGGGAAGGGGGATCCCGGCCGGAATGCCTCCAGAGGCAGACAGGGCTGGGGAAATGCGGCTTGTTTTGAGAGGCTCCTGTTAGGGGAAACACTACTGAAGCTGCCCATCCCGGCCACCCACCGGAGCAACCATTTGCATGAGTTGTTTAATGACAGGAAGTCCTGGTAAAGAACATGAAACCAACAAGCCACCACCAACGGAAGAATGTGGGAAAGGTCAAAAGGAGATGCCACAGGTTCTACCCACCTCCCAGAATCCCCCTTCCTGGAGTCCCATCTTGGCTGAGCAATGGGCGTGCCACCGGGAAAGGGGCCCCCGAGTCAGCATGACTGTCCAGAGACAATTCAGAAGCGAGTCCCGTCACCATGAACCTCAGGATTGGGAGCCACATGGCAGCACAGGTCTCCTGGGCTCCCTCACCTTCCTGCTCTCCGTGTGGGCGCCCTTCCCAGTAAAGGCTCCTGATCTGGCAGCACATGAGTCTCCTCAGACAATTTATTTTCGAGTGTTAGACAACAGTCCACTCTCGGGTCCTGAGTGGGACCTCCAACATTCTCAGAAAACACAAGGAAAGGAGTGAGGCTGAAAGACAGAGAAGGCAGCAAGGCCCATAGAGGATCAACCACTGTGCAAATCACAATCACGGAATCATGGAGCCTAACCCTGCAGCACCTCCCTCCTCCCCTCCTCTCCGGGAAACCGAGGGGCCGAGAAGTCGTGGGAACCCACGCATCCGCGTTCCATAGATGAAGCCTGCCTTTCAGACCATTTCTTCCCAGACACTGCCCATCCACAGCCAAGCATATTCTCTTGGCCAGAGAACGTTCCCAGACAGAAACCTGAGGAGACCTGTGGGTAGGAGGGCCGAGGGGCTGCGGGTGGGACCCCAACAGCACCTGCCAGCTTCGAGAAAGCAGCAGCATGGGCCTCGAGGCTGAAGGGCCAGTGTGCACAGTCCGGGCGGAGGGAACACGGCCACAGGGGGCCTACGGTCATGGTCTAGAAGCCCAACAGGAGGATATCCAGTTTAACGTCAGGGTGAATTTATGGATCAGAAGTGCTGCCTGTCAGCTCTAGCCAATAACCCAGGTCAACGTGGCCATTGGACACTGTGGGCCTAGTATTATGGCACCTTTAGAGGACCATGGAAAGGTTTTTATTCCTCTTAAAGTCGGAATAAAAGCATGAATCATATTCACACACCAACTCAATTTCAAAATATGATTCTTAATATTATTTTATGGAGGAAGGAGCCTATGAAGGGAAAAGTGCCTCTGTGGCTGAAGAAAGCCATACTGTAGCCCGGCTAATGTTGGGAACAAGCAGACCCTGAAATTCCAGGGTCTTAACAAGGCAGAGGTTCATTTCCCAGACACAGCAGGGCCCTGCCACCCTCTCCACGTGGCCCCCCAAGTCCCCCTGGCTGTCACCATTCAGGCGACAGGCGAGGCGGAAGCAGGGAGGACTGCACGTGGGAGTTTTCACGGCGAGGCCCCGAGAAGGGCAGGTCTTGCATGCACATTCCACCTGCTGGATGCCCATCACAGGGCCACACAGCTCTGCAAGGGCTGCTGGGAAACGTGGTCCAGCGGGATGCCCGGGAAGAGAGGCACAAGGTTAGTGTGGAGTTAGGCTTTGCACAGAGGGGAAGAGCACGTACTTGAAACTGGGACTCCCCAGGACAGTCCCAAGGACAGCCAAAGAGACACCGAGTGGCGTCCACATTGAAATCTGGCTCCCCTGCCTGTGGAAAGGCGAGGAGGCTGGTGCGAGGAGGCTGACGCCAACGCCACTGCAGAACTGACCTCTTCTGTCCCAGGTGGCTCAGTTGGTGAGGAACCCACCTGCCAGTGCAGGAGGCGCAAGAGACGAGGATTCCATCCCTGAGTTGGGCAGATCCCCTGGAGGAGGAAATGGCAACCCACTCCAGTATTCTTGCCTCGAAAGGCCCATGGACAGAGGAGCCTGGTGGGGCTACAGTCCATGGGGTCTCAGTCAGACATGACTCAGCACGCCCTGGCTATGGGTGGTCCCAGCCACCCACCCTGTCCACGTGAGAAGGGTCAAAAGCTATTCCTTCCCATCTCCACCTCCAGCCCCATCCTCTGCCTGCTGTGAAGGCATTATTTAAAGCACAAACAGAGCAGGTCTCTACTCCATTAAAAATCCTTGTCAGCCCCTTTCAGTACTACTCACCCCCCTACCTCCACCCTGGCGCCCCCTAGCACCCGCGAGAGCCTCAGCCTCATCCTGATGGACATGGCCAGCCTTTGTGTTTTCTTTGCCACTTTGTGCTTTCTGACCTCTTCTGGTCTAGAAGGGTTTTTTTCATGACTTGAATTGCTCATCGTCAGTCTACAGCTCAGGGGAAGCACTGTGGAGGTCATATGACCAGGGCACAAGGCAGAGGTTCATTTCCCAGACACAGCAGGGCCCTGCCACCCTCTCCACGTGGCCCCCAAGTCCCCTGGCTGTCACCATTCAGGCGACAGGCGAGGCGGAAGCAGGGAGGACTGCACGTGGGAGTTTTCACGGCGAGGCCCCGAGAAGGGCAGGTCTTGCATGCACATTCCACCTGCTGGATGCCCATCACAGGGCCACACAGCTCTGCAAGGGCTGCTGGGAAACGTGGTCCAGCGGGATGCCCGGGAAGAGAGGCACAAGGTTAGTGTGGAGTTAGGCTTTGCACAGAGGGGAAGAGCACGTACTTGAAACTGGGACTCCCCAGGACAGTCCCAAGGACAGCCAAAGAGACACCGAGTGGCGTCCACATTGAAATCTGGCTCCCCTGCCTGTGGAAAGGCGAGGAGGCTGGTGCGAGGAGGCTGACGCCAACGCCACTGCAGAACTGACCTCTTCTGTCCCAGGTGGCTCAGTTGGTGAGGAACCCACCTGCCAGTGCAGGAGGCGCAAGAGACGAGGATTCCATCCCTGAGTTGGGCAGATCCCCTGGAGGAGGAAATGGCAACCCACTCCAGTATTCTTGCCTCGAAAGGCCCATGGACAGAGGAGCCTGGTGGGGCTACAGTCCATGGGGTCTCAGTCAGACATGACTCAGCACGCCCTGGCTATGGGTGGTCCCAGCCACCCGCCCTGTCCACGTGAGAAGGGTCAAAAGCTATTCCTTCCCATCTCCACCTCCAGCCCCATCCTCTGCCTGCTGTGAAGGCATTATTTAAAGCACAAACAGAGCAGGTCTCTACTCCATTAAAAATCCTTGTCAGCCCCTTTCAGTACTACTCACCCCCCTACCTCCACCCTGCCGCCGCCCAGCACCCGCCAGAGCCTCAGCCTCATCCTGATGGACATGGCCAGCCTTTGTGTTTTCTTTGCCACTTTGTGCTTTCTGACCTCTTCTGGTCTAGAAGGGTTTTTTTCATGACTTGAATTGCTCATCGTCAGTCTACAGCTCAGGGGAAGCACTGTGGAGGTCATATGACCAGGGCACAAGGGGAAGCCAGGTTTCAATGACTCGTTCAGGCCACCAAGCTCCAAGGTCACCCACCCACCAGGGCTGCCATGATTTCTTTAGTCCCTTTGTCCTTCCGCAAAGAAGCACCTCCTCAGGAGTTATCACCTATGCATTTTCACTCACTTCCCTTGAAGGATAAGCCTGAGCATCTGAGTGTATGAAAGCGACGTGCAGGTCAGGGAGACAGCTGGGCTGAGAAGAGCGAGCAGAGCTGAGCTGCCCGTCTAGGTCAACAATGGCAAAGCCACAGGGAATTTCTGTGGAATTAGATATACTGCTGGACGGGAATAATTAAGGATTCTGATGCAGTCAGGTAGATTAATGCCCCCTTGAAAGCTGCGGATCAATGTTGGAAGGGAAAAAAATAAAAGACATGCATAATTTAAGAAAACTATCAGAAACTTTGCGTGACATGATGACATTACTGATTTTTTTATGATCTTCTCAAATATACTCTATAACTGTTATTAATTTAGTATCGTTAATAGCTCATCCTTCAAATGTCAGGCTAGAGCCAAAGCTGGAAAATAGAAATGCTTAGGACTGGAAAATGCCCGGGGAGGAGGGGAGACTCCAGGCGCACGGAGGCCTTGGCTGCTTCCAGCTTTGTCCCAGCGCCCAGCCGAGGTCTCCGAGCCCGTGGCTTCTCTCTCGCAGGCCCTTTTGTTGGTGGTTCACAAATATGGCCAAAGCTGGCCCCAGCTGGACACCTGCTGCCTTGGCAGTGGCCAGCCGTGTGTGGGGAATGCAGTGGCCAGAATCCAGCGCGTGCTCCAGGATGTCTGTCCTAAAAGGTAAGTACGCTTTGACAGTGCCTGATGGCCAAGAGTACGAGATCAGGTTGAGCCTTCTTTTAGATTAAGTGTGGCATTCTCACAGCCAGGTCACTTTTAAAGTGCAGATAGCTCTGAAAGGAGGAAGACACTTGGTAATAGTCTTGGTAACAGATGTTTACAGGACACTTACCAGATGCCAAGCACTCTTCTAAATATTTTATATACACTAGTTCATTTAATCCTCACAGTAACAGAGGTTATTATTCCCAATTATGTGCGTAAGAAAATAGAGACACTAAGCAATTGGCTTGAGCTCACAGAGATAGTAAGTCCTGGAGCTAGGAGGCTTTCCCCATGGCTCAACAGTAGAGAACCCGCCTGCCAATGCAGGAGATGCAGGTTTGATCCCTGGGTGCGGAAGATCCCCTGGAGGCGGAAATAGCTGTCCCCTCAGGTATTCTTGCCTAAAAATTTCCATGGACAGAGGAGCCATCCAGACTACAGCCCAAAGGGTCACAAACAGTCAGACACAACTAAGCACGCACACACACGAGAGTCAGGACTCAAACCAGGTGTGAGGCTAGTGACCTACCCATTATTCTCTCTGTATGTACACATACACACACACACACACACACTTGCTAGGTTCCTCTTGTCTTAATGGAATGGGTTTCTCTGCAAAGAACAAAGCACTCAGCTCTTTCCGAGGAAGGGGAGCCGAGGGCGCCAGAAGGAGTTGCTGGACAGACGTGCAGACCCGGTCCCCTCTCCGACAACAGCCATCGAGCTCTGTCTCCTCTAAAAGACCCTGGGAGTGCTCCCCCTGCTGTGTTCCGAGTTGGGATGGAGCCTGCCCTTCACGCTTTCAGGTGGCTCTGCATCCTGAGTCTAGCTGCTGGACAGGCAACCTCATGCATAAGATGAAGGCAGACCAGAAAGAAGCAAAAATCCATATTTTCACCCTGGAGAGAACTCGCCGTGGGGAGCTGAGATGGGGTGTGGTGCGAGCGGAACAATGAGACTTCATGAAAGGCAGCGCCCTCCAGAAATCGGAAGCTCTGGGGCCGCATAGACGTCATTGGACAAGCTTTCTCTCTGGACCTCAGGTTTTTGCATCCTGACGTGAGAGTATGGCTAATCGTACATTGAGCTGAAATACAGATCTGATTTACCAACTCCGTCCAGTTGCTCAGGGGACACAAAAAAACCTTCTGAGTTGTTTATATGGAAGACTAATGAGTCTTCGATACAAATGAGCAAGCTGGCTGCCTGTAGAGACACAGGCTTAGCCGGTAGAGGAGAGCTCGATGCTCAGCGGCCTGCGAAGGAGCCTGGATGCCCTCACGAAACGCCGTGCACGCGCGTGTGGGCACAAGAGCACGCAGGCGCACACAGTCTCTCACTATTAAACTAACTAAGCTGGATCTCAGCTATGGGAAATCTGCATCTTAATGTTAAATCAGTAATTAACAGTCAAGGCTCTTGGCTTTTACTGGCTTTGCCATAGATACAGGATGGGAAAGGGGTGCCCTCTCGTCTAGCCAGCAAGTGGCCTCCCCCACCCACCCACCTCCTGAGGATGAATGTGTTTCTAGCTCATTTGCATCTGATTATTAGAGCATTGCAGCTGGAGTCACGTAGATCCTCTTCATATTCATTGGAAAATTAAATTACAAAAGTTTTTCTATGTTGCAATTTATGTTCCGGTTGGAGTCGATTGTTTTTTTTTTTTTTTTTTTCTGTATTCTGGCAAATATCACACCGTCTCTGGGACTTAATGAATTCATGAGCATCGATTCCTAGTGGGGAATAGCATGCAGAGTATATTGGAAAATAGAGAAACTCAGCCTAACGTCGAGATGTTTTACCTTCTCCCACCCAAGCCTTACATACACTTGGGAAATTCTTGTGGACTCCAGGTGACAGATCTCGGCAGGCACCTGCCCAGACAGCCTCATGAAGTGGAGGGGCACCTGCAGAAAGCTATGCCTGCTGAATGCCTTAAGTGATGGATACCTTAGGATCCAGATGCCTGATAGGATTCACTATTGTAGGGAAAATCAGAAATCAACATCAGTCCCCGCCCTGGCCGTTCCTCAGTTCCTTAAAGCTGGCATCACTGCCTCTGGCAGGAACAGAAGTCACAGGTTGACTGCCTCGTGAGCTGCTTGTTTGGGCTCCATGTATGCGTATGTGTGTGTACATATAGATACAGACACGGATGCTGCCTATAGACGTTTATCAAATGTCTCACTATTTGGAGAGGTCAGAAAACAAAATCCAGATTCTGACTTCCTTTGAAACACTTAAAGGTCTGACAGCACTGACTCGACATTCAACCTGACGGCAATGTGGGGGTGCTTGGAAGGAGCCCCCCGAAACAGTCAGGGCCACCGCCTGCAACTTCCCAGAGTCCTCGCCACTTCTGAAGGGAGGCCCAACACGATCTGCCATTTTTTTTTTAATCACACATATGTTTCTTATTTTTCTTGTGGGAGAGACATATATCCCTCTACTCCAAAATCTATTAAAAGTAGGGAAATAAACATAGACCCAAAGACCTCATATTGCAATAACGGGGAAGAACATAGTTCTTAGAGCAGGTAAAACTATGTTTCCGCTTATTTTCCAAAGGGCGTGCTCTAACAGAGTTTTCTTAAGCCTGGCCTGCCATATCTGGTTTTGATACTTACCTTGGACTCTGAAGGTATTTGAATTTGAGGTCCTGACTCACATCGCAGCCTCAGAGCTTTTACGGAAACCCTGACATGAAGCAGGCTCCCTCACCCTGATGCAGCCCCCTCACCCAGGGGTGCTCAGACTCAGACGCCCTTCAGACCCGGGCGCTGGCCCCTGATGCCCAGTCTGGTCGAGCACCTCGCCCTCTCCTAACTCCTGAAGCCCAGTGCTCGCCATCAGCGTAAGAGCTGGGCCCCACTGTTCAGAGACGGACCCTCGCAGAGGTAACAGCTTCTGGGCTTCCCTCCCAGGGATCTTGAGGATGGCATGTGATCAGCACCTTTCGCCTCCTGTTAGAGATGCCCGTGTACCCACAAAGGGCTTCCCTGGCGGTTCAAGTGGTAAAGAACTGGCCGGCAGTGAAGACGACACGAGAGATGTAGGTTCGATCCCTGGGTCTGGAAGATCCCCTGGGGAAGGAAATAGCAACCCAGTCCAGTATTCTTGCCTGCAGAATCCTATGGACAGAGGAGCCTGACTGGAGACTGTCTATGAGGTCACTAAGAGCTGGACACAACTGGGCACACCGCGGGTGGACCTACAACCTGGATCGTTCCCGAGTTCCACAGCCTCTGCAGACTCTTAGCTTGTTACAGGTCACTATACAGGCCTCTCCCCAGTGCTTCTACTGCGCATGAGCCTAGAGGAGGGGGAGAGGCAGAAGGCACTGGAGAAGGGAAGGACAGTGTCCTAGAGCTTTAAAGCAGTGTCATAACCCCACACAGACACGAGCGGTCACTGGTGGGGGCCTTCGCCCAGGTGCGCTGAGGAGCTCTGGCCCTGTCCACCACCTGGCTTCTCTTCTTGTTCATATAAACGACACGAATAAGCACTTCCAAAAAGGCCATATGCTGCCTTTGAAACTTGCATTACAGGCCCCACCTGGTCAATAAGGCTCTTTTGCGAGAAAGGATGGATGGAGTCCAGGGCAGGTTTACAAGAATAAAGAGAGTCAGCAGGCGCGAGAGCTTACGAGGGACCAACCTGCTAACGCGCATCCTCCCACCTCTCTTTCTGCATCTTTCAAGGTCTGGTGGATGAACTAAGAGGTGCATGTGTAACCCCCAAAGACAGCCTTCCTCTGTGTGGTGAAGGATCTGAGCCTGAAGCCCAGAGACAGGCCATCTCCTGGAAGGACAGGGGCGCTCCGTTCCTGGGGATGCCGCAGCGAGGCGCCTCCAGGCTGAGTCACCTCCTTCCTGGCTGCCCTCGTGGCCCCATCCAAACGCACGGCAGACACCAGCAGCTGCCATGACTCCTGAAGGCGAGGCTGTGCGCCACACAGAGTCATCACAGGCTATTTTGAGAAAGAAACTTGTCAAGGCTTAATTTCTCACTTGTCTCCGCCCGGAGCACTGTGGGAAGGGATCTGTGTTGCGAGTGGGCGTCCCTGCCTCTTCCCGTCTGGCGCCATTTCATCAGGAGCGGCATCCAGAGACGAATTCAGACACACCGGTGCAGGTGGGACTCCCACCCAGCAGGTGTGGCGCCCAGCTGGAGACGCAGGTGAGGGGGAGCCACAGGGAGACTCACGAAGTAGGTGGAGTTACTACTGGCAGCGACAGCCTGGCCAAGGATGGCCAGTTCCTTCTGCCTGGGAACACACCCAGACCCACAGTAAAGGGAATTCTCATTCCCAGGCTAGAGTCTCCAGACTGGCTGTGCATGTGCCCCAGAGTGCTGGCTCCCAGTTGGACACACTGGTCCGGCCGCTCCGCGGCACTTGGGATCTTCCCGGGCCAGGGATCAAACTGGTGCCCCTTGAACTGCAAGGCGGACTCTTTACCCACTGGGCCCCCAGGGAAGCCCCACAATGCGTTCTTGCTCCTGGTGGCCCACACCTCCTATCTGGGGCCCTAACCTCTTTTTCTCATCCCCTAATTGGCTTGTTTCTTTATTCTGATTTCAAACATTTGACCTTGACCTTGTTATCTTCTGCTTCCCCTTCCATTATAGATTCCCCTGATAAGTTTTTTTGTTTTTTCTTTTTTAAGCTTATATTGGAGTATATAGGAAGATCCCCTGGAGAAGGGAATGGCAACCCACTCCAGTATTCTTGCCTGGAAAATCCCACGGACAGAGGAGCCTGGCAGGCTACAGTTCACTGGCTTTCAAAGAGTTGGACATGACTAAAGTGATATAGCATGCATGCATGTGGCGAACAGTATGAGATTGGACTTTGTAACAAGCAGACCAATGCCTCTGACCTCACTCTGTCCCTTTCTTCCTGACCAGAATGGACAAGAGATATCGAGGGATGCAAGAGATGCCCAGGGACGTCGTGGCACTGAGGAAAGTCACATGGGAAGGACGGCAGGGCAGGACGACAGGAGGCACTGTGCTCTTCTGTGGCACTGTGGAGCTACTGAACCTGGCCAGGACTGCCAGCCTACATTTCTCGTCAGGTGAAAACACTAACAGTCTCTGTTTCGTTAAGCTCCTGCCATTGGTTTTCTGCTACTTTCAGTCAAACTCAGGTCTAATGGATACAGAAGCCCTCTCTCTTTGTTCCCAGGTTTCGTCCGCAACCTTGCCGCAGGTGTCTGATGCCACCGGTTGAGTTTTACCCCCGCTCCTGTCTGCCAGATGCATATGCTGACACCTTATCTCCATTAGCTCAGAATGTGGCCATGTTTGGACATAAGGTCTTTAGAGAGATAATTAAGTTAACATGAGGTCATTCGAGTGGACCCTAATCCAACAGGATCGGTGTCCTTATGAAAGGCGGAACCTGGACGCAGACAGACGCACAGAGGGGAGAAGATGTGGAGACGGGCAAGGGGGCGCAGGTGGAGTTAGTACTAGCAGCGGCATCCTGTAGACAGCAAGGCCGGCTGCACGCCGCAAACAGAGCTCGGGCACCGCTTCCCCCACTGCCCTCAGAAGAGACCGAACCCCCAGGCACTGCCGGCTCGGACTTCCAGCCTCCAGAGCCCCGAGCCATGCATTTTCGTTTTTGACGTCGCTCAGTCTGCGGGACATGGTTACGGCAGGCCGTCCCTGACTAACCCCCAGTCTGCACCTCCCGGGTGTGGCATCCTGCCCTCTCTCGTAAGGGGCTTAGCGGCAGGGCTATGTGCACTTGTATCAACAGAGGTGCCTCTGAAAAATGGGGTGAGAGTTAGGAATCTGTTTTTTTTTTTTTAAATAGGTTCTTCTGGTGGCTGTTATGGGCATTATAGTTTTAGAACCACTATTTAAGTTTGCTCAAGGTCTTACAGAACAAAAATAAAATAGAAGAGAGATGAACAGTCCACTGACAGTTGTGGGAGAGAGACTACTGGAGGCAGGGACAGACCCCTGTGAGACCAGGAGAGTGAGGTGCTTTGGAGTAAGGGTATGAGCCAAGACTCTAAGATGGGAAACCAACAGGTGTGCTTAGGGGTTATAGTAATAATAAGAAGAAGAACCCCAGTCAGCATCTGGACAGCACTTTGTATACAGAGCCCTTTGGACGGCACTTTCCTGCAAGTCTGCTGTCCTTGTCTCGCTTCGTTGTGTAACCCTCCCCTGGGAGGATTACAAGGGAAGTTTCAGGTCACCTGCAACCCCATGTGGAAGCTAATATTTTGTTCTCTTACCACAAGACACAAAGTCTAGATATTTGAGAGAGCATGTGCAAGCTGTCAAGGTCTCCACAGTTTGAGGGGCAACCAGGAAGCCCAGTTGTGAGAGCCCCCCCGATCGCCTGCTGCAGCGCAGGAAGCCATGCCCCCTGGAGCAGCACCGCTCTCAGGCCGCACCGTCTAGGGGCTGACGGGGAGAAGAGTGAAGGAGTCACAGAAAATGACTTCCTGAGACAGTCCTCACGTGGAGGGAACATAAAACCCAGAAGGCTTTCTCGCTTCCATTTGGATGTTTAGGACCCGTTTTCAAATGAGACCAAGTAGCGACCAGCAATCAGGTAGTGCGGATGGGAAAAGATGGGGAGGAGACTCCGGGAGTTATCACTCATTCTATCCCACTGAGGAGCTCCCTCGTCCCCCGCCCACCTCACACCAGCCCACTGTGATTTGTTGAGCAGGGCAGGACTTCAGCCCAGCCATGAGACTCCTTTCTTTGCCTCTACAGGCCGCAGGGAAAAGGCAATTGGACAGTGACGGCTGAGCGCAAGCAGCCTGCACGCCGCGCTGAAGCCACGGCACTGAGCGTGGCCCCGACTCCGCGGGCGGGAAGTCTGTGCTCCTGCCCGTCCTCTATCAGACTCTACAGCTATCCTTGCCTCTCACCATACACCTCTGAAGAGGCTTATACATGGCACATGATATAAAAGAAAAAAATAATCAAGGGAGTTACTGGGTTAAGGAGCCTATGAAAGGAAAATATGGATGGAAAAGTAAGCATACAGACCCGTCAGGAGCTGACCACAAGATCTATTGCAATAGACGGTTCCAAAGTAACGCTGGGCTTCCCAGCAGCCAAAATAAAGACAGGATGAGACCCAGTTATAAGAAGCAAACTGCCCTTAATGGTAAGAATAAATAAATAAACAAAAGAATGCCAGTTGTAAAGAAAAAAGCAAAACAGGTTTTCCTGATGATGAGACCCAAGAGGAATTTCTCCCACGGGTCTTTGTGAAGAAGACAGGGCAGTGTAGGGGGAGACAGTCTAGGCTGTACCCCACAGTGCCATTGGCTGGACTGATAATCTGAGCCTCCGATGGCAGAGTGCCAAAGCGCACGGAGGAAAGGCAACGTGGTCTTAACAGGAAGCATTTTAATGGCATTCTGAGCAGACGCTCATGTTCAGACTTCAAAGACAGTCTTCAGTGTGAGGGTGCACCCACTTCTCATTTACCCTTTGAGAATACACTGAAAGTGTATTCCCTGTAGAGAGAAATGGGGGCTTTGCGGGTGACTCTGATAGCAAGAATCCACCTGCAATGCAGGAAATGCGGGTTCAGTCCCTGGGTCGGGAAGATCCCCTGGAGAATGGACTGTTGACCCAGTATTCTTGCCTGGAGAATTCCATGGACAGAGGGGCTTGTCAGGCTACAGTCCATGGGGTCGCAGAGAGTCAAACACAGCTGAGAGATGAAGCACATACGGATAGATAAATGGATATATGCATTAACTGCAGGATCTTGCACTTAATTTCACAGGGAAGTTACAGACAGTGCATGGATCTTGGACCACAGACCTCAAGTTAAGAGGTACTGAAAAATGAGAAGTCCTTGATCCTCACACTGGGGAAGCAAGGCTCTGAAGACCATCTGAAATCTTGCTGAACTTAGTCTTATATTCCCTGCCATTATTTTATACACTCTTCCCACAGTCTTTTTTTTTTTTTTTGAAAAGTTAGCTACCTAATTAGAATTCCCCTCTAGAAAGAAAAAAGATATGTCTGGGATTTCACAGACTAGGAAAATATTAGGAAAAAACACAATAAGCAAAAAAATATAAATACAATAGGTTCTCTTTTTTCAGTTTTCTAAATTCTGTTTGCTAGTTGAATAACTGTTTGCTAGTTGAATAAAATGAAATATATCACTGTCTGATTTTGCTCTAAATATATGTAGATAGAATACTTTAAAATTATATTACTTAATTATATTACTTAATAAGGAGGTACAGCGTGTGAAAAGAGGTAAGATTTCTTTATTTGAACTGGCAAAATGGTCATGCCAGTGGACTGTTTCTCCATAATACCTGGGACAACCATTAAACAGTCTATACAGAGACACGCATTCAAAACACTATAGATAAACTAAAATTGGATTCTAAAAAATGTTCAAACAATAAGAAGTCAGAGCAAAGCAGAAGTGCAAGCAGAGAAAACAAAGAAAACACAAAATAAAAGTGCAGGCTTAGGTTCCAACATGTCAATAATTACATGAAGTGCAAATGCTCTAAATAAACCAATTAAAAGGCAAAGATAGGGCTTCCCTGGTGGTCCAGTGGGTAAGCACACTGCCTTGCAGTGCAAGGGGCGCTGGTTCGATCCCTGGCCTGGGAAGATCCCACGTGCCATGGAGCAGCTGGACTGATGTGTCCAGTTACCAAGCCGGAGCTCTGGAGTGTCTGCTCGGATAGCTGGTGCTCTGCCGCAAGAGAGACCACTGCAGTGGGAGGCCCACACAGGCCAAAGGATAAAGATGGATGAAAATGAATAGATAAAGGACCAAATAAAAGAGGCCAAAATTTTTTTTTAAAAGACAAAGGTGGGCGGGCAAAGTATATTAAAAATTATGACCCAGCTATGTATTGCCAGTAAAAGCTCACCCCAGATATAACTGCACAGGTAGGTCAACTACAAAACAATGGGAAAGATACGTCATGCAATCATTAATCAAGAGGGCAGAGGTAGTTATATTATAGCCAATAAAATAGAATTCAGAGTAAAGAAAATTACCAAAGACAGAAAGGTCCATTATATAATGATCAAAGAATCAGTCCCTTGAAAAGACTGTTTTAGTTCATTTATCTTATAATCAACAGAAATTTACTTCTCATGGGTCTGGAGACTAAAGTCTGAGATTAGGGTGCCAAAAGGTCAGGTGAGCACCCTCTTCTGGGTTGTAGATTTCTCAGTGTATCCCGGCATTGTGAACAGGGCTAAGGAGCCCTGGGGAGTCTCTTTTATAAAAGCATTAATCCCATCCATGAGGGCTCTGTCCTCACAACCTAATCGCCTCCCAAAGGTTTCCATTTTAGCACCACCATTCTAGGCTTCAGGATTCCAGCATGAGTACTTGGGGAAACAGGACCATTCAGACCACAGCAAAGACACTCCAGCCTCACATATTCATTAACCAAGAACAGATACGGCGGGATACAGGAAGCAAAAACTGGTAGAACTGAAGAAGAAATAGGCAAATCCACACGTATAGGTTAAGATTTCAATACTTCCCTTTCAACAACTGATAGAAAAACTGGGTAGAAAAATCAGCAAGGATAAAGAAGAATTTAACAATACCATCAACCAATAAAATGTAATTGATAGCACTATAAAATACTGCACCCAGCAACAGTGAAACACACGTTCTTTTCAAGTTTCCAGAACACATATAACAACACAGACCAAATCCTGAGCCATAAATCAAGCTTCAAATTGAAAAGAACTGGAATCAGCGAGAGGGCATTCTTCTAACCATAATAACAAGAAATAAATAGCAAAAAGATGACCAAAAGTTCTTAAAACATGTAGCAAATAATTCACTTCCAAATAATGATGGGTCAAAGGAAATTTTAAAAATACAATGCATTAAATAAACATTGAAGAACAACATGTCAAATTGGTTGTGGCACAGCTAAGGCAATGCTGAGACAGAAATACATAGCTAAACACACACATTAGAGAGAGGAAAAAATCTCAGATTAGTCATTGAAGTGCCCATCTTCAGACATTAATAAAGAAAAAGGATCAATAAAAGAGGGCAGAGGTAGTTATATTATAGCCAATAAAATAGAATTCAGAGTAAAGAAAATTACCAAAGACAGAAAGGTCCATTATATAATGATCAAAGAATCAGTCCCTTGAAAAGACTGTTTTAGTTCATTTATCTTATAATCAACAGAAATTTACTTCTCATGGGTCTGGAGACTAAAGTCTGAGATTAGGGTGCCAAAAGGTCAGGTGAGCACCCTCTTCTGGGTTGTAGATTTCTCAGTGTATCCCGGCATTGTGAACAGGGCTAAGGAGCCCTGGGGAGTCTCTTTTATAAAAGCATTAATCCCATCCATGAGGGCTCTGTCCTCACAACCTAATCGCCTCCCAAAGGTTTCCATTTTAGCACCACCATTCTAGGCTTCAGGATTCCAGCATGAGTACTTGGGGAAACAGGACCATTCAGACCACAGCAAAGACACTCCAGCCTCACATATTCATTAACCAAGAACAGATACGGCGGGATACAGGAAGCAAAAACTGGTAGAACTGAAGAAGAAATAGGCAAATCCACACGTATAGGTTAAGATTTCAATACTTCCCTTTCAACAACTGATAGAAAAACTGGGTAGAAAAATCAGCAAGGATAAAGAAGAATTTAACAATACCATCAACCAATAAAATGTAATTGATAGCACTATAAAATACTGCACCCAGCAACAGTGAAACACACGTTCTTTTCAAGTTTCCAGAACACATATAACAACACAGACCAAATCCTGAGCCATAAATCAAGCTTCAAATTGAAAAGAACTGGAATCAGCGAGAGGGCATTCTTCTAACCATAATAACAAGAAATAAATAGCAAAAAGATGACCAAAAGTTCTTAAAACATGTAGCAAATAATTCACTTCCAAATAATGATGGGTCAAAGGAAATTTTAAAAATACAATGCATTAAATAAACATTGAAGAACAACATGTCAAATTGGTTGTGGCACAGCTAAGGCAATGCTGAGACAGAAATACATAGCTAAACACACACATTAGAGAGAGGAAAAAATCTCAGATTAGTCATTGAAGTGCCCATCTTCAGACATTAATAGAAAATGGAAACCAAGATAAACGCAAAGCAAACAGAAGGAACAAAGAGCAGAAATCAATCATATTAAAACTAGGAAAAACATTAAAGGAAATCTTTGAAAGAACAGATTCTTTGTAATTAGGAAATTGAGAAATCTCTAGCAAGACCGACAGAGTATAACAGAGGACTAAGGTCAAAAGTTAGACACGGGACATCATTACAGGCTCCGTGGGCACACACATGTGGAACAGCAAGGGGAGTCTGCAAACAGCTCTGCCGCATCGACACGGCACTGCAGACGAAAAGGACTGAGGCACTCAAGAAACACAGACTTCCACACAGCAGAAAACAGGAAACTTCTGAACAGTCCATAGTTATTAAGGAAATGAAAATTGTAATTTAAAAACTCCCGAAAAAGACATCTCCAGATCCAGGTGTTTTCACTGGAGATTTCTACCAAATGTTTAAAGTAGAATTAACATCAATTTAATCCAGAAATAAAGAAAAGGAGGGAAGGCTTCTTATTTTATCTTACTAAACTCATATTATATTACACTGATACCTAAGCCGGGCAAAGAAACAGGAGAGAAAATAAAGAAAGAAAAGACAGAGGAAAAGAAGAAAACGACAGATATTTTTAATAATATGGAGGCCAAAATTATGGACAAAATATTAGCATTTACAATTCAGGAATACATAACAAAGAATTATGCACCATAGCGAAGCAGAGTTTATGCCAAGGATGTAAGACTAGTTCAATATTTTAAAATTAATGTGACATACCTTGCGTGCATGTGTGTTCAGGTGCGTCCTGCTCTTTGAGATCCATGGAGCCTGCCAGGTTCCTCTGTCCATGGTTTTCTCCAGGCAAGAATAATGGAGTGGGACTTCCTTGGTGTTTCAGAGTTCACCTGTCAATGCAAGAGACACAGGTTCAATCCCTGATCTGGGAAGATTCCACATGCTGCACAGCAACCAAGCCCATAAGCCACAACTATGGAGCCTGTGCTCTAGAGCTCAGGAGCCACAGCTATGGAGCCCATGGGTCACAACTACTGAAACTCATGTGCCCTAGGGCCCAAGTTCCACAGCAAGAGAAGTCACCGCAACAAGAGGTCTGCTCACCTTCACTAGAGAGTAGCCCCCACTCCCTGCAACTAGAGAAGAGCCTGTGGCAGCAGTGAGAACCCAGAAGAGCCAAAATAAATAAAATTGAAGGAAAAAAAAGGAACAATACTAGAGTGGGCTGCCATTTCCTTCTTCAGAGGATCTTTCAGACCCAAGGATCGAACCCGCCTCCCCTGTGGCTCCTGCATTGGCAGGCAGATATTTTACCACTGAGCCACCTGGGAAGTCCCAGATATACCTTGTAATCTAAAGAAGAAAAATCGTGTACATAGGTGTCAGGAAAGCATTTGACAAGATCAAGTGTCCATTTACAATAAAATCAGGAAAATAGGAATAGAAGAATACTTCCAACTTTCATGGGTAGCTGTGAAAACCAAGAGGTGATATTGTATTTAATGGTGAAAGACTGAATGTTGTCTCCCTAAGACTTGGAATAAGGCAAGGATATTTACTCTTATTCAACATAGCATTGAATATTTTAGTCCTATGCAATAAAGAAAAGGAAAGACAGATGGATCCAAAGAGAAGAAATAAAACTGGCCCTACGTGCATGTTGCATGATTGTCTACATGGTAAATCCCCAGGCTTAAACAGATAAACAAATGAATATGTAAGAATACCTCACGGGGGGCTTCCCTGGTGGCTCAGTGGCTAAGAATCTATACTCCCAATGCTGGGGACCGGGGTTCAATCCGTGGTCTGGGAACTAGATCCTGCATACCATAACCAAGACCAAATACAGCCAAATAAATAAACTAAAAAAAAGAGTACCTCATAGAACTAATAAGGAGTTCAGAAAAGTTTTGTGATACAAGATGAACACACAGAAATTAATTGTATTTCTATATATTAGTAATAATAATATGAATTCCAAAATTATAGTATAAAGTCACTCAAAAACCATGAAATAAGTATAAATCTAGAAAAAAATATGCATAGACCTTGTATGCAGAAAACTAAGAAATGCTAATGAAATATACTTCTAAATGTATTTTAAAGAGAGAATAGTATTTATGGATTAGAAGGCTCCACATAGAAAAATTCTCCCTTAATTGATGTACAGGTTTAACACAATTTGCATAGAAACCCTAAGAAGATTTTTTTAAATATGTATAGGTAAGATTATTCTAAAACGAGCATGGAAAGGCAAAAGAGCTACATGAGCTAAAACAATTTGATAACGAATAATACATTGAGAGGAATCAGTCTACTCAATTTGAAGACTTAATTATATAGCTATAGTAAATCACGACTGTGCGGTTAGACAGACACATAAATAAATGAAACAGAAGAGGGAATGCAGAAATAGACCCACATAAACACAGCCAACTGATCTTTAACAAAGGCATAAAAGACATTCAGGGGAGAAATGATCATCTTTTCCACAAATGGTGCTGAAGCAATTGGATTTTCATAGGCAAATAAATGAATAAACTTTGACCCAAATTTCAAATCTTACACAAAAATAATGTAATATATCATAAACCAAACATGAAACTAAAACTATATAGCTTTTAGAAATAAAAATTTTAAAATCTTTGAGATCTAAGTCTAGGCAGAAGTTCTTTGGTTTGACGCCAAATGCACAATGTGTAACAAGAAAAATCAGTTAACTAGAGATGTCATCAAAATGAAACACGTTTGCTCTGTAGTAGCTCCTGTTGGGCTTCCATGGTGGTTTAGTGGTAAAGAATCTGCCTGTCAATGCATGAGATGTGAGTTTGATCCTTGGGTCAGGAAGATCCTCTGGAGAAGAAAATGGCAACCCACACCAACATTCTTGCCTGGGAAATCCCACGGACAAAGGAGCCTGACGGGCTACAGTCCATGGGGTCACAGAAGAGTTGGACACAACTTAGTGACTCAACAAGAACAACAGCAAGACTCTGGTAAGAGTGAAAAGATAAGTCACGTCAAATATATCAACACGATCCAAAGTTATCCCCAAGTTTAATCCAACCCCAATCAAAATTCCAATGACACTTTAACAGAAATAGTAAAAACTCATCTTAAAGTCCTAAAAAAATATGAAGATGCAGAAAACTAAGAAATGCTAATGAAATATACTTCTAAATGTATTTTAAAGAGAGAATAGTATTTATGGATTAGAAGGCTCCACATAGAAAAATTCTCCCTTAATTGATGTACAGGTTTAACACAATTTGCATAGAAACCCTAAGAAGATTTTTTTAAATATGTATAGGTAAGATTATTCTAAAACGAGCATGGAAAGGCAAAAGAGCTACATGAGCTAAAACAATTTGATAACGAATAATACATTGAGAGGAATCAGTCTACTCAATTTGAAGACTTAATTATATAGCTATAGTAAATCACGACTGTGCGGTTAGACAGACACATAAATAAATGAAACAGAAGAGGGAATGCAGAAATAGACCCACATAAACACAGCCAACTGATCTTTAACAAAGGCATAAAAGACATTCAGGGGAGAAATGATCATCTTTTCCACAAATGGTGCTGAAGCAATTGGATTTTCATAGGCAAATAAATGAATAAACTTTGACCCAAATTTCAAATCTTACACAAAAATAATGTAATATATCATAAACCAAACATGAAACTAAAACTATATAGCTTTTAGAAATAAAAATTTTAAAATCTTTGAGATCTAAGTCTAGGCAGAAGTTCTTTGGTTTGACGCCAAATGCACAATGTGTAACAAGAAAAATCAGTTAACTAGAGATGTCATCAAAATGAAACACGTTTGCTCTGTAGTAGCTCCTGTTGGGCTTCCATGGTGGTTTAGTGGTAAAGAATCTGCCTGTCAATGCATGAGATGTGAGTTTGATCCTTGGGTCAGGAAGATCCTCTGGAGAAGAAAATGGCAACCCACACCAACATTCTTGCCTGGGAAATCCCACGGACAAAGGAGCCTGACGGGCTACAGTCCATGGGGTCACAGAAGAGTTGGACACAACTTAGTGACTCAACAAGAACAACAGCAAGACTCTGGTAAGAGTGAAAAGATAAGTCACGTCAAATATATCAACACGATCCAAAGTTATCCCCAAGTTTAATCCAACCCCAATCAAAATTCCAATGACACTTTAACAGAAATAGTAAAAACTCATCTTAAAGTCCATAAGAAATTTCCAAGGACCCTGAAAAATCTCAACAACCTTGAAAAAGAAGAAAAACGTTGGAAGACACAAACTTCCTGATTTCAAGTCTTACTACAAACCTCAGGGAAACAAAATAGACCAACAGGATCGAGCAGAGAGCACAGAAGTAAACCATCATCTATCTGGTCAAGTGATTTTCAATAGAGTGAGAAAAGATAGTTTTTAATAAACGGTTCTGGGAAATCTCAGCGTCCACATTCAAAAGAACGAAGCTCCAGCCTTTTATAAAAATTAACTCAATAGTTAACTATAACTTCGCTGTACACCTGGAGCTAACACAACATCAATAGGATCCAGACCTAAATATACAACTTAAAAGTATAGAACTCTTGGAAAAAAACATTGTACAAAACTTCACAAATTTGGACTTGTTAATAATTTATTGCATCTGACTCTTGAGGCATGAAATGAATAAGTAAAAAGAGTAAGAAACAAGAGAGAATAGATAAATTAGACTTTGTGAAAATTTTAAAATTTTGTGCCTCAAAGAACACTATTAATTAAAAGGGTACAAAGGCGACCTACAGAATGGGAGAAATTATTTGCCAAGCATATACCTGCTGAGGGGTCAATGTCCAGAATATACAGGTAACTCTTAAAACTTAACCACCACCATCAATTCAAAACTGGGTGAAGAACTTGAGCAGAGATGTCTCCAAAGAAAATATACAAATGGACAATAAGCAAATGAAGAGCAAATCAACATTACTAATCATTAGGGAATTACACATCAAAATCACACTAATATACCACCTATTATGATGATTATTTTTTAAAAAGAAAGTGCTGGCAAGAATGTAGAGAAATCAGAACCCCTCTGCACTGCTGGCAGGAATATAACATGTTAGGACTTTTGGGGAAAAAATTTCTTCAAAAAATTAGAATTACTCTATGATTCAGTGATTCCACTGTTGGGAACATTGCCCTGAAGTGGAAAGCGGGCTTCAGGAGGTGTCTGTGCCCGTGTTCACAGCAGCGGTGTCTACCCCAAGTTTAATCCAACCCCAATCAAAATTCCAATGACACTTTAACAGAAATAGTAAAAACTCATCTTAAAGTCCATAAGAAATTTCCAAGGACCCTGAAAAATCTCAACAACCTTGAAAAAGAAGAAAAACGTTGGAAGACACAAACTTCCTGATTTCAAGTCTTACTACAAACCTCAGGGAAACAAAATAGACCAACAGGATCGAGCAGAGAGCACAGAAGTAAACCATCATCTATCTGGTCAAGTGATTTTCAATAGAGTGAGAAAAGATAGTTTTTAATAAACGGTTCTGGGAAATCTCAGCGTCCACATTCAAAAGAACGAAGCTCCAGCCTTTTATAAAAATTAACTCAATAGTTAACTATAACTTCGCTGTACACCTGGAGCTAACACAACATCAATAGGATCCAGACCTAAATATACAACTTAAAAGTATAGAACTCTTGGAAAAAAACATTGTACAAAACTTCACAAATTTGGACTTGTTAATAATTTATTGCATCTGACTCTTGAGGCATGAAATGAATAAGTAAAAGAGTAAGAAACAAGAGAGAATAGATAAATTAGACTTTGTGAAAATTTTAAAATTTTGTGCCTCAAAGAACACTATTAATTAAAAGGGTACAAAGGCGACCTACAGAATGGGAGAAATTATTTGCCAAGCATATACCTGCTGAGGGGTCAATGTCCAGAATATACAGGTAACTCTTAAAACTTAACCACCACCATCAATTCAAAACTGGGTGAAGAACTTGAGCAGAGATGTCTCCAAAGAAAATATACAAATGGACAATAAGCAAATGAAGAGCAAATCAACATTACTAATCATTAGGGAATTACACATCAAAATCACACTAATATACCACCTATTATGATGATTATTTTTTAAAAAGAAAGTGCTGGCAAGAATGTAGAGAAATCAGAACCCCTCTGCACTGCTGGCAGGAATATAACATGTTAGGACTTTTGGGGAAAAAATTTCTTCAAAAAATTAGAATTACTCTATGATTCAGTGATTCCACTGTTGGGAACATTGCCCTGAAGTGGAAAGCGGGGCTTCAGGGAGGTGTCTGTGCCCGTGTTCACAGCAGCGGTGTCTACAGCAGCCAAGACTGGGAAGCAACCCAGGGGTCCATTCATAGGTAAATGGTTAAACAAAGTACCTAAAAGGGAGCATTACTCCAGCTAGGTCTTCCTAGTGGCTCAGAAGGCAAAGAATCTGCCTGCAATGCAGGAGCCCTGGTCCAGTGTTTGGGAAGATTCCCCGGAGAACAGAACGGCTCCCCACCCCTGGAAAATTCGACGGAGAGAAGAGCCTGGCGGGCGCCAGTTCATGGGGTTGCAGAGAGTCAGACACGACTGAGCAACTAACAGGTTTACTTTCAGGCAAACATACTTGCAAACCGCATACCAGCAATGAGAATTAGTATCTGGATTACATTAGTATTCATATTAGATTAGTATCTAGATTAGTATCAAAACTCAATGCAAGGGACTTCTCTGGTGGTCCAGTAGAACACTGCAGCGGGCCTGGGTTCCACTCCCAGTCAGGGAGCTAGATCTCACATGGCACAACTAAAGACCCCGCCTGCCCCAACAAAGCTCCTAGATCCTGTGCACCACAGCTGAGGCCAGGTGCAGACAAACAAGTAATTTTAAAAAGTAAACCTCAGCTGCCGTTTATCTCCCAAATCCACTCTGTGGTAAAGAAAAATAAACCATCTAATTAGAAAATGGTCAGAAGACGTGCAGACATTTCACTGAAGACATACACAGGTGGCAAATAAGCAAATGAAGAGCAAATCAACATTACTAATCATTAGGGAATTACACATCAAAATCACACTAATATACCACCTATTATGATGATTATTTTTTAAAAAGAAAGTGCTGGCAAGAATGTAGAGAAATCAGAACCCCTCTGCACTGCTGGCAGGAATATAACATGTTAGGACTTTTGGGGAAAAAATTTCTTCAAAAAATTAGAATTACTCTATGATTCAGTGATTCCACTGTTGGGAACATTGCCCTGAAGTGGAAAGCGGGGCTTCAGGGAGGTGTCTGTGCCCGTGTTCACAGCAGCGGTGTCTACAGCAGCCAAGACTGGGAAGCAACCCAGGGGTCCATTCATAGGTAAATGGTTAAACAAAGTACCTAAAAGGGAGCATTACTCCAGCTAGGTCTTCCTAGTGGCTCAGAAGGCAAAGAATCTGCCTGCAATGCAGGAGCCCTGGTCCAGTGTTTGGGAAGATTCCCCGGAGAACAGAACGGCTCCCCACCCCTGGAAAATTCGACGGAGAGAAGAGCCTGGCGGGCGCCAGTTCATGGGGTTGCAGAGAGTCAGACACGACTGAGCAACTAACAGGTTTACTTTCAGGCAAACATACTTGCAAACCGCATACCAGCAATGAGAATTAGTATCTGGATTACATTAGTATTCATATTAGATTAGTATCTAGATTAGTATCAAAACTCAATGCAAGGGACTTCTCTGGTGGTCCAGTAGAACACTGCAGCGGGCCTGGGTTCCACTCCCAGTCAGGGAGCTAGATCTCACATGGCACAACTAAAGACCCCGCCTGCCCCAACAAAGCTCCTAGATCCTGTGCACCACAGCTGAGGCCAGGTGCAGACAAACAAGTAATTTTAAAAAGTAAACCTCAGCTGCCGTTTATCTCCCAAATCCACTCTGTGGTAAAGAAAAATAAACCATCTAATTAGAAAATGGTCAGAAGACGTGCAGACATTTCACTGAAGACATACACAGGTGGCAAATAAGCATATGGAAAGATATTCAGCATCACTGGCCATTAAGAAACACAAATTAAAAAGCAGAATGAGATATGGCTATACACCTATCAGAGTGGTTAAAATGAAAGCGAGAGACAGGACCAAGTGTTAGTGATCACGGAAAGAAACAGAACTTCTCTGTTTCAGAACCTCAACAGCTTGGTGTGGAGGATGTGAAATGAGTAGAGCCCTCTAGAAAGGAGCCTGTCAGTTTCTTCAATAAAACCAAACAGGGAACGACCACACAGCTGGATAGATTGCCCCGAGAAATTAGAACTGGTGTGGACACAAAACTCTGTGGGCGAGTGTTTACACCAGTTTCGTTCATAATCGTGAAACACTGGGAACCACCCAGATTTGTTCAACCACATCACAGATGCTACTCGGCGGCAAGAAGAAACCAGCTACCAGCACACACAAGGAACTGGATGAGTCTCCAAAGAATCGTGCCGAATGAGAAAACAATACCTACTGAATTATTCCATTTCTAGAATGTTCCTTAAAAATGACAGACGGGGAGAATAGACCAGCGGTAGCCAGGGCTTGAGAGGGGGTCCCTGGAAGGAACCTGCTGTGCTAGGCTCTCATGAGAGGCGGCTCCGAGGCGGGGAGTGCGATGTAAGCAGGAGGTGAGAATTGGAGTTACCCTCACACGCTGGGAAGGGCCGGTCCTGGTCAGGAGTGGCGGTCAGCTGGAGAGGAGGCTGGGGATCCTGCCAGCCAGGCTCTGCAGGCTGGTCAGGACCCTCTAGGAACTGTGGGGGCAGAGGGCTCCCCGAGGCACGGCCAGGGCAAATTCTCCCCGCAGGGCCGGCGATATGGGATCCACACCAAGACGCGGGAGGGCAGAGGGTGGTACAGACGGCCATGCCACGCGAGGCAGACCCGCGGTGGGCGTCCAAGCCTAAGAGGACCCCCGGCCCTCCACGCCTGTGACAGTCCCCCAGGCCCTCCCAGGCTCCCCTCTCAGTCTCCACGTAGGAATCAGTATTGGGGCCTCTGCAGTGTGTTTGAATGTGTCTGGGAAACTCTGAAGGGCTGCCTCCGTGGAAGGGATGGTGGCCTTGGGCAGCAGGGACACCTGGCCGTGGACGGCAGGGGTCCGCCGGCGCCTCTCCCGGGGGGCGCAGGCTGGCTCGGCTCTCAGGGGGGATTACCCTGCAAGAGAAGGCAGAGCGCTGCTGCTCAGGCTTAACTGTGCGCGCAGGCCGGTATTCTCGCCCATATCTTCTAATTAATAGTCAGGATTAACAGCTGCCGCCGCTGGGCCTAAACCATCTAATCAGAGCCGCGCAGGCTCCTGGGTGCTCCGCATTCCCTGCGCTCCGCCGCCTCCCCCAGCCCTTGGAGAAATGCATTCAGAAATTAAAACAACAACAACAAGAAGAAATCCAGCTTCCTCCCTCTGTGGGCGAGTGTTTACACCAGTTTCGTTCATAATCGTGAAACACTGGGAACCACCCAGATTTGTTCAACCACATCACAGATGCTACTCGGCGGCAAGAAGAAACCAGCTACCAGCACACACAAGGAACTGGATGAGTCTCCAAAGAATCGTGCCGAATGAGAAAACAATACCTACTGAATTATTCCATTTCTAGAATGTTCCTTAAAAATGACAGACGGGGAGAATAGACCAGCGGTAGCCAGGGCTTGAGAGGGGGTCCCTGGAAGGAACCTGCTGTGCTAGGCTCTCATGAGAGGCGGCTCCGAGGCGGGGAGTGCGATGTAAGCAGGAGGTGAGAATTGGAGTTACCCTCACACGCTGGGAAGGGCCGGTCCTGGTCAGGAGTGGCGGTCAGCTGGAGAGGAGGCTGGGGATCCTGCCAGCCAGGCTCTGCAGGCTGGTCAGGACCCTCTAGGAACTGTGGGGGCAGAGGGCTTCCCGAGGCACGGCCAGGGCAAATTCTCCCCGCAGGGCCGGCGATATGGGATCCACACCAAGACGCGGGAGGGCAGAGGGTGGTACAGACGGCCATGCCACGCGAGGCAGACCCGCGGTGGGCGTCCAAGCCTAAGAGGACCCCCGGCCCTCCACGCCTGTGACAGTCCCCCAGGCCCTCCCAGGCTCCCCTCTCAGTCTCCACGTAGGAATCAGTATTGGGGCCTCTGCAGTGTGTTTGAATGTGTCTGGGAAACTCTGAAGGGCTGCCTCCGTGGAAGGGATGGTGGCCTTGGGCAGCAGGGACACCTGGCCGTGGACGGCAGGGGTCCGCCGGAGCCGGCGCTCCCGGCGCCTCTCCCGGGGGGCGCAGGCTGGCTCGGCTCTCAGGGGGGATTACCCTGCAAGAGAAGGCAGAGCGCTGCTGCTCAGGCTTAACTGTGCGCGCAGGCCGGTATTCTCGCCCATATCTTCTAATTAATAGTCAGGATTAACAGCTGCCGCCGCTGGGCCTAAGCCATCTAATCAGAGCCGCGCAGGCTCCTGGGTGCTCCGCATTCCCTGCGCTCCGCCGCCTCCCCCAGCCCTTGGAGAAATGCATTCAGAAATTAAAACAACAACAACAAGAAGAAATCCAGCTTCCTCCCCTCCCCAGCGCCTCCTGGGACTGGAATTGTGCCTGCCTCTCCTCTCTCTGAGAAGAAAGCAGAAGGGCCCCTCCTCTGGGACTGCTTGCTGGAGAGGGTTTCTGGAAGCTTCTCTGAGAGGGTATGGGGTACCAGCCAAGCCAGGACCCACATAAGCCACACCAGAGACTGAGAATCACCTAGAGCATTATATAATGATAATAAAATAATAATGAATCGTCATAGCTAACATTTGTTGAACGCTTACTATGTGCCAAGCATGATTCAAAGTGTTTGACACGCATCCATAATTTCACGTGCACAAAACCCTAGTTGATACATTCCACGACCACCCCGCTGACATTCACCAGGAACTGAGGCACGGAGGGACTGACTCACTCGAACAAAGTCACACAGCTGGTTAGTGGTGGACCTGAGACGGGAACCCAGGCACCGTGCTCCCAGCAAGCACCAACTAGGAAAGAATCCTCCCGCCAATGTAGGAGACGCAAGAGACAGAGGTCTGACCCCTGAGTCAGGAAGATCCTCTGGAGTAGAAAATGGCACCCCACTCCAAGATTCTTGCCTGGAAAATTCCATGGGCGGAGGAGCCTGGCGGGCTACAGTCCACGGGGCCACAGTCTGATAGGACTGAGTGAGGGAGCACCCCCAGGCTGTCCCCCAGTGCACTGCCCCCGTGTAGAAGGGAAAAAAAGGGGCCCAGGGACCTGGCTTGCAACCACCCTATCTCCTTCCCAGATGGCCTCTGAGGCCCTTCTACAGATCCTAGACCTCAGAAAACATTAAATTACCTTGTAATCTCTATCGAAAGCACGCCTCTGGTCGCATCAGCCATGTCTGCGGCTGGGTCCCAGGGTCAGCCACGGTTCAGCGGAGACCTCGCGGAAGAGACATGTGGGAGGTCTTCTCAGCACCAGAGACCCTGAGCGAGGGGTCAGGAGGTCTGGGAAGGTGGCTCCCCTTCACCAGCACCCCCACCCACAGAGAGTCTTCAGAGGGCGTCTCCCGCTGCCCCCCGCGCCCGGCTCTCCGCAGAGGTCTGCCTCCGCCTGCCTCTCGACGGGCTCAGCCCCCGCGGATTGCCTCATCCTCCCACCTGCCCAGCCTCATTTTATGCCTTCGTCCACAGCTAACACCTGAGGACCGTTTTCTACGCGCTCCTCCCTCTGCCTGGGGCTGATGGGGAAAAAAAAAAGAGCCGGCCTCCACCCATGTCCTTGCTGAAAGCTCTAATAGTTCACGGGCTGCTTTCCTCCCCGCCTCCCTGCTGGGTCTCCCAGGGCTCCCGCTTCTCAGCAGGGGCCCTCCTGCTGCTCATCTGGTAGCTTCCATTTCCCAGCGGGAGGGGGCCTCTCTGGAATCAGGCGGCTTTGGGGCCCGGTACCCCACCAGCGCCACATGTGAGTAAGTCTGAGTCACATGCAGTTTCTGGTTTGTCAGTCTGGTTACCTACTGGAACTAGACCAATTTGGGGCCTAGCAAAGCTCCTTGCTGGGGCTTCCCAGGTGGTGCTAGTGCTAAAAGAACCCGCCTCCTGGTGCAGGGGCCATAAGAGACGTGGTAGGGCAACCGCGGCCAGTATGCTCGCCCGGGGAAATCCCGTGGACAGAGGAGCCGTCCAGAGGGGCGCACAGAGTCAGACACCACTGACGTGACTTAGCACGCACACACGCAAGACTCCTTACTAGCTGAGATGGGCGACCTCAAAGAGAGTCCCCTGATCCCCATGTGCTGGTATTCACACCATTGGACCCCCGCCTCGCTCTGGGGAGTGGACTAGACTTCCCTGCTGGCTTCGTTGTCGTTGTTTTGTTCTGTTTTATATTATTTAAAATCAGAGGACAATGGCTACACAATGCCGTGTTGGCTTCTGCCATGTATCGGCTTGAGGCAGCGGTAGGCACACGTATGACCCCTCCCTCCTGAGCCTCCCTCCCACTGCCCATCCCACCCCGCCCTCTAGGGGGTCCCAGGGCACCAGGCTGAGCCCCCTCTGCTACGCAGCACCTCCCCGCCAGCTCTCTATTTTACACAAGCTCCTGTGTCTATTCCAGTAGAATATAGCAGAAGGGATGGGGACCCTCTTCCAAGATGAGGCAAGGATAAGGCTGTGACTTCTGTTCTGGGGACTCACTTTCCTTCCATTTAGAAGAAGCAGCCACTGGGCTGTTGAGTAGCACTTTGAAGAGACCCACGTGTCAGAGACCTGGTGTTTCCAGATAAACAGGAGCGTGCCGATGGATCCCCGCCACTCAGCTGAGTCGTGCGAGGACCACAGCCCTGAACAGCTCTGCAACCTCGTGGGCGACCCTGATGCAACACCACCTGGCTCAGGGGTGCCCAGATCCTGACCCCCCAAATTGAGGTGTGTGCGTACCTAGCTGTTCAGTCGTGTGCAACTCTCTGCAGCCCCAGGAGCTCGCCGGGCTCCCCTGTGCCTGGGCTTCTCCAGGCGAGAAGACTGGAGTGGGTCGCCATTCCCTGCTTCAGGGGGATATTCCCGACCCAGGGGTCAAACCCAGGTCTCCTGCATTGCAGGTGGAATTCACCACCTGAGCAAAAAGGGAAGACCCCAAACTGAGAAAATAAATGTGTATGGTTTTAAGATACTTAGATTTGGGGCAGTTTGTTATGTGGCAGTAGATAACTAATACATTACGTGAGTGAAATTGGAAAACATTTTTGTTTTCTCATTTTGTTATAGAAAAAATTGATACAGGATAGCATAAGAAAGCCGCACACAGCCTGTTTCCACGACTATTCGCACATAAGCAATCTTGTTTTATCTCTATTCCCCAGTGGGCGGATTGTTTAACCTTTCTTGGCCTTAATTTCTTCTTCCCTAACATGAAGAAGGCTTGAAAGCCTTTCCTCCTCAGCTAGGACCTGAGTTAATGCAGGTAGTCTAACTGGTATGGTAACTTGAACATAGTAGGAGACCAGTGAGTGTCTATTTCTGCTGTTTCTTTCCTTTCACAACTTAGACAAACCAATGTGTACCTGGGCTTGCAGTGACGTGCTCTAAGGGACTGGTCCATTCAGGCATTCCTGATGGCACGTTCTTGGACGCAACCTCACCGTGACAGGAGGCAAATACCAGGCACAGAGGTTTTGTTCTGACTCCTAATGGATGCATTCTCCTGGAAATTATCATGGAAATTTCTTACTCATCTATCCAAGAAGTAACAACACACTTTCAGAATGATTATGCTGCCGGCACTGAGTACTGGATGACCAGGAAATGAACCCTCGCCTTCAAAGGACACAAGAGGGTTGATGTACATTTTAGTCACCGTCGCAGCACCAAGTCCTAGGAGACTGTCAATCACACACATGGGGGAAGATACTCTATTCATGTTTCCCAGGTGGCTCAACAGTAGAGGATGCACCTGCCCATGACAAGATGCACGTTCCATCCCTGGGTCAGGAAGAACCCCTGGAGGAGGAAATGGCAGCCCGTTACTCCAGTATTCTTGCCTGGGAAAGTCCGTGGACAGAGGCGCCTGGCAGGCTACAGTCCATGGGGTCGCACATAGTTGGACACACTCTACTGGTGCACTTGGAATTGCGTACGAGAAGAGGAGGCATTCAGACTTGCAGCAAAGGCGTTGCAGGAACAAGTAGAGAGGAGACATTCAAACAGCCCCTGGGACCCAAGAGGGAATAAAGTAGACGTGGAGGGCTCCACGGGTCGGGAAGAAGGAAGAGGTTCACTTGGAGCCCAGGACCTCCCAGACACGTAGCTCGGGGCGAGGGGCCAGGCGGGCGCCGCGGGAACAGGAGGCTGACCTGAAGGAGACGGAGATGGCTATGGGCAGCCTTCGTCTCCCCACGGAAAGCTGATGTGAAAATACGCTTTCAGAGAGAACAAGGGAAAGATGCTGGGACCATCTCTGGGCCCTGTGACCCCTGGTGACGATCTCCCAGTGGGGCTGGAGATGCTGCAAGGGGCTGGGGGCGGACGTGGGGGGCAGGGCCGGGGTCACGCAGGCCCAGCAGCTGTCCACCGGGCTGAGAAGGCTGCGGGCCACCGCCTCCCACAATGCCTTTCTTCCCGCACTCGGCACAGATGAGCCCAAGACGGTTGATAACTTTCAATCCTCTTTTTATGACGTTCGGAACTTGTCGCCATCTGCCACGCAGGGCTTTAATGCAAATCTGAGTTTGCTTTTATGGTTTCAATTAACCTAATAATAAAGCGGGGCCGGCAGGCTCCCGAAGAACCTTCTCCTCCCACCCACTTCCAGGCAGACTTCCCACCCGCCTCCCCAGCCTGAGAGCCCACTGTGGCCTCTTCCTGCCACTGGAAGCCCTTCCCCACTAACAGGGTCTTGTCTGCACCCAATCAGCCCTATCTGGTCACCACCGCACGGCAGCTGGGGACCTCCTCGGATGGGGAAATTCACAGCTCAAGGCCCAAACCCAGGTCTGGCACATCAGATGCTACTTAACTACAGAGATTCTCAGGCCAGGAGGGGTGTCCTGAGGCCTGGGGTACAGGGAGGGTCCTGCACCTGAGGGCGAGACATGGCTTCAGGCCTCACTTCACGGCTGGGCCACCTTGGGCAGTTGTCTGTGCCTCTCTGGGCTTACCTCCCTCGCCTGTAACAGGAAAATTGCACATATCTTGAAGCATGTTTTGAGGTTTAATTGCTTGACTCCCAAGAAGTCCCCTTCTGCTTTCAATGGGAACCGGGGGCTGGTTAGGAAAGTGTGTCCACGATGATCAACTGTCCCAGTTTGTCCAGCACTGAGGGGTGTCCAGGGACTCAGGACGTTCTGTGCTAAGTCTGGAAAGTCCTGGGCAACCTGGAGGGAGCTGATCACCCTGGGTGCGCCTCCTTGGGGCCCTCCACTGGGAAGTCGATGAGGATCCCTGCTCCAAATGCCCTTCTCTTACTTGCCATGACGTGCTTGGGAATCCCATGAAGCTTTGAGGAGTGGAGTTTTACAGAATTAGTATAGAGTTTACGGAATTAGTCTCCTCACTTTTTCCCCCAAATATGCGGTGGGCTAAAACATTTGCTCAGGTTTTTCCGTTACATCTTCTGGGAAAAAAGGCCCGAGTGATCTTTTTGGCCAGCCGCATGTAATTTTGCCCCTGTGCATTTGCCCCGTGCCTTGCGTGTAGCACCAGCTACGCTTCACACGGGGGACCGACCATGGCAAGGCTGGAGGGCCGGCCGAGGCCGCGACGCAGCCGAGCCCCGGGGGCCCGGGACTGGGCGGTCACTTCGCCGCGCTCCCTCCCTCCTCTCCAAAGGAAGCCACAACACCTACGTGGGCGAGAGTCAGAGATAATGCCTTTAAATGCCTTACATTTCGCAGGTGATCCATTCACTAGCAGCACTCACTCATGACTGTTTTTAAACCCAACGCAATTGCTGTATCTATGAAAGCATCTGACGTTTGGCCTCGGGTGCGCCTTCATCCTTTATTTGATGTGAATGTCCTGGTATTTCCTGCCCTTGTTTCATTAGGCAGCTATCCGTTGGCATTTTTCAAATAAACACAGCCTTTGATTCTAATTTCCAGATTGTCTTCCCTGGAAGCCGGGGTGAAATGTACCCTTCTATTTAAAGCAGTCACCGGTGCATTCATTTTTTCCTGGGCCCCGGTGGTAGGCTGTCCCAGTTAGGGGGTCTTCAGCTCACTTCACGGCTGGGCCACCTTGGGCAGTTGTCTGTGCCTCTCTGGGCTTACCTCCCTCGCCTGTAACAGGAAAATTGCACATATCTTGAAGCATGTTTTGAGGTTTAATTGCTTGACTCCCAAGAAGTCCCCTTCTGCTTTCAATGGGAACCGGGGGCTGGTTAGGAAAGTGTGTCCACGATGATCAACTGTCCCAGTTTGTCCAGCACTGAGGGGTGTCCAGGGACTCAGGACGTTCTGTGCTAAGTCTGGAAAGTCCTGGGCAACCTGGAGGGAGCTGATCACCCTGGGTGCGCCTCCTTGGGGCCCTCCACTGGGAAGTCGATGAGGATCCCTGCTCCAAATGCCCTTCTCTTACTTGCCATGACGTGCTTGGGAATCCCATGAAGCTTTGAGGAGTGGAGTTTTACAGAATTAGTATAGAGTTTACGGAATTAGTCTCCTCACTTTTTCCCCAAATATGCGGTGGGCTAAAACATTTGCTCAGGTTTTTCCGTTACATCTTCTGGGAAAAAAGGCCCGAGTGATCTTTTTGGCCAGCCACATGTAATTTTGCCCCTGTGCATTTGCCCCGTGCCTTGCGTGTAGCACCAGCTACGCTTCACACGGGGGACCGACCATGGCAAGGCTGGAGGGCCGGCCGAGGCCGCGACGCAGCCGAGCCCCGGGGGCCCGGGACTGGGCGGTCACTTCGCCGCGCTCCCTCCCTCCTCTCCAAAGGAAGCCACAACACCTACGTGGGCGAGAGTCAGAGATAATGCCTTTAAATGCCTTACATTTCGCAGGTGATCCATTCACTAGCAGCACTCACTCATGACTGTTTTTAAACCCAACGCAATTGCTGTATCTATGAAAGCATCTGACGTTTGGCCTCGGGTGCGCCTTCATCCTTTATTTGATGTGAATGTCCTGGTATTTCCTGCCCTTGTTTCATTAGGCAGCTATCCGTTGGCATTTTTTCAAATAAACACAGCCTTTGATTCTAATTTCCAGATTGTCTTCCCTGGAAGCCGGGGTGAAATGTACCCTTCTATTTAAAGCAGTCACCGGTGCATTCATTTCCTCTGTGCGTATTTTCCTGGGCTCTCTGCTCCCAAGGTGAGTGTCCTAGGCTCGACATGCCCGCATTCACCCAGAACACGTATGCTTCTGGTCTGGGAGCTGAAATCACTTCTGGGTTCAGTCTTTAGCCAGACACAGCCAGGAATTCTAGAAGGCTGCCACGGGGAGAGAGCCCTGCTTGGTTCCGGGGGCAGAGACCAGCTTCAGGTCTCTTCTCTCAGTCACTGATGTCGGCATAGTGCCTGGCGTCCTTTGTGTTTAAAGGCCCACAAAAATATTTTAATTTCTTTTCAAATAGGGAGAACAAAATGAATATAATCCAGGCTGCATGATGTTTATCTTTATTCAACACAGTTGTAAACTGTAATTGTATATAAAATGTATTTCAATATGTATTTAACATATATTTAAATATATATTTAATATACATTTTTATATATATTTGGGCTTACCAGGTGGCGCTAGTGGTAAAGAATCCGCCTACGAATGTGAATTAAATGTAAGAGATGTAGGTTCAGTCCCTGGGTGAGGAAGATGCCTCGGAGGGGACACGGCAACTCACTCCAGTACTGTTGCCTGGAGAATCCCATGGACAGAGGAGCCTGACCAGCAGCAGACCATAAGGTTGTAAAGAGCTGGACACGACTGAAGCAACATAGCGTGCATGCAAAAATATATTTAATATGCAGAGTGAATATAATCCAGCCTGGATATCTGTCTTTATAGTAACACTGTTGGAAAAATATAATTGTATATAAATAGATATATTTAATATGTATTTAAATATAAATTTAATATGATAAAAATTACATCTGGGGCTCCCCTGGTGGTCCAGTGGGTAAAGGGTCTGCCTCGCAGTGCAGGGGGCACCGGTGTCATCCCTGGCCCGGGAAGATCCCACATGCCGCAGAATGGCCGGACCAGTGTCGCTGGCGCTCTGCAACCAGAGAGGCCACTGCGATGGGAGGCCCACGCAGGGCAAAGAATAAAGATGGATGAAAATAAATTTTAAAAAAACAATAAGAGAGGCCACAAATTAAAAATAAAAAAAAAATCAAAAATTGTATCCATATATTTAAATAATAATGATTATTTTTAATGAAGGAAGGAGTCCCTGAAGCCCACGGGTCTAGGCCTGTGGACGTCCTTGTGGCCCTCGGCGACAGTCGTCCCTGGACTGGAGCTCTGAGCGAAGCTGTGCTCGGCAGAGAGGCCATCTGCAGGAAGGACTGACATTTCTAAAAACTACCTGGCACCCTGAAAATGAAAGGGGCACGGAGGCAGCAGAGCAAATGAATGAATGAGTGAATGAACCAGTGAAGGAACAAAGACACATTTACGAGGGTGGAAAGATGAATCAGTTGTCAGGTCTGGAAGTAGAGGAGATTTACTGCCTGGAAAATACAGAGGGAGAGGCGACCTTTGTGCCCAGGCTCAGCTAGAATTACTCCCACAGGACTTACGTCATCCTTCTTCACCTGACTTGGAGCTGTGCTGTCATCGTCTTACTCTGAGGCTGGCATTTAAGGCATGCATCTTTATAAGTTACATGCAGCCTTTCAGCCAGTGGTAAAGAACCCGCCCAGCGATACAAGAGACACAGAAGATGCGGTTTCGACCCCTGGCTCGGGAAGATCCTCTAGAGAAGGAAACGGCAACCCAGTCCAGTCTTCTTGCCTGGAGAATCCCATGGATGGGGAGCCTGGCTGGCTACAGTCCACAGGGTTTCAGAGAGCTGAGCACGACTGAAATGACTTAGCGCACACACATCCTAGTTCTGGGCATATCAGGAACTCAGTGAAGAGAATGAGCCCTCAGGCCAGCTAGGGCCAGATCCAAACCCAGGGTTTCTTGCTCAAACCCCAGTCTTTCTGTAAGAATCGTAAAGACACGGCGGGCTGCAGGCTGTTAGGGAAGAAGTTTATTTGGGAAGAGTTCCCGGGCGAGATCCACAGGTCCGAGAGATGGGCCAGAGAAATCGCGCCCCGGAGATGGGACGAGGAGGTTTTATTAGGGAGGAGGGGAACAGGAGAAAATGGGAGGGGCATCCCTCAGGGCAGGCGCAGAAACGAGTTCTTTGTTTAAGTTTGGCAGGAAGTCCAGTGATGAGCCCACTATCCTTCAGGTGGCTGTGGGCGGGGGGTGTGAAATTCTTGACACTTTGTGAGGAATTTTTATGGCCAAGGCTATCTCCTTATCGCAGGTCTAGGGAGATTCTCAGGCACCAGCAGGTAAGCAACTGACCCCCTGATTTGGTGCCGGGAGTCTGGTCGCGGTGTTGATCCTAACAACTTGGCCCTTTCTTATGATTATTTAGTGCTGGGGAATCTCCGGCTGCGGTGTTAGCCCTTTAATAGCATACCACCCTAACACTTTCCAAAACTGTAAGCTGCCTTTGGGAGAACACGTCTTCCTGAAGTTTCCTTCTCTTGACTCTATACATCATTTCCCGTGGCTTAACGACAAGGACCGGTTTCAACTTGAAAAAGAAAGAAAAAGTAAGGCAAATGCAACTTTTATAGAAACCAAAAAACTACACCATTAATATTTTCTGATGTGAATCTGTTAAAATTCACATCCTTGTTATACAATGATGCAGCTGAGAAACAAAAATGAGGGCACTTCCTTTCCCACAAATCTACAAGCGCACAGAAGATGCGGTTTCGACCCCTGGCTCGGGAAGATCCTCTAGAGAAGGAAACGGCAACCCAGTCCAGTCTTCTTGCCTGGAGAATCCCATGGATGGGGAGCCTGGCTGGCTACAGTCCACAGGGTTTCAGAGAGCTGAGCACGACTGAAATGACTTAGCGCACACACATCCTAGTTCTGGGCATATCAGGAACTCAGTGAAGAGAATGAGCCCTCAGGCCAGCTAGGGCCAGATCCAAACCCAGGGTTTCTTGCTCAAACCCCAGTCTTTCTGTAAGAATCGTAAAGACACGGCGGGCTGCAGGCTGTTAGGGAAGAAGTTTATTTGGGAAGAGTTCCCGGGCGAGATCCACAGGTCCGAGAGATGGGCCAGAGAAATCGCGCCCCGGAGATGGGACGAGGAGGTTTTATTAGGGAGGAGGGGAACAGGAGAAAATGGGAGGGGCATCCCTCAGGGCAGGCGCAGAAACGAGTTCTTTGTTTAAGTTTGGCAGGAAGTCCAGTGATGAGCCCACTATCCTTCAGGTGGCTGTGGGCGGGGGGTGTGAAATTCTTGACACTTTGTGAGGAATTTTTATGGCCAAGGCTATCTCCTTATCGCAGGTCTAGGGAGATTCTCAGGCACCAGCAGGTAAGCAACTGACCCCCTGATGTGGTGCCGGAGTCTGGTCATGTGTTGATCCTAACAACTTGGCCCTTTCTTATGATTATTTAGTGCTGGGGAATCTCCGGCTGCGGTGTTAGCCCTTTAATAGCATACCACCCTAACACTTTCCAAAACTGTAAGCTGCCTTTGGGAGAACACGTCTTCCTGAAGTTTCCTTCTCTTGACTCTATACATCATTTCCCGTGGCTTAACGACAAGGACCGGTTTCAACTTGAAAAAGAAAGAAAAAGTAAGGCAAATGCAACTTTTATAGAAACCAAAAAACTACACCATTAATATTTTCTGATGTGAATCTGTTAAAATTCACATCCTTGTTATACAATGATGCAGCTGAGAAACAAAAATGAGGGCACTTCCTTTCCAAGCAGCAATGACCCCAGGACGGAGGGCAGAGAGTCTACAAGCGCAAAGGAGAGCTGGTTTTCACACCTGTTTGGACCTTCGGGCTTCTCAGCCGCCCCTCTGAGAACTCCTTGGAGACAGAGGCCTACCTCCTCATCTGCCCTCTGCCAGGCTCTGCCCAAGAACCGCCCTCATGCCAAGGCCCTCATGGGCCCAAGGCCTCTGGGGCTGGTTTAGCCTTTTTCTGGCTCTTCTCATGACCACCCCTCTCTTTCACATCCCCACTGCTACTCTCGCTGTGATAAAACATTTTTAATAAAATTTAGACACCCCAGAATGCCATGGTGAAAGATGATAACATCTCAGATGGTAACTAGGCATTGAAAGGGACACATTAAAACTAATGAATAAATGGGCCAATTTGCACTAAAATGCAATTGTAAATAAGCCACTTCAAAAGCAAGAAGAGTAGAGGCTGTTTGTTTCATTCCTAGTAAGAGACAGAGACAAATTGGATGCATATCAAGATCCAATGGGTGCTGGAAGTAACAGATTAAAATCTATGAAAATTAGGGGATTCTTTAATGAGTTATGTTGAACAGATGCTAGAGAAATTGGCCTGGAGGGAGACCCTCAGAGAGTTCGACAGCCCTTCCTGAATTTGAGTGCATAGTCCGTCTCTCAATAATGTGGTCTTGCTCAAAGAACTCCTTTCCTTTTAAGAATTCTTATTGGATTATAATTTAAGAGCCCCCTTGGGTTGTTTTCCTCTGCCGCAATCTGCAGACTCTAAATTAAGGACATCATTATGTCTTCAGGGGCCTCAGTTTTGCTGTCTCTACAATGGGAACAATTAACTGGTGCTTCCTAACTGAAAGGTTTGTGAGGTGGATCAAGGTGATACGAATTTGAAGGAAACATATAAACAAGAGGAAGGGCCCCAGAATTTGGGAGACAACTCTAAAAAATCCAGCCATGTGACTTCCTTGGGTTATTCATTTCAGTTCTGGGGGCTCAGAGCTTCTTCATCTGTAAAATGATCTTGGACTCATCAGTGGTTCTCAAGCCTGGTTGCACTTTAGCTGCATTTGGGGATATTTAAAACAATAGCGATGCCTGGGTTCCTTCCCAAGCTGGATAAAGTGGAGTGGTCCCTGAGCCACACTTTGTTTGAAAACCCCTTCCGGGCTTCTCAGCCGCCCCTCTGAGAACTCCTTGGAGACAGAGGCCTACCTCCTCATCTGCCCTCTGCCAGGCTCTGCCCAAGAACCGCCCTCATGCCAAGGCCCTCATGGGCCCAAGGCCTCTGGGGCTGGTTTAGCCTTTTTCTGGCTCTTCTCATGACCACCCCTCTCTTTCACATCCCCACTGCTACTCTCGCTGTGATAAAACATTTTTAATAAAATTTAGACACCCCAGAATGCCATGGTGAAAGATGATAACATCTCAGATGGTAACTAGGCATTGAAAGGGACACATTAAAACTAATGAATAAATGGGCCAATTTGCACTAAAATGCAATTGTAAATAAGCCACTTCAAAAGCAAGAAGAGTAGAGGCTGTTTGTTTCATTCCTAGTAAGAGACAGAGACAAATTGGATGCATATCAAGATCCAATGGGTGCTGGAAGTAACAGATTAAAATCTATGAAAATTAGGGGATTCTTTAATGAGTTATGTTGAACAGATGCTAGAAAAATTGGCCTGGAGGGAGACCCTCAGAGAGTTCGACAGCCCTTCCTGAATTTGAGTGCATAGTCCGTCTCTCAATAATGTGGTCTTGCTCAAAGAACTCCTTTCCTTTTAAGAATTCTTATTGGATTATAATTTAAGAGCCCCCTTGGGTTGTTTTCCTCTGCCGCAATCTGCAGACTCTAAATTAAGGACATCATTATGTCTTCAGGGGCCTCAGTTTTGCTGTCTCTACAATGGGAACAATTAACTGGTGCTTCCTAACTGAAAGGTTTGTGAGGTGGATCAAGGTGATACGAATTTGAAGGAAACATATAAACAAGAGGAAGGGCCCCAGAATTTGGGAGACAACTCTAAAAAATCCAGCCATGTGACTTCCTTGGGTTATTCATTTCAGTTCTGGGGGCTCAGAGCTTCTTCATCTGTAAAATGATCTTGGACTCATCAGTGGTTCTCAAGCCTGGTTGCACTTTAGCTGCATTTGGGGATATTTAAAACAATAGCGATGCCTGGGTTCCTTCCCAAGCTGGATAAAGTGGAGTGGTCCCTGGGGTGAGTCCCAGACATCCGTCTACTTTAGAGCTCGCAGGCTGTTCTGCTGGTCAACCAGGGTTGTGAACGGCTGAGCTTACCCCCTATGACTCTCTGATTTGTTTATTGCTGCTTGAGGTATATCAGCCTTGAACCAGAGCCATTCCCACCTCAAGGGAGAATGTTGCCCACATAGAAGGTGGCAGAAGGGTGAGCCATGAAGTCACATGCTGGAATGGTGGATGTCTTCTTTTTCAGGACTCTAGTCCACATAAACAGTTGGACAGGATCTGTGGCACTTGAGAGCACTATTTTTCAGTGTTGTTTCTTAACACTAGATGCGAGTGTGTAAGTCACTTCAGGTGTGGCTGACTCTCTGCGACCCCGTGGACTGTTGCCCGCCAGGCTCCTCTGTCCATGGGATTCTCCAGGCAAGAAGACTGGAGTGGGCTGCCATTTCTTCTCCAAGGGGTCTTCCTAACCCAGGGAAGGAACCCGTTCCTCCTGCATCGCAGTGGATTCTTCTACTGCTTGAACCACCAGGGAAGCCCTCCCTATATTAATGGCTAATTCCTTTTTGTTGCTGAGTAGTATTCCATGGTAGGAATATACACAATATATGCAATCATTCACCAATCATTGAAAAACATTTGGAGAGGCTCCAGTTTGGGACTCTTATGAATAAAGTTGTGATTAACATTTCTGTATAGGCATTTGTGTGAATATGATTTTTGCATTTGGGAGGATAAATGACCTAGAGTGTAGTTTCTGGGCTGTACGGTAAGAGCACGTTGAGCTTTGTATGAAACAATGTGTTTCCCAGAGTCGCTGTGTCATGTTATAGTCCCCCCGTAAATATGCGAGAACTTCCGTTTCTCTCCATCATCACTCGCCTTTTGAGTGGTCACTGTTTTTTATTTTAATCATTCTGTTAGTTATGCAGTAATATCTCACGTGGCGTTAATTTGTATTTTACTGGCTAGTGATGTTAAGCATCTTTTATGACTTTAATGCTTCAAAATGTTGAGTTTTTTTTTTTAAGGATTCAATTATCACATTGAATGTGTCATGAGTTCTCAACAAAAACTATATTCTACTTCTGTCGGATGGTTCTACACACGCCAGGTGTTACCATAGGCTGGTTACGTGGATAACTTCTTCTATTTCCTTTCTGATATTCTGACTCACAGTTCTATCTGTTACTCAAGGTCAGGTAGGAAAGCCCAACTGTAATTCCAGATTATCTAGTTCTCCTTTTTTATCTATTGAGTTTTTGTTTCATGTATTATGAAGCTCCTGTTGCTTGGTGCATATACATTTACAATGTCTACGTCTTCCTGCTGGACTGATCCTTTTGTCCTCATATAATATACCTTTATAGATCCCCTGGCAATGAAATGGCAGCCCACCCCAGGGTTCCTGCCTGGGAAATCCCACGCACAGGGGCATCCTGCACACTACAGGCCAGGGCTACAAGAGTCGGACATGACTTCTTGACTCCAACAGCAGCCAAACATGGCCCTTCTGTCCAGGAATTGTCATTGCTCTGCAGCCTGCCTTACCTGATATCAATATATTAACTTAGAAGTCCTCCTGCAGCATGGTTCTTCTACTGCTTGAACCACCAGGAAGCCCTCCCTATATTAATGGCTAATTCCTTTTTGTTGCTGAGTAGTATTCCATGGTAGGAATATACACAATATATGCAATCATTCACCAATCATTGAAAAACATTTGGAGAGGCTCCAGTTTGGGACTCTTATGAATAAAGTTGTGATTAACATTTCTGTATAGGCATTTGTGTGAATATGATTTTTGCATTTGGGAGGATAAATGACCTAGAGTGTAGTTTCTGGGCTGTACGGTAAGAGCACGTTGAGCTTTGTATGAAACAATGTGTTTCCCAGAGTCGCTGTGTCATGTTATAGTCTCACCGTAAATATGCGAGAACTTCCGTTTCTCTCCATCATCACTCGCCTTTTGAGTGGTCACTGTTTTTTATTTTAATCATTCTGTTAGTTATGCAGTAATATCTCACGTGGCGTTAATTTGTATTTTACTGGCTAGTGATGTTAAGCATCTTTTATGACTTTAATGCTTCAAAATGTTGAGTTTTTTTTTTAAGGATTCAATTATCACATTGAATGTGTCATGAGTTCTCAACAAAAACTATATTCTACTTCTGTCGGATGGTTCTACACACGCCAGGTGTTACCATAGGCTGGTTACGTGGATAACTTCTTCTATTTCCTTTCTGATATTCTGACTCACAGTTCTATCTGTTACTCAAGGTCAGGTAGGAAAGCCTCCAACTGTAATTCCAGATTATCTAGTTCTCCTTTTTTATCTATTGAGTTTTTGTTTCATGTATTATGAAGCTCCTGTTGCTTGGTGCATATACATTTACAATGTCTACGTCTTCCTGCTGGACTGATCCTTTTGTCCTCATATAATATACCTTTTATAGGTCCCCTGGCAATGAAATGGCAGCCCACCCCAGGGTTCCTGCCTGGGAAATCCCACGCACAGGGGCATCCTGCACACTACAGGCCAGGGCTACAAGAGTCGGACATGACTTCTTGACTCCAACAGCAGCCAAACATGGCCCTTCTGTCCAGGAATTGTCATTGCTCTGCAGCCTGCCTTACCTGATATCAATATATTAACTTAGACAACATACTAATATACATATAACCTATATAGTTGCACAGAATATGAACACATATAAAATTATTGAAATGATTCAAGTACAGAGGCAGACACGAGACTACGGTTGCCAGGGGCTAGGGAGGAGGACCGACAGGGAGGCGCCTGTGGCTAGGAAGCGATGAGGAGGGTCCTTGTGACAGAAGGCCCGACCCTCTGGTGGTCACCCACATCCATACACGCAGCATTCACACATGCCACAAATGCACACACACACACATGAATGTGTTTTAAACAGGTGCTGTCTGCCGCAGCTCGTCAGCCGGGTGCATAGAGAATCGCGGGTGCGATGAGACTTTAAGAAATATACACACACGCATACACAGACTGAGAGAAAGGATGGGAAATGGGGGCTCAAGACCTCTCGGGTCAAGGCCCCAATGTGTTTCCAGGGAATGATATTAGCCCGGGCTGGTTTCAGTCACAGCTGTGTTCAATGATTATTCTCGTGGCTCTGAGGATGGAAAGGGCGTGTTGCAGCTGGGGGCAACTAACTTGGCAAGGAGTTGAGGAGGCTGCGCTGACCCAGCGTTCCAAAGTCCACAACAGATCTCCCACCTGTTGCTGATCAGTATATCCCCAGCTAATAAGCCCATGTGAATCAAATTGACTTGTTTTTCTCTTAGATCTTTCTAGTATATTCCTCATTCCCAATTTACGTTTCTCCTCGCTCAGCCAAAGCCACAAAAACCATCACTGGTTTGTTTCCCCTCACTGTCTAAGTTGGACTGGTTAAACTAGCATTCATTGCTTATTGTTCTATCAGTTTATAGTTTTGCAAGACATTACCATTAAGAGAAACCAGACAAAGGATAAACCAGGTCTCTGTCTTATTTCTTATAGGGGCATATGGGTCTCCAACCAAAAAGGTAAGAAAACAAGTGAGTCAGACTTCCCTGGTGGTCAAGAATGCAGCTGCCAAAGCAGGGGACAGAGGTTCAATCTCTGGTCCAGGAAGATTCCACGGGGCGTGGGGCCACCCAACCTGAGCACCACAATGTCCGAGCCTGTGCTCCAGAGCCCACACGCCCCAGAGCCCGTGTCCCCAAGAGACGCCTCCTCCGTGAGAAGCCCGTGCGCCACGTGAAGAGGGGCCTCCCCTCACTGCAGCCAGAGAAAGCTGGTCAGCAACGAAGACCCAGCACAGCCTAAACTAAGAAATAAAATTTTAAAGAAGAAACGGAATGGGGCTCTCCTTGCTTTTATATACCTTTGAACTGTTCCATAGAAAAACATTTTGAGAAACTGATGGGAAATTAACATGAAGCCTACTCCTTATGAACTCCCGTTTGTGTTTTCTCCATTCACTGAGCTCAGCAGACTCTACGGGAAGACAGTTAGCCTGGGGCCCTGTGCATTTACCCCCGGCTACGCCAGCTTGTTGTAGCATTCCCTCTAAAGTCCTGTGCAACCGTCCGCTGGACCTCAAGGAGCCCCTGGCCAGGGCAAGCCCCATGACCTAAGGAGGCTTGGGCCGGAGGGACGCAGGTGGGACTCTGGGCCGAGCCTCACTGTTGAGTCCAGAGTCACTGGCCCGCCAGTCAGCTAAACAGATGGGCAGCTTCACTCACAGCGACAGCTGTGGACTCTCCACACCCGGATCTGAGAGAGCAGCCGCTGAGGGGTCCCGCTCGCCCACCCTGCGCCTCGCTGTGCCCTCTGCTACCGGCACCCGTGGGGCCCGCGGCTCTGCCTGCGGAGTGCCGGCTCGCCCTGCAGCCTGCCCGCCTGCCCAGCTCTCCTCCCGCTGGGCCCTAGGGCTCTCAGCTCTGGCTTCTCTCCAAGCTGGGGCACGTGGTCCCTGCGGGGAGCCTCACCCACATCCTCTCCGCTGTAGCAACTAGAGCAGGACCCTTGCCTCCAAAGGGCAAATCGGCGTACACAGGCGAGCCCACTGCTGCGAGCACCGGCCCCACAATTCCAGGCGCAAGTCCCAGCTCCACCGCGGGCCCGGCTTGCTTGTGGATGCTGCTTTTAGTCGCCAAGTTGTCTCTGGCTCTTGCAGCCCCATGACTATATAGCCCGCCAGGCCCCTCTGTCCATGGGACTCCCCAGGGGAGAAGACTGGAGTGGGCTGCCGTTTCCTCCTCCAGGGGTTCTTCCCGCCCCAGGAATCGAACCTGCCTCTCTCCCATCTCTTGCATTGGCAGGTGGATTCTTTATAGCACTGCGCTACCTGGAAAGCCCAGTCATGCTGTGACCCCAGGTAAATTAAATAATGTCTCTGGGCTGCTTCCTCCTGTTCCATGGAACTAATCCCAGCCCCTGGTCATAGCGCTGATGTGACTGTTACTGGCGGTAATTCAGGCAAGGCTTCCGACGCAGCGGACCCTCGACAGACGCTGACGGCATCACCTGCAGCGTGATCACAGATGGGTGATAACACGGAAGCATCACGGTCTCCCTTGACTGGACCTCCTGCTGGGCACAGTGACGAGTGGCCCAGATGGTCCCAGGAGGCGGCCATCACACGCTGGTCTGCCTCCCGGAGGGCAGAGCCTCGGGCCACGGGCCTCACCACCGACTCGGACTCTGAGGTTCCCTGATTGTCATTCGCCGACCTAGATTACAACGGGGCCCCAAAAGGTCAGGTATCAGGCCCCAGGCAAAACTCAAAGGACTGTTCAAGCACAGACACAGCGCCCAGCTGTGGGTGTCCCAAGGGCAAATCAGCCCCACGTGAGGACGGACACGAACAGATGCGACAGGAGGAGGAAGGGGCCGCGGGCCCACCCGGATCTGAGAGAGCCGCTGAGGGGTCCCGCTCGCCCACCCTGCGCCTCGCTGTGCCCTCTGCTACCGGCACCCGTGGGGCCCGCGGCTCTGCCTGCGGAGTGCCGGCTGCCGCCGCCCTGCAGCCTGCCCGCCTGCCCAGCTCTCCTCCCGCTGGGCCTGGGCTGGGCCTCAGCTCTGGCTTCTCCAAGCTGGGGCACGTGGTCCCTGCGGGAGCCTCACCCACATCCTCTCCGCTGTAGCAACTAGAGCAGGACCCTTGCCTCCAAAGGGCAAATCGGCGTACACAGGCGAGCCCACTGCTGCGAGCACCGGCCCCACAATTCCAGGCGCAAGTCCCAGCTCCACCGCGGGCCCGGCTTGCTTGTGGATGCTGCTTTTAGTCGCCAAGTTGTCTCTGGCTCTTGCAGCCCCATGACTATATAGCCCGCCAGGCCCCTCTGTCCATGGGACTCCCCAGGGGAGAAGACTGGAGTGGGCTGCCGTTTCCTCCTCCAGGGGTTCTTCCCGCCCCAGGAATCGAACCTGCCTCTCTCCCATCTCTTGCATTGGCAGGTGGATTCTTTATAGCACTGCGCTACCTGGAAAGCCCAGTCATGCTGTGACCCCAGGTAAATTAAATAATGTCTCTGGGCTGCTTCCTCCTGTTCCATGGAACTAATCCCAGCCCCTGGTCATAGCGCTGATGTGACTGTTACTGGCGGTAATTCAGGCAAGGCTTCCGACGCAGCGGACCCTCGACAGACGCTGACGGCATCACCTGCAGCGTGATCACAGATGGGTGATAACACGGAAGCATCACGGTCTCCCTTGACTGGACCTCCTGCTGGGCACAGTGACGAGTGGCCCAGATGGTCCCAGGAGGCGGCCATCACACGCTGGTCTGCCTCCCGGAGGGCAGAGCCTCGGGCCACGGGCCTCACCACCGACTCGGACTCTGAGGTTCCCTGATTGTCATTCGCCGACCTAGATTACAACGGGGCCCCAAAAGGTCAGGTATCAGGCCCCAGGCAAAACTCAAAGGACTGTTCAAGCAAACAGACACAGCGCCCAGCTGTGTGGGGCTCTGGCCTCCCACGGAGGCAGAGAGAGTGTGGGTTTCAGGCAGAGGCTGCCCCTGGGCGGAGCCCACATCCAGACGTGAGGACGGACACGAACAGATGCGACAGGAGGAGGAAGGGGCCGGTTGGGGTGCGCTCCCCGGCCAGGGCAGCCTGTCACTAGAAAAAGCAGCAATCCAAAAGGCTGCGCACCACGAAGCTGGAGAAAATCCCTCTGAGACAGCTGCCTGTTGGACAGACAGAAAGCAAGGCAGGCGAGGGCAGGGGCGAAGCTGCCCCCGACCCTTAGACGACTCCGGCGGCACGCGGGGAAGAGGCGCGGAAGCAGAAATCCCACCCGCTCAGCCTTCTTCCTTCCTCTGGACCAGACGAGGCCCGCGGTGAGCCCTGGACAGGACGGCCACTCCTCGACGACCCGAGACGCTGCTCCCGTCCGAGCGAGAATCCCAGTCTGCGGACGCAGCCTCGGGCGGCGCATGAGAGGGGAAGTCAGCGCCGCACGAAAGGGAAATGAGTATTTGTTCTGAAATGTATTTAAAAGCTCTGGCTGGTTAATTATTTAAGGACCAGCGGGTACCTCAGCTGGCCATGGAAACCTCTGGCTCTGCGATGCCTTCCTGGCCATCAGACGCCTGCCCACCACGGCACGCAGGGACGCACGCGCACAGCCACTGACGGTGTGCACTCGCTTACACACAGGCACGCGTTCACAAACAAAAAGAGACAGTCACACACACACACACACACACACACACACTTGGCCCTGTCAGACCCCACAGGAAAGGACCGTCCACAATGCCGTGTTTTCCTGCTCTCACTTTGCATGCAGTGCTCAGAGACGCCACCAGGACAGGCAGAATCTCCTGACTTTGGCAGAATGCCCTGCAGCTGTCCCTTGGATTCCAAGCAGATGGCCCATTGCAGACAAAGTCAGGCCCAGGACGCTGCAGCTGGACACACCTGTGGACAGGTGGCACGGCTTGACTATGCTCCCTTCCTGTCACAGAACTTAGGGACATGGAAACAAGGGAGTGGACATGCCAGGGACTAGAATCCTGACTACCACTGTTAGCAGCTGTGTGACTCTGGATGAGTTTCTTAACCTCTCTGAGCCGTAACTGCCTCCTCTGTCAAATAACAGAGAAACCTTTGATCTGGGTGATCTCTTTGGATCGTCTGAACAACCCTGGAAGCAGCAATCATTTCCATCTTCACCAGCCTAGTTCAGAAAGGAGAGACTTCCTAAACGCGACGCACAAGAACCTAGTGGCTCAGTGCCCCAGGCCACCTCTCTGCACCCCCTGCTCGCCACCCGCGGATCCGTATGAGGACTCCAGGAGCCGGCCCTGGCGCAGGGTGGGGTCCCCTCCTCTCCATGTGCCCCTTGTCCTGAGGGTCTGCAGGTGCCCCTGATGCTCTGGCTGGAACAGGTGGCACCCCATGCTGGCAGCAGGTGAGGGATCCCTGGCTGGGGGAGCACTCCAGTCCAGGCCTGAGGTTCCCTTCCAAAGGAACGTTCCAAGAACCTGCGCAATGTCTCCCCAGAACACTGCTGCGACTGCATATTTGTTCCTGTTGGTCTTGAAATAGGAGGGCCCAGTGTAGAATTCCAGGGCTCCTGCCCTGTAACCACAAAATACAAAGACAGATCATGTGGATGGGGCTACAGTCCACACCACTGGGCTTCATTAATGGGAACTTTTACTAAGAGCAGACAGAAAGCAAACCCCTGGAGACCAGCTTCTCAGAGGATCCTTATAGGGATGAGACGCCTCCCAAATAATCAGGTTCTGCCGAGTGTCTCTCACCCACTCTGTCCTGCGGGCGTCTTTGCTGATTTCATGCTCGGTTTGCAAGCAGCAAGGTCGGGGCAGGGCCACACTGGGGGGGCAAAGGCTGAGATGATGGGACCAGAGAGACCAGCAATCCAGCAGGTCTTCAGGTGTCAGGAAGGTCATCGCCAGGACAGAGCTCAGGGAAGGAGGTCAGGATGCAGGGAAAGGAGAGAAATGCTGGAGCGCACGGATGCACGAGGTCCAGACGAGCAATTTGCCAAGAGTCACACAGGCACAACTAAACAGCGCCATTCTAAGCTCAGAGCAGGGCAGGGGGTCCACTCTGATCTGCGAGGAGGCGAGGCAGACGAGAGGTGAGAGGGGAGCCGGGGCTGCAGTCCTCCACAAACAGAGGAGCCTGACGGGCTGCGGTCCACGGGGTCACAGAGAGGCGGACACGACTGAGCGACGAACACACACCCGTGTGTTGCACACCTGTCCACGTCTTTCAGCGGCTCCTTCCACCGTTGAGACTTACATGACGGGTGTCACTTGTGTCCGTTACACGGGTCTTCAAATGAACCTTTGTTCACTGAAGAACACCTGTGGCAAAGTGGAGCTCGGGTGCGAATTTTGCGGCCATGTCTGCCTCGATTGGAAGGAAGAGGGAACTTTGTCCTGTGGCTCAGTGCCCCAGGCCACCTCTCTGCACCCCCTGCTCGCCACCCGCGGATCCGTATGAGGACTCCAGGAGCCGGCCCTGGCGCAGGGTGGGGTCCCCTCCTCTCCATGTGCCCCTTGTCCTGAGGGTCTGCAGGTGCCCCTGATGCTCTGGCTGGAACAGGTGGCACCCCATGCTGGCAGCAGGTGAGGGATCCCTGGCTGGGGGAGCACTCCAGTCCAGGCCTGAGGTTCCCTTCCAAAGGAACGTTCCAAGAACCTGCGCAATGTCTCCCCAGAACACTGCTGCGACTGCATATTTGTTCCTGTTGGTCTTGAAATAGGAGGGCCCAGTGTAGAATTCCAGGGCTCCTGCCCTGTAACCACAAAATACAAAGACAGATCATGTGGATGGGGCTACAGTCCACACCACTGGGCTTCATTAATGGGAACTTTTACTAAGAGCAGACAGAAAGCAAACCCCTGGAGACCAGCTTCTCAGAGGATCCTTATAGGGATGAGACGCCTCCCAAATAATCAGGTTCTGCCGAGTGTCTCTCACCCACTCTGTCCTGCGGGCGTCTTTGCTGATTTCATGCTCGGTTTGCAAGCAGCAAGGTCGGGGCAGGGCCACACTGGGGGGGCAAAGGCTGAGATGATGGGACCAGAGAGACCAGCAATCCAGCAGGTCTTCAGGTGTCAGGAAGGTCATCGCCAGGACAGAGCTCAGGGAAGGAGGTCAGGATGCAGGGAAAGGAGAGAAATGCTGGAGCGCACGGATGCACGAGGTCCAGACGAGCAATTTGCCAAGAGTCACACAGGCACAACTAAACAGCGCCATTCTAAGCTCAGAGCAGGGCAGGGGGTCCACTCTGATCTGCGAGGAGGCGAGGCAGACGAGAGGTGAGAGGGGAGCCGGGGCTGCAGTCCTCCACAAACAGAGGAGCCTGACGGGCTGCGGTCCACGGGGTCACAGAGAGGCGGACACGACTGAGCGACGAACACACACCCGTGTGTTGCACACCTGTCCACGTCTTTCAGCGGCTCCTTCCACCGTTGAGACTTACATGACGGGTGTCACTTGTGTCCGTTACACGGGTCTTCAAATGAACCTTTGTTCACTGAAGAACACCTGTGGCAAAGTGGAGCTCGGGTGCGAATTTTGCGGCCATGTCTGCCTCGATTGGAAGGAAGAGGGAACTTTGTCCTCAAGACACTGACTGGGTGCTAAGCGACGCGGTGTCAGTACAGGGGGTAGATGGCGTGAGAGCCCTTGCCTTCTGATTTCCCTGACGAGCCTCACTGGCACGAGCCGTCCCCCTGGGTCGCTCCCCCAGCACGGGCTCTGCGAGGCGGGGCGGCCACCAGGGCAGGAGAGCCCCAAGGTCCCTGCTGGGCGGGGAGGTCAGGTTTTCGGGGGGCTGGCAGCGCGTGGGGCTTGAGAGCCTTGTCCGTGGTGGTCAGCTTCCCCCCATTCCCCGTCTGGTGTCTGGATGGGCCCGGGGCTACCTACCCACTTACTGAATGATGTGTCCAGAGAAAAATCCCCTAGCCTCAGGCTTTCCTTTCCAGGAGTGTCGAAAATCCTGCCGCTTATTCCCTGCCTTGGGGAAGCCTTCGAGGATTTTGCAAAGATGACCAGCAGCGACTGGTTGTCAAGGGCTGACCTCCGCTTCGGCCGCCCCCTGCCCACCAGCCAGCCGGCTCTCAGTCGCCTCGAGCGCTGAGGCCATTTTTCAGCTCCGTAGCATAAGTCCAGCAAATGGGCTCTCTGGGATCCCCAAACTCACTGTCAGGTTCAAGAGATAAATGGAAGAAAAACTAAAAGCAATTTTGAATACCGCGTCCTCAAAGCCAAAGGGAAGAGGCACGAGAATCCCACGGACCCCAGACTCACAGCCACAGGACCTGCTGCGGACCCTCAGGGGCCGGTGTGTCGTCCTCAGAGGGCTGGCGTGGCCCTCAGCCTTCTTCCAAGACCCGCCTTCCCATCACACGCCTGGTCTCTGCTCCAGCCCCCCACAAACCCCTGCATCTGGTCCTCCATGAGGGCACTACGCAGGGCTTCCCAGGCGGCTCCGTGGTAAAGAACCCACCTGCCAGTGCAGGCGAAGAGGCGTGGGCTTGATCCGCCTGCCACAAGGACCCCTGTCCCACCTGGAGAATCCTGCTGGTCCTCCATGAGGTCACTACGCAGGGCTTCCCACCTTGTTCACGATTCACGCTCTCCACCGTTGAGACTTACATGACGGGTGTCACTTGTGCCCCGTTACAGGGTCTTCAAATGAACCTTTGTTCACTGAAAAACACTGTGGCAAAGTGGAGCTCGGTGTGAATTTGCCATGTCTGCCTCGATTGGAAGGAAGAGGGAACTTTGTCCTCAAGACACTGACTGGGTGCTAAGCGACGCGGTGTCAGTACAGGGGGTAGATGGCGTGAGAGCCCTTGCCTTCTGATTTCCCTGACGAGCCTCACTGGCACGAGCCGTCCCCCTGGGTCGCTCCCCCAGCACGGGCTCTGCGAGGCGGGGCGGCCACCAGGGCAGGAGAGCCCCAAGGTCCCTGCTGGGCGGGGAGGTCAGGTTTTCGGGGGGCTGGCAGCGCGTGGGGCTTGAGAGCCTTGTCCGTGGTGGTCAGCTTCCCCCCATTCCCCGTCTGGTGTCTGGATGGGCCCGGGGCTACCTACCCACTTACTGAATGATGTGTCCAGAGAAAAATCCCCTAGCCTCAGGCTTTCCTTTCCAGGAGTGTCGAAAATCCTGCCGCTTATTCCCTGCCTTGGGGAAGCCTTCGAGGATTTTGCAAAGATGACCAGCAGCGACTGGTTGTCAAGGGCTGACCTCCGCTTCGGCCGCCCCCTGCCCACCAGCCAGCCGGCTCTCAGTCGCCTCGAGCGCTGAGGCCATTTTTCAGCTCCGTAGCATAAGTCCAGCAAATGGGCTCTCTGGGATCCCCAAACTCACTGTCAGGTTCAAGAGATAAATGGAAGAAAAACTAAAAGCAATTTTGAATACCGCGTCCTCAAAGCCAAAGGGAAGAGGCACGAGAATCCCACGGACCCCAGACTCACAGCCACAGGACCTGCTGCGGACCCTCAGGGGCCGGTGTGTCGTCCTCAGAGGGCTGGCGTGGCCCTCAGCCTTCTTCCAAGATCCGCTTTCCAATCACACGCCTGGTTTCTGCTCCAGCCCCTCACAAACCCCTGCATCTGGTCCTCCATGAGGTCACTACGCAGGGCTTCCCAGGCGGCTCCGTGGTAAAGAACCCACCTGCCAGTGCAGGCGACGCAAGAGGCGTGGGCTTGATCCCTGGCGCGGGAAGATGCCCTGGAGGAGGCAATGGCGACCCGCTCCAGGGGTCCCACCTGGAGAATCCTGTGGAGAGAGGAGCCTGGTGGGCTACCGTCCCTGAGGTTGCAGAGTTGGACACGAGTGAGCACACACGCAGGGTGTCTGCCTCCTGTGCCCACCTCCCAACTTCACAGTGCACGTCTCTTCCACTAATCCTAAAGCTTCCCTCTTCGGGGAGCCAAGAGATGACCTGCAAGGCTCGTGAGGCTCCCAGGCAGAAAGAAGCCCAGCCAGTCATGCCCTTTCTGTCTGGCCAGCTCCGAGCACCTTGGTCCTCAGCCTGACCTTGAGGGACACGGGCTCCGCGACGGCTCCCCCACAAGGTGGGGCCGGGTCCCGAGACACCCGAGGGAGGACGCACAGACGCAACCTAAAACGCTTAAGAGCCAATAGCTTTACGTGACAGAGGGAGGGCCTCCTACCCACAGCCTCGTGTAGAGACATCCTAAGTGCAAGAGCACCCTGCGTGCTCAGTCGTTCCATCGCCTCCCACTCTGCGTGACCCCACGGACGGCTGTTCGCCAGGCTCCCCTGTCCATGGGGTTCCCTAGGCAGGAATACTGGAGTGGGGAGCCACTTTCTCCTCCAGGGGAGCTTCCCAACCCAGGGACGGAATCCGCGTTCCCTGCTGCTGCTGTATTAAGGCAGATGCTTGACCACTGAGCCCCCAGGCCCCCTCGTACATCTCTGTTTCCATCCTCTGAAGTCCTGCCGGCCGTTTCCCAGGAGCTGGCAGTGTCCTCAAGTGAAAGGACCCATACAAGCTCCTAAACAAAACCCCAGTTACGTGGCTGCGTGAGAAAAGAAATGGTGGTGGACAAAGCACGTCAGCTCAAAGAAATGCTGGCTTTTAGGAAGGTGGCGGCCCCAGGGGCTCGTGTGGAGGTTTCGCCCGCCGAGGCCTGTGAGGGGAGCAGGTGCAGCTCTTCCAGGAGGCTGAAATCGCAAAGGTCATCCGCTCATTCCAGTTCTGGGGGGCACAAAGCATTTAGATGCTCCAGGTCCTGGAGGACCCGGAGATGCTGGGGTGGGATCCGTCCATCCTCACCCAGACCCAGCGCTGCCCTGTTTACCCTCGATCCTCTCTCCACAGAGCAGATGCTCAGGCAAGGAGAGCATGGCGGTTGTCAGTCAGGTCAGCTCCACAGGGGCCGTGCACGCCCTGCATCAGGGGCCTCTTCCAGTTATTGTGGAGCGAAGAGAAGCCACATGAATAATGAAACCCTTTGTATTGGAGCACCTTGCTTTTCGAGCCTTCAAGCCTTTGTCACGCATGTTAATTCCCATTCATTTCTGGACTCTCCCTTGGAGCCCGGATGGGTCCGAAATGGCTTCGCTCCATTCTACAGAGGGAGGGGAGGAGGCACAAAAGAGGGGGAGGCAGGGGCCGCGCTGTGAACCGGCCCCACTGGACCGTGCAGTCCAGGGCCTGACCAGAAAGTAGGGCCACCGTAGATCTGTATACACATGGCCAGGGAGAGAAAAACGAAACAGAAACAAAACCAGCAGGCAGGACTTCCCCGGTGGCCCAGTGGTGAGGAATCCACATGCCGAGGCAGGGGACACCGGTTCGATCCCTGGTCTGGGAAGACTGCACACGAAGCAGAGCAATGGAGACCTGCAGAAGGTCGGAAGCTGCGGAAGCCCTCGCGCCCGGAGCGCTCGCTCCACAACAGACGGCGCCGCAGCGAGAAGCCCGCGTGCCAGCCCTGGGGGGTCGGCCCCGAAAGCGGTGACAAAGACTCCGCCAGGCCAAACATCCATGAATCAAATACACCTTCCAGACAGCATGCAAAAGTGTGTGAACCCTGACAGGGGGGCACAAAAGGGACGGAGACGATGAAGGCACAGAGGGGTCCCCCGGGCAGGAAAGGGTCCCGAGGAGACAGGCCTCCCTTGACCTCCTCGCTCACTTTGTTCCTGTCGTTTGTTTCTTCTGGAGTTAACCTTCCAAGTTCTCTCCACTCACCATGCCTACTGACCTCAAAACTCTGTCAAAGTTTCCCCCTCCCAGGAAGCCCACTTCAGCAGAAGTAGGAGAGGGGCTATGAGGGTCAGTCTGCTGGGTCACTGGGTGCCCACACCATGCCGAGTCAACCCTGCAGGCCCGTGCCACCCAACACGGTCCACGCTAAGTCACAGCAGTTATGTTCGACTCTTTGCACCCCCATGGACTGTAGCCTGCCAGGCTCCTCTGTCCATGGGGTTTTCCAGGCAGGAGTACTGGCGCGGGTTGCCATGTCCTCCTCAGGGGATGCTCCTGACCCAGGGACTAAAGACACATCTCTTATGTCTCCCGCATTGGCCGGCAGGTCCTTTACCTCCAGCGCCACCTGGGACCCTCGTCTGACACAGTAGTCACATGGGGGAGAAAAGGATGTGAAACGCATCAATCTTTTCAGTACTGATTACACATTGAACTGATATTTTAGATATTTTTCATTGAATAATGTCTATTATTAAGATTAATTTCATCTCTTTCTTTTGACTTTTAAAAAATGTAGCTACTTGAGGGCTTCCCTGGTGGTCCAGTGGGTAAAGACACTGCCTTGCAGTGCAAGGGGACACCGGTTCGATCCCTGGTCTGGGAAGACTGCACACGAAGCAGAGCAATGGAGACCTGCAGAAGGTCGGAAGCTGCGGAAGCCCTCGCGCCCGGAGCGCTCGCTCCACAACAGACGGCGCCGCAGCGAGAAGCCCGCGTGCCAGCCCTGGGGGGTCGGCCCCGAAAGCGGTGACAAAGACTCCGCCAGGCCAAACATCCATGAATCAAATACACCTTCCAGACAGCATGCAAAAGTGTGTGAACCCTGACAGGGGGGCACAAAAGGGACGGAGACGATGAAGGCACAGAGGGGTCCCCCGGGCAGGAAAGGGTCCCGAGGAGACAGGCCTCCCTTGACCTCCTCGCTCACTTTGTTCCTGTCGTTTGTTTCTTCTGGAGTTAACCTTCCAAGTTCTCTCCACTCACCATGCCTACTGACCTCAAAACTCTGTCAAAGTTTCCCCCTCCCAGGAAGCCCACTTCAGCAGAAGTAGGAGAGGGGCTATGAGGGTCAGTCTGCTGGGTCACTGGGTGCCCACACCATGCCGAGTCAACCCTGCAGGCCCGTGCCACCCAACACGGTCCACGCTAAGTCACAGCAGTTATGTTCGACTCTTTGCACCCCCATGGACTGTAGCCTGCCAGGCTCCTCTGTCCATGGGGTTTTCCAGGCAGGAGTACTGGCGCGGGTTGCCATGTCCTCCTCAGGGGATGCTCCTGACCCAGGGACTAAAGACACATCTCTTATGTCTCCCGCATTGGCCGGCAGGTCCTTTACCTCCAGCGCCACCTGGGACCCTCGTCTGACACAGTAGTCACATGGGGGAGAAAAGGATGTGAAACGCATCAATCTTTTCAGTACTGATTACACATTGAACTGATATTTTAGATATTTTTCATTGAATAATGTCTATTATTAAGATTAATTTCATCTCTTTCTTTTGACTTTTAAAAAATGTAGCTACTTGAGGGCTTCCCTGGTGGTCCAGTGGGTAAAGACACTGCCTTGCAGTGCAAGGGGAGCCGGTTCGAGCCCTGGCCTGGGAAGATCCCACGTGCCGCGGAGCGGCTGGACCGATGTGTCCAATTACCGAGCCGGAGCTCTGGAGCGCATGCGCCCAGAGCCGGTGCTCTGCGACGAGAGAGGCCACTGCAATGGGAGGCCCACACAGGCCAAAGAATAAAGATGGATGAAAATAAATAAGTAAAAAACCAATAAAAGAGGTCAAATTTTTAAAAATGCAGCTATTTGAAAATTTAAAGGGAAATAGGTGGCTTCCTTCATAGGTGATACTGTATTTCTGTTTTTAAATTTTATTTTATATTGGAATATAGCTGAGTTTTGAACTTTGCAGTGCCCCAGAAGACCGGATGGTGGGGGGTGGACTGAACTCTTGGAAGTGTACTTAGTTCACCTGTAACTGGTGAAACCCATCCCTCTCTACCCTGCAGCTCACCTCTCCAGAGAGGGGAACCAATGAAGAGGAAGTGTAGACGAGGGGGCCACATACCCACCCCGCGAGTGCCTGTCCAGGAGAAAACCAAGAGGCGCATGCATGCTGGGCTGCACGTGTTCAGAGAGCAGTGGAGCATCTCAGGAGGGGATGAAGTAGAAGACGAGCTGAGACCCGTGATGTCTCTGAAATAGAGACGGAATTGTGGGGGAGCCTGTCGGAACCCCTTCCAGGGCTGATGAAACAGGGTTAGAGGTTCTCAGGACCAGTGCCTGCTCAGGAGTCACAGACAGAAAAGAGCCTTCCTTTCTGTCTGTGACTCTGCTCCTGTGGCTCTGTTGAGAAGTCACCTCCCTTGTGACACCTTTGGGACCCCCAGGCAGAGGCAGGTGCTGACACCCCACCACCAGATGCTTCCCAAGTGCTTCTCCCTGCCTTTGCAGAGCACTCTGCAGACTCATTTATGTGCCTGAGCCCAGGTCTACTCGCCCACTAGAGGTCAAGGCTAATTCATCGTTATGTCCCCGGCGCTCGCACACTGGAGGTATTCCATGAACGCGTGTCAAATGGACGGAGAAACTCAGGGAGTGAGGTGCCGTGAACAACCAACAGTAATACAGCCAAGGAAAGATCAGAGGGCCTCACAAACAGGAGAGGCAGGGGGAGAAAACAGCTTCAGACGCGTGTGTTCGGAGACAGGCTTCGTGCGAGGGGAGCTTCTGCAGGCTGTCTCCCAGCTGGCACTCTCAGGGGAGATCAGACCTTGCCAGGAGGGTAAGAGCAGCTCCAAGGGAAACAAAACATATGGGGTCTAAAGAAAACAGAGAAAGGATCAGAGCCAGGGAATCTCTCTCCAGATTTCTGTCTGGAAGGTTGGCAGGTGAATAGACATCACCCAGAAAGCTTGACAAAAACGTTCTGGAAAGGGAGAGAATCTGATTCACTTGTCCGGGGTTAAGGCGAGAAAGCAAGTAGCGTGTAGACAGTATCATCTGACAGAAACTCTTTCAAACATCGCTTTCTCTCAAGGCACATCGACCTCTTTTTCTTCACGTGGACACATATGTCTTTACTAAGTGAGCGCACAGGGGGACCTCGCTCTGGGAGACATAGCAAGCTACAAAGAGGAGACGACGCTCTCTGCTTTTCAATTGCTTATAAACCTCCTCACTTGGCCAGAATCTCTCAGTGCGTGTATGCTTAGTCGCTCAGCCATGTCCGACTCTTTGTGACCCCAGGGGCTATAGCCCACCAGGCTCCTCCGTCCATCGGATTCTCCAGACTAGAATCCTGGAGTGCGTTTCCATTTCCATCCCTGGGGGATCTTTCTGATTCGGGGACTGAACCCGGGTCTTCCACACTGCAGGTCACTCCCAGCAAACTCCCGGACTCTGCTCCTGTGGCTCTGTTGAGAAGTCACCTCTTGTGACACCTTTGGGACCCCAGGCAGAGGCAGGTGCTGACACCCCACCACCAGATGCTTCCCAAGTGCTTCTCCCTGCCTTTGCAGAGCACTCTGCAGACTCATTTATGTGCCTGAGCCCAGGTCTACTCGCCCACTAGAGGTCAAGGCTAATTCATCGTTATGTCCCCGGCGCTCGCACACTGGAGGTATTCCATGAACGCGTGTCAAATGGACGGAGAAACTCAGGGAGTGAGGTGCCGTGAACAACCAACAGTAATACAGCCAAGGAAAGATCAGAGGGCCTCACAAACAGGAGAGGCAGGGGGAGAAAACAGCTTCAGACGCGTGTGTTCGGAGACAGGCTTCGTGCGAGGGGAGCTTCTGCAGGCTGTCTCCCAGCTGGCACTCTCAGGGGAGATCAGACCTTGCCAGGAGGGTAAGAGCAGCTCCAAGGGAAACAAAACATATGGGGGTCTAAAGAAAACAGAGAAAGGATCAGAGCCAGGGAATCTCTCTCCAGATTTCTGTCTGGAAGGTTGGCAGGTGAATAGACATCACCCAGAAAGCTTGACAAAAACGTTCTGGAAAGGGAGAGAATCTGATTCACTTGTCCGGGGTTAAGGCGAGAAAGCAAGTAGCGTGTAGACAGTATCATCTGACAGAAACTCTTTCAAACATCGCTTTCTCTCAAGGCACATCGACCTCTTTTTCTTCACGTGGACACATATGTCTTTACTAAGTGAGCGCACAGGGGGACCTCGCTCTGGGAGACATAGCAAGCTACAAAGAGGAGACGACGCTCTCTGCTTTTCAATTGCTTATAAACCTCCTCACTTGGCCAGAATCTCTCAGTGCGTGTATGCTTAGTCGCTCAGCCATGTCCGACTCTTTGTGACCCCAGGGGCTATAGCCCACCAGGCTCCTCCGTCCATCGGATTCTCCAGACTAGAATCCTGGAGTGCGTTTCCATTTCCATCCCTGGGGGATCTTTCTGATTCGGGGACTGAACCCGGGTCTTCCACACTGCAGGCAGATTCCTAACCACCTGAGCCACTAGGGAAGCTGGCATTAGTTGTGGCTTTGGTGTTTTCGCATGAAAGGGGTGAGCCTGGGTCCTTCTACTCCACCACCTTGCACACGCCGAGTGCTATGAAAGGTGAGAACGCCAGCTACGGGAAAGGAAGAAAAGAAGGTGTCTGGGCAGACTTTTCCAATGATGCCTGAGCTACACCTCGAGACTGCATAGGAGGGAACTCGGTAAGGGAGTAGAGAGAAGTAGCTCCAAGCGGGGGAGCCAGTTTGTGCAGTCAGACACGAGAGAACACGGACCTTTAAGGAACCTCCAGTAGAAGAGAAAGCTCAATGCACAAAGTATATGGGAAGAGACAACCTCTGAAGGGGAGACAGGAGGCTTCCCTGGTGGTCCAGTGGGTGAAGAGTCTGCCTTGCAGTGCAGGGGGCCCAGGTTCGATCCCTGACCCGGGAAGATCCCACAAGCCGAGGAGCGGCTGGACCGGTGTGTCCAATTACTGAGCCGGGGCTCTGGACCACATGTGCCCAGAGCCAGTGCTCTGCTATGAGGGTGGCCACTACAGTGAGAGGCCCACACAGGCCAAAGAATAAAGATGGATGAAAAATAAATGATGACTTAGATGCAAAAAATATAATAATTAAAAAAAAAAAATAAAGGGGAGGCAGGGGCCAGATCATGAAGGTTCTTGAATGTCATTTTTAAATGATTATTAACTTAAAGGAATAGGGATCTTTAAGAAGGATTCTTCTAGGAGGCGAGTGAGGCAGAGACAAAGAGAACAGTAGGAGGTTGTTTTAGTTGTCTAGGTAAAAGTAATAAAAGCCTACACAGAGATGGAACCAGGGAATTTAAGCAGAGGACTCTAGTTCCAGAGTTTTTTTACAATAGAGAATCAGTAAGATCTGGTGACCAGTAGGCTTGCAGTGGGGCTGGAAGAGAAGGAAGCTTTCTAGCTAGGTGACTAAATACAGAGTTATTGCCTTTAAGAGACAGGAATTGTTGCAGAATAGACAGAAAGTTTCAGTGGAAAAGACTGAGCTCAGATATGTCCATATTCAATTTCAGGTAATTTTTGATGATGGCCATTGCAACTGATGAACTTGTGTTATCAGGGAGAAAGGGGTGGGGGGGAGGACAGAATGGGAGTTTGGCATGGACATATATTTACGCACCTTATATTTAAAGTAGATAACAACAAGAACATACTGCCAAAAAATAAAAATGTTAAAAATGTTATGTGTTTAAAAAAAAAGAAATGAGGCTCATTTTCCTGGCTCTGAGGCTTCCTGCTTGTCCCTGCATTGTCCCTGGCTGTCACCTGACAGCCCCTCTGGTAGCCCCTCTGGTACCCACCGTTTTCTCTGTTCTGTGAGCACCTGCATATGACTCATTCTGTTCTTTGCTTTTAAATTGCATTCCATTCTGTCCCATGTGCATATGCTCCCTGAATCTTGGGGATTGCATGGCGTCTGTTTCAGCCCAAATCCTTGACTAGCAGGTACCGCGTGGTACCTCGTCTGGGGTTCGGCTCAGCCTGTAGCAGACGCTGTCTAAATCCCGGCCTCGTCAGCGCCCCAGGAAGCGCTGGCGTCCGAAAGCCTCCGGAGATCATGCGGGCGGGAGAGACGCGACTCCCCCGCTGCTCCTGCGCTCTGCGAACACATGTCCCCCGCACGGAGGGCAGAATCGAGCTGCTCATTTCGTGTTCCCTCTTTCAAGTTGCCGTTTTGAAATTTGACGTTCAAAAGCTCACAGGCTGTAGTAGGCAATCAATCCGAATGGAAATGTGTGAGGGCTGACGGAGCAAGGAAAACATGCTTCTGAGGGTCGGGATTTTTTTTCCTTATGATTTTTCTTCCGCCACACGGAAGCATCTTTCTAACAGAGGAGAGGAACGTCGTGAAGATGAAGGGGGTCACGAAGAGCTCCACGCTCCCTCCGGTAGGACAGGAGAGGACCTCCTTAAACGCGGGTGCGAGGTGGGAGCCAGGGCTGCGGGGCGGGCCGCGCGTGGGGCCTCGTGCAGACAGGTGCGTCTCCGCTCCGCAGCCTGCACGCGGGGGAGGAGAGGGAACGAGAGAGGGCGACGCAGGAGAGACGGGAAGAAACCAGGGAGGGGGCCGGAGAGGAGGAGGCAGCCTGGGAGACCTGTGAGGGGGTGGGTGATGGTGCACGTCCCCTCCCAGAGGGAGAGAAGCAAAGGGAGTTAGCATGCACTGAAGAACTGTTCTGCACCACCTCACTCACGTTGACGTCCAGGTACCTCTGACCGTGGACTGGGGCTGAGAGCGCGCCCAGGCTGCTCTGCAGACCTATCTGAACCCAGACAGCCCTCGTCCAGCCTCTTCAGTCTCTGCATCTGACCGGCCACTCCTCCCTTACCGAAGGTCAGTCACCGGTATAAACAGGTTGAAAATGGACCCGTCCCCACTGTGCTCTCACTAGAGCGCCTGCTCTGTGAGCACCCTTGGCCCATTTTTTATGAACTCATTCTGTTCTTTGCTTTTAAATTGCATTCCATTCTGTCCCATGTGCATATGCTCCCTGAATCTTGGGGATTGCATGGCGTCTGTTTCAGCCCAAATCCTTGACTAGCAGGTACCGCGTGGTACCTCGTCTGGGGTTCGGCTCAGCCTGTAGCAGACGCTGTCTAAATCCCGGCCTCGTCAGCGCCCCAGGAAGCGCTGGCGTCCGAAAGCCTCCGGAGATCATGCGGGCGGGAGAGACGCGACTCCCCCGCTGCTCCTGCGCTCTGCGAACACATGTCCCCCGCACGGAGGGCAGAATCGAGCTGCTCATTTCGTGTTCCCTCTTTCAAGTTGCCGTTTTGAAATTTGACGTTCAAAAGCTCACAGGCTGTAGTAGGCAATCAATCCGAATGGAAATGTGTGAGGGCTGACGGAGCAAGGAAAACATGCTTCTGAGGGTCGGGATTTTTTTTCCTTATGATTTTTCTTCCGCCACACGGAAGCATCTTTCTAACAGAGGAGAGGAACGTCGTGAAGATGAAGGGGGTCACGAAGAGCTCCACGCTCCCTCCGGTAGGACAGGAGAGGACCTCCTTAAACGCGGGTGCGAGGTGGGAGCCAGGGCTGCGGGGCGGGCCGCGCGTGGGGCCTCGTGCAGACAGGTGCGTCTCCGCTCCGCAGCCTGCACGCGGGGGAGGAGAGGGAACGAGAGAGGGCGACGCAGGAGAGACGGGAAGAAACCAGGGAGGGGGCCGGAGAGGAGGAGGCAGCCTGGGAGACCTGTGAGGGGGTGGGTGATGGTGCACGTCCCCTCCCAGAGGGAGAGAAGCAAAGGGAGTTAGCATGCACTGAAGAACTGTTCTGCACCACCTCACTCACGTTGACGTCCAGGTACCTCTGACCGTGGACTGGGGCTGAGAGCGCGCCCAGGCTGCTCTGCAGACCTATCTGAACCCAGACAGCCCTCGTCCAGCCTCTTCAGTCTCTGCATCTGACCGGCCACTCCTCCCTTACCGAAGGTCAGTCACCGGGTATAAACAGGAGGAAAATGGACCCGTCCCCACTGTGCTCTCACTAGAGAGCCTGCTCTGATGTCCTGGCCCGTCACCGTAACAAAAAGCCAGGCAAGCCAAGGCAAATCTGGCATCTATAAAGAGAAGATAATTCCTTGCTCAGTATGTTACAGAAAGTCCTAATACAGACGACAGATGCAGAAGGCCGGCTCCCGGCACCTCGGGCCTCTGCTTGCACAAGGCCCAGATGAGGCGGGGCTCTGCTGGGACATTCGCCTGTTTATCCCTTTCCATCCCAGAAACGTGCTCACATGCACCGTCTGAACTGATTCTTAGAAGACCTTTGTGCTGAGACCTGTGTTTGTATCCCCGTCCACTGCTTGGAGCGTGGAAAAGCGTATCAGATGAAGGAGGCTTAACTTCAGGTGGAAAGGACAGTTTCCAGACTGGAGCTGCAAGTGTCTAAAGCTCAGGCAGAAGTATCACAGGAAGGGTTTGGGCCAAATATCCGCATCTGCACGTGAGCGTGTGTGGAGACACATGTCTGTGTGTATGCAGGTGCATGCGTTCAGATGTTTGTGTGTGTGTGCATACATGTGTATCTCTGTGTGTGCATGTATGTGTGTGTGTGTGTACATGTTTACAAGTGTGTATAGGACTGTGTGTGGACAAGCATGTGTATACGTGTTTGTGTGTGCATGTATGTTTGTGTGGTCATGTGTGTGTGTTTATACATGAGTATGAGTGTGTATGTGTATTTGTGTGTGTGCTTGTGTATTGTATGCACGTGTGTGCGTGTGTGCATGTATGCATAGCTGTATGTGTGCATGTCTGTGTGAGTGTGTGTGCACGTGTGCATGTATTTGTGTGGAAGTGTGTGTGCACCACGTGCACGTGTATGTGTGTATACATGCATGTCTGTGTGTGTACAAGCAGAGACACTGCGGTCTGCCTGGAATGCCTCTTGGCGGCTCAGGCTGGGGATGGGGAAGGGAGATTGTGAAGACCCTTGGCTGAGCGCGGCTTCATTGTTTGCTCTCATAACAAGGGCCCTCGAAAGCTCCCGGGCGCTGGGCCACCCTTCCTCTGGCCAGGGGACAAGCCGTGCTGGCAGAGCTCACCCGCCTTCTGGTGAACGCGCCAGGAACCGGTTCTTCACTGACCATCTTCCCAGCTTCTGTCTGAGAGAGAGGCCAGATGGAGGAGGCCGGTGGAGGGGCAGCCATTCCCGCAGTGTCCTCCAGGACTGAGCCCTAAACCACCCGCACGGAGGAAGCAGGAGGCGCTTCCGCTAAGGCGATGGCAGACGCTGCTGAGAGATGTGAACAGGGAAGGGGCGGAGGGGCCCGGCCCTCACTGTGGAGCAGGTGTCCGCTGCCGTGTGAAGGTGAGGACGAGGGGCTTAGGGGGCCTCTCTTAGAGGGAAGCCAGCAGAGAGCAAGACACATGCTCACCAGCTAAGCGTCCTACCTGCTCCTGAGCCCCGGAATTAGCACTGATAGCATGTGGTAGAACCTTCTGGTGCCAGACTGCTGACCATCAGGACCAGCAGTGAGGACGTAAATATCACACCCTAAAGCACATTACAGGATAAGCAAGGAAGAGACCTCCCCAGTGGTATAGTGGTTAAGACTCTGTGCTCCCAATGCGGGGGGCCCAGGTTCGATCCCTGGTCACGGACCTAGATCCCTCATGCCTCAGCTGGGAACCTGCATGTCTCAGCAAAGAGCTGGTACAGCCAAACGGAGAGAAAAAAAGAATAAGAAAAGAAGCAAGGAGATAAATATGGAAGGAAAGGAAAGACCCGGTTCTTTCTATGTCCATCACCTCTCCATCATGAAGCACTCACCGAGGGTCGGGATAAAAGGGGGTGAACTGGGACATCAGGGAAACCCTAGGAGGTTGGATTCAGGATGCACAGGTGAGGAGAAGGAGGAAGGCAGAAGAGGACGGACATGTTGAAAACCTTGCAAGAAAAGCAAGGGAGAGCTGTGGAGGAAGTTTAAAAAAATGCCAGCGAAGAGGTAGACCCTTAGAGGGGAGGTGATCGCGTCTTTCATCTGATCGAGGAAGGAACCACACCCCACGGCAGGAGCGGCTGCAGAATGCTTGGTGGAGAGACTACAGACACTGGAACTGCCACGGAGTCCGTCAGCAGCTGTGAGACTCGAGTCACTCAACTTCCTGAACCTCAGTTTCTTTAGCTGTAAAATGGAACTAGAAGACCCTTATCTTAGGAGTTACTGTGTGAATTGTGAGAAATCATGGCCATGCAAGTAAGACCACCGACAAGGGTTCAAAGGTCAGCCCAGGCGTGGTGTTATAAGTCCACATACAAATTGCCAGACATTTGTGTGTTAAAACCACATCCATTAGCTCACAGCTTCCCTGGGCCTGAACACCTGGCACCGTTTAGCGGAGGCCTTGGTTCAGGGTCCTCCAAGGCTTTAGTCATGGTGTTACCCGTGGCTATAACCTCATCAGAGCCCGGCATCCTCTTCCAGGCTTGCTGGGTCTTGGCAGATTCCAGTTCCTTACGGTTGTAGGACTAAGGCCCTCCGCTCCTGGAAGTCAGCCACAGACCCCAGCCACGCGGCCCACCGCACAGACGGCCAATGCCTGACCCCAATTAGAGAACATGTGGTAGAACCTTCTGGTGCCAGACTGCTGACCATCAGGACCAGCAGTGAGGACGTAAATATCACACCCTAAAGCACATTACAGGATAAGCAAGGAAGAGACCTCCCCAGTGGTATAGTGGTTAAGACTCTGTGCTCCCAATGCGGGGGGCCCAGGTTCGATCCCTGGTCACGGACCTAGATCCCTCATGCCTCAGCTGGGAACCTGCATGTCTCAGCAAAGAGCTGGTACAGCCAAACGGAGAGAAAAAAAGAATAAGAAAAGAAGCAAGGAGATAAATATGGAAGGAAAGGAAAGACCCGGTTCTTTCTATGTCCATCACCTCTCCATCATGAAGCACTCACCGAGGGTCGGGATAAAAGGGGGTGAACTGGGACATCAGGGAAACCCTAGGAGGTTGGATTCAGGATGCACAGGTGAGGAGAAGGAGGAAGGCAGAAGAGGACGGACATGTTGAAAACCTTGCAAGAAAAGCAAGGGAGAGCTGTGGAGGAAGTTTAAAAAAATGCCAGCGAAGAGGTAGACCCTTAGAGGGGAGGTGATCGCGTCTTTCATCTGATCGAGGAAGGAACCACACCCCACGGCAGGAGCGGCTGCAGAATGCTTGGTGGAGAGACTACAGACACTGGAACTGCCACGGAGTCCGTCAGCAGCTGTGAGACTCGAGTCACTCAACTTCCTGAACCTCAGTTTCTTTAGCTGTAAAATGGAACTAGAAGACCCTTATCTTAGGAGTTACTGTGTGAATTGTGAGAAATCATGGCCATGCAAGTAAGACCACCGACAAGGGTTCAAAGGTCAGCCCAGGCGTGGTGTTATAAGTCCACATACAAATTGCCAGACATTTGTGTGTTAAAACCACATCCATTAGCTCACAGCTTCCCTGGGCCTGAACACCTGGCACCGTTTAGCGGAGGCCTTGGTTCAGGGTCCTCCAAGGCTTTAGTCATGGTGTTACCCGTGGCTATAACCTCATCAGAGCCCGGCATCCTCTTCCAGGCTTGCTGGGTCTTGGCAGATTCCAGTTCCTTACGGTTGTAGGACTAAGGCCCTCCGCTCCTGGAAGTCAGCCACAGACCCCAGCCACGCGGCCCACCGCACAGACGGCAGCGCCAGGCAGGACTCCTGGGACAGAGTCTTCCATCTCTGCAGCATAATCCAGGGACAATTTCCCACCATCTTTGCCATATTTTATGGATTAGAAGCAAGTCTTGGCCTGCTCCTCACTGGGGAAGCAACCTCAATGTCCACTGACAGGTAAAGAAGATGTACTTATACACAATGGAATATTACTCAGCCATGACAAGAGCAAAACCAGGCCTTCTGCAGCACCATGGATGACTCTAGAGACTGTCATATTGAGTTAAGCAATTCAGACAGAGAAAGACAAGCATCATAGGATGTCACTTATATGTGGAAGCTAAAAAATGGCACGCATGAACTTATTTACAAAACAGAAATAGAGTCACAGATATAGAAAACAAACTTATGGTTTCCAGGGGCAAAGTGGGCGGGAGGGATACCTTGGATGACCGGGGTTAACATATATGGGAAAAGAATCTAGAATCGAGAAAAGAGTGGATATACGTATATGTGTAGCCGATGAACTGCCGTACCCCTGAAAGTAGCACAGCATGATAAATCAACTATATCCTAAAGAAAATTCATTAGAAAACAAGAACAAAAACAGACAAAAAGAAGCAAGTCACAGGCTCCCCTGCACTCCCGGAGGGCGGATGATACCAGGACAGGACTCGCAGCTGTCCCCTAGGAGGTGTCCCTGGGCAGATCTACCGGCTTGGGCCTTATTTTTCTTCTTTGTAAAGTTACACCATAAAGCAGGCAGTACAGTTCAATGAACTAACATCCATTAAGCGCTAAGACAATGCCTTGTCTATAGTCTGTACTACATGTTCTCATTAAATGTTTTAAAAATAAATTAATCTCAAAAGCACCTGTCATGCCGCATGCCCTCAGAATAAAGGAGCGGTTCTGAGGTCAGCGGGCTGTGTTAAGGCGGGCCCGGAGACCAGCAGTCCTTGGACGGGCGCTCCGTCTCTCTGCACTGCCCCCTGTCCTGGGGAGCGGAGGGAACCTGGGAATCATGGGGCGCTCTCCTTTGGGTCAGCTGTCCGAGCACCTTCTGCGGCCCTGGGATTCCCTCTCCCCTCTGGGTGGGGCGCCCCGCACACCCCTCCCCCACCTCCCCCAGACCCCAGCGCCTTCCTCCACCTCCCTCCTCCCCCGCCAGGGCCTGGCCTTCGGCCTCCCTCCAGCAGAAGGCCAGACAGACCTCTCCCCCGCAGCTCTCCCTCCTTCTAATCTAATGTATGCATAGCATTTCTCATATTTGCAAAACATAAAAAATCCCCTTAAAACTAAGAGGCTGTTTTCCATTCCTGAGGTGGGCTCGGCTTGCTGCGTGCTTGCATTCCCATGCATATATTTGAACAAGTGTGATTCAGTGTAGCTGACACGGAAACCACTTAGCCGTTTCTCCTACATCATCCTAAGTTAATACTCCTGACAGGCTGCAGGAGGCCTTTCAGCAATTTTTCTATTTCAGCTTTTCCCCTCTGCCTCCCTCCCCCCCTCCGGCCTCTCGCTGGGAAATTTGTTTCCACTCAAACGCTGACCAAACCGTTGCAATTTGGAGCCATCACATCTCAAGACCAAGCTGAAAGGCGAGCAGCTGCTATAAATGGGAACAGGGCAGCCCCGCCTGGGAGGGTTTGACTCGACCTGTGCTGGGGGCGGGGGTTGGGGGGGGTGCGGTTAACTGTTCCGGAAAGATAAGAGGTGTGCCTGCTCCACTCCCTCCACTGGGGGGTTCTGGCTTGACGCCCGAGGTCGCCCTGGTGGTCTCTGTGGTTTACCTGCTTCAGCTTCCTGTGGAGCTGGCCTGGGCTTTGTCCTCCGCTCGGGGTGCAGGAGAGATGTCAAGTCTCAGACTCTGTATCTCAGATCCCAGGGGACTCTGAGCCCAAAGGGAGGGGGCTGAATGACACTCAGCAAACACATCCATATTCTCCCGTGCATCTCTCTGTCTCTTCCCCTGTCTCTCTCTTCCCTCTATGCCTCTCCATCTCTTTATCTCTGTCTCTGTCTCCCTCTATGTGTCTCTCCATCTCTTTATCTCTGTCTCTCTCTTCCCTCTATGCCTCTCCATCTCTTTATCTCTGTCTCTCTCTCCCTCTATGTCTCTCCATCTTTTTATCTCTGTCTCTCTCTCCCTCTCACACCCCCACACACAAAACCAAGCCTTGTGCAGGTGCCCCAGTGCACTCTGACCTTCGCCAGCCTTTCTTCCTTTCATTCCCCTCGCCCCCACTGTTTCTCACTCCCCAGTGCATCAAGCTGCCCTCGGGGTTCCTGTTCCACCGAAGAGTGTGTGTGTGTGTCCGTGTGGACAGGGTGTGGCAGCTTGACCACTGAATCCTGCCTCGCCCTATAGCCTCTTGCCTGGAAAAAGCAGCCATGGCCCTGTCGAGGCCATCAAGTCCTCGACTGGCCCCTTTTCAGTCCTTTCCTGATGGAAGCCCCGGATCCAGAGGCTGGCTTTCGCAGGCTGGGCTGCCAGCAGGGGGCAAGCTGGCCTCGCAGCCGCTGTCAGGGGAGCCAGTGGCAGGCAGCGGGGAGGCCGGGCGAGTGGCCGCAGCTCACCTTGCGCTGGGGAGGCAGTTATTTAAGGCCCAAACTTCTCTGCTGTGGCATCCTATTTCCTGACAGGAGCCCTAAGACTCAGGGCCCGCCAGGAAGAAGCCTGGTTGAGAAGCAGTAAAAGGGAAGCACAAAGGCAATTGGGAGCAGCCGGGCCTATAAATGGGAACAGGGCAGCCCCGCCTGGGAGGGTTTGACTCGACCTGTGCTGGGGCGGGGTTGGGGGTGCGGTTAACTGTTCCGGAAAGATAAGAGGTGTGCCTGCTCCACTCCCTCCACTGGGGGGTTCTGGCTTGACGCCCGAGGTCGCCCTGGTGGTCTCTGTGGTTTACCTGCTTCAGCTTCCTGTGGAGCTGGCCTGGGCTTTGTCCTCCGCTCGGGGTGCAGGAGAGATGTCAAGTCTCAGACTCTGTATCTCAGATCCCAGGGGACTCTGAGCCCAAAGGGAGGGGGCTGAATGACACTCAGCAAACACATCCATATTCTCCCGTGCATCTCTCTGTCTCTTCCCCTGTCTCTCTCTTCCCTCTATGCCTCTCCATCTCTTTATCTCTGTCTCTGTCTCCCTCTATGTGTCTCTCCATCTCTTTATCTCTGTCTCTCTCTTCCCTCTATGCCTCTCCATCTCTTTATCTCTGTCTCTCTCTCCCTCTATGTCTCTCCATCTTTTTATCTCTGTCTCTCTCTCCCTCTCACACCCCCACACACAAAACCAAGCCTTGTGCAGGTGCCCCAGTGCACTCTGACCTTCGCCAGCCTTTCTTCCTTTCATTCCCCTCGCCCCCACTGTTTCTCACTCCCCAGTGCATCAAGCTGCCCTCGGGGTTCCTGTTCCACCGAAGAGTGTGTGTGTGTGTCCGTGTGGACAGGGTGTGGCAGCTTGACCACTGAATCCTGCCTCGCCCTATAGCCTCTTGCCTGGAAAAAGCAGCCATGGCCCTGTCGAGGCCATCAAGTCCTCGACTGGCCCCTTTTCAGTCCTTTCCTGATGGAAGCCCCGGATCCAGAGGCTGGCTTTCGCAGGCTGGGCTGCCAGCAGGGGGCAAGCTGGCCTCGCAGCCGCTGTCAGGGGAGCCAGTGGCAGGCAGCGGGGAGGCCGGGCGAGTGGCCGCAGCTCACCTTGCGCTGGGGAGGCAGTTATTTAAGGCCCAAACTTCTCTGCTGTGGCATCCTATTTCCTGACAGGAGCCCTAAGACTCAGGGCCCGCCAGGAAGAAGCCTGGTTGAGAAGCAGTAAAAGGGAAGCACAAAATTAGCACAAGCTGCCTCTGGGACGCAGCGTCCGGTTACAGGTCTGGCCCCAGCCACCCGTCGCCCACAGAAGAACACTGAACTACAAAGAACCGCAGGCTATTGGTGTTTGGTGGCTAAGTCTGTCCAATTCCTTGTGACCCCGTGGACTGGAACCCACCAGGCTCCTCTGGCCATAGGACTTCCCAGGCAAGAATACCAGAGTGGGTTGCCATTCCCTTCTCCAGGGGAGCTGCCCTGGAGGGTTCTCCGCTGAAGTTCCTGAGAGTTCCAGAGAACACATACCACTCCGGGACCCAGAGTCCCACACCAGGGTGGGTGAGAGGGAGGGAAATCCTATTTCTCCCTAAACCCGTTGGCTTGCATTGCTGACATCCGTGTCCTAAGATCAGCTCAGGTTAAAATAGACATCATCTTTATCCCTGATGAGAAAGAAGACAGGGTTTGTGATAAATTACCATCAAAGGCAGTTTGAGAGTGTAGGAAGTGGGTGTGGAAGGACAGGCTGGCTCTGTCTTCTTTGCATTGTGATGGGGGACAGTTACGACCCTGAAAGTATCCAAAGTATTTGGCACCACACCCCTCACCTACAGGGGCTTCCCAGGTGGAGCGAGTGGTAAGGAATCCACCTGCCGGTGCAGGAGACAGAAGAGATTCAGTTCAATCCCTTGGTCTGGAAGATCCCCTGGAGGAGGAGATGGTGACCCACTCCAGGATTCTCGCCTGGAGAATCTCGCGGACAGAGGAGCCGGGCAGACTGCAGTTCATAGGATCGCAGAGTCGGACACGACCGACGTGACCGAGCATGCACGCACAGGCCTTTGCCTTCAGCACCATCCCCGGTCACTGTCAGAAGCTCAGGGGCTGAGAGTCACAGCAGAGAGCCCTCCCCCTCCAGGTCTGATTCTGCCTAAAGCCTGTGAGAGGTCTTCTCTGTATCTCTCAGGAGACATTCTCTCACTGTGTCCATGGCATCCAAGCACAGGCGAGGAGATGAAGCTGCCCTCGGGGGCCAGGCAGCCCCGCCAGGCAGGCTGGGGCACGTCCAGGTCCATGAGGGATGGCTCTGTGTTAGGTTGTTTTCCTTAATGTAAGCTAATAGGATATCATTTCATAATGACTTGACTTTCTCTCTCACTTTGCAAATATTGGTGGAATATGAAGTTTGCTCAGGTTTCCCTAAAAGGTACATTGGGATCGCCTGGGATTTGAAATACACATTCTTAATGGGGCTTCAAATCAGCCAAGGCCCCCTGTCCAGGAAGCCCCATCTAGGCCTGGCCTACAGGCCTCCACCATCAGCAGAAGTGGAGAACAGGAGAACTGGGGATCTTCAGACATACTGTGAGGGTTTTCCAGGGGGTACGAGTGGTAAGGAACCCACCTGCCAATGCAGGAGACATACAAGATGCGAGTCTGAGGAGGGCATGGCAGCCCACTCCAGGATTCGTGCCTGGAGAATCCCCATGGACAGAGGAGCCTGGCGGGCTACAGTCCCTGGGGTCATAAAGAGTCAGAGGGAAGACGAGCAGAGGAAGAAAGAAAAGGAAAACTGTCTTCCCAGATGAGGTCAGTGCCGGGGTGAAAATGGGGAGCCAGGCCAGGGTACCCCCATGGGTGCCTCTGTAGAGGGCACGTCTAGACTGGGGGCAGAGTGGTGCTCATGCCAGCTTGATTCTGCTTGGGCTCTGCAGGCCGCTTTCTCACCCAGAGCAAGCCGCCTTGGCCAGCACCCCGACGACTTTCCAGTGAAGGTGCTACAGAGGCAATTAGGTTCTAATTACAGGAGTGAGTGATGAGTGGATGAGGTCTCTCCCACCCTCTCCGGCCCTGGCACCTTGACCGCTCCACGTCCCTTGGCTGAGATCCAAGAGCCCTTGTCTTCAGCCGGCAGCCGAGCTGCTTCTGGCAACAGACATGGTGGGAAGCACACAGACTTCAGAATCAGACAGGATTCTGGTGCTGGCTCTCTACCAGCTAGCCGTAAAACCCTGGCACAGTTACATCATCTCTCTGAGCTTCAGTGCATTCGTTTACGTAATGGGAATAATAACAAATAACGAAACCTTGTCTCATTGTGTCTTAATAAAAATTCACTAATAATAATAACAACAAAAGGCACGGATCAGCTATTATGTTCCAAACACCAAGTCGCTTAGGATAGACCATGGGCTTCATTTCCTCAGCTTTCATTGCCTGGGAAGGACCGGAAATTGGCACCTGGGCCCATCAGACAATAGCTGCACAACCACAAATCTTTTGTTCTCAAGGCAATGACCGGTCCTTGCTGGCCTGGTACATCTGATTCCATCCCATGAGTCCCAGTGTGAGGGTCAGGCAGGGGAATGTTCTCACTGGGACTTTTGGAAATCACTGGCAACCTCGTGTATCCCAGAAAAGGGCTGGCCTTGGAAACCAATCCAAAAATGGTTTTGGACAAAAAGGTCAAGGTAATCCTGAGGCTGAATTCTAAGGCTGGAAGTCCAACACCGTGATGCTGGTTGATTCTGTTCCTGGTGGAGAGCCTTCTTTCTGGCTTGGGGATGGCCTCTTTTCTGCATGATAAATAGCCTTAAACACGTACCCAGGTCCCTCACTCTGTCTCACAAAGACCACCATGATCTGGTTTGGATTATCCAGTCATTCTTAGATCCCACTGAGCTCCGGGAATGAGCCCACACCGCCTTGCCCTCCACCACTCTGTTCATACTGACCTGCCCTTTCTCTACCTGGAAATGTCCCTCCAGAGTCAAGGCCTTCCTTACAGGGCGTACTTCTCTTGGGGCACCACGGTGCTCGTGGCCCGAGCCAAGGACCCTCTCCTCTTCGCCTCCTCGTCTACTGGAAACGACTGTGTCAGCCCTTACTGCAGCTGGTCGCACCGCAGCCATCTGTGGGTGCATCTGCCCCTCGCAGCCGGCCTGCCCCGTCTAGGCAGAGCATCCTTCCACGCGGCCCTCTCCTCTTAGCGTGGATTCCCAGGTGATCAGTGGCAAAGAATCCGCCTGCCAGAAACTGGGAAGAAGGTGCTAAGGAGGGTTGAAAGGCACGAAGAAATGGGAACTTCGACAGAGACTGCCCGCGCAGCCGAAGCCTGCCTGGAGCCCGCCGGGGCGCACAGGCCTCTCTGGGCACCGCGGCCACTCCCCGCGGCTGGCGGCCGGAGCCGGAGGGTGCTCCCGGAGCCTCCGCCACGCCGCTCCTCTCCTGCTCGTCCTCCCGTCTGCTCCCGGCAGCTCATCCGCTTTCAGCGGCCTCTCAGGTCCCTGTGTTGGTTTAGTCTCCGGCCCAGACCCTGCTCAGTATTTGTCTCCCGGGCTCCGCTATTTGCTCTCATTTCCATATGTTTAACATACATATTAGCTGCCTCCTGCCTTGTCCCAGCGCTGTCACTGGCTCCTCCAGCCTGGGACGGGGGCTCGGGACCACCGGGCCCCCCAGCTCAGCTGCTTCACTCTCACCCCACCGGGAGCGTCGGGGAGCTGTGGCCCAGAGCCAGGCGACGTGTGCGGCTCCTCTCTCCTCTCATGCCCCGACACACAGCGCCCCGCGACCGGTCAGCGAGGCCTCAGAGCTCTCCCCTGGGCCTCTCCCCACCCCAAGCTGTCCTCTCTCGCTGCAGGCAACATAATATCGATTGATATTCTAGAACTATCATTTTCTCCTTAATGAGAAGTCAGGGTAAGAATACAATTAAAAGTTCTAAAAGTGGACTCGGAGGCCCAGTGCCGAGTGTCCTTTTCCTCACCACAGCCGTCATCTACTGCTGAGCTCTTCGGATCCTCCCCACACCGCCTGTAAGGTCTGGTCCCGAGGCTCCTTTCCCCCACTTCCTACCTCCCTGACACAAGAAAGACCTTGACTAGAAGGCCCCTCACGCCAGATTGAACAAGGCCAATGAAAAATAGCCATGACACCAACGGAGGACCACTCTGCCCCCACCAGAAGTTCTCACTGGACAAAGGAAAGATGAAACTGCCCCATTTGCAAACGCCCCAACACCTGGCCTCAACCAATCAGGTCGACGGTGCCCCAACCTGGCCAGGGACTCTGCTGACCACGTCACCTTACCTATAAAGGGGGCCCTCCCAGTCTCTGTGTGCGCTTTCCCTCACTCCCTTTCTCCTCTCCTCCCCGTGAGGGACGCCCGAGGGAGCCCGTCCAATAAAGCCTGCTCTGCCTCACCAATTCCGATCCTCCTCTCTCATTTTAAAACACCCGGCGGGGACCAACCTCACACCGCCGAGGCCACGCTGCTGTCCTCACAGGTCAGGACCGTCGGCTCTCTGACGTGCACCTTAGAGGCCATGCAGTCCGTGCTCTGAGCCAAGTCTTGACTCCTCCTTTAGTCTCACATCCACGCTCCCCGAGCGCCTCCCGGGCCAGGTGTTCAGGATGGAGGATGGCAGAGGACTAGGCCTTCCCTGGAAGGAGCTGACATCTACCAAAGGGGCAGATACATCCCAATTGCAGTGCCAAGTTTAAGACAGGCCAGCGGGCCCCCAGAGAAGGCCCTCCACTCAGCTGAGGGCACCAGCCAAAGGCCTCCACAGGCCTTTGGTAATTGATGGGCTCACATTAAGGGGAGCTCACTATCTTCTTGGGTCTCATTCTTTCTAAGTCTTCACACACAAGTTTCTGTGAATATGTTTCTGTTGCCTGCGATAGGCAATGTGACAATTTAGTGACACGCTGCATTAGCTTTGAATGAATCCTTCTGTCTCAAAGTCTCCATCCATGGAAAGAAGAGAAGCAAACTCAGTGATTTCTAGGACCTTAATCCTGTTGTTGGTACAGCAGACTATTCTCAGACAGACCTCCCTCTCCATCCTCCCCACCCTGTGCAAAGCCCGCCCTCCCCCCGCCCGCCCTGTCTGTCAGCAGGGTTTCCACTCCCGCCCCCTGAGCCCAGCTCCGCGCTCCTCCGTCACCCTCCTTCCATCTGGTTCAGCCTCTCAGTCTGGCTCCCTCTTGCTTCTAGAACACCTCAGGCCCCGGAATGCCTTCCTTCTGCCCTGCCCTACCGGGAGCTGTTTCTGCCAGACAGAAGATCCATTTCAAAGCTGTGTGGCCATGAGTATAAATTCCTCTCACCTGGCTTGCATGGCTGCCACTCAGCTTTATGAACCAGCAAACTCCTATTTATACTCAAAACTTGGTCAGTAAAGAGACAGCCTGCAATGCAGGAGACTGGGGTTCAGTCCCTGGGTGGGAAGATCCCATAAAGGAAGGCATGGCAGCCCACTCCAGTGCTCTTGCCTGGAGGATTCCATGGACAGAGGAGCCTGGAGGGCCACAGTCCACGGGGTCGCAAGGGTGGGATGCGACTTAGCGACTAAGCCACCGCCACCATGCAGTTTGCAAAATTATTTTGATATGTTGACTTGTTCCTACAATGACCTTCTGATGGGAAGAGATGGCATTATCATTACGGAAGCCTAAACGAGTTGAGTTGCTCGTCTCGGGTTGTGAATGACAGAGTCTCAGTTTCCCTCGCCAGGCGCTCACTTCAGCGTTGGTCACACCATCCTGCCTGTGACAGGGGAGCTGGCAGCAGCGGGCCCCTCTGCTGCTTGCCCCTAACAGCCTCTGAAGGAGCCCAGCCCTCCGGATCCCAGACAAAGGGGAACGTGATTATTCACGATGACAAGGGTCCCCTGCCTGGTCCTCGTCTCCTTCCCGGGCCCAGAAGCCCAGCCATCTGGGCTGTGAGGAGACAGAGCCCAGAGCCTGGGTTGGGACTCCTTCTTCCAGTTACTCCTCATCACCAGCTACTGCTGCCGGAGCCCGTACATACTGCAGGCTTCCTGCTACTGCTAACACGTGGCGTTGTAAGGCCTGTGGCCTGAGCTACGGGAGACCTGTTTTCAAGTCCCAGCTCTGATCCCTAGTAGCTGGGTGATGACCCATGAGGCACTGGGCCTCCTTGAGCCACAGTTTCTTCATCCATGGCCTGTGACTCATCCGACTTTCCACATTAAACCACAAGACGAGCGAGTGGATGGAGACGTGAATATAATATTTGCCGTGTATTGCATGCCTTGTATGTGCTACACGCTATACCAGGCATGGTGCATCCGTTAACCGTGTAGAGTTCGCAGCACTACCAAGACTAGGCGTTCTCCCTCCTTAGTCATTAACAGGAAGCTAGAGCAGCTCGGGGAGGTGCTCCCCAGGCCGTAAACCAGTGCTGAGCAAGGATGCAGACCTCAGCTCCTTCACTACACGGGAATGTCAACGGAGAGAGTATACCCTACCACGCTTTAAGCATTCACTTAAACATCCTTTAAGAAAAATGAGCTGATGTGAAAACAAAGGCTGTCAGCATTGGAAGGAACCCAGCATCTGGAATGAGAGCCAGTAATCCGTGCAGCACTTCTTAGCCCTTCCTTCGGCTCCCCGGGCACAGACTACGCCCTGGAGGTGAGGGGCCGAGGGCCTCTCCTCATCCTGGCTTTGGTGACGGAGGCTGACGGGCTGGCCCCACCGCCTCCTCCCCGCAGACCCGCGGACGCCCTCTCTTCCCTCCCAGTCTGCGACTCGCTTTGGACCCTAGACTGTGGCCAGCGACCGAGACGCATGGCTTCTCTGGGAACCTGCAGATAGCTCCTTTCAGCCATCTTCCCATTTCTTAAAAGTTCTGCTCATGAATTTTTTAAAGCAAAATTGATTGAAATCGATGTTATTTAAATTTTCTTTTCTCTTACAGGTTTCACAATGCCTCTGAGGATAACTGCAACTTGTATGTTCAAAACCACCTGGAGTCCTGGATGGAACACATAGAACTCCTTGTAGGCTGCCATAAATCTTCTTTGTTCCATCTTTAAAATTCTAAATCCTGTCAGCTCCCCACTCTCCTTACTTTCTCTCTGGGAACAGCAGAGACCCAAGCCATATCTACCTAATACTCTAAATAAAACCTAGAATTGAATCTTCATTGCCTGGCATTACCCTACCAAACCAGGTTTCACAGCTCATTGGTACCTATTCGTCCGTCCAGGGTTCCCCAAATAGACAGCAAGTTCTCTTCACCCTCTGTCCATCCTGACCTTGAACACAGAGCTGAACTCTCTCTGTGCCTCAGTTTCCTCCTGATGCTAACTGCCATAAGCCTTCCTCACAGCAATCGTGACCCTGACATTAAAAGCATCACCCAGTGAGCCACGGCATCCTTGCCTCGTGTGACCACCGTGCAGAGAGAGCCCTCGTTAGGGACCAGACTCGCTGTATGCCTCAAATGCGAAGTTTTGGAGAGGGAACAAAGTCGACCATTTACATTGGCCCTGCTTGGGTACCTGGCCCTCATCTGCAGCCCAGTCCCCTCCTTCTCCTGGCTAACTCAATCTCCTGGTATCCTGGTCCTTCTCTACCAGTCATGTCCTCTGGGAAACCTCCCTGGTCACACTCAGTCTGAGTTAGGTCCCCTCCCACAGAGGCCACCAGGATCCGGTCACGGCCCTCAGACGGGGATGTGTCTGTCCATCCGTCTCATTCAGCAAACCTTAAGCTCTGTGAGAGTCCAGAAGACACCTGCCTTGTTCCTCACCCTGTGCTCAGGGCCCACCACCGGGTCCAGCACTAGGACCTATAGAAAGTACACAAAAGAAGCCCTCTTGTCTGGCCACCTTCCCTGGGCTGTGGCCAGCGACCGAGACGCATGGCTTCTCTGGGAACCTGCAGATAGCTCCTTTCAGCCATCTTCCCATTTCTTAAAAGTTCTGCTCATGAATTTTTTAAAGCAAAATTGATTGAAATCGATGTTATTTAAATTTTCTTTTCTCTTACAGGTTTCACAATGCCTCTGAGGATAACTGCAACTTGTATGTTCAAAACCACCTGGAGTCCTGGATGGAACACATAGAACTCCTTGTAGGCTGCCATAAATCTTCTTTGTTCCATCTTTAAAATTCTAAATCCTGTCAGCTCCCCACTCTCCTTACTTTCTCTCTGGGAACAGCAGAGACCCAAGCCATATCTACCTAATACTCTAAATAAAACCTAGAATTGAATCTTCATTGCCTGGCATTACCCTACCAAACCAGGTTTCACAGCTCATTGGTACCTATTCGTCCGTCCAGGGTTCCCCAAATAGACAGCAAGTTCTCTTCACCCTCTGTCCATCCTGACCTTGAACACAGAGCTGAACTCTCTCTGTGCCTCAGTTTCCTCCTGATGCTAACTGCCATAAGCCTTCCTCACAGCAATCGTGACCCTGACATTAAAAGCATCACCCAGTGAGCCACGGCATCCTTGCCTCGTGTGACCACCGTGCAGAGAGAGCCCTCGTTAGGGACCAGACTCGCTGTATGCCTCAAATGCGAAGTTTTGGAGAGGGAACAAAGTCGACCATTTACATTGGCCCTGCTTGGGTACCTGGCCCTCATCTGCAGCCCAGTCCCCTCCTTCTCCTGGCTAACTCAATCTCCTGGTATCCTGGTCCTTCTCTACCAGTCATGTCCTCTGGGAAACCTCCCTGGTCACACTCAGTCTGAGTTAGGTCCCCTCCCACAGAGGCCACCAGGATCCGGTCACGGCCCTCAGACGGGGATGTGTCTGTCCATCCGTCTCATTCAGCAAACCTTAAGCTCTGTGAGAGTCCAGAAGACACCTGCCTTGTTCCTCACCCTGTGCTCAGGGCCCACCACCGGGTCCAGCACTAGGACCTATAGAAAGTACACAAAAGAAGCCCTCTTGTCTGGCCACCTTCCCTGGGCTGTGATGGAAAGCAAATCTTTCAGCCACTTTATCTCTCTTGGCTTCAAGTCCCTCATCTGGGAAAAGCATAGCTTGAATTAGATGTTCTTTACCATTCTTTCCTGCACAATAATCTATAATTCTGTGATTCTAAATAAGGTAATTCACTGAAAGAACATGCAAAACTGTCACACTTCAACCAACAGAAGGCTTGTGTTTAACGTTACTCTTATTATTCCATATGGTTTTTCTGAGCCGCGCCGGCAGCTCTACCCAGGAGAGACGCAGCCTTCTCCCCACAGCCAAAGGACTGGCATTGCCAATGACTCTCCAAAATTCATCAGCACCACCGCGGCAGCTACTGACGGGTCCAGCTTCCTGCCTCCTTCCTCAGAAGGGTTTTGGGAAAGTTTCGGCAACTCCTTAATCTGCTGACATCTGAATACCAATGAAACAACAGTTGTCTAATTTAGCCAGTTAGACACCTAGCTCAACCTACATGGATGGAACAGATTCTGTTCTGTACATTCTGTATTATGGATTTGTAACTAGCATTTTTTAGGGCTTCTGAGGTGGCGCTAGGGGTAAAAAATCCATCTGCCAATGCAAGAGACGCTGGTTCAGAACCTGGATTGGGAAGATCCCCTGGAATAGGAAATGGCAACCCACTCCATTATTCTTGCCTGGAAAATTCCACAGACAGAGGGAGCCTGGCAGGCTACAGTCAATGGGATCCCAAAAAGTCAGACACAACTCAGCGTCTACACACACACGCAAAGCTAGTTGTTTGTATTACCCTCGAAACCTTGGCTTACCAGGTCATACTAAAAAAACTGGAATAAAACATTTTGAATGGCTAAAACAACAACCAACAACATCAAAAATACAACCCTGCCTAAAATGAATGGATCAGAACTTGTCCTTTCATCCGGTTGGAGAAGACCTCACTAATTTTTCTCTTGGCCAGTTGGTTTTGAAGATCTCTCTCTTTTTACTGCAGCCTTATCAAAGGGAACAATCAAAAATCAATAATGCAAAAAAAAAAAGAAAAGAAAAGAAAAAAGAACACCCTGAAACAGAAGGAAAAACTGAAACCCTAAAGGAAAAGAGAAACCAGGCGGGGTCAGTGGGTCCAAAGTTTAAATTAGAATACAATGGTTTCATGCTCCTGAAGACCAGACTATTGTTTCCTATGAGATTTCCTGTTGAACAAACAATTGTAAAGCCAGCCTGTCTAGAATGCGATTCTAAATAAGGTAATTCACTGAAAGAACATGCAAAACTGTCACACTTCAACCAACAGAAGGCTTGTGTTTAACGTTACTCTTATTATTCCATATGGTTTTCTGAGCCCGGCAGCTCTACCCAGGAGAGACGCAGCCTTCTCCCCACAGCCAAAGGACTGGCATTGCCAATGACTCTCCAAAATTCATCAGCACCACCGCGGCAGCTACTGACGGGTCCAGCTTCCTGCCTCCTTCCTCAGAAGGGTTTTGGGAAAGTTTCGGCAACTCCTTAATCTGCTGACATCTGAATACCAATGAAACAACAGTTGTCTAATTTAGCCAGTTAGACACCTAGCTCAACCTACATGGATGGAACAGATTCTGTTCTGTACATTCTGTATTATGGATTTGTAACTAGCATTTTTTAGGGCTTCTGAGGTGGCGCTAGGGGTAAAAAATCCATCTGCCAATGCAAGAGACGCTGGTTCAGAACCTGGATTGGGAAGATCCCCTGGAATAGGAAATGGCAACCCACTCCATTATTCTTGCCTGGAAAATTCCACAGACAGAGGGAGCCTGGCAGGCTACAGTCAATGGGATCCCAAAAAGTCAGACACAACTCAGCGTCTACACACACACGCAAAGCTAGTTGTTTGTATTACCCTCGAAACCTTGGCTTACCAGGTCATACTAAAAAAACTGGAATAAAACATTTTGAATGGCTAAAACAACAACCAACAACATCAAAAATACAACCCTGCCTAAAATGAATGGATCAGAACTTGTCCTTTCATCCGGTTGGAGAAGACCTCACTAATTTTTCTCTTGGCCAGTTGGTTTTGAAGATCTCTCTCTTTTTACTGCAGCCTTATCAAAGGGAACAATCAAAAATCAATAATGCAAAAAAAAAAAGAAAAGAAAAGAAAAAAGAACACCCTGAAACAGAAGGAAAAACTGAAACCCTAAAGGAAAAGAGAAACCAGGCGGGGTCAGTGGGTCCAAAGTTTAAATTAGAATACAATGGTTTCATGCTCCTGAAGACCAGACTATTGTTTCCTATGAGATTTCCTGTTGAACAAACAATTGTAAAGCCAGCCTGTCTAGAGGAATGCGCCCTCCCTCTGCCAGCTGAGCAAACACCATTGATTTTAAAGCCTGTGAGGGAAACAGCCCCAGCCCTCCCTCCACCGCCCTCCCCGGGACTCAACTCAGCAGAAAATCACACCCCCATTTGGTGAAGGCTGAGATGGAATCCATCCTCTGTGCCTCAACATGGAATTAACTCTCCAGGACAGAATTTTGGAAGAAGTAACAAAGCATAGTTTTATTGCTTTGCCAGGCAAAGGGGACCACAGCAGGCAAATGACCTCAAACTCTGTGACCCAACCCAGAGGCGGGGAGGGAGGTTGTGAGAGAATTTATATTCCAGGGGGCAGAGTGACAGGTAAGGATCGGGATGGAGGCAGGATCGACATGCCTCTGATCCAGGGATCATCTGGCATCAGGTGATGATGGGCAAACTGTGACCTTCTGCGGGATAGGTGTTCATCGAGTTCACGTCTTTCATTCAGTGGGGGTTTAGTTCAGCAGAGGACCTGGAAAACACTGCTCTGGGTCTCCCCAGAGCGGGAGCCAGAACCCTGCCCCAAGGCTGCTCTATTGTCTCCTGGCGGCTCCTCTCTTCCCTGATTAGCAACCTGTTTGAATCTCCCCTTTGGAACCCAGGGGAGGGAACACAGGCGCCCAGGAGCCCCAAAGTCCTGTTAGGCTTAAAGGCTTTCAGGGACGCATCAAGCAGGAAGTGGCCAGGGAGCCCCCACCACTGGCTGGAGGGGCGCTCCGTCTGAAGGTGGCTGGGGAAATGCTGAGCCATGGAATGTGGGAATGGAGGTCCAAGAGTGGGAAAGACTAGGGAAGGGGGTCATACTTCCCTGTGAGGGTCTGGAAACAGGAGCGAATGCACCATCTCCTGGGAATCTGTGACAGCCACCAGCTGGGAGGTCTGCACTGGCCAGGGCAGGTCAGGGGACGAAGGCCAGCAACATTGGCAGGATCTACTCCAGAGGCCTGCAGTCCATGCCCAGCCTCAGTGCCTCGATCCGCAAGCAGGGATGAGTTGAAGAGTTTGCACCGGTTGAGGAGTTTGCCAGTGATAATTTGTCATTGGAAATGAGAAGTCAGCATGCAGAGACAGAGGCAGTTCCCAACAACCAAAGACCCTCCCTGAAAGCCCCCCAAAGAGATCCCGGGGCCTATCATCACTGGTCATTTCTGCTGATCCAACAGGTAGGGGTTTTCTCTTCAAAGACCACCCTCTCAGGTCTGTGGTCTTCTCTGCTTCCTGGCTTAATTAGTAGATATCAATCAGCACTCATACCACTCGCTGACAAATGTTCTGCACCAGCTGGGGAGAAGACAGCTGCCATAAACTTACTGCCGACATGCGAGAAGCAACTCCAGTTAAATTCTCAGAGACTGGTTACAAGAGTGGCTTCCATGACCCCAATAAAATCTAGACAGAGATTACTGGACACGTGATCACGGCAGTGTTCTCTGTACTTTCCTAGGTAGTTTGCTGGCCTTGAGCCCAGCGGAAGGAAGAGCAGGCTTGGTGTTAGGGCACACACTGGCCAAAACTGCTCACCCTGGCCAGGCACCATAGTGCCCATTGCACAAGGTCTCTTATAACAGGAGGTCCTGGTAAGGAAAGCAGAACTAACAAGCTAATACCAACTGGAAGAAATGGGGAATGACTGAAAGCAGAGAGGGCAAGTCCATGTGTCCTATCAATCTCCCAGGATTCTCCTCGCTAGGAGCCATCTTGGCTGAGCCATGTGTGCACCACCAGGAAGGACCCTGCGTCAGAAGAATTGTCCAGAGACAACCCGGAAACCAACCCATCACCATAAATCTTGAGACGGCGAGCCGTGTGGCAGAGCCGTCACCCTGGGCTCCCTCACTCTCCTGCTCTCTGCCCCTTCTCAATAAGGGCTCTTGTTTTGTCAGCACAAGTGTCTTCCTGGAGATCCGATGTCTGATTATGAGATAAGAGCCCACTCTGGGACCTTGGAGGGAGTCTCCCTTCCTGTAAAATTTGGAGTGAGAAAGGCTGCAGTCTGGAAGCTGAACTCTGAGGTATGGTTTTCCTAACAACACAGAGCATAGACACAGCCCCGGTTCAATAACCCTGGATGGTTCTGAAACCTTTTCCATCTGCATTTAACAGTCTACAGAGGTGTGACAGTGTGAAGCTGAGAGCCCCAAGAACTGGATGACGAGGGAATGTAGTTGTCCTCTGAGAGGTAAACCTAGTAACATCCACACACAATGGAAGTGATTAGGCAACTAGGAAAGTCAACAGAGATCATCTGTCATCGTGAGACTCAAGTGTTCGGGAACACCCCCAAGCTCCTGTCAAGGTGGTCTGGCAGCCATCTCAAGGGAGATGAAATCGGAGTGAGTCCGTAATTTGAGAAGAACCCTAATCAGTTGCATTGTGCCCTCCCAGGAGAAGGACCATTTCAAAGGCGAGACTGTCAGGCTGGTACGCGTGCCCGTCCATCCGACAGGCAAATGTCTACTGTGGAGACAGATGTCAGGCTGCTCCAGCAGGCAAACACTTAAGTCATAGGATTATTTTTTCTGCTTCTGATTCCATGATTCTTAAATGCATTCTGATAACATTCTTTTGCCCACAGAGCTTGCTGGCCAACAAAAACTGGGCTAGAGAAGCCAGAGCAACTTCAACCCCTGCGTTGCAGAACCATTTCTGCAGATGCCTCTGAAGACTCATTACTATGCATCCATCCAGTTGGCAGAGTAGGGCTGATGGGGTCCAAGACCCAGAAAGGGGGCAACGTTCTAGGGAAAACAGCAGCTTTCCCAGACTACCCTCTCAAGAAAAGATCGGTGTTGAATCACCCGCTTCTCTCAGAAAGGCAGCAACTGGTTCTCTAATCCCCACATGTATGATGGAGGTATTATTACCCTTCTTATTTCTCTACTGCAGAGAACCTAATTTGTGTGACTTCCCCCCCGGGGCATTTCACCTGAGACCACATGGCCTTTTTTTTCAGGCCACAAGTGTCTTCCTGGAGATCCGATGTCTGATTATGAGATAAGAGCCCACTCTGGGACCTTGGAGGGAGTCTCCCTTCCTGTAAAATTTGGAGTGAGAAAGGCTGCAGTCTGGAAGCTGAACTCTGAGGTATGGTTTTCCTAACAACACAGAGCATAGACACAGCCCCGGTTCAATAACCCTGGATGGTTCTGAAACCTTTTCCATCTGCATTTAACAGTCTACAGAGGTGTGACAGTGTGAAGCTGAGAGCCCCAAGAACTGGATGACGAGGGAATGTAGTTGTCCTCTGAGAGGTAAACCTAGTAACATCCACACACAATGGAAGTGATTAGGCAACTAGGAAAGTCAACAGAGATCATCTGTCATCGTGAGACTCAAGTGTTCGGGAACACCCCCAAGCTCCTGTCAAGGTGGTCTGGCAGCCATCTCAAGGGAGATGAAATCGGAGTGAGTCCGTAATTTGAGAAGAACCCTAATCAGTTGCATTGTGCCCTCCCAGGAGAAGGACCATTTCAAAGGCGAGACTGTCAGGCTGGTACGCGTGCCCGTCCATCCGACAGGCAAATGTCTACTGTGGAGACAGATGTCAGGCTGCTCCAGCAGGCAAACACTTAAGTCATAGGATTATTTTTTCTGCTTCTGATTCCATGATTCTTAAATGCATTCTGATAACATTCTTTTGCCCACAGAGCTTGCTGGCCAACAAAAACTGGGCTAGAGAAGCCAGAGCAACTTCAACCCCTGCGTTGCAGAACCATTTCTGCAGATGCCTCTGAAGACTCATTACTATGCATCCATCCAGTTGGCAGAGTAGGGCTGATGGGGTCCAAGACCCAGAAAGGGGGCAACGTTCTAGGGAAAACAGCAGCTTTCCCAGACTACCCTCTCAAGAAAAGATCGGTGTTGAATCACCCGCTTCTCTCAGAAAGGCAGCAACTGGTTCTCTAATCCCCACATGTATGATGGAGGTATTATTACCCTTCTTATTTCTCACTGAGGAACTAAGCTCAGTCATTGAGAACTGGCTCAAGGTCATGTAGCTTTTGGTGCTCTGACTTCACACCACCACCAGGCTCCCGTGGTGCAGAGGTCTTCACACCATAGAAAGAGCCACAGATGATCTCCAAAATCCCCACTAGTCTTTTTAAAAAGCCCAGACAAAGGCTCCCCACAATCCTAGCTAAAAGGGCTGACCAGTGGAGGTCAATCCCTTAATCAAATTCTCCTTGTGAAGACAGAGGTCAAAAGGAGGTGCTCTAAACATACCCCTCGACCTGCTGTTTCACCTCCGGACTGTCACAGGCTCTGGCTCCTTCCTGGCTCCTCAGGCGCACTCCCTAGACCCTGAGCCACTGGGTCCCTCTTGCTGAGGACCGGGAGGCACGGCCAGGGGGGATCTGCCAGCTCACTCAGAGCTGATCCTTCAGCAGCCCCTCTTTGCCATCTGTGGACCTGGGGCCCACGAGCAGACAGCACACGGCCGGGTCCTGACTCGATCGTGTCAGGCCCTTGTTGGTGGTGGAGCAGCAGGCTGGCTCTCCCCCTCCTTCCTCCACTGGCCGTCTCTGTCACTGCTGCCGGACCCCACTGGCTGGTCTCCTGGGGAGCTGTAACCACAGGGCACCGCTTCCACAGTCTCTGTGGCTGTGATCTTGGATACTCAGTGCAGCAGGATCACCTCCACTGTCCAGGCTTTCCTCAGGGTCACGGCCATCATAAACAGCTAGTGGCCACAGCAGAGGCTGACCATTTTACAGGACAGACTGGATTCTGAGTTGTCCCTTGAAGCTTCTCCGCCTGGGTCAGGACTCCCCACCAAACTCTAAGTCCTCCTCTTGCTTGCTTCCTCATGAAGCTTTTCTCTCCCCAAGAATCTTGGAAGTCCTCCTCTTCCCCCATCTCAGCAACCCTTTCCAGTCTCCAGCTCTCATCTTTATACTTACTAAATTTAAAAGGGAATTTTTTTCCCATTTAAATTTATATCACCATCACTCAATGTTTGTTACTATTTCCATTTCTTAAAGCCCTAAGGCAGATCCCCAGTGAAAATCCCAGCCAACCAATGACCTTGCTCCCTGTTCCTTTCCTTGCCTCCTGATCTTAGTGCTCACTCAACCACTGTTTAAGCATTTGCGCTTGACCTGCAGGAGCGCTTCCTGTGCTTGATTTATTTACTTTGGTGGAATGAGGTTCTAATTATGGCACATTCGCGCAGCAGTATGCTACGTAGCCATTTCAAATGATGGGGTGAGAAGAAAATGTAATGAGGTGGAAAAATGTTCACAACAATGCATTCAGTGAAAAAAGAGTCTACAGAACAGGGTGTACAGAGCTGGGTTTTTCTTTTTTGGAAAAAAATTTTAAAATGCAAATTTAGACCTACATGACCGAAAAGATATGTCCATAATGGTCATGGGGTCATCTAAGCATCTGGGCTGTGTCATGATTGCAAATGCTTTCTCCTGTATGCTTTCCTGTATTTTCTAATTGGTTTCACAAAGAGGAAGGAATATTTTTGTAACAAGAAAAGAAAACATGATAAATGTGTTTTTTTGTTTTTTTTTTCCTTGAGATACTAGTAAAATATCTCTCCTTTCCTCTCTCCTCTGTGGCCTTTCTGGCTTCATTCACATTGGTACATTGGTAGGTGGACTTGTTATTCTCGGCAAATGAGCCAATGGAAATAAGACTCGATTTGTGTGAGCAGACTGTGGCTGTTGGTAGTGCAAGGAAAAAAAAAAGGTGTCAGCATCAAGTAAGGGACCCTCCATTTGTCTGGAAGGCACTGTCTTCTCCAGTCTGGCTGCTCTGTACTTGGGTCTGCTCAGCTGCTCCTGAAGGCGCGTTGGTGGATGTCGCCATCTGAATTCTCACATATGGCTATCGTCCTCTCTTTGCCTCGGAGAGGCAGCATTGCACAGGGGTTACCGGTGTTGTTTTTTTCACTACTAGATTGACAACTTGAGTTTGTGTTTCCACTCTGCCTTTTACTGACTGACTATTGACTTTCTGAGCATTTGTTTCCCCATCTGGAAATTGATAATAATGACAATACCCACTTACAAGGTTGTTTTGAAAACTGAATAAATATAATCAAGTGCTTACCACAGTGCTTGGAATATAGTAAATATTGAACAAATAGACTCCTTATTAACCCCTGAAGAACCTTATTCCCTGAAGAGAAAGACTTTGAATTGGTTTTAGTCTTATATGATTGAACTTGAGGAAAAGACTTCAAAGCAGATTTTGACAGTTTAGAGAGGACAAAGAGGGAACGGCTGAAAGAGGCTGGTTCTGCTCTCTTGCTTCTGTTTCAGAAATATTTAAAGGCATGGGGTCCCAGAGCAGTTTAAACTCCTTTGAATGAGGCCTTCTTTAAAAAGATCCCTCTTGACCAGTCTAACACTGCTGACCCCTGAGCAAGAGACCACATTCCAATAGTGATCTTGTAAAAGTCAACAGAAACTTTGACCTTTGGTTCAGGGGAACAGAACCTGAGCTTTGAAAGGAATCTTAATCCTCATCCAGTCCAACCTTCAACTCGATGGATGTCTGAATCTTGCCTAGGACTCACGTTATGTCATCATCACATCTGCATTTCTCAAGCCACACCATGACGGGACACTCAAAACAGTAACTCTGACCACGAGCTCTTCCTTGTATTAGATCTACATCTTTGCAGCTTCCAACTTGTTGAAAGCTACATTTCTAACACTCGGAAGGAAAGGAAAGGCTAATCCTTCTCCCAACCTTCACCCCATTGTATTCTTTCAAATACTTGCAGCTAGGGCCAATGCATTTCTGACGTGTGAGCAGACTGTGGCTGTTGGTAGTGCAAGGAAAAAAAAAAGGTGTCAGCATCAAGTAAGGGACCCTCCATTTGTCTGGAAGGCACTGTCTTCTCCAGTCTGGCTGCTCTGTACTTGGGTCTGCTCAGCTGCTCCTGAAGGCGCGTTGGTGGATGTCGCCATCTGAATTCTCACATATGGCTATCGTCCTCTCTTTGCCTCGGAGAGGCAGCATTGCACAGGGGTTACCGGTGTTGTTTTTTTCACTACTAGATTGACAACTTGAGTTTGTGTTTCCACTCTGCCTTTTACTGACTGACTATTGACTTTCTGAGCATTTGTTTCCCCATCTGGAAATTGATAATAATGACAATACCCACTTACAAGGTTGTTTTGAAAACTGAATAAATATAATCAAGTGCTTACCACAGTGCTTGGAATATAGTAAATATTGAACAAATAGACTCCTTATTAACCCCTGAAGAACCTTATTCCCTGAAGAGAAAGACTTTGAATTGGTTTTAGTCTTATATGATTGAACTTGAGGAAAAGACTTCAAAGCAGATTTTGACAGTTTAGAGAGGACAAAGAGGGAACGGCTGAAAGAGGCTGGTTCTGCTCTCTTGCTTCTGTTTCAGAAATATTTAAAGGCATGGGGTCCCAGAGCAGTTTAAACTCCTTTGAATGAGGCCTTCTTTAAAAAGATCCCTCTTGACCAGTCTAACACTGCTGACCCCTGAGCAAGAGACCACATTCCAATAGTGATCTTGTAAAAGTCAACAGAAACTTTGACCTTTGGTTCAGGGGAACAGAACCTGAGCTTTGAAAGGAATCTTAATCCTCATCCAGTCCAACCTTCAACTCGATGGATGTCTGAATCTTGCCTAGGACTCACGTTATGTCATCATCACATCTGCATTTCTCAAGCCACACCATGACGGGACACTCAAAACAGTAACTCTGACCACGAGCTCTTCCTTGTATTAGATCTACATCTTTGCAGCTTCCAACTTGTTGAAAGCTACATTTCTAACACTCGGAAGGAAAGGAAAGGCTAATCCTTCTCCCAACCTTCACCCCATTGTATTCTTTCAAATACTTGCAGCTAGGGCCAATGCATTTCTGTTTTATCTTTTCAAACTAGATGGCACCAACTTTCAAATAACTGCCTACATGTAAGGCATTATGGATCTCCTCCATCTGGGGTCCTCTCTTCCAGACTCAGTCTAGAAAACATTCCTCCATCCATGACTTCACTTATACAGGGCTGTAACAAAATAGTCAGCTCTGTTACTTTAGACACAGCAGTTTTGTTCAGGTAGCCAAGGCTGCATTTGCTTTTAGGTGGCGGCAATGAATTTACTCTTATCTAAATGCCAGGCAGGGTTTGTCTTCCTTTACAACCACCATGTTGCGGCAGCTGAAGCTACAGTACGTCAACCACTTGATGTGAAGAGCAAACTCACTGGAAGAGACCCTGATGCTGGGAAAGATCAAGGGCAGGAGGGGAAGGGGGGCAAAGGATGAGATGGCGTCACTGACTCTGTGAACATGAATTTAAGCAAGCTCCAGGAGGCAGTGAAGGACAGAGAAGTCTGGCGTGCTGCCGTCCACGGGGCTGCAGAGGTGGACAGGACTTGGCCACGGAGCAACAACAGCCACAACGTTCTAACTACCCCTTCCTGTGGCTGTGGAGTTGTTAAATTCCAGTCCTAAACTCAGTTTAGGATAGTACATTCTTCTTGGGTAAATTTAATCATTTTGGAATCATTCCATTCTTTCAGCTTGTCAAGAACTTTGGGAACCTGATTCTGTCATCTAGCATTTTGCTAACCATCCCGAATTCATGTCATCCACAAATCTGATGACTACTGCTTCTGTCTTCAGAGGAGTCACAGATTAACATTTTGACTAGCATCAACCTTGGGGAAGGTCACTGAAAACGTCTCTCCAGGGCTTCCCTGGTGGTCCAGTGGGTAAAGAGCCTGCCTTGAAGTGCAAGGGGCACCCATTCAATCCCTGGCCTGGGAAGATCCCACGTGCAACAGAGTGGCTGGACAGGTGTGTCCAATTACAAGCCAGTGCTCTGGAGCGCATGCACCCAGAGCCGGTGCTCTGTAGCGAGAGAGGCCGCTGCAGTGGGAACCACACAGGCCAAAGAATAAAGACAGATGAAAATAAATAAACAAAAAAATAAACAAAATTAAAAAAAAAAAAAACCTCTCTCCAGTTTATCACCGATCTGAATTTGTGGATCTTGCACTAAGTTAATTTCTAAGATCCTTTTATCATTTCTTGGTACATCTTAGGATAGACTAGACTAAGAATATGACAGACAGACTGTAATATGACATAATTTTCTTTTTCAGAATGTCTTAATGAAATCCATAAACACACATTCCTGATCTACTAATCTAAAATCTTTACTTGAAAAAAAAAAAAAAAACACAAGTCTGACATGATATGCTATGAGAGAACTCACTGTGGAATATAGAATTTTCTTTCCTTTTCTGGATATTCTTAAGCTATGTTTTTCTCTATCCCCTTTGAAATTTAATTTTATTTTCTTATTTCCTTTCTGGAAACTGCCCAGACACCGGTCCTCTGGTCTCCTCACAATTCTCTGTTCGCTGAGATTCCTCAAAGGTCACAGCAACCTCAGAAATGCGAGTTAGATGATTGTGAAGCTTAAGATGCTGAGTCCAGGAGTTTTACAAATATTTAGCTCACTCAGACTTTGGTCTTTACTTGTTTAATTATAATAAGTTAAGTTTAACTAATAATCAGGAAAAGCAAACATATAAACAAATAGAAGAAAAAGTCGGCAAATAAATTTGACTTGAGTTTGAGATGATTTCTAAAATGGAATCACAAAGGCACAAACCTAATGGATATTACTACATCAAAATTAATCTGGGGCAACTCTGAAGCCCCTTCCAGCTCCGAGCTTTCTGTGGGCTGGCTGAGACACCTGCTACTGTTGCATCACAGTCTGCCTTCCCAGTCTACCCAGTCCTGCATCCCTTCCTCCTTTCCAGGAGTGATTCTTGAAAGCACTCTCCATAAACCTCCTGCAGACAAATCTCCGTCTCAAAGTCTGCTTTCAAGGAGCCTAAACTAACACCATTGCTATCAAAAAGGAGACTTTTTTTTTTTTAATTATTGATTTATTTAACCTTTGGTAGTGCTGGGTCTTCATTGCTACAAAGTCTTTCTCTCTGGTTGCAGTGATCAGGGGCTACTTTCTAGTTGCATGGCTTTGGCTCCTCATTGTGGTAGCTTCTCTTGTTGTGGAGCAGGGGCTTTAGGGATTTGAGAACTTCAGTAGTTGTGGTGCCTCGGCTTGGCAGTTGTGGCTCACAGGCTCTAGAGCACAGGCTCAGGGATGATTAATCACCAAATTAAGACAAAGTGAAAGTCAGAGGGCCTCCTTAGCAGCGTATAAAGAGGGCCCTCAGCAGGAGGCAGGAAAGGCCAAGGATCAGGTCACAAACTGAATTATAAGAATTTGTTGTTGTTGCTCATTTGAGAAACTGTTTAACTCGGCAATCCCCTGGACGGTAGCATGCCATGTTCCTCTGTCCTTCATTATTTCCCAGAGTTTGCTCACATTCGCATCCACTGAGCTGGTGATTCTATCCAACCACCTTATCCTCTGCCATTCCCTTCCCCTCCTTCCCTCAATCTTTCCCAGCACCAGGGTCTTTTCCAGTAAGTGGGCTCTTCACATCAGGGGGCCAAAGTACTGGAGCTTCAACTTCAGCATCAGTCCTTCCAGTGAATGTTCAGAGATGATTTCCTTTAGGATGGACTGGTCTGATGTCTTTGTAGTCCAAGGGACTCTCAAGAGCCTGTTACGGAACTGAACTTCCTAGTGGGAATGGAGACGAGAGAGTCATGAACTAATATGGGAACTAATAAATGACTAATGGTGTCGTTTAACCATCCAAAGTAAGGCAAGTGCAATGTCATAATGATTGACAAGATAAGTGTGGCATCCAGGGAGAGGTCAGACCTGCAGAGTGCTGTGAGGATTAAGGGACTAGTCATATCAGCAAAAATTTTTGAGTCCAGTGATTGGCGCATGCCAGGACATCCCCTTCAAAGCAAAGAGCAAATGAATATGTTGTCCATATTGCAGCAACAAGAAGGAAGCACTACACTTAACTGGCCTTTTCTGGTGCTAGAGGAAATGCATGCTACACTGGAGAACAGGGTGCCAATCATGCCATGGCTGAAATGGGAGGCTTCCAGCTCTGAGGGATTTTTTTTTAATTATTGATTTATTTAACCTTTGGTAGTGCTGGGTCTTCATTGCTACAAAGTCTTTCTCTCTGGTTGCAGTGATCAGGGGCTACTTTCTAGTTGCATGGCTTTGGCTCCTCATTGTGGTAGCTTCTCTTGTTGTGGAGCAGGGGCTTTAGGGATTTGAGAACTTCAGTAGTTGTGGTGCCTCGGCTTGGCAGTTGTGGCTCACAGGCTCTAGAGCACAGGCTCAGGGATGATTAATCACCAAATTAAGACAAAGTGAAAGTCAGAGGGCCTCCTTAGCAGCGTATAAAGAGGGCCCTCAGCAGGAGGCAGGAAAGGCCAAGGATCAGGTCACAAACTGAATTATAAGAATTTGTTGTTGTTGCTCATTTGAGAAACTGTTTAACTCGGCAATCCCATGGACGGTAGCATGCCATGTTCCTCTGTCCTTCATTATTTCCCAGAGTTTGCTCACATTCGCATCCACTGAGCTGGTGATTCTATCCAACCACCTTATCCTCTGCCATTCCCTTCCCCTCCTTCCCTCAATCTTTCCCAGCACCAGGGTCTTTTCCAGTAAGTGGGCTCTTCACATCAGGGGGCCAAAGTACTGGAGCTTCAACTTCAGCATCAGTCCTTCCAGTGAATGTTCAGAGATGATTTCCTTTAGGATGGACTGGTCTGATGTCTTTGTAGTCCAAGGGACTCTCAAGAGCCTGTTACGGAACTGAACTTCCTAGTGGGAATGGAGACGAGAGAGTCATGAACTAATATGGGAACTAATAAATGACTAATGGTGTCGTTTAACCATCCAAAGTAAGGCAAGTGCAATGTCATAATGATTGACAAGATAAGTGTGGCATCCAGGGAGAGGTCAGACCTGCAGAGTGCTGTGAGGATTAAGGGACTAGTCATATCAGCAAAAATTTTTGAGTCCAGTGATTGGCGCATGCCAGGACATCCCCTTCAAAGCAAAGAGCAAATGAATATGTTGTCCATATTGCAGCAACAAGAAGGAAGCACTACACTTAACTGGCCTTTTCTGGTGCTAGAGGAAATGCATGCTACACTGGAGAACAGGGTGCCAATCATGCCATGGCTGAAATGGGAGGCTTCCAGCTCTGAGGGGGTCTAGAGCAGGAAGAGGCTCTGCAGCAAGTCAGGCCACTATGCCAGCAGCCTTAGAGCATGTGCCATAGACCTCACAGACACTGTGGTATTAGAGGGGTTCGCAGAGAGAAAAGGCACAAGGTGAAATTGATGGTAAGTCCTCATGGAAGAATCAGAATGCATCAAGGCAATGTCATCTACAGCAGAAGGTAATCCTACTACTCAAGGACCAGCTACCAGTCTGCTGAAGGGCACTGATGGAAGCTGAACATCGGACTGTGGGGCACCGCATGGCTATGCAGGAGAGCTGCCCTTTGTGAACTGAGTCCCATCAGGCTGCCCAGTGATAGATTGAAGCCGACTCAACCACAACCCATTAGAAGGCTGAAATAACTCCAGGTATGGCCCACGTCAGGCCAGAAGGCAGAACAGTGACCACAGCCTTGTTCTTCACTACTGCTATCCTGGCATCTCTCTTTAAGCTCACGCTGTGGTGCCTCCCTTTCAGCTCACACTGGCACAACGGTCAGCTGATAAAGGAGAAGGAAGACTGAACTTGGCCACGGATAGGTCAGTTGGGTGTGTGGCTGAAGACTGAAAATATACTTTGGCTAGAGTACAGCCCCATGCAGTGGCACTCCTGAAAGACGGCCACCAGGAGAAATCCTACCAGCAGGCAAGATCTTTGAGTAATGCACCTGTATATTTACCTTGAGTGGGAAGAGCAACCTGAAGTAAGACTATACACGGCTTCATGGGCACTAATGACTGGCTTGGCCTGTTGGTCAAGGGATTGTAAAAAAAGCACAGATTGGAAGATTGAAACAAGGAAGAATGGGGACGAATATTGTGGACTGACCTACGAGAGTGGCCTGAAGTGTGAAGATCTTTCTGTCATATGGTAATGCTCTCCAGAGAGAACCAGAATAATTAAAGCCACTAATAACTTCAGCCAGACTTTGTTCATGACACCCTACCTCGAATAGTGGGTTCCTAAACACAGTAACCATGGTAAAAGAGATGGATACCATACATGGGCCCAAGAACATGAGTTCCCCACTTACCAAGGCTGGTTTAACTCTCGAAGCTGCCAAAGGCCTCCCCTGTTGACAGCAGAGACCAATGTGAGTCTGCAATATGGCCCCAGTCCTAGAGCATGTGCCATAGACCTCACAGACACTGTGGTATTAGAGGGGTTCGCAGAGAGAAAAGGCACAAGGTGAAATTGATGGTAAGTCCTCATGGAAGAATCAGAATGCATCAAGGCAATGTCATCTACAGCAGAAGGTAATCCTACTACTCAAGGACCAGCTACCAGTCTGCTGAAGGGCACTGATGGAAGCTGAACATCGGACTGTGGGGCACCGCATGGCTATGCAGGAGAGCTGCCCTTTGTGAACTGAGTCCCATCAGGCTGCCCAGTGATAGATTGAAGCCGACTCAACCACAACCCATTAGAAGGCTGAAATAACTCCAGGTATGGCCCACGTCAGGCCAGAAGGCAGAACAGTGACCACAGCCTTGTTCTTCACTACTGCTATCCTGGCATCTCTCTTTAAGCTCACCTGTGGTGCCTCCTTTCAGCTCACACTGGCACAACGGTCAGCTGATAAAGGAGAAGGAAGACTGAACTTGGCCACGGATAGGTCAGTTGGGTGTGTGGCTGAAGACTGAAAATATACTTTGGCTAGAGTACAGCCCCATGCAGTGGCACTCCTGAAAGACGGCCACCAGGAGAAATCCTACCAGCAGGCAAGATCTTTGAGTAATGCACCTGTATATTTACCTTGAGTGGGAAGAGCAACCTGAAGTAAGACTATACACGGCTTCATGGGCACTAATGACTGGCTTGGCCTGTTGGTCAAGGGATTGTAAAAAAAGCACAGATTGGAAGATTGAAACAAGGAAGAATGGGGACGAATATTGTGGACTGACCTACGAGAGTGGCCTGAAGTGTGAAGATCTTTCTGTCATATGGTAATGCTCTCCAGAGAGAACCAGAATAATTAAAGCCACTAATAACTTCAGCCAGACTTTGTTCATGACACCCTACCTCGAATAGTGGGTTCCTAAACACAGTAACCATGGTAAAAGAGATGGATACCATACATGGGCCCAAGAACATGAGTTCCCCACTTACCAAGGCTGGTTTAACTCTCGAAGCTGCCAAAGGCCTCCCCTGTTGACAGCAGAGACCAATGTGAGTCTGCAATATGGCCCCAGTCCTAGAGGAGCCCAAGCTGACACTTGGTGGTAAACGGTTACCCTGAGGCCTTCCCCTTTGGAAGAAGGAGATTTATCGTGATGGCCTTACCATATATTCTGGGTATAAGTGTGCCTTCCCCGACCAAAGGCCCTCAACCAACACAGTGCTTAATCCACTGACTGACATGGGATCCTGCATACCATCTCTGAAGACCAGCATGTCCACTTGACAGCCACAGAGAGAAGGCAGGACACAGGATCATGATCGTGATCATCCTGTTGTATTTTAGACACTGTCAGACTGATACAGCAAGAATATAGTCTTAAGGACACAGGTGAGGTGCCAGCTTTATGATGGTAATCTGAAATTATGGGTACTGTTTTCCATGACACCATATACTTCTCTATTGCCTAAATCACTATCCATTACATATTTACATATAATTTCTCTATATAAACATATTGTAGAAATGGGTACAGAAACTGAAGAATGGTAGTTGGAACAGCCCAGTGTACCATCACGGGAAGTGATACTTTGGGCAAGACTTCACAAAAACGTATTCTATTGCCGCTTTATGACCACTTTGGCTTGCAATCATGAAAGCAGCAGGCAAAGAAAGTGGTCACTATCTCAGGAAGTTAATTAACATTAACCATCAAGAGAGGACGGGCTATTCTCCACAACGTGAGCAAGGAGACCTTCACTTGTCACTTCGGTAATCCACAGGAGTTTCTCTTGACACTTTTCTGCTCATCTGACTGTAAATGGACACGTGCCCCAGCTATAGCCCAGGAAGGGTTTGATGACCGTTAAGCTGAAATCCCTCAAGGATAAACGTATGGGTCACTCCAGTCAGACAGTCTCATAGACCAGCAAAGACGCTGGCTCAGGGTAAGAGAAATCTAAAGTATATATAAAGTAGGGAGAAAACAGGTTTCCTGAGGAAATGAGAACAGTCAGACACCCTACCTCGAATAGTGGGTTCCTAAACACAGTAACCATGGTAAAAGAGATGGATACCATACATGGGCCCAAGAACATGAGTTCCCCACTTACCAAGGCTGGTTTAACTCTCGAAGCTGCCAAAGGCCTCCCCTGTTGACAGCAGAGACCAATGTGAGTCTGCAATATGGCCCCAGTCCTAGAGGAGCCCAAGCTGACACTTGGTGGTAAACGGTTACCCTGAGGCCTTCCCCTTTGGAAGAAGGAGATTTATCGTGATGGCCTTACCATATATTCTGGGTATAAGTGTGCCTTCCCCGACCAAAGGCCCTCAACCAACACAGTGCTTAATCCACTGACTGACATGGGATCCTGCATACCATCTCTGAAGACCAGCATGTCCACTTGACAGCCACAGAGAGAAGGCAGGACACAGGATCATGATCGTGATCATCCTGTTGTATTTTAGACACTGTCAGACTGATACAGCAAGAATATAGTCTTAAGGACACAGGTGAGGTGCCAGCTTTATGATGGTAATCTGAAATTATGGGTACTGTTTTCCATGACACCATATACTTCTCTATTGCCTAAATCACTATCCATTACATATTTACATATAATTTCTCTATATAAACATATTGTAGAAATGGGTACAGAAACTGAAGAATGGTAGTTGGAACAGCCCAGTGTACCATCACGGGAAGTGATACTTTGGGCAAGACTTCACAAAAACGTATTCTATTGCCGCTTTATGACCACTTTGGCTTGCAATCATGAAAGCAGCAGGCAAAGAAAGTGGTCACTATCTCAGGAAGTTAATTAACATTAACCATCAAGAGAGGACGGGGCTATTCTCTCCACAACGTGAGCAAGGAGACCTTCACTTGTCACTTCGGTAATCCACAGGAGTTTCTCTTGACACTTTTCTGCTCATCTGACTGTAAATGGACACGTGCCCCAGCTATAGCCCAGGAAGGGTTTGATGACCGTTAAGCTGAAATCCCTCAAGGATAAACGTATGGGTCACTCCAGTCAGACAGTCTCATAGACCAGCAAAGACGCTGGCTCAGGGTAAGAGAAATCTAAAGTATATATAAAGTAGGGAGAAAACAGGTTTCCTGAGGAAATGAGAACAGTCAGAAACCTGGCGAACATGAATCTCCATCTCAGAATCGATTTCCAGGGAACTTGACTCGAGATGGTGTTCATCATTTCACGATGATTATCAATCTATTCACTTCTGTAATTTTCTCTTACTAAGCTCAGTTGCTCAGGTAGGAGCACAGAGAAGGTGGATGGTTTCTTTCCAGATGAAGGTTTTTCAAGGAAAGTGAAATGGAGAAAGCAGGGAACAACTGATTTGAAGTTATTTAACTAAAGAAAAACTAAGCTGGAAAGAGCTGGAAGTGAAGATGGAAGAGGACTGATGGACAGACATGGGGTTCCGAGCTTTGAAAGCGTGAAGTCAGAGCACCCGTGTGTGGAAGTACTTGAGTAACTATAGTAGAAGGATGTGTGTGCAGGTGAACCAGCTCGCTTAGACAAGATAGGATGAACCCACTCAGTCACTATGCTCCTTTAAGACAGGAGAGAAACTATATTACAGGCAACATACATGACAATTATAAGACCCATCGGATTTATGAATTTTGACATGTGCAAGCAACTATTTTTCCACTTGAGGAAGTAACATGATATTTAACACATTTCATTTCTTCCTTTTTTATAACTTGAGACAATCGTTGATATCACTTGGGATGTTTTCTATTAAAGTTACCATGTGTAGGTGAAGGATGGCATGAATATTAGATGATATTTTTAACTAATAACAGACAAGAAAAACCTACACTGGATCCTTTGAATGCTTGACTGTGCAATCCCACCTGGAGGAATGTGAAAAGAGGCCACCAATCATTTGGTGACCAAGATGCAATTTCTCAGCACAAAGGAATGGTGTGAATTTCAGGCTCCACTTCAGAACAGAAGGATTCACGTTTTAGCAGGTCGGACATCACTGTCACCTTGAAATCTTACCAAGGCGATATCAGCCCATCGTCTCCAGGTGCATCGGGACTCGTCCTGCCTGTGGCTTCCACAGTCACTCTGTCCCTTATGATGACAAAAGAGGCTTAAGAGCTGCAGAAACGAGGCTCTGCCTGGACTCCCTTTGGTTGCTATACAGAAAGAGGGGGGGAAAACAGGTTTCCTGAGGAAATGAGAACAGTCAGAAACCTGGCGAACATGAATCTCCATCTCAGAATCGATTTCCAGGGAACTTGACTCGAGATGGTGTTCATCATTTCACGATGATTATCAATCTATTCACTTCTGTAATTTTCTCTTACTAAGCTCAGTTGCTCAGGTAGGAGCACAGAGAAGGTGGATGGTTTCTTTCCAGATGAAGGTTTTTCAAGGAAAGTGAAATGGAGAAAGCAGGGAACAACTGATTTGAAGTTATTTAACTAAAGAAAAACTAAGCTGGAAAGAGCTGGAAGTGAAGATGGAAGAGGACTGATGGACAGACATGGGGTTCCGAGCTTTGAAAGCGTGAAGTCAGAGCACCCGTGTGTGGAAGTACTTGAGTAACTATAGTAGAAGGATGTGTGTGCAGGTGAACCAGCTCGCTTAGACAAGATAGGATGAACCCACTCAGTCACTATGCTCCTTTAAGACAGGAGAGAAACTATATTACAGGCAACATACATGACAATTATAAGACCCATCGGATTTATGAATTTTGACATGTGCAAGCAACTATTTTTCCACTTGAGGAAGTAACATGATATTTAACACATTTCATTTCTTCCTTTTTTATAACTTGAGACAATCGTTGATATCACTTGGGATGTTTTCTATTAAAGTTACCATGTGTAGGTGAAGGATGGCATGAATATTAGATGATATTTTTAACTAATAACAGACAAGAAAAACCTACACTGGATCCTTTGAATGCTTGACTGTGCAATCCCACCTGGAGGAATGTGAAAAGAGGCCACCAATCATTTGGTGACCAAGATGCAATTTCTCAGCACAAAGGAATGGTGTGAATTTCAGGCTCCACTTCAGAACAGAAGGATTCACGTTTTAGCAGGTCGGACATCACTGTCACCTTGAAATCTTACCAAGGCGATATCAGCCCATCGTCTCCAGGTGCATCGGGACTCGTCCTGCCTGTGGCTTCCCACAGTCACTCTGTCCCTTATGATGACAAAAGAGGCTGCTAAGAGCTGCAGAAACGAGGCTCTGCCTGGACTCCCTTTGGTTGGTTGGTTATTTATGCTCACGACATGGGCAGTGCCCGCTCCTGTCGGGGGTGAGGCCAGTTCTTCAGGCGGTGCTGTTCTTTTGATCAGCAGAAGTCTGGAAGAGCACAGGCTGTGGTCCCTTGTCCACAGCCAGCTGCCGCCTCTGCACACCATCTCACCAAGGAGTCTGCGGCTGTCAGGGGCTGTGCGTGCGGCTGTAGGATTTGATGAGCTCTTACTGCAGGGGAGAACCACATGGCCTCATCTTGACAATGCTGCTATTTCACAGACTCGGGGCAGGCACCGTGACCCAACAGCACAGCTAATGAGGCTTGGCCAGCCCAGCTCAGTCTACCCTCTGCATATTAGCTGACTTCAAGGTCCCCAAGCACAAGAGGCCCAAGGTGGTGTGGAATGGTGCACAGTGCCTCTTGCACGTGGAGGTGGGACGTCTGGAGGCTCCGACCTTTTGGAGAGACATTCATGCGAGGTGTGCGGGCACAGAAGGGAGCAGAGATGGGCATTTTCCAAGCCTTCTTCACAGAAAGTTCTGCACAATGGTCCTAGAATGGACCTCCAAGCACATTTTATCAGCCCTCAGGTCCAGAGGGGTGACTTGGGTAACACAAATAAGGATCTGCCCTAGGCTTCTGGACCCCCAGGTCACTGCCTCTTCCCCAAAGCCCTTCATCTGCAGCCTCATCCAGGAGAGGATGACACCTCGATTTCACTTAGGATTTTTAACTAATAACAGACAAGAAAAACCTACACTGGATCCTTTGAATGCTTGACTGTGCAATCCCACCTGGAGGAATGTGAAAAGAGGCCACCAATCATTTGGTGACCAAGATGCAATTTCTCAGCACAAAGGAATGGTGTGAATTTCAGGCTCCACTTCAGAACAGAAGGATTCACGTTTTAGCAGGTCGGACATCACTGTCACCTTGAAATCTTACCAAGGCGATATCAGCCCATCGTCTCCAGGTGCATCGGGACTCGTCCTGCCTGTGGCTTCCCACAGTCACTCTGTCCCTTATGATGACAAAAGAGGCTGCTAAGAGCTGCAGAAACGAGGCTCTGCCTGGACTCCCTTTGGTTGGTTGGTTATTTATGCTCACGACATGGGCAGTGCCCGCTCCTGTCGGGGGTGAGGCCAGTTCTTCAGGCGGTGCTGTTCTTTTGATCAGCAGAAGTCTGGAAGAGCACAGGCTGTGGTCCCTTGTCCACAGCCAGCTGCCGCCTCTGCACACCATCTCACCAAGGAGTCTGCGGCTGTCAGGGGCTGTGCGTGCGGCTGTAGGATTTGATGAGCTCTTACTGCAGGGGAGAACCACATGGCCTCATCTTGACAATGCTGCTATTTCACAGACTCGGGGCAGGCACCGTGACCCAACAGCACAGCTAATGAGGCTTGGCCAGCCCAGCTCAGTCTACCCTCTGCATATTAGCTGACTTCAAGGTCCCCAAGCACAAGAGGCCCAAGGTGGTGTGGAATGGTGCACAGTGCCTCTTGCACGTGGAGGTGGGACGTCTGGAGGCTCCGACCTTTTGGAGAGACATTCATGCGAGGTGTGCGGGCACAGAAGGGAGCAGAGATGGGCATTTTCCAAGCCTTCTTCACAGAAAGTTCTGCACAATGGTCCTAGAATGGACCTCCAAGCACATTTTATCAGCCCTCAGGTCCAGAGGGGTGACTTGGGTAACACAAATAAGGATCTGCCCTAGGCTTCTGGACCCCCAGGTCACTGCCTCTTCCCCAAAGCCCTTCATCTGCAGCCTCATCCAGGAGAGGATGACACCTCGATTTCACTTAGGCATAAACCATAGTTGCTGTTTAGTTGCTAGGTCATATCCACCTTTTTGAGAACCCCTGGGCTGTAGCCCGCCAGGCTCCTCTTCCATGGGATTCTCCAGGGAAGAAGACTGGAGTGGGCTGCCATTTCCTCCTCCAGGAGATCTTCCTGACTCAGGGATCGAACTGGCATCTACTTGGCAGGTGGATTCTTTAAAACTGAGCCACCTGGGAAGCCCCATAAACCATACGGTCATCCTTAATTCTTCCTCCCACTTCCCTTTACCCCAACACACGCTCAGTCACTGTTCCCTAAATTGAGACCCATTCAGCTCTCCTCTGCTTCCCCACCTTCACCTTGCTGAGTGCCCATGACCTCACTGCTTGACCATGACAATAACTCTTCAGATGATCTCCCTTCCCCTCAGGATTCGCCCCGTCACTTTTCTGCCTGCTGCCCCTATAACTAGTTTCTGAAAACTCCTTTTCCTTTTTTTTTGAATAAAGGAAATGCATTAATTTACTTTGAAACAAATACACTAAGCTAGAATATAGTAACATACTCATATTGAAACTTGACAAAGTGCAGTCAAGAAGACTCACAAGTTAATAAGGAAAGCTCATTTTTAACTAGTCATATCCATCTGTCAATAAGTAATTTGCCAAAACTTCAAGAAAAGTCAGTTTAACAAGACCCTTATATGCATAGGTCTCTACATGGATCGTGTAAAGGTAGCTACAGCTCAGTCAATGTCAACAAGTTAATAGATTTTATATCAGGAGAGTCTGAAGTAATTCTTAAAGGAAATCAACCCTCAATATTCATTGGCAGGACGGATGCTGAAGCTGAAGCCCCAGTCCTTTGGCCCCCTGATGGGAAGAGCTGACTCCCTGGAAAAGACCCTGATGCTGGGAAAGGCTGAGGGCAGGAGGGGAAGGGGCGACAGAGGGTGAGATGGTTGGATGGCGTCACCGGCTCAATGGACACAAGTTTCAGTGAGCTCTGGGAGACAGTGGAAGACAGGGAAGCCTGGTGGGCTGCCGTCCATGGGGTCACAGAGTCAGACACGACTGAGCGGCGAAGTACAGCACAGCATAGCACAGTGTGCCAGCGCAGTCAAGCTCCATGTGGAAACGTAGTAGAAATGTAAAAACATGTCATGTCCAACACCAAACACCCTCCCAAATCTGTACCTCCTGGAGTCCTCTTCAGCTCAAGAATGACAACTCCATCCTTTCATTTACTCAGATCAAAAACTTTGGCATTATCTTTGACTCCGTTCAGTTACATCACATCTCCAAATCAACAGGAAAAACTCTACGGTCCACCTTCAGAAATACTTCTTGTGTCAGCACACTAGTGGCCACTCGTAAAGCTACTGCTCTCAGCCACCTTCCCCTCTCACCCAGACCACTGCCACTGCCTCCTGGCTGGTCTCGTTGCCTTCACCATCACTCCTTCTTCATCTAATCTCAACAAAGCAACACAATAAAACTCTTGAAAATGAAACAGTCCATGTTTGCCTTCCTCTCAGTTTTCTTGGATGGCTTCTCACCCTACCAGGAGTAATCCTTAAGTCACACAATGCTCCTAGAGTCCAAACCGTGGGCACTCTTAACCTCATTTCATCCCATCCTCTCCCACCTCTCCCATGCCATCTAATGACTAAAGTGCAGTCAAGAAGACTCACAAGTTAATAAGGAAAGCTCATTTTTAACTAGTCATATCCATCTGTCAATAAGTAATTTGCCAAAACTTCAAGAAAAGTCAGTTTAACAAGACCCTTATATGCATAGGTCTCTACATGGATCGTGTAAAGGTAGCTACAGCTCAGTCAATGTCAACAAGTTAATAGATTTTATATCAGGAGAGTCTGAAGTAATTCTTAAAGGAAATCAACCCTCAATATTCATTGGCAGGACGGATGCTGAAGCTGAAGCCCCAGTCCTTTGGCCCCCTGATGGGAAGAGCTGACTCCCTGGAAAAGACCCTGATGCTGGGAAAGGCTGAGGGCAGGAGGGGAAGGGGCGACAGAGGGTGAGATGGTTGGATGGCGTCACCGGCTCAATGGACACAAGTTTCAGTGAGCTCTGGGAGACAGTGGAAGACAGGGAAGCCTGGTGGGCTGCCGTCCATGGGGTCACAGAGTCAGACACGACTGAGCGGCGAAGTACAGCACAGCATAGCACAGTGTGCCAGCGCAGTCAAGCTCCATGTGGAAACGTAGTAGAAATGTAAAAACATGTCATGTCCAACACCAAACACCCTCCCAAATCTGTACCTCCTGGAGTCCTCTTCAGCTCAAGAATGACAACTCCATCCTTTCATTTACTCAGATCAAAAACTTTGGCATTATCTTTGACTCCGTTCAGTTACATCACATCTCCAAATCAACAGGAAAAACTCTACGGTCCACCTTCAGAAATACTTCTTGTGTCAGCACACTAGTGGCCACTCGTAAAGCTACTGCTCTCAGCCACCTTCCCCTCTCACCCAGACCACTGCCACTGCCTCCTGGCTGGTCTCGTTGCCTTCACCATCACTCCTTCTTCATCTAATCTCAACAAAGCAACACAATAAAACTCTTGAAAATGAAACAGTCCATGTTTGCCTTCCTCTCAGTTTTCTTGGATGGCTTCTCACCCTACCAGGAGTAATCCTTAAGTCACACAATGCTCTCTAGAGTCCTCTGTGGCATGAATCCCGTGGGCACTCTTAACCTCATTTCATCCCATCCTCTCCCACCTCTCCCCATGCCAACCACCTCCCCTTCCTGCTGCTCTTTGCGTTTTCCCAGTATATCTCTGCTTCAGGATCTTTGCACTGGCTCTGCTAGAATGGATGTGGGCGTATCTAACTGCCTCAGTTCCTTTCGGTCTTTGCTCAAACGTTCCCGCTCGTGAGATCCTTCTCCACTGCCTTATCTCCGAGTGAAACGCCCTCCGCCAGCACAGTGCCAGTGGGGCTTCCCTGGTGGCCCAGACAGTGAAGAGTCTATCGGCAGTGTGGGAGACCTGGGTTCAATTCCCAGGTCGGAAAGATCCCCTGGAGAAGGAAATGGCAACCCAGCCCAGTATTCTTGCCTGGGAAATCACACGGACAGTGGAGTCGGTGAGGTCACTGCCCATGGGGTTCACAAAGATTTATACCTAGTGTTTAATATTTGCCTTTCTCCCCTCTCTTCGCAGCCTGCTGGCCTATAAATACCATCAAGGAAGGGGGCTTTGGACTTTTAAAAAACATTTATGTATTTATTTACTTGGCTGCATTGGGTCTTAGTTGCAGCACTTGGGATCTTTGACCTTCCTTGCAGCATACTGGATCTTCATGTGCAGCACTCAGACTCTTAGTTGCAGTGTGTGGGATCTAGTTCCCTGACTAGGGATTGAACCCAGGCCCTCTGCATTGGACCACTGATTGTTTTCTTTATTTGTTTTGTTTTATTGATTTATTTTGTTTTGTTTTCTGTATTGATTTGCTATTAAAACATGAAACAATGCCTGGCACAGAGTCAGCACTCAGCAAATCACTGCTGAATGCAAGAATTAGTTATAATTAAGCCATTTCATTTTCCCCTCACAATAACCCATTTAGACACAAACCTAGCTCAAAAAACTATACGCAAGGGTCCATTTCCTCTAAGATCCTTGCAGGCAACAAGGATAAATCAGATCGTCAATACTGTCCTGTGACTTGCAGGTCTAAGGAGGTCACCTATACCAGCCTATGTATTAGAAGGGGCCTGCATGATCCTGGTAAGGAGGGCTTCTCAATCAATCAATTTATGTAGCAACGGCACTACTCACTGTGAGAAGGCAAGAGCAAGTAGAGTCCTCTGTGGCATGAATCCCGTGGGCACTCTTAACCTCATTTCATCCCATCCTCTCCCACCTCTCCCCATGCCAACCACCTCCCCTTCCTGCTGCTCTTTGCGTTTTCCCAGTATATCTCTGCTTCAGGATCTTTGCACTGGCTCTGCTAGAATGGATGTGGGCGTATCTAACTGCCTCAGTTCCTTTCGGTCTTTGCTCAAACGTTCCCGCTCGTGAGATCCTTCTCCACTGCCTTATCTCCGAGTGAAACGCCCTCCGCCAGCACAGTGCCAGTGGGGCTTCCCTGGTGGCCCAGACAGTGAAGAGTCTATCGGCAGTGTGGGAGACCTGGGTTCAATTCCCAGGTCGGAAAGATCCCTGGAGAAGGAAATGGCAACCCAGCCCAGTATTCTTGCCTGGGAAATCACACGGACAGTGGAGTCGGTGAGGTCACTGCCCATGGGGTTCACAAAGATTTATACCTAGTGTTTAATATTTGCCTTTCTCCCCTCTCTTCGCAGCCTGCTGGCCTATAAATACCATCAAGGAAGGGGGCTTTGGACTTTTAAAAAACATTTATGTATTTATTTACTTGGCTGCATTGGGTCTTAGTTGCAGCACTTGGGATCTTTGACCTTCCTTGCAGCATACTGGATCTTCATGTGCAGCACTCAGACTCTTAGTTGCAGTGTGTGGGATCTAGTTCCCTGACTAGGGATTGAACCCAGGCCCTCTGCATTGGACCACTGATTGTTTTCTTTATTTGTTTTGTTTTATTGATTTATTTTGTTTTGTTTTCTGTATTGATTTGCTATTAAAACATGAAACAATGCCTGGCACAGAGTCAGCACTCAGCAAATCACTGCTGAATGCAAGAATTAGTTATAATTAAGCCATTTCATTTTCCCCTCACAATAACCCATTTAGACACAAACCTAGCTCAAAAAACTATACGCAAGGGTCCATTTCCTCTAAGATCCTTGCAGGCAACAAGGATAAATCAGATCGTCAATACTGTCCTGTGACTTGCAGGTCTAAGGAGGTCACCTATACCAGCCTATGTATTAGAAGGGGCCTGCATGATCCTGGTAAGGAGGGCTTCTCAATCAATCAATTTATGTAGCAACGGCACTACTCACTGTGAGAAGGCAAGAGAAGTTAATCCAAGGTCCCTGCTCAAAAGGCAACACTTAGCCACATAAAACAATAAGCAGACAACACCAGGCAGTATATCATCAGGCGCTAAATTGGGTGTTATTGAATCTAAGTGTTGTTAGAGTTCAGAAAGGGGAGAAATCAATGTGCTCTGAAGCTGCGCCCAGAGCTCTGGGCCCTCGCTGTGCACAGTCCTTGAGGGCAGGGGCTCCGTCATCTTTTTATTGTCCTTCTGTTTCTTTTTCTTTTCTTTCCCCTTTCTTGTCTGCTTGCCTGCCTCCTTTCCTCCTTTATCTTCCTTTTGATAGACCCAGCACAGTGATGTGCTTGTAACAGATACATAACAACTGCTTTCTTTATATTTTCCCTACCTTCCCTCCAAAAGGATTCACAGTGGCTTATAGACAAATACACTAAATAAATAAGCATGCTTACAAAGAAGACAACAGAGAAAAAGCAAACCAAGGGAATGTCATAAAGAGGGACCAAGAAATGAGGAAAATGCTCTTTTACAGTACAAGCCATAAAGGACCATGACTTCTCGATAAATGAGCCACAGATTGGGCTGCTAGTTTTCACACGGACTCTTTGAAGAGGACAATCTAATTATTATACAAATAACACTGTCCTATGACCCAAAAAATAGACCAAATTGTTCAGCAGATACTAAACTATTCCAGACTCTTAAGAAATACTGTGCATTTCTCCTAGAGTCCACCCCAACAGACATGCTGCAATGTAATAAACAGTATCCTCAAGGAGCATCCTTGTGCGGACTCAACCATGAGTTGCCACAGGGCTTTTTATTACGCTTATATTTCCAACTGTTTGAGAGTATTCCTATTTTGAAATTCCCATTTGAAATTTCTGTTCAATTTAAGGGTCATGGACAAACCGTACATTTAACTATGGCCTATGGCTATAAATTTGACACGGCAGATGCAATCCTGTGACTTGCAGGTCTAAGGAGGTCACCTATACCAGCCTATGTATTAGAAGGGGCCTGCATGATCCTGGTAAGGAGGGCTTCTCAATCAATCAATTTATGTAGCAACGGCACTACTCACTGTGAGAAGGCAAGAGAAGTTAATCCAAGGTCCCTGCTCAAAAGGCAACACTTAGCCACATAAAACAATAAGCAGACAACACCAGGCAGTATATCATCAGGCGCTAAATTGGGTGTTATTGAATCTAAGTGTTGTTAGAGTTCAGAAAGGGGAGAAATCAATGTGCTCTGAAGCTGCGCCCAGAGCTCTGGGCCCTCGCTGTGCACAGTCCTTGAGGGCAGGGGCTCCGTCATCTTTTTATTGTCCTTCTGTTTCTTTTTCTTTTCTTTCCCTTGCTTGTCTGCTTGCCTGCCTCCTTTCCTCCTTTATCTTCCTTTTGATAGACCCAGCACAGTGATGTGCTTGTAACAGATACATAACAACTGCTTTCTTTATATTTTCCCTACCTTCCCTCCAAAAGGATTCACAGTGGCTTATAGACAAATACACTAAATAAATAAGCATGCTTACAAAGAAGACAACAGAGAAAAAGCAAACCAAGGGAATGTCATAAAGAGGGACCAAGAAATGAGGAAAATGCTCTTTTACAGTACAAGCCATAAAGGACCATGACTTCTCGATAAATGAGCCACAGATTGGGCTGCTAGTTTTCACACGGACTCTTTGAAGAGGACAATCTAATTATTATACAAATAACACTGTCCTATGACCCAAAAAATAGACCAAATTGTTCAGCAGATACTAAACTATTCCAGACTCTTAAGAAATACTGTGCATTTCTCCTAGAGTCCACGCGCAACAGACATGCTGCAATGTAATAAACAGTATCCTCAAGGAGCATCCTTGTGCGGACTCAACCATGAGTTGCCACAGGGCTTTTTATTACGCTTATATTTCCAACTGTTTGAGAGTATTCCTATTTTGAAATTCCCATTTGAAATTTCTGTTCAATTTAAGGGTCATGGACAAACCGTACATTTAACTATGGCCTATGGCTATAAATTTGACACGGCAGAATGAAACAGGGCAAATTTAAGATGAGGACTGCTTTTAAAACTTCATACTTTATAAACACCCTGTACCTGCGTGCACACATGCACACACACACACACACACACACACACAGTCTCCAACCAAACTAGAAATAATCTTATCATCTCTTGTACACACTACCTTTTACATTTACCACTGTTTGTACTTTCTTGTTTTCTCCTACTAGATTTTAAGGTCATCAAATCCAAACGTGAAACAGCACCTTATTTATGTATCTTTATATCTCTCACAGCAACTGGCATCATGCCTTGCTATAAATGAATATATATTTTTATTCAATAGATATTTATTCCTTTTCTACTAGGTGCGAGTCACTTTTTTTCACAATGAACAAAATTTGAAATGTCTTACCTTCAGTGGGAGTTACAGTGAAGGCAGAGATTGAAAAGGAGAGACAAGAACAACAGTCAATTAGTAAATTGCATAGTATACAGGAAAGTACAATTTGTTCTGTAAAAAATAAATAATGGAGTAGGACAAGAGGGATTGCAGTGTGTGTGTGTGTGTGTGTTTGTGAGTGTGTGTGCTTACATGTGTGTAGATGTACCTGGTAGTATTAACTAGAGTAGTCAGGGTGGATCTCATTAAGAAGACGAGACGTAAGCATAGAGCTAAAGAAGATAAGAAAACTAGCTAGCCAGTTATCTGGGGGAATAATATTTTTGACAGGGGAAACAATCAACATTCCCAAACAGTATATATATATATGACTGAATAAATATGGATCCACTGAATGTACATATATATATATATATATTTGGTATGACCTAACAAAGAATCTGCCTACAATTCAGGAGACATAGGTGACGTAGATCCAGTCCTTGGATGGGGAAGATCCCCTGGAGGAGAAAGTGGCAGCCCACTCCAGTACTCTTGGTTAGAAAATGATTAACCAAACTCTTCAGTAAGAACTATATATTCATTTTGTGAGTGTGTGTGTGTGTGTGTGTGTCTGTTTGCTCAGTCACTCAGTTGTGTCTGACTCTTTGTGACTCCATGGACTGTAGCTCACCAGGCTCCTCTGTCCACAGAATTTCCCAAGCAAGAATGCTGGAGTGGGTTGCCACTCTCTCTTGCAGAGGATCTTCCCAACCCAGAGATCAAACCCATGTCTCTTTTGTTGGCAGTCAGTCTTTACCACCGGCGCCACCTGGGAAGCCCATTATCCCATTTATTTATAAAATTACATAAAACAAACCACATATATTCTACAGGGGACTTCTGTATATTCTTTATGTTAGAGATGTTCTGATACAGAGTTTAATTTTTTTTTATCACTAAGGATTCATAGAAAACTTTATCAATATATACTTGAGAGAAAATCTCTATCCTGTAAAACTTTTGGTTCTTGCATTTCCTTCTGACATTTCTGTGATCTATTTGATTTGACTTATGTTGGTCTAAATCTCTATGTTTAATTTTTAAATCAGATTTCCTTATGCTAAATGTGGACATCTTTTAGCCTCTGTCTGTAATTGCTCAATACTTGGATAGTAAACGATAGAAAGAAATAATGTGTTTGGAATACGTTATACAAAGATGATGACCTATTTCATTTTGGTTCATTTTCTACTTGTATAATTTTCTATGTCTCCACATTTATATATACCCTCTTGCCTGTTTCTTCTGGTCTCTAACCCTGCAAAATTCACTCAGAATCACTCAGAATCATGGATTAGGGGTGGAAACAGTCTTATAAGCCTGTTGTTGCTCAGTCACTGAGTTGTGACTGACCTTTGGCACCCCATGGGCTGCATGCCGTAGGCCAGGATCCTCTGTCCTCCACCATCTCCTGGAGTTCGCTTAAATTCACATCCACTGAGTCAGTAATGCCACCCAACCATCTCGCCCTCTGCCACCTCCTTCTCCTTTTGCCTTCAGTCTTTCCCAACATCACGGTCTTTTCCAGGGAGTCAGCTCTTGGCATCAGGTGCCCAAGTACTAGAGCTTCAGCTTCAGCATCAGTTCTTCCAATGAGTATTCAAGACTGATTTCCTTTAGGATTGCCTAGTTTGATCTCCTTGCTGTCCAAGGGACTCTCAAGAGCCTTCTCCAGCACCACAGTTCAAAAGCATCACTTCTGTGGGTGGTCAGCCTTCTTTATAGTCCCACTCTTACATCCATACATGACTACTGGAAAAACCGTAACTGACTCTATGAACCTGTCTCACCAGGCTCCTCTGTCCACAGAATTTCCCAAGCAAGAATGCTGGAGTGGGTTGCCACTCTCTCTTGCAGAGGATCTTCCCAACCCAGAGATCAAACCCATGTCTCTTTTGTTGGCAGTCAGTCTTTACCACCGCGCCACCTGGGAAGCCCATTATCCCATTTATTTATAAAATTACATAAAACAAACCACATATATTCTACAGGGGACTTCTGTATATTCTTTATGTTAGAGATGTTCTGATACAGAGTTTAATTTTTTTTTATCACTAAGGATTCATAGAAAACTTTATCAATATATACTTGAGAGAAAATCTCTATCCTGTAAAACTTTTGGTTCTTGCATTTCCTTCTGACATTTCTGTGATCTATTTGATTTGACTTATGTTGGTCTAAATCTCTATGTTTAATTTTTAAATCAGATTTCCTTATGCTAAATGTGGACATCTTTTAGCCTCTGTCTGTAATTGCTCAATACTTGGATAGTAAACGATAGAAAGAAATAATGTGTTTGGAATACGTTATACAAAGATGATGACCTATTTCATTTTGGTTCATTTTCTACTTGTATAATTTTCTATGTCTCCACATTTATATATACCCTCTTGCCTGTTTCTTCTGGTCTCTAACCCTGCAAAATTCACTCAGAATCACTCAGAATCATGGATTAGGGGTGGAAACAGTCTTATAAGCCTGTTGTTGCTCAGTCACTGAGTTGTGACTGACCTTTGGCACCCCATGGGCTGCATGCCGTAGGCCAGGATCCTCTGTCCTCCACCATCTCCTGGAGTTCGCTTAAATTCACATCCACTGAGTCAGTAATGCCACCCAACCATCTCGCCCTCTGCCACCTCCTTCTCCTTTTGCCTTCAGTCTTTCCCAACATCACGGTCTTTTCCAGGGAGTCAGCTCTTGGCATCAGGTGCCCAAGTACTAGAGCTTCAGCTTCAGCATCAGTTCTTCCAATGAGTATTCAAGACTGATTTCCTTTAGGATTGCCTAGTTTGATCTCCTTGCTGTCCAAGGGACTCTCAAGAGCCTTCTCCAGCACCACAGTTCAAAAGCATCACTTCTGTGGGTGGTCAGCCTTCTTTATAGTCCCACTCTTACATCCATACATGACTACTGGAAAAACCGTAACTGACTCTATGAACCTGTCTTGGCAAAGTGCTGTCTCTGCTTTTTAACACACTATCTTAAGTTTGTCACAGTTTTACTTCCAAGGAGCAAGTGTGTTTTAATTTCATGGCTGCCGTAACCATTTGCGGTGATTTACAAAGAATAAATTTCAGGTAGGAGATAAGACTCATTCAATGGATAAAAACATGTTTTTAGACTCTGGTAGAGTTCAAGATTCCCCTCCATTTGTGTTTTTCAAATGGGCTACAGTTATACTTTTAGGTTGAAATGACTTTAAAATGTTGGGCACAACCAAGACTATTAGAATAATGCAGCTTTGGAAGTGCTGAAAGAGCTGTTAGTTCTGGGAGGCTACCCAAGTTTCAGCTGCTGGAGAACGGCCCCTGGAATGGAAGCCCTGGAGGCCAAGAATGAAATACACAAAAAAGAAACAGGATCAAAGAGAACTTGCTTCACTTACAGTGAAACTATAAGGTAATTGTGTAAAGTAATTTAAATTTCCTTTATGTGTTGTAATCAAACTATGAAGACTGACTTTTTCTTTCTGAGTTCATTTAGGCCACTGTATAGTATTAGAAAATCATTCATTTTAGTGAGATTTTCTAACTAGATAACAGAGTTGAAAAGCATATCATTTTGAGTTTCAAGAAATATTCCTAGGATTTCATGGTGTATGTTAAAGCTGTTTGTGTTTAATCTCACTTTTTCTTGTTTTCTTATGCTTGCCAACTACTTATCAGAAAAGTTTTAAAAGGCTCTTGGATTTTTATTTAAATTTCTATTGCTTTTTCAATGTCTAATTCATTACTTAGTGACTAAGCAATTACAACAAAATTCCTGCTCCATCATTGTTTACAATTTTGGACATTTTTATTGTTTTTAGTTATTTTTTCTGATTTCCTAATTCTTGAATATTTAATTTAAAAAAATTATTCTTTAATTTACTAAAAACCGTGAAATTTGAATTTACCTTTATTATGTGGCAATTCAAAAATATGAACAGAAAATGCCTCTTTTAGGAGTTTGTGGTTTTCTTTGTGATCTAGGGTATAATGAATTTTTTATAAACATGTCAAGGATACTTGGAAAAAACATATACTGTCTCAAGTCACACATTTTTATATTCATCTACAAAATTAACCTTACTTGTTACATTATTCAGTCCTCTCTCCCTCCATTTGTTCTAGTCAATTTAATCTAGTAAAGACTGAGAGCTATGCTAAAATATGCCTTTTGTGTGATACAATTATTCATGAATTCCAAAGTCATTTTTTATTGGAATATAGTTGATTTACAATGTTGTGTTATTTTCAGGTATACAGCAAAGTGAATCAATTACAGATAGATAGATATGTGTATAAATACATATCTATCTATACATATCCATTCTTTTTCAGATTTTTTCCCCAAATAAGTTATTTAAAATACTGAGTAGAGTTTTTAGTTCTGGGAGGCTACCCAAGTTTCAGCTGCTGGAGAACGGCCCCTGGAATGGAAGCCCTGGAGGCCAAGAATGAAATACACAAAAAAGAAACAGGATCAAAGAGAACTTGCTTCACTTACAGTGAAACTATAAGGTAATTGTGTAAAGTAATTTAAATTTCCTTTATGTGTTGTAATCAAACTATGAAGACTGACTTTTTCTTTCTGAGTTCATTTAGGCCACTGTATAGTATTAGAAAATCATTCATTTTAGTGAGATTTTCTAACTAGATAACAGAGTTGAAAAGCATATCATTTTGAGTTTCAAGAAATATTCCTAGGATTTCATGGTGTATGTTAAAGCTGTTTGTGTTTAATCTCACTTTTTCTTGTTTTCTTATGCTTGCCAACTACTTATCAGAAAAGTTTTAAAAGGCTCTTGGATTTTTATTTAAATTTCTATTGCTTTTTCAATGTCTAATTCATTACTTAGTGACTAAGCAATTACAACAAAATTCCTGCTCCATCATTGTTTACAATTTTGGACATTTTTATTGTTTTTAGTTATTTTTTCTGATTTCCTAATTCTTGAATATTTAATTTAAAAAAATTATTCTTTAATTTACTAAAAACCGTGAAATTTGAATTTACCTTTATTATGTGGCAATTCAAAAATATGAACAGAAAATGCCTCTTTTAGGAGTTTGTGGTTTTCTTTGTGATCTAGGGTATAATGAATTTTTTATAAACATGTCAAGGATACTTGGAAAAAACATATACTGTCTCAAGTCACACATTTTTATATTCATCTACAAAATTAACCTTACTTGTTACATTATTCAGTCCTCTCTCCCTCCATTTGTTCTAGTCAATTTAATCTAGTAAAGACTGAGAGCTATGCTAAAATATGCCTTTTGTGTGATACAATTATTCATGAATTCCAAAGTCATTTTTTATTGGAATATAGTTGATTTACAATGTTGTGTTATTTTCAGGTATACAGCAAAGTGAATCAATTACAGATAGATAGATATGTGTATAAATACATATCTATCTATACATATCCATTCTTTTTCAGATTTTTTCCCCAAATAAGTTATTTAAAATACTGAGTAGAGTTCCTTGTGCTGTATAGTAGATCTTTGTTAATTATCTATTTTATAAATCGCAGTGTATATATGGTAATCCCAATTTCCTGCTTGATCACTTCCCTCCTAATTTATCACATTTTCCCTTCGGCAACCATAAGCTAATTTCAAGATCTGTCTCTTTCTGTTTTGTAAATAAGCTCATTTGTATCATTTTTATTGGAGTCCACATGTGATATCATATTATACTTATCTTTAATTTACTTTAATTAGAATAATTATAACATAAATAGTAATGAATAATATATCTTTGTTATGAAAAATGACCTCATTCCCCTTTGAACTTCTTTTTGTCTTGAAAACATTTTTTCCTCATCTGTTTTTACTTGATAAATCACTATACATCCTTTTGCTTTTAAAGTTTTATGTAATTTCTTGTGGTTTTATGAGTTATCGGTAGATTATTGGGCTCTACAGTTGTTTTTCTGTGGTGTTTTAACACAATCTATAAACAATATAACAACAAAACTCCTGCTCTATCATTATTTACAATTTCTTGTATGTTAATGTAGATATTTAACATTGCTGCATTTTTTATAGAATATTTTTATTTTGAAATAATTTGTAAAGATAGTAGATTCCCATCTCCTCTACTCAGTTTCTTACATTAGTATAGTACATAACTAATGAACTGATTTTTTTTATTATTAAAGTTCAGTTTTTTTTCAGATTTCCTTAGATTTTATTGTTGTTCACTTGCTAAGTCATATCTGACTCTTTTGTAACCCCATTGACTGTAATTTGCCAGGCTTCTCTGTCCATGGGATTTTCCAGGCAAGAACACTGGAGTGGGTTACCATTTCCTTCTCCAGGAGATCTTCCTGACCCAGGAATTGAACCTGCATTTCCTGCATTGGCAAGTGAATTATTTACCACTGAGCCACCTGGGAAGCCCTAAAGATAGTTCTAAGAGTTTAAAACAAGTCTAGAGCAAATAAAGAAATAAAATAAGTCAATTGCACTGGTATTATTTCAAACTGCAGTATATAATATATATTCACTTTATGTTTTTCATTTTATATGTATATAAAGTGCTTATATATCAGCCATAAATATATAATTGCCATTTAAATTATTAAAGTGAATTTGATTAGTTTTGTAGTCATAGTTTAATCTTTTAAGAAAAATTAAGTTTCTAAGTCTTGCTTTTAAAAAAAAAAAAGATACTCCAAACTCATCTTGTGTATTTCATGCCCTAACCTTAAAATCAACCATTTCTCAAAGACCCCTGCTTTTTCTTACTGAAGCAAGAAATAAAAATCCAAGAACTGGATTCTAGATCCTCTAATCAGACAAGAAAGGAAATATATGTCATTTATTGATTTTTAACTTAAATTCTGAAACAATTACAGATTCACCAGAAGTTGCAAAAATAATATGTACAGTCCCTTTAATTCTCTGCCCAGCTTGCTTCACCCTCTAAAACTCCTGACATCTAGAATTTTTTAAGAGAACGTTTTGGTGTGATGTTTAAGAATTCGCCCAGTCTTAACTCGTGAAGACTGTCTCCTATTTTATTCTAATAGTTTTATGGTTTTATGTCTTACATATAAATCTGTGACTGTTGATATTTATTTTGAAAACTGATATATTTTACTATTGACTGTCATCTTACTTTGTACTTTATTTAAGGATTATTTTTTATCTTTTTTTCTCCTTTTATTCTCCTCCTATAATTTTAGCTAATACACACATTATATTTAGGCTATAGTATTTCAATCTGAAATAATTGACTGCATTTTTCTGATTATTAATAAAGAAACTAACTCTAGTAACTGCTTTATTTAAAATTTAGCCTGCTCCTATTTTTCTTTCCTCACAAAATTATTTTCTTCCCTTGTAGGAATATAATTTTTGACATTTGCATTATATTTTATAACTATGACAATTAATTAGATAATTCTATATTTACTTAGTTTTATTGATCATTAGTAATTCTATTTTAAACAACTATCATTCTAATTGTTTCATTTATTTCCATCATTATTATTCATTCTCTCCTTAATTCTTTGAGTAATTTTAACCATAAGAGATAAATTGGTGGTTAAATCTCTGAACCACATCTAAAAATAACTTTTTTTGACTCTCACCTGGGAATGCTAACTCTTGTGGGTATGAGATTCTTAGGGCTTCAGTTTTTCTTTTGCTTTGTTCTTGATTTTAATATTCTGGAGACATCCTAGGATTTTTTTTTGATACATACTGACGTGGAGGAGAAAACTGAGGATATGTGAAGAGTGTTGAATAAGAAATCTTAAGTCAATAAGAGCTAAGGGGCCTGAAAGGAAAGGAAACAGCAAATTCCAGGAAAGAAAACTAAATCAATAATTAAATGTTGCCCCAAAGGTCAAGTAGGTTGATCACTGAGAAAAGTTATTGGATTTGCAATTAGAAAATAATTTTAACCTTTAAAAGAACAATTTCAGAGACATGCTGAAGAAGAAGCCTATTTCTGAGCTCTGGGAAGAACTTCAGAGATCATCTTGCTTAAAGTCTGCTGTTAATCCTTAGGAGGTCTGGGAAATGACTCGTCCCAGGTCACTGACAGACACCAGAGCTGGACTCCCGCTTTGGGGCTGTCTGTATCTATAACAAGACCTGGAATGAAGGAACGAAGCCTATAGAAAATAAGCAGATGGAATGAAGGTGGGAAGCAGGGGGAGGACGGAAGCAGAGACAAAGAGCTGCTGAAAGGGGTGAATCCAATGGACGTGGACCTATGGAGGAGGTGGGTAAAGCGAAATGAGAAGGAGCTCCTCTGACAATGGGATTTCCCAGGCAAGAATATTGGAATAGGTTGCCATTTCTTTCTCCAATTCCATTGATATGTCCTGCTTAATTTTCCCATTTAGTGTCCCACTTACTTTTTTATAACATTTTAAATCCCACAGACAGTAGAAAAGCTATACTCTCTCCCCCCATCACACACATAACCATCAATAACGGTGAAGCATGAAAGCACATCAGACCGAAGGCATGTGGCTCTTATCAGTGCAGGGCCTTTGACAGTGATGGATTCTGGTGCTGTCCTCTGGGCCACAGAGGGACAGGGGTCCGTGATCTTCCTGGCTGAACCCCCAGTAACGCCTGTGCTGAGCTTCCCTAAGCCAGCTAGTAAGCAAACTGGGGCCGCTAGCCATTAACATGTCTCAGTCTTTTGCAGTGTACTGCAATTTATCCCTGTCATTTAGACCCAGGCCGTGGTCTTAAGGTTATTTCTAAGATCTTATTACATTTTTTATTCATAGAGGAGTAAGATTTAGGTATCGAAGATCAATAGTAGCCTCCATCACGCTTACATTATTAATAAGAAAGATGTTGTATGAAGACAGACTGGGGTATTGGATTTGCTCAGCAGCTGGACTCATTCCAGACAGGTAAGACACTCCGCTTGCATTTCACTCTGTCTCTTCCCTCCTCCAGCCCCTGTGTACCAGTCGTCCCTCTGGGAGTGTGGTCTTTGGCACTAAAATGTCATTTTACACCTGCTTTGGTCCAGCCAGACATCAAGGAAGGGAAGAAGTCTCATTATTGGAAACAGTCTTGAGAAGCACAGAGGTCAAGGGGGTTTCTTTGCCTGGGAGATCCTTTAAGCTGTTAATCCTTAGGAGGTCTGGGAAATGACTCGTCCCAGGTCACTGACAGACACCAGAGCTGGACTCCCGCTTTGGGGCTGTCTGTATCTATAACAAGACCTGGAATGAAGGAACGAAGCCTATAGAAAATAAGCAGATGGAATGAAGGTGGGAAGCAGGGGGAGGACGGAAGCAGAGACAAAGAGCTGCTGAAAGGGGTGAATCCAATGGACGTGGACCTATGGAGGAGGTGGGTAAAGCGAAATGAGAAGGAGCTCCTCTGACAATGGGATTTCCCAGGCAAGAATATTGGAATAGGTTGCCATTTCTTTCTCCAATTCCATTGATATGTCCTGCTTAATTTTCCCATTTAGTGTCCCACTTACTTTTTTATAACATTTTAAATCCCACAGACAGTAGAAAAGCTATACTCTCTCCCCCCATCACACACATAACCATCAATAACGGTGAAGCATGAAAGCACATCAGACCGAAGGCATGTGGCTCTTATCAGTGCAGGGCCTTTGACAGTGATGGATTCTGGTGCTGTCCTCTGGGCCACAGAGGACAGGGGTCCGTGATCTTCCTGGCTGAACCCCCAGTAACGCCTGTGCTGAGCTTCCCTAAGCCAGCTAGTAAGCAAACTGGGGCCGCTAGCCATTAACATGTCTCAGTCTTTTGCAGTGTACTGCAATTTATCCCTGTCATTTAGACCCAGGCCGTGGTCTTAAGGTTATTTCTAAGATCTTATTACATTTTTTATTCATAGAGGAGTAAGATTTAGGTATCGAAGATCAATAGTAGCCTCCATCACGCTTACATTATTAATAAGAAAGATGTTGTATGAAGACAGACTGGGGTATTGGATTTGCTCAGCAGCTGGACTCATTCCAGACAGGTAAGACACTCCGCTTGCATTTCACTCTGTCTCTTCCCTCCTCCAGCCCCTGTGTACCAGTCGTCCCTCTGGGAGTGTGGTCTTTGGCACTAAAATGTCATTTTACACCTGCTTTGGTCCAGCCAGACATCAAGGAAGGGAAGAAGTCTCATTATTGGAAACAGTCTTGAGAAGCAAAGAGGTCAAGGGTTTCTTCGTGCCCTGGGTTCCTGGTGCAGGCTGCCTTGGCTCTGTCAACATCAACACCCTCACAAGAACAGTAACACTAGGCGAATGCTTCTCCATTTGCAAAACCCTTTTTCCCATACTTTACTCCTGCCCCCGTTTCTAATGGATTGGCAGCACTCAGGCAGCCAAGCTAGTACAAACAGTGTACGTTCTCTCCCTTTATCTCCACTGTCTGTCTTCACCTGCCTTCCCTCTGTCATATCTGCACCCTCGCCCCGCATCAGGCCACAGCTTTCTCTGGTCCTCACTGTGGTCAGGCAAGAATACCTTGCATTTCTACTTCCTAACTGGCTTTCCAGACTGATTGGACCAGGACCCAAATATGTTGCTATAATAAGCCTTAGTGGCTTGATACTTTAAAGACAAAATCAAATGCCTCAGTATGGTTCAAAGGTTCTTCCCAATTTCTGCAGATTCCCCACCTTTTCTCTCAATATCATATCTTAATATCTAGTCACAACAAACAGTTTGCTGTTGCCAAACGATGCCTTGTTATTTTATATCTGGGGACCCTTAACTTTTTGCTTCTTCCCCTGCTGACCATGTAGCCCATAAAGTTATGGCTTTCCCAGTAGCCACGTACGGATGTGAAAGCTGGACCATAAAGAAGGCTGAGCACCAAAAAAATTGATGCTTTCAAATGGTGGTGTTGGAGAAGATTCTTGAGAGTTCCTTGGACTGAAAGAAGATCAAACCAGACAATCCTAAAGGAAATCAACCCTGAATATTCATTGGAAGGACTGATTCTGAAGCTCCAATACTTGAGCACCTGATGTGAAGAGCTGACTCATTGGCAAAGACCCTGATGCTGGGAAAGAGTGAGGGTGCGACAGAGAACGAAATGGTTGGAGGCCTCACCTCCTCAACGGGCATGAACTTGAGAAAACTCCAGGAGACAGAGGAGAAGTGCTGCAGTCCATGGGGTCACAAAAAGTCAGACACGACTCAGTGGCTGAACAGCTGCTGGCCATATCCTCTCACCGGCCATCCCTCTCTCCCTGTCCACCTGGAAAGCACCTCCTCACCTTCAAGAGTCAGCCTATGGCTACTTTTCCCTCGAATTCTTTCCTGTCTTCACAACTTCTTCCCGCTACCCCCAGGTAGAATGATGCGTCTCTTTTTTATAAACCCAGCAAGATTTCTATTACCATGCTGCAAACATTTATGACATACAACATTTAATTATTTATGACATATTTCTGTCTACAGAATAATATGTTAATTTTCTTTGTATCCCTAGAAATAGTAATGATATAGTCAATATTTATCGAACACTATGTCTCAGGTATTGTTTCTCCCAATACATTAATCTTTACATGCATTAGCTTGACTAACACTCACAACAACCCTAGAAGGTAGGTATTATATTGGCCTGATTTTAAAGATGAGGAAGCAGATGTACAGAGTGTTTACACACCTTGGTTCAAGGTCACACAAACACTTAGTGGCAGAGACAGGCTTTGGACCCATTTGGTCTGTCCCCAAAGTCTGTAAGTTTAAGCGCTACATTTTATTGCCAATGCCAAGCATATAACAGGCACATAATGAGTGCATACTGGATGAATGAACATGATTAGATGCTTGGGAATGAATGAGGTAGACACCAAAACCTATGAAAGGCAAACAAACCTATGGGCTAAGCAGTGTCTCAAAATCTACTAGGTTGACCAAAATATTTGTTCAGGTTTTTAGCCAACCCAGTATCAGGAGCGTTAACCTGGGCTAGGGAATTGCCAAGATCAAAGCCCATGGACATATCCTGAGATCCAAACCAGGAATTTGGCAGGAAGGCAAAAGCATGGGTTCTGGGACAAGCTCACTGCAGACCAGATGACCTCATGGGGTCCAGAGCTAGTCCCACAGCAGCTCCCTTGAAGACTGGGACCTGACTCTGATGGCCTCAGGGGCGGCCACCTGGCCACATGCCTGAGCAGCTACAAGTCCCCAGAGAGCCTGCTCCCTGCCTGTGCAGATTCCAATGATGGGAACCCAAGCTCTCCATAGACTGTGAGCCCAGGAGGTCGAGGGTTTGCAGGCAAATCTCAAGTGACCTGAATGAAAACTCACCGGCCATCCCCCCCTCTCCCTGTCCACCTGGAAAGCACCTCCTCACCTTCAAGAGTCAGCCTATGGCTACTTTTCCCTCGAATTCTTTCCTGTCTTCACAACTTCTTCCCGCTACCCCCAGGTAGAATGATGCGTCTCTTTTTTATAAACCCAGCAAGATTTCTATTACCATGCTGCAAACATTTATGACATACAACATTTAATTATTTATGACATATTTCTGTCTACAGAATAATATGTTAATTTTCTTTGTATCCCTAGAAATAGTAATGATATAGTCAATATTTATCGAACACTATGTCTCAGGTATTGTTTCTCCCAATACATTAATCTTTACATGCATTAGCTTGACTAACACTCACAACAACCCTAGAAGGTAGGTATTATATTGGCCTGATTTTAAAGATGAGGAAGCAGATGTACAGAGTGTTTACACACCTTGGTTCAAGGTCACACAAACACTTAGTGGCAGAGACAGGCTTTGGACCCATTTGGTCTGTCCCCAAAGTCTGTAAGTTTAAGCGCTACATTTTATTGCCAATGCCAAGCATATAACAGGCACATAATGAGTGCATACTGGATGAATGAACATGATTAGATGCTTGGGAATGAATGAGGTAGACACCAAAACCTATGAAAGGCAAACAAACCTATGGGCTAAGCAGTGTCTCAAAATCTACTAGGTTGACCAAAATATTTGTTCAGGTTTTTAGCCAACCCAGTATCAGGAGCGTTAACCTGGGCTAGGGAATTGCCAAGATCAAAGCCCATGGACATATCCTGAGATCCAAACCAGGAATTTGGCAGGAAGGCAAAAGCATGGGTTCTGGGACAAGCTCACTGCAGACCAGATGACCTCATGGGGTCCAGAGCTAGTCCCACAGCAGCTCCCTTGAAGACTGGGACCTGACTCTGATGGCCTCAGGGGCGGCCACCTGGCCACATGCCTGAGCAGCTACAAGTCCCCAGAGAGCCTGCTCCCTGCCTGTGCAGATTCCAATGATGGGAACCCAAGCTCTCCATAGACTGTGAGCCCAGGAGGTCGGGGAGGAGTTCTTGCGTGACTTGGAACATTTTAAGTCCAGCAAATGGTGCCTGTTCAATACCAACTAAGAGTCGTCAAGTGACCTGAATGAAAACAACAAAAACAAATATGAGACAGAGATGAAGCCATCACATTTCCTCCACGGAGCCTATCACAGCACTAGACGCACAGATGTACTAGGAATCATAATTCCTACATATAGTAGTTTTAGTGTTTATCTTCCTCCTCCACTATACCTGTAGGTAAACTTCTGTGTATGTTATAATCCCCTTCTCTCTTCCTGAAAATGAACAGAGTCCAAAAGCAGTGAGAATCTAACAGCTCTGGGGCTATCCAAGGTCAACCTTGAGCAACACTTTCTGGCTCCAACACAACTTACTCTGGCTCCTGTGCCACTGCTTTCTGTTGGGGGGATGTTGACAGTCACCTTAACGGAGGAACCACAAACAAGAGCCAACAGCAAGCAAAGGCTGGACAGATGCATAAGAGTAGCCTGGGGAAGGTGGGGTCACCTTCCTTCTCACTGGGGTTGAGCTAACGCCATTTGTTCCTCTGCGCCTGCCCAAGTCTGGACAGATTAAGCCCTGGCACTTTCTCCACTCCTTTCCCACCCTCTCTGCCTTCTGAATGCCAACCCATGGGCAGCCCAGACACTTTCTCACAGTATAATCAGCATCAATAGTTCAAGCTAATCGCCATAATTAATACAGAGACAAGGCTATGACTGGGGGAATTATAAATGGGCATAATCGAATGTGACTGAGTCTAGAGCACCCTCTATTCAGGAAAGTTGGAGGGGAACAAGCCAACACACCCTCTATTCCTTTCATTTCTCCTAACCAGTCCCCACCACCACCACCTTGGCCCCCTGTCAGGCAGCATGAATACAAGAAACGTCAGTCTCATCAAATCAGAGTCTACCCACAGTGCAGGCAGTGACCTCCCCAGTGAATTACTGTTATTAGATTTAATTACACAATAATAGCTACACAACGGCCAAGCGCCCTCAACGTCCCCCTAGACACCCCCATACCTACAGTGACAATGTCCCAAGAATGGAACATTTTCCCTCTGTTCTTGTTTCCCTTCTTCCCCAAATTACAGCCTTTTTTTTAAAAAATTTTCTCTTTATTGTTCTTATTTTCTCCATTTCTCTTTTTCCCATCACCCTCCCTCTTCTCCTTTCTCCTCTCCATCTCTTTTCACTCCCTTTCTCTCTTCCCTCCTTTTACTTTCTCTCTCCTCCTTCTCCATTCTCATTTCTTTATGCGTAAAGACCAGGCTTCTAGTTTTTACTCCTATCGCCCTTTATTCACTCATCCAAGAGAAAACTGGGGTGCTGGCGTCCTCATCGGGGGCTTTCTTTCTCTCTGGTACCACTTTTGCAAAAGCGTTCATGGTTTCACTCTAACATGACATCACCAAGTCTTCATGATGATCCTTCCTTCCTTCTTCCTTTCCTCCCTCCTTCCCTCTCTCTGTCTCTTCATTCTCCCCACCCTTTTCCCTTTCAACAAATCCCTAAGTTACCCCAGGCACATCTAGATATGGAAATAGAAACCTATGAAATGAGAGCAGATCTACGTCACCTCTGAACTTCCTCTCTCTTTGCTAAATTGGCTTCTTTTCCAACTAGAGTATTCAGTAAGTGGTTCTGACATCATGGGTTGCCTTTACATGTTGAAGTCTTTTTTCTCCTTTTTACCTTATTTCGTAGATGGAAATTGTCAACAAGCTATGCTACAGTATTTTTTTCCATTTGGAATCCTCCTAATATTCTGACCTTCTTCAGCCTCACTTCCACCAAATAAACTTATCTCTAATCCATGAATAATATTCTGTTGGGGCCCAAGTCCCACATTTGCCTGATGGCCACGGCCAGCAGCTGAGTCTAGACTCTTAACAGGTAAGACATTTTCTGTGCCCAATGAGCATGAGCTAAATTAGACACATTTTTTGGTACTCTTATTTTGAAGAAAAATCCATAAAATGTAGCTGTATTAATAATTATACAAAGCCGAATGCCACAACCTTAAATGCAATCTATTCCAGTCTATTGCAATAACAGAGACCATGTGGATTATAATCTGGCTCTGTCTTTGGACCCATCCCCAGACAGGCCCTGAGGACCTGATGAGAATTTCATGAGGAGTATGAAGGCAGCATTTGGTGGCTTAGAAAGAGGTCAAATAGGACTAGGAGAAATCTGAGAGACGGGGCCAGTGCTCACGTTTATGTAAAGGCTATTAACTCGGTAAGGCAAAGGTGAAATGGAAGGAAGGGTAGAAAGAAGGGTGAAGTCGGCCAAGGCAAGAGCTAATCTTTGAGAGGATGTTGGCACTTCCCTGGGATGAGAAAATGTTTGGAGTTGGGAGCTTTCTGAACAGAAAGAGTGATTTATTTCTCCTTTTGCTTATGTATGCAACCCAAGGGTCAGCAAGATATTTGGAATTCATATTGCGTTCTGTTCTAGATATTTCAGCAATAATCTTCAAGCACCATACTTCTGCTAGCATGTATCTGTAAGAGACAGCATGGCACTGCATCCAGAGCACAGAGGATTTAGAATCCAAAGACCTGGCTTCATGACGTCAGGATGCAATAGCTGTGCAACCTGGAGCCGGACACAAGGTTTCTGCTCCTTGGGGTTCTAAGATGAAGAGTATAATAATGAAGATTAAAACAACAAAATATTCATATTGGGGCTTCCCGGGTGGCTCAGACGGTAAAGAATCTGCTTGAAATGCAGGAGATACAGGAGATGTGGGTTCAGTCCCTGGGTCAGGATGATCCCCCAGAGAAGGGAATGGCAACCCATGCCAGTACTCTTGCCTGGAGAATCCCACGAACAGAGGAGCCTAGTGGGTTACAGTCCACAGGGTCACAAAGAGTCAGACACGACTGAGCGACTAACATTTTCACTTTTCTATATTCATATTTATAGTTTGCTTGATGGCATAGGTTTACTGTGAGAATCACAAAATACATGATAACATGCTCTGTGAACTATTATTCACATTGGCTATCGCTTTATATTGCCCACGGAGCTCCATTCTCCAAGTGCCGGGCACATAGTAAGTTGCAAAGTAAGTGTGTAGACCGATCGATACCCACCTCTCTCACTTAAGACAGAAGAGCATGATAATAGATTGCGTAGCTGTTTCTATTTTGGGGAGGTCATACCATATTCCCCCAGAAGTGGTTACACGAAGAAGACCTGTGCCACTGTCTGCAGCAGCCCCGATGTGACCTGCCCTCGCTAAGGCAAGGCAACGGGTTATGAAATGAAGGGCTTGTCAGAAAGAGGTCAAATAGGACTAGGAGAAATCTGAGAGACGGGGCCAGTGCTCACGTTTATGTAAAGGCTATTAACTCGGTAAGGCAAAGGTGAAATGGAAGGAAGGGTAGAAAGAAGGGTGAAGTCGGCCAAGGCAAGAGCTAATCTTTGAGAGGATGTTGGCACTTCCCTGGGATGAGAAAATGTTTGGAGTTGGGAGCTTTCTGAACAGAAAGAGTGATTTATTTCTCCTTTTGCTTATGTATGCAACCCAAGGGTCAGCAAGATATTTGGAATTCATATTGCGTTCTGTTCTAGATATTTCAGCAATAATCTTCAAGCACCATACTTCTGCTAGCATGTATCTGTAAGAGACAGCATGGCACTGCATCCAGAGCACAGAGGATTTAGAATCCAAAGACCTGGCTTCATGACGTCAGGATGCAATAGCTGTGCAACCTGGAGCCGGACACAAGGTTTCTGCTCCTTGGGGTTCTAAGATGAAGAGTATAATAATGAAGATTAAAACAACAAAATATTCATATTGGGGCTTCCCGGGTGGCTCAGACGGTAAAGAATCTGCTTGAAATGCAGGAGATACAGGAGATGTGGGTTCAGTCCCTGGGTCAGGATGATCCCCCAGAGAAGGGAATGGCAACCCATGCCAGTACTCTTGCCTGGAGAATCCCACGAACAGAGGAGCCTAGTGGGTTACAGTCCACAGGGTCACAAAGAGTCAGACACGACTGAGCGACTAACATTTTCACTTTTCTATATTCATATTTATAGTTTGCTTGATGGCATAGGTTTACTGTGAGAATCACAAAATACATGATAACATGCTCTGTGAACTATTATTCACATTGGCTATCGCTTTATATTGCCCACGGAGCTCCATTCTCCAAGTGCCGGGCACATAGTAAGTTGCAAAGTAAGTGTGTGTAGACCGATCGATACCCACCTCTCTCACTTAAGACAGAAGAGCATGATTATAGATTGCGTAGCTGTTTCTATTTTGGGGAGGTCATACCATATTCCCCCAGAAGTGGTTACACGAAGAAGACCTGTGCCACTGTCTGCAGCAGCCCCGATGTGACCTGCCCCTCGCTAAGCCAGTCCTCCTCCGTGGCAGACGAGGCACCCTGCCGCGAGCTTCCGGATGCTTCTTGGGTCTCCGTTTGTTTTAGCTCCTTGGGGGTACACACCTGACCCTGCCGTGTTTCAGCCTCCTATCCTGTTTGAAATGTGTCCTCCACAAAGCAGGACGTTGGTCTTGGACAGCAAGGAGATCAAACCCGTCCATCCTAAAGGAAATCAACCCTAAGTATTCACTGGAAGGACTGAAGCTGAAGCTCCAATACTTTGGCTGCCTGATGCAACAGTCGACTGCTTGGAAGACTCTGATTCGTGGAAAGATGGGGTGGGGAGGAGAAAGGGATGACAGAGGATGAGGTGGCTGGATGGCACCACCAACTCAATGGACATGAGTTTGAGCAAGCTCCAGGCGATGGTGAAGGACAGGGCAGCCTGGCAGGCTGCCGTCCACAGAGTCGACAGAGCAACTGAACAACAAATAATTGGTATAAAATGTTGTATTATTTTCAGGTGTAGAGCAAAGTGGTTCAGAATATATATATATATATATATATATATATATATATATATATACACACACACACATTAATTCTTAATATAGATAATATTCTTTTTCAGATTCTTTTCCCATATAGATTATTTAAAAATCGAGAATATAACTCCCTATATAGTGTATATATCTCACTTGCCAAAATAAAGACGGCGATCTTGTTCGCCTTTGTGTTGACTCTGTGCCTGGCCTGGGCACAGCAGGAGGATCCAGGGCACACATGTTCCATTGAGTGACTTAGAAGGCATCGTGGCAATAAAGTTTGCTAAGCAAGCTACTAAGAGGGGCTGAGACTCCTCCCCTTTCCCGTCAGAATCAGGGCGATTGTCATCCACGGCAGATGTGAGCCAGGAGCAGTGAGCTCAGGTGTGACTGTCAGTAAACTCCTTTCCATGGCCCCCGTGTGGCCACCTCCTTCCTCGGCACGCCCGCCCCACGCTCTGGCCTGCCCAGCTCAGGGCGGCACACGGCTCCAAGTGCCGGGCACATAGTTAAGTGTGTGTAGCACAAAAAAGGGCCTGTGCGGGCATACCATATTCCCCAGAAGTGGTTACACGAAGAAGACCTGTGCCACTGTCTGCAGCAGCCCGATGTGACCTGCCCTCGCTAAGCCAGTCCTCCTCCGTGGCAGACGAGGCACCCTGCCGAGCTTCCGGATGCTTCTTGGGTCTCCGTTTGTTTTAGCTCCTTGGGGGTACACACCTGACCCTGCCGTGTTTCAGCCTCCTATCCTGTTTGAAATGTGTCCTCCACAAAGCAGGACGTTGGTCTTGGACAGCAAGGAGATCAAACCCGTCCATCCTAAAGGAAATCAACCCTAAGTATTCACTGGAAGGACTGAAGCTGAAGCTCCAATACTTTGGCTGCCTGATGCAACAGTCGACTGCTTGGAAGACTCTGATTCGTGGAAAGATGGGGTGGGGAGGAGAAAGGGATGACAGAGGATGAGGTGGCTGGATGGCACCACCAACTCAATGGACATGAGTTTGAGCAAGCTCCAGGCGATGGTGAAGGACAGGGCAGCCTGGCAGGCTGCCGTCCACAGAGTCGACAGAGCAACTGAACAACAAATAATTGGTATAAAATGTTGTATTATTTTCAGGTGTAGAGCAAAGTGGTTCAAAATATATATATATATATATATATATATATATATATATATACACACACACACATTAATTCTTAATATAGATAATATTCTTTTTCAGATTCTTTTCCCATATAGATTATTTAAAAATCGAGAATATAACTCCCTATATAGTGTATATATCTCACTTGCCAAAATAAAGACGGCGATCTTGTTCGCCTTTGTGTTGACTCTGTGCCTGGCCTGGGCACAGCAGGAGGATCCAGGGCACACATGTTCCATTGAGTGACTTAGAAGGCATCGTGGCAATAAAGTTTGCTAAGCAAGCTACTAAGAGGGGCTGAGACTCCTCCCCTTTCCCGTCAGAATCAGGGCGATTGTCATCCACGGCAGATGTGAGCCAGGAGCAGTGAGCTCAGGTGTGACTGTCAGTAAACTCCTTTCCATGGCCCCCGTGTGGCCACCTCCTTCCTCGGCACGCCCGCCCCACGCTCTGGCCTGCCCAGCTCAGGGCGGCACACGGCACTGCGTCCACACAGAGCGCTCCTTAGACTCTAGCGGCTGGCGGGGCAGGGAATGGACTTTTTCGTCTCACAGCCCTTCCGGTCCCGTCCTCCGCTTCCAGACAGGGCCCCTACGTGCACACGCCTCCAGGCTGACGTGTCCCTGCAAGGTGCAGAGGCGGCTCGGACACGGAGAAAGCGCCTCTCGTCTCTAAGACCTCCCCAGAGTCACCTCGGAGCCCATTCCTTTAGGACGCATTCCTTTAGGAAAAGCACTGCCTCTCCAGTTCCTCTAGGAGGCAGGGAAGTAGGAGGCGGACACTGAGCAGGAAGGGAACAAAGGACCACCGAGCTCATGTTCTACATCGGGCACTTGACAGCTGAGATCTCATCCACATCTTATAATAAATCTGGCTAGTATCATCCCCATTCTACAGATGAGAAAACAGAGGATGAGAGTGATTACATGACTAGAGAATGGGGAACTCAAGACTAGAGACGCCGGAGTTCTCATCTTGGTTCTATCCCTGTAGACCCTCTGCACGGAAGGCTTGGAGGTCTCCCAGGGCAAAGACGTAGTGTCGGGTCCCAGGGCTGGCTGGGACCCACCAGCAGGGCACCGCTGTTCCATCGGCTGGAAACCTGCCCAGCCTTCACCCTGGAACATTCGTCCTCCTGTAAAAAATCCACATTCAGTTCTAATTGTCTCTCAGAATTCTAAATTGTTGATATACTTGTTTTTCCTCCACTGGAAATAAACTGAGTTCCTGATGGGAATGAAATAGAGACTTGAGAAATGTTAAGTACCACTATTTATTGTGCCACGAATTGTATTTTTCTAGATTCTGAGTCCGCTTTTGGCCGTGGCAAATAAAGTTTGGCTAAGGCATCGTGGCAATAAAGTTTGCTAAGCAAGCTACTAAGAGGGGCTGAGACTCCTCCCCTTTCCCGTCAGAATCAGGGCGATTGTCATCCACGGCAGATGTGAGCCAGGAGCAGTGAGCTCAGGTGTGACTGTCAGTAAACTCCTTTCCATGGCCCCCGTGTGGCCACCTCCTTCCTCGGCACGCCCGCCCCACGCTCTGGCCTGCCCAGCTCAGGGCGGCACACGGCACTGCGTCCACACAGAGCGCTCCTTAGACTCTAGCGGCTGGCGGGGCAGGGAATGGACTTTTTCGTCTCACAGCCCTTCCGGTCCCGTCCTCCGCTTCCAGACAGGGCCCCTACGTGCACACGCCTCCAGGCTGACGTGTCCCTGCAAGGTGCAGAGGCGGCTCGGACACGGAGAAAGCGCCTCGTCTCTAAGACCTCCCAGAGTCACCTCGGAGCCCATTCCTTTAGGACGCATTCCTTTAGGAAAAGCACTGCCTCTCCAGTTCCTCTAGGAGGCAGGGAAGTAGGAGGCGGACACTGAGCAGGAAGGGAACAAAGGACCACCGAGCTCATGTTCTACATCGGGCACTTGACAGCTGAGATCTCATCCACATCTTATAATAAATCTGGCTAGTATCATCCCCATTCTACAGATGAGAAAACAGAGGATGAGAGTGATTACATGACTAGAGAATGGGGAACTCAAGACTAGAGACGCCGGAGTTCTCATCTTGGTTCTATCCCTGTAGACCCTCTGCACGGAAGGCTTGGAGGTCTCCCAGGGCAAAGACGTAGTGTCGGGTCCCAGGGCTGGCTGGGACCCACCAGCAGGGCACCGCTGTTCCATCGGCTGGAAACCTGCCCAGCCTTCACCCTGGAACATTCGTCCTCCTGTAAAAAATCCACATTCAGTTCTAATTGTCTCTCAGAATTCTAAATTGTTGATATACTTGTTTTTCCTCCACTGGAAATAAACTGAGTTCCTGATGGGAATGAAATAGAGACTTGAGAAATGTTAAGTACTTTAAAATACACTATTTATTGTGCCACGAATTGTATTTTGTTACTGAGATTCTTCTGTCATTATGTGATTTGGGGAGAGGATTGGGTTCTTTTTACATGCAGTTTCTTCCCCCATTCTCCAGGGAGCTCGTGGTACTTAAAACTGCTGTATAATAGATGGTATAATCACTGTAAATTAAACGTGCCTCTGCCGAGTTGTGTTTTATGTTCATTCCATTGTGTGGTGGCAGCTGCTGCAGCAGGAAGCTCCAGGCTGGCAGGGGCCCTGGGCTTCCTCTTGGCCAAGGGCCCCCAGCGACAGGTTCTGTGCCACCAGAGAGGTGCGGGCCCGGCAAGGCGCTCGTGCTTTGGAACGGGTGTGGTTATTCTCTACCCTGAGCTGGGCTGGGAAAGCGTAATATCGACTCCCAGGACAATAGCCAAAGGGATCTTTTCTAAAGACCATCAGAAAGTAGGGCCAGGAAAGGACTTAGATCTGGTCTACCCCGGACTCAGAGAGAGCCAGGTGACTTCCTCAGCGTGTTACCTATCATCCACTTCCAGTCCTTTAAGGCGAACGGTGGAACCCTCCACACCCAAAGAGGCCTGTGAATTTGCTTTCCTGTTGTTGTTGTTCAGTTGCTAAGTTGTGTCTGGCCCTTCCAAGCCTACGGACTGTAGCCCGCCAGACTCCCTGCCGAGGGACTTCCCAGGCAAGAATCCCGGAGTGGGCTGCCATTTCCTTCTCCAGGGGACCTTCCTGACCCAGGGGTCAAACCCTCATTTTCAGCCTTGGCAGAAATTGGATTCTTTATGACTGAGCCTCCCAGGCAGCCCACAGGCTAGGGAAAAACCGCTGTTCTCATCGGCTACTGTAGACCCTCTGCAACACTGGAAACGTAGTGTCGGGTCCCAGGGCTGGCTGGGACCCACCAGCAGGGCACCGCTGTTCCATCGGCTGGAAACCTGCCCAGCCTTCACCCTGGAACATTCGTCCTCCTGTAAAAAATCCACATTCAGTTCTAATTGTCTCTCAGAATTCTAAATTGTTGATATACTTGTTTTTCCTCCACTGGAAATAAACTGAGTTCCTGATGGGAATGAAATAGAGACTTGAGAAATGTTAAGTACTTTAAAATACACTATTTATTGTGCCACGAATTGTATTTTGTTACTGAGATTCTTCTGTCATTATGTGATTTGGGGAGAGGATTGGGTTCTTTTTACATGCAGTTTCTTCCCCCATTCTCCAGGGAGCTCGTGGTACTTAAAACTGCTGTATAATAGATGGTATAATCACTGTAAATTAAACGTGCCTCTGCCGAGTTGTGTTTTATGTTCATTCCATTGTGTGGTGGCAGCTGCTGCAGCAGGAAGCTCCAGGCTGGCAGGGGCCCTGGGCTTCCTCTTGGCCAAGGGCCCCCAGCGACAGGTTCTGTGCCACCAGAGAGGTGCGGGCCCGGCAAGGCGCTCGTGCTTTGGAACGGGTGTGGTTATTCTCTACCCCTGAGCTGGGCTGGGAAAGCGTAATATCGACTCCCAGGACAATAGCCAAAGGGATCTTTTCTAAAGACCATCAGAAAGTAGGGCCAGGAAAGGACTTAGATCTGGTCTACCCCGGACTCAGAGAGAGCCAGGTGACTTCCTCAGCGTGTTACCTATCATCCACTTCCAGTCCTTTAAGGCGAACGGTGGAACCCTCCACACCCAAAGAGGCCTGTGAATTTGCTTTCCTGTTGTTGTTGTTCAGTTGCTAAGTTGTGTCTGGCCCTTCCGCAAGCCTACGGACTGTAGCCCGCCAGACTCCCCTGCCGAGGGACTTCCCAGGCAAGAATCCCGGAGTGGGCTGCCATTTCCTTCTCCAGGGGACCTTCCTGACCCAGGGGTCAAACCCTCATTTTCAGCCTTGGCAGAAATTGGATTCTTTATGACTGAGCCTCCCAGGCAGCCCGTGAATTAGTTTAGGGAACTGCAAACAATCCATAGGAGCAGGCCTCCTCCCTGTTGGACAGTCTTGGAAGTCGAAGAACCTCCGAGATTGGAGAGGGCAGGGACAGCTGAGAAGAAGCAAGGTAGGGAGAGCAAAGGAAGGGGCACCCACACCCCCGAGCTGGGAAGGAGAAACGGGCTGGAGCGGGGGCCTCGCTAGTCAAGGACCCAGGAGATGCTCTCCGGGCGTGGGGAGACCAAGGGCGCCAGGGCCTGCTGGGGGACCAACACCTACTTCCGCAGGAAGAGAACATCCAGGCCTCACCAGCCACCATGCTGATAAAGATTCGCCAACTTAATACCCCCTTACTCATGAGATGTCAAATTACTAGAAATGAAAAGGTGATGAGGAGCCGCGGAGGCTCCTGCGTGCGGGGATGGCGTGACGCCCCCTGGTCCGCTGGTGCCGCCGTGACGGGAGACCACAGACCAGCTCCTGGAGCAGCAGCGGGTCACGCCTCGTGGTTCTGGAGGCTGCAGATTCCAGACCCACATGCCAGCCTTCTCAGTTTCTGGGGAGACTCTCTTCCCGGCTGGCAGAGGCCTGGCCCCCTTCTCGTTGTGTCCTCGTCGGCAGAGAAAGAGGAAGGTCTCCGATAGGCCTTCCTCTAAGGTCATCAATCCTTTCGGATGAGAACCCACCCTTGGGACCATTTAACCTTAACGACCTCCATAAAGACCCACGTCTTAGCAGTCGCATGGCAGTTGGGAGGGGGCACAGATAGGTGGTCCTTTACAGGATGATTTTATACATACAGGGGCTTCCCAGGTGGCACGGCGGGTAAACAGTCTGCCTGCAGTGCAGGGGCCACGGGGGACACGTGTTTGATCCCTGGGAAGATCCCCTGGAGGAGGGCATGGCAACCCACTCCAGCATCCTTGCCTGGAGAATCCCGTGGACCGAGGAGCGTGGTGGGCTACAGTCCATGGGGTCACAACGAGGCAAACACAGCGGAAGTGGCTGAACATGTACACATATCTATACCTACCTCTATATCTCTATACATACATACATACATTAGTATATTGCTATGTGGATATTTACCATAGAAAACTATATACATAGTTGTCCATAACTATACATATATATATAACTATATACAATATTACAAATATTTCTTCTCTTTGCTTATTGGTATTCTCCAGTTTATCTGCAGCAAATATGTTTCCATCATCTACTAAGGAACAGAGTTAAAAATAACGTGAGCCCATTGGCCCTGGGGCCACGAGGTCCGGCCGCGCTGCGCACCGTGACTGCCCGTCCGCCGTGTCCCCGGCCAGTGGGCTGCAGCGGCGCCTGCTTAGAAACGAGCAGGTGGGAGAGGCCGAGAGGACGTCCTCTAGCTCCACCCAAGGTCTCCCTGCTTCATCTCACTGTCCCCTACTTTTCAGGGTCACCCGCCTCCTCCCCTGCCCCTCTCTGACCTTGTTGCCACATTAAGACCAGGGGCGACTGCCCAACGGGCAGGCATGAGATAAGCAACAGGCGGCCCGGGAATTGATATGCAAGAAGGAGCCGCAGCAGCCTTTGTATCCAAGCCTCACAAAAGCCGTTCTCTGCAGTTGATATAAAAAGGTGTCAGTTCTGGTTTAAGTACTGTATTACCAGCCAAGATTTATCTGCCTCAAAGCTGGGCCTCAGCCACCCGGGGAATAAACAGCTCTTCTGCTTATCTGTTTCACAGAGCACAATATTTCTGCGTCGGCTCTGCCTCCAAAAGAACTTTTCACGTTGCCTCTCCCCTTTCATGTCCAGCCATTTGAAAACACAAATTACTCATGCCCGGGAGTGATGAGAGATGCCCTGGACCGCAGCCCTCTCGCCTGGCATCTCGGGATCCCGATCACGCACAGCGAAGACAGATAGGAAAGAGGGTCTTTTACACTGGAAGCAAGTAGGAATATCAGATCTGATGTGGAGGGACTTGAAGATATAGAGGGGTAAGAGAAAGACCCATATCCAAAAGCATTGGCAAGATATGGGCTGATTTAGGGGAAAAACCCTTTCAAATAAGCCCAACTGCAACTCACAGGGCTGGTACTCTCCTGTACGGAATCCTAGCTGGCCAGGTGTCCTGGCTCGCAGGGCACGGTGTGACACGGCAGCCTGGCAACCCACACGCCAGGGCCTGGCACAGAGGAGGGAAGGTCGCAGGGGCTCTGTCACCTAGAGCAGCAGTTCCCAACCTCCGCAGCACCAGGGACAGGTTTCATGGAAGACAATGTTCCCACAGGCTGGAGGCGGGGGACGGCTGTGCAAGGCTTCAGGCACATTACGCGTCTTGTGCACTTTATTTCCATCATTTTTACATCAGCTCCACCTCAGATCGTCAGGTGTTAGCTCGTGGGGGTTGGGGACCCTTGACCTAGAGGATCCTGGCTTCGGGACGGACCCCCTCAGGTTGGGTTTTGCCCCCATGAATGAGAATAGCCGTCCTCTAGCTCCACCCAAGGTCTCCCTGCTTCATCTCACTGTCCCCTACTTTTCAGGGTCACCCGCCTCCTCCCCTGCCCCTCTCTGACCTTGTTGCCACATTAAGACCAGGGGCGACTGCCCAACGGGCAGGCATGAGATAAGCAACAGGCGGCCCGGGAATTGATATGCAAGAAGGAGCCGCAGCAGCCTTTGTATCCAAGCCTCACAAAAGCCGTTCTCTGCAGTTGATATAAAAAGGTGTCAGTTCTGGTTTAAGTACTGTATTACCAGCCAAGATTTATCTGCCTCAAAGCTGGGCCTCAGCCACCCGGGGAATAAACAGCTCTTCTGCTTATCTGTTTCACAGAGCACAATATTTCTGCGGTCGGCTCTGCCTCCAAAAGAACTTTTCACGTTGCCTCTCCCGTTTCATGTCCAGCCATTTGAAAACACAAATTACTCATGCCCGGGAGTGATGAGAGATGCCCTGGACCGCAGCCCTCTCGCCTGGCATCTCGGGATCCCGATCACGCACAGCGAAGACAGATAGGAAAGAGGGTCTTTTACACTGGAAGCAAGTAGGAATATCAGATCTGATGTGGAGGGACTTGAAGATATAGAGGGGTAAGAGAAAGACCCATATCCAAAAGCATTGGCAAGATATGGGCTGATTTAGGGGAAAAACCCTTTCAAATAAGCCCAACTGCAACTCACAGGGCTGGTACTCTCCTGTACGGAATCCTAGCTGGCCAGGTGTCCTGGCTCGCAGGGCACGGTGTGACACGGCAGCCTGGCAACCCACACGCCAGGGCCTGGCACAGAGGAGGGAAGGTCGCAGGGGCTCTGTCACCTAGAGCAGCAGTTCCCAACCTCCGCAGCACCAGGGACAGGTTTCATGGAAGACAATGTTCCCACAGGCTGGAGGCGGGGGACGGCTGTGCAAGGCTTCAGGCACATTACGCGTCTTGTGCACTTTATTTCCATCATTTTTACATCAGCTCCACCTCAGATCGTCAGGTGTTAGCTCGTGGGGGTTGGGGACCCTTGACCTAGAGGATCCTGGCTTCGGGACGGAGCTCTGGGACCACGTACCATCAGACAGCCTTGGGCCTCCTCGGCCGATGCGTTCATATCTGCTCACCCACCACGACAGCTTCTTTTTCCGTGCAATGAAGATGCCGAGAATATCTCTGCCGCCCGTGGGTGCTGTGGGGAGCACAGGCGTGAGGCATCGGAGCTTCAGAGGGGCAGACCGTGCCTCTCTGTGCTCTCTCCTGTAGCACCCCAGCACTCAGAGGCTGGAAACTCGAACCGTGAGCAGCTCATTGGCCCTGGGGCCACAAGGCCCGGCCGCTGTGTGCACCGTGACTGCCTGTCCGCTGTGTCGACTCCACAAGCAGTGGCAGGTTTCACGGGCAAGTATTCCCGGGAGACGCAGTCTGTGGGCTCAGTCACTTGAGGCAGTCGTGTCTGCTTCAGTGTGACCCTACAGATAACAGTCCACCAGGCTCCTCTGTTCATGGGGATCCTCCAGGCAAGAATCCTGGAGTGAGTTGCAATGCAATGATCCTCCAGGGGACCTTCCCTACCCAGGGATCGAGCCCAGGTCTCCTTCGTCTCCTCACTGAGAGGCAGGTGCTTCACCACTAGTGCCACCTGGGAAGCCCGGGAGATGTAGCAGAGGGTCTTACATTTGAGCTCAGATGTAAATGACGAAGATTAGCTCTTTCCCTGAAAGCCCTGTGCTGGGAGGGAAGACTGGGTACCTCAGGAGAGAGGGGAGAGACCGAGTTTCAGGAGAAGGAAAGGGCACAGAGGGGGCAGGTGTGCAAGGGGCCTCTGAGGAGAAACCCCCTGTCTACAGATTGCTTTTGTTCCTGCCGGCCTGGTTCCCAGACTTTCCAAACCACATTAGCCAGGCAGGGGCACCTGAAAGGCTGAGGGAAGACGGTGTGCCGGAAGCCCTGGAGTGCCCACCAAAGGCACAACCAACTTTAAAAGAAAAGGGGTCTCGGGGCTTCCCTGGTGGCCCAGTGGGTAAGGACACCGCCTTGCAGTGCAAGGGGTGCCGGTTCAATCCCTGGCCTGGGAAGATCCCACGTGCCATGGAGCGGCTGGACCGATGTGTCCAACGACCAACTGGAGCTCTGGAGCGCATGCGCCCAGAGCCGGTGCTCTGCGACAACAGAGGCCACCACGATGTGGGGCCCACACAGGCCAAAGAACAAAGATGGATAAAAACAGATAAATGAAAGACCAACGGAAGTGGCCCGCCCGCCCCCTCCCTCCCCAACCTGCCCCCCCGCCGAAAGAAAAAGTTAAAAAAAAAGAAATAAAAGGGGTCTCGACAGGCCCCCTGTCTATAAGCTGGAATGGTTCATGCAGTGTGCTTGATGAGTACAAACGGCCCTGTCACAGGAGCCACAGCCAGCGGGCCGGGGGATGGGAGGCTGGCGGAAGACAGCCCCACAGGGGCAGAGCGGGGCCTCCCAGATGCCTTGAGCCGGACCTGCAGAGCGCTGGCCAGTCTGGGTGAGTAAACACAGGTGGGGCTCCCCCAGGGTGCCCTCAGGGCTTGCCGAGAGACCTCCCTGCTGCTTTCCATTCTGGTGCCTCCCTGCCAGGACCAAGAGCCCACGTCCCAGTCAGGGGCTCAGCTTCCAGGCAGCAATAAGCCACATAGACACATGTGCACACAGAGGTCCGCCTTTCCCAAGAATCTGGACAGGATCCCAATCGAGGCAGTACCTCCTCTTAACTCGAGAGGATCTTCTAGACCCAGGGATGGGATTGAACCCGAGTCTCTGGTGTGTCCTGCACTGGCAGGTGGATGGTGACCACTGTGCCACCTGGGAAGCCATCCTGAGGTATCACCACTGTATTATGAATGCTGCTTAGAAAAAAACGCATGTATTTTCATACGTTCTCTTATTGATAGAAAATTCCATGTGGCACATCAATAGACCAGCATTTGATAGGATTTTTCTGAAGGATTCTGGCCTCAGAGAATATTGGTGTTTTCTTTGGGGTAGGGTGGAAATAGCCATGCTAGGCCAGCTCTGTACCTCTGCAAGGACGGATGCTGAAGCTGAAGCTCCAATACTCTGGCCACCTGATATGAAGAGCTGACTCACTGGAGAAGACCCTGATGTTGGGAAAGATTGAAGGTAGAAGGAGAAAGAGGACAACGGAGGAGGAGATGGTTGGATGGCATCATCAACTCAATGGACATGAGTTTGAGCAAGCCCCAGGGGATGGTGAGGGACAGGAAAGCCTGGCATGATGCAGTCCATGGCATCACAAAGAGTCGGACACGACTTAGCGACTGAACGACAGCAAGGCCATGTGCTGCCTTATCTTTCATTTCTAAGCTTCCTTGCGAACACCATCTGGTCCTAATACCATCTTGTTCCTGAGACAGTCATTGGGAAAGCTGGGCATCTTCCCTGGGCCCCGAGGTCTGAATGACCTCTGAAGCATCCGTGAAGAATTTTGTGTATGTACTGGGAGACGGAGAAGATTAACTGTAACAGAGGAGGCATTACCTGATCAAGTGCAGCTACCTATAATTTCAAGGATTTTCCAGGGGGCTCAGCAGTAAAGAATCCGTTTACAACGCAGGAGACGTGGGTTCGATTCCTGGGTCGGGAAGATCCCCTGGAGAAGGGAATGGCTACCCACTCTAGTATTCCTGCCTGGAGAATCCCACAGACAGAGGAGCGTGGTGGGCTACAGTTCCTCAGGACACAAAGAGTCAGACATGACTAAGTGACGAAACAGTAACGACCTACTATTTAACCTGTTTCTTCAGTTCTTGATCTCACATAACCTTATTGAAATCCACAGGGTTCTGACTCTGTGCTAAATCCTGGCCATAGAAGACAGTGGTTTCCCGGTCCTCAGAGAAAACACAGTCCACAGTAAGAACCGCCACGGCGCCATGCTAGAAGGACGTCTAGACACAAAGGATGTTGAGCAAGCCAAGATGCCCTCCTACCGAGCACCTAGGTCAGGTCTCAGCAGATAACCAGTAACCAGATTCTAGGTTTATAGAACAGCTTAAGAAAAGAAACCCAGAGCAATAGCAGTGTGTGCTGGGATAAAGGGACGGCAGGAGCTTGGTGCGGCTGGAATAGAGAGGGAGCGCGGGGCTCTGCAGGCGTGGGTGTGGAGGTGTTGTCAGGGAACCAGTAACACACGTGAGTCACCCGGGAGCTGTTGTTTAAGGACGGGGTAACAGTAGCAGCCCTGGGGCCTGATTACCCAACAGGCACCCCTCGCTTCCATTCATTCCCACACTACAGAGCTTCCGCGTGATTTAGGCGAAGCTCGGGGACCAGTCTCCCACTCCTCTTTCCCACAACGGAGGAGGAGATGGTTGGATGGCATCATCAACTCAATGGACATGAGTTTGAGCAAGCCCCAGGGGATGGTGAGGGACAGGAAAGCCTGGCATGATGCAGTCCATGGCATCACAAAGAGTCGGACACGACTTAGCGACTGAACGACAGCAAGGCCATGTGCTGCCTTATCTTTCATTTCTAAGCTTCCTTGCGAACACCATCTGGTCCTAATACCATCTTGTTCCTGAGACAGTCATTGGGAAAGCTGGGCATCTTCCCTGGGCCCCGAGGTCTGAATGACCTCTGAAGCATCCGTGAAGAATTTTGTGTATGTACTGGGAGACGGAGAAGATTAACTGTAACAGAGGAGGCATTACCTGATCAAGTGCAGCTACCTATAATTTCAAGGATTTTCCAGGGGGCTCAGCAGTAAAGAATCCGTTTACAACGCAGGAGACGTGGGTTCGATTCCTGGGTCGGGAAGATCCCCTGGAGAAGGGAATGGCTACCCACTCTAGTATTCCTGCCTGGAGAATCCCACAGACAGAGGAGCGTGGTGGGCTACAGTTCCTCAGGACACAAAGAGTCAGACATGACTAAGTGACGAAACAGTAACGACCTACTATTTAACCTGTTTCTTCAGTTCTTGATCTCACATAAACTTATTGAAATCCACAGGGTTCTGACTCTGTGCTAAATCCTGGCCATAGAGAAGACAGTGGTTTCCCGGTCCTCAGAGAAAACACAGTCCACAGTAAGAACCGCCACGGCGCCATGCTAGAAGGACGTCTAGACACAAAGGATGTTGAGCAAGCCAAGATGCCCTCCTACCGAGCACCTAGGTCAGGTCTCAGCAGATAACCAGTAACCAGATTCTAGGTTTATAGAACAGCTTAAGAAAAGAAACCCAGAGCAATAGCAGTGTGTGCTGGGATAAAGGGACGGCAGGAGCTTGGTGCGGCTGGAATAGAGAGGGAGCGCGGGGCTCTGCAGGCGTGGGTGTGGAGGTGTTGTCAGGGAACCAGTAACACACGTGAGTCACCCGGGAGCTGTTGTTTAAGGACGGGGTAACAGTAGCAGCCCTGGGGCCTGATTACCCAACAGGCACCCCTCGCTTCCATTCATTCCCACACTACAGAGCTTCCGCGTGATTTAGGCGAAGCTCGGGGACCAGTCTCCCCACTCCTCTTTCCCATGAGTGGCTTAGACAGGGCATATAATGCGATCCTGCTCAATGAGACATGAGTTATCTGGAGGTCCACTGGAATGGATTTTTATGGCTCTTTAAAAGAGATGTTCTAATAGAAACAGTCCCTTTCCCTGCCTTCTGATTTCGCATACTCATACATCATCTGAAACGGCTGCGGTTATCTGGGGACCCAAAGGAGAGACAGACCAAAGCACCAAGCCACTACCCCGAGGATGGAAAAACGAACACATGAAAAGAACCCAGTCTCTCGATGCCACGGAACCAACCAAGTCTAGAACTACGTCATTCCCACACTTATCAGCATGTAAGATAATAAAACGTCATCAGCCTTTCACCGATTTTTCAGCTCTGTCTTTCACTCTCTACGGCCAAGGCCACTCTAACTGATCTGCAAAGGAGCACCAAGGCATGCTGATGTGTGGTTCTTCCATAGTTACAGGACAGGCGTACATAGTGAGCAGACGCTGCTATGAATGCAGAACTGGAGCTCACGACACAACAGACCTTATGGGATGATGTTCGAAACTGATACAGTCAGCACAGTGTGACTTCAGGGCCGCTAAGGAGACAGAGGCTCCTTCGTATCTGCCAGCCACTGGCAGCCACGGGCTAGCTTTGGAGGTTCAGTGCCCACTGAGCAGTGAGGGTGGAGACAGGACGCTGTAGCCACGAAGGAGTGGGGTGCGGTGCAGAGGAAAGGGGAGCAGAGAGGGCACGTCGTATGTCTTCAGAAGCCTGCTGGGGGGTGAAAGGAGGGAGAGACAACTGTAGCTTAATAGAGGAACGCTACTGAGGAGAGAGACTTTTAGGATAAAATGATGGAGGCAAGTGTAGGGTCCAGCAGATGGCGGGTGGGCATGCAGAGAGGAGAGCGGGGGCCGCAGGGGGCAGTGCCAGGACAGGGACAGACAGGGCAAAAGGGAGGGCAGCGCCCCCACGGAGCCCAAGGGGAAGTGGATGGAGACAGAATGCTGAGGAGGCGAGGAGGGAGGGTCACGTGACACAGGCCTCAGGGTTAGAATCAATCGTGTTCGCCTCTTCAGCCCCACCCGCGCCCTGTACATGGGTACTACCGTAACCTACATGTTATTTCTTGAGAAATTGCAAAAGACCCTTTTTATTGGTTTCGTTTTTTTTTTTGGGGGGTGGGAGGGGGTTGCGTGTGGCTTGGGGGATCTTAGTTCCCTGACCAGGGACGGAAACCCAGGCCTCAGCGTAGAAGCATGGAGCCCTAACCACACGACACCAGGGAACCGCCCTTAGCTTTCCTTTTAGAGGTAAAAAGTGGAACCAAGCTCTGCCAGACCCCAGGCCGTGTGCCCTTCTGTTAATAGTGGATTGGGTCAGTTGGTTCCTTCCTGGGAAGAGAGGAGAGGTCCTCTTTGGCTGCCCATAAGAGTCTCTGCGCAACTTTAAAACACAAGAGTGTTCAATTCTGCCCCTTGAGTGGTCTGATTCTGAGGCATGGACACCTGTGCTGTTAAAAGTCCCTAAGCCACCGGAGGAGAGAAGAATGAACACTGATTCCTAGGAGACTCTGACCACGCTGCTTTGAAACCTCAGCATTGTATTCTGTGCATATGAATTCCTCAGAGTCTTTGTGGAAGAATAGAAGGAAGCAGAAAGGAAAAGAAAGAGAAGGCAGGAACACCTCTTCTTAGCTCCTCCATCCCTAGGATTCTGTTGACCCAGGAACCTTTCCATCCTCTCAGCTGGGTTCTAACATCCCAAATGGGTGCTATTTCAGTCCCAAATTCTAAATTATCTTGTCTCCTGAGAACAGACGCTCTTCTTTCTCCAACCCTCAGTTCATGAGCTGCTTCTCAACTAATTCTCAGGAACAATTTGGTGTGTGTCCCCACTGACATTTCCGTAATATCCTTCGATTAAAGAGTTGGAAAGAGACATGGTGGAAGACACTCTAAAGAGAGGGCATCTAACAAGGGGTCCCTACAACACGCCTCCACACTCTCCCTCTCGGAGCACAGCCGTGAACCTGGTGAGAACGCCTGTGAGGCCACCTTCCAGCAAAAGCACCTGCAAGTTCCGGGAAGGCTAGGGCTGGGAGGATATCATGCATATTCACATGTATGTATAGATTGGCATACGCAACCTGAGCTAATTATTGTGAGCAGTTGTATGGCTGGATCGACCAGAACTCGTAAGACTTGTAAGGTTCCTCATCTCCTAAGAACTCAAGAAGTTGTAAGCTGTATTCCAGCAAGTTGAAAGCTGAGTCACAGATAGGCAAAGTGAATAAAGCAGGCTTTATAATATAATTTCTACTCTTATTAGTATTATAACTTAAACCTCTGTGTTGTCATCTGTCATGGGGATGGTCAATAAAGAGGCTGCATTTGGGGGACTTCTCAGTTGTTTTTGTCCTTATTCTCATGGAAAAAAAGGAGTAAAAGGAAAGCTTTCCGCTTTGCTGTCTTCCAGCCAAGCATGAGGCGTCAGGGGCTGCTCCTTTCCCCGCCTCGTATGTCTGCCCAGTCCCATATATTTTACATGCCTGCACAATGCGTTTTATGAAGCATATAAAAGCCAGATGGGAATTATCTCCTTCCCTTGTACGGGCTGTCTCTTTTCGGGGAGAGATAACAGAGACCTATTTCATTTTGCTGCTTGCTACTGGATACTCTGCCATAAATTGAGAAAAGAAGCTTTTTTTGAAAAATGCTTTCTTTGACCCCATTGTCACCAGGAAACCACAGTGAGAGAAATGCCATTCTCTGTGGGATCTCAGTTTAGAGCAGAGCAAGTCAGGGAGAAGTAGTGTCTTTTCTTTCTTTTTCTTCTTTCTCTCTTTCCCTCCCTCCGACTCTGTGCAGCAAAGGGCCGGGAAGGAGCGGAGGTCTCTTGCTTAGAGGAGGGGCTGTCGAGTGGATATGAAGAACACAAAGCAGGAGCAGGGGAGTGTCTGACTTGCTTCTGAGAAAAATTTGGTGTGTCCCCACTGACATTTCCGTAATATCCTTCGATTAAAGAGTTGGAAAGAGACATGGTGGAAGACACTCTAAAGAGAGGGCATCTAACAAGGGGTCCCTACAACACGCCTCCACACTCTCCCTCTCGGAGCACAGCCGTGAACCTGGTGAGAACGCCTGTGAGGCCACCTTCCAGCAAAAGCACCTGCAAGTTCCGGGAAGGCTAGGGCTGGGAGGATATCATGCATATTCACATGTATGTATAGATTGGCATACGCAACCTGAGCTAATTATTGTGAGCAGTTGTATGGCTGGATCGACCAGAACTCGTAAGACTTGTAAGGTTCCTCATCTCCTAAGAACTCAAGAAGTTGTAAGCTGTATTCCAGCAAGTTGAAAGCTGAGTCACAGATAGGCAAAGTGAATAAAGCAGGCTTTATAATATAATTTCTACTCTTATTAGTATTATAACTTAAACCTCTGTGTTGTCATCTGTCATGGGGATGGTCAATAAAGAGGCTGCATTTGGGGGACTTCTCAGTTGTTTTTGTCCTTATTCTCATGGAAAAAAAGGAGTAAAAGGAAAGCTTTCCGCTTTGCTGTCTTCCAGCCAAGCATGAGGCGTCAGGGGCTGCTCCTTTCCCGCCTCGTATGTCTGCCCAGTCCCATATATTTTACATGCCTGCACAATGCGTTTTATGAAGCATATAAAAGCCAGATGGGAATTATCTCCTTCCCTTGTACGGGCTGTCTCTTTTCGGGGAGAGATAACAGAGACCTATTTCATTTTGCTGCTTGCTACTGGATACTCTGCCATAAATTGAGAAAAGAAGCTTTTTTTGAAAAATGCTTTCTTTGACCCCATTGTCACCAGGAAACCACAGTGAGAGAAATGCCATTCTCTGTGGGATCTCAGTTTAGAGCAGAGCAAGTCAGGGAGAAGTAGTGTCTTTTCTTTCTTTTTCTTCTTTTCTCTCTTTCCCCTCCCTCCGACTCTGTGCAGCAAAAGGGGCCGGGGAAGGAGCGGAGGTCTCTTGCTTAGAGGAGGGGCTGTCGAGTGGATATGAAGAACACAAAGCAACAGAGTTCTGACTTTTCTGAGCACCTCTGCTCTGGGCAGTGGGGTGCTGACCTCCACAAAAAGGTGCTCATTCATCCTGAGCAGTGCGCCCTGCGCACCATCAAGTAGGCACCACCAACATTTCATTTTCGGCCTCCTATGCAGCCCAGCCCATGCCTGGGTGAGCCCAGAAATCAAACCATACTTTCACCTCTAAAGAATGTCGGTCCGCGCAATGGGAGGCCCACAGGAGCCAAAGAACAAAGACGGATGAAAATGGAGAAATGAAAGACCAATAGAAGTGGCCCGCCCGCTCCCTTCCCTCCCCAACCCGACCCCCGCCCAAATAAATAAATAAATCTTTAAAAAAAAAAAAAGAAAAGAATGTCGGTCCTGCCAGTGCTGAAGGGGAGAGGCTGCCAGGCCACCGGGCTATCAAATGATGTGAGTGGAGAGCAGCGGCGTCAGGTGCAGAAGCACTTGTGGTGGGCAGGAGGGGAGGTCTGTCCGTGGCCTACTCCCCTGGAGCTGAAGAGCTTGTGTCGAGAATTCTCAGCCCCTCTTAGCGTGACTGGACCACTGATACTGCCTGGAGTGTCTTCTTCTAAGATGCATTTCCTTACACTCTTTTCCCTCCTCTCCAGGCATCCTCTGTTAACATCCAGACACCCCATCCTACCCTCCACCTGTCTAATAGATGGTGCATGCTGTCTCTGGTACTGTAGCATGGGTGAGTTTATTTCATCTCCCTTTCTGAAGGAAGTCATCCCAAACTGTCGAAGGATACTGAATATTTGAAGGGATGGGTTGAACTCTGACCAAAAAAACCCCAAAAAACAAAAACATGCAACAAACGGAAAATGAGATAGAAAACATACTGAGCTACTATTCCCGTTCTGCAGGGACTGACCTAGGCACTGAGCATCACTTTGGGAGCTGACAGACCGCTCTCTGCAAGGTCAGGAGAATGTGAGGCAGGGACTGTGAGGTGAAGGGGCAGCGGCCCTCCGTGGACCAGTCGGAGTCAGAGAGACCGGCAAGAGCCAAAGAGAATAACATCTGAGTCCTTTCCAAAATCCAAGTCTGATCATGTCACTTCTCTGCTCAAAAGCTTGCAGTGGCTTGCAACCCCTTAGAGTCCAATCCCAAGCCCTCCAGTCTGGCCCTGGTAGCCCCTCATTCCTGGCTCTCCAACCTCACTGGCCTCTCTGACACCAGAGCAAAGGCTTGTCTCAGGAATGCTGGCAGAGAAGATACTGGAGGCTTTTCACGGGGCTCCCACTTTTTGGAAACACAGGAGGTTGACCTTTCCCAACCTTGTGTGTATATATTGGACGGAGGGCCATGACACTGTTCTCCAGAAGGGAGGTAAGCAGCATCTATGAGTGCGGAGTAGTCCTGGCCCTTTAAAAATCCCACATAATCACCCCGCTCTTCACCCCCCTTCCACTGCCTCAGAGGCAACTGGTCTCAGATGCAAGTGTTCGGTCCTCCAGTCATTCATTCCAAGAGACACGGGAAGGGGAGGCACGCCGCTCGCATAGGACTCTGAAGTGAGGGAGGCACTGAGTCTAGGCAAGGCAACACCTGGGCACTGAGCTCATCTTCCATGGGCTTCTGGGCAAGAAGACTTCACACCATGAAGTCAGGGCCTTCATGAGAATGCCAGACCCTCGCTGACAAATTTCAGACATCTAACAATCTGGAAGTAGGAACAGGATCAACGACGCCAGCCCATGTTTCTAGAGCCTTCATTCATTCCACACCTAGCCCTGAGGCAGGATCCCTGGGCAGGACTCCAAGACAACCACATACACAGCAAAGGGTCTGCTCTCAACTCTGCTGGAATGTGAAGACTTAAACACACGAAACGTTGAGAGAAACACAAAATATATGTAATACTTCTAGAATAGATGATGAGTGATGTAGACACTCAAGAAAGGGGAGAGTTCGGTTTCGCCCTGGGGATCAGCAAGGGATTTATGGGAGAATGATAACTCAAGTGGATCCCAATACGGGTCAGATTTAGAGAGACAAAGAGATATCTAGAATGTTCTTAGGAGACCAGGCACATTTTGCTAGATATTACTCCACTTCCGGTATGGGAATGAGGAAACCAAGTAGCCCAATAACACTTGGGATTGGGTCCATGGCCTGGAAGGCTGAGGCTCTGTGCAGTGTGCCGCCCAACGGCACTGGGACCTCCAAAGAGAATAACATCTGAGTCCTTTCCAAAATCCAAGTCTGATCATGTCACTTCTCTGCTCAAAAGCTTGCAGTGGCTTGCAACCCCTTAGAGTCCAATCCCAAGCCCTCCAGTCTGGCCCTGGTAGCCCCTCATTCCTGGCTCTCCAACCTCACTGGCCTCTCTGACACCAGAGCAAAGGCTTGTCTCAGGAATGCTGGCAGAGAAGATACTGGAGGCTTTTCACGGGGCTCCCACTTTTTGGAAACACAGGAGGTTGACCTTTCCCAACCTTGTGTGTATATATTGGACGGAGGGCCATGACACTGTTCTCCAGAAGGGAGGTAAGCAGCATCTATGAGTGCGGAGTAGTCCTGGCCCTTTAAAAATCCCACATAATCACCCCGCTCTTCACCCCCCTTCCACTGCCTCAGAGGCAACTGGTCTCAGATGCAAGTGTTCGGTCCTCCAGTCATTCATTCCAAGAGACACGGGAAGGGAGGCACGCCTCGCATAGGACTCTGAAGTGAGGGAGGCACTGAGTCTAGGCAAGGCAACACCTGGGCACTGAGCTCATCTTCCATGGGCTTCTGGGCAAGAAGACTTCACACCATGAAGTCAGGGCCTTCATGAGAATGCCAGACCCTCGCTGACAAATTTCAGACATCTAACAATCTGGAAGTAGGAACAGGATCAACGACGCCAGCCCATGTTTCTAGAGCCTTCATTCATTCCACACCTAGCCCTGAGGCAGGATCCCTGGGCAGGACTCCAAGACAACCACATACACAGCAAAGGGTCTGCTCTCAACTCTGCTGGAATGTGAAGACTTAAACACACGAAACGTTGAGAGAAACACAAAATATATGTAATACTTCTAGAATAGATGATGAGTGATGTAGACACTCAAGAAAGGGGAGAGTTCGGTTTCGCCCTGGGGATCAGCAAGGGATTTATGGGAGAATGATAACTCAAGTGGATCCCAATACGGGTCAGATTTAGAGAGACAAAGAGATATCTAGAATGTTCTTAGGAGACCAGGCACATTTTGCTAGATATTACTCCACTTCCGGTATGGGAATGAGGAAACCAAGTAGCCCAATAACACTTGGGATTGGGTCCATGGCCTGGAAGGCTGAGGCTCTGTGCAGTGTGCCGCCCACAGGGCTCTGGGCCTCTCTCGCCGTCGCCCTAGCGTGGAGCACCTCACGTGGAAACCACACGCGTCTTCTGTTCCTGGGCCAAGCTTACAGCTGAGAACACACCCAGATGCCTCCTTCTCTAGTTTTGGGTGGAGCCAGTAACAGCATTCACAGTGATTTTCTAGAGTCTTGGAATGGAAGAAGAGACTTGGGGAGGGCTGGACCTTAGAGGTGTCCTCCTGCGGCCATGACAGGTCCCGGGGTGGGTGCTCCACCCCCCAGACAGCAGAGCACAGGATGGGAAGGGCGGGCTTTGCTTGACTGATGGTTGAAAATACTGAGACCAGAAACCCAGGGCCCTGAAGGCCACCTCTCACCCTAAGCCTTGGAGACACAGGTGGATAATGTGAGGAAATCGTTTTAACCCCTTGCTTTGGGACTGTTGATGAGTGGGTTTAGGTGGCTGACATCACATTAAGCCGAAACCCCTCATGGGGTGTCTAGATGCATGATATTCATCCCCGCTTTTACTCCTGAACGTTTCTACATGAGGTTGCTTTAAGAAAGGGAAGAGAATAGTTGATCATTGTTTCCATTTGATCAGGTTTCATAAGGAGGTTTCGGTCACTGACTCTGTATATTTCTATGTAAGTTAATAGACAAATAGACAGTGGTATAAAGGTAGGTAAGTGGATGGAGAGAGATAGTTAGCTAGCTAGACAAATAGATAGACAGAGGTGGGCTACAGGCGACTCCCTGCTGTATACATGCATTCAGCATCCAACTCTGTTTAACGGAAGCCAGTCTGTGCTTTCTGAGCAATTACACATGCAGACGCAGACCTCTGCAGTGGATGCCGGAAGGACATCCTGTCCCACCTGAATGCAGATGAGGTCTGGAGTCTAAAGGAGCCCCCATGGCCTGCATCCACAGAGGAGACAGCCACTGCTGCACCCTCAGGTACACAGAACTCTTGGCCAAAGATCTGAATATGTTGTGCTTTTTTACAGGCAATGGCTGCTGGAGGCCAGGATCTCATTAAACAGTTCTTACCCACAGAGTCTTAAAAGGCAGGACTCCATGGCCAGCCGCCCTGGGGAAAGGCTCTGATCCCACATGTTTATTGACAAGAAGCCAAGCATCCATGCTGACACCTACCCAGGCTTCCTCAGATCTCCTAGCCAGACTCCGCCATCTTGAAAAGAAAACGACTCAGTTTCCAGGCTCTGAAAATCTGCAAGAGGGGATGAAAACTCAAGGCTTTCTCAAAACTCCTGGTCAGGCGGCCTTCCTCCCTCGTATCTCTGGGAGTGGCAAAGATTATGACAAGGAAGACAATGAGGAGAAGGGCAGGAAGGGAAAAGTCCTCAAGTCAACTGAAGAATCTGGCCAGTGGCTAGCAAAGGGGAGAGAATGCCTTAGAAGAAGGAGAATTTATTCATGGACACCTGTCAGAGACTGTCATCCCTTTGCCTGAACTATAGTCTGAATTTTACTATGACATAAATCAGTTCCCCCTGGACTTAATAACTCTTCTTTATAGGTTTCTTTCCTCTCATAAATAAACCTCATTCCATATGTATATATTGCAAAAAGCCTGCCTGATTTGCAGCATTGTTCACTGGGAAAGGTAGGTGCCAGCCTCACGCGCATGGCAGTCACCCAAGGAGACAATTGCAACCCTCGGGGCATCCAGACTCTGGTTTTAACAGGGAAGCCAGTACATGTTTGGCACTGACTCTGTATATTTCTATGTAAGTTAATAGACAAATAGACAGTGGTATAAAGGTAGGTAAGTGGATGAGAGAGTTAGCTAGCTAGACAAATAGATAGACAGAGGTGGGCTACAGGCGACTCCCTGCTGTATACATGCATTCAGCATCCAACTCTGTTTAACGGAAGCCAGTCTGTGCTTTCTGAGCAATTACACATGCAGACGCAGACCTCTGCAGTGGATGCCGGAAGGACATCCTGTCCCACCTGAATGCAGATGAGGTCTGGAGTCTAAAGGAGCCCCCATGGCCTGCATCCACAGAGGAGACAGCCACTGCTGCACCCTCAGGTACACAGAACTCTTGGCCAAAGATCTGAATATGTTGTGCTTTTTTACAGGCAATGGCTGCTGGAGGCCAGGATCTCATTAAACAGTTCTTACCCACAGAGTCTTAAAAGGCAGGACTCCATGGCCAGCCGCCCTGGGGAAAGGCTCTGATCCCACATGTTTATTGACAAGAAGCCAAGCATCCATGCTGACACCTACCCAGGCTTCCTCAGATCTCCTAGCCAGACTCCGCCATCTTGAAAAGAAAACGACTCAGTTTCCAGGCTCTGAAAATCTGCAAGATGGATGAAAACTCAAGGCTTTCTCAAAACTCCTGGTCAGGCGGCCTTCCTCCCTCGTATCTCTGGGAGTGGCAAAGATTATGACAAGGAAGACAATGAGGAGAAGGGCAGGAAGGGAAAAGTCCTCAAGTCAACTGAAGAATCTGGCCAGTGGCTAGCAAAGGGGAGAGAATGCCTTAGAAGAAGGAGAATTTATTCATGGACACCTGTCAGAGACTGTCATCCCTTTGCCTGAACTATAGTCTGAATTTTACTATGACATAAATCAGTTCCCCCTGGACTTAATAACTCTTCTTTATAGGTTTCTTTCCTCTCATAAATAAACCTCATTCCATATGTATATATTGCAAAAAGCCTGCCTGATTTGCAGCATTGTTCACTGGGAAAGGTAGGTGCCAGCCTCACGCCGCATAGCGGTTTTCTATAGTCACCCCCCCCCCAAGGAGACCCCTCTTTTCCCTGGGGCCATGCCAACCTCAAAGAAGAAGGTTCCTTTCTAAAATATCTGCACTACGTGCATGGGGTGACCTGTTCGTTGAAAATGGAGAAGACCATGGAGAAAGGATATTTTCTTTCACAGAGCCACTAGTGACTTCCCGGATGGGTCCACATGCAACAGGGCTGCAGGCCCAGAGGGAAGGGGACTCACATCTCTCCTTCCTTGGGGGAGAAGTCAGGCTTGGGCAGCATGTGCCCAGGCAGTTTTGCCGGCAGATTTACAAGGTTGCAGATTCCAAGAAAATGGGCCAGCTCACAGCAGCCGGAGCCCAGAGGCGCTCTGGAGGGCTGCTGCCGACCTGGGAATGGAGCTTGGGGGCGTTTGCCCTCTCCCTTTGCTAGCTCTGCACCAGGCAGGCCTCCTTGGCCTTTGGAGTGGCAGCAATCCTTCGAGGGTGGATTTCAGATACCAGCTTCCATTCTACTCTAACATGGCAGGATCACAAAGGGCATTTTTTTAAACTATGCATGCCAGTACTCTCAGGGTGTTGTGCTTTCTCAGAAAGGCCTCCATAAATATTCAAATCTGAATTTTAAAAATGTCGTTGTGGGTTTCCCTGGTTGTCCAGTGGGTGAAGAGTCTGCCTTGCAGTGCAGGGGGCACCGGTTCAATCCCTGGCCCGGGAAGATCCCGTGTGACGCAGAGCAGCTGGACCATGTGTCCAGTTAGGAGCCAGCGCTCTGTGACTAGAGAGGCCACTGAGATGGGAGGCCCATACAGGCCAAAGAATAAAGATGGATGAAAATAAATAAATAAATAAATAAATAAATAAATAAAAGAGGCCAAAATTAAAAAAAAAATGTAGTTGGAAAGGATGTTAGCAAGCCTTCTCGTTAAAGGATGTTAGCAAGTATTTACTTCCAATATCCTACCCAAGGAAGTAAATACCTCCATAGCAACCCCAGCAGATGGGCACTCAGGCCTTCCTCATGCTCCTGAGCAGGAGAATCCAGACAGTCAGCTGTTCTCTCTACCATACTTCCCAAATGTTAAAATAAATCTCAATTCAGTTTGCTTAAACAATAGTGTGAAATGCTGTCATTAAGATCAGTGAACATTCCATGGGAATTCAGACTCTCAGGAGAAAATATATCAATAAAGTATCTAGCGATACAGATTATGGATCCTCATCAGGTACCCTTAGGTACCATCATTACAAAAATTAAACAAGTCAAAATGTAAGAGGAATTTTCTAACCTCCTATGGTGATAGCACCAGAGTCAAAAAAATCAGTGTCCTCAAGAAAGCGGAAAAGCGTCAGTGCTGACAGAGGTGTGCAGGTGCTGGAAGCCACACCCTTGACTGGTGGGCATATAAAATGGCAGCTTCTAGGGAAAAGTCCGACAATTCTTCAACTGAAAGATAGAACCATGCAGTTCAACCAACCCACACCTAGGATATACCTGAAAGAACTGAAAATTGGGACTCAAATACATACAGCGACATGTATGTTCACAGCAGCAGTGTCCCCAAGAGCTCAAAGGTGGAAATGATCCCCCAAGCCCATCAGTGGCTGAGTGGATAAGTTGTGGCATTCAACAAGCAAGCTGTTTTTCAGCCATTCAGAGGAAGGAAGCATGGATGCATACAGGCTACGATGTGGATGAATGTCAAAAACAGGATGGCTAATAAAAGAAGTCAGACACAAAAGGTTATATATTGTGTGACTCCATTTCTAGGAAATATCTAGACCCGGTAACTCCACAGAAAACGAGAGCAGATTGCTGGTCATCAGGGCTGCCATTGGAGCAGAAGGAGAAGTAACTGCTTAGTGAATACACAGCTTCCTTCTGGAGTGAGGAAAACGCTTTAGAGGCAGGCAGAGGTGAGGATTACACAACAGTATGAAAGCACTAAACGCCACTGAACCGTTCACTCCAAATGCTGAGTGCTATGTTTTACGCACTTAACCGCAATACAAACTTCGGGAAAAAATAAACATTTTAAAGATCTCTGTTCAAATCTCTGTCTCTTTGTTGTTGTCCCCTGTGCGATGTGGCCCACAGGCTGTCCATTTCCTCATCAGGGACTGAACCCAGACCAGAGCAGTGAAGCCAGAACCCTAACCCCTAGGTACCCAGGAATTCCCCTATTTTGAGTTTCATGTCTAAGACTGATTGCTTATGTGTCCTTTAGCAAAACACCTCTGGGCCAAAGTCTTCCCATGGGCGTGTGACCCAGGGAAGGCTGGTCTACCTTATGGCTAGCCTTAGCACATAACAAGTGTAGACCCGTAAGACTAACAGCCTAAAGAACAGGGAAAGAGTTAGAAGTGTCTCTAGGTCAAAACTATCACTGGAAACTGCAAGAATGTCTCTCACCAACTACGCAACAAAAATGACTTTCTAAAAGAGAACTATCTCCCCTTGGCTTAGAAGGTAAAGAATCTGTCCGCAATGCAGGAGACCCAGGTTTGATCCCTGGGTCAGGAAGATCCCCTAGAGAAGGGCACTCCAGTATTCCTGTCTGGAGAATTCCATAGACAGAGGAGCCTGGTGAGCTACAGTCCATGGGGTCACAAAGAGTCAGACATGTCTAAATGACTAATACTTAACTTATCTTCCCCTTGCCCACACTAGAGACCCCAGACACACAACTGGACCATCGCCTTCTTTTTTCTGTAAATAAAGTTTTATTAGCACACAGCCATACCCATTCAATGATGCATTTTCTGAGGCTGCCTTTATTCTAAATGCAAAACTGGGCAGTTACAACTATGGCCTGCTAAACCTAATGTATTTATTATCTCACTATATCCATAAAAATTTACCAACCTCTGCTATAGAATAACCTAATAAGATACTGTCAACAAAACAAGAACTTGTAGAAGAGACAATAAAAGCACAAATGGCACGGAACGTGAGACTGAAGCCCTTAAGAAGAGAAAGAAATTGGTGTGAAAACATCACTGTAGCCAATAAATCTATGGAGGCGGAAACCAAATTAATGCCACAGAAAAGTGGCCTAGATCATCATTGTGAATATTCACTCCAAATGCTGAGTGCTATGTTTTACGCACTTAACCGTTTCGGGAAAAATAAACATTTTAAAGATCTCTGTTCTCTTTTTGTTGTTGTCCCCTGTGCGATGTGGCCCACAGGCTGTCCATTTCCTCATCAGGGACTGAACCCAGACCAGAGCAGTGAAGCCAGAACCCTAACCCCTAGGTACCCAGGAATTCCCCTATTTTGAGTTTCATGTCTAAGACTGATTGCTTATGTGTCCTTTAGCAAAACACCTCTGGGCCAAAGTCTTCCCATGGGCGTGTGACCCAGGGAAGGCTGGTCTACCTTATGGCTAGCCTTAGCACATAACAAGTGTAGACCCGTAAGACTAACAGCCTAAAGAACAGGGAAAGAGTTAGAAGTGTCTCTAGGTCAAAACTATCACTGGAAACTGCAAGAATGTCTCTCACCAACTACGCAACAAAAATGACTTTCTAAAAGAGAACTATCTCCCCTTGGCTTAGAAGGTAAAGAATCTGTCCGCAATGCAGGAGACCCAGGTTTGATCCCTGGGTCAGGAAGATCCCCTAGAGAAGGGCACTCCAGTATTCCTGTCTGGAGAATTCCATAGACAGAGGAGCCTGGTGAGCTACAGTCCATGGGGTCACAAAGAGTCAGACATGTCTAAATGACTAATACTTAACTTATCTTCCCCTTGCCCACACTAGAGACCCCAGACACACAACTGGACCATCGCCTTCTTTTTTCTGTAAATAAAGTTTTATTAGCACACAGCCATACCCATTCAATGATGCATTTTCTGAGGCTGCCTTTATTCTAAATGCAAAACTGGGCAGTTACAACTATGGCCTGCTAAACCTAATGTATTTATTATCTCACTATATCCATAAAAATTTACCAACCTCTGCTATAGAATAACCTAATAAGATACTGTCAACAAAACAAGAACTTGTAGAAGAGACAATAAAAGCACAAATGGCACGGAACGTGAGACTGAAGCCCTTAAGAAGAGAAAGAAATTGGTGTGAAAACATCACTGTAGCCAATAAATCTATGGAGAGGCGGGAAACCAAATTAATGCCACAGAAAAGTGGCCTAGATCATCATTGTGAATATTAAGGACAACACATTTTAATTAAATCTTCAAAAGAGAAACAGAGGATTCAAAGGGCAAAGGGCAACCTAAAAATCATAACTCTCACCTCTTAACATTTTTAATCTCCCTTTATAACTAAAAGGAATCTTTTAGGAAAAGCTCTCAGCTATAATGATGGAGTTATTTGAAGTTCAGAGATTCTTACAATTTAACCTCAGGTTCTTTTTCTTCAAGTTCAAGTAAAATTATCTTCATCTCTACCACTTCCACCCCTGACACGCTGCCATGGCTAGGGCAGGCTCTCCAATGCCAAAAGTATTAGCATGTCTTTTTGGTGTTGTTTAATCACTAAATTGTGTCTGCTCTTGGTGACCCCATGGACTGTAGTCCATCCGGTCCCTCTGTCCGTGGGATTTCCCAAGCAAGAAGATTGGAGTGGGTTGCCATTTCCTTCTCCACGGGATCTTCCAGAACCAGAATCAAACCTGCATTTCCTAAGTCTACTTGCACTGGCAGGTGAGTTCTTTACCACTAGCACCACCTGGGAATTCCTTCCACTCTCCAGGGCATGTCTTTGCTTTAGAAAGCCATGTGGGTCCTCACTGCCTGCAGCATGACATTTACATTCCTTGCTGTTCTATATACCTAGTCCACTCAAATCTGACTCTATCCACCATTTTGGTCTCATCCCTCACTTCTTCTTACAACTAACTTACCCTGCATCGGTTTCCTTAGCCTTTACTACGGGTGATCTTGTAGCTTCATTGTGTGTATCTTCCACATCTCTCCCTACTGAGATATTTTTGTTCCTTTCAGGCTCATTCAAATATTTCATCCTCTTCCTTGAAAGCCTGCTGGGTTTCCCCAGCTAGGATGTGCCTAGAACGCTGAAAACCATAATGTACTTTGGTGAGAGATGAATGATTCAATCAATCAATGAACAAAAAGATTAATAAAAGATGGACTTCTTGCCTGTCTTTGAGGGATTCTCTTGCATTCCAAGCCATTTTTTTCCTCTGCGGGCTGACCTTCCCCAGAGCCCGTCTGTTCTGATCGATCCACAACACCTACTAAAGTATGAATGGCGCACCAGTGAGCTATAGGATTTGACTAGTTTTTGTTGTCGGCGTTTCCGCTAAGGGCGTGTAAAAGCAGCTGTAGGTTGAGCTTTAGCTCTGTGTGCGGAGCCTTCAGCTTGACATTTCAGGTATGAAGAAACACCGGCAAGTTCAAAGGCAGACCAAACCTGAATGCAATATTTAGAACGCTGCTCTAAGACGATGCTCCTCGATCAACATGCATAAAGCACGTGTCCACACCCTGGGCTCTCCACAGTGGGCCAGTGCTAGGAGCCAGGTTCCAAAACAGGTGAGCTCTGTGGACGTTTTGCCCTCCTCTTCCCTCCCAGCTCACCTGACTGGCAGGCTTAGCGGGCTTGGGAAGCAAGTGTCTCTCTGGTACCCCATGCTAGTCCATCCGGTCCCTCTGTCCGTGGGATTTCCCAAGCAAGAAGATTGGAGTGGGTTGCCATTTCCTTCTCCACGGATCTTCCAGAACCAGAATCAAACCTGCATTTCCTAAGTCTACTTGCACTGGCAGGTGAGTTCTTTACCACTAGCACCACCTGGGAATTCCTTCCACTCTCCAGGGCATGTCTTTGCTTTAGAAAGCCATGTGGGTCCTCACTGCCTGCAGCATGACATTTACATTCCTTGCTGTTCTATATACCTAGTCCACTCAAATCTGACTCTATCCACCATTTTGGTCTCATCCCTCACTTCTTCTTACAACTAACTTACCCTGCATCGGTTTCCTTAGCCTTTACTACGGGTGATCTTGTAGCTTCATTGTGTGTATCTTCCACATCTCTCCCTACTGAGATATTTTTGTTCCTTTCAGGCTCATTCAAATATTTCATCCTCTTCCTTGAAAGCCTGCTGGGTTTCCCCAGCTAGGATGTGCCTAGAACGCTGAAAACCATAATGTACTTTGGTGAGAGATGAATGATTCAATCAATCAATGAACAAAAAGATTAATAAAAGATGGACTTCTTGCCTGTCTTTGAGGGATTCTCTTGCATTCCAAGCCATTTTTTTCCTCTGCGGGCTGACCTTCCCCAGAGCCCGTCTGTTCTGATCGATCCACAACACCTACTAAAGTATGAATGGCGCACCAGTGAGCTATAGGATTTGACTAGTTTTTGTTGTCGGCGTTTCCGCTAAGGGCGTGTAAAAGCAGCTGTAGGTTGAGCTTTAGCTCTGTGTGCGGAGCCTTCAGCTTGACATTTCAGGTATGAAGAAACACCGGCAAGTTCAAAGGCAGACCAAACCTGAATGCAATATTTAGAACGCTGCTCTAAGACGATGCTCCTCGATCAACATGCATAAAGCACGTGTCCACACCCTGGGCTCTCCACAGTGGGCCAGTGCTAGGAGCCAGGTTCCAAAACAGGTGAGCTCTGTGGACGTTTTGCCCTCCTCTTCCCTCCCAGCTCACCTGACTGGCAGGCTTAGCGGGCTTGGGAAGCAATGGCCTTAGGCTGCCTGCTGGAAATCCCCAAGCTAGAGATCCATTTTTTCATAGTATTACATACAATGAATTAGCATATCCTCCAAGGGTGAGAGTTTTGTTATTACTGCCCTTTCCCGAGACAATCTCTACTTTGGTGGACCCTACAGCCCCTAGGGAAATTAACTGAATAGAAATGCTTAAATTGGGGCACAGAGGATATGGGCAGAGTACAGAGGACTTCTCCACAAGGCATTCTGGGAGAACATAGGCAGCCGCAGGAAAGTTATACAAAGCAAAGGCTGCAAAGACAGGAGGATGAGGAAAGGGAAGTAAGAATTCACTGCAGAGGTCAAGAGTGTCTTGGGTCTGCTAAATGGTATTATAACTTATAAAGCCATCTGAAACACACTCTTTCTTTTGATTCTCACACCACCACAATGGGTTAAGAGAAAACAGCTTGACATTCTTTTGCTTCCTTCCTTTTCCTTCCTTTCATAGATATGAAAATCTAGACTTGATGAGGTCTGGCAATTTACTTTGAGTCAACCAGCTACTTAGGAGCTAATCCAGGATTTCAATCTAGTCTCCTGACCTGGCTCAATGATCTGACTACCACCACATCCTGTCTCTGAATGTGCTTTTCCAGGAGTAGAGAGAGTCTAGCATCGCTCTTGTACATTAAGCATCTAGCCAGCTTTCTTTAAACTGGTTACCAGGTCTGGACCCCAAGGGGACTTCTACAGATCTACTTCTTCCTCTCCTCTTTGGTCTCTCAGTTGACAAGGTCTCAACATGCTCAAGACATGATTCATCGTACTAACCTTTGAGGACTTCTGACACCCAGGTCCAAAAGGCTGTCTCCTGGTATCTACATGCCAGCCAGCACCTCGCATCAAAATCAAACCCCGATGATGATTAAAACGGCTGCAGTGAGCTCCTGCTTGCTTCTCCTGCAGCCATATTGAACTATTCAAAATGATAATCTGGCGTGTGGCGTAATCAGACGGAGCAGGTCCATCTCTAAGACGATGCTCCTCGATCAACATGCATAAAGCCCAGGTGGCTAGGAGCCAGGTTCCAAAACAGGTGAGCTCTGTGGACGTTTTGCCCTCCTCTTCCCTCCCAGCTCACCTGACTGGCAGGCTTAGCGGGCTTGGGAAGCAATGGCCTTAGGCTGCCTGCTGGAAATCCCCAAGCTAGAGATCCATTTTTTCATAGTATTACATACAATGAATTAGCATATCCTCCAAGGGTGAGAGTTTTGTTATTACTGCCCTTTCCCGAGACAATCTCTACTTTGGTGGACCCTACAGCCCCTAGGGAAATTAACTGAATAGAAATGCTTAAATTGGGGCACAGAGGATATGGGCAGAGTACAGAGGACTTCTCCACAAGGCATTCTGGGAGAACATAGGCAGCCGCAGGAAAGTTATACAAAGCAAAGGCTGCAAAGACAGGAGGATGAGGAAAGGGAAGTAAGAATTCACTGCAGAGGTCAAGAGTGTCTTGGGTCTGCTAAATGGTATTATAACTTATAAAGCCATCTGAAACACACTCTTTCTTTTGATTCTCACACCACCACAATGGGTTAAGAGAAAACAGCTTGACATTCTTTTGCTTCCTTCCTTTTCCTTCCTTTCATAGATATGAAAATCTAGACTTGATGAGGTCTGGCAATTTACTTTGAGTCAACCAGCTACTTAGGAGCTAATCCAGGATTTCAATCTAGTCTCCTGACCTGGCTCAATGATCTGACTACCACCACATCCTGTCTCTGAATGTGCTTTTCCAGGAGTAGAGAGAGTCTAGCATCGCTCTTGTACATTAAGCATCTAGCCAGCTTTCTTTAAACTGGTTACCAGGTCTGGACCCCCAAGGGGGACTTCTACAGATCTACTTCTTCCTCTCCTCTTTGGTCTCTCAGTTGACAAGGTCTCAACATGCTCAAGACATGATTCATCGTACTAACCTTTGAGGACTTCTGACACCCAGGTCCAAAAGGCTGTCTCCTGGTATCTACATGCCAGCCAGCACCTCGCATCAAAATCAAACCCCGATGATGATTAAAACGGCTGCAGTGAGCTCCTGCTTGCTTCTCCTGCAGCCATATTGAACTATTCAAAATGATAATCTGGCGTGTGGCCGTAACTCAGACGGAGCAGGTCCATCACTCACAGCGGGGGTGGCACAGCCTCCAGGGGCCCTGCGTCTGGCGCCAGAGCCAGCATTCTTCTCCAAGCCTTCACTCATCGCCTGCAAAATTTATTTTTCCAGAACATCCTTCATACACATCCACACTGCGCCCTTTCCTCAGAGAGTCAATCACCAGGTGCCAAGAGAAAGGGAAGGTTCCTTGGGGGAGATTTAAAGAGATGCTTTGGCTCAAGGTCTGCGGGGTGCTGAGAACTAGAGAAAGGAGGCGTCATGTCGGAATGAGAGAGAGGACAGTGGCTGGACCCCGAGGTGGGACCTGGGAGAGGGAGGGGGACGGAGGCCGACCCGGGAGGAAGAAAGGGCAAAGCACCGGAACAACCCCAGCCCCTCTTGCCCGCACCGAGCAGCTCTGGGCATTTGGTCGCCAGTTTCTAGAGCCCACGCTCAAGTCCTCGTGCCTGGGAGTGAGAACGACTGAACACCATTCCCAGGGATCCAGATACAAAAGTACTCTGGGATGGCTTTCAATAAAAACCATCCAAAACAGCAAATGCTGAGGTTAAGGAAATTCAGCTAATAATCATCCCTTTCTTCCCCCTGAATTCTGAACCAACAGAAAGAAACTTCCAGGAACCAGACAGATGTGCATGCATGCTCAGTCATGTCCAGCCCTTTGTGCCCTCACGGACTGCAGCCCCCCGGGCTCCTCTGTCCAGCACTTACAATCCTAGTCTCTGAATGTGCTTTTCCAGGGGGTAGAGAGAGTCTAGCATCGCTCTTGTACATTAAGCATCTAGCCAGCTTTCTTTAAACTGGTTACCAGGTCTGGACCCCAAGGGGACTTCTACAGATCTACTTCTTCCTCTCCTCTTTGGTCTCTCAGTTGACAAGGTCTCAACATGCTCAAGACATGATTCATCGTACTAACCTTTGAGGACTTCTGACACCCAGGTCCAAAAGGCTGTCTCCTGGTATCTACATGCCAGCCAGCACCTCGCATCAAAATCAAACCCCGATGATGATTAAAACGGCTGCAGTGAGCTCCTGCTTGCTTCTCCTGCAGCCATATTGAACTATTCAAAATGATAATCTGGCGTGTGGCGTAACTCAGACGGAGCAGGTCCATCACTCACAGCGGGGGTGGCACAGCCTCCAGGGGCCCTGCGTCTGGCGCCAGAGCCAGCATTCTTCTCCAAGCCTTCACTCATCGCCTGCAAAATTTATTTTTCCAGAACATCCTTCATACACATCCACACTGCGCCCTTTCCTCAGAGAGTCAATCACCAGGTGCCAAGAGAAAGGGAAGGTTCCTTGGGGGAGATTTAAAGAGATGCTTTGGCTCAAGGTCTGCGGGTGCTGAGAACTAGAGAAAGGAGGCGTCATGTCGGAATGAGAGAGAGGACAGTGGCTGGACCCCGAGGTGGGACCTGGGAGAGGGAGGGGGACGGAGGCCGACCCGGGAGGAAGAAAGGGCAAAGCACCGGAACAACCCCAGCCCCTCTTGCCCGCACCGAGCAGCTCTGGGCATTTGGTCGCCAGTTTCTAGAGCCCACGCTCAAGTCCTCGTGCCTGGGAGTGAGAACGACTGAACACCATTCCCAGGGATCCAGATACAAAAGTACTCTGGGATGGCTTTCAATAAAAACCATCCAAAACAGCAAATGCTGAGGTTAAGGAAATTCAGCTAATAATCATCCCTTTCTTCCCCCTGAATTCTGAACCAACAGAAAGAAACTTCCAGGAACCAGACAGATGTGCATGCATGCTCAGTCATGTCCAGCCCTTTGTGCCCTCACGGACTGCAGCCCCCCGGGCTCCTCTGTCCATGGGGATTCTCCAGGCGAGAATCCTGGGGTGAGCTGCCCTTTCCTTCTTGAGGCGATCTCCCACGCCCAGGGGTCGAAGCTGCCACTCCTGTGCCTCCGGCACCACAGGAGGACTCTCTCCCGCTGGGCCACCAGGGAAGCCCTCTCAGACAGACGAAGACCTCTCAGAGCAGTGCCGTGACCAACAAGGGCCGGGCTGGAGACTATGTCCTCAGGTTAGACCGGTTGGCTTGATGCAACTCTGACCTTGAGGCTGATCATGCACCCAGCCCAGAGGGCTCTGGGAATCAGACCTGCCCCGGTAGACACGCTGCATGGAGGAGCTGAAAATGGGTACTCTCTACAGGCAGGCTGGCGAGAGACAGAGGAAGCAGAAGGGAAGTAAGGATCCACAGGCTCTCTACTCTTTCTCCCAAGCTCACCAGTCACGGTGCTCAGAGTAGGGACAGAGGTCCAGAGAGCTTGCCTGGCAGATGGTCTTCTGTCTGGAGCAGGACATCCAGTCCCCCAACACCCAACCTGTGTGTGTGTCCTTTGCAGATTAAAACACCACAGTCCACTCTGAAGAAAGCTGGTTATAACAGTCCTCCACATGGTCTCACCTGCAATGCAGGAGACCCAGGTTCAATCCCTGGGTCGGGAAGACCCTGTGGCAAAGGGCATCACAGCCCACTCCAGTCTTCTTGCCTGCAGAATCCCACGGACAGAGGAGCCTGGCGGGCTACAGTCCATGGCGTCGCAAAACAATCGGACACAACTGAAGCAATTTAGCACAGTACAGTACATGTGGCCCAGGTGACGATTTTCATACCTACTTTATCAGTGAGAGAAATGAGTCTCTAAATAGTAGGTAAAGTGGCCCTGGTCACCAAGTCAGTACATGGTAGAGCCAAGATCCAAATCAGATTTCTGACCAACTTTTGAGAGCAGGTTTCAGAAAACGTGACAGACAGACCGTGACCCTTGCTGAATGGCTTGCGCCTTGTCCTGGGGCTGGTGAGGTGCTGGCGCTCCTCTGCCCGCCTTGGCACCTGCGCGTGGGCTGCTGCCGCCCAGGGCCACGACCCCCGCCTCTAGCCACGCGGCTGTTTTAGTCATTCACTGACTGGTCCTTCCCTTCCACCTCCTCCCTGCCTCTCTCCAGGGGTGGGGCTGCCTCCTGCTTCACGACCTCCCATCTCAAATGGTAATTAGCGTCCCACTAGATGCGACTTCTCGTATTCCTGACTTTATCTTAATAAATAATCCAACATATTTAGCAGAAATCATTGCATCTTTGTTTAGGGATTAAGCCTGGAGATATATTTAAACCGCACTGAGTGCTGGTAATCCTGAAAGGGCTGACGCGCTCCCGATAGTGCGGTGGGCCACAGCAGTGAGTGCGCTCGCTCAGCGGCAGATGTCATTAAGGCGGCCGTTTGTGCTCCGCACAGAGCAGATAAGCGCAGATCAGTATGCGTGTGCACACACGTGCAGACTCACTCAGCGCGCCTGCAGCACACAGGCCTGCAGACTCCAAGCGTATGAACTCATGCAATCATGCTTGCAAGCCAGTGTATACTCATTTGAGTTCGCACACACACAGGCATATGTGAAACACATCTGTGCGTGCAGATATAAGGCATACATGGCCCCTCGTGTAATTCTGCAAGTAAATGGGAAGAACTGTCTGTGTGGACAGGGTTCCCAGGTGGGGCTAGTGGTAAAGAACTTGCCTGCCATTAGAGGAGGCGTAAGAGACAGGGTTCGATCCCTGGGTGGGGAAGATCCCCTGGAGGAAGGCAGGGAACCCACTCCAGCGTGCCTGCCTGGAGCATCTCTTGGACAGAGGAGCCTGGCGAGATACAGGTCACAGCGTCGCAGAGTCAGAGTGATGGAAGCAACTTAGCAGGCAGGCACACACCCGTGTCTGTGCAAATGTGACCCAACCTCTTGCACGTCTAGGGCTACAAATGTGCCACCAGACGGCTTCCCTGAAGCCACCTGGAACAAGGCACAGTGCTGACGACGTGGGTCTCTCAGCTCTAGAGGCACAGTTTGCAAACAGTTCTAGGTCTGCAGCCACGCTTCTTGCGTGTGTGCACACCCATCTCTGCCTCCCAGGACTCGTAGCAGAGCCTTCCTTGGCTGCCTTGGGATTTCAGGGATCCCTTGGAACACTGGTGCCAAATCCATTCAGCTTTCTTTGGCCCCAGGAGTTAGGATGCCAACCACAACCCGCATTCAAGGATCTCGGCCACCTGCCCACAGTCTGCTGTGCGGCCACCTCCCCGACCACCGGGGACCTTGATGTTTCTTTCATTTACTCATGCATCGTCGCAGCAAGTCTTCCCTGGGTTCCCGCTGGGCGTTTTGTGCCGTGATTTGTATAGGATAGGAGTACATAGAAGGCACATTTCTATCTTTCAGAATCTTGTGGGAGGAGATAGAAGAAATTCATCATGCCACCATCAAAAGCTGTCACGTGGTACAGTAATACCAAGATTCTAAATGAGTCGGCGCCGGGATGTCATTAGGCGGCCGTTTGTGCTCCGCACAGAGCAGATAAGCGCAGATCAGTATGCGTGTGCACACGTGCAGACTCACTCAGCGCCTGCAGCACAGGCCTGCAGACTCCAAGCGTATGAACTCATGCAATCATGCTTGCAAGCCAGTGTATACTCATTTGAGTTCGCACACACAGGCATATGTGAAACACATCTGTGCGTGCAGATATAAGGCATACATGGCCCCTCGTGTAATTCTGCAAGTAAATGGGAAGAACTGTCTGTGTGGACAGGGTTCCCAGGTGGGGCTAGTGGTAAAGAACTTGCCTGCCATTAGAGGAGGCGTAAGAGACAGGGTTCGATCCCTGGGTGGGGAAGATCCCCTGGAGGAAGGCAGGGAACCCACTCCAGCGTGCCTGCCTGGAGCATCTCTTGGACAGAGGAGCCTGGCGAGATACAGGTCACAGCGTCGCAGAGTCAGAGTGATGGAAGCAACTTAGCAGGCAGGCACACACCCGTGTCTGTGCAAATGTGACCCAACCTCTTGCACGTCTAGGGCTACAAATGTGCCACCAGACGGCTTCCCTGAAGCCACCTGGAACAAGGCACAGTGCTGACGACGTGGGTCTCTCAGCTCTAGAGGCACAGTTTGCAAACAGTTCTAGGTCTGCAGCCACGCTTCTTGCGTGTGTGCACACCCATCTCTGCCTCCCAGGACTCGTAGCAGAGCCTTCCTTGGCTGCCTTGGGATTTCAGGGATCCCTTGGAACACTGGTGCCAAATCCATTCAGCTTTCTTTGGCCCCAGGAGTTAGGATGCCAACCACAACCCGCATTCAAGGATCTCGGCCACCTGCCCACAGTCTGCTGTGCGGCCACCTCCCCGACCACCGGGGACCTTGATGTTTCTTTCATTTACTCATGCATCGTCGCAGCAAGTCTTCCCTGGGTTCCCGCTGGGCGTTTTGTGCCGTGATTTGTATAGGATAGGAGTACATAGAAGGCACATTTCTATCTTTCAGAATCTTGTGGGAGGAGATAGAAGAAATTCATCATGCCACCATCAAAAGCTGTCACGTGACGGTACAGTAATACCAAGATTCTAAATGAGTCGGCGCCGGGGATCCCCAGAACCCTGTTTGGATGTTCACTGAAGGGGCTTACAGGATTCAGCACATGAGCGTACTGTGGCTAATGTTTATTACAATGATGCGGTGAAGATACACAGCTGGGTCATGGGTAAAAGGCACAGAAGGCCTTCTGGGAGGAGCCCATGTGCAAACTTCCTCCTGCGTTTTCCTTCCCAAGACTGAACGCACAACGCACATGCTCCCCCAGCAATACAATGATGTTTCTGCCCGGAAAAGCCCTTCAGAAACTCAGGACCCAAGGTTCTTTTGGGGGCTGGTCACAGGCATCTGTCTATGCACACGACTACCCTAGACTCAAACTGCAGCCTCCTAGAAGGAAAGCGTGCCCTCAGCACAGAGACGAGGCAGAGCACGCCACTCTTACTACCACTGGGAGAAGGTCCTGTGACTGCGGAGACCTGCTCTCTTGTCCAGGGACGACCTCACAAGCAGGCTTTTCCAAGGCTAGCAGCATCAACCCTTCCGCACAGCGAAGGAAGGAAAAGTGAGCAGTTCCAGGGAGAGAAATATTCAGGTGAGCTGGGCATCTTCCCAGAGCAGAGGGCTCTCAACCCGGGTCTAGAAGGTTGATCGAGATTTGAGCCGACAGACAGGACTGCGATGGGAACTTCAATAGCTCAGTCCCAAGAGACAACAGCAAGGTAGCCGGGAGGCCGGGGGGTGGAGGAGAGAGACTGCTAGACGGAGCCGACAAGCTCGGTAACTGCCGTGAGCTGTAAAGTCTACTAGACAGCGGGGACTTGGGTCAGCCCTGAAAGAGTTGTAAACTCAGCAGAGAGACAGACAGGCAGCCCAGCATGTCAGCTGCAGGGTGAGAGGAGAACTCAGTCTGGTCTGAGAAGTCCTGACTGTCCATTCTAGCCGGGGCCGGAAGGACCAGGGAGGAGGCACCAGCGCAAGGAGGAGGAGAGGACAGTCGTGTCCCGGGGGCGCGCGTGCTCAGAGGAGACGAGGAACAGCGGGGTCCATCAGTCTCCAGCAAAGTGACGTCCTCGGCAGGCGAGGGACCCATGGCATGGTTCTGCTTATTTTCTTTGTTGCCAAAATAAGATCTCCACCAGAGCCAGGTTCACATTCAACCCAACAGCCCTTCTCCTGTTTAACGCGCATTGAAATATGTAAGCTTTTTACAGGGAGGACACGAGAGTCCGTCACCTGTAGGAGCCTTTCTCCTGCTCATCTCTGACGCTTCCTTCCTTTGCCTCACATCCATTGTGCCAGTGCATCCTCTTGTCTCCATTTCCAGACGCCTGCCCCTGACCGCCTCGCCATCTGCACAGCGATTGTGGCTCCCCCTGACCGCCCTAAAATGTCAGCATTCTTTTGGGGGCTGGTCACAGGCATCTGTCTATGCACACGACTACCCTAGACTCAAACTGCAGCCTCCTAGAAGGAAAGCGTGCCCTCAGCACAGAGACGAGGCAGAGCACGCCACTCTTACTACCACTGGGAGAAGGTCCTGTGACTGCGGAGACCTGCTCTCTTGTCCAGGGACGACCTCACAAGCAGGCTTTTCCAAGGCTAGCAGCATCAACCCTTCCGCAGGAAGGAAGGAAAAGTGAGCAGTTCCAGGGAGAGAAATATTCAGGTGAGCTGGGCATCTTCCCAGAGCAGAGGGCTCTCAACCCGGGTCTAGAAGGTTGATCGAGATTTGAGCCGACAGACAGGACTGCGATGGGAACTTCAATAGCTCAGTCCCAAGAGACAACAGCAAGGTAGCCGGGAGGCCGGGGGGTGGAGGAGAGAGACTGCTAGACGGAGCCGACAAGCTCGGTAACTGCCGTGAGCTGTAAAGTCTACTAGACAGCGGGGACTTGGGTCAGCCCTGAAAGAGTTGTAAACTCAGCAGAGAGACAGACAGGCAGCCCAGCATGTCAGCTGCAGGGTGAGAGGAGAACTCAGTCTGGTCTGAGAAGTCCTGACTGTCCATTCTAGCCGGGGCCGGAAGGACCAGGGAGGAGGCACCAGCGCAAGGAGGAGGAGAGGACAGTCGTGTCCCGGGGGCGCGCGTGCTCAGAGGAGACGAGGAACAGCGCGGCTCCATCAGTCTCCAGCAAAGTGACGTCCTCGGCAGGCGAGGGACCCATGGCATGGTTCTGCTTATTTTCTTTGTTGCCAAAATAAGATCTCCACCAGAGCCAGGTTCACATTCAACCCAACAGCCCTTCTCCTGTTTAACGCGCATTGAAATATGTAAGCTTTTTACAGGGAGGACACGAGAGTCCGTCACCTGTAGGAGCCTTTCTCCTGCTCATCTCTGACGCTTCCTTCCTTTGCCTCACATCCATTGTGCCAGTGCATCCTCTTGTCTCCATTTCCAGACGCCTGCCCCCCCTGACCGCCTCGCCATCTGCACAGCGATTGTGGAGTCAGTCACAGCACCCCTCCCCGCTCCCTGCAGAAGCCAGAACATTCCTCTAAAATGTAGATCAGGCCTATTTCTCTCCTGCCGGAAACCTCTCACACACTCATCATTGCACCTGGTACAAATCCAGCACAGCCAGCAACCCGGTGGTCTGGGCCTTTGTCGACTTCTCCTCTCGGGAATCACTCCTCACGCTATTTGCTGGGTTACACTCACCCGAGTCTTCCGTCTTGTCCCGGGACGCATCAAGGTCATCCGTGCCTCAGGACCTTTGCACACGCTGTTTTCTCTGCCTGAGACTCTCTTTTCCCTGCTCACTAGGTTCTTGGCGCCGTCTCCTGATACAGGACCCTGTTGAGAAGCATCTGCTTAGATACAATTCACCCAGGCTTTTTAGTTTCATTTCCTCCATCAACACCACCCCATCTCAATGGCTTCGTGTTGGTTATGGCATCATTTTCATTATGGAACTACTCATTGCAAGTTGGATTTTTTTCTTTTTTTTTTCATTTTGAGTTTGTCATCTGTCTCCCCTCAGTTTCAATATAAATTCCCAGATGGCTGGAGCCCTGCCTAGTCTGCTTATCCAGCACTTTAAAATATGCCCAGTGCTGTGCTCAACAAATATTTGTGGAGTGAACGAGCAGAGACTCAGCTAGGAAGCGGCTGGGCTGGGGCGTTCCTGGGGTCCCGCACTCTGTCTTCCACCCGTGCTGGGGCGCAGACTGGACAGGGTCCACCCGCAGAGGGACGCGGGAAAGTGCGTCTCAGACAGGAAGCCGGGCAGGCAGTGAAGAGCAGGACGAGGCCGGGCACACCTGCGGGCGTAGGAGGAGCCTGAGGACAGCCCACCTGCGGGCAGCGGGCAGGAGCCCAGCGTGGCCAGCGCCGCGAAGAGCCTGGCCAGGAGAACGGCAGGGTCACTGCGGAGGCCAGACAGGCGGTCGGAAGTCCCATCCCAGTTCCCAGGACTTCCTTATGGACGAGGGAGGAGGGCAGCGCGGAGGGGGACGGAGGTCCGCAGGCCCTGCCGGGGACAGCAGGGCATGCGTGGCTGGCATGGACTCCAGGGTCAGTGCTCCCCTCTCTGGGAGGGCGGGTGAGGGGCAGGGTTGATCCTGGAGGGGCGCCCAGCGGAGCAGCCTTCCACCTGCCTGGGGTGCGGTGGGTGCAATCACAGCGGGGCGGCCGGGGTGCCTGAGCCGGGATCCCCTGGCGGGAAGGGGGGCGGGGCAGAGTAGAGGAGGGCTTAGCAGGAGGCCCGGGCTGGGCTCAGAGGCCAAGGCGGCTGCGTGACGCCGTCACGAGGCCACAGCCACGGCCGCTAGGAGGCAGCCCGGGTAGGCAGGGGGCTGGGAGACCAGACGGCACAGACTCGGCTCCTCCGCACGCTTGCCTCCGCTGCCCTGGATGGACCTTGCTGGAACCGGCAAGAACAGAGGCTAGAAGGAGGCTTCGGAAGACCTCTTCAGCACGAGAGGCAGTCATGCCAGCCGCCCTTCCCCCCGATGTCCAGCCAGGCGGGCCCCGCGAGGCCAGGCGCTGGGGAACCGCGGGGGTCTCACCTGAACTCTGCCCCATCTCTGCCCAGGGTCTGGGAAAGCCAGGCGACGCTGTTCTACATTTCAGGGCAAGCCACTGGCTTTCTCCAGCTCCAGAGAGCTCCGCGGCAGGAAGAGGGGGTGCTCCAGGGCCGACAGGAGAGCAGCCCTCCCCCACGTGCAGTGATTCCAGGGCCGACGGGCGCTGGCCGCGTCCACCCCTTCGCGGACAGGAACAGCCGCTTTCATGGGGCGTTCCTGGGGTCCCGCACTCTGTCTTCCACCCGTGCTGGGGCGCAGACTGGACAGGGTCCACCCGCAGAGGGACGCGGGAAAGTGCGTCTCAGACAGGAAGCCGGGCAGGCAGTGAAGAGCAGGACGAGGCCGGGCACACCTGCGGGCGTAGGAGGAGCCTGAGGACAGCCCACCTGCGGGCAGCGGGCAGGAGCCCAGCGTGGCCAGCGCCGCGAAGAGCCTGGCCAGGAGAACGGCAGGGTCACTGCGGAGGCCAGACAGGCGGTCGGAAGTCCCATCCCAGTTCCCAGGACTTCCTTATGGACGAGGGAGGAGGGCAGCGCGGAGGGGGACGGAGGTCCGCAGGCCCTGCCGGGGACAGCAGGGCATGCGTGGCTGGCATGGACTCCAGGGTCAGTGCTCCCCTCTCTGGGAGGGCGGGTGAGGGGCAGGGTTGATCCTGGAGGGGCGCCCAGCGGAGCAGCCTTCCACCTGCCTGGGGTGCGGTGGGTGCAATCACAGCGGGGCGGCCGGGGTGCCTGAGCCGGGATCCCCTGGCGGGAAGGGGGGCGGGGCAGAGTAGAGGAGGGCTTAGCAGGAGGCCCGGGCTGGGCTCAGAGGCCAAGGCGGCTGCGTGACGCCGTCACGAGGCCACAGCCACGGCCGCTAGGAGGCAGCCCGGGTAGGCAGGGGGCTGGGAGACCAGACGGCACAGACTCGGCTCCTCCGCACGCTTGCCTCCGCTGCCCTGGATGGACCTTGCTGGAACCGGCAAGAACAGAGGCTAGAAGGAGGCTTCGGAAGACCTCTTCAGCACGAGAGGCAGTCATGCCAGCCGCCCTTCCCCCCGATGTCCAGCCAGGCGGGCCCCGCGAGGCCAGGCGCTGGGGAACCGCGGGGGTCTCACCTGAACTCTGCCCCATCTCTGCCCAGGGTCTGGGAAAGCCAGGCGACGCTGTTCTACATTTCAGGGCAAGCCACTGGCTTTCTCCAGCTCCAGAGAGCTCCGCGGCAGGAAGAGGGGGTGCTCCAGGGCCGACAGGAGAGCAGCCCTCCCCCACGTGCAGTGATTCACAGTGGAGGAACCCGCCGTGGAGTCTCGGGGGCCCGGCTGGGCCGGCGTCCACCCCCTTCGCGGACAGGAACAGCCCCGCTCTGTTTGCATGGACGCGACTCCCCGGCAGATGGTGAATCAGACCTCGATGTCTCTGTGTGTGCTTTGTACATTTTACTCGTTGGTAATGAATTTACAAATCCTTTAAGTACGGAAAACAGAGCCTTCCCACGAGCTGAACAGATGGGAGAGAAGGCTCTCTAAAGGCGTTTCAAAGTGGCCTCTTTCCCCCCTCCTGGTTCGCATCTCCTGCTGCGTCTACACATGCTTCGATAGTCGGGGGTGAGGGGGCGTCGGCCTTGCCTTGCCTTCTCAGGCTCCCTGGGAAAGCCTCGGCAGGCCTGCTGCCGCGACCAGGAACCCACGAGCTGGGAAAGCTTCCCCATCCTACACCCTGGAGTGCGGCGGGCCCCTGAGGGGAGGAGGGACGATTTCTCTGGAGGGGTGAGAGCCCCGGGGCACCTCCCAGGTGGGACTGACTGCAGGTGGCGATCGTGGCCTGGATGTTTACCCTTCCCTTTGTCACCTCTCTGCAGTGGGTGCCCACCTCCGACGGGGCCTCCTGCCCGCCCCTCGCCTCAGTACTTGACCAGGTGACTTTCTTTGGCCAACGGGATGCGAGCGGACTGGAGGCAGCCAGGGGCTTTGAGTGCACGCGTCCGGTCACGCTGGTTCTCTTGCTTCACGAGAAGCACACGCCTGGGCAGGCGTGCTGGTTGCAGGAGCAGGAGCCCTGTGGAGCGGAGCCGGTTTCCGGCTCACTAGACAGGGACACGGCCCGGACAGGCCAATCCTGCCCAGGGGCAAGGTCTAGAGCAGCGGTCACCAGTCTCCTGGGCACCAGGGGCCAGCTCCCACGAGACGCTGTCTCCACGGACAGGGCTGTGGCACGGGGCTGCGGGGCATGAGTGTGAGATAACTCAAGTGCATTGCACGGCGCCCTTCATCTCTGTGTGGCGGCCGTCTCACGGTAGTCTGCCTTGACTTTAGGGCTCGCGTCTGTGCTCCCCTGAGAATCTGATGCCTCGGCTGCTGGGCAGGGGCACGGTAAGCACCGGGGAGCTGCTATAAACACAGGCAAAGCTTCACGCGCTCGCTGCTCACCTCCTCCACGCGACTCGGCTCCTAACAGGCCGTGCACCGGTGCTAGTCTGTGGCCTGAGGGCTTGGGCTCTGGTCCGGAGGACAGCCTTCCTTCTCCAGCACAGCTTTCCTTTCCTCAGCCCAGCACCAAACAGCCAGTCTGGGAGAAACAATAATTACAGAAATGCCTACAGTTTACCCAGAGTGTATGAAATGAAATGGGCAATTATTACACGAACATTACAGAGTTGTTTTGAAGACGTGAAAGAGAAAGACCTCAGGTACTGAGCACAGGCCTTGGCCCACAGCAAATGCTGAGTAAATGTCAACTAGCATAGTGACTGTGTCCACAGACCTCGGTCATTAAAACCGCCCCTAAAGTAAGATGTTATTATCTCACATTACAGCTAGGGATGCTGAAGCATAAAATGGTTAGTGACTTGACCCAAATCACACAGCTGGGTAAGAGAAAGAGCTGGGATCAAAATTCGTGTTTGCTCAGCGTTGGAAACAATCAAGAGAGCAACGCAAAACCAGACGCGAGGTAAGTACGTGTCCAGAATTAGAACACACAGAACATGTGGGGAATACCAGAAGGGAGAAAACTTGGACGGGTCTGGAGCAGGGTTTCTCAAACGGGGTACCACTGACACTTGGGGCTGGACAATTCCCAGGCTGCTCAGACGTAAAGAATTCACCGGTCAGTGCAGGAGACCCAGGGGACGTGGACTCCCTCCCGGAGTTGGGAAGATCTCCGGAGGAGGAAATGGCAACTCCCTCCTGTACTTTTGCCTGGAGGATCCCATGGACAGAGGAGCGTGGCGGGTTGCAGTCCACGGGGGCACACAGAGTGGACCTGCCGTAGCGCTGGAAAACCACAGCAGCGCTGTGCTTGGGTAGCCTGCCCGTTACACCGCGGCGAGACGTCACCAGCATCCCTGCCCTCTCCCCGCTGGAGGGCAATGCCCCTCCTCCCCACGGGACTGCCGCATTGCCCAGCACCCCCTGAGGGGCACAGTCCCCCCACTGCTGCAGACAGAGAAGGTAGACATCACGATGTCCTGCTAAGAGTATATACAGCCATTCTCAGGTGTGAATTTCAAGTACCAATAAATACATAAAAACTAAACATAAATTAAGAGAGACCATTTCAGAGTAAAAAAAAAAAAAAAAAAACCCAGTCCTTTCTAAGAAAGCATTACTGGCAATTTTAAACTAATATTCTAAAAAGATACATTTTCAAACATTTAAAATAGGAAATTTATAGAATCCAGTTGGATGTAAATTATATTGTGTGTTTACTTCACAAAGTGGCATCTCTGTACGTTTCTGTTTATCAATACAAGAGGAAATGTGATCCAAAAGTCTGACCTATTCTGGCATTTTTCCTTCAGCTTTGTACCATGCTCTCCACATAACGGTTATTATTTTTTTTTATCTTAGTTTTAGCAAAGACAGTGGCTCTGTCTAACGGTTTGGCCTCAGAAGGGGAACGGACATTTGGTGAACAGTGTCCTTCCTTGGACCCAGTCCCCAGTCTCATCCATCGCCTCATATTCCCGGCTTGCCTTAGAGGGGGAATAAAACAAAAATAAAAAGTCATGGGCTGATTTACAAGCTCTCGATTCCCTTTGACGACTGTGTCAGTTTCCTAGGCCTGTCATAACAAAACACCACAAGCTGGGTGGCTTAGGACCGTTGGCAGGCACTCCCTCGCCGTGCTGGAAGCGGGAAGCCTGAAGGCAAGGAGCAGCGGGCTGTTGTGTTTTCTGAGCACCCTGAGGGGCATCAGCCCTGGGCCCTCCTCGTAGCTGTTGGGGGAGGCGGCTCCTCGGGCTGGTCCCTGGCTTGAGGGCATCCCCTCGAGCTCTGTCTCATTCTCACAGGGTTTTGCTGCTGTTTCCCTCCACTTTGGAGGACACATTGGGATCGGATTGGATTAAAGGGCCATCCTACTCCACTGTAACTTCATCTTCACAAATAACTTCTGCAATGCCCCTATTTCCAACTAGGTTTTATTTCTGAGGCATGAGAGGTTAGGAGTTCAATACATCTTTTGGGGGGACACAGTTCAATCTCTAATGATAATCGATGATGTGAGACCCCCTCTGGGAGGACAGCTACTCCACCAACTGCTGCGCAGTCCAGTGCTCTTGCCTAGAGCCTTCCCGTGGAGAGAGGCACCTGCTGGGCTCCAGGCCACAGGGTCGCAAAGAGCCGGGTACAGAGAGGACTAACACATGCTGCTCCGCCCGGTCTACCCTCCTATGAACAGGGTCCCTCTGGTCCCTGAAGAAATGGACTCAAAGTGATCTATCCTAGAGCCCGTACAGTCTGCTGTCCCTTGCAGCCAATTGTAACCACGGGATTTTGGCTGCTACCCTGCCACCGGCGCTGGGGTAGTCTTTTTGCAGCATCAGGGTGCTTTCCACAAAGTGCTCTCGTCTTTTATCAATACAAGAGGAAATGTGATCCAAAAGTCTGACCTATTCTGGCATTTTCCTTCAGCTTTGTACCATGCTCTCCACATAACGGTTATTATTTTTATCTTAGTTTTAGCAAAGACAGTGGCTCTGTCTAACGGTTTGGCCTCAGAAGGGGAACGGACATTTGGTGAACAGTGTCCTTCCTTGGACCCAGTCCCCAGTCTCATCCATCGCCTCATATTCCCGGCTTGCCTTAGAGGGGGAATAAAACAAAAATAAAAAGTCATGGGCTGATTTACAAGCTCTCGATTCCCTTTGACGACTGTGTCAGTTTCCTAGGCCTGTCATAACAAAACACCACAAGCTGGGTGGCTTAGGACCGTTGGCAGGCACTCCCTCGCCGTGCTGGAAGCGGGAAGCCTGAAGGCAAGGAGCAGCGGGCTGTTGTGTTTTCTGAGCACCCTGAGGGGCATCAGCCCTGGGCCCTCCTCGTAGCTGTTGGGGGAGGCGGCTCCTCGGGCTGGTCCCTGGCTTGAGGGCATCCCCTCGAGCTCTGTCTCATTCTCACAGGGTTTTGCTGCTGTTTCCCTCCACTTTGGAGGACACATTGGGATCGGATTGGATTAAAGGGCCATCCTACTCCACTGTAACTTCATCTTCACAAATAACTTCTGCAATGCCCCTATTTCCAACTAGGTTTTATTTCTGAGGCATGAGAGGTTAGGAGTTCAATACATCTTTTGGGGGGACACAGTTCAATCTCTAATGATAATCGATGATGTGAGACCCCCTCTGGGAGGACAGCTACTCCACCAACTGCTGCGCAGTCCAGTGCTCTTGCCTAGAGCCTTCCCGTGGAGAGAGGCACCTGCTGGGCTCCAGGCCACAGGGTCGCAAAGAGCCGGGTACAGAGAGGGACTAACACATGCTGCTCCGCCCGGTCTACCCTCCTTATGAACAGGGTCCCCTCTGGTCCCTGAAGAAATGGACTCAAAGTGATCTATCCTAGAGCCCGTACAGTCTGCTGTCCCTTGCAGCCAATTGTAACCACGGGATTTTGGCTGCTACCCTGCCACCGGCGCTGGGGTAGTCTTTTTGCAGCATCAGGGGTGCTTTCCATTGCCTATCCATCCCTCATGCTCGGAGCCCCTGTGAGCGCCTGTGATCTGCATTCACAATGACGAGAAGAGCAGTGGGTCCATCTGAGGTCGTGAAAGGCCTTCTGCTTGGTTGGAAGACAAGACCCTGAAGGAAAAGGCAGCTTTTCTTCTGGTGTCACAATGTGTTCTCGTTAGCATGTCCTTGACCTTCCAGAAACCTCACGGCCACTTAGATGAGAAGGTTGCCGCAGTCGCCATGCATGAGTAAAACCTGGGATGGGATGTAAAATTCCTAAGTGCCCGAAAGTGGGTGAAAGGTGGACGGTGGGGATAGGAGGGGAAGGGGAAGAGGTGGGGGACGTCCTAGGAAGGCAGGCGGGGGCAGAGGCAGGATGAGCCCTGCACCGAATAGCAGTGCTAGGTAACAGTCTGTGGGGAGCGTTCCCCAGGGGCTTATCCTGGAAAAAGGGACGAGACTCAAGCACAGCTGCCGATACAGGCACGGACTGGCCTGGCGGTGACGGAGTCCAGCCAGCTGGGGCACAACGTAGCTCCCATCCAAAGCCAGGGAGAGCGCCGAGAGGCAGGACCGCGATGAGGGCGGCTTAGGTCTCAGCTATACGCTGTGTTACTCGAGCGGGTCACCACGGTCTTGCAACCAAGCAGATCTCTGCCAGGCAAATCCTAGTAACCGAGAGATTCATCCAGGAGAGTTAGCCCCAGCGCATATGGAGGAAATTGCTCCCAGCAGGGCTGAGCACCATTAGCTGAACCTCTGCGGCCTCATCTGTAAAATGGGGATGTAAGAGACTGAGAACTCTGTAAAGTTCTCTCCCATCTGTAGGAGCCCTGCATTCGACCCCGGGGATAGAAACAGACTGGGACTAGGGGGAATCCTTTTCTAGGGCTTTCTCCAGCCTCCCTCTTCTGCTCCTCCTTCATAACCTCTCCCTTTGCTGAACCAGCTGTGGGTTTCCTGTTAGAGTTCCAGCTTAAAAATGCCTCCATGGCCGGTAATTGATTTTCTAAAAATGTAACATGCACGCAAGCTCAACCCCACAACTGAATTCTTCTCTGCCTAAAATCAATTGTAAAAGTGTATGCAAAACCATAGCACTAAACTCCTCATAATGAAGTGACTGTGCTAAGGGAACATCTGATCTAGGAAGGGCCTCAGCGGGGCAAGGCTGCATCACGCCACCTCACCAGGGGACCGCAGAGGCGCTGGCTCCCAGGTGAGCCAGCAGCCCTGAGGCTCAGCAGCAAGCTAGTGGCAATCGGAGTTGCTGGGCTCACACGCGAGGAGGCACCCCTTATTCAGGCCCACTTCCTTCTCTAACCTCTTCCCCTTCCTGACTCGCAGAATGGAAATTAAATCTCAGAGAACAGGGAGAGAGTAAGAGAAATGAACGACAAATGAAGAGCGGGCAGAGGAAGCCTTCCCAGGGGGCTCAGCGGTGGAGAACCCGCCTGCCCTGCACGAGACGCTGGTTTGTTCCCTGGGTTGGGACGACCCCCTGGAGAAGGAAACGGCAGCCTGCTCCCGCATTCTGGCCTCAGGGGTGGAGCCTGGTGGGCTACAGCCAGCTGGGGCACAACGTAGCTCCCATCCAAAGCCAGGAGGCGCCGAGAGGCAGGACCGCGATGAGGGCGGCTTAGGTCTCAGCTATACGCTGTGTTACTCGAGCGGGTCACCACGGTCTTGCAACCAAGCAGATCTCTGCCAGGCAAATCCTAGTAACCGAGAGATTCATCCAGGAGAGTTAGCCCCAGCGCATATGGAGGAAATTGCTCCCAGCAGGGCTGAGCACCATTAGCTGAACCTCTGCGGCCTCATCTGTAAAATGGGGATGTAAGAGACTGAGAACTCTGTAAAGTTCTCTCCCATCTGTAGGAGCCCTGCATTCGACCCCGGGGATAGAAACAGACTGGGACTAGGGGGAATCCTTTTCTAGGGCTTTCTCCAGCCTCCCTCTTCTGCTCCTCCTTCATAACCTCTCCCTTTGCTGAACCAGCTGTGGGTTTCCTGTTAGAGTTCCAGCTTAAAAATGCCTCCATGGCCGGTAATTGATTTTCTAAAAATGTAACATGCACGCAAGCTCAACCCCACAACTGAATTCTTCTCTGCCTAAAATCAATTGTAAAAGTGTATGCAAAACCATAGCACTAAACTCCTCATAATGAAGTGACTGTGCTAAGGGAACATCTGATCTAGGAAGGGCCTCAGCGGGGCAAGGCTGCATCACGCCACCTCACCAGGGGACCGCAGCAGAGGCGCTGGCTCCCAGGTGAGCCAGCAGCCCTGAGGCTCAGCAGCAAGCTAGTGGCAATCGGAGTTGCTGGGCTCACACGCGAGGAGGCACCCCTTATTCAGGCCCACTTCCTTCTCTAACCTCTTCCCCTTCCTGACTCGCAGAATGGAAATTAAATCTCAGAGAACAGGGAGAGAGTAAGAGAAATGAACGACAAATGAAGAGCGGGCAGAGGAAGCCTTCCCAGGGGGCTCAGCGGTGGAGAACCCGCCTGCCCTGCACGAGACGCTGGTTTGTTCCCTGGGTTGGGACGACCCCCTGGAGAAGGAAACGGCAGCCTGCTCCCGCATTCTGGCCTCAGGGGTGGAGCCTGGTGGGCTACAGCCACTAAAGGGTAGGACACGGCTTCGCCACTAAACGACATCAGGCTCACTGGAGGCTGGAGGCCCGGACGCCGAGGGCAGGCAGGCGGCCCAGCTGGGAGAGACGGGCTCGGGGAGGCCGTGTGGCGGGAGGAGTCAGAGGCCACGCCGAGCCCACGGGGCCAGCGCCCGCGGGCCGCCCAGCAGGGCTCCACGTCCTCATCTGCAGCCCGGGAGAGGCACACGCAGGCCTGGGACGGGTGTCGGACACGGGGCTGGTCTGTGAAGGGCTCCGAGCAGGGACCCTTCACCCAGAGGCGCCACCTCGGTCCCTCCGGGGCCCTGCAAACTCCCAACCCACTCCCGCAGTCTACGAATTCCCGAAATGCCGCCACGAGATGAGTCTTTGCAATAGGACTTGCGTGTCACGCCAGGCTCTCGCCCTCTGTGCTCTTCATGGAAAGTCAGTGTTTCCATGAGAAGTAGCACTCTTCACACCCTGGCATGCAGCTGCCCCTAGGGGAAGGGCTGCGTGGGGCTCTCGGGGACTCAGCACCCAGAGCCTGCCAGCCCCTGAGGAAAACGTGTGGCCACAAGGCCACCTCGCCGCAACCCCAGTTTAACAAGGGAGAAGGTTAGAGTTTCAGGTGCGGAGCCCTGGGGGAGGCGTGGCGAGGTGGGGGTGATCGTGGGGAGCCTCGTGGGGGGCTGCGTCCGCCTCACCACTTAGAGGAAGTGGAGCTACGCAGGGAATCTGGAAGGAAAGAGACGACGTGGCGACGTGCGGGAGGGAGGGAGAAGAGCCCTCCAAGCTCAAGGAGGCCACCGGATGCTCCCTGCTAGAAGCCGGCCCCGGAGCGGTGAGTGGCGAGGCCCGAGTCGGCATCCAGAGAGGAGCAAGAACCGTGATCCAAGTGAGCTTATTAGCGAGACAGAGCAAGGACAAACTCACGGATCCCAAGGGGCGAGAGGGGCAGGAGGAGCGGGGAGACTGGGTTCCACATACCCTGCTCTAACGCGGATCCCTGACGAGAGCCGACGAGAGCACGGGGAGCTCTGCTCAGCGCTGCGAGGTGCCCTACGTGGGAAGGAAATCCAAAAGAGAGGGGACACCTGTGTAACGGACACGCGTTGCTGCACAACAGAGGCTAACATTGTAAAGTGACCGCGTGGTCAGCTGCTTCGGCTGGGTCAGATTCTTCGGGTCCCCAGGGATCGCGGCCTGCCGGGGAGGCTCCCGGTGAGGAGGCTGGAGGGGGTGGCCACGCCCTCCTCCAGGGGATCTTCCCGACCCAGGGCTCAAACCCACATCTCTTACGTCTCCTGCCTTGGCAAGTGGATTCTTTACCCCTGGCGCCACCTGGGAAGCACCAACTATACTCCGATACAGACTTTAAAAAGAAAAAAAGATTATGGTGGGAGTTCAGATGGATCAGGACTCAGCCTGACATAATGACCGCACGTTCAGGGTGTGAGACAAGGTCTTCCCCAGTCTAGGACAGTTTGCAGGGTCCTCTTCCCCAGAATTCCTTAGGCTCCCAAAGCAGCCCCTGCTCCTCTGTCTTGGGCTGAATGGGTCAGAGTCTCTTTCTCTTGAGCAGGGTTTCCCCCATGGCTGGGGTCGTGGCTGGGATCACCTCTAGGCACTTCACCCAAAGGTGACTACTGATTCCCTAGATATTCTGAGGAAGATGTGGGCTTCCCGGGGGGGCACCAGTGGTAAAAACCCACCTGCCAATCCAAAAGACATAAGAGACTCAAGTTCAATCCCTAGGTCAGGAAGATCCCCTAGAGGAGGGCCTGGCTGCCCACTCCAGCTTTCTTGCCTGGAGAATCCCATGGATGGAGGGGCCTGGGGGCTATAGCCCATAGGGTCGCCCAGAGTTGGACATGACTGAGGCGACTTAGCACACACGAGGAAGAGGCTGCAGGTCCTGGTGATGGGGCCTCACTCTCCTGCCTGGAACACAGAAGGCTGACCTTCGGTCTGTGAGCCTCACTGCTTACTGTCGTGAAGCGTGGAGTTGCACAGGCGGCCCTGGCTCTTTGGCCCCTGGCTCATCATTTCAACCATGGCGCCTCAGTTCCTTCATCCGTGGAAAGCGAATTCTAAGTCTGGATTAGGCGAGATAAGCCCATGACACCTGCATCCCAGAGCTCGGCACAGGACAGATGCTCGAACCAGCTGCCACGGCAAGAGGTGCTGAAAAGACCCAGAGCTCTCCTGGTCAGGGCTTTCTACCTACGTGGGGACACACGCCTGTCACACAGAAGGAAGTTCACCGTGCCGATTGAGAGGTCAGCACACACGGGACTGGCCCTCCAGAGAGGTGGCCATGGGGTCACTCGTCTGTGATGGAGGAGAAAGCTTTGACAGACAGATGGAGGAGGAGGGGGCCCATGGGACAATCATGACCCACACGGCAGCCGGCACTGCCTTAGGCTACTCGAATATCTGCTTTGGCAAGCTGAATGGAAACCCGGGGGCTGGCAACCGAATCTTCCATTTTTTCTGTCCCTGGTGACCCCAGACCTTGTGTCCCTCACACGAGGTGCTTGGGCAAACATGGCCCATGGTGATGAGACCCAGGGACTGAAAAGGCAGCGAGCTCACAAAGAACCAGAAAGGGAGCCCCAAGGCCCAGGAATAGCCCTGAAAACGCTATCTGGCCTGCAAAGCAGTCCAGGTTGCTGAGCAGATGGACCTGGACCAGAACCCTGGCTTCCCTGGTTAGAGGACTGACCCTTTGTCTGTAAGCTAGGAATAATGACAGGCAGATGCCATGCGCTGAGACACGCCATGTTCTTAGCACAGAGCCTGGCGTGTGGACAAGGACACTAAATATTAGTCTAAAACATAAAACAACAAAGCAGAAAATAAAAGCTGGTTACTTCTCCTACAATGTTGAAAATAGACTAGCTTTCTTGCCTGGAGAATCCCATGGATGGAGGGGCCTGGGGGCTATAGCCCATAGGGTCGCCCAGAGTTGGACATGACTGAGGCGACTTAGCACACACGAGGAAGAGGCTGCAGGTCCTGGTGATGGGGCCTCACTCTCCTGCCTGGAACACAGAAGGCTGACCTTCGGTCTGTGAGCCTCACTGCTTACTGTCGTGAAGCGTGGAGTTGCACAGGCGGCCCTGGCTCTTTGGCCCCTGGCTCATCATTTCAACCATGGCGCCTCAGTTCCTTCATCCGTGGAAAGCGAATTCTAAGTCTGGATTAGGCGAGATAAGCCCATGACACCTGCATCCCAGAGCTCGGCACAGGACAGATGCTCGAACCAGCTGCCACGGCAAGAGGTGCTGAAAAGACCCAGAGCTCTCCTGGTCAGGGCTTTCTCCCCTACGTGGGGACACACGCCTGTCACACAGAAGGAAGTTCACCGTGCCGATTGAGAGGTCAGCACACACGGGACTGGCCCTCCAGAGAGGTGGCCATGGGGTCACTCGTCTGTGATGGAGGAGAAAGCTTTGACAGACAGATGGAGGAGGAGGGGGCCCATGGGACAATCATGACCCACACGGCAGCCGGCACTGCCTTAGGCTACTCGAATATCTGCTTTGGCAAGCTGAATGGAAACCCGGGGGCTGGCAACCGAATCTTCCATTTTTTCTGTCCCTGGTGACCCCAGACCTTGTGTCCCTCACACGAGGTGCTTGGGCAAACATGGCCCATGGTGATGAGACCCAGGGACTGAAAAGGCAGCGAGCTCACAAAGAACCAGAAAGGGAGCCCCAAGGCCCAGGAATAGCCCTGAAAACGCTATCTGGCCTGCAAAGCAGTCCAGGTTGCTGAGCAGATGGACCTGGACCAGAACCCTGGCTTCCCTGGTTAGAGGACTGACCCTTTGTCTGTAAGCTAGGAATAATGACAGGCAGATGCCATGCGCTGAGACACGCCATGTTCTTAGCACAGAGCCTGGCGTGTGGACAAGGACACTAAATATTAGTCTAAAACATAAAACAACAAAGCAGAAAATAAAAGCTGGTTACTTCTCCTACAATGTTGATGCTGCCCAGGTCTGCGTTCAGACTGCAGGGAAGCTTATGCCTCAGGCCTCTCCTGATTTGCCTGGTGTCAGCTCAGCTTCTAAGCAGATGACCCTCCCAGCCCCCTGGGAAGCTGCTGATAGAAAAGACTTTCCCCATATAGCAGGGAAGGAGGTGATTAGCAACCTGCCGAAGGCCAGGGCAGGATTGCCAAGCTTTCTGGCAGAAACTCAGCAACAATAAGCCCTTCACCCTGGAAGGTACTTGACTACTGAAAAAAAAGAAAAATCACAAACATTGCAAACGATTGTCAAAAGTAGCCTGGACTAGCTGCATTATTCCATGCCATTGGCTAGAAGGAAACTGGGGTCTTTCAGAAGGAAGTGACTGGCCCTAATAGCAGGTGAGCAAATCATCCAGAGGACTTCCCAGGGGGCTCCGTGGTAAAGAATCCGCCCTCCAGTGCAGGAGAGGCAGGTGCAATCTCTGCGTCAGGAAGATCCCCTGGAGGAGGAAGTGGCGATCTACGGCAGGGCTCCCGCCTGGAAACTTCCACAAACAGAGGAGCCTGGCCAGCTACTGTCCAGGGGACCACAGAGTCAGACACGCCCGAGCGCACACGCAGATCAGCCAACTCTTGGTCTCATCTTCCCGTGCCTTCCATTGGGTTCCCGAGGCGCCCTAGCAGGAGATGGAGGAGCACACGGGTGCCTGGTTGGCAGGGCCATTGCCCCGATGTGTGGCCACCTGGGAGGGTCTGCTCGGCCTGGGCAGAGCCCGTGCGTGACTGCTGGTAGCACATCACATGCCCAGGGTGTCCTCAGCCAGTGCTCTCCAGACCCACGGTGGCCACCTCCGGAGTGGGGACACTTGACCCAGGGACAGGGCGATGGTCTTGAAGGCCTCGGGTGGTCCATGACATTCTAGTTCAATCCTCCTTCCCTTTAAGAGAAAGCTGCTGCTACATCTTTAGCCCAAGCGATACTGACCATCACTGCTCGACCCAAGGGTGAGTTTTCAGAGTTTTCAAGGACACTAAATATTAGTCTAAAACATAAAACAACAAAGCAGAAAATAAAAGCTGGTTACTTCTCCTACAATGTTGATGCTGCCCAGGTCTGCGTTCAGACTGCAGGGAAGCTTATGCCTCAGGCCTCTCCTGATTTGCCTGGTGTCAGCTCAGCTTCTAAGCAGATGACCCTCCCAGCCCCCTGGGAAGCTGCTGATAGAAAAGACTTTCCCCATATAGCAGGGAAGGAGGTGATTAGCAACCTGCCGAAGGCCAGGGCAGGATTGCCAAGCTTTCTGGCAGAAACTCAGCAACAATAAGCCCTTCACCCTGGAAGGTACTTGACTACTGAAAAAAAAGAAAAATCACAAACATTGCAAACGATTGTCAAAAGTAGCCTGGACTAGCTGCATTATTCCATGCCATTGGCTAGAAGGAAACTGGGGTCTTTCAGAAGGAAGTGACTGGCCCTAATAGCAGGTGAGCAAATCATCCAGAGGACTTCCCAGGGGGCTCCGTGGTAAAGAATCCGCCCTCCAGTGCAGGAGAGGCAGGTGCAATCTCTGCGTCAGGAAGATCCCCTGGAGGAGGAAGTGGCGATCTACGGCAGGGCTCCCGCCTGGAAACTTCCACAAACAGAGGAGCCTGGCCAGCTACTGTCCAGGGGACCACAGAGTCAGACACGCCCGAGCGCACACGCAGATCAGCCAACTCTTGGTCTCATCTTCCCGTGCCTTCCATTGGGTTCCCGAGGCGCCCTAGCAGGAGATGGAGGAGCACACGGGTGCCTGGTTGGCAGGGCCATTGCCCCGATGTGTGGCCACCTGGGAGGGTCTGCTCGGCCTGGGCAGAGCCCGTGCGTGACTGCTGGTAGCACATCACATGCCCAGGGTGTCCTCAGCCAGTGCTCTCCAGACCCACGGTGGCCACCTCCGGAGTGGGGACACTTGACCCAGGGACAGGGCGATGGTCTTGAAGGCCTCGGGTGGTCCATGACATTCTAGTTCAATCCTCCTTCCCTTTAAGAGAAAGCTGCTGCTACATCTTTAGCCCAAGCGATACTGACCATCACTGCTCGACCCAAGGCTGAGTCCTTCTCCAGGAGAGTTTTGTCAAAGAACGACGTCACTGGCCCTCTTTTTCCCCTTCATCTCTCTGTAGGTGGGGAAACAGGCAATTGTCAGCTAAATGCAAATACATTTAAGAGTGAAAGGAAGTATTGCCTTGGAGAGGATTCCAGGCCAACAGGCATAAAATTGGGGGCACCATCTAGACAAGCCAGATGTGTGCGTATGTGCTCAGTTGATTCAGTGATCGCCAAGTCTTTGCAGCCCCGTGAACTGCAGCCCACCAGACTCCTCTGTCCATGGGATTCTCCAGGCAAGAATACTGGAGCGGACAGCTATGACCTCCTCCAGGGGATCTTCCCCACCCAGGGATCAAACCCATGTCTCCTGCGTCTTCTGCACGGGCAGGTGTATTCTTTACCACTGAGCCACTGGGGTATGTATATATATATATATGAAAAAAAAAAAAAAGAGCATGGATGTTAGATGGAGAGATGAGCCTACTGAATACAAATTTATCTGAAAATAACCAAGGGAACTATTCTCAGAGAAGAAGTCATTTACCCAGTAATGAGTGATAGAATTTTCTCGGTGGAGATTTTCTAAGTTCGGGAGAGGCCAACACCTATGCTTTTCACATCCAGACCTTTGGTTTGCAGCCTGACCTTGTGAGGATTTACCCAGATGGTTTCCTGGAGGTGTTCTGACCTTGAGAGGAAGAGAAGCATAAAGAGGGAGTAAAACCCGCGGTCTCTGGCCAGCGGGCGGAGTTTCTCAGAAAGGGTTACTCACTCCTTTCACCAGTCTGAGTAATGACCTTGGCTGTTGGGTCCTGAGGATCCACATTTGAGGCTTTCCTGTATTGATTTCTGTGGGGCCTCAGCCCCAGCCCACTGCTTAGAGACAGAAGAGTGGACACAGAGCCCTGTTCACGTCCCTTTGCAGATTTCTATTAATGAGATTCTGAAGATCCTTTTCTACAGCTCTCTTGTTCATTCCTCCTTAAGCAGAGACGGGTCTTTGTTTCTCAAGCTTCTTGCTTCCTCCCAGGCTCCAGACATAATATGCCTGCCTTCCCATTTTGAAAGCTTTCTCCCACAATTAAGTTACTAATCAGAAAGTATTTACACCCCCAAGTACACGCACCTGAGTCGCCGCTCAGCACATTGATTTCATGATGACCCCGACCCACCCACTGCTCTTTAACTGTCCCATCGCTCCAGCTCTGTGCGCTGATTTCGACAAGCCCCCGCCACATCGAATGCCTATCCAAACAGCTCTCATAATCAATGTCTGCCAGAGCCCAGCTACTGTGGCTCCACCCATCTTCCCAGTGGTCGTTTTTCACTGGCCGGTTATGCTGAAGAATGTCAAGACTGAGAAGCCTTCCTCCACTCCCGGTGAGGGGAGAGCAGGGTCAGTCAGTGAACACAGACGTCCAGAGGCCTCTGTGAGCCTTGCAAGGAGCCTCAGGACGCCACAGAGACTCCACGACGACATCCCCCCGTGCACAAACACAGCCCCAGCATAATAATCCAACAGATGTTCTAAAAATCTACTTGGTGATCTCCATGAGTCCAGTGGCTTGTAGGCAGGTTATAAACTCTGAGATCTGTAGCGTCTCTGCTCTGGTCTTTGGGGCATGACACAGAAGAAGTCATTTATCCAGTAATGAGTGATAGAATTTTCTCGGTGGAGATTTTCTAAGTTCGGGAGAGGCCAACACCTATGCTTTTCACATCCAGACCTTTGGTTTGCAGCCTGACCTTGTGAGGATTTACCCAGATGGTTTCCTGGAGGTGTTCTGACCTTGAGAGGAAGAGAAGCATAAAGAGGGAGTAAAACCCGCGGTCTCTGGCCAGCGGGCGGAGTTTCTCAGAAAGGGTTACTCACTCCTTTCACCAGTCTGAGTAATGACCTTGGCTGTTGGGTCCTGAGGATCCACATTTGAGGCTTTCCTGTATTGATTTCTGTGGGGCCTCAGCCCCAGCCCACTGCTTAGAGACAGAAGAGTGGACACAGAGCCCTGTTCACGTCCCTTTGCAGATTTCTATTAATGAGATTCTGAAGATCCTTTTCTACAGCTCTCTTGTTCATTCCTCCTTAAGCAGAGACGGGTCTTTGTTTCTCAAGCTTCTTGCTTCCTCCCAGGCTCCAGACATAATATGCCTGCCTTCCCATTTTGAAAGCTTTCTCCCACAATTAAGTTACTAATCAGAAAGTATTTACACCCCCAAGTACACGCACCTGAGTCGCCGCTCAGCACATTGATTTCATGATGACCCCGACCCACCCACTGCTCTTTAACTGTCCCATCGCTCCAGCTCTGTGCGCTGATTTCGACAAGCCCCCGCCACATCGAATGCCTATCCAAACAGCTCTCATAATCAATGTCTGCCAGAGCCCAGCTACTGTGGCTCCACCCATCTTCCCAGTGGTCGTTTTTCACTGGCCGGTTATGCTGAAGAATGTCAAGACTGAGAAGCCTTCCTCCACTCCCGGTGAGGGGAGAGCAGGGTCAGTCAGTGAACACAGACGTCCAGAGGCCTCTGTGAGCCTTGCAAGGAGCCTCAGGACGCCACAGAGACTCCACGACGACATCCCCCCGTGCACAAACACAGCCCCAGCATAATAATCCAACAGATGTTCTAAAAATCTACTTGGTGATCTCCATGAGTCCAGTGGCTTGTAGGCAGGTTATAAACTCTGAGATCTGTAGCGTCTCTGCTCTGGTCTTTGGGGCATGACACATTTAAAACAGCAGTGTTCATCAGCTGTAAAACAAAAGCCAAGCAGGTGTGTCCAGAGCTCAGAGGAACGGGAAAAGTCTGACCGAGAATGCCGAGGCAATTAAATCCATTGTTGTTCATCTAATTTACAAATTGGAATCTCCTGCTCAGGGTGTGCCTGGCTCACTCCATTCCTCTCCGGGCAGCCTGATTAAGGATTCCAGGCAATCAACGAAAGCCCCCGGACATGCATAAAATACACTCCCCGATCTGCAAGCCGATGCACACAGCAGCTTCCTAATAAAGCATGAGGTGAAGCTGCCAGGCATATCTGTTTTTATCAGAGATCTCCAACATAGCCTAGGAAAATAGGACAGAGCGAGGCAAGGCGAGCCCCCGACGAACTTATCACGTTTCTGCAAATGGGTTCGGTGTTGAAGATGCAGCCCCAGACGCTGAGAGAATGCGGAAGGTAGAACAGGGCTCAGTTGTAGAATTAATTGTGAAATCATTTAATTCCTTTCTTGAGCAAACTTCTACTCTGTGTCTAGCTGGGGGTAGGCACTGCGGATGTTCACCTCACGGGGGAAGACGAAGGCATGCAGAGAGTCACTGTGGCAGGCACTAGACCAGATGCTATTTGTCAGTTGCCTGTAAGAATGGAGTGAGGGCATGACCATCTTAGTGAGGAGGGAAAGGAGAGGGAATCAAAACAGACTCTCCAGTAGGCCAGTCTGGAAGGACAGCACTGGGGGAACCATGATGAAATCTGAGAAGAACCCCTAGCTTGAACCACATCACCTCTCCTGTATGTTTCTAGTAGAGAGCGATATGTTGGAGTGGTAACCACTCCCTCCTATTTTCCAGCCACCACCTGAGCCTGCAGCCGTCTCGTGCCCATACAGATGGTGTTATTTGCAATGCTCAGGCTCCATCCCAATGCCTACCCAAGCCCCTCAAGTGCTTTAGAAACCTTGTTTGCTTTTGTCCAACAGATGTTCTAAAATCTACTTGGTGATCTCCATGAGTCCAGTGGCTTGTAGGCAGGTTATAAACTCTGAGATCTGTAGCGTCTCTGCTCTGGTCTTTGGGGCATGACACATTTAAAACAGCAGTGTTCATCAGCTGTAAAACAAAAGCCAAGCAGGTGTGTCCAGAGCTCAGAGGAACGGGAAAAGTCTGACCGAGAATGCCGAGGCAATTAAATCCATTGTTGTTCATCTAATTTACAAATTGGAATCTCCTGCTCAGGGTGTGCCTGGCTCACTCCATTCCTCTCCGGGCAGCCTGATTAAGGATTCCAGGCAATCAACGAAAGCCCCCGGACATGCATAAAATACACTCCCTGATCTGCAAGCCGATGCACACAGCAGCTTCCCTAATAAAGCATGAGGTGAAGCTGCCAGGCATATCTGTTTTTATCAGAGATCTCCAACATAGCCTAGGAAAATAGGACAGAGCGAGGCAAGGCGAGCCCCCGACGAACTTATCACGTTTCTGCAAATGGGTTCGGTGTTGAAGATGCAGCCCCAGACGCTGAGAGAATGCGGAAGGTAGAACAGGGCTCAGTTGTAGAATTAATTGTGAAATCATTTAATTCCTTTCTTGAGCAAACTTCTACTCTGTGTCTAGCTGGGGGTAGGCACTGCGGATGTTCACCTCACGGGGGAAGACGAAGGCATGCAGAGAGTCACTGTGGCAGGCACTAGACCAGATGCTATTTGTCAGTTGCCTGTAAGAATGGAGTGAGGGCATGACCATCTTAGTGAGGAGGGAAAGGAGAGGGAATCAAAACAGACTCTCCAGTAGGCCAGTCTGGAAGGACAGCACTGGGGAACCATGATGAAATCTGAGAAAAACCCCCTAGCTTGAACCACATCACCTCTCCTGTATGTTTCTAGTAGAGAGCGATATGTTGGAGTGGTAACCACTCCCTCCTATTTTCCAGCCACCACCTGAGCCTGCAGCCGTCTCGTGCCCATACAGATGGTGTTATTTGCAATGCTCAGGCTCCATCCCAATGCCTACCCAAGCCCCTCAAGTGCTTTAGAAACCTTGTTTGCTTTTGTCCCTAAGGAGGAAGAATGAATAGAGGACTCTGAATGAATAGAGGACCTCGCCTTAGAGATGATGTCTTTTCAGCCTCCCACACCCTTCTCCAGAGGGCTTCAGTCTGTGAACAACCTCCAGTTTCCCTCTTTCTTCTGATTGTCATCAATTCCTAAATGAATGGTCTCTTAATAGTCTCCATGCCTTTTATGTCATGGACACCCAACGATGAGTGGTAAAGCACCTTGTAGCGTGTCTGCCATGTATTAGGGGCTCAACTGCTATTGCTAAGACTGGTTATTATAATCACATACTCACCACGTATAGGTAAGAGAGGATTTCATTTCCCTGGAAACTGTCACCTCTGCCTTCAGCATGTGCTCCCCACTGCACACAAATAATATTTATAGACAGGACTGCCCAAGTATTAGCACAGAGACAAGTATATTCAGCCTGGTCCCCTCTCTGCCCGGGAGCACACAGGACAACATTCTGGGTGTTTCCCGGTGAGGGAGAGAGAAGATCAGTCTACCAGGGAAGCAAATGCCTCCCCACTGAGAAAGTTCACAGTGAGTTCAGCTATGGTTTTCAGAAGGTCCCCGTGTATTCTAGGAACAGGAGAATTCTCTGACATTTCGCACGTCTCTTCCCTTGGTGGAGGCAGAACAGAAGCTCTTTGACACAGAGCTACCTAGTCATCTTGGAGTCACCGGGCAACGATAGGAGGAGGGAGGCTTGCTCCTGTTCACACCTGGGAGGGAGTCTGAAGGACTGGACAGCTGGCCCAAGTTCATAAAGGACAAGGTGAGAATCCAGACTGGGCACGGGGGTAGGCGACTCTCAGAGCCTGGGTGATAAGGAGAGATACCTCCTCCCTCTATTCGCTGACCACCTACAGAATGGGAATGGGGCAACTTAAGGGCAGGTGGGGATTTTCCTAAAACAGCAAAACAAACCACGGCCCCTTAGCCTTAGTCCTTAACCTGATGGACTCCCGAAAATCAGCCCAAAGGGCAATCACTGATCTATCCTTTATCCTTCACTTTATAATCACAACATTTTGATTCCCAAATACCCCATGTTCTAACTTTTGCATGAAACATGTCCTGACTAATCATGTTAAAAACATTGTTACTTTTATAAAAGGTTACTTCTATACACAGAAAAAGAAAATCATTATACAATTTTGCTCAATCACTTGCATTTGAAAATCTGAAAAACAGCTAATTTTCTAGGAAAATGTAAATTCCCAAAGTTGACCACAGTAGAGATTGACAATTTGAACAGATCAACTACCAAAGAAAAAAGTCAGTGAAAAATGTCTATTATACATATGTATACATGCTATGTTTATTTTTAAATCAAATTATATATATTCTCTTGCAATGGAAAAAAGCTAAAAAGTTTTACCAATTCTGTGCAATAAATAAACAATGCATGCCTCGAGTGCTATTTCAAACTGTTCCAGATCAAAGAAACAAAAGATCACTTCCAAATTGTTTTTATAAAGTTGGATAGGTTGATAATAAAATTTTGACAAATCACAAACATGTAGATCAGTTTCACATAACTATCAATGCATGCAACATGAAGGAACCATTAGTATAAAGAACCAGACAAAAGATTAAAAGAATAATTAGTCATGAAGAAGTGTGTTAATTTCAAGATTGAAAGAAGAGTTTGACTCCGTTAATACAATTGGTCATATTATTACTAATAAATCAAGGGATTACTTCTATAAATGTGGAAAAGGCACCAGACAGAATTTACCATCCTTTTTCTTGTTTAAGGAAAGTGTTTTTCACTTAGGTGTCTCCTTTAATAGTAAAAGTGTTTTCTACAGACACACTTCCTCATTATGATAAAACTTCATGTATCTCAAAATGAAAACAGGCCCAATAAAGGACAAGGTGAGAATCCAGACTGGGCACGGGGGTAGGCGACTCTCAGAGCCTGGGTGATAAGGAGAGATACCTCCTCCCTCTATTCGCTGACCACCTACAGAATGGGAATGGGGCAACTTAAGGGCAGGTGGGGATTTTCCTAAAACAGCAAAACAAACCACGGCCCCTTAGCCTTAGTCCTTAACCTGATGGACTCCCGAAAATCAGCCCAAAGGGCAATCACTGATCTATCCTTTATCCTTCACTTTATAATCACAACATTTTGATTCCCAAATACCCCATGTTCTAACTTTTGCATGAAACATGTCCTGACTAATCATGTTAAAAACATTGTTACTTTTATAAAAGGTTACTTCTATACACAGAAAAAGAAAATCATTATACAATTTTGCTCAATCACTTGCATTTGAAAATCTGAAAAACAGCTAATTTTCTAGGAAAATGTAAATTCCCAAAGTTGACCACAGTAGAGATTGACAATTTGAACAGATCAACTACCAAAGAAAAAAGTCAGTGAAAATGTCTATTATACATATGTATACATGCTATGTTTATTTTTAAATCAAATTATATATATTCTCTTGCAATGGAAAAAAGCTAAAAAGTTTTACCAATTCTGTGCAATAAATAAACAATGCATGCCTCGAGTGCTATTTCAAACTGTTCCAGATCAAAGAAACAAAAGATCACTTCCAAATTGTTTTTATAAAGTTGGATAGGTTGATAATAAAATTTTGACAAATCACAAACATGTAGATCAGTTTCACATAACTATCAATGCATGCAACATGAAGGAACCATTAGTATAAAGAACCAGACAAAAGATTAAAAGAATAATTAGTCATGAAGAAGTGTGTTAATTTCAAGATTGAAAGAAGAGTTTGACTCCGTTAATACAATTGGTCATATTATTACTAATAAATCAAGGGATTACTTCTATAAATGTGGAAAAGGCACCAGACAGAATTTACCATCCTTTTTCTTGTTTAAGGAAAGTGTTTTTTCACTTAGGTGTCTCCTTTAATAGTAAAAGTGTTTTCTACAGACACACTTCCTCATTATGATAAAACTTCATGTATCTCAAAATGAAAGTTTCATGCTTAACGGAAAACCATACTAGGATGAGTTCTATTAATGTCAGAAACTAAATAATGATGTTCAGTACTGTTGCTATCATTTAATATTGTGTCATTAAATGCAACATAAAAATAAGACTATAAATAGTAAAGTTTATAGAAGCTTTTCATTATTTTAGATTATATAATTAGATCACTGAAAGTTTTAGAAAATCAGCTGAAATTTTTATAAAAGACTTCAATGAGGGGCCCAGGGGAGAGGGGAAACAGCAGATGTATTGCCTTTTCATACAACTGGAAGTTGGAGAGATCTTATTTACAACAGGCACTCAAAAGGCAACGTGTCTAGTAATAACTGGAACAAACGTACAGGTTTCCATGAAGAAGGTGTGAGGAAAGCCTTGAAACAAGAGTTAGGGTCTGAAAGGAGATGAGAGCAAATGGACCTGCCGGCTCTCTCTTAGGAAGACACAGACGAAGGCATCCGCTCTCCATAAGTCATTCCGTAACATGAAGGTTTCTCCACAAAATACATCCAGTTTTAGACAGTCTAAAATTTACAAACAAAATAAGCTTCAAAGATTAATAAGAAAAAGTAGGAAAAGTCTTAAAAAACCCACAAAGGAATACGAGAAGACTAACTTGGTCAGAAACTAGAACATAATACAAGGCTACAGTAATTGATACAGTATGTAACTTGAGTCCAGAGTAAGCATACCAGTGAAATGAAGTGAAAAATCCAGAAATATAAAATAATACTACATAAAAATGTAGCATATAAAAATTTACTACCTAAAATTGAGTGGGTGATAGATGTGGTTTTGCATCTGTGCTGGGCTTCCCTGGTGGTCCAGTGGGTAAAGACACCACCTTGCAGTGCAAGGGGCGCCAGTTCGATCCCTGGCCCGGGAGGATTCCACGTGCTGCAGAGTGGCTGGGCCAGTATGTCCAATTATGAGTCAGCGCTCTGGAGCACATGCGCCCAGAGTTGGTGCTCTACAACGAGAGAGGCCACTGTGATGGGAGGCCCACACAGGCCAAAAGGACAAAGATGGACAAAAATAAGTGAATAAAAGACCAATAAAAGAGGCCAAAATTTAAAATAAAATAAACTGTGCTGATAGGATTATTATCAAGAGAAATTTGAAATTAGAATGGTTTTGTTTTAATAATCTTCATTTTGGAAATCTGTTCTTAAGAGACTTCACTATCTTTATAATTATCACAATAAAGTTTGCTACAGAAATTGTCATTTTTTTCCTCTGCGATAGAAATGTCATAAAAATTCAAATAAAAATGAAAAACTAAAAAACATTTTCAACATTTGTCCTTTTTCTTAAGAAAAAGACAAAAAACTCAATTTAAAAATGAACAAAGGTCATGAACAATCAATTCACAGAAAAAATTACAAATGGCTTCTAATCATTTAAAAAGATGTCAACCTCCATGGAATTATGATGGAATCTCAGTAACACATCCTGTTTTATATACCACACTGACAATAAATAGAACATTCAATAATACTGTTTGCCAAGACTATAAGTGTTCCTTGGACAGCAAGAGATCGAACCAGTCAATCCTAAAGGAAATCAATCCTGAATGCTCATTGGAAGGACTGATGCTGAAGCTCAAGCTCCGATACTCTGGCCACCTGATGGGAAACAATGACTCACTGGAAAAGACCCTGATGCTGGGAAAGACTGAAGTCAGGAGGAAAAGTGGGCAACAAAATTAGACAGTTGGGTGGCATCACCAACTCAATGGACATGAGTCTGAACAAAGTCTGGGAGGTGGTGAAGGACAGGGAAGCCTGGTGTGCTGCAGTCCACGGGGTCACCAAGAGTTAGACAGCACTGAGAGACTAAGCAACAGCTCAGAAAAAGAAAAACAAATATTGTATATTAAAGCATATATGTGGAAACTGGAAAAATGGCATAGATGATCCTATTTGGAAAGCACTAAATCAAGACACAGACATAGAGAACAAACATACAGAGACCAGGGGGAGAAGCAGGGGTGGGCGGAAGTGGAAGATTGGAATTGACGGATACACACCACTCTGTATCGAGGGGATGACTGACGAGAACCTGCTGCCTAACTCAGGGAACTCTACACAATGGCCGGTGGAGACCCAAAAGGGAAGGAAGTGCAGGAGGCAGGGCTACATGCACATGCATGGCTCTTCATCTGGCTATGCAGTAGAAACTAAGACAACATCATGAGGCTACTACACTCCAACAGAATGTAACTTTTAATAGATTTAAAAACCAAGCGACAGAGCAAGATGATGAATGGACTACCCATTGATTTACCAAACAGGAAAAAAATGAAACAAACATCTGCCCATTCTTGCATATGCACAAAATTCCTCCAAGGCACACAGCAATGTGGAGAGGTTCCCAGTAGAGAAGAAGAGAGGAGGAGGAACTTTGGAGAGACAGGGGCCACATGGGCCTCCCTATCTCCCTCCCTCTGCCCTCCACATTTTGAATGTCCTAGGATTGAATACACACACGCATCCTTTATTCAAAGTACTAAATGCCCATAGAGTCCCCATTCCAGAGGGGCGTTCCTCTGGGTAACACCCGTCTGGGGCATCTGTGGACGAATCAGCCTTCTGGCTCCATGGTCCTCTTCATGAGCCCCACATCAAACAGAGCTCCCTGCTCCTGCCTCTTCCACACCTCATCTCTTCCCAGCCTGCACCTGCTCTGATGTGTTCACCCCTGACCTCAAAAATCTCCCCCACACATCTTCAAATTCCACAAGCTTTCAACATAAAAGACCCTGATGCTGGGAAAGACTGAAGTCAGGAGGAAAAGTGGGCAACAAAATTAGACAGTTGGGTGGCATCACCAACTCAATGGACATGAGTCTGAACAAAGTCTGGGAGGTGGTGAAGGACAGGGAAGCCTGGTGTGCTGCAGTCCACGGGGTCACCAAGAGTTAGACAGCACTGAGAGACTAAGCAACAGCTCAGAAAAAGAAAAACAAATATTGTATATTAAAGCATATATGTGGAAACTGGAAAAATGGCATAGATGATCCTATTTGGAAAGCACTAAATCAAGACACAGACATAGAGAACAAACATACAGAGACCAGGGGGAGAAGCAGGGGTGGGCGGAAGTGGAAGATTGGAATTGACGGATACACACCACTCTGTATCGAGGGGATGACTGACGAGAACCTGCTGCCTAACTCAGGGAACTCTACACAATGGCCGGTGGAGACCCAAAAGGGAAGGAAGTGCAGGAGGCAGGGCTACATGCACATGCATGGCTCTTCATCTGGCTATGCAGTAGAAACTAAGACAACATCATGAGGCTACTACACTCCAACAGAATGTAACTTTTAATAGATTTAAAAACCAAGCGACAGAGCAAGATGATGAATGGACTACCCATTGATTTACCAAACAGGAAAAAAATGAAACAAACATCTGCCCATTCTTGCATATGCACAAAATTCCTCCAAGGCACACAGCAATGTGGAGAGGTTCCCAGTAGAGAAGAAGAGAGGAGGAGGAACTTTGGAGAGACAGGGGCCACATGGGCCTCCCTATCTCCCTCCCTCTGCCCTCCACATTTTGAATGTCCTAGGATTGAATACACACACGCATCCTTTATTCAAAGTACTAAATGCCCATAGAGTCCCCATTCCAGAGGGGCGTTCCTCTGGGTAACACCCGTCTGGGGCATCTGTGGACGAATCAGCCTTCTGGCTCCATGGTCCTCTTCATGAGCCCCACATCAAACAGAGCTCCCTGCTCCTGCCTCTTCCACACCTCATCTCTTCCCAGCCTGCACCTGCTCTGATGTGTTCACCCCTGACCTCAAAAATCTCCCCCACACATCTTCAAATTCCACAAGCTTTCAACATCAAATACAGCCACCTCCCTGGGGCTCTCCCACTTCACACTCCAGGGTCCAGCCCTCTGCCGAATGCCTCACTCCTTCTTGTCCTCTTTCCTGCTGCCCGTCACGCCTGCCTGACTCCAGCACGGAGCCCGAGAGCACAGTCCTGCCCTCCTCATCCCTGTAGCTCCACGGTGCCTTAAAGGCAGTAGGTGTTCAACCAAAGAGAGGAGATGGATGACTTGCTCCTATGGCCCCACTGCTCACCTACTCAGCCGCAGTCCTGGGGATCTGGTGTGATCCAGACACTATGCGCTCAGTCGCTTCAGGCATGTCCAACTCCTTGCAACCCCGTGGACCGTAGCTCGGCAAGCTCCTCTGTCCATGGAACTCCCCAGGCAAGAACACTAGAGCGGGCTGCCATGGCCTCCTCCAGGGGATCTTCCCGACGGAGGGACTGAACCTGTGCCTCCTGTCTCCACATTGGCAGGTGGATTCTTTACCACTGGCACCACCTGGGAAGCCCCAGACACTATAAGGACCAAAAGACTCCTGCGTACATATTTGACGAGTGGACTAGCTGGCAACAGGGCCTTCCAGCCTGCCCCCTCTTCTGATTCCAAAGACCCACTTCAGGCCCCACCTCAGCTGTCCTTCCTCGGCCAGGAATCTCATGAACTCCAGCAGCCCAGGCTCTGCATGTTTTAAGAGTTGGCAATCACTCCTTCAGCTGCACGTACGCTTTATCCCAGATACACCGCTTTCAGCCTCCAGGACTTAAGTAAAGTTAAAATTCAGAGGAGAGATGGGGGAAAGCAATGCATGTCCAGCAGTATAACCAGCCCTGACAGGTCAGTCTGAACAAAATGCAGTTCCTGCTGGAGCAGGGTGTGGAGACAGCAGGGCTTGAAGGGTGTGGACCCAGGTCTGGCACTCTGGTTGGGCGGGGTGCTTTTTCCTTCCTTAGTCACTGTCCCCAGACAGACTTACAAGAAACTGTCAGGAATGAGACGGCAGAGAAGAGGAGGCAGCACCCGGGAAGCAGCAGTGGGATGAGGCTGGGCTTCCCGGGGGAGAGGAGGCCTCCCGGGCCCACCTAGCCCACGCCCAGGGAGACCAGGGGTCTGAAAGGAGCTCCGGGCCCTCTTCTCTTCCAAGGGCTCCATTAGTCATTTTGGGGGTGGCTTCTGCCTGCTTTTCTTCCTGCCCCTCTTTTGATCTCTTTTCGTGCAAGGCTGCTGTTAACAAAAAGTACAGTGTGTTTGAGACTAAGTGTGTGCAGTCCCTCTTCCAGCAGGGAGGCCTTTGAAGAAAAGGCAAGTGATCAGAATAAAGAGAGGGACCCCGGAGGCGGGGCTGGCTGGAGGTGAGGCGGGCAGGGGGCCGTCTGGGCTAGGAGGACGGCCTTGATCTCCCTGCGAAGGCTTGTGCCTCCTGTGGTTTCTTCATTTCCCTGTTGGGGTGAGGCAGTCCTCTGCTGGGGTGAGGAGTGACGTGGCTGAGGAAGGAAGGCAAGGCTGCAAGTCTTTTGTTGCTGTTCAGTGGCTCAGTCATGTCCGACTCTGCTCCCCATGGGCTGTAGCCCCGCCAGGCTCCTCTGTCCAGGGGATTCTCCGGGCAAGAATGCTAGAAAGGGTTGCCACGTCCTTTCTTCAGGGGAGCTTCCTGACCCAGAGACTGAACGCGTGTCTCCTACACCGGCAGGTGGATTCTTTACCACTGAGCCAGCAGGAAAGCCTGTGAAAGCCTTCACAGTGATAGAAGAGAGAACAGTGAGCCCACCCCACCCAGTCCTGAAGGACACTGTCTAGAGCCACTAGTCAGGGGCTGGTAGGACGACATGCCCCTTCCCATCCATGTTCACCAAACACTCCCCCATGCACACTCGCACATTCATACTCACACTCACGCACACACAGTCGTATACTGTGAGCACTCATCCGTGCCGGGTCCACCGAGGGGAGCCCTGGGTATGCCAAGAAGGCACCAGAAAGGCATTCCCTCTGCCCCTGGCACCCCACGGAACAAGATGACGATGTTTCAGAGCAAAATCAGGCACACAGGCTCATCGGGATCTTCTCCTGGGTAAAGGACCATGCTTCATACACGCACTCAGCACCTGAGTGACACGGCAAACGCTATTCCACGCCCGAGACGGCAGAGAAGAGGAGGCAGCACCCGGGAAGCAGCAGTGGGATGAGGCTGGGCTTCCCGGGGGAGAGGAGGCCTCCCGGGCCCACCTAGCCCACGCCCAGGGAGACCAGGGGTCTGAAAGGAGCTCCGGGCCCTCTTCTCTTCCAAGGGCTCCATTAGTCATTTTGGGGGTGGCTTCTGCCTGCTTTTCTTCCTGCCCCTCTTTTGATCTCTTTTCGTGCAAGGCTGCTGTTAACAAAAAGTACAGTGTGTTTGAGACTAAGTGTGTGCAGTCCCTCTTCCAGCAGGGAGGCCTTTGAAGAAAAGGCAAGTGATCAGAATAAAGAGAGGGACCCCGGAGGCGGGGCTGGCTGGAGGTGAGGCGGGCAGGGGGCCGTCTGGGCTAGGAGGACGGCCTTGATCTCCCTGCGAAGGCTTGTGCCTCCTGTGGTTTCTTCATTTCCCTGTTGGGGTGAGGCAGTCCTCTGCTGGGGTGAGGAGTGACGTGGCTGAGGAAGGAAGGCAAGGCTGCAAGTCTTTTGTTGCTGTTCAGTGGCTCAGTCATGTCCGACTCTGCTCCCCATGGGCTGTAGCCCCGCCAGGCTCCTCTGTCCAGGGGATTCTCCGGGCAAGAATGCTAGAAAGGGTTGCCACGTCCTTTCTTCAGGGGAGCTTCCTGACCCAGAGACTGAACGCGTGTCTCCTACACCGGCAGGTGGATTCTTTACCACTGAGCCAGCAGGAAAGCCTGTGAAAGCCTTCACAGTGATAGAAGAGAGAACAGTGAGCCCACCCCACCCAGTCCTGAAGGACACTGTCTAGAGCCACTAGTCAGGGGCTGGTAGGACGACATGCCCCTTCCCATCCATGTTCACCAAACACTCCCCCATGCACACTCGCACATTCATACTCACACTCACGCACACACAGTCGTATACTGTGAGCACTCATCCGTGCCGGGTCCACCCGAGGGGGAGCCCTGGGTATGCCAAGAAGGCACCAGAAAGGCATTCCCTCTGCCCCTGGCACCCCACGGAACAAGATGACGATGTTTCAGAGCAAAATCAGGCACACAGGCTCATCGGGATCTTCTCCTGGGTAAAGGACCATGCTTCATACACGCACTCAGCACCTGAGTGACACGGCAAACGCTATTCCACGCCCTTGCTGGATCCCATGGCCCGCTCCAAACTTCAATTGACAAGCTCAGTTCCCGTTGCCGAAGGGTTTGCAGCGCCGGGCAGGATGCCCTCGTCTGTCGAGCTCCGGGTCCCCCTCTCACCCTGTGTGCGCGGCCTGTGGACACGCCGCGTCCTCCCCCCTCCCCGACCTCCAGGCTCCAGGGTGCAATCAGAGCAGAGTGACTCCGGGCGCAGATCCACGCCGCCCCGCCACCGACGCTTCTCAGCAGGTTACTCGGCTGCTCCGACCCTTGGTTTTGTGGACAACAGAGTCTGAGGCTCTGAAACTCACAACTCCAGCAGAAACACCCCTCTCCCCACAAGTGGTGCACCAAACCCAGCACCATTTCTCATCCCCACTTGGATGTCTAATAGGGATCTCAAAGCCAGGCGGTGAAAAGCTGATGATCGGGTCTTCCGCCCCAGCCAGCTCCTCCTGTCTCTCATCCTACTGAATATATAACGAACTCCTTGGTCCACTCACTCAAGCCAGACCTCTGAGCTTTGCCTTTCGCACCCTGTAATCTGATCTGCCTGGGATACGGTCAAGCATCCAGGAAGTCGCACTTCTGCCCGCCTGGATCTCCATCAACTTGCTCCAGCCAGCATCACGTCTCCTGTGTTAATTTCCTCCAGTCTCCAAGCTTTCTAAGTTCCCGATGGTTCAGTCACTGGAAAGTAGTGGAGCGAGCCTATGCAAATTAAGTTGTTTACATCACTCAAATCCCGTGAAGCGTCGCCATGTCACTCAGAATAAAAGCCGAAACCTTCATGATGGCCAGCAAGTCCCCACAGACCCTTCGGCCTCCGACTCCCATTCAGACCGGATCTCTGACTACTTTTGCTCTGGTCCTTACATCCCAGACCTGGCTTCCTTCCTATTCCTGGAAACTACCAGGCACTCCCAGGCTTTGCATTTGCTATCCTAAATTTTCCATGGGAAACACAGCCCCATCTGACCTGATCGATGTTTCAGAGCAAAATCAGGCACACAGGCTCATCGGGATCTTCTCCTGGGTAAAGGACCATGCTTCATACACGCACTCAGCACCTGAGTGACACGGCAAACGCTATTCCACGCCCTTGCTGGATCCCATGGCCCGCTCCAAACTTCAATTGACAAGCTCAGTTCCCGTTGCCGAAGGGTTTGCAGCGCCGGGCAGGATGCCCTCGTCTGTCGAGCTCCGGGTCCCCCTCTCACCCTGTGTGCGCGGCCTGTGGACACGCCGCGTCCTCCCCCCTCCCCGACCTCCAGGCTCCAGGGTGCAATCAGAGCAGAGTGACTCCGGGCGCAGATCCACGCCGCCCCGCCACCGACGCTTCTCAGCAGGTTACTCGGCTGCTCCGACCCTTGGTTTTGTGGACAACAGAGTCTGAGGCTCTGAAACTCACAACTCCAGCAGAAACACCCCTCTCCCCACAAGTGGTGCACCAAACCCAGCACCATTTCTCATCCCCACTTGGATGTCTAATAGGGATCTCAAAGCCAGGCGGTGAAAAGCTGATGATCGGGTCTTCCGCCCCAGCCAGCTCCTCCTGTCTCTCATCCTACTGAATATATAACGAACTCCTTGGTCCACTCACTCAAGCCAGACCTCTGAGCTTTGCCTTTCGCACCCTGTAATCTGATCTGCCTGGGATACGGTCAAGCATCCAGGAAGTCGCACTTCTGCCCGCCTGGATCTCCATCAACTTGCTCCAGCCAGCATCACGTCTCCTGTGTTAATTTCCTCCAGTCTCCAAGCTTTCTAAGTTCCCGATGGTTCAGTCACTGGAAAGTAGTGGAGCGAGCCTATGCAAATTAAGTTGTTTACATCACTCAAATCCCGTGAAGCGTCGCCATGTCACTCAGAATAAAAGCCGAAACCTTCATGATGGCCAGCAAGTCCCCACAGACCCTTCGGCCTCCGACTCCCATTCAGACCGGATCTCTGACTACTTTTGCTCTGGTCCTTACATCCCAGACCTGCCGGCTTCCTTCCTATTCCTGGAAACTACCAGGCACTCCCCAGGCTTTGCATTTGCTATACCTCCCCCAGAAATGTTTTGCCTCAAGTAGACACATGGGAAACACAGCCCCATCTGTGACACTTTCTCAGGCCTTCCTAAACCCCAGGCCCTGACGCCCTTCCTGCCCTCTCGACCTTCCTCTGTCCACAGTTCTTACTTGGGCTTCCCTGGTGGCTCTAAAGATAAAGAACCTTCCCGAAATGCAAGGAGGCATGGACTCGGTCTCTGGATTGGGGAGATCCCCTGGACAAGGAAGTGGCAACCCAGTCCAGTATTCTCGCCAGGAGAATCCCACGGACAGGGGAGCCTGGCCGGCTGCAGTCTATGGGGTCGTAAAGAGTTGGACACGACTAAACCAATTTCATGGCCCTTGTTGCCATTTAACACATGTTTAAACTTATCTACTTTTTCATTGCCTGTCTCTTTAATTAATCTCAATGAGGGTATGAATTTTAGTCTGTGGTGTTTACCCATGTAACCCCAAACCCTAGTAAAGTGTCTTGCATATCGTAGTAGGCACTAAACCTTTGCTGAACGGATCAATAGACGAGTGGTACGAACTAAGCGTCTGCGAGGTGCAGGCACCGTATAAGCACTGGGTGTGAACTGACTCCTCCGGTCGCCCCGCGGACTGTGAGGGAAGCCCTCTCGTAATCCCCGTGGAACAGAGCGGGGCCTGTTGTGATCTGCTGGGAAGAAGGGACGGTGTGTGCAAAGCAGAGGCTCGTGGTCCACAGCCACACAAGGGGGATGACAGCTGTGAGTATCAGCAGAAGCCACGTCATCGACACTCACGGCTTGCCCCGTGGCCAGGCCTCTGCCGGGCACGAGAGGGCTGAGGGCTGGGCTGGATGGAGGAGGAAAGGCCTCGCTGAAAAGGGCCAGGCGATCAGCCTCTCGTCACGTGAGAACGACAGCCCACCTGCCCCAGGGGCTCTGCCCTGCGCCGGGTGCGCGTCTTGGTTCATCCCCAGCGAGGGACAAGCCCACTGGCAGGGATGTCGTGGGCACCCAGGGAGGGGCCTTTTCAAGCTGTGGAAGAGAGGGGGAGGGCAGAGTCTCAGCGGGTGCCCGGCCCGCCTCCCCGCCTCCCCACCACCGCGCGACAGTCCCTCCTGGATGACCCAGAGGACAAGCACGTCTCCTCTCTCGGCCACTGGCTCCTCATCTGCAAGAACAGAGAATGCACTACAGCGTTCCAACATTTTCCTCCCGCTCACGAATGCTGTCTTCTTGCTTCCTATGGTCAGAGGCAGCTGAACACACAAAATACCCCAAGGGGCAGTGGCCCAGGGGGCGGGACTGGAGAGAGGCTGGAACCTGGGCTGCCGGCAGGTGCGAGGGGCCTCCCGGGAGGCCACCCACAGGCGGGCAGGCCAGTCTAGAGCTGGAGCCCCCACCCGCTGACTCCTGAGACCCTGGCCCTGCTCATTCTCTACCCATTGAACTTCACACACCAGCGAGGCACTCAGGCAGCAAGACGGCAGGGGGGCGGCGGGTTGGCCGTCAGAATCTCCCTGGCTCCTTTTCCCCTTCGTCTCCTTCCAGACAGGATTATGGGCTGCACCTGTTAACTCTTGTCTGGAAGCAACGGGCCGCGCTTTCTCTTTGCGGAGCTTTATAGCCTGCCTCCCCTCTCCTCTGCTGTGTGAGGGGACCAGAAGTCCCTCCTTGCCCCAAGCAGAGCCTGAATGGAGGTGGGCGCCCTCAGCAAGTGGGCTGAGGAGTCAGCCTGTGTTTCGACCAGGCCTTCTTCCCAAGGGCAGCGGCATGAGGCAAACAGGGAAGGAGGGCCTGCCTGGTCCTGAGGACCCTCCCTGGGGGAGACACCTGGGAATCCTCCTCCCTATCTGCCCCCCAAGGACAAGCAGAGCCACCAGAATGAAACTGATCCCAGGGGATTCGTGAAGTATCAGCAGAACCCCTCGACTGCCAGGCCTCTGCCGGGCACGAGAGGGCTGAGCTGGGCTGGATGGAGGAGGAGGCCTCGCTGAAAAGGGCCAGGCGATCAGCCTCTCGTCACGTGAGAACGACAGCCCACCTGCCCCAGGGGCTCTGCCCTGCGCCGGGTGCGCGTCTTGGTTCATCCCCAGCGAGGGACAAGCCCACTGGCAGGGATGTCGTGGGCACCCAGGGAGGGGCCTTTTCAAGCTGTGGAAGAGAGGGGGAGGGCAGAGTCTCAGCGGGTGCCCGGCCCGCCTCCCCGCCTCCCCACCACCGCGCGACAGTCCCTCCTGGATGACCCAGAGGACAAGCACGTCTCCTCTCTCGGCCACTGGCTCCTCATCTGCAAGAACAGAGAATGCACTACAGCGTTCCAACATTTTCCTCCCGCTCACGAATGCTGTCTTCTTGCTTCCTATGGTCAGAGGCAGCTGAACACACAAAATACCCCAAGGGGCAGTGGCCCAGGGGGCGGGACTGGAGAGAGGCTGGAACCTGGGCTGCCGGCAGGGGTGCGCAGGGGCCTCCCGGGAGGCCACCCACAGGCGGGCAGGCCAGTCTAGAGCTGGAGCCCCCACCGCGCTGACTCCTGAGACCCTGGCCCTGCTCATTCTCTACCCATTGAACTTCACACACCAGCGAGGCACTCAGGCAGCAAGACGGCAGGGGGGCGGCGGGTTGGCCGTCAGAATCTCCCTGGCTCCTTTTCCCCTTCGTCTCCTTCCAGACAGGATTATGGGCTGCACCTGTTAACTCTTGTCTGGAAGCAACGGGCCGCGCTTTCTCTTTGCGGAGCTTTATAGCCTGCCTCCCCTCTCCTCTGCTGTGTGAGGGGACCAGAAGTCCCTCCTTGCCCCAAGCAGAGCCTGAATGGAGGTGGGCGCCCTCAGCAAGTGGGCTGAGGAGTCAGCCTGTGTTTCGACCAGGCCTTCTTCCCAAGGGCAGCGGCATGAGGCAAACAGGGAAGGAGGGCCTGCCTGGTCCTGAGGACCCTCCCTGGGGGAGACACCTGGGAATCCTCCTCCCTATCTGCCCCCCAAGGACAAGCAGAGCCACCAGAATGAAACTGATCCCAGGGGATTCGTGAATTCACTCATCAGCTCTTGGCTCAGGGCGGTCAGGTCCAGGCACCCTGAGCGCTGGAGTGCATAGCCTGGCGGGGAGGCAGACAAAGGGCAAACGCCGGGCCCCCATGCTGAGAGTGCTCTGATCACGGAGAGCGTGGCCTGGAGAATCACAGGACAGAGGAGCCTGGTGGGCTGCAGTCCCTGGGGTCCCAGAGTCAGACACGACTTGGCGACGACACCTCCACCATCATGGCCGCTTCACTGTTGCGTCAGTTTCTGCTGCGCAACAAAGGGAGTCAGCTGAGCTGACACAGATCCCCTCGCTCCCGCCTCCCCAGCCCACCCTCTAGGTCACTACAGAGCACTGAGCTGAGCTCCCCGGGCTCGACTGCAGGTTCCCACCGGCTGCCTGTTTTGCACGTGGTAAAACGCTCGCTGCAACACTGTTTAATAGCCAAGACATGGAAGCAACCTAAACATCCATCGACCGAGGAAAGGATCAAGAAGAGTGGTACCTACAGACAACGGAAAATTACTCAGCCACAAAAGGGAACAAACCTGGGTCATTTGTAGAGACGTGAAAGGTCGCCTGTAGAGGGCTTTGAAGACAGGGTCCTGGAGCGCCTCGGCCATCACTGCTGAGAGCCACATGCGGGGTGAGGGCTGCGAGCGCCCTGCTCCCCCACACCCCACAGGGACTCGCTGAGGCTGCCTGCTCAAGTGGTGGGGGTGGGGTGGGGAAGAAGGCCAAGCTGGGTGTGCTTGGGAGGGTGCCACTGAGGCAGATCTGGGTGAAAGATGGAGAGTCTTTCCTCCGGGGCTAGCTCCCTGCGGTCGGGAGTGCAGGCAGGCACTCCTGTGCATCTTCCCACAAGAAAATCCCTCCACCATTTCTCGTTCAGGAAGCCGCCGGCATCTGTTTTCAGGACATCACAGGGCTTTTTTTTTTTTCAGCCAAGAGAAAGCAGGATGATCCACTATGCTGGTTTCCAAGCTGTGTCCTGGAGCAACGGAACTGTCTGACCCCTGACACAGGCTGGGGGCCGCCGTGGGGGAGCACTGTCCAGGGAGTACCCGGGCGGGCGGCTGGGTCCTCTCCCACCACGTCCTCCCCGGCCAGGCCCTGAGGGAGCCCTGAGGAGTCCCCAGGGCTTGGACGAGGGCTCTTCCAAGAGCAGCTAGCCACAGATCACTTCGCTCCCAACAAAACACCGTCCTACACCTGAACGGATTGAAGCAAGAGGGGACGCGACAACCTTGCCTTGCAAGAGATCCAGCAGCCCCGCAGCCTCAGGAGGTTCCGTGCTGGTCCTGAGGCCCTGCCCAGCGCGTCAGAGCCGAGAAGGGGCACAAACTCCCCGTAGGATTCAGCCCCAGCACTGGGAGACAGCGGAACTCACAGGACGAGATACAACTCTGTCATTCCTTAGAGCCTGGCACTCTGCGGGCTTGGCAGTCACGGAGGGAAAAGGATGTGGTCAGCAGGTGGATAATTAGCCTCACCCCATTAATCACGCCAACCCACCCCCGGGCACCCACAAGTGTCCCCCGGCAGGTGGACACACACACGGAGATACACCTTCCTGATCCCCCAGCCGGCTCCCAGCCCCTCTGTTGCTCCACCCAGGCCGCCGGTCCCGCCCAGAATCCCCAGGAGGGAAGGGAAGGCCGGCGCGCTGTGCCTCCAGCCCCAGAACTGGCCCAGGGGAAACGAGCGCCGAGGAGGAGCGGGGCGAGCGGACTCTGCGCTTCCTCGTGGGGGAACGCCAGGCAGGGACCGCCAGGAAGCCCAGATGCTGCCCTCTGGGCGGGTCCGGGGCGCGGGCCCTGAGCCGGTTTCGGATGTGGAAGTCCGTCGGGCATGCAGGTCTGATAGGATGGCGGTGCGTGCGCCCAAGCCTAGTCTGGAGCCATTTCCAGAATGTTCTTCATTCAAAGTGCCTGACTAAAGCACCCCTGCTTTCTTAGACTGCAGCTCTTCTGGCCGGGCTTTCTCCCTCCCCGCCCTCTGCACATCCTCTTTCACAGTCCCTCCACCCCCACCGGCAGGCCACACTACCTTGCCGTGTCCTGGTCCCTCCCCGCGCAGCACTGCCACCCACAGCCCCTCCGCAGCCGCCTCCTCCCCTCCTCTCCCTGCGGGAACCCCTCTCCCTAGCGAGGCGCTCGCAGCTCCGGCTCCTGGGCTCACACAGCTCCAGCCCAGGAGGACCCGGTCCTCAGTCCCTCGCCAGCTCCCGGTCTGGCCGCTGCCCTCCCGGCAGGCTGCCTTCTATAAGCCAGTGTCACCAGGGCATGGTGTCCCACTGACCTGATCAAAGTGACAGTGAGAGTCCTTCACTCGTGTTTGACTCTCCGCACCCCGTGGACTTTAACCCTCCAGACTCCCCTGCCCATGGGATTCTCCAGGCAAGATGACGGGAGCAGGTAGCTGTTCCCTTCTTGAGAGGATCTTCCCAACCCAGGGGCTGAACCCAGGTCTCTCGCACTGCGGGCGGGTTCTTTACTCTCTGAGCCACAAGGCCGGTCAAGGGCACGGCGACAGGGACGGCTGAAAAGTGCTTCCAAGGCCAGGGGCCAGAGACACGAGTGTGCACCTGTGTGTTGGGACAGGAAGGGGAGAAGAAATGGGGAGGGAAGACCCAGAAGACCCTACAGGAGCTCCAGCAGAGAGGGTGACCCCTCAGGTGCCCGAGAACAGCCTGTGGACAGAGGACCAGACGCAGTAATACAGAACCAGCTCAGCGAACAAGGAGGGCGTGGATGCTGTGGGGCCAGGATGCTACGTGGTGAGGGGGCAGTGCAGGGCCCGTGGGGCGCTGCCCGGGGTTAAGTAGAGTTGACGCCAGCCGAGGGCAGAGGGAGGAGGGGAAGGAGGCAGCTCAGCCGAATTCTCTGGCCCAGGATCGGGAGACCACATGCGAGCCTCATGTTCTTCCTGTCTAAACCGTGGATAAGGCTCCTCGTGAGGGAGATGGTCAAGACAGCTGCCTGTGGCTTTAGCAGCGTCCGGTCCCTCTTGTGCAGCATCAGCCCTGCCCTAAGGTAAGTGTGGGTCGCAGCAGGACGGGGGCGCAGTGCGGCTTGGGGATCCAGTCCTGGGCACCAGGCCTGCCCACAGCCGCCGAAATCCCACTGTGGCTCCCAGACCCGATGGAAGCCCCCAGGCGCCGCCTGTTGCTCCTGCCACAGTCCTCGGCTCTCACCTCCAGGCCCGTGGCTGTCCCCAGGGAGGAAGGTGCGGCCAGGGGCCGCTTCGTCTTTTTCCTAGTCGGCCTGGGGTGAGGCGACCTGCTCCATCCAGCGCCCCGTCAGAGAACCCAGCCCTGCCAGGGACATCAGCTACGGGAAGCGGGGGCTGCAGGACGGCAGAGAGCCGAGGCCCCGGATCTGCAGAGGGGAAGGCACTGCACAGGGGAGCCCTGAGTGTGGAGAGGAGCAGCGTCAGCCATGGGAGGCGGGCCCGTCCCCCCTCGGGGTGCAGCCGGGAAGCAGCTCTAATACAGGCCCCCCCGCTGAGCTCACTCAGAGCCCCAGTGTTCTCACTGGCCAGCCGCTTCCTGAATGACATCTTGGCCCAGTTCTAGAACTTGCCGGCCACTTTCATTTCTTAGAACAGTTTCCTACCGGTCCTTAAGTCTCAGTCCTGCTCCTTTCAAAACTTCAGTCTCCAACTCAGATCAAAGCTTCCTTCCTGTGGCTATAAACGCCTCTGTGTGTGTGTGTGTGTGTGTGTGTGTCAGATTTAACAAATGAAAAAAGAAAGGCTTCAATTTGAATTTCAGATGAGTATTCATCTTGAATGTTGAATGAACATATGTAAATGCATTTTTCAATAGAAGTATGTCCCATGCAATATCTGGGACATACTTATCCTGAAACATAGTTGCAGTTGTCTGAAATACTAGCAGAACAGGGAGTCCCGTTTGCCTGGCGGCCCTGGGGCACACGTGTGGCTCAGGGCTGCTCTCTGCTTCCCGGGGCAGCAGGGAGCTGGGCAGCTGCTGTGGAGACACAGCCTCACCCGGCCACGGGCGTGGGCATGGGCCTCTTTCCGCAGCTGCCATGACTCCCTGGCAACCAGTGCTGGCTTGGCTGCCCTCTGTGCAGTAGGCATCAAGGGACTGGCTCTCGAGGGGCCTGTGGGGGCTTTGGGACCGGCCCCACCACCCTGCTCCGGCTCAGGCTCAATGGTGTCCCCATCCTGTGTGCTCCTGTCCCAGGGTCCCCAGCCCCTGACCATATTCTTCCGGGTGAGGACTCACCCTTATCCAGTGAGGGAGGACAGGCTCCTCACCACCTCTCTCTCCCTCTGTTTCTGCCTCCTGGGGACCAACCACGCAGGGCAATCAGCCAGCCTGCGGGACAGGCAGAGCACTGACCGGAAACAAACAGCCGTCTTCCCCTCCTGCAGAGCCTGCCTCTCAGAGCCGCCTCTCTTGGTTTGGAGGAGAGAAGGGTTCTCTGCCCTCCCCCCAAACCTGCTTCCTGGGTGCTGGCCCTCCCCGATGTTCACGGGGAAAGTGGGTTGGTGGTAGCCCCAACTGTGGGCTCCGCAGGCCCCCAAGGGGATCCCCGCACTTAGAAGGGGGACTTAGTGCCTTTCACACTCAGCTCTGGGCCTGAGTCACGGTTTCTAGACAATAGGAAAAACCGCTTGACACCTCATTGCGGTCAATTCAACCCAAGTCTCCTGCTGGAGAGGACAGAGGTCCAGCCCAGTGGAGAAGGTCAGAGGTCGTCGCCCTGAGCATCGCTGTCTGACCATGAACAGGACGCTCGCCCTGCTGGTCCCAAGGTCAGCTCCTGTTAGAGGAGAGGCCGCCGGCTCATGCAGTCTCTTCAGGAGCCTGTGGGCTTACCCCATTTCTGCACATTCCCGCCGGGGCAGGGAGAGCGAAGGTGGCCAAGGGGATCTGGGAACCCAGAATGTGGAGTTTTAAGAGTGAGGAGTGGTGTCTTCACTTCCCAGCGCCCACCCTTCTCTGCCAAGAGACCATGACTGTCCTTCCTGAAAGCTCCTTCTCTAAACTCTTGTGCAGCTAGGAAAGTGGGGAAGGGAGCGCTAGCCCCATGGAGGGGAGAGGGCGCCTCGGGGAAAGGGAAGGCAGGGCTCCTGGCCCCCTGAGGGGGCTGCGGACCCCACCTCATCCCAGCACAACCCCGGTGTGCTTTTCACTTCTTTTCTATGTGCAGGCAATTTTTTTTTTTTTTTTTTTGCCATCTCTTGGTTCATTTTCATCACACCTCTTTGAGAGGTCGTTGGCCCACTTCCCAGGCAAGGAAACTGAGACATGTTGAATTTACAGAGAATACACATCATTAGGGTTCAACAGCAAGGTTTTTCACCTTGTCATATTTCTCCTCTCCACTCAACCATCTAGTGAAGAAACTGTTACTAAATCACTGGTCTAGGCTACAACTGATGACAAGTTAGCGCTGGAATCTTCCAGGTCCTCCAGTATTTCACCACAGGAACTCCAGCTGCGTCTGCCTGACTTCAAAGCCGAAGCTGTCTTCCTGTCCCCATGGTGCCTTGCCGTTGCTCTCCCATCCTGCCGGGTGAAGGTGGGCGCGGCTCTCTCAGGCTCTGGACCCCGCTCATTTCCAGCTACTGGGCACCCAGATAGTCTCAGCATTCAGCCAGCAGGCCCTGGACCTTCTCCGCCTCTTGTTTAGACCACTCTCTGTTCTGATTGGCTGACCTCCATGCTGCTGCTGCTGTTTAGTGACAAAGCAATGCCTAGTTCATTGAGACCATGAGAACGGCTGCGCGCCAGGCTTCCCCGTCCTTCACCGTCTCCTGGAGTTTTCTCAGACTCATGTCCAGTGAGTTGATGATACCATCCAACCATCTCATCTCTGTTGTCCCCTCTCCTCCTGCCCTTAATCTTGCCCAGCGTCAGGGCCTTTTCCAATGAGTCAGCTCTTTGCATCAGGTGGCTGAAGGATTGGAGCTTCAGCTTCAGCATGAGCCCTTCCAATGAACATGCAGGGTTGATTTCCCTTCGGATGGACTGGTGTGATCTCCTTGCTGTCCAAGGGACTCTCAAGAGTCTTCTCCAGCACCACAATGTGCAAGCATCAATTCTCTGGAGCTCAGCCTTCTTCATGGTCCAATACTTACATACGTAAAATACAACTCGGAAAACCATTGCTATTATCAACATAATTTCCAGCCGACCATTCTACACCACCAAGTTCCTGCCGGAGGCTGATGCCTACAGTGAACCCTGCTCTACATGCACAACTGTGCTCGACCCTTAGAGGGAATAGAGAGAAAGAAAAACCTGGGTCCTCCTCTCAGGAAGCCTGGCCTCGCTGGGGAGGCATGGTGTATACTCACCAGGCAATTGAAAAGCCACATGGCACCAAGTAACGTCCTCAGTTTGAAGGTCTGGATGGGAGCTAATCTGAGACTAAGTGCCTCAATGTGAGATGAAGACTCCTTAGCTCATTCCTATTTCTTAAAATAATAAACAAAAGCAAAAAGAAATTTCTGAGACCCTGGATTGTACTAGGTGATTGTACGTATTCCGTCTCATTTAATCAGCAATATTAACTGAGCACTGAGCACACATTTTGTGTCAAGTAATATGGAAGAATGAGCAGAGCTGGAACATCCTGAGGCTGGGCCTTTGCTGTCTAGGGATCACGGCTGTGAAGGTGCAGCCAGGTGTGTCTGGCAGGAGAAACACCTGGCTTCAGAACTGCACTGGCCGGAGCTGGGCTCCTGGCTGCACCATCCACAGTGCGAGCTGGGGTTAAGTCACAGCTTCTCTGGCCCCCAGTTACTTCCTGTCTAGAAAAAGAAGAAGAAACCCTGACCTCTGTCTTAGAGCAAGTCTGAGGATGCAGTGGAATGAGGCACACATAAGGTGTCTGGTCCAGAACTTTCCACAGCATGCAGTCTCCACACGCATTAATCCAGATTCATTATCTGTTTTTATTTTCTTTTCCATTGGCTTTTTTTTTTTTCATTTGATGGGACTTCTATTCTGTGCACAGTCTTCCTTAGTAGCCCTTTACTGCATTTTTTTTTTATATATATAAACTTTTTTAATTGGAGCAGCCTGCACCCATACTCCACGCGGCAGCGGGAGGCTCCATGTATAGGGATCTTGAAGCCGCAATGACAGGCGAAGTGGCCAAGTCCAAGAGCGCCCAGGCCGTGTACCTCCTATTGGCACATCTGCCGTTACACAGAGCCGGCCACCACCAGGATGTCCCTGGATTTACAGACATGTCTGTTCGGAGAGGTGCAAGCTGACCTCCACCGTCAGTGCTCAGAGGCACGTGAACATGGGCACACCGATTCGGGCTCGTTGCCCAAGCTGCAGACTATTAAAGCTGGTAACCCAACCCTGGAGACCCCTGTCAGCCGCCGCAAGGAGACTGGGCACCCACCCCTCCTTGCCGGCTCAGCCCCCACGACTAGAGCAGGCGAGTCTATTCATCTTTGTTTCCCGCATCTCCAGCTCCATCAGCTGCTTGACTGCTCCTGGAAGGGCCAGGCCTGGGGACTGGACTCCAGAGCAGGCTTTCTCCAGGGAAGTTACAGAGGAGAAAGCCAGTAAACGCTTAATCTCTGACTGGCGGAAAGTGCTGATAACCAGTTTATGGGGAGAAATGTACGGCTTGGCGTCTCCGGGAACCGAATTTCTAGTTCATTTCCATCCGTTGGGGAGGAGGGCATGGGAACCGCTGGAGGGCGGGAGATGCTGGTTTAAAAAAATGAAAGCCTGTTCCTCTCTCCTTTGTCTTGATACACAGCAAAGCAGCGTCTAGCAGTCTCTAGGGAGGGCGCCCGGAGCCCCGGCAGGCCCCAGGGCACATGCGGGTGAACCTGAGTCTCCTGCATTGCAGGTGGATTGGATTCTTTGTACCACTGAACTCGCAGGGAAGCCTGCTGGTAGATCTTGGGCATTTGGAACACTCTCTTGGAACGTCAGAGTGTTCAGGGCATGGTGGGCCGGACAGCAGCGTGGGAAACACTGAGGTCCACACGTCCGGGTTTGAGAAGAAGCCCTCCTCTCTCCAGGCCGGTGGCACGCCCTCTCTGAGCTTCAGTTTGATCATCCGGAAAATGCCTGGCGTGAATTAATCATTCAATAAACACTACCTATTTAGTATGCATAAAACAATAAATTGTAGGGACTTCTCTGGTGGTCCGGAGGTTAAGAATCCACCTCCCAATGCAAGGATGGGAGTTTGATTCCTGGTCAGGGAACTAAGGTCCTACATGCCGTGGGGCACCTAAGCCTCTGCCCACAATGAAGGTCCAGCTCAGCCTAAATACATAAATTGCGTATCTTGTAAGGAAAGCAGCTTTAGGCAAAGGAAGATGGTGATTATTCACACTCACATCGTGGGTACTCCACGGACCACCTGCCCTTTGGAAGTGGGGTCTCCCACAGGACCACGAAGTCTGTACACTTAAACAGTGGTCACTGCTTGTGAAAGGACTGCTCATTCACTCTCTGTAAGCCTGCCGGCCGCACGGCCTCCCAGCTACTGGGCTCTGAGCAGGAGGAGGAGTGGTGACAGATCAGGGTGCCAGCCTCATGGCCACGGGGAAGAACAAATCTGACTCCACATTGGATCTGCTTCTTTTGTTAAACTTTTGTATTATGTTGCTTTTGCTTTCATTTAAGAATGTTGCCCAGAGCCCGAAATACACACGATAACCCAATCTCAAGGCTCCAACCTTTAGTGGCATGACGCCTTTCCATTTACACAGACAAAAAGCTGCAGAAGAGAGCATCACACCTGTCTTACCAGAGGTTTACAGAAACATGACTACGTGGACAGCTGTAATTACCGAGAACTTCTACACGGAGAAGTCTGCAGCAAACAACCACGCGCCTCCATCCCATGCTTTTTTAAAAATACTTTGCTGCAATCCTTCCGGGATTGAGGGTTTGGGGAGGGACATAAGCCGGCAGTCTGTCTCTCAAGGCCCCACCATACACCTTTCTCTGCTCAGACTCTGATGGCCGCATGGTTCGGTTCGGGTGGCCTCCCTGAGCCTTGGGCAGATGAGCATGAGCTTGCATTTGGTAACACAGCCGATGGTCTGCACTGGCCTGGACCTGTGAACACGCAGGGCCTCCCTGCTCCAGGGGGCTCAGTCTACAAAGCAGGCCTTCCTTAGCCACTCCCAGGTTCCATGGCTCTCTACATGATGTGGCTATGACGGAAGGGAAGACATCAAAGAGAAGACTCCAAAACCAGAAGGCAGACCCTAGAAAGGCAACCCAGCCGTTCATGGTAAGGGAGCAGGGCTCTGAAGTGAAGGCAGGGGAGCTTCCCTGGCGGCTCTGTGGTAAAGAACCCACCTGCCAGTGCAGATGACGCAGCTTTGACCCCTGATTCAGGAAGATCCCATGTGTCTCAGGGCCACTACATCACAGCTTCCGAGCCTACACGCTAGAGCCCAGAAACCAAAGCTCCTGAAGCCCACGCACACGCGAGCCTGTGCTCTGCCAGAAGAGAAGCCACCGCAGTGAGAAACCCGAGCCCGCAACCCGGGAGCAGCCCCGCTCACTGCACCTCAAGAAAAGCCCACACAGCAACGAAGGCCCACCGGCAAAAATACACAAATCAATAGCAATGAAAACAAAATGAAAGTGGGCTCCTCTTTTGAGAAAGCGGAACTCAGAAGAAGGTCGCTCAACTTGTATTGATCTGCTTCTTTTGTTAAACTTTTGTATTATGTTGCTTTTGCTTTCATTTAAGAATGTTGCCCAGAGCCCGAAATACACACGATAACCCAATCTCAAGGCTCCAACCTTTAGTGGCATGACGCCTTTCCATTTACACAGACAAAAAGCTGCAGAAGAGAGCATCACACCTGTCTTACCAGAGGTTTACAGAAACATGACTACGTGGACAGCTGTAATTACCGAGAACTTCTACACGGAGAAGTCTGCAGCAAACAACCACGCGCCTCCATCCCATGCTTTTTTAAAAATACTTTGCTGCAATCCTTCCGGGATTGAGGGTTTGGGGAGGGACATAAGCCGGCAGTCTGTCTCTCAAGGCCCCACCATACACCTTTCTCTGCTCAGACTCTGATGGCCGCATGGTTCGGTTCGGGTGGCCTCCCTGAGCCTTGGGCAGATGAGCATGAGCTTGCATTTGGTAACACAGCCGATGGTCTGCACTGGCCTGGACCTGTGAACACGCAGGGCCTCCCTGCTCCAGGGGACTCAGTCTACAAAGCAGGCCTTCCTTAGCCACTCCCAGGTTCCATGGCTCTCTACATGATGTGGCTATGACGGAAGGGAAGACATCAAAGAGAAGACTCCAAAACCAGAAGGCAGACCCTAGAAAGGCAACCCAGCCGTTCATGGTAAGGGAGCAGGGCTCTGAAGTGAAGGCAGGGGAGCTTCCCTGGCGGCTCTGTGGTAAAGAACCCACCTGCCAGTGCAGATGACGCAGCTTTGACCCCTGATTCAGGAAGATCCCATGTGTCTCAGGGCCACTACATCACAGCTTCCGAGCCTACACGCTAGAGCCCAGAAACCAAAGCTCCTGAAGCCCACGCACACGCGAGCCTGTGCTCTGCCAGAAGAGAAGCCACCGCAGTGAGAAACCCGAGCCCCGCAACCCGGGAGCAGCCCCCGCTCACTGCACCTCAAGAAAAGCCCACACAGCAACGAAGGCCCACCGGCAAAAATACACAAATCAATAGCAATGAAAACAAAATGAAAGTGGGCTCCTCTTTTGAGAAAGCGGAACTCAGAAGAAGGTCGCTCACAGGAGCCGACATCTGTATCCTAACCTCACCCGCCAGGGCAGAGACGAGGGCATGCCCAGAACAATCGAGGGCACGCCTCCCACCCCGCTTGCCGCCAGGGAACAGGAAAGCGGACGGGCAGCTTCTGCTCTGAAGGCGCGGCCGCCCGGTGCTGCGGGCGTGGAGAGCGAGGCTCAGAGGGGCCAGGGCACTGGTCCAGGCGCTGCACCCCAGCAGCCTGGCCACGGCACCCCACTCCCCGCCGCACCACGCTGCTCTCCTGGGTCGCGGCCCTGCGTGTGCAGGCTGGCCCGGGCTCCTTCCGGCTGCCCCAGCTGCCCGGCCTATGGCCCAGGCCCCTCCACCCAGGCCCTCTGACTGCCCTGTCCCTTTTCGTGACCGCCACATGTCACACAGACACACACCCGCCACTGTCCAGAGGCGCCATGTGGACGCGGTCCTGGTGAACCGCCCAAACGCGTGGTAGAGACAGGCTGCACTATAGGCTTTTAAAAACAGCCCAGAAAGCCCCGGGCACACAGGGAAAGGGCAGCGTGACACTCGAGTGTCTGGGAGAGGGAGACGGCCGAGCCGGGGTGACCCTCCCTCTCCGCCTCCCCCTGAGCTCGGGGCGCTGGAGCACCAGGGGACAAGGGGTCCTGGGGCACTGCCGGAGGGGGTCTTCCTAAAGGAGTGCTGCGGACTTGACCCCAGAGAGCACGGGCAAGGATGACAGGGGGCAGGGCTTCCGCTGGGAAACGAGGCCCAGCCGCCTGTCGGGAAAGACACTCGCCTTCGTTTCCATCCCTTCCCAGGGCCCGGGGCTCCGGGGCTGCTGGGAAGCCAGACAAGCCAGGCAGGATCCTCTCGGGAAGCCGTGGGTGCAGAGGACTCCAGGACCCTCGAGCTAAGAACAAAGCCAAGGGAGATAAAGCCAAAGGGCTCGAATCACTGAGGTGAGTCTAAGATATTGGAGACAGAGGCGAAGGCTGGAGATGGGGAAGCCAGGGAGCAGGGAGGGAGCGCCGCAGGGGGAGGAAGGGAGAGAGGCGCTGCGGGGAACGGCCGTGGAGACCGGTGCTCCTGTGCAGGGCTGCCTTGGACACTGTAGCTTCAGCACCACGTCATCATAACCCACCCATGAGACCCGTTTAGAAATGATTCCTGGGGAGAGTAGAGCCGCTTCAGAGGATCCACAGCGAAAGGCGTGGGTGTTCTCGGACCACACTCCACCACAGTGAGGTCAACGCCATGGACCGAGAGCCCGGGCTGGCACGGGGCACATCCACTGGCATCCGCAGGGTGCGCCCGGATGCTCGCTGGCTTTCCATACTCATGTTCTTTTAAAGATTTTTCTTGATGTGGACCATTTTTAAAGTTTTTATTGCATTCGCTACAATATAGCTTCTGTTTTATGTTTTGGTTCTTTGGCCACAAGGCATGTGGGATCTCAGCTCCCCAGCCAGGGGCTGAGCCTGCTCCCGCAGCTCTGGAGGGTGAATGCCAACCACTGGACGAGCGGGACGTCACTGGCTTTTCTTCCTCCGGTGCTGTGGGTGTTGTGCTAAGTCGCTTCCGTTGTGTCCAACTCAGTGCAACTCTAGGGACGGTAGCCCCCCAGGCTCCTCTGTCCATGGGATTCTCCAGGCACGAATACTGGCGTGGGTGGCCATGCCCTCTTCCAGGGGCTCTTCCCGACCCAGGGATCCAGCCCATCTCTCTTAAACATGTTCTGCACCGGCAGGTGTGTCCTTTATCACTAGCGCCACCTAGGAAGCCCTTTCGTGCTCATACGTGTTCCCAGCTTCCCAGCCTTCCCTTCCTTTCCTCCCTTCAACAAACAGACTTCTGCCAGTCCCCCTTCGGCTTTCCTGCGGACGAGGGCCTCAGCAGGGTAGGGGCGCCCGCCTGGCTCTCTGGGAAAAGGGGCATGCCCTCATTTTTCTCCCCATTCCTGCCTCTCACATCCTAGCATCGTTCCAGGTGAGGAATGTTCTCTGAGCTCTATGTAAACAGACTTCTGATTAAAGTGGAGGAGTTAGGTGATGAACACCAATACAAAGATTTTCATATTTTTTATTATAAATAGCCCAAATATTTGGTCCCATTTCCAGTTTAAATGAGTAAACCATAATATTGATGGTTTGCAACAGATGCAAGACGGATTGAGCTTCTCCACCAGCTAGCTGAACCACTTTTAATGGGGAATATATCGAAGCTATAAATTCCTGCCGACAGGGTTGCCATGCACTAGCATAATAGATCTTCTATTCAATCTTTCATACATTACGTTTTGTCCTGCATTCCAGCGGATATATTTATGGACCGAGAGCCCTTCCAGGAAGAAGCACCAACTGCCCGCCCTCGGTGGTCGCTGGCCCCTGGAGGCGGCCATCACGTGTTCCTCACAGGAGCATCGGGGTGCGGCGCCCTCAGCCTCGTGGGTGAGTGGCCTCTCTGCGAATGAGGCTTTGTGGTCCCAGACCTCGCTGGGATTTTATTGCCCGGTGGGAGGCAGAGGCACAGGAGGGAAAGAGACGCTTAGGGAAACGGGAGAGCCGGACCATGGTCCTCTCTCTCGGCTGGGCAGGCGAGAGCAGTAGGTACATTTTCAAGGCTGGCCACAGTTCTTGCTGCATCAGCTATAGCAAGGAGACCCTCTGCGGCCATGACGCCCTTTCCCTGGTGCCGTGGTTTTCCCCCAGCAGACGGCCGTTTCTACAAACTAAGTTTCTCAGGGGAACTGTCCGTTGCTCAATCGTGACCTCATGGACTAGCCTGCCAGACTCCTCTATCCATGCGACCCACGGGCTGTAGCCCACCAGACCCCTCTGTTCATGGGACTCCCCAGGCAAGAATAACTAGAGGGGATTGACGTTGCCTTCTCCAGGGCATCTTCCCAACCCAGGGATCAAACCTGGATCTCCTGCAGGCAGATTCTTCCTGAGCCACCAAGGAAGCCCCTACTAACACCCATATCTCCAAGCCATATGGGCTGTCTGGAGCCAATACGTAGCCTCATTTTGAGAAAAAAGCCTCCCAGCTTGAGCCAGTTCCTCTGAGACACCCACCGCTCACGTCTGTCTCTCGGCTTTGCCACTTTCCTCGAAACCTCCATCTTCTCCAGCTCTCCTGTCGGGGAGAATGGTACTTCCAGGGATATGCTGGTAAATATTTAATTCCTTTAGTGTGTCTATTACCTTTGCTTTTAATGTAATTTATTTAATTGTAAGTTTATATCGTTTTATTTTTAGGAAGAGCTCTGTTTAACAACAAGCTCCCTGGATTTCTGCAAATGGAACAATTTAGCTCTCAGGTGCTGGAAGGAAGGAGGGGACTCTGGGACACCCCCACGTCTCACAGAGCATGGTCTTGAGGAGTAAGTCATGAGCCACATGCGACTAAAGCCTAACAGAGAGCAATCTCTGCTCTAGAGACAGTAATCCAGATTCATAAGAAGGAGCGGAAGGAGTGGGGAGGAGGAGCAAGCTGGTGAAAGTGCAAGGGTCAGTCGCTCAGTCGTGTCTGACTCTTCGCAGCCCCAGGGACTGTAGCCCACCAGCTGCCTCTGTCCATGGGATTCTCCAGGCAAGAAGACTGGCGTGCGTGGCCATGCCCTTCTCCAGGGGATCCTCAGGCAGGTCCTTTACCCGCTGAGCCACCAGGCAAGCCCGAAGAAGTTGGTCCTTGGAGGTGACGGGGACCATCTTCAGCAGGGAAGCTCCCATGGAAGAAGGCTGGCGACCCCTTACCCTTCTGGGATCAGAGCGTCACAAGGCACGTCCTCATCTGGCTCCCAGGAGGAGCTCTGGGAATTTCCCAAACGTCACATCCAGAAGAGCAAGGACCCCATCCCAAAGCTAAATAGAAGTGATCTCTGCCCTCCTCATGACACAATCCACAGTGCCCGAGCTGACGGAGCAGATGTGCATAGCCGGCTTTCTTTTCACCCAGGTAGACCCCGACTGATTATAGGAGGGGACAAGGAGAAAAGCAGGGAGCTGCTCTGCCTGGGGGACGTGCAGCTAATATGGACGCCTGCCTCGCAGGCCGTCTTGAGGAGAATGGAGCTAATCCCCGCAAAGTGAATCGTCCGGGGATGTCTGCTGTGTCCCTTGTTGTGCTTGTTAGACCTGAGGAAGCCTCGTCTACTGGTGCAGGTGTTTGGCAGCTCTTTAGAAACAGTGATTAGGTGTCTGACAAGTGCTTATCCCGCTCGTATTGTGAACCTGAGAGATGCCAGCTCCCTCCTGCTCAGCCTCTCCCTGTTTTTTTTATTACTGTGTTAATTCGTAGAAATAAAAGTTCCCCGGGGTCTTCCTGGTGGCTCCGTCAGTAAAGAATCTGCCTGCAATCCAGGAGACCTGGGTTTGATCCCTGGGTAGGGAAGATTCCCTGGAGAAGGCAATAGCTACCCACTCCAGTATTCTTGCCTGAGAAATCCCATGGACAGAGGAGCCTGGTGGGCTACCATCCACGGCATCACAAAGAGTCGGATGTGATTTAGCAACCAAACCATCACCACCAAAATTTCTCCAACCTAGAGATCCAAGGAACCAGGAGGACCGAACTGGACATTCACAGAGCTGAACATGATCCGCAACCGCCCTCCTGCCCCCGGCCTCTCTTGCAGGACCCCGTCGGAGACTGGTTTTCTGTTGAACCAAGATGATTACTTCGAAAAAGACTTTCCAGTTCACAAGACACAACGATGAGCAGTTGAAGACAGCCTCCAGGGAGTTTTCTTTGTTTTTGCCTTGCCTTTTACTGTCTGTGCCATGACTCCATGTGGATTTATATTTATACAAATTTTATTTGTACAACTTCATGTTAAACCTCAAATAAATGTTTCCTTGTGTGCAAAAAAAAAAAAAGAGAGACAGAGAGAGAAAGAGCCCAGGATACGGCGTTCAAGTCCTGGGTCTAACAACAGCCCAGCAACATGCCAGCAGCTTAGCACAAGACGCCACCGGTCTCAGCCGCCTCCACAGTGGACCAGGAGAGGCAGCTCCTGACCCGGAGGGCTGCCACACTCTCTGTGAATGCGGCCGCACTCCACCTGGGCTCGGGGCTCTGTTCTCAGTGTGAGGACCGGTGCCGCGCCAGGCACTCCACACCCATCGTCTCACTGGAGAGCCGCAGCGCTGACGCAGGAGCCGACGACGGGGATCTGAAGTGCTGAGCGGAGCTGCCGGCCGGGCTGAGAGCTGCGCCTCGGACTGAAGCAGGAGTGCTACAGGCTCAGTCACTTCAGTCGTGTCCGACTCTTCGCGACACTACAGATGGTAGCCCACCAGGCTCCTCCATTCAAGGGGTTCTCCAGGCAAAGATACGGGGTGCCATGCCCTCCTCCGGGGAGCTTCCTGACCAGAGCGTCATACCCACGTCTCTTACATCTCCTGCTTTGGCAAGTGGCTTCCTTACCACTACTGCCACTTGGGAAGCCTGTACCTTCAGGTTAATTTTTCTCCTAATAGCTATTTTCATTTCAGCATCCACCCTTTTCTCTGCTCCATCCTGTTCTTTTTCATTTTTGTACAGAGTTTCCCCCGATCAGTTCTTAAATCCAAACATATTCCTTATCAATAGAAGTAAACATCTAACGACTTCGCTAGGGGTTCTGGTGTGGTCAGTGCCAAGTGTTCATATCTAGAAAGAAATACCAGTTTGGATCAGGTTTTACAATTCAAAGGTAAAAAATATGAAAGTGAGGGTTCTTCTTATCCCAGCCCCTCAGGCTCCTTCTCCAAAAGCCACTCATAATAGCTGTTTCCTTTGTATCTTTGTAGAGATAGTCTATGCATTCAAAGCAGATGGGTAGACAGCGAACACATGGTAGATAGATGATAGACAGATAGATAGAGACAAAGTCTTCATTTATTTTCCTCATATATATGTTTGTGGACTACACTCTCTGTATTGCATCTCTTGGCAGCACCTGAGTGTTTCCACATCCCTCTGAACATTCACAGAGCATTCCACTCTGTGGTGACCATCCATTATTAACTAGACCCCTGTTGATGGACATTCAACATTATCCAAGCATTATCCAAGTATTTTTCCTTAATACATGCAAGATACAGTCAATGACAAGATGCAAATACAGTGCAAATTGCAAGCGCAAATGCAGTTTCACGATAAACTCCTAGAAGTGACACTGAAGTGTCGGAGGGTGGCCTCAGGTCATTTGGGCAGAGAGTATACGACTTCAGCTCCCACTGGCAATCAGCAGGAACTCCCTTTACTCAACACCTACCCAGGACAGCGTGCCACCAAGCTTCCGGGATTTTGGGCAGTCTGATAGGTATCTTATAACTGCAATTTGGTTTCCTTTCTTCATCTGTAGGATGTGACGTATTTTCATACCTAGGGAGTATTTGCCCTTTCTTTTATGTGAGCACTTCATATTCTTTTTTATTGGAATATAGTTGCTTTCCTTCTTTTTTTTTAAAAGATTTATTTATTTATTTACTTTGGGCGGGGGTCGGGTTGGGGAGGGAGGGGAGTGGGCGGGCCACTTCTATGGGTCTTCCATTTCTCTATTTTCATTCGTCTTCATTCTTTGGTTCCTGTGGGCCTCCCATCGCGGTGGCGTCTGTTGTCGCAGAGCACCGGCTCTGAGCGCATGCGCTCCAGAGCTCCGACTCGGTGATTGGACACATCAGTCCAGCCGCTCCGTGGCACGTGGGATCTTCCCAGGCCAGGGATCGAACCGGCGTCCCTTGCACTGCAAGGCGGTGTCCTTACCCACTGGACCACCAGGGGAAGCCCCTATAGTTGCTTTCTAACGTTTGTTAGTTTCTGCTGTACAATGAGGTAAATCAGCTATATGTATGTCTATCCACCTATCTCGATATCTATATGTGTGTCTACATCTATAGATCTATATCCCTCCCCGCTGGGAGGTTCTTCCCTCCACACCACCAGCCCTCCAGGTCAGTGCAGAGCACCGAGCTGAGCTCCCTGGGCTGGCCAGCCGCTCCTGGCCTGCCCACTGCTGTACACACGGCAGGGCACGTAGGTCCATCCTGGCTCTCACACGTCCCGTCCTCTTCTTCCCCTACTGTGTCCACATGTTCTCTATGTTTGTGTCTCTGTTCCTGCCTTGGAAATGGGTTCATCTGTGCCGTTCCTCTGGATTCCATGTATATGCATTAATCCCGCTACTGGGCACATACTCAGAGGCCGCCATATATTTCAAGAGGACACACGTGCCCCAGTGTTCACTGCAGCTCTGCTCACAACCTCCAGGCCACGGAGACCACCTAAACGTTCAGCTCCCACTGGCAATCAGCAGGAACTCCCTTTACTCAACACCTACCCAGGACAGCGTGCCACCAAGCTTCCGGGATTTTGGGCAGTCTGATAGGTATCTTATAACTGCAATTTGGTTTCCTTTCTTCATCTGTAGGATGTGACGTATTTTCATACCTAGGGAGTATTTGCCCTTTCTTTTATGTGAGCACTTCATATTCTTTTTTATTGGAATATAGTTGCTTTCCTTCTTTTTTTTTAAAAGATTTATTTATTTATTTACTTTGGGCGGGGGTCGGGTTGGGGAGGGAGGGGAGTGGGCGGGCCACTTCTATGGGTCTTCCATTTCTCTATTTTCATTCGTCTTCATTCTTTGGTTCCTGTGGGCCTCCCATCGCGGTGGCGTCTGTTGTCGCAGAGCACCGGCTCTGGGCGCATGCGCTCCAGAGCTCCGACTCGGTGATTGGACACATCAGTCCAGCCGCTCCGTGGCACGTGGGATCTTCCCAGGCCAGGGCTCTAACCGGCACCCCTTACACTGCAAGGCGGTGTCCTTACCCACTGGACCACCAGGGGAAGCCCCTATAGTTGCTTTCTAACGTTTGTTAGTTTCTGCTGTACAATGAGGTAAATCAGCTATATGTATGTCTATCCACCTATCTCGATATCTATATGTGTGTCTACATCTATAGATCTATATCCCTCCCCGCTGGGAGGTTCTTCCCTCCACACCACCAGCCCTCCAGGTCAGTGCAGAGCACCGAGCTGAGCTCCCTGGGCTGGCCAGCCGCTCCTGGCCTGCCCACTGCTGTACACACGGCAGGGCACGTAGGTCCATCCTGGCTCTCACACGTCCCGTCCTCTTCTTCCCCTACTGTGTCCACATGTTCTCTATGTTTGTGTCTCTGTTCCTGCCTTGGAAATGGGTTCATCTGTGCCGTTCCTCTGGATTCCATGTATATGCATTAATCCCGCTACTGGGCACATACTCAGAGGCCGCCATATATTTCAAGAGGACACACGTGCCCCAGTGTTCACTGCAGCTCTGCTCACAACCTCCAGGCCACGGAGACCACCTAAACGTTCAAGGACGGATGAAGGGACAGAGGAGGTGTGGCACAATCTGACTTGGTCACTGAAAGGAAGGAATTGGATCATTTGTAGAGATGTGGATGGACCTAGAGTCTGTCATAGAGTGAAGTCAGTCAAAGAAAAAAAAACAAGTATCATGTATTAATGCTTCATATCATTTACTCATGGTTGACTTGGACTACTAGGTTATTTTCTTCTTAATGCTATTTAGGCACACATTGTATTCAAGATGTGTTAAAATATTTTCTTCTCTGTCATTTCTGATTATATTTTATTTATTGTATTTTTTCCATAAAGAACACTGTTACATTTGAATAATCTAATTCTTCAGTATTTTCTTTTTAAGGATACTGAGTTTTCTGTCAAACTGTAAGACGCTTTTCCCACGCTGACATTAAGAACAACAAGAGCAGGTTCCCGTGAATTCTGCCGATACCTTCTCTGGTGCAGTGCTGGCTCACTGGAATTTATCTTAGAGTCGGGGTGATTTGGAAAGCAGATGTTACTCTTGTGGGATAACTACATGGCTATTCCAACATTACTGAAGAATTTACTTGATCCCATTTATTTCAGATGCACCTGTAGCAAAACTAGGGGGCAGTCCAGCCCGTGTTTAGAGGCGTGGATGCTGGAGCCTGCCAGTGTGTGCCCAGTCCCCCCGTCATGTCGGCTCTTCAGCAACACCATGGACTGGGGCCCATCGGGCTCCTGTGTCCATGACATTTTCCAGGCAAGAATATTAGAGGTGGTTACCATTTTCTCCTCCAGGGGATCTTCCCACCCAGGGATCAAAAACTCTGCATTGGCAGGTGAATTATTTACCACTAGTGCAACCTGGGAATTCAACTGCAGGGACTCAACTACCAGCTTAGAATGTATAGCACATTGGCTATGTCTCAGTTATCATTATTATTATTATTATTGTAATTGTTACTGAACATTGATTTCCCCTGTGCCATATTGCTAGCCCGAGACCTTCCACTTCAGCCTGTTATTACCCTTCCTAGTCTGTGTCAGCACTACATGCTTCAAATTATCCGAGCTTTGCCGCACTCTATATTCATATGTCATCATTTTGTTTGCTATGATAACCAGTGTGTTCCTTCCAAACATTATTAGTATGTATGACAGATTCTGATAATCTGAATACTTTTTCCTACCAACCTCTTTATCTTCTGTCCTAATTCTTACAGTTTGTAACTGGTCTATGCTGATTCATTCCCTTTGCCAGGTACACATGTAGATGGTCTGTGATTACTAGTCATTTTACCTCTTCCTTTCCAATATTTATACCACTTATTTCATTCTCTTCTTTAATTATAGTGGCAAGTACTTCCAGTAGAACGTTTTTATCTTGTTTCAGAATTTAATGTTTTAACGTCTTACTATTATCTATAATCTCATCTTAAGGATAAAGAATAGATGCCAAATTAAGGAAATACGTATTCACGTTTATCGTGAATGAAGTCTGAAATCTATTGTCTTTCTTCATGGTGTTTTTGTTTTTAGCTATACCGATAGGTATGCTGAGTTATGTTCATTATTCAACAACCAGTATTGAGTGCCTAGAGTGTGTAAGGCACTCTACTGAACCCTGAACAGTAGTCACTGAAAAAACTAATTTTACACTCTGATAATGTCAGATACTTCATTAAACTGATTACACAGGGTTTTTTTTTTTTTTTTTTCCAAAGCATTGCATTGAAAATGCTGAAAAAGTAACAACTAGACAATGGATATCTGGTTGCTTCAAAAAGCACAACTTCTATGAAAACAAGGATCCGACGGGATCATTTTCTGGGAACTGGCTAGTAAAGGTGAAATGAGAATGTAGCTTCCCTGGAGTATCTAGTTGGACCATAAAGAGGCCTGCCCACTGAAGAATGGATGCTTCAAACTGTGGTGCCGGAGAAGACTCTTGAGAGGCCCTTAGACAGCAAGGAGATCCAGCCAGTCCACCCGAGAGGACCTCGACCCGGAATGCACACTGGAAGGACTCTTCACCGCCCTCTTTCTTATCCACTAGCCGGGAAGCTGCCTCTGCTGAGTCTGTCCTGTGCCAGCTGCGCCCCTGCCTGTGCCAGCGGGCCTTGTCACCTGTGCTTTACACCTGTCACAAAAGACTAAGGCTTTTATTCAGACGTCTGGGGTGGGTCGCAGAAGGACCGCCCCAGGGTGTTCACACCCTTCCCCACTCTGGGCTTCGCTGTGGGACCCAATTGAGCAAATGTGTCCATCTCAACATTCTATAAGCAGAGGCTTTAAAGAAAATACTTGGATATTGGGGTCCTCAGGGTCTCCTGCTTTTCAGGACCTGGGACAGCCGTGTGAAGAGCTCATCAGACCGGGAGGTGAGACGTCCACGGGGATCAGAGAAAAGCTGCCGTGGCCGCGTCCCCTCACCAGCCAGCCCGCCTGGTACACGGGTGAGCTCATCCTTCACCATGCCATCCCGGCCAAGCTCCCAGCTGACCCAGACATGAGCCACGCCGTCCCGGAGCAGAAGCGCCACGTAGCCAACCCAGGAATTATGAGACACAGCCAATGCACAAGTACTTCCAGCAGAAGCTTTGGCACAGCTTGCTACACAGAGATAGCTAGCTGTCCTTAGTCAGTTGTGGCCACTTTGACTCCTTACTCACTGAATATGGAGTCTAGCACGGCGCTGGACACAGAGAGTCTGCCTGCTGAATGCTTTGAAGATGGACACCCTAAATCTCAGAAGGAGCGATGACAACTTTACCCTTGTTGGTGGTGGTCACTTAGTCGTGTCCAACTCTGCACCCCATGGACTGCAGCGTGTCAGCTTTCCCTGTCCTCCACCCTCTCCTGGAGTCTGCTCACACTCCTGTCCACTGAGTCGGTGATGCCATCCAACCAGCTCACCCTCATCCCTGCTCCTCCCGCCCTCCGTCTTTCCCGGCACCAGGGCCTTTTCCAGTGAGGCAACGTTTCGCACTAGGAGGCCACACCTTTCCCTTCCCCACACCTCACCCCACCCCACGCCACATCAGCTCACACGCTACCGCCAACCAGGCCCTTCCCCCGGGATAGCCCACAGCCCCTCTTCGGCAGTTGTTTGGTGTAACTGTCTTCCCCATCACCCTCAGACCTCCGTGGAAGCAGAGATCTCTTGTGTGTTCACACCCTGTGGTTTCTGTTCAGTTATGATGGGCCCTTGGCAAATATTGGTGGAATAACTGAATCAACGCTGTTGCCATGTGCAGTATCCAATGATGTGGCCTGCGGGGAGAGGTAGGATTGACAGCCTCTCTCCACTAGACACAGCCTTCAGCCCCTGTGGTCCCGGGCATGACCTACAGACATACGTCCCCTAACAGTGAAACAAGGATGGAACAGAGAGGGGGTGGTAGCTGGGTGGGGGGCAGGGGAGGTATTCTTAGCATCAGGTACAGGTGGCCGTCTTCTGAATCCAGGCATGTCCTCCATGCACAGTGCATGGTCCTGTCCAGTGGGCACCCGTCTGGACAATTCCCTGGCCCAGGAAAGAGCAGCAGCTTGAGAGGTACAAGACTGGAGACCCAGGCCCGGCTCTGCGGTGCGACCTGTTTCAGCTGGCCTAGCTTCTCTGGGCCACAGGAGAAGTCCCTGCCAGCCTGACACACCCGTGTAAGGGAACACAGTAAATAATATGACATTGTTTTGTGATAATAAAAGCCAAACAGACCACCTTCAACTCAAAAGCAGGCTGTGTCATGTTTCAGAGTGTGTTGGGAAGCAGGGATGACATTTTTCCCAGAGAAACCATATTGAAAATGACAATTATGTTCCCTGGCTCCCACTCAAAAGCCCATTTACACCACAATGTAACTGAACTAACACATATATGCAAAGAAAAACGGTTGGAAAAATACCGTTGCAGTGCCAGTAATTAAAACAAAAACAATACCACGGAATAAGGAGCGGTGTTTCTGATTCATCTCAAAGGCTGGTGCGCCACACAAGCGGCTCTGATTGGAGAGGAGGGGCTGGGAGCGCGGCTCCGAGGTGCGTCCAGGGGCGTCCTCCAGCCACAGCTTCAGAGGCCCCCACACTGAGCCAGCGACACCAGGTCCCCCCAGCTGTGGAGCCGTGCCATTCCCAGGGCGGCCTCCGCCTTGCGTGCCATCTGCTGTGACCACTGGTCCATGTTCTGGGTCACAAGCAGAAGGGAGGGAAGGAGAAAGAGACCCTCCGGCCACGTGCTGAGGGGGAAGAAGGAGAACGCAAGGATGGGATGCTAAGCTTGGCAGCAAAAAACCCCGACGTTTCTGAGCCTTGTTCCCCAACGTTCTAGGCAAGTCTGCCCCGTGCCCTGTTCTCTCTCCATGACAACCCGCAAAAGGCATTTTCTCCTATGTCAAGGAGGCCACAGAGTCTGGACGGAAAAGGTGACCCCGAGCCTGAACCAGGTCTTGGAGCTGCCTGACTCCAAGCCCCATTTCCCTTGTTCTCCTTTCCTTGGGAAGTGGGGCGCACAGAAGGAAAGCACCATTTCTCAGGCGATGCGGAGGAGCGGGAGGTCCCTGATCAGGCGTCAGCCTCCTCCCAGGACTTGTGACTGTCAACCAGAGCAAGGCACGAGGCGGCTTCAGGGGTGGGAAAGAGGACTGTGGAGACGGCCGCCTGCGAGAAACGAGGGCTCGAGGGCCGGGCCTGGGACTCCAGCCAGAGCCCGAGCACACGCAAGCCACCGTTCACCCCACGGATAGAGCCCCGTCCTTAAGAAACCGCACCCGACGGCAGTGACGCGCCGCGAGATTAACTCCACAGAGAGACAAAGAAGAGCACGGTCTCAGCGCTGAGCACAAAACCCTCAAGGAGAGAGGCTGATAAATAAATAAAGCAAAATTAATAACAGAAGAATATGTGCTGAGTGGAAAATGCGCCTTGCCTGGAAGACACTTTCTCCTCAGGTAAACAACCAGCAAGAAAGCACAGGGAGGGAGAGAAACTTTGCAAATTATCATTTTCTCTCATGTTGATCAACCCAGGGGTTCACGCTCATAAAATTAAAAGAAATAAAATTCAACTGTAACCAGCTCCCCGGGGCTCCTCGGAAACGCTCACGCGGCAGGGAGAGGACAGCGGGAGGAGGCGCGCCAGGCCCCCTCATCACGTTGCGCACGTCTGTGTGTAGCCGGGACAACCGAGCCACAGGATCAGCAAAGATCAGCAGGGCTTCTCTGGGGGCTCAAGAATCTTCCTGCAGCGCACGAGACCTGGGTCCAGTCCCTGGGTTGGGAAGATCCCCTGCCGAAGGGATAGGCTACCCATTCCCGTACTTCTGCCTGGAGAACTCCACAAGCAGAGGAGCCTGGCGGGCTAGAGGCCACGGCGTCGCCAAGTGTCAGAACTGGCTGAGCGACATTCGCGTTCAGGGATCAGCATCCTCCATGCAGAGGGCTCCGAGGCCCTCGTCCTCAGGAGCAGCGCCTGGACACCAGGCCCGGCCTCCCAGCTGCGGGCGGCTCGCCACTCCTTCCACGGCGTCATCCTTCCTGCTCAGCCTGGCAAGCACGCACACACATGCGTGCACACACATGCAGTCATGTGCCCTGTGTGATGGCACAAAAGTGCCCCCGGGCCTGCAGATGTCCCCAGCAGGGTGTCTGCCCTCCAGAAACCGATGACCCAGTTACAGTAAAAGGCTGACACAGGGGACAACCAGAGCGCCATTTTCAGACACATTCACTGCACTCTCCCTGAGCCTGACGGCCTGCCCCGCTCCTGCCCCGTCTCCTGGTGACTTCTGGAAGCCTCAGCAAGATGCCTATATGTGCAAGGCAAGTGGCAACGTCAGGGCTTTGGGTTTCCCAGCTGGAAAACAGGATTGATGTAAAAAGCAGAGATGTCTATAAAACCCAGCTCTTCACTTTGCAACTTAACTCTGCAAATAAATCACTCATTGACTTTTAAAAGGGATTTTGGAAATGCAAATATTAGCTGTTAGCATTGGTGGGTCAAAGGTGACCTCAAAAGTGGAGCAGCAATTGGACTACTGGGCCATTCCTGATATTTGTGCTTAAAAGCAAGTGAAGTGGACTCTCGGAGGGAGAAACCTTTGGCTTAACAACCAGAAAATGACTCTCGGCCCCAGCAGCTCGGCTTCACTCCTCCCTCCTCAGTGCAGGGGCTTCTCCAGCCCTGGAAGGCAGTGCAGTCACGGGGATTTCCCTTGCTTCTCCTCCTCCACACTCTTTTTTTCCCTTTTAATCTTAGTTTTTAACACCCAAAACATTTCGTATTGGGGTAGAGCCAATTAGCAATGCTATGAGAGTTTCAGTGAACAGTGAAGGGACTCAACAGTCCACACACGTGCATCCGCCCTCCCCCAAGCCCTCCCAGCCTCATCCTTCCACCGTCTCTGCCTCCTTCTTTCTCTCTCTTTCTGTCTCTGTGTTTCTCTCTGTATTTCTCTGGGTGCCTCTGTCTTTCTGCGTATCTGAGTATCTGTGTGTCCTTCTCTGTCCCTCTCTTGGTCTCTCTGTCTCACTGTGTCTCTCTGGATGTCTCTCTGTGTCTATTTCTCTGTCTCTCTGTGTCTGTCTGTCTGTCTGTCTCTCTACACATGTGATCAGCAGGGCATACTGACTGGAAAAATGAGTATTAGGAGTGCAAACCGTGGCTGGCTATGAGGCCCGCTAACTACCAGCCACTAAAGGAAGCCTTTTACAACCACGATCTGAGTTTGCACAACCACCCTGCGTGGAGTGGCTGACACTCTTAAGTATTATTTTGGTGAAAAGTTTTTAGCTTGGCTTCCCAGGTGGTGCTGGTGGTAAAGAATCTGTCTGCAATGCAGGAGACCCAGGTTCGCTGCTTGGGTCAGGAAGATCCCCTGGAGGGGAAAATGTTGCCCCGCTCCAATAGTCTGGCCCGGAGAATCCTACGGACAGAGGAGCCTGGCTGGCGACAGTCCGTGGGGTCACAAAGAGTCGCCATGTTTGAGCACAGGAAAAATTCCTGGAAATGAGACACCAGAGCTCAACAATCAGAGATTCTTACATGGAGAGTTCAGACTTCTGGAAAACCAAGAGCCCCGAGAGTGAAGTATTGTATGTTTAAAAGAGCGTGGGTTTCTCAGAAAGCTGAGCCGATTCAGATCTGTCTTCGGCCACTCACCCACTCTGGGATGCAGGGTGGGGCACTAGGCATTTCAGAGGTGTTGTTTCCTCCTTACTATATTGGGGAGAACTACATTAGACAAGCAGGGTGGTTATATGAAAACTCAGTAGTTACAGGCTGCTGTGTCCCAGCTAAATGCATATACTGAAGTCTTAACCTCAGTTTCTAAGCATGTGAGTATATCGAGAGAAGGTGTGCTTAAAACGGTAACTGGGTTAAAATGGAATCATTTGTAGTCATGTCCACCTCTTTGCAACTCCACTGGATTTTAGCTGGTGCGGCTCCTCTGTCCATGGGGCACTTCAGGCAAGAAGACTAGAGTGGGTTTCCATGCCCTTCTCCAGGGGATCTTCCTGACCCAGGGATCAAACCCAGGTCTCCTGCGTCTCCTGAATTGCAGGCAGATTCTCTACCCACTGAGCCACTGGGAGAGCCCTGGTGGACCCTAATATAGTACAACTGATGTTCTTAAAAGAAAAAGAGATTAGGACACAGACACATGGAGGGAAGACTGTGTGAGGACAAATGGCCGTCCACAAGTCAAGGAGAGAGGCCTCAGAAGAAACCACCTTGCTGACCCTGGATCTTAGACTTCCAGCCTCCAGAAATGTGAGGAAATACATTTCTGTTGTTTAAAGCCACTGGTCTGTGGTACTTGGTGATGGCAGCGCTAATAAACTAACACAAGCATTTGAAGGTTAGTTCAGCCTTCTGCTAAAGATACAGAAACTGAGGTCGAGGAAGGTCGACTGACTTACCTAAGGCCACTGAACAGGTTAAAAGTGGACTGCGGCTCAGACCTCTTGTATGGCCTTATATCTTAGGGCTCATTGGCTCAGACGGCAAAGAATCCACCTGTCGTGTGGGAGACCTGGGTTTGATTCATGAGCTGGGAAGATCCCCCGAGAAGGGAATGGCTCCCCACTCCAGTAGCCTTGCCTGGAGAATCCCATGGCTTTTCTGTGGGGTCACGAAGCGTCGGACACAACAGAGTGACTTTCACGTTTCACACTTTTTTATTTAGTCTTGAGGGACCGGAGAGCCAGACCAGTCTCACCGCTCCATGACGATTACCTTCCCATATGACTGGTGGAGTCATTCTTGAATTAATAGGAGCCTCTGTCTTCGCCACTCACCCACTCTGGGATGCAGGGTGGGGCACTAGGCATTTCAGAGGTGTTGTTTCCTCCTTACTATATTGGGGAGAACTACATTAGACAAGCAGGGTGGTTATATGAAAACTCAGTAGTTACAGGCTGCTGTGTCCCAGCTAAATGCATATACTGAAGTCTTAACCTCAGTTTCTAAGCATGTGAGTATATCGAGAGAAGGTGTGCTTAAAACGGTAACTGGGTTAAAATGGAATCATTTGTAGTCATGTCCACCTCTTTGCAACTCCACTGGATTTTAGCTGGTGCGGCTCCTCTGTCCATGGGGCACTTCAGGCAAGAAGACTAGAGTGGGTTTCCATGCCCTTCTCCAGGGGATCTTCCTGACCCAGGGATCAAACCCAGGTCTCCTGCGTCTCCTGAATTGCAGGCAGATTCTCTACCCACTGAGCCACTGGGAGAGCCCTGGTGGACCCTAATATAGTACAACTGATGTTCTTAAAAGAAAAAGAGATTAGGACACAGACACATGGAGGGAAGACTGTGTGAGGACAAATGGCCGTCCACAAGTCAAGGAGAGAGGCCTCAGAAGAAACCACCTTGCTGACCCTGGATCTTAGACTTCCAGCCTCCAGAAATGTGAGGAAATACATTTCTGTTGTTTAAAGCCACTGGTCTGTGGTACTTGGTGATGGCAGCGCTAATAAACTAACACAAGCATTTGAAGGTTAGTTCAGCCTTCTGCTAAAGATACAGAAACTGAGGTCGAGGAAGGTCGACTGACTTACCTAAGGCCACTGAACAGGTTAAAAGTGGACTGCGGCTCAGACCTCTTGTATGGCCTTATATCTTAGGGCTCATTGGCTCAGACGGCAAAGAATCCACCTGTCGTGTGGGAGACCTGGGTTTGATTCATGAGCTGGGAAGATCCCCGAGAAGGGGAAAGGCTCCCCACTCCAGTAGCCTTGCCTGGAGATTCCCATGGCTTTTCTGTGGGGTCACGAAGCGTCGGACACAACAGAGTGACTTTCACGTTTCACACTTTTTTATTTAGTCTTGAGGGACCGGAGAGCCAGACCAGTCTCACCGCTCCATGACGATTACCTTCCCATATGACTGGTGGAGTCATACCAAGGCCCCAGAGACTCTGTGATGGCAATTAATAGGAGCCTCTGTCCAGCTCCGGACAGGGTCAGCTCTGTAGGAGAGCCACCTGGCCGTCCCTCCTGACTCACGGTCCCATTCCAGTTAGAAGAGTGCTTGTGTGTCAATAGGTAATCTGATTAATCTGAAAATGGGAAGGGGGCACATAGAAATAGAGAAGGGGTAGAGCAAGAGCCCCAAGACCTGTAAAAGGAAGAGTGAGAGACGCCGAACCACATAGAGGTTCTGCTCTGGTATTCGCCACAGAACTGGGGCCAAGTATGCAAAAGGGGCCAGTCACCATATCCTTCCTTTGAAAATGCTATTCCTCAATCAGAGGACACAGTCCCAGTTCTGTCACTAATTCTCTCTGCGATCTTGAATCCATCACTTAGATTATTCATGCCTTCATTTTCTCCTAAGGAGAATGAGGGGAGAAGAAACACCCGCCTCACCTACCTCACAGACACACAGCGCATATCAAATAAGATAATGTACAAGAAAGCACTCGGAAAAGTATAAAAATGTTATTCAAATATGAAATGTGACAAATCCTTCATCCTCAGGAATATATGTGGATCAGAATGAATCTCTTGTCTGGAGGAGGCAGCAGCAGTCATAATAGAAATGGAAGGCCTGATTGATGGGCAGCCTACATGAGCACCTTTCAAACTGGGAAAGGAAACCGCGGTGCATAATGAAAAAACTGAGACCAGAAATCCAAGCTGCACCAGGAACAGTGTGTGTGATCTCATACGAGCCCCAGGTGCTCTGAGACTATGTGTCTCCTGTCTAACATGAGGATACTAATCACCTTGTCTTCCAAATGAGGTTACTACAGAAGTCCAATAAGATTACACGCACACACAGACACACATGTGCCTGGATGTAAAAGAATAATACGTTAAATAGACTGAGCGGGACAGGAGCCAGATGTTAGGGGAGATACTGAATTGGGAAAATTCTAGCTGGAGACACCACAAGTTTAGCCACAAGGTAACTGAGCAGAAAGTCAGTTAGAGAGCATTAGAAAGGACCTGAAAGGGTGGAAATGTGAGTCACTCCACCACATCTGACTTTTGAGACCCCATGTTCTGTTCTGGGAATTCTCCAGGCAAGAATACTGGAGTGGGTGGCCATTCCTTTCTCCAGGGGATCTTCCTGACCCAGGGATTGAACCCAGACCCCCTGCATTGCAGGCAGATTTTTTACTGTCTGAGCCACCAGGGAAGCCTTTAAGAAAGGGCTTGGCAGTAGGGAATTACCTTGATAAACAGAAGGAGACCAACCAAGAGAGAAAATGTAAATTCAGTGAGACATCAACAGGTAAGGACTGTGTGATTTTCAGAATTACAATACTGGGAAGTTGACTGGAACAAAGCTAAGTCTTCTTTTTTTAAGCTAATACCTGAATAAAACATTCAGATCTGTATTTCCTCAGTAAACAGGGCAATAGTGAAAAGTAGATAGAAGCTAAAAACCTTGGAATGAGACAGAACCTAAAAATCAAATTCATTGTTTTATGTGGGTCAGATTGAATTGAGTAGTGACCAAATTGTAATTGGGTCACCTATCCCTATAGTTCATCCCTTGATTGCTCTAAATATTGTTCCTGCCTGGTATTTCTTCCCAATGACCTGTACCTAGAATACCTAGAAAAATATGAAGGGAGAGGAAGTAGCAGGAGCAGTTGTGTGTGCTTCGCATCACTGGCCAGCTATTAAATGTTCAACTCTAAGAACAACTTCAGTTCAGTTCAGTCACTTGGTCATGTCCAAATCTTTGCAACCCCATGGACTGCAGCACACCAGGCTTCCCTGTCCCTCACCATCTCCAGAATCCTGCTCAAACTCATGTCCATTGACTCAGTGATGCCATCCAGTCATCTCGTCCTCTGTGTCCCCTTCACCTTTTGCCGTATATTTTTCCCAACCTTAGGCTCTTTGCCAGTGAGTCATCTCTTCGAATCAAGTGGCCAAAGTATTAGGGCTTCAGCTTCAGCATCAGTCCTTCCAATGAATATTCAGGGCTGATTTCCTTTAGGATTGACTGGTTTAATCTCCTTGCAGTCCAAGGGACTCTCAAAAGCTTTCTCCAGCACCACAGTTCAAAGGCATCAGTTCTTCAGCACTCAGCCTTCTTTATGGTTCAGCTCTCACATCCATACATGACCACGGGGAAAACCATAGCTTTGACTATAAGCCTCCCAAGATGGCGGAGGAATAAAACAGGGAGATCACCAGCTCCCCAATAAATTCATCAAAAACTCATCAAGAGGGCTTCCCTGGTGGTCCAGTGGGTAAAGAGTCTGCCTGGTAATGCAAGGGGCACCAGTTCAACCCCTGGCCCAGGAAGATCCCACATGCTGTGGAGCAGCTGGACTGGTGTGTCCAATTACGAGCCAGCACTCCTAGAGCACCTGTGTGCAGAGCCAGTGCTCTGCAACGAGAGAGGCCACCACAATGGGAGGCCCACAGAGGCCAAAGAATGGAGATCGATGAAAATAAATAAATAAATAACCAATAAAAGAGGCTAAAATTTTTTTAAAAATACTCATCAAGATATGGAAAAACTTCTATATGCCAGTCCCTAGGCAACAACAGAAGACCCCAGCCTCCAGAACAACTTAGGAAATTATAAAAGTAGAAAGCTGTGAGTCTTACAATTAGGGAAACTGAAGCTCAGAGGGTAGCGTCTGGATAAAAAGGCAATAATTAAATCCAGAATTAGGCCCAACTTAGAACAGCATGATAAAGGTTTATTTCTCTCTTAAGTAAAAGCAACTCAGAGACGTCGTCAGGAAGTTACTATGTCTTTACTCCACCATCTCTGAGCATGGCCCTCATCTTTACAGTCCTAAAAGGCTGTCAGAGCCCCAGGCCTCACCTCCATGATCCAACGGAGACAAGGAAGAAAGACACGCTCCTCTCTTTTCTGAATGACTTCTGGAAAGTCCTACGCTAGCTGTCCTTTTGCATTTCATGGGCTTCAACTCAGCTCCATTAGCCTTACTAAGTCACAAGGAATTCTGGGAAATGTAGTCTTTTATCTGGGAAGCTAATGTTCAATTGAAGACTGGTTCTGCTTCTGGGATTATGAATACCAGGAGGCAGCTAGAAGTCTCTGCCGTACTACAGTTTACTAATTCCCAAACCTGTGCTCCTTGTTGCTGTTGTTGATTAGTTGCTAAGTTGTGTCTGACTATTTTGTGGCCCCATGGACTGTAGCCTACAGCCTCCTTGGTCCATGGGATTTCCCCAGACAAAAATGCTGGAGTAGGTTCCCATTTCCTTTTCCATGTCCTCCTTGGAAACCTCTACAACGCGTCTGTTAGAGGAATCCCCAGACCCATTTGGACACATGTGGTGTCAGTGCAATCTAGTCCTGCTGCTAGATGGGAAAATGAAAGCAGCGTGTCTTGATAGATGTTACTATTGCTATTACTTAAGGGACAATTGGCCCCAGCAAAACAAAGGGTGCAGTGAATGCTGAAGAAAAACCCAGGAAGCTATCTTGTACCTGTTCAACCAAGATTCAACTTTACGTATAGACATGAAAATGATGGCCAGAAATGCTGCCAATATAAATGTAATTTGAGAGAAATATCAACCCCTGGAAAGAGAATGTCTAAAATCTAAGTAAAATTTTTTAAAAATACTCATCAAGATATGGAAAAACTTCTATATGCCATTTAGGCAACAACAGAAGACCCCAGCCTCCAGAACAACTTAGGAAATTATAAAAGTAGAAAGCTGTGAGTCTTACAATTAGGGAAACTGAAGCTCAGAGGGTAGCGTCTGGATAAAAAGGCAATAATTAAATCCAGAATTAGGCCCAACTTAGAACAGCATGATAAAGGTTTATTTCTCTCTTAAGTAAAAGCAACTCAGAGACGTCGTCAGGAAGTTACTATGTCTTTACTCCACCATCTCTGAGCATGGCCCTCATCTTTACAGTCCTAAAAGGCTGTCAGAGCCCCAGGCCTCACCTCCATGATCCAACGGAGACAAGGAAGAAAGACACGCTCCTCTCTTTTCTGAATGACTTCTGGAAAGTCCTACGCTAGCTGTCCTTTTGCATTTCATGGGCTTCAACTCAGCTCCATTAGCCTTACTAAGTCACAAGGAATTCTGGGAAATGTAGTCTTTTATCTGGGAAGCTAATGTTCAATTGAAGACTGGTTCTGCTTCTGGGATTATGAATACCAGGAGGCAGCTAGAAGTCTCTGCCGTACTACAGTTTACTAATTCCCAAACCTGTGCTCCTTGTTGCTGTTGTTGATTAGTTGCTAAGTTGTGTCTGACTATTTTGTGGCCCCATGGACTGTAGCCTACAGCCTCCTTGGTCCATGGGATTTCCCCAGACAAAAATGCTGGAGTAGGTTCCCATTTCCTTTTCCATGTCCTCCTTGGAAACCTCTACAACGCGTCTGTTAGAGGAATCCCCAGACCCATTTGGACACATGTGGTGTCAGTGCAATCTAGTCCTGCTGCTAGATGGGAAAATGAAAGCAGCGTGTCTTGATAGATGTTACTATTGCTATTACTTAAGGGACAATTGGCCCCAGCAAAACAAAGGGTGCAGTGAATGCTGAAGAAAAACCCAGGAAGCTATCTTGTACCTGTTCAACCAAGATTCAACTTTTACGTATAGACATGAAAATGATGGCCAGAAATGCTGCCAATATAAATGTAATTTGGAGAGAGAAATATCAACCCCTGGAAAGAGAATGTCTAAAATCTAAGTGAAATTTTGTTCTAGCTGTTGGTTTTCAAGCTTGCTGAACTGAACATTTCAAAAAGGAAACAGAGCGGACAAATTTGATCATTTTGTGAAAACAGGTCTAGATGTATTCTGCACGTATAAATGATTGGGAAGAAACACCACTATTGCAACAAAGCACCTTACAATCACATGTGGGGCCAGCACTCTGGAAACGAGGCTGAATAAAAAAGCGATGCCCATGGTGCTCACTCATGGTATCATCTACAGAGCCAAAGCCTCCAGCTGAGTCTGAGGCAGTGATGCTCTGTCCAGCCCAGACCCCCACTGCATCCCTCCACGTGGCTCTGGAACCTTCTGGCCCCATTCACCTTCATTCCAAAGCCAATCTAGTTGAGTTCTTTCTAGATGTCAGACAAAAAGCCAGTAAACAAGGGAAGTTTCCAACACCCTCAGATCAAGTCTTCTCACCCTAGACAAGGTCCTTCCCCTGTCTGGTCCTAAATGTCCTTGGCTATAAAACAAGAATGTAGACCAGTTAATCAGAGGTGCTATTAGTACAAAATTTCATGAACAGTACAATAAATCACAGTGTAAGTTTTGGGGAGGGGAACCAAGCAGTGACCATCATTCTGTACATCTGTGCTAAGCTGTTTCAGTCGTGTCTGACTCTTGGCAACTCCATGGACTGCAGCCCGCCGGGCTCCTGTGTCCATGGGATTCTCTAGGCAAAAATACTGGAGTGGGTTGCTGTTTCCTTCCCAATGATGGAACCCTCATCTCTTACGTCTGTTGCTTTGGTAGGCGAATTCTTTATCACTAGCGCCACCTGGGAATCATTCTAGTTCTTTCTAAAATTCCCACACTACGTGGGTGAGTCTGTCTGTGAATTGTCTTTCAGTATTCCGTTCAACCCCACAAGAAAAACCAGGCACATCTATTGTTTGAATACTTTGTCCTGCAGTGAATGCTGAAGAAAAACCCAGGAAGCTATCTTGTACCTGTTCAACCAAGATTCAACTTTTACGTATAGACATGAAAATGATGGCCAGAAATGCTGCCAATATAAATGTAATTTGGAGAGAGAAATATCAACCCCTGGAAAGAGAATGTCTAAAATCTAAGTGAAATTTTGTTCTAGCTGTTGGTTTTCAAGCTTGCTGAACTGAACATTTCAAAAAGGAAACAGAGCGGACAAATTTGATCATTTTGTGAAAACAGGTCTAGATGTATTCTGCACGTATAAATGATTGGGAAGAAACACCACTATTGCAACAAAGCACCTTACAATCACATGTGGGGCCAGCACTCTGGAAACGAGGCTGAATAAAAAAGCGATGCCCATGGTGCTCACTCATGGTATCATCTACAGAGCCAAAGCCTCCAGCTGAGTCTGAGGCAGTGATGCTCTGTCCAGCCCAGACCCCCACTGCATCCCTCCACGTGGCTCTGGAACCTTCTGGCCCCATTCACCTTCATTCCAAAGCCAATCTAGTTGAGTTCTTTCTAGATGTCAGACAAAAAGCCAGTAAACAAGGGAAGTTTCCAACACCCTCAGATCAAGTCTTCTCACCCTAGACAAGGTCCTTCCCCTGTCTGGTCCTAAATGTCCTTGGCTATAAAACAAGAATGTAGACCAGTTAATCAGAGGTGCTATTAGTACAAAATTTCATGAACAGTACAATAAATCACAGTGTAAGTTTTGGGGAGGGGAACCAAGCAGTGACCATCATTCTGTACATCTGTGCTAAGCTGTTTCAGTCGTGTCTGACTCTTGGCAACTCCATGGACTGCAGCCCGCCGGGCTCCTGTGTCCATGGGATTCTCTAGGCAAAAATACTGGAGTGGGTTGCTGTTTCCTTCCCAATGATGGAACCCTCATCTCTTACGTCTGTTGCTTTGGTAGGCGAATTCTTTATCACTAGCGCCACCTGGGAATCATTCTAGTTCTTTCTAAAATTCCCACACTACGTGGGTGAGTCTGTCTGTGAATTGTCTTTCAGTATTCCGTTCAACCCCACAAGAAAAACCAGGCACATCTATTGTTTGAATACTTTGTCCTGGGATCCCAGGTAAGGGACCTTTTTCTGTCTCCAGAGTTTCCCAGGGGCATCAGGACAGCACCGTGTTCTGAGCTTACTAAAGGCCTGAACTCTTCGCTCGGACCTAAGTTCAAGTTCTAGATCAGCAGTTTCCTGCCTGTGGCCTCTTGTGGGTCAGTCACTCAATTGTGTTCGACTCAGTGACTCTATGAACTGTAGCCCCCAGGCTCCTCTGTCCATGGGATTCTCCAGGCAAGAAGGCTGGAGTGGGTTGCCAGGCCCTCCTCTGGGGGATCTCCCCAGCTCAGGGATCGAACCTGCATCTCTTGCATCTCCTGCATTGTCTGGTGGATTCTTTACCACTAGCGCCAGCTGGGAAGCCCTGTGGTTCCTTAGCAACGTTCTTAACCTTTCAATTTCCTCATCTCTAAAGTGAGGTCCTAATGCCGCCTGTCACAGGGTTACTGTTAGAATGAGCGACATGAGGTACTCAGGGCTCCTAGCCCAGTGTCTGGCACTTTCTAAGCATTTATCCAGTATTAACTATTATTATTACTACTATTACTGTAGAGACAGAACAAATCCTGCTCCCTGGGAATCCGAAGTTGGTGAGCCTGCCTCTGAGTTTTCTATGCCTTAAATCTCAGAATAATCCAGATGAATTAAAATCTTTTATCTGTAACTGAGTTTGTCCTCCGTCTGGCAGGAAATAGTCCACAGTTCCACCAGATAATTCAAAACCCATATCAGAAAGTGTGGGGGGGGGGGTGAAATGTAATCAAAGAGAGGAAAGAAAAGTATCGTGTGTTCTCTAAAACTTCGGGGGTGGGATGGGGAGGGAGGCACTTCCAGGAAGAGTCAGCTCCCTACAGATGCTACCTAAACACCTAACAGAAAGCTCATCTTAATCAATGGAAGCGACATTGCTGAAAATCTGGTGATTTTCATCTGGCGCTGACAACATGGTAATTTATATTCTGCACAGCGTAACCAAAGAGCTTGTTATGCAAACACAGGCCACTGATTTGACAAATCTCCTGGAAACAGAATTAATGTCTGTATTCAAAAGTAATTTAAATTTATTTTAATATTTTGAATACTTTGTCCTGGGATCCCAGGTAAGGGACCTTTTTCTGTCTCCAGAGTTTCCCAGGGGCATCAGGACAGCACCGTGTTCTGAGCTTACTAAAGGCCTGAACTCTTCGCTCGGACCTAAGTTCAAGTTCTAGATCAGCAGTTTCCTGCCTGTGGCCTCTTGTGGGTCAGTCACTCAATTGTGTTCGACTCAGTGACTCTATGAACTGTAGCCCCCAGGCTCCTCTGTCCATGGGATTCTCCAGGCAAGAAGGCTGGAGTGGGTTGCCAGGCCCTCCTCTGGGGGATCCCCCCAGCTCAGGGATCGAACCTGCATCTCTTGCATCTCCTGCATTGTCTGGTGGATTCTTTACCACTAGCGCCAGCTGGGAAGCCCTGTGGTTCCTTAGCAACGTTCTTAACCTTTCAATTTCCTCATCTCTAAAGTGAGGTCCTAATGCCGCCTGTCACAGGGTTACTGTTAGAATGAGCGACATGAGGTACTCAGGGCTCCTAGCCCAGTGTCTGGCACTTTCTAAGCATTTATCCAGTATTAACTATTATTATTACTACTATTACTGTAGAGACAGAACAAATCCTGCTCCCTGGGAATCCGAAGTTGGTGAGCCTGCCTCTGAGTTTTCTATGCCTTAAATCTCAGAATAATCCAGATGAATTAAAATCTTTTATCTGTAACTGAGTTTGTCCTCCGTCTGGCAGGAAATAGTCCACAGTTCCACCAGATAATTCAAAACCCATATCAGAAAGTGTGGGGGGGGGGGTGGGGGGGTGAAATGTAATCAAAGAGAGGAAAGAAAAGTATCGTGTGTTCTCTAAAACTTCGGGGGGGGGAGGGGGAGGGAGGCACTTCCAGGAAGAGTCAGCTCCCTACAGATGCTACCTAAACACCTAACAGAAAGCTCATCTTAATCAATGGAAGCGACATTGCTGAAAATCTGGTGATTTTCATCTGGCGCTGACAACATGGTAATTTATATTCTGCACAGCGTAACCAAAGAGCTTGTTATGCAAACACAGGCCACTGATTTGACAAATCTCCTGGAAACAGAATTAATGTCTGTATTCTGTGCAAAGATGTAATTTAAATTTATTTTAATATTTTAAAGAGATAATCTATCTCTCTATCTATCTCTTTATATTCCAGGAATGAGATATATGCACGCATGGAGATATATATATTTAAACAGAGTCAGCTTGGGGGCTGGGGGCTGGCGCGTGGCTCACCCAGGGGCTGGAGAGTCACAGTGAAAACGGCCTCGCTGATGACGACCGACATCCTTCATTTGGTGCGTTCCTTTTTTTATTCCTGGTGATAACATAAATATTATTCTTTTGTGAAAATGCCTTATATTTATGGTGTCAGAGAAGGAATGCATTTCATGGTAATTGAGGTTTTTAGAGGGAGAGGAAGTTGAGCTCTGCCCAACTGTAGAAAAAGTTTTAATTGGGTGGAAGCCTCCAGAGGGTGTTTCCTAGTCGTCTTCATTTCCTTTTTAAAGGGAAAGATACTGTTAAAGGAAAATGCAGCCCTGGCTGGTGGTGAAGGATTGTCTGGAGCCTCCCACCCACTACAGACCATGAGGCCAACAGAGTTTGGGGAGCAATTCCAAAGAGGTGCACTTTAATGATCTCTCAAGAAAAGTTTATGAACATTTGGGGGGCAGATTCTCTAGGCCCTGGGCTTCGCAAAAGTTGGGTTTTTTTTTTGGTCCCGGTGGGAAACAGAAAAGCAGAGGCTTCTCACCAGATCCATACAGCCCTTCCTCCCCTCTGTCCGCTCACCTCGCATTTCTATTTCAAAACTCTGATCTGAGGAGTTAAAACCTCCCTGCCCCCGCCATCCATCGGAGCACTCCTTCCTCCCTGGCCGGACCCCCTCTGGAGAAAGCGCCTCAAACCTGCCTCTTGTGTTGCAGCAGCACCGCTAAGGGCTCTCAACCAGAAATCAAAGCTCCATGGTCCCAGGGACCCATTTGGCTGTTTTCTCTGTTAATGTCACGTCAGGAGACGTCACCAAGAAGCCAGGCTGCCGAAGAGAGCGTCTGTCTCCATTAGGAAAGGCCCCTGACAGTCCTCAGGCCACCGAGGCTAGGAGGAGGACCCCACAGGGAGGAGGGTGCTGGGGTTAGACGGCAGCCTGCTGAGCTCTGCCGCGTCTGCGGCCGGACAGCTCAAAGGAGAGGAGGCTGGCAGCGCCCTTCCACGGGGGAGTGGGTTCTGCAAGCCGGGGCCCCGTCTGTGCCAGGGTTGGCCAACCCCGTGTGCCAGCTCCGTTTGCATCCTGGCCTGCATTCCCTGCACCCTCAGTCTGCCCAGGTGTGTTGTGAGAAGCAGATAAATCTTAGGGAAAAACACCCCACAGCTTTCACAGAGTGAGGTTGACCAGCTGTCCTCAGAGAGTAGCCTTGGGACCAACCAGCCTCTCCAGTCTCCTTGCCCCACGCCCTGTGCACTGGCCCAGGCTCACTGCACACGCCCTAACCACCCAGGGCGCCCGGGGCTCCCTAAGCCTTTCTTCCCCTTGCTTGTCCTTCACTTCTAAGTGCCACGGGCAGCTGACCTCCGGTGGCGCTCTAGTCACTTGCTAACCACGCTGATGGCCACGATTCAGAATTCAGACTCGGATTTAACTGGCAGTGATGGGCACCTGCCGGGGCCCAAGGCTGCCCCAGGAGCCGTGCGTCAGGTACCAATCAACCAGAAGACCGGGGTTCTAGGCCGGCTTCTGCGGCTCACTGTGACCTTAAGCAGATCAGACACTGGCTCAGGCCAGACACCAGCCCCTCTTTTAAGTGTCCTCAGAGCCTAGCCCCTGCCTCTCTCCCAGACCTGGAGACATCAGGTGTTCCTTCACCTCTGCCCCTTCGACACTCCTTACTTCTACAGGTCTGCAGTGCCCCCTACCCTCTACCTTTCTCTCCATCCCATTTCTGAGTCCTCTGAGCAAGCAGGTTGGTCGATTAAGAGTTGTGTCCACAACGCCCAGCTTAGCACTTGGCGTGTAGCTGATACGTGGACCACATACACGGATACGTTCGAGAAAGAAAGGAGATGAGGATCGACACGCCACCTGGCTTTTCGGTCGCCCCTTTCCTAAAAGGCTTTTTGGCCCGGAGCAGGGCTGACTACAGAGCTTGCTAAGTATTCCCTTGCCCCGAACAAATCTAAAACTAGGCCCTGATTCGAAAACTAAAACTGAAGTGCCCAGGTGTGTTGTGAGAAGCAGGAGTGCTGGGGTTAGACGGCAGCCTGCTGAGCTCTGCCGCGTCTGCGGCCGGACAGCTCAAAGGAGAGGAGGCTGGCAGCGCCCTTCCACGGGGGAGTGGGTTCTGCAAGCCGGGGCCCCGTCTGTGCCAGGGTTGGCCAACCCCGTGTGCCAGCTCCGTTTGCATCCTGGCCTGCATTCCTGCACCCTCAGTCTGCCCAGGTGTGTTGTGAGAAGCAGATAAATCTTAGGGAAAAACACCCCACAGCTTTCACAGAGTGAGGTTGACCAGCTGTCCTCAGAGAGTAGCCTTGGGACCAACCAGCCTCTCCAGTCTCCTTGCCCCACGCCCTGTGCACTGGCCCAGGCTCACTGCACACGCCCTAACCACCCAGGGCGCCCGGGGCTCCCTAAGCCTTTCTTCCCCTTGCTTGTCCTTCACTTCTAAGTGCCACGGGCAGCTGACCTCCGGTGGCGCTCTAGTCACTTGCTAACCACGCTGATGGCCACGATTCAGAATTCAGACTCGGATTTAACTGGCAGTGATGGGCACCTGCCGGGGCCCAAGGCTGCCCCAGGAGCCGTGCGTCAGGTACCAATCAACCAGAAGACCGGGGTTCTAGGCCGGCTTCTGCGGCTCACTGTGACCTTAAGCAGATCAGACACTGGCTCAGGCCAGACACCAGCCCCTCTTTTAAGTGTCCTCAGAGCCTAGCCCCTGCCTCTCTCCCAGACCTGGAGACATCAGGTGTTCCTTCACCTCTGCCCCTTCGACACTCCTTACTTCTACAGGTCTGCAGTGCCCCCTACCCTCTACCTTTCTCTCCATCCCATTTCTGAGTCCTCTGAGCAAGCAGGTTGGTCGATTAAGAGTTGTGTCCACAACGCCCAGCTTAGCACTTGGCGTGTAGCTGATACGTGGACCACATACACGGATACGTTCGAGAAAGAAAGGAGATGAGGATCGACACGCCACCTGGCTTTTCGGTCGCCTTTCCTAGGCTTGCGGGAGCGGGGCTGACACAGAAACTGCTGACAGCTTGGATTTTAGGCTCAGGGCCCGTGTTTCCAAGTTATGGTTCATAGAGAAGACTTAAGAGCTGAGCAGAGCTTGCTAAGTATTCCCTTTACAACAGCACCCTAGGAAAGGCATTTTAGTCTAAAACTAGGCCCTGATTCGAAAACTACTCAAACCAAATCACTGAAAAGCACACAACGTTTCATGACCTGGAGCACTTCTCTGCGAAGGGATGTCCCTGTAACAATAACAGTGCAGTTTCCTCTTGGGTGGTCATTCATCACCTACGACAGAGAATAAATCTAATTTATGTTTTCCTTGTGGTTGCTCCAGATGGGGTTGACGGGGCTGGGGTGGTGCAAGAGGGCAGAACAGCCGGTGTCTGTGTCCGGATCTTTCCCCACGAGGCTGGGAGGTGGGTCCTCCCGCTCCTGCCAGAGAGAAAGTGGGAGAAAAACCCAGCAGAGATCAACTCTGTGCCGACTCGAGGGCTGCGAGTGCAGGGCGCCGGGCCCTCCAGGGGGTCACTCTGGTTCGGAGGCTCTCCCACTTTCCAGGAAAGCAGTGTGGGAGAGCCCGCCATTCTACCCAGCCCCGTAGCTATAGAAAAAGTGAAATTTTTACCCTCTAGCTCAAGCAGTCCTAAAAAATCAGAGCCATCTCCCAAGCCATTCCACATAAACCTCACATGCAAGAGATTTGTCACTGGAGACTTTTCCCCAGAATAGAAGCAGAGCTCCAAACTGGGCCAGCAAGGTGCATTACCCAGGGGGAGGGCAGAGGAGGAGGCTAAGAGCCGGAACTAAACACATCTTAGCTAGAGGGAAGAGCGCCAGAGATTTGTCTCAAAGCAACAACAAGGGGGAAGAAGTCTCTTCAGGTTGAAAAGATGGAGGTGGAGCTTGCCACCGAGAGGTCTTTCTAGTAGACGGCTGACAGCAGTGTCCTCCTAACAGATACTCACCTTCTAATTACCCAGAACTGTGTAATTAACCCGTCACTCCACACTGCTTGCCACCCTAATGAATGGATAAGGATCTGAGTGTTAATAATCAGCCCAGTGGAGGGACGGCAACTCCTGTTCTTGTAACTCAGCTGATGTGTTTCTCTGGCATAACTTTCTCTTCCTCACACCTTCGCCTCCTCCACGGGGAATATCTGCATGAACTCAAGGCCCGCCTCCAGGGGTCTAGATGCTTAAGACAGTCAATTGAGTTCAGCAAGTCACGATGAAGCATGACCAGCAAATAGCTTTTTAAAATTTGTTCAACGTTCCAGAAATAAGAAGGGAGAGCGAGGAGTGTGTGTGGCAGGCTATAAAGCCTGCAGGTCAGTGACATCCGGGGACAGCGTGGCAGGAGTCTGCTTCCAGACACCAGCATGCCCACTGCCACCCAGGGCACCGGGTCCCTGCTCTTCACCCAGACAGAGGGAAAGCTCTCCAAGCAGACTCCGGACAGGCTTGCCTCTTGCCTCAGCAAGAAATTTGATAAAACCGTCTCAGGATCTGACTTCCGGGCCACGTCGGGGCAGGTCGCTGGTCGCCCCCCGGCCGCCCACATCCAGATGCGCGGTGGCGGGCTGCAGCGACCGTCCGGAGGCTCTGCGCTCGTTCCGTGCCGCGCATCTGTGCTGTCATGGAAACGCAGCCAGAGCCACGGCTGAGGGGCCGAGCTCTGCAAGAGACCCCTGTCTCTCTTCCCTCCGTCCTCTCTGTCCTCCCGCGCATTCCCTTCCCTCTGGAGTCGGACAGGCGTGGCTGTAGTCAGACACCCCTCTTTCCCCAGCTGGACCCGTCCGCTGCCCCTCGGAAGGTCACCTGCACGGGTGAGTCCGTTAGTGGTAACAGCCGCGTTACGTCGCGTGCGTGGCAGGAGAGGAGATGAGCGTGATGGGAGCGTGCTCGGCGCCGTGTGGAAGGTCCATAAACCCACTGTCCTCCTCCTGCTTTCCTTCCTCAACCTCAGTCTCTGGCCTCTCTCGCCTGCTTTTTTTTTTTTTTTTTTTTTTAAATATATAACAGGACTTTTCTTTGAAACAAACAGATCAGCCTGTTTCCAGCTTCAGATGCTCCGTGTAGCACAACCGCCACCGAGGCCCCGGCTGCCTTGGTGACGTCCCACGGAGGCTGAGACTAGAGACAGGCGCTAGGCTCTTTGTTTCTGTTTTTGAAAAATCTGCCCCCCCCACTGAGGGCCCAGCCTGAGGATTGGGACATGCATTAGGGAGGTAAAAGGGAAGCAATGCTGAGCTGCCTCTGAGATCTGCCTGTGAAAACAACAAAGCAGGAAGCAGTTCGCTGCCCCTGGGGACTCCTTGGTGCCACTGTCAATGCCAGCCGGTGTGGTTCCGGCGCCGCCCTGGCTCCCGGGCCCCAGGGCACCAGGTACGAGGTGCTGTGGCCACTCACACGGCCGGGAGGGCTGCCTTCCACACAGCTGTGCGGCCGCCCAGCCTCTGGGGTCCTGCGCTCCCTCTCCATCTCCTGCCAGATGCATAGCTTACTCATCCTGCCCCTTTGGGGGGATTCCCAGGTGGCGCTAGTGGTAAAGCACCAGCCTGCCCATGCAGGACACACAAGAGACCAGGTTCAATCCCCGGGTCAGCAAGCTTCCCTGGAGAAGGAAATGGCAACCCACTCGAGTATTCTCGCTGGAAGAAACCCACAGACAGAGGAGCCTGGCAGGCCGCAGTTCATGGGGTCGCAAAGAGTCAGACACGACTGAGCAACACAGACAGCGCCCTCCCACGTGCCCAGACCCCGCCCCACGGTCACATCACCGTGGCCTCATCAGCTCCCGTGTGGCTGGTTTCCCAAGACGGCTCACTGCCCCGCTTAGGGCTTTGCTGTCTGTCTTGCCTTGTGTTTCCTGCATCAAACTCCTTCTCTCCTAAATCCAAATCCCTCTCAACTAGGTGTGACATCTGAAAGAGGCCTGATGCATTAATCCCCGCTAAAACGTCCCAGCTCAAACTGACAGCAGCTTAACATGCTTCCAGCTGAACATGTTTGAGCCCCTCCCCAGGGTGCTTGCTTTTTCTCAGGGGATTCCTTCCGACACAGCAGAACGTTCCTCAAAGACGGAGGTGATGCAGCCTTGCACACCATGGGGCCAGCAGGGGAAAGGCATGAGGGAAATAGGGCTTCCTGTGGGTCCTGCCCCCAGCTGACTGCCTCCCACTTCCCCACTTCTGAGCACTCCTCAAGAACGTTGTATGACATCACTCTCCACTGGGCACTTTGCGAAGCACTAGGAAGACTGGGGAAAGATGGAAAACTGGGAAAGATTAGTAGTCTTTGACTGAATATTCAACATTCATCTAGGTTTACGTGGTAGAGCGGAGACTGCCATGAGGCAGGATATGGGGTTCCCTGTGGCTCAGTGGTAAAGAATCTCGCCCACGCAGGAGAGGAGAGTTCAGCCCTTGGGTCGGGCGGAACCCCTGGCGAAAGATACGGCAACCCACTCTCGTACTCTCGCCTGGGAAGTCCCATGGACAGAGCAGGTCAGTAGGCCACAGTCCATGGGGTCACAAGGCGTCAGACAGGACTTAGCAACTGAACAACAGCAGGACGTATGTGAGAGACGGAAAAAGCAAGTCAAGGAACGTCCCTCGTGGTCCAGTGCAAGGGTCACAGGTTTGATCCCTGGCTGAGGAACTAAGAACCCGTATCCTGTGCTGCTGGGGAAAAAAGAAAAAGCAGAAGTTTCACGACCCTTTGCTGATGCATCGCAAAGCCACACCCAAGTGCAGAGAAGCTTGTGATACACACCATCCCATCAGGCCCACGTCTACACCTTAGCCAGCTGCAATCAGCATGGGCTTCGGGCAGCCTGCCTTCCTAAGCGCCCCGCACTACCCGGGCACGAGCCCACGGCCTATGGTGGGGCAGACCCAGCCGAAAGGGTCGTCTCCAGGGCAGAGAAGAAAGGCGGGGGCAGGAGGGGGCACACGGGTTCACGGCGCTGGATCCCGTCTGAGGACAGCTCCTGGGGAGGCGGGGCTTCCCTGGCGGCTCAGCAGGCAAAGAGCCCACCTGCCCGTGAGAGAGGCAGGACACTCCGGTTTGATCCCTGGTGAGGAAGTCCCTCTGGAAGAGGAAATGGCAGCCTCCTCCAGTAGTTTCGCTTGAAAAAATGCCACGGACAGAGGAGCCAGACGGGCTACAGTCTATGGGGTTGCCAAGGGTCGGACACGACTGAGCACCCGCGAGGAGGAGAGGGGCAGCGGGTGGACGGGGAGCAGCTGGCAGACTGACAGGAGTGCATGCGGCCCGCGTCACCCTGGGCCCCGAGGAGCTCGCCCGGGGCTGGCCTGCGGGCTTCCAGCGTGCCAGCCCGCTCCCCTCTGGCTCCGAGCAGCGGCCCTCTGTTCCTTTAACCTGTGTACATGGCTTCCGAGTGTCTCCTATTTTCCAAGTAGCCCGATTCCAAGAGGAGGCCCATTATCTCTCCATTACATGATGGAGTATTGGCCTGATTCGATGCTAATATGTCCTAATTGTTGGTTCAGAAAATATGCTTAATGAACCTCTCCGGCCATATGGCGGGTTCGGCCTCTGGGCAGGATGCAGGATTCCTACGGAATGACCTAGAGGTATTTTGTCCACCTGCTTTCCACCAACCTTCTCCTCCCCCACCACCCTCCTCAGAGGCCACTGACGGTGCCCCCACTGGTAGGGAGGAAGTCAGTGAGTTCAAGGACTCCTGTCTTCTCTGAACAGACCCTTCCCTCCCCTACTGGGCTTCGCTCACCCCCTGAACGTCTCCCTCGACTCCTACTAAGGCAGCCCTCCCCACCTCCTGCGCCGCTGTTTCCAGCCTCCTAGCTTCTTGTCCAAGCTCATTAGATTCAACCCAAGTCCTCATTCTCTACCGCACCTTCCCTCTCCGATTCCCCGGCAGGAGGACGGAGGTGACCTTTAAATGTCGCTGGTAAATGCCAGCTGATGCTAACTGGCTCCAGACCTCTGCACAGCCGCGGTTTTCCCAAAAGCCAGCCGACGACTGTGCTTAGGCCCAGGGGAGGGACAGCTGCCTGCCGGGATCGGGGCTGCGCCGGGAGCAGGCACATGGCCTGCGCTCAACCTGAAAGCCCAGGTCCCCATGGCCAGGCTTACCGCACCGGGGAGGGGATATCTGTATTATTAAATGCTAGAGCTGGAAGGGTGCTTAGAAACCGCCATCCTTTGTGGTTCCTGGGACAAATCCGAGGTCTCCAGAAAGAGGTCATATACATAACTTTGAGAGCCCAATACCTGCAGGAAATCTGCGGGACCTGTCCCACTCTACTTGCCCTTTTTAATGTTTTTCTTTTATTGTGGTAAAAGTCACACACTATAAAACACGTTATTTCAACCATAGGCAACCGCACAGTTCAGGGCTCTGAGGAGATTCACACGGCTGTGCAGCTCATGCCAGCGTCCACCTTCCTAAACCAAAACTCTGTCCCAATCAAACACCGGCTCTCCAAGTCCCTCCCGACGTGCCCTTTCCCCGGCCCCTGGCCCCGACCACTGTGCCTTCTGAGTCTATGAATTCTATGACTCTTCTAGGTATCCTGCACCCCTGTACCTGCCTTTTTTTTTTTTTTTGGCCACTTCTATTGGTCTTTCATTCATTTATCTACTGTGATGTTCTAGATAAACTTTATATCCAGTGTCAACTGAAGTTGGTCGTTAGCATTTCCAGATTAAAAAACAAAACTAGGCCTCCCATGTCTACTTTTCTCAAGTTTATGCTCTGTTACTATAGCAAGCTATTCTCTGTAAGAACTCCACTCTGTGAGTTGTGTTCTTGTTACAGTAATAGTTTAACCAGCTACTCTTTTTTTCTTTTGGTCACTTCTATTGGTCTTTCATTTATTTATTTTCATCCATTTCTGTTCTTTGGCCTGTGTGGGCCTCCCATCGCAGCGGCCTCTCTCGCCGCAGAGCACCGGCTCTGGGCGCATGCGTGCCAGAGCTCCGGCTCGGTGATTGGACACATCAGTCCAGCCACTCTGCGGCACGTGGGATCTTCCCAGGCCAGGGATCAAACCAGCGCCCTCTGCACTGCAAGGCGGACTCTTTACCCACTGGACCACCAGGGAAGCCCCTATACATGCTTTTTTACTGGATGAATGACTGATGGGCTGTGTTAGTTATTTCTTGCAAGGATTCTGGAAGGAAGGCGCCATCCTCACATTAAGATAAAGAAGCACACACTCTTATGAAGCTGTGTCTAGGGTCACATAGCTAATAAGAAGCTAGGCCAGAATTCACATTTAGGCTTTCCCATTTCTAGAACAATTTCCAGTGGTCCATCCTGCCCCACCTCCATGCCTCTCTCCTTCTTTCTTCCTTCATCCAGAAAATGTCTTTCACTTATGTTTTTAATTTATTTTTTACAATGTTGCTTTGGCTTCTGCCCTACAACAATGTGAATCAGCCATAATTATACAAGCCTCCCCTCCCCCAGCCCACCCCGACAGGTCACCACAAAGCCTCAGGCTTTGGACCAGTTTGCAGACAAAGAATGGTCTGGAGCTTTGGACTGCTCCACGCCCCCCGATGGCTTTCCCGCATGGCTGGTTTCATTCAACAATTATTTATTTATCAATTAGCATCCTCCTGTTCTGCTGCCTGAAGCCATCGTTTCCTGCCGCCTAGCCTACCTGTGCTTGTCAGGATGATCCGCCCGCAGGAAGAGTAGGAGGGGTGTGGGGGGGCCCTCCCCAGAGACATCCCCCTCCTAGCCTCCGTCTCTGAGCACGGAGGGAGGTTGCACTTTTCCCCTTGTGTTTTGTTTGTTGGTTTTTCTTTTTTTTTTTTTTTTGATAAAGGGAAGGCCCAAAACACCACACAGGGACCTAAGGCAGGCCCCACAGGAGTCACAAAGTGGGCAACACTGAAGGGCTGGGGGATGGCTCTGGGTCTTACAAGTGAGACGCAAGTTCTGGCCAGATTCTGATGTGACTCGACCTAAAAACAAGCGAGTTTCTTGTCAACCAAGTGAGGAACACAGGGGACTCCTGAGCATGCCATTACGCGGAACCACGTCCTCGGTCTTCCACCAGACATCTCATCAACGGGTGTAAGAGAGTGCGTGCCAAGTAGCCGCTGGCTGACCACACCGCCGTGGCCACCTTTGCCTCTGAGCCATGGCAGAATCCTTCTACAGAGTCCTAGCACCTGGCTCCACTTTCCTAGCCCCCAGGGAGGCTGGAAGAGCCCCAAGCAAAGGCCCCTAAGAGAAAAGAATCACTCTTAAGAGATAGAAAAGAAATTAGATTGTTTAAGGCGTATCTTCTGAAGACGTCACCACATTTGACTACTCTGAAATGTCTTAAGCTCTTAAGGGTCTTAGTATCCGTAGATCCCTAACTTACAAGTAATCAATAGAACAGGCGTCAGGCTGGACTCAGTGAATGATCACATGGACCAGCTTTTTCCAGTGGCTTGTTGATTCACTCACTTGTTGATCTGTTCTTCCCTGCCTTCAGTAAAGCCATTCGTTCATGAATCAATACCAGTGGACTCTCTGTGCATGTGGTCCTTTGGGATAATGCAAAGATGGAGAAGATGCTGTTGCTGACATCATGAAATTTACAGTCCATTTACCAAGCACAGTAATGCCCGCGCCAGAACCTCCAGGCCTAGCTGATCTACACGCCGGCACCTGCTTCCGCTGGATGTGGGCTCAGCACTCTCTCATCGTCACTCTCGGGCTCAGTTTTCATTTCTATAGCCTCCGTCTTGTAGCACGGAGGGAGGATGATCCGCCCGCAGGAAGAGTAGGAGGGGTGTGGGGGGGCCCTCCCCAGAGACATCCCCCTCCTAGCCTCCGTCTCTGAGCACGGAGGGAGGTTGCACTTTTCCCCTTGTGTTTTGTTTGTTGGTTTTTCTTTTTTTTTTTTTTTTGATAAAGGGAAGGCCCAAAACACCACACAGGGACCTAAGGCAGGCCCCACAGGAGTCACAAAGTGGGCAACACTGAAGGGCTGGGGGATGGCTCTGGGTCTTACAAGTGAGACGCAAGTTCTGGCCAGATTCTGATGTGACTCGACCTAAAAACAAGCGAGTTTCTTGTCAACCAAGTGAGGAACACAGGGGACTCCTGAGCATGCCATTACGCGGAACCACGTCCTCGGTCTTCCACCAGACATCTCATCAACGGGTGTAAGAGAGTGCGTGCCAAGTAGCCGCTGGCTGACCACACCGCCGTGGCCACCTTTGCCTCTGAGCCATGGCAGAATCCTTCTACAGAGTCCTAGCACCTGGCTCCACTTTCCTAGCCCCCAGGGAGGCTGGAAGAGCCCCAAGCAAAGGCCCCTAAGAGAAAAGAATCACTCTTAAGAGATAGAAAAAGAAATTAGATTGTTTAAGGCGTATCTTCTGAAGACGTCACCACATTTGACTACTCTGAAATGTCTTAAGCTCTTAAGGGTCTTAGTATCCGTAGATCCCTAACTTACAAGTAATCAATAGAACAGGCGTCAGGCTGGACTCAGTGAATGATCACATGGACCAGCTTTTTCCAGTGGCTTGTTGATTCACTCACTTGTTGATCTGTTCTTCCCTGCCTTCAGTAAAGCCATTCGTTCATGAATCAATACCAGTGGACTCTCTGTGCATGTGGTCCTTTGGGATAATGCAAAGATGGAGAAGATGCTGTTGCTGACATCATGAAATTTACAGTCCATTTACCAAGCACAGTAATGCCCGCGCCAGAACCTCCAGGCCTAGCTGATCTACACGCCGGCACCTGCTTCCGCTGGATGTGGGCTCAGCACTCTCTCATCGTCACTCTCGGCCTTTGCTCACCAGCTTGCAGTTTTCATTTCATAATATGATATCAAGAGGCTTTATTAAGAATATTCTCCAAATCAGGCATACCTATACCTTCCCTACTATCAGAGGATCTCCTCAGTGAAGAAGAAAATCCTCCAAACAAGGAGAAAGAGTACTTTCAGTGACTAACATTTTAGACATATGAACGTTTGAGTAAATCAGCAAGAGGACTCGTTTCTCCATTTATTAAGAAATTACATATACACCGTCAACACTGTGTATAAAATAGATGGGCTTTCCTGAGGGCTCAGATGGTAAAGAGTCTGCCTGCAGTGCAGGAGACCCGGTCTCCATCCCTGAGTCGGGAAGATCCCCTGGAGGAGGGCATGGCAGCCCACTCCAGTGTTCTTGCCTGGAGAGCCCCATGGACAGAGGAACCTGGGGGGCTTCAGTCCAGGGGGTCGCAAAGAGTCAGGCATGACTGAGTGACTTTTGACTTTTCTCACTTCATAAAACAGATAACTAACGAGAACCTGCTATACAGCTCACACTTGCTGCTCTGTGGTGACCTAAATGGGAAGGACATCCAAAAAAGAGGGAACGTATGTAGAGCTGATTCACTTTGCTGCCCAGCAGAAGCTAACACAACATTGTAAAACAATTATACTCCAATAAAAATTAATTTTAAGAAAAGGTTCTACAGGATGAGCTTTAAAATCCTGTTCTCATTATAGAGAATGTCTTGTAGGATGCTGGCACCCCAATAACCCAGCCACTGGTCAAACCAAATGGACAGGCATTTCTCCCAAGAAGTCTTAAACATGCTTGTGATTTTCTGATTATATAAAAAACAAAAGATTGAAACCCATTTTATTTGAAGTAGTTGGCATAGTCCCAATAATAATTGCATGCACTATTCATACTGGCTGAGTGGGTGACATTCTCTGTTTATTTTCCATTCCAGCAGAGAAAGGCATGTTGAGAAGCTGAAAAGGACCTGTTCTAATTGCCCCAGGATGTGTCTCTATTTCCAAGACAGCATGCATGCATAGCTAGAAAGACGTGACAAATGTGGGCTCAGCACTCTCATCGTCACTCTGGCCTTTGCTCACCAGCTTGCAGTTTTCATTTCATAATATGATATCAAGAGGCTTTATTAAGAATATTCTCCAAATCAGGCATACCTATACCTTCCCTACTATCAGAGGATCTCCTCAGTGAAGAAGAAAATCCTCCAAACAAGGAGAAAGAGTACTTTCAGTGACTAACATTTTAGACATATGAACGTTTGAGTAAATCAGCAAGAGGACTCGTTTCTCCATTTATTAAGAAATTACATATACACCGTCAACACTGTGTATAAAATAGATGGGCTTTCCTGAGGGCTCAGATGGTAAAGAGTCTGCCTGCAGTGCAGGAGACCCGGTCTCCATCCCTGAGTCGGGAAGATCCCCTGGAGGAGGGCATGGCAGCCCACTCCAGTGTTCTTGCCTGGAGAGCCCCATGGACAGAGGAACCTGGGGGGCTTCAGTCCAGGGGGTCGCAAAGAGTCAGGCATGACTGAGTGACTTTTGACTTTTCTCACTTCATAAAACAGATAACTAACGAGAACCTGCTATACAGCTCACACTTGCTGCTCTGTGGTGACCTAAATGGGAAGGACATCCAAAAAAGAGGGAACGTATGTAGAGCTGATTCACTTTGCTGCCCAGCAGAAGCTAACACAACATTGTAAAACAATTATACTCCAATAAAAATTAATTTTAAGAAAAGGTTCTACAGGATGAGCTTTAAAATCCTGTTCTCATTATAGAGAATGTCTTGTAGGATGCTGGCACCCCAATAACCCAGCCACTGGTCAAACCAAATGGACAGGCATTTCTCCCAAGAAGTCTTAAACATGCTTGTGATTTTCTGATTATATAAAAAACAAAAGATTGAAACCCATTTTATTTGAAGTAGTTGGCATAGTCCCAATAATAATTGCATGCACTATTCATACTGGCTGAGTGGGTGACATTCTCTGTTTATTTTCCATTCCAGCAGAGAAAGGCATGTTGAGAAGCTGAAAAGGACCTGTTCTAATTGCCCCAGGATGTGTCTCTATTTCCAAGACAGCATGCATGCATGGAGCACTGGCGAAAGAAGGGGAAAATTGACTCTGGAAAAAAAATGGCAAAAAGATATTCTGCTGCTGCTTAGTTGCCTCAGTCGTGCCGGCTCGTTGTGACCCCCTGGACTGTAGCCCACCAGCTACCTCTGTCCATGGAATTCTCCAGGCAAGAAGACTAGAGTGGGTTGCCATGCCCTCCTCCAGGGGATCTTTGCAACTCAGGGATTGAACTCATGTCTCCTGTGTCTCCTGTATAAGCAGGTGAGTTTTTTACCACCAGCCCCACCTGGGAAGATGTTCACGGTAAGGTAATAGTATTTCCAAGAAAGTAAGAGCAAGTTGAGGCAGGTGGGGAGATTCAACACTGCAGCCTGTGAGGCGTGGAACAGGGAAAACAGTGGGGCAGGCAGAGTCTGCATTGCCCGTGAACAAGGTTCTTAGAGAAGGAGCATATTTTTTAACTGAAGAATTTAGAATTCTAATCCTAGAGCTGGAGAAAATGGATGTTTAGTTTAGGAACATTCTGTCGCAAGAATCCAGGAAGAACACTAACACGGGAAATCCAAAACCCAGCTGTGGACTGAAGACTCAATCAGAAAACACATTCCTCCCTCTGTTATTAAAGGAGATGAATGTAAGCATTCCCGTCACATTAGCATAAAAGTCAAAATGACAAAAGACAGTGGGAGGTACTACTGGGGGATGGGTGTGGGGTTCTGCCCAGCGTCCCTTTGTCCTCCAGTGAGGACTGTATTCTGATTTTTTTTTTTAGTGCATCCCTTTTCCATTCTTGGTCCATGAGCTATTGGGTGGAGTTAAGTCCATCCCCAGCACCCGATGGGAAGTACATGACCTGACCAATCAGCTCAGCACAGCCTGGTACAGAACGGGCACCCGACCTCACCAAGCCAGTCTGAGACAGTCTCAGGGCTTCTGTAGGAACCACTAGGAACAGGCTTCCTTCATTCTGAAAAATTTGAAGTTGATAAAAGCCACTTCAGTCATCTTTCAACCACAGGAGGAGACCCTGCCTGAAAAGGCAGTCAGCACCAAAGAAAGCCAAGGAACGGATAAAAATGGAATCCTGGTGACATTGATCTCTTGCATCCAGCCACATCTGATGTCAGACTTAGAAGTGGGACTTTTTGGTTATGATGAAACCCATTTGAGCTGGATATCAATCCTTTTAAACTAAACGAAACCTAACTCATAGAGTAATTGAATACCTTGGGTCGGGAAGCTCCCCTGGAGGAGGAAACGGCAGCTCACTCCAGTATTCTTGCCTGGAAAACTCCATGGACAGAGGAGCCTGACAGGCTGCAGTCCACGGGGCTGCAACGAGTTGAACACAACCGGACATGCACACACGCATCACATCACAAAAGATAACTAAAACGGTACGCAGCTCAAGAATATAGAACTATTTACCTCAGACACACCTACTGGAGTTTATCAGACTCCAAGAGTCTCTTATACTTTAATAAAATGCCACAGGCCTTCCCGCTGTGTCCAGGGTTGGAGAGGATGGGGGAGGGCATGGAAATTGTGACACGGGTCCAGCGCCTTGTCAGTCTGAGCCTCACAGGCTCTGCATGGCAGCAGGGGACATTTTCTCAATAGCACAGGACCCTGTGGCACCACAGTGACCACACGTCACCTTTCCAACTGGCCCTCCTGGCCACTGGCAGCCTATGATCTCACGGGAGTTCTCACAGAAAGGAAAACGAGTTGTCATGGAGAAACTCCTGATGCACAAGTGAGCTTTGGTTTAGGTCTCACTCCCCTGGGCGCCAAGCAGCAATCCCCTCTAGGCCTCAGGGCCCCCTTTCTACCGGAGGAGGAGAGCCCTTCACATGCTAAACTGAGGGCGACAGGTGAGCCCTACATGGCTGCCTAACTAGGTGCATTACTAGGAAAGCTAGGAATGTCTTCCTGAGGACCCACGCATCCACATTAGCTTCTTTTTTAGGGAACAAGCAAACAAACCAACACAGTCTTTGGTATAATCACAACTAATGTGGAAGTACTACCATTCGTCAGAACAACCTATCTATCCAGAGATGCTAAGAGGCCTCGGCTGCACAAAATCATATTTCCCCAGGCACAGGATTAATTAAAACTATCAAGTGTTCCCAGCTTTTTGAAATTAACTTTGAAAGCGTTTAGTATGAAGGGATAAAGAATGAGACGAGGCAGTGGCGGAAGCAGCCCAGGGGTGGGGTGCTGGGAGAGAGACACACTAGGGCTGTGTCTTTACTTTATTCCTCTCTGGAGAAAAAGAGGAAACCTCTTTAAGCATCTGTAGGAAGGACAGCCAAGAGAGGGACGGCTGTGCATTCGCCCGGTCCCCTGTGCAGACCAGCTCTTTCTTCCCAGGTGAACAGGAGCTCGACGCTCAGAACATCTGGGGCGAGGCAGGTGATGTGGGGGGTGGGGAGCAGAGAAGAATCGCTGGAAGACAGACAGATCCGCTAGCCCTGGGAGGGAGAGGGAGAGAAACTCTACAACCAGGGACTGAGGACACTCTTCACAGAAAATGGTGGAAGTTGGCACATCATCCTTCTCTTTTTCCTCCTTGTGAATAAATGCATTTCTGGGGGGCTTCCCTGGTGGTCCAGTGGGAAAGGACACCGCCTTGCAGTGCAAGGGGCGCCGGTTTGATCCCTAGCCTGGGAAGATCCCATGTGCCGTGGAGCGGCTGGACCAATGTGTCCAATTACCGAGCCAGAGCTCTGGAGCGCATGCGCCCAGAGCTGGTGCTCTGCGACAACAGAGGCCACTGCCATGGGAGGCCCACATGGGCCAAAGAACAAAGATGGATGAAAATAGACAAATGAAAGACCAATAGAAGTGGCCCACCTGCCCTGCTCCCTCCCCACCCCACCCCCACCAAAATAAATAAAATAAATAAATCTTTTTTAAAAAAAATGCATTTCTGGCACTTTCGGAGCTCTTGGGTGGTCATATTATGAGCAGAAGCGGCAGAGAAATGTGCCAGGAATCCTGAATCTAGCTCTTGTCCCTCTGCTTATCAGTGGTGTGACTTTAGCAAAGTTACCTGCTACTTCCTAAGACTCAAATCCTCACCTGGACAAGGGAGAAGAAGGCTGAGGCATTTCTTCCTCAAGAAGACTACGTGAGACATTGGAAGTGAGCCACAGAGCACATAAAGGATTGACATAGAGTTCCAGAAGCCCTGAACACACTTCCAGAGGTCCCCTTTACTCAAATGAGCTCAGACTGGTGAAGCCCTGGGGGTGATGGAACCCAAGGACTTGGAAAACTCTGGACTAACAACTAACATCCTTCCGGTTAGAATAGTAAGGAATTGCGTTTTCCTTGCCTTTAGCTGTCCCTGACACAAACACACGAAGCTGAGTTAACTTCCTTTTACTTCTACTCTGGCAAGCTGGAGCTCCTCTCCTTAGCCCACTTACCAGTCGCTTGTCTCCAAGATCCCCTCCATCAAAGGAAGGAGTGCCATGGATTCCTGGAACTACACTTCTCCCATCTCCCCCGTCACAGTGTGGACCACCAGACCTCAAGCATCATGAGGCTTTGCACTCTACCTTTGGGAACTAAGGGACCTATTTCTTCATGCACTAAATTCTTCCTTCCCTTCCCCAGGCTTTCCTAGTGACTCAAGTGGTAAAGAATCTGCCTGCAATGCAGGAGACCCACGTTCAATCCCTATGTCAGGAAGATCCCTGGAGAAGGCAATAGCAAGCTACTCCAGTATTCTTGCCTGGAGAATTCCATGGACAGAGGAGCCTGGTGGGCTATTGTCCATGGGATCACAAAGAATGAGACATGACTGAGCGACTAACATTACTACTTTCAATACTTTCCCCGCCATATTAGATGTCTACCCAACATTCAATGTCTTCTCATCTCCCTCCTAGCAGAAGTCAGGATGTGGTCACTTTTCCTGCTCGCCTCCCTTCAGCCAAGTGAGTCAAGGGTGAAAAAAAAAAAAAAACCTGTCACCTTCTCCAGGTGCACAGGGCTTGTTCTGATTGGCCTAAGCCCATCATGGTGGTCCTATTCACCTTTCCAAGTGTTCAGTCTTGTACATATCAATTTTGGCCAGCAAGAGATGGAGGGATGTTTTTTGAGGGCTTCTGGGGAAATTTTTCTCATTTTGAAAAAGAGATATAAGGAAAGAAGCCATCGGCTGGCCTTGGAAGTCTTCAGATTTTAACATAATGCCTGGCCATGAAGACATCTGTGTGTGTGCATGCTCAGTTGTGTCTGACTCTGCAATCCACACACTGTAGCCTGCCAGGTTCCTCTGACCATGGGATTCTCCAGGAAAGAATACTGGAGTGGGTTGCTTTTTCCTCCTCCAGGGGATCTTCCTGACCCAGAGACCAAATCCAGGTCCCTTGATTGCAGGCAGATCCTTTACCATCGGAGCCAGCAGGGTGATCAGGAGATCACAGCATCAGTGTTTGCATCCATTAGAGCTGAAATATCCATTCAGCTGCAGCCTGAAGTGCTCAACCAGATGCACCAACTTTCTGTGTCCCTGGCGGTAGGCTCATCAGTCTGGGGAGAGGTTGGCTGACGCCACAGCAGATGGGCTGTCGCTTGTCTCCAAGATCCCTCCATCAAAGGAAGGAGTGCCATGGATTCCTGGAACTACACTTCTCCCATCTCCCCCGTCACAGTGTGGACCACCAGACCTCAAGCATCATGAGGCTTTGCACTCTACCTTTGGGAACTAAGGGACCTATTTCTTCATGCACTAAATTCTTCCTTCCTTCCCCAGGCTTTCCTAGTGACTCAAGTGGTAAAGAATCTGCCTGCAATGCAGGAGACCCACGTTCAATCCCTATGTCAGGAAGATCCCTGGAGAAGGCAATAGCAAGCTACTCCAGTATTCTTGCCTGGAGAATTCCATGGACAGAGGAGCCTGGTGGGCTATTGTCCATGGGATCACAAAGAATGAGACATGACTGAGCGACTAACATTACTACTTTCAATACTTTCCCCGCCATATTAGATGTCTACCCAACATTCAATGTCTTCTCATCTCCCTCCTAGCAGAAGTCAGGATGTGGTCACTTTTCCTGCTCGCCTCCCTTCAGCCAAGTGAGTCAAGGGTGAAAAAAAAAAAAAAACCTGTCACCTTCTCCAGGTGCACAGGGCTTGTTCTGATTGGCCTAAGCCCATCATGGTGGTCCTATTCACCTTTCCAAGTGTTCAGTCTTGTACATATCAATTTTGGCCAGCAAGAGATGGAGGGATGTTTTTTGAGGGCTTCTGGGGAAATTTTTCTCATTTTGAAAAAGAGATATAAGGAAAGAAGCCATCGGCTGGCCTTGGAAGTCTTCAGATTTTAACATAATGCCTGGCCATGAAGACATCTGTGTGTGTGCATGCTCAGTTGTGTCTGACTCTGCAATCCACACACTGTAGCCTGCCAGGTTCCTCTGACCATGGGATTCTCCAGGAAAGAATACTGGAGTGGGTTGCTTTTTCCTCCTCCAGGGGATCTTCCTGACCCAGAGACCAAATCCAGGTCCCTTGATTGCAGGCAGATCCTTTACCATCGGAGCCAGCAGGGTGATCAGGAGATCACAGCATCAGTGTTTGCATCCATTAGAGCTGAAATATCCATTCAGCTGCAGCCTGAAGTGCTCAACCAGATGCACCAACTTTCTGTGTCCCTGGCGGTAGGCTCATCAGTCTGGGGGAGAGGTTGGCTGACGCCACAGCAGATGGGCTGCCACAGGTGTGCTGATGCTGCTGGGAAGAGGAGGGGCCACTAGAGACCCAACGTCCCAGGCATGGCCAAAGCCAAGGCAGCCTCTTCAGGTGTTCTCACTCTCTTCCCTTCCTGGTCATGCTGCTCTTGTCTGGACGACCTCAACTCTATTTCTAGCTAATTCCCTTCCTACACATCTTGTCCCAGCTCAGCTTTGTTGATTTCATTGCAATGAGAGCAGCCCAAGGTCCACATCTCGCCACAGCCCATCTCCTGCCTAACAGCTCCCCCGCTGTATACGGGACACAGTTCAAGCTCCTTTGCTGGATAAAGAGTGTCAGGAGGGCAAATTCCAGGCCTCATTTCCAGTCTCACCTCCCACAAGAGTAGGCTTTGCCTTTTATGCTCTAAAGACAGCAAACTTGGCTGCAGCCCCTTGGCCTTCCCACACCTCCAAATTCTTCTCCACATGACTCCCTCTGCCTAGAATACTGTTTCTTCCTTCTGCCTCTGGCTGATACTAGAGATTCTCCCAGATTCAGCTCAGGCCTCGTTTCCTCCTAGAAAACGTCCCTGAACATCCGGGATCTTCTAAACCCATCTGGGCTTCCCTTATACCCGTACATATCAAGAGCACAGCACAAACCACACAGTATTAAACATTTCTCTTTGAGGCAGCCTCCCCCACCAGATCTTAAGCTCTGAAATGGGGCAAGAACTGTTACTTCTTCCTTTTGACCTACCTGGAACCTGACATACTACCTGGAACATAGTAGATCCTCAACAGATATTGAGCTGAAACGTGAATTTCATAGCTGTCAAGTGCAGGCACTTAACTTAATGTGAGGAAACTAAAGAAAACATGCCTCCCGAGGAATGACTAGATAAGAGAACTCCATCCTTCCCTAGCCAATTTGGGCAACATAAAAATACTGGCAAGAAAAAGAACCAGACATCAGAACTGGACATAGGACAAGTCCAAGAAAAGATGATCTCAAGGCTTACACTAGTCTTTTGTGAAGCAAAAACTGCAGGAAGGATAAAAGATTCTGTGATTTAAAAAAAAAAAAAAAAAACCAAACAGCATTGTCTTTGTTAATAAATGATAAGGACCAGGCCAGCATGGGCAGAAAAATCTTGAAACAAAGTTACCTAATTTGAGGATCTCCTTGGTGGTCCAGTAGCTAGGGAATCTATCTTCCAATGCTGGGGACTCGGGTTCGATCCCTGATCAGGGCACTAAGATCCCTCAAGCTGTGGGGCAGCTAAGCCTCTGGGGTCCAGCTGCTCCAACTAGAGAGAAGCCCACAGGTCACAACGGAGACCCTGTGTGCCACAGTGGAGGCCCGAGGTGGCCAAAAATACACATCTTGTCCCAGCTCAGTCAGCCCTCCCCCCCAAGCCCATCTCCTGCCTAACAGCTCCCCCGCTGTATACGGGACACAGTTCAAGCTCCTTTGCTGGATAAAGAGTGTCAGGAGGGCAAATTCCAGGCCTCATTTCCAGTCTCACCTCCCACAAGAGTAGGCTTTGCCTTTTATGCTCTAAAGACAGCAAACTTGGCTGCAGCCCCTTGGCCTTCCCACACCTCCAAATTCTTCTCCACATGACTCCCTCTGCCTAGAATACTGTTTCTTCCTTCTGCCTCTGGCTGATACTAGAGATTCTCCCAGATTCAGCTCAGGCCTCGTTTCCTCCTAGAAAACGTCCCTGAACATCCGGGATCTTCTAAACCCATCTGGGCTTCCCTTATACCCGTACATATCAAGAGCACAGCACAAACCACACAGTATTAAACATTTCTCTTTGAGGCAGCCTCCCCCACCAGATCTTAAGCTCTGAAATGGGGCAAGAACTGTTACTTCTTCCTTTTGACCTACCTGGAACCTGACATACTACCTGGAACATAGTAGATCCTCAACAGATATTGAGCTGAAACGTGAATTTCATAGCTGTCAAGTGCAGGCACTTAACTTAATGTGAGGAAACTAAAGAAAACATGCCTCCCGAGGAATGACTAGATAAGAGAACTCCATCCTTCCCTAGCCAATTTGGGCAACATAAAAATACTGGCAAGAAAAAGAACCAGACATCAGAACTGGACATAGGACAAGTCCAAGAAAAGATGATCTCAAGGCTTACACTAGTCTTTTGTGAAGCAAAAACTGCAGGAAGGATAAAAGATTCTGTGATTTAAAAAAAAAAAAAAAAAACCAAACAGCATTGTCTTTGTTAATAAATGATAAGGACCAGGCCAGCATGGGCAGAAAAATCTTGAAACAAAGTTACCTAATTTGAGGATCTCCTTGGTGGTCCAGTAGCTAGGGAATCTATCTTCCAATGCTGGGGACTCGGGTTCGATCCCTGATCAGGGCACTAAGATCCCTCAAGCTGTGGGGCAGCTAAGCCTCTGGGGTCCAGCTGCTCCAACTAGAGAGAAGCCCACAGGTCACAACGGAGACCCTGTGTGCCACAGTGGAGGCCCGAGGTGGCCAAAAATAAATAAATGAATTACTCAAGGCAATGAATCGATTCTGATTGATAAGATGGGAGGAGTTTCTTTGAGGGGGCTGGTAACGCTGCCAGGTGCACATTCCCTGGGGGAGAGGGAGGGTGGTCGTAGGCTATGGAACAGCAGCAGGAACAGTCAAAGAACTTTGGGGAAAGAATCAGAATAGTCAATGCAGGGGTGTTTCCTGTGTTGAGCTGGGCTGCAATCAGTCTTTTGGGCTCAACTCCACGCCTTTAATAAGAGCTTTACCCACAAGGGTTCACGCCATGCACCTCCCTCAGGTCGTGAAGGAAGGAGGTGGGCAGAACCCCTCCCACCACCAGCCCCGGGTGAATTCAAGAGCAGCCAGGCTGGCAGGACCCAGGTAGAGCCTGAGAACCCAGCAGGAGCAGAACTCCGGAGAGAAAGCTGACCAGCAACACTTAAGCTCCTTCCTTCTAACACACACTCACCCCGAAGCGAAATACCAGTTTCACGCAAAATATCCAGCAGTTCAAGGGACAGGAGTGTCACATCATTTTATTTATGAAACAAAGAAAAGGGTGACCCAAGACTAGAGGGCTGGAGGATCTGGAAATACTCGGCCTGCATACTTAAATACACAAAGGACGTGTATAACATATATGTCCATACATGCATGTATACATACGCAGGTTGTACCTTCTGTTTTAAAAAACAGTAGTAGCTAATCGGTTGACTATAATTTGACTAGTTTTGTGGTCTTTTTGAGTAGTTAATATACTTTTTCACTCACGTGTTACTAGCTCGTTGTCTCCGACTCTTTGCGACCCCATGGACTGTAGCCCGCCAGGCTCTTCTGTCCATGTGAGTCTCCAAGCAAGAATGCTGGAGGGTTTCCCTGGTGGTCCAGTGGGTAAAGAGTCTGCCTTTCAGTGCAGGGGATCTTCTGGACCAGGAAGATCCCACATGCCACAGAGCGGCTGGACAGGTGTGTCCAGTCGTGAGCCAGTGCTCTGGAGAGCATGCACCCAGAGCCAGTGCTCTGCAACGAGAGAGGCCACTGCAATGCGAGGCCCACACAGGCCAAAGAAAAGAGATAGATGAAAATAAATAAACCAACAAAAGAGACCAAAATTAAAAAAAAAAAAAAAGAATACTGGAATAGGCTGCCATTCCCCTTCTCCAGGGGATCTTTCTGATCCAGAGATCAAACCTGTGTCTCATGTATCTTCTGCATTGGCAGGTGGATTCTTTATCATGGAGCCGCTGGGGAAGCCAGGACATACTGGTAACCCAAGTCACCAGGTCCTTACTGAACAGAGCTGAGGTGTCCAGGCCTCGGTCCCTGCTGTGCCCTGAAACCTCTCCTGTAGCTCTGAGCCCCTGTGCCCAGCACCAGGGAGGACCTCCACCCCTCAAACCCACAGAGCCCTCAGTAAGGCAGACTCTTTACCCACTGGACCGCCTGGGAACCCTCTGGTACTCTTGCTGGAGAATCCCATGGACAGAGGCCCACAGCACTCTCCACCACCCACTGTGTATGGTTCCACTTTGGCCTCTCTCTCTCCCTACTTAGCAATTTTACTTCCCAGCACCACCAGTGATATGCCGAGTCCCCAGTGGGCTCACTTGGGATCTTAGGGACCTCAACTCTTGAGACTCCGAGTTACTTATGACTGCCCACATTGCCTGCCAATGGCTGGAGTTAGGCCACTGTAGGGCATCCCAGACATTCAGTGAGCTGGGCTGTCTCTTCGGTACACTGGGTCCCGCTGAGTGGAGCCACAGCTCAGCATGCCGGTCACGGCAGCTGCCAGACCCCTCCTGCGCAGCTGCCGTCCACCCAGGCTCCAGGCCCCGCCAGCCCACCTTCTCCGCTGCAGCTGACCCTGCAGACCCCGCGCCTGCCTGCGTTTTCCCTCTGGGGCTGAGAGTCCTCCTCCTATGCCAAGTCCAGCAACATTCTTGGGCTGATATTGGGGGGGACAATTTAGCAAAAACACTTGAACAACTTCGCATTTTCTGGCTTCACTTTCTTTTACAACCGGACTGCTATTCTAAAGCAGAGTTTTGCCCATATGTGCAGTTCACCTGTGTACACAAGCATTACACGGGTTTCCCTGGTGGCTCAGTGGTAAAGAATCCACCTGCCAAGCCGGCGATGTGGGTTTTATTCCTGGGCTGGGAAGATCCCCTGGAGAAGGAAACGGCAACCCATTCCAGTATTCTTGTCTCGGAAATCCAATGGACAGAAGAGCCTGGCGGGCGACAGTCCCCAGATTTGCCAAAGAGTCAGACATGACTTAGCAACTGAACAATGCCATATGTGTTAAATCAATTTCTTCTCTATTCATCCCTTGTGGCTTCATTTATCCAAATAAGACCCAGGCCTGAAGACTCGCATCATGAGCTTCTTCCTCTTTAAAGACTTTCCTGACAATTTCATACTCTATTGACCGTTTTAAAGGCTTCCTTTCTTGGGGGTACTATTGGTAACACATTTTAAACCTTGATTTCACCATAAACTTTCCTGCATTTTCCTCAGATCTTTCATGTGTGTTTCTCTCTCTGTGTGTGTGTATATATACACATACACACACACACACACATATAAAATACAGTGATATATATATATACATACACATAGGCACAGTCTATCTGTTACCAACCAAGACTTTAAGCTCTCTGAATGTATGGTTATACCTTAATTTTCTGTTTCCTCTTCCTGGTGTAATATTCTTTACATGATTACTGCCAAGGAATGAAGATCTCTGACTCAGAAGAAGTACTGTGAATTTTTTCTGGTGGACAGACATTCCAAACATCCAGGTAGATGGGCTATGGGGTGGACAGGCCTGACGAATAGATCTACAAAAAGCAGATGAGAGTCACAGAAGCTCTAGGAGCGTCATCCGAGGCTCTGGACCACCATCTGCTAACCCTGGCCCTCATCTCAGTCAATGCCACCCAAAGCCCAAGAAGTCTTGCCAGCCCATGGCGGCTGCATTCTCCCGGGATCACTCAGTGCCAGAAGCACATGGCTTCCAAGCCCCAGTTCAAGCCCCCAACCCTTGGTTAAGTCCTCTTCACTGCAAAGCAGGCAAGGATTGGAGCCAGTGTGCCTCTCACTGAGTAGAAAACAGATGGCCAGACCAAAGTAAGCTGACGGAAAGAATCACAAACAAGTATCAATCAACCCAAGCAAGTCACAGTAGCAAACGGGCACGGCGCTGCTCTGGGGCCAGGGCTCTCTGGTGGTGTTTTTAGCGGCTTTCCTAATGAAGGATGAGCTGTAGTGCTCATCAGCCACACTAAGTCCCTGTGATATGGCAGGTGACTCTGAAAGCCTCCCCCCCACCAACCGTGACTCCCTGGTTACGCTCAAGAGGGGCAGCCAAGGAGCTCGCACAGAAGCCGATCAGGGGCAACTTAAAGGGCCATCCACCCTGGAAACAATGCCCTCCTGTCTTTCACGGTCGGGGTCTCCAGTCCAGCTTGCATAGGGGATCGCAACTTGGTATCCACTGTGCATTTTGTCTCTCTTCCCAGAGGCCAATTCTTTTAGGAAAAAGGCCTCCTGTCACAGTGTTGGTGACTCCCATACCACCTAACACAGGGCTAGAAACGCTAACAAGTGACTCATTGAAATGTGGCCGGCTTGAGCCACTGAACTGTGTTTAGAGTCTTACATGCTCTACATTCTAAGGCATGTTTCTGTGTCCCCCTTCTCCACCCCCATGCTCGTCCACAGTTACATGCATTCTACTGTTTCTCCTGCATTATAAAGTCCTTGGGGAAGCTGTGAAGACTTCTGCTTTACTCTGATCCTTCGCTAGCTCCCTCATAGCCGAAACAGGATCAAGAACACCACAGGTTCTCCAGTCATGCTTGCTAGCCTGCATCAGTGCTGAGGGCTGACTGTGGGCCTGGGTTACACACGGGATTCTCCAAGGCCCTGGGTCTCCTCTTAACACGTGTTCTACTCCATATCTGTGCATCACCTGGTTTGATTTCCTTTCTGTCCAAGGGACTCTCAAGAGTCTTTCCAAGCACCGCAGTTGAAAGGCATCAATTCTTCAGTGCTTAGCCTTCTTTATAGTCCAGCTCTCACACCTGTACATTACTACTAGAAAAAACCATAGCCAGTGGTCCTCTGCCTAACTCAGAATGGTCATTTTACCCTAATTACTGACTCCTGACTCTTCAGCAGCTCATTTGTGTAACGCTTACGTGCTGGTCACTTTTGTGCTGTGAAACTAGATGAAACCTACCACATGTCTGGCACACAGTGGAAACTCAACCTGTAATTTCCATTTTAGAACTGTATTTATATATTTATTATAAATATTAAAAGACTCTTTATTTGTTGTAACATTTCTATTTCCTTGTAGCCTTTAGTGTAGGTCTACAGAGCTGAAAAGGAAAAGAACATTTTTTTGCTTTTTTCCAAATAGATGGCTATGGCTTCACAGATTTCCTGCTAAGCATTTGGATTTTAGGGACTTTGAGTGATAAGAATGATCACAGATCACAGATAAAGCCAAATATATTGTCTGCAGGGTCATTCTGGCTGATTTACACACGCCGCTGTTGCTATCTCTTGAGAAGCATCATGATACCAAATTTTGGACAGCAAAGAAACCTTGACAAGCAGACATGATGAATCCGAAGAGAGGCAGGTGGGAACAGGATTCCAGAGCAACAACCTTCAGGTAAAACTTAATGGATGCTCTTGGAAAGTGGAACAGACAGGATGTAGAAATCCAAAAGTGAGTGAGAACAGATCAGGGACAAGTCAAGGTAACCAGGGGGTCAAAGAAAGCCAAGCTCTATTCCTGCCAGCCAGACCCTCTTTCCCCTCAAGAAAAGACATGGGATTCTAAGGTAAGGTTTGTTTACACTGCTGGATATTTCACCTTTCATACTGGGAGCTGAATCAAGGAGGTACTCGGGGAAATTATGGGATTGCTGGGAAAGTTAGAAGATCAGCTCTATCCCCCAATTTACCTGCCTTGATGTTGAGGTTTCATGTTGGTTTCCCCTGAGAGTTTGCGGGTGCACAGGCTTTGCGGAAGGAACAGCTATGTAATACATAAATAACACATTTCAAACATATCGTGCAAGGGTTTAGAAAAGCCATAAAGGATTCTCATCCAGGTTCGCTGTTTCCCAGAGTGGATCTCAAGAGTCTGCCCTCCTTGACTTTTTCAGCAGCTCATAAACCATAGCCAGTGTCCTCTGCCTAACTCAGAATGGTCATTTTACCCTAATTACTGACTCCTGACTCTTCAGCAGCTCATTTGTGTAACGCTTACGTGCTGGTCACTTTTGTGCTGTGAAACTAGATGAAACCTACCACATGTCTGGCACACAGTGGAAACTCAACCTGTAATTTCCATTTTAGAACTGTATTTATATATTTATTATAAATATTAAAAGACTCTTTATTTGTTGTAACATTTCTATTTCCTTGTAGCCTTTAGTGTAGGTCTACAGAGCTGAAAAGGAAAAGAACATTTTTTTGCTTTTTTCCAAATAGATGGCTATGGCTTCACAGATTTCCTGCTAAGCATTTGGATTTTAGGGACTTTGAGTGATAAGAATGATCACAGATCACAGATAAAGCCAAATATATTGTCTGCAGGGTCATTCTGGCTGATTTACACACGCCGCTGTTGCTATCTCTTGAGAAGCATCATGATACCAAATTTTGGACAGCAAAGAAACCTTGACAAGCAGACATGATGAATCCGAAGAGAGGCAGGTGGGAACAGGATTCCAGAGCAACAACCTTCAGGTAAAACTTAATGGATGCTCTTGGAAAGTGGAACAGACAGGATGTAGAAATCCAAAAGTGAGTGAGAACAGATCAGGGACAAGTCAAGGTAACCAGGGGGTCAAAGAAAGCCAAGCTCTATTCCTGCCAGCCAGACCCTCTTTCCCCTCAAGAAAAGACATGGGATTCTAAGGTAAGGTTTGTTTACACTGCTGGATATTTCACCTTTCATACTGGGAGCTGAATCAAGGAGGTACTCGGGGAAATTATGGGATTGCTGGGAAAGTTAGAAGATCAGCTCTATCCCCCAATTTACCTGCCTTGATGTTGAGGTTTCATGTTGGTTTCCCCTGAGAGTTTGCGGGTGCACAGGCTTTGCGGGAAGGAACAGCTATGTAATACATAAATAACACATTTCAAACATATCGTGCAAGGGTTTAGAAAAGCCATAAAGTACAGATCCATAGCGAGTTCTTAAAGCAAAGATAGGGCAGATCCAGGTTCGCTGTTTCCCAGAGTGAATGGATCAATGACGGGAAGGACTGCTTCCTCTGCAATGCTAGGAAGCCTCTTCACTGTGTAACTACAGGCCTGGGGGCAGGTCTTCACTGACCAGGGCTCAGGAATTCAGCAGGCAGGGAATCAGAGCCTTTGGAAGGCGCCGAGAGAGACAGGGATGCTCTTACAGTCTGATTGGACCAGGATTCTCTGCCTCCACCTGACAAGCTTGTCTTCAAATTAATTAAAAAGTCAAATCCAACTGTCATCCCAGAATCTGGTGAAGGAGCAAGCTGTTCATAAAACATCTTGCGTTTGCATAATAATTTTATGCTTTTCCAAGTGTTTTATCATCCATCGGCTCATTTGAACTTCATGACAACTTGGCAAAATAGCTGAGCGAGAACTGCAGGGGCAGCCATAAAGGATGCTGAAGCCAGACTGCTTGAGTACAGAGCCTAGCTTTGCCTCCTCCCAGCTGGTGATCTTGGGCAAGGGGTTAACACCTCTGTGCCTGCACTTTCTCCTCTGTAAAATGGGCACAGTCTAGGGCCCAGCCTGTGGGTTTCGTGTTAGGAATACATGAGCTGATATGTGTTCTAAGCCTGTTTGATAGTAAGAACTGGAAAAGCAATATTAGCTCTCAGTAGCATTGGTCCTTGAAAGGAGAAAGCTTTAGTCATTCAGTCGTGTCCGGCTCTGTGAACCCCTATGGACGGTAGCCCGCCAGGCTCCTCTGTTCATGGAATTCTCCAGGCGAGAAGACTGGAGTGGGTAGGCATGTCTTTGAATTGAACCCGGGTCTCCTGCACTGAAGGTGGATTCTTTACCATCTATTTTGCGTATTTTGTAAATAGTGATGCATTTATTTTTGGCTGCACGGGCTCTCTGTTGCTGCACTGGACTTCCTCCCGTTGCACGTTCTCACCGCAGGGGCTTCTCTGGCTGCAGAGCACGGGCTCTACGGCATGAGGGCTGCAGGAGCTGTGGTGCACAGGCTTAGTTGCCCTGTGGCTTGTGGAATCTTCCCAGCCCAGGGACTGAACCCCTGTTCCCTGCATTGACAGGTGGATTCGTCACCACTGGATCACCAGGGAAGCCCTTGGCTCTACTTTTTAGATTCAGCCTGGGTCTAGCAAGGCAGACCCAGACTCACGCCTCAGGAAGGGCTTACGTGGTAGAAAGCACAGTCCACCGGAGGGAACCGCAGTCCTTCCATGCCCGCCCGCGCGGGATGGATCTGCTGCGGTCACGCTGGCCACGTGCTGCTCTCAGACTTTCTGCAGAGGGCACGCATAGGGTGGGCCACACAGAGAAAGGACGCTGTTAGCTGCCCTTTACCCTAAGGTGTCTGCAAGCTCCGGCTCTAGGAGGGAGCAGCCCAGTCTCGAGGAAAGGACCGTGAATCAGAGACTCCCAGATACCAAGAGCCAGCAGTGGGTGGGGTGTCTCCGCAGCCCCCGGACAGACTCGCCGGAGCCCCGCCAACGTGCCGAGACGCAGACCCATCAGCCAGTCCGCCCTGACAGCGAAGACACATCTCCAGCCCTGGAGGATGTCACAGCCTGTCAAGGATCAGCGTGCTGCTGACAGGCCGGGAGGAGGCCCAGGCTGATGCCAAACAAGACAGCCGCGACCCCTCCCGCCCGCAGCTTCCACGGAGGCGCGAGCCTGGGCTCCGAGAAAGCAAGGGGAGGAAGGCGGGCCCTCCGTGAGCTGTCCTAAGTCCCCCCCACCCCCCGCATTAGTTTTTAGGAACAGACACTGAAAGGGAAACAGAGCACAAACCGGCAATGTCGACCTTTAACTAAACCGTCCGGCACACACAGAACTTCCAGGAGGGCGGTGGACTGAACCCCCGACTATGGCAGGGCGGAGGGGCCCAGGCTGTCCCAGGAGGCGGCTCTGACTCCCTCTGCAGGGCCCCGGGGTCAGGGGACGCGTGGACCGACTCTCAGCCCGCCTCCCTCGTCTCTGAGACAGAGGCACCTGCGCAGCGGCCTAAGGCTGTCTCGAGTTTCCCTTGGAAAGGATGCTTCTCAGTTACGAGCATCTACATCAGTAAACAAAACCAGAGGCTCAGGGGTAAAGAATCTGCCTGCCATGCAGGAGACGCGGGTTTGACCCCTGGGTCAGGAAGATCCCCTGGAGAAGGAGATGGCAGCCCACGCCAGTATTCCAGCCTGGGAAATCCCATGGACAGGGGAGCCTGGCGGGCTAGAGTCCAGCGGGTCGCAAAGAGTCAGACGTGACTTGCTGACTGAACACCAGCACCAGCAAAGGTGGCCAGCCAGGGGCAGGCTTGGGGAGCTGCTGTCCACCTTGTACCTCTTCCCCCAGGGGCTTGGCAGCCCCCCATCTTGGGACGGAGACTCCTGAAACAGGAACCCCCAAGCCCTTTTTCGTGTGTTTGTTTTATTTTACTTTTCAACATAGTGATATTCTAATAATTTAACAACCAAAGTATCCCACCAAATGGTAATTGTAATTTCCCTTTCATGGAGGTTCAGAGACGTTAAGCCATTTGCTCAAAGTCACAGACCTGTAAGGGCTTCCCTGGTGGCTCAGATGGTAAAGAATCCGCCTGCGCTGCAGGAGGCCTGGGCTCCATCTCCGTGGAGGAGGGCACGGCCACCCACTCCAGGATCCCTGCCTGGAGAAGCTCACGGACAGAGGAGCCCAGGGCCACGGTCCACAGGGTCACAGGGAGGCGGACACGGCTGAGGGATCCACACAGAATGTTAAATGGCAGCTCCAGGACGATAAGCCAGCCCGGACCAGATGCCAGACCTCCTGGGGTCCTCCACTCTGTGCCCCAGCATCCCCACACCCACCAGCTTCCTCCCAGGACCAGCCTGAGTGGTGCCCAGCAGAATTGTCTGCAGGGACAGAAACGCTCCATACGAGCAGCTCCCCACGTAGGGGCCAGGAGCCCCACATGGCCGCCGAGCGCTCGAAGCAAAGGTCACTAGTGAGACGGAAAACCAAAGTCTTCCTTCAACGTGCAGGGCGCTCCTGCCTCTTGGGCTGCCCTCCAGGCCTGGATCTGGCCCTTGCTGGGTGCAGCAGTGGCCCCAAGAAGCACAAATGCTCAGAGCCGCAGGGGCCTCCAGGCATCATTCTTTCCATCTCATTTTGACGGATCTACATCAGTAAACAAAACCAGAGGCTCAGGGGTAAAGAATCTGCCTGCCATGCAGGAGACGCGGGTTTGACCCCTGGGTCAGGAAGATCCCCTGGAGAAGGAGATGGCAGCCCACGCCAGTATTCCAGCCTGGGAAATCCCATGGACAGGGGAGCCTGGCGGGCTAGAGTCCAGCGGGTCGCAAAGAGTCAGACGTGACTTGCTGACTGAACACCAGCACCAGCAAAGGTGGCCAGCCAGGGGCAGGCTTGGGGAGCTGCTGTCCACCTTGTACCTCTTCCCCCAGGGGCTTGGCAGCCCCCCATCTTGGGACGGAGACTCCTGAAACAGGAACCCCCAAGCCCTTTTTCGTGTGTTTGTTTTATTTTACTTTTCAACATAGTGATATTCTAATAATTTAACAACCAAAGTATCCCACCAAATGGTAATTGTAATTTCCCTTTCATGGAGGTTCAGAGACGTTAAGCCATTTGCTCAAAGTCACAGACCTGTAAGGGCTTCCCTGGTGGCTCAGATGGTAAAGAATCCGCCTGCGCTGCAGGAGGCCTGGGCTCCATCTCCGTGGAGGAGGGCACGGCCACCCACTCCAGGATCCCTGCCTGGAGAAGCTCACGGACAGAGGAGCCCAGGGCCACGGTCCACAGGGTCACAGGGAGGCGGACACGGCTGAGGGATCCACACAGAATGTTAAATGGCAGCTCCAGGACGATAAGCCAGCCCGGACCAGATGCCAGACCTCCTGGGGTCCTCCACTCTGTGCCCCAGCATCCCCACACCCACCAGCTTCCTCCCAGGACCAGCCTGAGTGGTGCCCAGCAGAATTGTCTGCAGGGACAGAAACGCTCCATACGAGCAGCTCCCCACGTAGGGGCCAGGAGCCCCACATGGCCGCCGAGCGCTCGAAGCAAAGGTCACTAGTGAGACGGAAAACCAAAGTCTTCCTTCAACGTGCAGGGCGCTCCTGCCTCTTGGGCTGCCCTCCAGGCCTGGATCTGGCCCTTGCTGGGTGCAGCAGTGGCCCCAAGAAGCACAAAATGCTCAGAGCCGCAGGGGCCTCCAGGCATCATTCTTTCCATCTCATTTTCAGGACGGAGCTCTGGGCGCTAGGGAGGGCAGGGCAGCAGAGGCCCTGGCGGGGTCAGGGACAGAGCCGGTACTGGAAAGGAAAGCCGGGGGTGAGAAAGGCAAAACCCAGCGGTCCCCGGGACAGGCGGGGCTGCCCTAGAGGCCTCCCCCACCGCCGGCTCTCAGCCCCGCTCAGAACGCCCACCCATGTCAGAAGGGACATGGAGGAAGCCGGGCCTCGAGGCCGGCAGGGCCGAGTCTACGGAGGAGCACAGGGAACCTGAGCAACAGGGGAGAAACCAGAAACAATGGCACAAAACCTTGCTGAGCGTGTCCCGCCCCCCCGCCGCCATTACCTTGGAGGTATAATTATAATTATACATCGACCCTTAATATGCACACACCCAAGCAATTAGAGCTGGCTTACGGCTTCCCACTGCAATTGGATATTAATTTTTTAGTGCGCCCTCTAAGAGTAGCGTGGGGAGAACCACAGCAACAGGGAAGTTTAAGATCATCTCAAGGTCAGCGGCCTCAGTGACTCATCTCAGGGACAACCCTGTCTGGTCAGCCCCCACCCGGGGTCACCACTACCTGTGCGCCCTTTTGTGTCCTGCCCAAGAGCAGCCCTCCAAGGGCCAGGGGTGCTGAAATGCCACCGGGCTCACTGGCCGAGCTCTGCACCACACAACGGGCCCGACTGATTCAGTCAGAGGCTCCGGGCCCCGCTGCATACATTCCCCGAGGTCTGGGAGAGACAGACCCCCGACTCTCAGCCTGATGGAGACTGGAGCAATACCTTGGCTGTGACTGCTGCATAAAGGGAAGCCCTGGTGAGGGCGCTTGTGCACAGACTGACCTTGGACCCGTGGCTTTCCTCGCCTGAGGCTCGGTTCCTTAGCCACAAAATGAGGAAGCAAGCCTGCCCTGCCGTCCCTGGCGATGCTTCACAAACTAAAGGGGTCAAGTCTTTGCACGTGCTTCCTCCTCCCTCCACCCCTCAAATTGGAAGGGAAGCAAGCCTGCCCTTGCCGTCCTCCTGGCCCTTGCTGGGTGCAGCAGTGGCCCCAAGAAGCACAAATGCTCAGAGCCGCAGGGGCCTCCAGGCATCATTCTTTCCATCTCATTTTCAGGACGGAGCTCTGGGCGCTAGGGAGGGCAGGGCAGCAGAGGCCCTGGCGGGGTCAGGGACAGAGCCGGTACTGGAAAGGAAAGCCGGGGGTGAGAAAGGCAAAACCCAGCGGTCCCCGGGACAGGCGGGGCTGCCCTAGAGGCCTCCCCCACCGCCGGCTCTCAGCCCCGCTCAGAACGCCCACCCATGTCAGAAGGGACATGGAGGAAGCCGGGCCTCGAGGCCGGCAGGGCCGAGTCACGGAGGAGCACAGGGAACCTGAGCAACAGGGGAGAAACCAGAAACAATGGCACAAAACCTTGCTGAGCGTGTCCCGCCCCCCCGCCGCCATTACCTTGGAGGTATAATTATAATTATACATCGACCCTTAATATGCACACACCCAAGCAATTAGAGCTGGCTTACGGCTTCCCACTGCAATTGGATATTAATTTTTTAGTGCGCCCTCTAAGAGTAGCGTGGGGAGAACCACAGCAACAGGGAAGTTTAAGATCATCTCAAGGTCAGCGGCCTCAGTGACTCATCTCAGGGACAACCCTGTCTGGTCAGCCCCCACCCGGGGTCACCACTACCTGTGCGCCCTTTTGTGTCCTGCCCAAGAGCAGCCCTCCAAGGGCCAGGGGTGCTGAAATGCCACCGGGCTCACTGGCCGAGCTCTGCACCACACAACGGGCCCGACTGATTCAGTCAGAGGCTCCGGGCCCCGCTGCATACATTCCCCGAGGTCTGGGAGAGACAGACCCCCGACTCTCAGCCTGATGGAGACTGGAGCAATACCTTGGCTGTGACTGCTGCATAAAGGGAAGCCCTGGTGAGGGCGCTTGTGCACAGACTGACCTTGGACCCGTGGCTTTCCTCGCCTGAGGCTCGGTTCCTTAGCCACAAAATGAGGAAGCAAGCCTGCCCTGCCGTCCTCCTGGCGATGCTTCACAAACTAAAGGGGGTCAAGTCTTTGCACGTGCTTCCTCCTCCCTCCACCCCTCAGGAGAGTTGGGCTTCACTCATTGTTGGGCAGGCTCTCCCCCTTAGGGCCGGGGAAGCTGAGCTGGCCATCCTTGCGGCCCGCCCACCTTGCCCCGCTGCGCCCAGGTGGTCAGGACCTCGGGGCGTGGCGGCTGGGGAGGTCCTGGGGAACTCACAGGAACCACCGCTCTGGGGGACATATCCACCTCTATGATGATTCTTTCGACTGTGAAAAGGTTTGCACATACATTGTCGCATCTGAACTTCATGACCCTTCAGTGATTTGTAGGGAAGTCACAATCCTCACTTTGCAGAAAAGGAAGCAAACTCAGGGGAGGGAAACAGCTGCTTGAATGGTATACGTGGGAGTCTGCAGGTCTGCGAGCGACCAGCTAGGAGCGGGATTTGATCTCCCAGTCACGGCGTTCATGAGATTTGAGGTCCACTAGACACTCAGACATCCAGTACTCATTGAATAAGGAGAAAACAAACAGCTAGATAAGCAAACAAAAGCCGTCCCTAAGCAGCACCCCATCTGGGGTCCCCACAGCAGGAGGGGCACGTGCTCAGAGCACCGAACAAGTCGAGGTCAGCCTGCGCTTTCCAGTCACCCTGTTTCCCTTCTGCCCCGTCACCAACGATGCACGCGGTTCCAGCTGCATCACCAGTGGAAAAGTCAAGCATCGAGAAGCAAAGTGAAAGGTCCAGCGTGAATAGCAACTCAGCCGGCAACCTCAGGTGCAGCCCCACCTATTCCGAGCGGCCAGAACAGGCTTTGGGGCACCAATCACACAACGTCGGCTTGGGGTCTCCCTGAAGATTTCTCAACTCTGAATAAGTGAGTGAGGTTTTCATATCTATAAGCAGATGAAAATCGTCCAGTAAAACCATCTGCAGAGCTCCAAACAGATCAAATTAAAATCTACCAACAGGGGCTCAGTTGGAAAGTAAGGGTAAAAAAACACTCTCAAGCCAGAGCGTTCGTAATGTATTTTCCCTAGAGGACTTGGTACAGAGATAGTTTTAATTAACAGTGCATTTTATTTAAGCTTAGCAGGCAAGTTACTGTACATTCAATAAATACCAGTTAGTTATTAAGAACATATTTACTTCTGACATAACAACTACAGCAGGTTAGAGACACAGAGTTCCATGAAACCGCAAGGTGGAGCATTTGTTTGGAATAATCAATTACCCTTTCCCCAGCTGGCCATCCTTGCGGCCCGCCCACCTTGCCCCGCTGCGCCCAGGTGGTCAGGACCTCGGGGCGTGGCGGCTGGGGAGGTCCTGGGGAACTCACAGGAACCACCGCTCTGGGGGACATATCCACCTCTATGATGATTCTTTCGACTGTGAAAAGGTTTGCACATACATTGTCGCATCTGAACTTCATGACCCTTCAGTGATTTGTAGGGAAGTCACAATCCTCACTTTGCAGAAAAGGAAGCAAACTCAGGGGAGGGAAACAGCTGCTTGAATGGTATACGTGGGAGTCTGCAGGTCTGCGAGCGACCAGCTAGGAGCGGGATTTGATCTCCCAGTCACGGCGTTCATGAGATTTGAGGTCCACTAGACACTCAGACATCCAGTACTCATTGAATAAGGAGAAAACAAACAGCTAGATAAGCAAACAAAAGCCGTCCCTAAGCAGCACCCCATCTGGGGTCCCCACAGCAGGAGGGGCACGTGCTCAGAGCACCGAACAAGTCGAGGTCAGCCTGCGCTTTCCAGTCACCCTGTTTCCCTTCTGCCCCGTCACCAACGATGCACGCGGTTCCAGCTGCATCACCAGTGGAAAAGTCAAGCATCGAGAAGCAAAGTGAAAGGTCCAGCGTGAATAGCAACTCAGCCGGCAACCTCAGGTGCAGCCCCACCTATTCCGAGCGGCCAGAACAGGCTTTGGGGCACCAATCACACAACGTCGGCTTGGGGTCTCCCTGAAGATTTCTCAACTCTGAATAAGTGAGTGAGGTTTTCATATCTATAAGCAGATGAAAATCGTCCAGTAAAACCATCTGCAGAGCTCCAAACAGATCAAATTAAAATCTACCAACAGGGGCTCAGTTGGAAAGTAAGGGTAAAAAAACACTCTCAAGCCAGAGCGTTCGTAATGTATTTTCCCTAGAGGACTTGGTACAGAGATAGTTTTAATTAACAGTGCATTTTATTTAAGCTTAGCAGGCAAGTTACTGTACATTCAATAAATACCAGTTAGTTATTAAGAACATATTTACTTCTGACATAACAACTACAGCAGGTTAGAGACACAGAGTTCCATGAAACCGCAAGGTGGAGCATTTGTTTGGAATAATCAATTACCCTTTCCCCAAAATACAAAAATTGCCTTATTGAATCTGAAGAAGTTCTTCTCCTGGTAACTGATGGCAAACAAACTTCCCCATTTAGTTACTCTTTCCTTTTCGCCCCCAAAAGAAAGAAGACAACGGAGCAGGGAAGAAGGAGATTATAGAACTCAGATCCTTCACGTAAGGGAACAACTCGGCCTGAGACCAGCTGGCTGTAACTTTCTCAGCTGGGAGATCTGGACACTGGGCCAGGCAGGGGAGATCGGAGACCTGGGCTCTAACAACAACTCATGGTTTAGTGTAAGCATGTCCCATGCAGTGCTTGGGACACATGTTAAACAAGCACTCATGGTTTATCTGAAATTCAGACCTAACTAGACTTTGTTTTGTTGTGCTTTGTTTCCTAAATGCTCCATCTTTCAACTGTAGCCCTGCTGGGCCCTGACTGTACTGAGCAGCATATATAGGTCGCTATAGACCTCACTCAGCTTCCCCATCAGCAAGATGCTTAAGGCAAACGATGTGAGCTGGACCAACTGCTACCCGTGGGAGGAGCCCCAAGCCCCCTAAACAGAGACCCTGCTCAGGCGCGCCTTCTCCCCTGTTCTCCCACTCTCTTTCCTGTTCCGTCTCCACTGGGGGTCACAGATCATTTGATCATGACCGAAGGGCAGAAGCTTGGTTTTACGGGCATTGTTCATCATCATCATCAACATCACCATCATCATCCTTTTCTACAACTAACTAGTATCCATGGAGTGTCAGTCATGTATCAGGCCCTTTGCTCAGAAAGCCTTCACAAAAGCACCACGAGAAAGGCATTCTGTTACTCCTCCTCCCAGAGGGAGCAGACAGCAGGGAAGCCCTGGCACATAATACGCACTATATAAGAGATTATTCTTGCTGCTAGAAAAACAAGGTGTCAGAAATCTGAGAACTGAACACGTCACAGAGCCAACAGAGCTCAGAGACCCCAAACAGAGCCAAGTCATGCTCTGTGCCTGGTAAGTGCCCAGGCTTCCCTGGTGGCTCGGACAGTGAAGAAGCCACCCTTGGTACAGGAAACTTGGCTTCAGTCCTGGGGTCAACGAGACCCTCTGGAGGAGGGCATGGCTACCGCCTCTAGTACTCTTGCCCGGAGAATCCCATGGACAGAGGAGCCTGGAGGGCTACTGTCCTTGGGGTCACAGAGTCCCACATGACCGAGTGACCAACACCTTCACTTCACTTTCACATCTACTCAGCTTCTTCGAGGCCACTGAGGAAGGAGGCCAAGTCAGCAAGAGATAAACCTGTATATCATCCATGAAGCCTCAAACCCCACGCATCACACAGGCCAGTCACCATGACTGTGAAGTTCTAGTATTCTTATGAGTTCTGCTTTCAAGTGCTTTCTTGCATGATGAACGTTAATCATGTAAAAGTATTAAAAATTTCAACATGGATAAGTCCATATTACTTCTTTCAATGTCTCTTCCCCAACCAGAAAAAGTAACACTGTGTATAAACAGTGCTCCCCAAGACCCAACCACCAAAATACATGGCAAAATATGGTGTCCATACATGTAAATATCCGTGCTGTTACATGCAGAAATACTAGGTCACACTGAGATAGAAACTCGTAGCTACTTAAACAAATGGCCTGTATTTATTTAATTAGTTAATTATATCAGACTTTGTTCTAGATCATCAAAAGGTGGCTTCCAAAAAGACACAAAGCAAAGGATATATGTTACTGGCCATCATAAAAGTAATTTGAATTTACTAATGTGTCATTAAAGATAAGTAGGAAAGCTTAAGACCAATAATCAGAGAGAAAAATTAAAAACTATCACAAAAGTTACAAATTTTCAGAAAGGTTCAATGACCAGATGACATTAGCGGTGAATTCTATTAGTCTTACACAAATTGATCCAGAGCATAGGCAAAGAGTAAAAACAAACCATGTCACTCCATAAAGTTGGCTTATGCTTTATACCAAAAATGAAAAGTATGGACCAAAATAGGAAATTATAAACTAAATTTCATTTATGAATAGAGATGCTAAATCCCTGAGGAGAACACTACCATAGAGAATTCAGTAGCACGTGTGAAAAATGATCAGTTGCTACTAAGAATGACTCATCCTAGGAAGACCAGGACAGCTTATTAATAGAAAGTCTATTAATATAAAACATCACATCAGTAGGTTCAGCTGGAAAAGCTTAAAATAATGTCAGTGACTGCACAAAAGTTATTCAATAACAGTTTTGGCTAGAAGCATTTAGAAAAAGAGAAATTAAAGGGGATTTCTTAATACAATAAAGACTACCAAGCTCAAACTAAGTGCCTTTGTCATACCTGCTTCAAGATGGGTGTATCGGTTATCTAACTGCCATAACAACACTACAGAACAAGCCATCCCAACTCTCAGTGGTTTGAGACAACCAGAAATTATTTACCTCATAATCTGAAGCCCTGTGGACTGGTTCTTCTGGTCCTGCCTGGGCTCACTTTCATAAAGAAAGCTGGCTGGGTTTTGGGTGCTCATGTGTGGTTTCAACTGGATAAAGGATGTGATTCACCTGCACTGCAAGGGTCTCATCTTCTACCTGGGTTCAGACACAACTGAATCACATAACTCTATCACAAATACTGAAGATGCAATCGTTCCCAGCCACACTTTTAAAGCTTTTGTGGGCCCTATGTCTGTTCGTGTCCCATTGACTAAATCACACAGCCAAGATCAGAGTGAGGGCAGAAGTGCACCCCCGAGTTACATGGGAAAGAGCGTAATTACAGGGAGGAATGAAGAACTGAGGCCATTTGTCATCCCACAACATCAGGCTTCTCAGAAGATGAGCATTACTGAGCAATAACAGAATCAGTGCTAAAATTATTATTTTTACATAAAAAGATATTCCATGATCAAATAAGTTCTAAGATTTGCTGAGTGGAGGAATAAATAACTTTAAACAGGTTTCCCCACAACAGGATGCTTCAAGCTTCCCTGAATGTCTCATGAAAGTTTCCAATAGCCCTTCCCAAACAAATCTGAATTCAGAAGCTTTTGTTTTCACGGAGCATCTGGAGGATCAAATACTTACAGGACACACTTTGGGAAAAGAAGAAGACATAACAAGGAGGTACCACTTCATACCAGTCTGAATGGCCATCATCAACATGTCTACAAACAATAAATGCTGGAGAGAGTATGGAGAAAAGGGAACCTTCCTACAATGTTGACAGGAATGTAAATTGGCACAGCCACTATGGGGAACAGTACAAATACTTCTTAAAAAATTAAAAATAGAGCTACCATGTGATCCAGTAATCTCCCTCCTGGCATGTATCTGGACAAAACTCCAATTCAGAAAGATACATACACCCAATGTTCTTAGAAGCATGATTTACAATGTACAAGACCTGGAAATAACTTAAATGTCCATCAACAGATGAATGAATGAATAAGACGTGGTACATACACACAATGAAACATTACTCAACCACAAAAATAATGAAATAATGCCATTTGCAGCAACAAGGATGGACCTGTAGTATCATACTAAGTGAAATAAGTCAGAAAAAGACAAACACCTTATGATATCATTCATATGTGGAATCTAAAGAAAATGATACAAATGAACTTTCTACAAAACAGAAATAGGGTCAGAGACATAGACAACAAACTCATGGCTACCAAACGGGAAGGCAGGGAGGGATACATTAGGAATTTGGAATTAACAGATACACACTATTATACACAAAATAGATAACCAACAAGGACTTACCATACAGCCCAGGGAACTCTGCTCAGTATGTTGTAGTAATCTACAATGAAGAAGAACATACATGAGAATATATATGTGTGTGCATATGCATATGTTTTTATTTCCATACTATACTTCAAGAACTGAGGGCATTTGTCATCCCACAACATCAGGCTTCTCAGAAGATGAGCATTACTGAGCAATAACAGAATCAGTGCTAAAATTATTATTTTTACATAAAAAGATATTCCATGATCAAATAAGTTCTAAGATTTGCTGAGTGGAGGAATAAATAACTTTAAACAGGTTTCCCCACAACAGGATGCTTCAAGCTTCCCTGAATGTCTCATGAAAGTTTCCAATAGCCCTTCCCAAACAAATCTGAATTCAGAAGCTTTTGTTTTCACGGAGCATCTGGAGGATCAAATACTTACAGGACACACTTTGGGAAAAGAAGAAGACATAACAAGGAGGTACCACTTCATACCAGTCTGAATGGCCATCATCAACATGTCTACAAACAATAAATGCTGGAGAGAGTATGGAGAAAAGGGAACCTTCCTACAATGTTGACAGGAATGTAAATTGGCACAGCCACTATGGGGAACAGTACAAATACTTCTTAAAAAATTAAAAATAGAGCTACCATGTGATCCAGTAATCTCCCTCCTGGCATGTATCTGGACAAAACTCCAATTCAGAAAGATACATACACCCAATGTTCTTAGAAGCATGATTTACAATGTACAAGACCTGGAAATAACTTAAATGTCCATCAACAGATGAATGAATGAATAAGACGTGGTACATACACACAATGAAACATTACTCAACCACAAAAATAATGAAATAATGCCATTTGCAGCAACAAGGATGGACCTGTAGTATCATACTAAGTGAAATAAGTCAGAAAAAGACAAACACCTTATGATATCATTCATATGTGGAATCTAAAGAAAATGATACAAATGAACTTTCTACAAAACAGAAATAGGGTCAGAGACATAGACAACAAACTCATGGCTACCAAACGGGAAGGCAGGGAGGGATACATTAGGAATTTGGAATTAACAGATACACACTATTATACACAAAATAGATAACCAACAAGGACTTACCATACAGCCCAGGGAACTCTGCTCAGTATGTTGTAGTAATCTACAATGAAGAAGAACATACATGAGAATATATATGTGTGTGTGCATATGCATATGTATATAACTTAATTAGTTTGCTTTACACCTGAAAAGTTGTAAATCAACTATACTTCAAGAAAAAAATGTATATAAACTTTTAAGTGGCATTCACATAGCAAAACAAAAATAATAAAACAACAGTAATAAAATAATTCCAATAATAAAGCTGTAGGATTTATAGTAAGCAAACAAGAAAACTTTTCTGAGAGTTATAAAGATTTAATTAAATGGAGACACACCATCTTCCTGAAGGAAAAGCATGAATACTGTAAAGAAGGTAATTCTATAGATGTAACATAACCCCGATGAAAGTCTCAATGAGATCATCATACCCAAGTGTTAGCAAGAACACCTTGGAAACAAACACTTCATATGCTGGTGGGAATTTAAATGTGTGCAATCTTTTTTAAAAGCAATTTAAAGCCTTAAAAATGCTCATAATGATTGACCCATATCTAGAAAGATGCCCTAAGGAAATGATCAAATGTGACTCCAAATGTGTTTGCACAAATTTTCATTGCAATACTATTTACAGAAAACAGAAAAATGTCAATAACCTAGACAGCCAACAACAGGGGGATTACTAAATAGATTTTCAGGCTTTTATGTCAGGGAAAATCACATATGATTAAAACCTATGATTTAAAAATTGAATTGGATAAAAATGTCTACAAGGTAACTTGACGGGAGGGGCCAAGCAAGAGACCAAGCAGCCCCGCACAGTGCCCACCGCACCGGGAGCCCCGCTGGACCAGCCGCGTGCACTTGGAATGAAGCCGTGAGGCAATAAAACAAAATGCCAGTATTTCAGGATTTAACTCCTTTTAATTTTCTGTATTTTCTAATTTTTATATTATAAGCATGTCGTATATTTATTTATATATATATATACATTAAATATCTCAATAAACATTTTAAGAATAAGAAAAATTTTAAAGGTCACTCAAAACAATAAATGAGGTCAGTCAAGATAATGCTGCACACGGAAAATTGTTGGTGTGCTGTGGGAGGCACAGGCTGTTCACAACTGGAAGGATTTATTCTACTAGATAAAGATCAAATTATGAAATACTGTGGTAAGAGTTCAAGAGCTGACAAACCAATGAATGAAAGTCCCTCAAAACAGGCTATAAACACATACAAAGTTAACCAATGATAATAGTATAGTTAAGTAAGATGTACTATTCAATGAATTAGGAAAATTTTATCATTTGGAGGAGAAAACACCCTACATAGATGCAATATATTTTTAAAAATTTTTTTTGGCCACTTCTGTTGGTCTTTCATTTTATTTCCATCTTTGTTCTTTGGCTCCTGTGGGTCTCCCATCGCGGTGGCCTCTCTCGCCGCAGAGCACCGGCTCAGGGCGCATGCGCTCCAGAGCTCCGGCTGGGTAGTTGGACACATCGGTCCAGCCGCTCCGTGGCACGTGGGATCTCCCCAGGCCAGCGATCGAAGTGGCGCCCCTTGCACTGCAAGGCAAGGGAAGCCCCTACAATATGCATTTTAAAGGCATAGGAGTTATATTTAAAGCACTGCTACATTTCAAACAGATAACCAACAAGGACCTACTGTATGGAATTCTGCTCAAAGTTGTGCGCCAGCCTGGAGGGGAGGAGCGTTAAGGGGAGATTGGACGCACCTACATGTATGGCTGACTCCCTTTGCTGTTCACTGGAATCTACCACAAGATGGTTTATCGTCTACACTCTAATACAAAATTTAAAGCTTCAAAAATTCAACCATGAGACTATTAAAGTATAGAATAACAATTTTGGCAATAAACTGAATTAAGAAATGATAAAACTTTTAAAGCAGTATCCATGGAATAAAGTATCAAAGAAAACAGTGACTGGTTTGAGTAGTTAACAATTTAAAGTTTTGAAATTTCAAGATGATCAAGCACAAAATGAGAAAGCACCAACCCTTCAAGAAAATGTTTGCCCCTACGTGAACCAATGAAAGTTTAATCCTACGTGTGAAGGACACCTACAGACGTGGCTTGGATGGGAAGCAGCATCCGGCGCAGCTGCCTCTGCAAGGAGGCAGGTGCGAGTGAGCCCACAGCCTCCCTGCGTGGAGGCTCTGCAACCCCCAGTTTTCTCTCAGCAAACAGCACAACCATCCAGGAGAGCCACTCAGGGGATTAAATGAGATAAAGGACAAACACTGCTTTGAGCGCTCAGTGCATGTCAACTGGAAGCAACCTCATTCATTCAGTGAACATCTCTCTGGTATCTGCTCTGAGTGGGATGCTGCGCCAGGTGCTAGGGGTAGAAAGGTGCATGAGACAGAGGGTTTTACACACATTTGCTGTTGTCTTTAAGGAGCTCAGGTGTACCTGACTTTCTGCGACCCCATGGACGGCAGCGCGCCAGGCTTCCTTGTCCTTCACTGTCTCCTGGAGTTTGCTCAGACTCATGTCCTTTGAGTCGATGACGCCATACACCGACAGACACAAACTGCCCTGGACCGCAGGATGTGACATGCTACAGCGGGGTGGGGACGGGCGGGCGTGGAGTAAGGAATGGGCTCACCCGAGCCTACAGGAAGCACAGAGCGCTCCTAGAGCTGATGGCTTTCAGTTCGGTTCTGAAGAATTGAAGCCTTTGAGTTGTGGTGCTGGAAGACTCTTGAGAGTCCCTTGAACTGCAAGGAGATCAAGTCAGTCAAGCCTAAAGGAAGTCAACCCTGAATATGCATTTGAAGGACTGATGCTGAAGCTGCAAGGCCGATATTCTGGCCACCTGAGGTGAAGAGACGACTCACTGGAAAAGATCCGGGTGCCGGGAAAAATAGAAGACATGAGGAGAAGGGCACGACGGAGGACAAGGAGGTGGGATGGCATCACTGGTGAGCGGACATGAGTCTGAACAAGCTCTGGGAGATGGTGACGGACGGGGTGGGCTGCCGTCCATGGTGTCACAAAGAGTCAGACACGACTGAGCGGCTGAACTGACCGAAGGAATAAACGTCAGGCAGTCAGAGGGCACGGACGGGCAACGGAGGGAGAGAGGGCAGCCTGAGTGAGTGCTGGGCGGTGACACAGTGGAAATGCTTCTTCGACCACGGAAGTGGTCACCATGCAGGAGAGAGAAGCGCAAGGCGGAGCTGGCCAAAGAGGGGCCGGGGGAGCCGGCCAGGCTCCAGGGGTTGACGCTGAGGGTGACAGGAAGCCCCGAAAGGGTTTTAAGGAGGGATGTGACACGCGTGGATTTGTCCTCTGAGACGTCCAGGCTGGCTGCAGTGTGGAGAATGGGTTGGTGGGAGTCAAGATCGGAGGCGGAGGGTCCAGTTAGGAGAACAAATGGCTGGAGAGAACGCCCATGGGTCTGAGGCAGGCCAGAGGCAGGGAGGAGGAAGTGCTAGGAGGCTGGAGGGAATGACAGGAGGCAGAATAAACAGACGTGACGGACTGAAGGCAGAGGATGAACGGCAGGGATTGGTTAAAGACGACACTGAGAAACCTGAAAGCCCTCAGAACACGAGTTATAACAATCATCAAAATCGGCAAAACGTTCAGAGAGAGAGGATTCAGAAAAAATTACAAATGAGAGCATGAAAAGAGACGTATGAGAAATATTCGATGTTAGCCATGACAAATTTTAAAGGAACATGATTTATCACCTACCAAACTATTTATATCAAATGTATACTCAGGAAAGAGTTACTTGAAGGCACGTGTTTAGTGTGTACGTTATCTGGTGTGTGTGCGTGTGACGTCACCTCGGTTATTATGTCTGCCCCTTTGTGACTCCGTGGACGGCAGCCCGCCAGGCTCCTCTCTCCATGGAGACCCTCCAGGCAAGAGTGCTGGAGGGGTTGCCACGCCCTCCTCCAGGGGGTCTAAGTCGGGGATCGAAGCCATGGCGCTTATGTCTCTGGCATTGGCCAGCTGTTTCTTTACCACTAGCACCACCTGGGAAGCCCATGTTAATTGGACACATGGGTAAAGGGGTGGTCATTTTTTGTTCTGTTGCTTCTACTTGATGGGTTCACTTACTAAGTTTTGATCAACGACGGACAGGTGCCCAGCTAAGTGCCCAGGATGCAAAATCAAGTAAGAACCTCTCCTTCCCCTGCAGTATGGGACAGAACGGATGCTGTAGCTTGCTGGCCACAGGGCAGTATCACTGAGCAGTTTCGAGCACAGGACGCTTAGAGGAAGACACACTTGGGAAGAATTACCAGAAGAGAAGATGCCGGAACCAAGGTCCTTGGATTCTGGAGTAAACATGAAGAGGGGTGTTCACCATCCTGCTACAGAAACTCATGGGGAGATTTTTAAAACTAGTGATTCTGCTAAAATCTCTAGTCTCGGGACTTCTCTAAGGGGGCAGATCAAGACGCTGCAGAGGAATGGAGAGGCGGGTTCTTCAGGGAAGGCCTACAGGGGTGTACTGCCATCCAGTGGCAAGAAGGAACTGCAGCCATTTTTCCTTATGGCGGAAAAGGCTGAGAGCGCAGGAGGCAGGGAGGCAGGAAGTGCTAGGAGGCTGGAGGGAATGACAGGAGGCAGAATAAACAGACGTGACGGACTGAAGGCAGAGGATGAACGGCAGGGATTGGTTAAAGACGACACTGAGAAACCTGAAAGCCCTCAGAACACGAGTTATAACAATCATCAAAATCGGCAAAACGTTCAGAGAGAGAGGATTCAGAAAAAATTACAAATGAGAGCATGAAAAGAGACGTATGAGAAATATTCGATGTTAGCCATGACAAATTTTAAAGGAACATGATTTATCACCTACCAAACTATTTATATCAAATGTATACTCAGGAAAGAGTTACTTGAAGGCACGTGTTTAGTGTGTACGTTATCTGGTGTGTGTGCGTGTGACGTCACCTCGGTTATTATGTCTGCCCCTTTGTGACTCCGTGGACGGCAGCCCGCCAGGCTCCTCTCTCCATGGAGACCCTCCAGGCAAGAGTGCTGGAGGGGTTGCCACGCCCTCCTCCAGGGGGTCTAAGTCGGGGATCGAAGCCATGGCGCTTATGTCTCTGGCATTGGCCAGCTGTTTCTTTACCACTAGCACCACCTGGGAAGCCCATGTTAATTGGACACATGGGTAAAGGGGTGGTCATTTTTTGTTCTGTTGCTTCTACTTGATGGGTTCACTTACTAAGTTTTGATCAACGACGGACAGGTGCCCAGCTAAGTGCCCAGGATGCAAAATCAAGTAAGAACCTCTCCTTCCCCTGCAGTATGGGACAGAACGGATGCTGTAGCTTGCTGGCCACAGGGCAGTATCACTGAGCAGTTTCGAGCACAGGACGCTTAGAGGAAGACACACTTGGGAAGAATTACCAGAAGAGAAGATGCCGGAACCAAGGTCCTTGGATTCTGGAGTAAACATGAAGAGGGGTGTTCACCATCCTGCTACAGAAACTCATGGGGAGATTTTTAAAACTAGTGATTCTGCTAAAATCTCTAGTCTCGGGACTTCTCTAAGGGGGCAGATCAAGACGCTGCAGAGGAATGGAGAGGCGGGTTCTTCAGGGAAGGCCTACAGGGGTGTACTGCCATCCAGTGGCAAGAAGGGAACTGCAGCCATTTTTCGTTTCCTCCCCCTGCGCCATGGCGGAGAAGACTGGAGGGCCTCTCCCAGAAGGGAAAATGACTCACAAGTAAATCAAAGATGGTGGCCAGGAGAGATGGGCTGATGTGCTGTTTAAACTGCTGGGTTAAGATACCACCGTTTCTACATATGTATTTTTCTAAGAAGTGCTGCTGTTTGTGAATAAATACTTCTCTCCCTTCTCTCGTCTCCCATCCCCATCCCTGATGGACACAAAATTGGGTTTAGGTACCGGAAGAGCTAAGTGGAGTGGGTCAGTCCATGGTACATTTACTCAGCTAAAGTGGTAGAGTCCAAAACTTATTTCTTTGTGTTTAAAAAAAATTATTCCTAATATATTATGATATTGTACCCATTGTTGTGAATTTTCAACTCCAGCTATTGATCATGATTGCTACCAAATCTTGGAATAACATTATCGAATCAGAGAGGCCCAGGACATATTTACTCAACAAATTTTATTTCATGGCAGGTGTTATTTGAAGTCCTAGAGATATGAGCATAAAAATCCCTTTTCCTCCTACAACTCAAGAACAAAAAAACAGAACAACTGGACTTGAAAGTAGGCAAAGCACTTGAACAGACATTGCTCCAAAGGAGATAGACAAGCACATGCCAACTCACGACCAACAAACACATGAAAAGATGTTCAGTATCACTAACCACCAGGGAAATGCAAATCAAAAGCAACAGTGCGGTATCACTGCAAACCCCTTGTGCTGTGCTCAGTCACTCAGTCATGTCTGACTCTTTGAGACCCACGGACTGCAGCCCGCCAGACTCCTCTGTCCTGGGGGTCCTCCAGGCAAGGATACTAGAGTGGGATGCCACGCCCTCTTCCAGGAAATTTTCCCAATTCAGGGATCAAACCCAGGTCTTCCACACTGCAGACAGATTCTTTACCACCTCAGTCACCAGGCAAGCCCAAGAATACTGGAGTGGGTTAGCCCATCCCCTCTCCAGGGGATTTTCCCGACTCAGGGATCAGACTGGTTTCTCTGCAGGTAGATTCCTTACCAGCTGAGCTACAGGGAAACTAACACAGCCATTATGATGGAAATGATCAGAAAAAAGGAGAAAGAAAATGACACACTCTGGCAAGAAGGTGGAGACACAGGAACCCCGGTACACTGCTGGTGAGACGGTGAGATGCTGCAGCCACCGTGGAAAACAGTGCGGTAGCTCCTCAGAAAACTGAACACAGACTGATCTGAACTTACCCTTCTGGGTCTGTTCCCCAAAGGACTGAAAGCAGGGGCTTGAAGAGATCTTTGCACTCCCACGTGTCTAGGTTATTCATAGCAGCCCAAAGTGCAAGCAACCCAAGTGTCCACCCGCACCCAAACGTGTTCTATCCACACAATGAAATCTTCTTCAGCCTTAAAAAGGAAGGAAGTTCTGACACATGTTACAACACGGATGACCCTTTGAAGACCTCAGGTTCCGAGAAACAAGCAAGTCCCAAAAGAATGACTCCTATACGATCCGGCGCATCCGAGGTTCCTACAGGAGTCCAGGTCATAGAGAGCAGAGGTGGCTGCCACGGGCTGAGGGGCAGGAAATGAGGAACGGCGGCTGACTGGCACGGAGTTTCGGGTTTAACGCACGAACAGAGGTCTACAGGTTGGCTGCACAGCATGTGACTCCACTTAACATCACTGAATAGTAGACTTTAAAATGGTTATGCGGGTAAAGTCAATGTTATATAAATTATACACAGGTTTTTTTTAATATCTGTTCTCTATCTTCAGGCTGTTTACATCTCTGAACCAGCGAGGTGATTTAACACTCGTCACTGTGAACCCTTTCATCGCTGTTCCGCTTAGATAATGCAGCCCCGTGTAGGCGGATGGCTTCAAGGTGGCTGCAGCAGCTTTCCTGCCTTTCCTATCAAAGTGATGACTTGAAGTTCCTTTAACTTACAGACAGGTCAGAAAGAGCTTAAGTGTTGGTCGCTTGGTTGTGTTTGACTCTGCAACACCATGAATTGTAGCTCCCCAGGCTCCTCTATTCATGGGTGTTTCCAGGCAAGGAGACTGGAATGGGTAGCCATTCCCTTCTTCAAGGAATCTTCCCGACCCAGGGATCAAACCCGAGTCTCCTGCACTGCAGGCAGATTCTCGACCATCTGAGCCACCAGGAAAGCCCATAGGTCAGAAGGGGACTTGTTTGATGTCAGAAAGCTTCTAACAAAGCCCAGAAAGGTCCCATGCACCCCTCTGGTTGACTTGAAGGCACTGTTCCTTTCCATCTGAAGGAGACCTTTGATTACAAGGTACCCAGCGCTCCCACAAGGTCATCAGCTCAGCCAAACACACTGGCAGTCTAGTGCCTGCAAAATGGCACGGTCTTACGCCAGAGTCGAGCTCCTCAAGGTCCTCCTACTGGCTGTTCCGTCCAACCAAAGGCAAGGGGTCTCTGCAAGAGAATTTTCCATTCTCCAGGTGCACTTAACCTTTTACTTCAAATAGAACTGAAGAGTCCTCCCGGCTGGGAGCTGCTGCCTTAGCCTTAATGGTGGGCGAGAGTCAGGGCAGCCAGCCCAGGGAAGAGCAGTCTGCTTTCTCGTAAGCCTCTCTACACCTGCCTGAGCGAGCTGCTCAGGAACACTTGGAGCGGCTGGATCTTGCAGTTTCTAACAGAAGGAGATTTTTTGGTTTTTCCTGCATGAACAGTGACATCCAAAAGTGGTCTAGCCTTAGAGTGTCTGAGTACAGAGGTGACACAGGCAGGAACGAGTGGCTACAGGCTGAGAGGGAGAGAGGCAAAGAGGGAGGGGAGGACGGTGAGAGACACAGAGAGAGAGCCCACGTCAGCTTTGGAAAATGACCTGATCATTTCAAAACCTCTGCCTCATCTCCATCCGCCTCTCTCTGGGAGTTCCCTAAACGGTTTCGGCAAAGAGAAGGTGAAAAGCATCGAGGCCGCCCGGGTGGCAGCCGCTCTGGCCAGGCCACCTCAGGGGTCTCAGACAGATGCGCGCCAGGGCCGCCCAGACCGCAGGGGCCCTCGCTGCCTGGTGTCACCTCTCCCCGTTTTGTGTCCTAACGTTTGCAATGTGGCCTGAGTCAGGCTTACTGGTATTTTGTAGGTCACTTAGATTCTGATATTTTTAGATTCAACAACAAAAATAGCTCATCTTTCCCTTCCCACCGTGTTCTCCCTGCACTCATGGGGGACGGCACCATCACGTGGAGTGGAGGAGAAAGGAGAATTGGGATCGGCTAAGAGGCCCTGGCTCATTAAAGGAGGCGTTGACTTTAAGGACCTGTGGAAGTCACGCGGCCTCTTGAAGACACGGTGAATGTGCTGTAAAATGGGCATATTGGTCAGATGCTGTTGTAGGAATCAGATAAAGCAACCCATGGACATAGTATACATTGCCACACTGTTGGTATAGGGGTCAGAGGTCAAAATGTGTGACCTTCATGCCAAATCCTCTCTGTTCCATTCCTTGCTCCTAAAGCATCTCCATGTCTTTAAATCGGTGCCTACAGACTCCATATCTCCATCCATGCTATCTCACGTCTGGCCTGCTTCACCTACTTTTGCGATAAGCTTTATCTAGAAAGTTTGACTTTGAAATCCCCGACATGGGATTTCAAAGGCAAGCCTCATGCAGGAATGGAGAACAGGCATCCATGCCGACCCTCTGCCTTCTAGATCTGGAAATGCAACTCTGCAAGCCTCACAAGAAAGAGTCCCTCTGTCAGGGCAACCTCAGATTCACCAGGCTGAGGACAGTGATGCATAAAGGGAACACAATCCCAAAGGTTGGAACACTCTTGTCAGAATCTCAGCAGTGACAGAATACCACATACCAACCATCACGACCGTCAGAGGCTCCTGGGTCTACACAGCACTGGCGCTAACACAGCTGTGCCCACGGTACAGGCCAGAAAGCCCAGGCACAGGGACTGGTGTCCAACAAAGGTGGCATCTTCAGCCAGTGAGGAGACGATGGATTTATTCCATAAATGAGTTAGGGCATTCTGTTAACTGCTGATAAACATGAGTGGTCTACCTTGTACTGTTCACACTATAGACCAACGTAAATTTCAAAGAGATATTACACTAACTTTTTTTTTTAATTAAAAAGCATAAAAGTACTAGAAAAAATATAAGTGAATATTTACCTGCTTTCATGAAGAAAAGGCACTTCTAAGCATAGACGTAAAGGAAGACAGCATAAGAAAAAAATCATAAGCCTGACTATATGCACATTTAAATATCTTGAAAGATATCACAAACAAAATTAAGAGGGAACAACACACTATAAAGAAAAAGTAAAGCAGCCAAGGGATAGGGCTAGAAACAGGAACAAAACACACGGATTGCTTCCTTCTCAGAAGTTTCAACCCAGCAGGCAATACGGACAATGAAGTCAGGACCCCTCTCCAAGGAATCATCAGAAATAGCACTAAGCCCTTCTGAAGTCTGACAATGAGGGGTCAGTCTGGGAAGAGACAAGTCAGATGGGAGAGTCCAGGAAGGTCCCTTTGAAAAGTGGCATTTGTGCTAAGAGCTTTAAGGTCAGGAGAGAGTGAGGTGGACGGCCAAGAAGTCCACTCAGGGAAGATCTTGGGGGGAACCTGGACAAACTTCTTGTCCAGCCCATCATTTCTCTGGTGACTCTGTCTCTTCCGTCCCCTCCGCTTGCTCTTTCTGGAACTATTATTCAAACACAGCTTCTCTGAGACAGGTCCTATAATCTTCTAATCCTTTCAGTCCCTTTTCCTTTTTTTGGCAGGGGGAGCTCTGTGTTCTCTGAGATTTCCTTCACTTTATCGTCCAACGCTTCTGTTAAGTTCCTATTTACAGCCATCATTGTTTTAATTTCTAAACAATCTTGTTCCCAGACTGTTTCTTTTCAAACTATCATCTTCTTGTTTCAGGACTGCACTGTATTCTATTTCTCTAAAGGTGTTCTGTTGGTTTTAGCTGTATTCGTGTATTGGCTGTGCCATCTTGATTCCATCGAGTTGCCTTTTCTACTTCTTTATTCTGGGGTCTAGTTTTCCTTTGGAGATATTCCTCAGGTTTCTGATTCTCTTCCAATGCTGCGCTGTGTTTAATTCCAAGAGTCAGAGAAGGGGAGGGGATGAATGGGCCTCAATGGCTGGCCCTGTCACCCTAGGGTAATGCAGCTGACCTGATTCATTGGGAAACTCCCAATTCAGTAACTTTTGATCATTCTGGGGATGACTGGGACCCCTGGAAAAGGTTTGTCGAACATCTCGCTTGAAAGATGAAGTTATAGCTGCCAAGGTACAGGGAACCTAGTGGGGAAACAGGCTTATCTTTCAGTGGGGCCTACATTACCAACTGTGCTTGGGCTTCCCAACTCCAAAACCTTCTGTTTCGTGCTTCTAGAAAAACCTCTGGTCTTGCACAGGGGTGGAAGGGTCACTCATCTGAACAGAGTAGGAAAGAGGATCTGAGGATCTAAATTATTATAAAGAGTCGTTAAACCAGTCCTCCTGACACGAGGCCCTTTCTTCACCCTTTGTTCCAGGCATGTCCCTGCAGTCAATCAGAAACACGAATCTGGTTGCATCTCCCTCTTCCTCAAAGCTTCTTCGGCTTCTCTTTTCTGAGACCTGCTAACTTCTTACTCATCCAAATCTTTCCAGCCTTAAAGTTTTGTTGTTGCTATCTCCTCATTTTATCTCATGCTCCTTTTGAGTTTGTATCTTTTTGAAAACTCCTATTCTGAATGAAGTTTTAGAAGGAGACAAGAGCAGATGCATGGGTTTAATTTTCCACTGCTAATCCTCTTGTTTTTGTTTTCATAATTAAAAGAAAATTGCCTATAAGGAAGTTTTCCTGATGATCCCAAACCCAGAACATAGAGAAGAGAGGCAACTGCATGCTTAATGGAACCAGACAGCCGCAGGCATCTGCCTATCCTTGGGAGAAGGTGGTCCGGCCAATGGCATTCTAATACCTGAGATCCATGCTTGCCCCAAACACTCTTCACATGGGCACTGATGGCGTCTGTGAGTCTTCTGTTCCTATACTCTCCTTTGCCACCAGCCTTGTTCTTTTTCTTTTTAAACTAATCTTTCCTTCCACATGTTAGTATTCTCTGTAAGGTAATAGACAAGTTTAACTAATCTGGGAGGTTTGTGTATAACCTTACTAAAACCCCTCACGGACTGGTGCTATGTGCTATGCACAGAGAGGGCAAACAGTCCTCCAAGACTTTTCATGAAGACACTTCATTTTATTTTATTTTATTTTATTTTTTAAACATTTATTTTATTTATTTATCTTTTGTGGGGTGGGGTGGGGAGGGAGGGGAATGAGCGGGCCACTTCTATTGGTCTTTCATTTCTCTATTTTCATCCATCTTTGTTCTTTGGCTCCTGTGGGCCTCCCATCGCGGTGGCCGCTGTCGTCGCAGAGTGCCGGCTCAGGGCACATGCGCCCCAGAGCTCCGGCTCGGTAACTGGACTCATCGGTCCAGTCGCTCCGTGGCACGTGGGATCTTCCCAGGCCAGGGATCGAACTGGCGCCGCTTGCACTTCAAGGTGGTGTCCTTACCCACTGGACCACCAGGGAAGCCCGACACTTCATTTTAGAAACAACAGAAACACCATCTTATCCAAGTCTATGCATCCACTGATTTGAATACAGTCCAAACTTCCAATCCAGAAGATTTTTGTAGCTAAACCATCCACCTGAAGGGGAAGGAACTGATCCCATCCCCTTGACAGAAGGGAGAGTGCCCTGAACATGAGATATCACTAAATCAAATTAAACTTAAATCATTGATTTAAGTGAATATTGATTCACTTAATGAAAAGCTATGGAGCAGTCACTGCGTGGAAAGTCCTATTTTGGTCTGACAGTGATAGAGTATAAAGAGTAAACATGGAGAATAGGGTACATCCCTGACCTCATGCCATTATCCCAGAGTGACTGAAATAAAGACAATACTGAAATAGCAAACCCAAGCCAATGTGAACACACCTAGCACAAATAAGCCAGGCGTAAACAAGAACGTGGACTAGAGGAAGGAAAAGTAGGGAGAGCAGGAAAATGAGAATAAAACGGAAGGACAATTACAAATATAGCAATAATTACACTGGGTACAAATGGCTTACACCCATAAATTAAAAGACAGGAATTGTCAGAATAGATTTAAAGCATGACTTAACTATGGGTTTCCCTGACAGCTTCGCTGGTAAAGAAATCCCCTGCAATGCAGGAGATCCGGGTGTGATCCCTGGGTTGGGAAGATGCCTCTCCAGTATTCTTGCCTGGAGAATCCCCATGGACAGAGGAGCCTGGTGGGCTACAGTCCAAGGAGTCACAAAGAGTTGGACACAGCTGAGTGACTGAGCACAGCACAGCTCACGGCTTAACTGTGTGCTGCCTATAAGAAACTTGTTTCAAATATATTTATACGAAGAAACCAAAGTTAAATAATGGGAAGGGCTATATGATTAAAATACTAATAAGAAAGCTGGAATGGCTATTTGAACATCAAACAAAGTAGATTTCAGAGCAAAGATAATTACAGGGGATTAATAAAGATGTTACCTAGTGATAAAATGGTCAATTCACAAAGAAGATATAATAATCCCAAATGAGCAGGCTCTTACTAACAGAGTTCTAAAACACTTGAAAAACTGGCAGAAGTAAAAGGAAAACTAAAGAAATTCATTTTAGAAACAACAGAAACACCATCTTATCCAAGTCTATGCATCCACTGATTTGAATACAGTCCAAACTTCCAATCCAGAAGATTTTTGTAGCTAAACCATCCACCTGAAGGGGAAGGAACTGATCCCATCCCCTTGACAGAAGGGAGAGTGCCCTGAACATGAGATATCACTAAATCAAATTAAACTTAAATCATTGATTTAAGTGAATATTGATTCACTTAATGAAAAGCTATGGAGCAGTCACTGCGTGGAAAGTCCTATTTTGGTCTGACAGTGATAGAGTATAAAGAGTAAACATGGAGAATAGGGTACATCCCTGACCTCATGCCATTATCCCAGAGTGACTGAAATAAAGACAATACTGAAATAGCAAACCCAAGCCAATGTGAACACACCTAGCACAAATAAGCCAGGCGTAAACAAGAACGTGGACTAGAGGAAGGAAAAGTAGGGAGAGCAGGAAAATGAGAATAAAACGGAAGGACAATTACAAATATAGCAATAATTACACTGGGTACAAATGGCTTACACCCATAAATTAAAAGACAGGAATTGTCAGAATAGATTTAAAGCATGACTTAACTATGGGTTTCCCTGACAGCTTCGCTGGTAAAGAAATCCCCTGCAATGCAGGAGATCCGGGTGTGATCCCTGGGTTGGGAAGATGCCTCTCCAGTATTCTTGCCTGGAGAATCCCCATGGACAGAGGAGCCTGGTGGGCTACAGTCCAAGGAGTCACAAAGAGTTGGACACAGCTGAGTGACTGAGCACAGCACAGCTCACGGCTTAACTGTGTGCTGCCTATAAGAAACTTGTTTCAAATATATTTATACGAAGAAACCAAAGTTAAATAATGGGAAGGGCTATATGATTAAAATACTAATAAGAAAGCTGGAATGGCTATTTGAACATCAAACAAAGTAGATTTCAGAGCAAAGATAATTACAGGGGATTAATAAAGATGTTACCTAGTGATAAAATGGTCAATTCACAAAGAAGATATAATAATCCCAAATGAGCAGGCTCTTACTAACAGAGTTCTAAAACACTTGAAAAACTGGCAGAAGTAAAAGGAAAACTAAAGAAATTCACTGTTGTCATAGGAGACTTTAATATGCCTCTCTCATTAATAAATAGAACCAACAGACAGAAAATCAGCAAGGATCAGAAGAACTCAACAGACCACCAACCAACTGAATCTTGACATTCATACAGCATTCAATCCAACAACAGAAGAATAAGCATTCTTCTTCAATGCACATGAAAAATTCATCAAAGTAGACCATATCCTGGATTATAAAACAAATCTTAACAAGTTAAAATAATTGAAATCCTCCAAATGTAGTCCTCTGACCATAAAGAAATGATCTATCAAAATGTGTGGGATGCAGCTGAAACAGTGTTCAGACAGAAATCTATGCCATTAAGTGCTTACATTAGAAAAGAAGAAAAGTATCAAACCAATTATCTAAGCTTCTAGTTCAAGATAAAAGAAGAACAAAACACTCCCTAAGTGTGCAAGAGGAAACCAATAGTGAAGATAAGATCAGAAAACAATGCAACTGAAAACACACAAAAAAGAGAAAATGAATGAAATAAAGAAGATCTCATGACAAACCCCTAATAAGATTGAAAAAAAAAGACAAGACATATCTTGGCTAACAGGAGACACCACAGATGTTAAAAGGATAATAAGTAAATACCATGCACAATTCTATACACATTGAGTTGACAAATTGAATAAAATGGGCTAATCTGTCAAAAAAGGCACTACCCAAACTCACCCATTATGAGGTAGACAACCTGAATAATCATAACTATAAAAGAAATTTAATCCATAATTTAAAAACCTTCCGAAGTAGAAACTCCCAGACCTAGATGGTTTCCCTGGCATGAAACCACCTGTGCACTAAGTCGCTCCAGTCCTGCCCGACTCCTTGTGACGCTATGGACTGTAGCCCACCAGGCTCCTCTGCCCATGGGATTCTGCAGGCAAGAAGACTGGAGCGCGTCAACATTTCCTCCTCTAGGGGAGGAGCTTTCACTGGCAAATCCTACTAAACATTTCAGGAGTTACAATTTCTTCTAAAAAAATACAAGAGGAGACCACATCTAAACTCATTTTATGAGGTCACCATTATCCTGATTCCAAAAACAGACAAAGATAGTACAAGGAGAAAATTATAGATCAGAATCTTTCCTAAATGAAGGAAATGGCATCCTACGCCAGCATTCCTGTCTGGGAAATCCCACGGACAGAGGAGCCTGGTGGGCGACAGTCCACGAGGTCGCAAGGAGCCGAACACGACTGAACCACTGAGCACACACAAATCCTTCCTAAGTGTAGACACAGAAACTACCAAAAAAAAAGAATTAACAAATAAAATGCATCAGCAGATAAAAAGAGTCATACACTATGACTAAGTGAACTCTATCCCAGGATCACAAGGTGAGCTCAGTACTGCTATCTCTTGTTTTTCAAAAGTTCACTTTATACCACTTTGCTTTCACAAAAATTAGTGCCTCTTTGGGCTAATCAAAAGAAATCCGAAGGGGGTTTTCACTTTTACAGAAAAAAGCACAAGCAGTGTTCAGTGTTGGTTCTGCAGCCGGGCCTTAGCACTTTCTAAGATAAAAGAAGAACAAACCCCTAAGTGTGCAAGAGGAAACCAATAGTGAAGATAAGATCAGAAAACAATGCAACTGAAAACACACAAAAAAGAGAAAATGAATGAAATAAAGAAGATCTCATGACAAACCCCTAATAAGATTGAAAAAAAAAGACAAGACATATCTTGGCTAACAGGAGACACCACAGATGTTAAAAGGATAATAAGTAAATACCATGCACAATTCTATACACATTGAGTTGACAAATTGAATAAAATGGGCTAATCTGTCAAAAAAGGCACTACCCAAACTCACCCATTATGAGGTAGACAACCTGAATAATCATAACTATAAAAGAAATTTAATCCATAATTTAAAAACCTTCCGAAGTAGAAACTCCCAGACCTAGATGGTTTCCCTGGCATGAAACCACCTGTGCACTAAGTCGCTCCAGTCCTGCCCGACTCCTTGTGACGCTATGGACTGTAGCCCACCAGGCTCCTCTGCCCATGGGATTCTGCAGGCAAGAAGACTGGAGCGCGTCAACATTTCCTCCTCTAGGGGAGGAGCTTTCACTGGCAAATCCTACTAAACATTTCAGGAGTTACAATTTCTTCTAAAAAAATACAAGAGGAGACCACATCTAAACTCATTTTATGAGGTCACCATTATCCTGATTCCAAAAACAGACAAAGATAGTACAAGGAGAAAATTATAGATCAGAATCTTTCCTAAATGAAGGAAATGGCATCCTACGCCAGCATTCCTGTCTGGGAAATCCCACGGACAGAGGAGCCTGGTGGGCGACAGTCCACGAGGTCGCAAGGAGCCGAACACGACTGAACCACTGAGCACACACAAATCCTTCCTAAGTGTAGACACAGAAACTACCAAAAAAAAAGAATTAACAAATAAAATGCATCAGCAGATAAAAAGAGTCATACACTATGACTAAGTGAACTCTATCCCAGGATCACAAGGTGAGCTCAGTACTGCTATCTCTTGTTTTTCAAAAGTTCACTTTATACCACTTTGCTTTCACAAAAATTAGTGCCTCTTTGGGCTAATCAAAAGAAATCCGAAGGGGGTTTTCACTTTTACAGAAAAAAGCACAAGCAGTGTTCAGTGTTGGTTCTGCAGCCGGGCCTTAGACAGCAAGAGCAGCGCGGCCACACTCCTTCTCAGGAGCCTCCCCCAGCTCTCACCAAGCTTCGAACCACGTCTGTGAGCACCCGTACTTCACTGTGTTCATCTTCTCACAAGGTGTATCCTAAGCTAATTGCTTCTTCACTTCCTACCAAGTCAGCTTATGAAGGTTTTCATAGGAAAGCTATCCATTCAGATAGTGGGGAAACCTGTAATTGAAAAATCAACCAGGCTTCCCTGGTAGCTCTGCGGTGAAGAGCTCACCTGCCAATGCAGGAGACACGAGTTTGATCCCTGACCCAGGAAGATCCCACAGGCTGCGGAGCAGCTAAGCCAGTGAGCCACAACTATGGAGCCTGTGCTCTAGAGCCTCGGAGCCGCAACTATGGAGCCCATGGGCTGCAACGACTGAAGCCCGTGTGCCCTAGAGCCCGAGTTCCACAACAAGAGAAGTCACCGCAACAAGAAGCCTGCTCACCTCCACTAGAGAGCAGCCCCCACTCCCGGCAACTAGAGAAAAGCCTGTGGCAGCAGTGAAAACCCAAAATAGCCAAAAATAAATAAAATAATTTTTTTAAAAAATAAATCATTCTAATTCACCCTAGGAACCATTTAAAGAAGGAAAACCATATGATCATATCAGTTGATGCAGGAAAATAATTTGAAAAATTTAACATGCGTTCATGATAAAAATTCTCAACAAACCAAGAGCAGAAGAAAATCTCATCAATCTGATAGAGCATGTATAAAAACTCTACAAGTAACATCGTGTGTACTGGTAAAGATTAAACGTTTCTTAGGGATCAGGAGCAATGCAATGATATACACGAAAACCAATCCTACTCACTGTTGTACTAGAAGGCCTGCAGGTGTCATCAAGGAAGAAAAGCAAATATAAGACTGAAAAGTAAATACAAGATTGGAAATGAAGAAATAAAAATGTCCCCATTGGCAGATGACATGATTGTCTATGTATAAAATTCCAGAGAAACTATAATAATAATAACTCTTCTAGAATGAAAATTTGAATTTAGCAAGATTACAGAATACAAAGTTAACCCACAAAATTGTACTGTATTTCTATATACGTACAACATACAATTTGAAACCAAAACAATGCCAGTTAGAATAGTTCCAAAAGAATAAAATGATTTGGTATAAATCTAATATGCCACATGTAGAATCTATGGCTGAAAAATTATAGCATTCTGATGAATGAAATCAAAGATGATTGAAGTAAATGGTTAAACATATTATATCCATGGACTGGAAGACTAAGCATAGTAAAGATGCTGATTCTTCACAAACTGATATTTGGGTTTAATGTATTTCTACTAAAATCCTCACAAGGGGACTTTTTAGGCTTCCTGGTAGCTCTGGTAAAGAGTTCGCCTGCCAATGCAGGAGACACGAGTTTGATCCCTGACCCAGGAAGATCCCACAGGCTGCGGAGCAGCTAAGCCAGTGAGCCACAACTATGGAGCCTGTGCTCTAGAGCCTCGGAGCCGCAACTATGGAGCCCATGGGCTGCAACGACTGAAGCCCGTGTGCCCTAGAGCCCGAGTTCCACAACAAGAGAAGTCACCGCAACAAGAAGCCTGCTCACCTCCACTAGAGAGCAGCCCCCACTCCCGGCAACTAGAGAAAAGCCTGTGGCAGCAGTGAAAACCCAAAATAGCCAAAAATAAATAAAATAATTTTTTTAAAAAATAAATCATTCTAATTCACCCTAGGAACCATTTAAAGAAGGAAAACCATATGATCATATCAGTTGATGCAGGAAAATAATTTGAAAAATTTAACATGCGTTCATGATAAAAATTCTCAACAAACCAAGAGCAGAAGAAAATCTCATCAATCTGATAGAGCATGTATAAAAACTCTACAAGTAACATCGTGTGTACTGGTAAAGATTAAACGTTTCTTAGGGATCAGGAGCAATGCAATGATATACACGAAAACCAATCCTACTCACTGTTGTACTAGAAGGCCTGCAGGTGTCATCAAGGAAGAAAAGCAAATATAAGACTGAAAAGTAAATACAAGATTGGAAATGAAGAAATAAAAATGTCCCCATTGGCAGATGACATGATTGTCTATGTATAAAATTCCAGAGAAACTATAATAATAATAACTCTTCTAGAATGAAAATTTGAATTTAGCAAGATTACAGAATACAAAGTTAACCCACAAAATTGTACTGTATTTCTATATACGTACAACATACAATTTGAAACCAAAACAATGCCAGTTAGAATAGTTCCAAAAGAATAAAATGATTTGGTATAAATCTAATATGCCACATGTAGAATCTATGGCTGAAAAATTATAGCATTCTGATGAATGAAATCAAAGATGATTGAAGTAAATGGTTAAACATATTATATCCATGGACTGGAAGACTAAGCATAGTAAAGATGCTGATTCTTCACAAACTGATATTTGGGTTTAATGTATTTCTACTAAAATCCTCACAAGGGATTTGCAGACACTTTGTAGAATGGACAAGCTTATTCTAAAACTTATAAGGAACTAGAATGACTAAAACAGTTTTGAAAGAGAAGAGTAAAGTTACGGGAATCAAAGTCCGCAATTTTATGACTTACTATACAGCCACGGTAATCAAGAAAACCTAGTATTGACGAAAGAAGAGAAACATAGATCAATGAAACAGGAAAAAAGTGTCTAGAAACAAACCTATGAAGATAATCGATTTCTTATAAGGGTGCAAAAGCTATTCAATGAAGAAAGGTTAGTCTTTTCAAAAAATGCTATTGGATCAATTAGACATCCTTCTGCAAAACAATAATAATGAAACCTCAACCTAAGCATCACACCATTTTGCATATAAAATTAACTCAAAATATACCATAAGCCTATATGTTAAAAATGAAATTATAAAAAGTTTAAAATAAAAACACAAGAGAAAAATTTCATGACCTGGAAATTACCAAAGAATTCCTAGATACTGTACCAGGAACATGGTTTATAAAATAAAAATTATGTGCTGTACCACATCAAAATTGAAGCCCTTAGAAAACACTGTTATGAGAATAAAAAGACAAGCTACAGACTGGGAGAAAATATTTGCAAATCACACATCCAGCAAAGTATGTTTTCCAAAATACACGAAGAACTCTCAAAACACATGAGTAAGAAAACAAAATCCCCAATTTAAAAAATGGGCAAAAGACTTAACAGATACTTAACAAAACAGATGGCAAATAAGCACATAAAAAATTGTGCAACATCATTAGCCATTAGAGAAATGCAAAAAATGATAGAACAACAAAGTCTAAATAAAATGATTTGGTATAAATCTAATATGCCACATGTAGAATCTATGGCTGAAAAATTATAGCATTCTGATGAATGAAATCAAAGATGATTGAAGTAAATGGTTAAACATATTATATCCATGGACTGGAAGACTAAGCATAGTAAAGATGCTGATTCTTCACAAACTGATATTTGGGTTTAATGTATTTCTACTAAAATCCTCACAAGGGATTTGCAGACACTTTGTAGAATGGACAAGCTTATTCTAAAACTTATAAGGAACTAGAATGACTAAAACAGTTTTGAAAGAGAAGAGTAAAGTTACGGGAATCAAAGTCCGCAATTTTATGACTTACTATACAGCCACGGTAATCAAGAAAACCTAGTATTGACGAAAGAAGAGAAACATAGATCAATGAAACAGGAAAAAAGTGTCTAGAAACAAACCTATGAAGATAATCGATTTCTTATAAGGGTGCAAAAGCTATTCAATGAAGAAAGGTTAGTCTTTTCAAAAAATGCTATTGGATCAATTAGACATCCTTCTGCAAAACAATAATAATGAAACCTCAACCTAAGCATCACACCATTTTGCATATAAAATTAACTCAAAATATACCATAAGCCTATATGTTAAAAATGAAATTATAAAAAGTTTAAAATAAAAACACAAGAGAAAAATTTCATGACCTGGAAATTACCAAAGAATTCCTAGATACTGTACCAGGAACATGGTTTATAAAATAAAAATTATGTGCTGTACCACATCAAAATTGAAGCCCTTAGAAAACACTGTTATGAGAATAAAAAGACAAGCTACAGACTGGGAGAAAATATTTGCAAATCACACATCCAGCAAAGTATGTTTTCCAAAATACACGAAGAACTCTCAAAACACATGAGTAAGAAAACAAAATCCCCAATTTAAAAAATGGGCAAAAGACTTAACAGATACTTAACAAAACAGATGGCAAATAAGCACATAAAAAATTGTGCAACATCATTAGCCATTAGAGAAATGCAAATTAAAGACATGATGAGATACCACTATGTACTTACTAGAATGTCTAAACTAAAAAAATACAGACTATATCAAGTCCTAGTGTGAATCCAGACTAACTGGAGCTCTCCTACATCGCTGCTGGGAAGGCAAAGTGACAGAGTGTCTCTAGAAAATCATTTGATCATTTCTTATACACATATATCTCCAAAGGACCCCTGAACCCCACTCCTTGGCATTTACCGCAGGGAAATGAAAATTTATTTATTTTTTTCATTTTCAAATTATTAAATATTGAAATGAAAATTTAGATTCGGGCTTCCCCTGGTGGTCCAGTGGGTAAGGACACCGCCTTGCAGTGCAAGGGGTGCCGGTTCGAGCCCTGGCCTGGGAAGATCCCACGCGCCGCAGAGCGGCTGGACCCATGTGTCCAATCACCGAGCCAGAGCTCTGGAGCGCATGCGCCCAGAGCCAGCGCTCTGCAACAACAGACGCCACCGCGATGGGAGGCCCACAGGAGTCAAAGAACAAAGACGGATGAAAATGGAGAAATGAAGGACCAACAGAAGTGGCCCACCTGCTCCCTTCCTTCCCCAACCCGACCCCCGCCCAAAATAAATAAATAAATAAATCTTTAAAAAAAAAATTTAGATTCAAGCCAAGTCATAATCATCTACAACAGGAACAACCTGATGCCTTTCAGTGGATGAATGGATAAATAAATTACGGTACATCTACACAATAGGGTAATACTCAACAATAAAAAAAGACCAAACTGTTGACCCCTGGGACACCTTGGATGAATCTCAAAAACTTGCCTCAAAAGGTTGCATATTACATGATTCCATTCTTATGCCATGACGGAAAAGACAAAGCTACAGTGATAGAGAGAGAGAACAAACCAGGGACGGGAGCAAGTCCGGGGAGGGGGGGCAGAATGGAGCTATTCTCTATTCTGATCGTGGTGACGACTACACACGTGTGAGTGTGTGTACTCAGTCGTGTTCGGCTTGGCAGCCCCATGGGTTGTAGCCCACCAGGCTCCTCAGTCCGTGGCATTTCCTGGGCAAGAATACTGGAGTGGGTAGCCATGCCCTGATCCAGGGGATCTTCCCGACCCAGAGATGCACCCTGCGTTCCTTGAGTCTGCTGCATTGGCAGGTGGATTCTTCACCACAGTGCCATCTGGGAGGCCCACACAAACACATATATGTGCTAAAATTCCTAGAACACTACATTCTTGAAACACGCAAAGTTACTTATGATAAACTTTTAAATAAAATTAAAACTGAAACTAAACAACCACCACCACACGGTAAGTGGGGCGGAAGTCATTGCTAACCCTTTCCGGGCAGATAGGGCTGCAGCTAAGCCAGCGCCTGCTTGTCCGAATCGGAGTTCAGCCCGGAGCCATTCTCCGGTCTAAGTGGCCTTGAACCTCTCCATCCACTGTGCCCACAGGTCTCGTCCATCCTCGCCCACCTGACAAACCTGGCCTCCTTCTCAATGCGTCATTCATAAAGGCCTCTTCCTGCCTCTCATGCCACGTGCCCTGAAGTTTCCAGCAAGTGGACTCTGCATCAAGACAGGTAGAGAGGACAGGCAGGAGCCCATGCAGATGACTCCTGCCTTCCCACGCAGGCCCTCGCTGGACCTTCTAAGGAAATGAGGACGGGATGGGCAGCTTCCAGGGCTGTCATCTGATGGTGGGGAGAGCGACGGGCAGGCCCATCAGCTGCCTCCGTGAGCGTCTCCGTGGCTATGTCTGCTTTGTGAATAGAAGGGAGTGAGTGGTCCGAGCTGGGCCCGCGGCTATGGGTATCTGTGTGTCCATGTGAACATGTGGGTGTAAAAGCAAGCGAGAGGCTTTCCAAGAGAAGCTGAGTGGGTGGTTGCCACTAACGGGTGTCCTTGACACCTAATATGAGCTTAGGAGACAGTGGTGCCATTGGAAGAACTTCATGGTCTTGTGAAAGGTGGACCAGGGTCTGGCAGTGCAAACTCTCATGTGAGGATGAGAGTTATTCAGAAAAGACCTGGACTCAGGCGTATACTGGGACGTCCCGTGTGTTTACTCAGTCGTGTTCGGCTTGCAGCCCCATGGGTTGTAGCCCACCAGGCTCCTCAGTCCGTGGCATTTCCTGGGCAAGAATACTGGAGTGGGTAGCCATGCCCTGATCCAGGGGATCTTCCCGACCCAGAGATGCACCCTGCGTTCCTTGAGTCTGCTGCATTGGCAGGTGGATTCTTCACCACAGTGCCATCTGGGAGGCCCACACAAACACATATATGTGCTAAAATTCCTAGAACACTACATTCTTGAAACACGCAAAGTTACTTATGATAAACTTTTAAATAAAATTAAAACTGAAACTAAACAACCACCACCACACGGTAAGTGGGGCGGAAGTCATTGCTAACCCTTTCCGGGCAGATAGGGCTGCAGCTAAGCCAGCGCCTGCTTGTCCGAATCGGAGTTCAGCCCGGAGCCATTCTCCGGTCTAAGTGGCCTTGAACCTCTCCATCCACTGTGCCCACAGGTCTCGTCCATCCTCGCCCACCTGACAAACCTGGCCTCCTTCTCAATGCGTCATTCATAAAGGCCTCTTCCTGCCTCTCATGCCACGTGCCCTGAAGTTTCCAGCAAGTGGACTCTGCATCAAGACAGGTAGAGAGGACAGGCAGGAGCCCATGCAGATGACTCCCTGCCTTCCCACGCAGGCCCTCGCTGGACCTTCTAAGGAAATGAGGACGGGATGGGCAGCTTCCAGGGCTGTCATCTGATGGTGGGGAGAGCGACGGGCAGGCCCATCAGCTGCCTCCGTGAGCGTCTCCGTGGCTATGTCTGCTTTGTGAATAGAAGGGAGTGAGTGGTCCGAGCTGGGCCCGCGGCTATGGGTATCTGTGTGTCCATGTGAACATGTGGGTGTAAAAGCAAGCGAGAGGCTTTCCAAGAGAAGCTGAGTGGGTGGTTGCCACTAACGGGGTGTCCTTGACACCTAATATGAGCTTAGGAGACAGTGGTGCCATTGGAAGAACTTCATGGTCTTGTGAAAGGTGGACCAGGGTCTGGCAGTGCAAACTCTCATGTGAGGATGAGAGTTATTCAGAAAAGACCTGGACTCAGGCGCATCTGAGCCTCCTGTCCAGACTCGGGGCCGTGACAAGGGCCAGTTAGCTTGTGATCACTCACTCTCTCCCCAGCCTATAGACAGCAGCTTCACCCTGATGCTGGGAAATCAAACCCTTCACATCAAGGCTTCGGAAGCATCACCGGGAGCGCTTGAGGGAGGGACCTCTGAGAAGACAAAAGTGAGCGATCAAGAGCCTCCCTCCCCCAAACCACAGGATGTCCAGAATGCTGGACCCCTCCCACGCCCAAAGCTAAGCGGCTCCGGAGAAGTTAAGCCCAAGCAAGGCACAGTTACACCTCTCAGGGTGCATGTTACATCATCTGCAACCTTTTTCTCACAACGGGCTGGTTTCAAACAGCTGTAATTTATGGATGTTCTTCCGAGAGGAATTAGTCAATATATTTGTTTTCCCTTTGATATATAGCCACAGGAGCGCGTCAGGCATGAGGTTTATTAAGCCTTGCCAATTTTCTGCCGCTTCTCAGAGCTATAGATTTTGCTGGCGGAGTGGGCTGGTTCTACCCCAACACAGTAAAAAAGAACCCTTTAGAATACTGAAAAGCCCTCCAGCTCTCAGAGCACAAAGTCCTCCACGAGAGCAGCGGGAGCCTTGGGAACGAGACTCCTGCCTCTCGCTGCCCTGGCGGCGGGGGAGAGAGAAGCAGGACGCGACCACGGAGGAGGAGGCCGCAGGTCATGTCACGGTGCCCGGGGGCACCTGTGGGCTCCAGAAAACCACAGACCTAAGGGGGACAGTGCTGTGCCTCCCCCTGTGTGTGGCCGCCCCTGTTGATAGGCAAGGTCTCCGTCCTGGGAAGTTTGGAGAGAGCGGTGGTCTGTCCACCCAAAGTGGCCGCAGGTCAGGAAACAGGCTGTCACCTCTTGCCCCACCCCCTGACACAGGGCATGGCTTCCAGCGCTAGCCCAGGGCACCTGCAGGCCCAGGGAGACTGCCTAAGGGGAAAGGCAGACTCAACCCCTCCGCAAAGTAAAAGAAGGAGCGGAAGGCATGGTCCTCCCTCCTCAGCGCGCTTGATAACGACGGGGCGTCCCTGTAACATGCAGATGCTCAGGCGCATCTGAGCCTCCTGTCCAGACTCGGGGCCGTGACAAGGGCCAGTTAGCTTGTGATCACTCACTCTCTCCCCAGCCTATAGACAGCAGCTTCACCCTGATGCTGGGAAATCAAACCCTTCACATCAAGGCTTCGGAAGCATCACCGGGAGCGCTTGAGGGAGGGACCTCTGAGAAGACAAAAGTGAGCGATCAAGAGCCTCCCTCCCCCAAACCACAGGATGTCCAGAATGCTGGACCCCTCCCACGCCCAAAGCTAAGCGGCTCCGGAGAAGTTAAGCCCAAGCAAGGCACAGTTACACCTCTCAGGGTGCATGTTACATCATCTGCAACCTTTTTCTCACAACGGGCTGGTTTCAAACAGCTGTAATTTATGGATGTTCTTCCGAGAGGAATTAGTCAATATATTTGTTTTCCCTTTGATATATAGCCACAGGAGCGCGTCAGGCATGAGGTTTATTAAGCCTTGCCAATTTTCTGCCGCTTCTCAGAGCTATAGATTTTGCTGGCGGAGTGGGCTGGTTCTACCCCAACACAGTAAAAAAGAACCCTTTAGAATACTGAAAAGCCCTCCAGCTCTCAGAGCACAAAGTCCTCCACGAGAGCAGCGGGAGCCTTGGGAACGAGACTCCTGCCTCTCGCTGCCCTGGCGGCGGGGGAGAGAGAAGCAGGACGCGACCACGGAGGAGGAGGCCGCAGGTCATGTCACGGTGCCCGGGGGCACCTGTGGGCTCCAGAAAACCACAGACCTAAGGGGGACAGTGCTGTGCCTCCCCCTGTGTGTGGCCGCCCCTGTTGATAGGCAAGGTCTCCGTCCTGGGAAGTTTGGAGAGAGCGGTGGTCTGTCCACCCAAAGTGGCCGCAGGTCAGGAAACAGGCTGTCACCTCTTGCCCCACCCCCTGACACAGGGCATGGCTTCCAGCGCTAGCCCAGGGCACCTGCAGGCCCAGGGAGACTGCCTAAGGGGAAAGGCAGACTCAACCCCTCCGCAAAGTAAAAGAAGGAGCGGAAGGCATGGTCCTCCCTCCTCAGCGCGCTTGATAACGACGGGGCGTCCCTGTAACATGCAGATGCTCAGGCTCCACTCTACCCCATCCTGAGATTCAGTAGGTCTGGGTCAGGTCCAGGACTTTGCATTTTATAGGAGAGCCCTTCACAAGTGGAATCAAACCCACTGACCACCCAGCTCAACTTGTCCCTGCTTAGAGATGAATCCGGTTTTCCTGTATCTGAGCCGCATGGTGTTTCTTCAGCCAAAGCACAGTGAAAGCCGCAAAAACCAGAAAATTATTTAAATCTGTCCAATTTAAATGTCACCAGTGTGGGCTTCCCAGGTGGCGTGAGGGGTGAAGAATCTGCCCGCCAGTGATGCAGGTTCAATCCCTGGGTTTGAAGGTCCTCTGGAGAAGGACACGGCAGCCCACTCCAGCATTCTTGTCCGGGAAATCCCATGGACAGAGGAGCGGGTGGGCTACAGGCCATGGGGTCACAAAGAGTCTGACACGCCTGAAGTGTCCGAGCACCCATGGACGCCCGGAGGAAGACAGGGAGACCAGGAAGAGGCAGGTGGGAGGGAGCAGGCGTGAGAAGGGCAGGGCACACAGCCTGCGGACGAGGGGCGTCCGGGCACACGGGGGGGCATCGGGGATCAGGAGGAACTGAAGACAAGCCCCCAGCCACATCCCAGCAACTGCACCCCATGGCCACGTCAGAACATTCTACACACATCCAGGCACAGACACACACAGACACACAAAGGCACACACAGATACATACATACACACAGAGAGACACGCAGAGGCACACAACATACACCCCTGTCCGAGCACAGCACCCCTAGGCCCGCCTGGGCGCGCTTGCGGTCCGGCTGTCTGAACACAAGGAGGTGGGGTAAGAAGCCCAGGCTCTGTTGATGAACTGAAGGATCGGGGGAAATCAACCTGCTTCACATTTACACAAACCACCAAGGGGCCTCGAGGCTCCCAGAAGACTGTAAAAGACAAAGTCACGTGTGCCTTAATCCCGTGCATATTGACTCTGCCAAGAACACCGAGTCCAAAGAGTAGCCGGATCCACCGGGCAGCACCTGAGGACCAGGCTGGCGCTGACCCATGTCAATGCGTTGGCACGAAAGCCCCTCCAGGAGGGCGCGCGGCACGGCCGCTCGGGGAAGGGAGGCGGACTCGGGCACGAGCTGGACACGCGCCTCTTCCCAGACCTCCCTCCTGCCCTCGCGGCCCTCGGACAGGTGCTTGCCAGGCACCCGGCACCCTTCCTCGGCGGCGACCGAGACTGCCGCGGAAGAGGACAGGGCGCGACCGCTTCCGTCTGTCTCCGGCCAGAAGGCGGCCTCGGGAGGGGCGGCGGTGCGCGGGCCTGCTCACGTCTGCCCTCCACGTGCCCAGCGGGTGGCTGCTCAGCCCTCAGCCGTGCCTGACTTTGCAGCCCCACGGCCTGTAGCCCTCCAGGCGCCTCTGCCCACGGATGCTTCACGCACGAACGCGGGAGTGGGCTGCCATTTCCTTATCGAGGAGTCTTCCCGACCCAGGGAGGAGCCCCGTCTCCTGCGTTGCTGGTGGATTCGTCACCACTGAGCCACCAGGGAGGCAGATAGAAGATGTTTAGTAAAGATGCGCAGAAACGGGTTAATAAGTCGGAGTCTACTCACTCGCCCAGGTGGGAGGGAGCAGGCGTGAGAAGGGCAGGGCACACAGCCTGCGGACGGGGGCGTCCGGGCACACGGGGGGGCATCGGGGATCAGGAGGAACTGAAGACAAGCCCCCAGCCACATCCCAGCAACTGCACCCCATGGCCACGTCAGAACATTCTACACACATCCAGGCACAGACACACACAGACACACAAAGGCACACACAGATACATACATACACACAGAGAGACACGCAGAGGCACACAACATACACCCCTGTCCGAGCACAGCACCCCTAGGCCCGCCTGGGCGCGCTTGCGGTCCGGCTGTCTGAACACAAGGAGGTGGGGTAAGAAGCCCAGGCTCTGTTGATGAACTGAAGGATCGGGGGAAATCAACCTGCTTCACATTTACACAAACCACCAAGGGGCCTCGAGGCTCCCAGAAGACTGTAAAAGACAAAGTCACGTGTGCCTTAATCCCGTGCATATTGACTCTGCCAAGAACACCGAGTCCAAAGAGTAGCCGGATCCACCGGGCAGCACCTGAGGACCAGGCTGGCGCTGACCCATGTCAATGCGTTGGCACGAAAGCCCCTCCAGGAGGGCGCGCGGCACGGCCGCTCGGGGAAGGGAGGCGGACTCGGGCACGAGCTGGACACGCGCCTCTTCCCAGACCTCCCTCCTGCCCTCGCGGCCCTCGGACAGGTGCTTGCCAGGCACCCGGCACCCTTCCTCGGCGGCGACCGAGACTGCCGCGGAAGAGGACAGGGCGCGACCGCTTCCGTCTGTCTCCGGCCAGAAGGCGGCCTCGGGAGGGGCGGCGGTGCGCGGGCCTGCTCACGTCTGCCCTCCACGTGCCCAGCGGGTGGCTGCTCAGCCCTCAGCCGTGCCTGACTTTGCAGCCCCACGGCCTGTAGCCCTCCAGGCGCCTCTGCCCACGGATGCTTCACGCACGAACGCGGGAGTGGGCTGCCATTTCCTTATCGAGGAGTCTTCCCGACCCAGGGAGGAGCCCCCTGTCTCCTGCGTTGCTGGTGGATTCGTCACCACTGAGCCACCAGGGAGGCAGATAGAAGATGTTTAGTAAAGATGCGAAAGCAGAAACGGGTTAATAAGCTAGCAGGGCCGGAGCCATGGAGGCAGGTGGAGGCTGGAGACGAGCATCAGCATCCTCAGCAGGACCGGTGCCTGCCAGCATCCACAGAGAGCTCAAGCGCCCAGGCAGGTCCGGGACCTGTTCCCCCTTCTCACCCCCTCCCTGCCCGCTCCCGTGCAGGGCCCTCCGGACTCTCTGGGCCTCTCTCAGGGTCTCGTGCTGATGCAAAAGGAGACATCCACGAGATTATACATCAAAAATGTCAAGTCTAGGACGAAACTCTTTCAAAGGGACCACACGGCGGGGGGCAGTGGGGGAGGAATAATGTCAAGAGGGGAGGAGATGAAAATCAAGACTTTGATTAAAAAAGGACGGTTTTCACCCGCAGTCTGATTCCTCACCGTGCTCCTCAGTCGGCTCTTCCCCGTCCACAGCCGCCACTAGCCACTGCCTCCCCACCGCTGCCCGGGGTCCCCCAGGCCCTGCCACCCACTTCCTCTCTCTCCTAAAAACATCTGCTCTCAGATTCAGGGCTCTGCCAACAACTGGATTTTATATTAAAGAATCAAAACTTCTCCTGCAAGCCCAAACACCGTAAAAGGAACCAGCTTTACCTTCCCTTCCGAAACAAACATAAAACAGATGAAATACATAAAACAGCAGTTCTCAGACACCTGGAGGTCTGCAGCAGCGGACACAGCTACACGAGAGAGAGACACAGGGAGGTGAGCCCCGCGAGCACGCCACCGACGCCCAGAGGACGAGCCCAGGCGGCAGAGCTGGAAGGGACCACAGCAAGAGACCAGCACCCGAACTGAACAGCAAAAGCAGGGAGTCTGGGGAGACCAAGGTCGGCCTTGCAAGACTTAGGAGGGCTCCAGCGATCTTCGCCTCCGGTGCTCATACGCCGGGGCTTTCCCGGTGCCTCAGCTGCCAAGACTCGGCCTGCACGGTCGGAGACGTGGGCTTGGCCCCTGGATCAGGAAGAGCCCTGATCCCCTCACGGGTCAGGAGGGCATGGCAACGCACCCCAGTTTCCTTGCCTGGAGAGTCCCACGGGCAGAGGAGCCACGTGGGCTGCCGTCCAGGGGCTGCCAAGAGGAGGGCCTGACTGCAGGGACTGAGCAGGCAGCTGCACCTTCGCAGGCCTAGCGAAGTCCCTCGCGCATGGCGCCAAGGGCAGTCTGTGGGACATGAGCACGCAGAACACGTGAGGGCGTATCGGCGTGGCAGGCTATAAAGAGACTGTGGCTTTCTTCTGGCAGGCTGGTGCTGTCGGCCTGTCGTCTGTCTGTCTCTCTCTCATCACTTGCTCCGGTGGAAGTCAGACGCCGTGATATGTGAGCAGCCCTGAGAAAGAGCGCACAGAGGAGATGGGAGAGGAGCAGATGGCTTCTTGGGAGATTCCTCAGCACCTTCAGATGACCGTGGCCCAGGCCCGCAGACTGACCACAGCCTCGGGAGAGACCCCGAGTTGGAACTGCCCGGCTAAGCTGTGCACATCTGAGGGGCAGCTTTTAAGAACAAACGCTGCTACTTCTCTTGTTGCTGTTGTTCAGGCGCCAAGTGATATCTGATTTTTTGAGACCTCGTGGACGGCAGCCCGCCAGGCCTCCGTGTCCTTCACTCTGTCCCGGCGCTCACTCAAACTCACGTCCGTGGAGCCAGTGATGCCCTCCAACCGTCTCATCCTCTCTCACCCTCTTCTCCTCCTGCCTCCTATTTTTCCAGCATCAGGGTCTTTTCTTTTTTTTTTTTGGAGGGAGAGGGGTGGGCGGGCCACTTCCATTGATCTTTCATTTATCTATTTTCATCTGTCTTTGTTCTTTGGCCGGTGTGGGCCTCCCATCGCGGTGGTCTCTGCTGTCGCAGAGCACCGGCTCTGGGCGCATGCGCTCCAGAGCTCCAGCTGGGTAATTGGACACATCGGTCCAGCCGCTCCATGGCACACGAGATCTTCCCAGGCCAGGGATCAAACTGGCGCCCCTTGCACTGCAGGGCGGTGTTCGTACCCACTGGACCACCAGGGGAAGCCCGCATCAGGGTCTTTTCTAATGAATCGGCTTTTTTTTTTGGTGCAGAACCCAGGATGAGTCGGCTCTTCTCATCAGGTGGACAAAGTACTGGAGCTTCAGTTTCAGCATCCGTCCTTCCAATGAATATTCAGGGTTGATTTCCTTTAGGATCGACTGGTTTGATCTCCTTGCTGTTCAAGAGATTCTCAAGGTTCTTCGCCAGCACCATAATTTGAAAGCTTGAATTCTGTGGTGCTGTTTCTCTAGAGTACATACTAAGGGATGTTGGGCCATCTCTTAGGTGTCTTTTCAACTTAACTTCTGCCAAAATGATTCCACCAGTTCTGTTTGCACCAACAGCACATACGAGCCCTGATCACTTGCTCCGGTGGAAGTCAGACCCCGTGATATGGGAGTAGCCCTGAGAAAGAGCGCACAGAGGAGATGGGAGAGGAGCAGATGGCTTCTTGGGAGATTCCTCAGCACCTTCAGATGACCGTGGCCCAGGCCCGCAGACTGACCACAGCCTCGGGAGAGACCCCGAGTTGGAACTGCCCGGCTAAGCTGTGCACATCTGAGGGGCAGCTTTTAAGAACAAACGCTGCTACTTCTCTTGTTGCTGTTGTTCAGGCGCCAAGTGATATCTGATTTTTTGAGACCTCGTGGACGGCAGCCCGCCAGGCCTCCGTGTCCTTCACTCTGTCCCGGCGCTCACTCAAACTCACGTCCGTGGAGCCAGTGATGCCCTCCAACCGTCTCATCCTCTCTCACCCTCTTCTCCTCCTGCCTCCTATTTTTCCAGCATCAGGGTCTTTTCTTTTTTTTTTTTGGAGGGAGAGGGGTGGGCGGGCCACTTCCATTGATCTTTCATTTATCTATTTTCATCTGTCTTTGTTCTTTGGCCGGTGTGGGCCTCCCATCGCGGTGGTCTCTGCTGTCGCAGAGCACCGGCTCTGGGCGCATGCGCTCCAGAGCTCCAGCTGGGTAATTGGACACATCGGTCCAGCCGCTCCATGGCACACGAGATCTTCCCAGGCCAGGGATCAAACTGGCGCCCCTTGCACTGCAGGGCGGTGTTCGTACCCACTGGACCACCAGGGGAAGCCCGCATCAGGGTCTTTTCTAATGAATCGGCTTTTTTTTTTGGTGCAGAACCCAGGATGAGTCGGCTCTTCTCATCAGGTGGACAAAGTACTGGAGCTTCAGTTTCAGCATCCGTCCTTCCAATGAATATTCAGGGTTGATTTCCTTTAGGATCGACTGGTTTGATCTCCTTGCTGTTCAAGAGATTCTCAAGGTTCTTCGCCAGCACCATAATTTGAAAGCTTGAATTCTGTGGTGCTGTTTCTCTAGAGTACATACTAAGGGATGTTGGGCCATCTCTTAGGTGTCTTTTCAACTTAACTTCTGCCAAAATGATTCCACCAGTTCTGTTTGCACCAACAGCACATACGAGCCCTGATTTCGCCGCCGCTTCACCAACACCTGGTAATGGGCAGCTGGTTGGTGATCCACTCTACCAGGCCTGAGCAGCATCTCTCTGTGCTGTGAGAGGGCGTGTCCTTACCAACACATGAGGCTGAGTACCTTTTCCCGTGCTATTTCCCATCTACGTATCGTCTTTTGTGAAGTGCTTTTCAATTCAATTGCTTTTTTTTTTATTCTTTGTGTTATTAGTGAGTGGTAAAGAAAAAAGGAACAAAGGGGGAATTTTCTGATGGAGGAGGCCTCTCTGGGTGATATTTAAGCAGACTGCTAAAGGAAAGGAGGAAGTAAGCCATTATATCTGAAAGAAGAGCGCTCCATCAGGGACACGGGTGGTGCAAAGGCACTGAGGCCTCATGGCTCTGTGCCTCAGGACTCCCAAAGAGTGGGGCGGAGGGGACGGGAGGGAGCTGGGGAATGTTCGTATAAGATCATCTGTTTCACAGCGTTAAAACGAGGCACCAACTCTTAAAAGGATCTCTGACACAGCAGACGCACAATTTTTAAAAATCAGTTTAACTTGAGTGTTTGCTCATGAGACAGTGCCCCCACTAGCTTCTTTCTAAGCTGAGCCCCTGGGTTCTGGATTGAACGAAATGGGTTGACCGTTTTAGAAATTTCATTCCTGTGTCTCCCCTGGGGGGAGAATGGGGCTGGAGATGCCTCCTCCGGTGGGCCTGGCCCCGCCCGCCCGAGGGGCAGAGGCTTGGAACAGGCAGCAGGGGAGGGTCAGGTAATCAAGAATTATTTAAACTGTTTGCTGGACTTCATTTACCATTATGATGGGACATAAAAATTTAAGGGCTTTTGCCCAAAAAAATCTATGAACCAGCGCTATACCAGTTCTAATAAATCTGCAAAGAGGGAATTTATCATCGCTCAATAAATGTGTCTCTTCTGCACTATCTTCTGAAAACTCGAAAATCCCAGATATAAATCTCAGCGTTGGGTTTCATGTTTCTTTTTCTCCTCAGAGGCATAGTGCTCCAGACTCAGGCATGCACGGATCTCGGGGCCCCTCGCTAGTCCTTCCTCTCCTACCCCCATTCCCAGCCTCGGCTTCTCTTTGCCCCAGGGAGCCCCGGGGTGTCCTGAAGAAGCTGCAGACACTCAGGACAGCCTCTCTGGGCCTCAGTTTCCTCATCTGGAAAACCGGAAGTGGGGCCGCATGACCCAGAAGTGGTCTTCTCGTTCCAGGGCCTGGGGTGGTGCCTAGGGGGCGGCTACCGCTGCTGTCTTTAGAAGCCTGTTGAGTGGAGGTCAAGGAGTAAGGAAGGAGAGAGCAGGTAGGTCATGTCAGTTTTTCTGAGGATACCTCAGGGCCAAGCCTGCCCTCAAGAGGCAGACAGGGTGCACAAAAGCACAGACTTGTTACATGTGTCCACACGGAGGAACTTGGAAGCCATACGTTGAATGAAAGGAGACAGAACCCAAAGGCCTCGTGCGGTGTGACTCCATGTACGTGAAATGCCCGCAAGAGGCAAATCTATAGAGACAGGAAGTAGGTGAGTGGCTGCCCGTCATGCGGGAGAGGAAACTGGCAAGACCGCTAATGAGGACAGGGACTGGGAATGCTATAAGATCATCTGTTTCACAGCGTTAAAACGAGGCACCAACTCTTAAAAGGATCTCTGACACAGCAGGCAATTTTTAAAAATCAGTTTAACTTGAGTGTTTGCTCATGAGACAGTGCCCCCACTAGCTTCTTTCTAAGCTGAGCCCCTGGGTTCTGGATTGAACGAAATGGGTTGACCGTTTTAGAAATTTCATTCCTGTGTCTCCCCTGGGGGGAGAATGGGGCTGGAGATGCCTCCTCCGGTGGGCCTGGCCCCGCCCGCCCGAGGGGCAGAGGCTTGGAACAGGCAGCAGGGGAGGGTCAGGTAATCAAGAATTATTTAAACTGTTTGCTGGACTTCATTTACCATTATGATGGGACATAAAAATTTAAGGGCTTTTGCCCAAAAAAATCTATGAACCAGCGCTATACCAGTTCTAATAAATCTGCAAAGAGGGAATTTATCATCGCTCAATAAATGTGTCTCTTCTGCACTATCTTCTGAAAACTCGAAAATCCCAGATATAAATCTCAGCGTTGGGTTTCATGTTTCTTTTTCTCCTCAGAGGCATAGTGCTCCAGACTCAGGCATGCACGGATCTCGGGGCCCCTCGCTAGTCCTTCCTCTCCTACCCCCATTCCCAGCCTCGGCTTCTCTTTGCCCCAGGGAGCCCCGGGGTGTCCTGAAGAAGCTGCAGACACTCAGGACAGCCTCTCTGGGCCTCAGTTTCCTCATCTGGAAAACCGGAAGTGGGGCCGCATGACCCAGAAGTGGTCTTCTCGTTCCAGGGCCTGGGGTGGTGCCTAGGGGGCGGCTACCGCTGCTGTCTTTAGAAGCCTGTTGAGTGGAGGTCAAGGAGTAAGGAAGGAGAGAGCAGGTAGGTCATGTCAGTTTTTCTGAGGATACCTCAGGGCCAAGCCTGCCCTCAAGAGGCAGACAGGGTGCACAAAAGCACAGACTTGTTACATGTGTCCACACGGAGGAACTTGGAAGCCATACGTTGAATGAAAGGAGACAGAACCCAAAGGCCTCGTGCGGTGTGACTCCATGTACGTGAAATGCCCGCAAGAGGCAAATCTATAGAGACAGGAAGTAGGTGAGTGGCTGCCCGTCATGCGGGAGAGGAAACTGGCAAGACCGCTAATGAGGACAGGGATGATGGAAATGTTTTGAAATGAGACAGTGATAATTATTGCCACTGAGCAAGGGTTGCCCTGCCAAGGAAGCCATGCAAATTCATGAAGTGGTCTGTGTTTGGAGTGGGCGGGGCTTCGCTGGTGGCTCCCATGGTAAAGAATCTGCCTGCAATGCAGGTGACCCGGGTTCCATCCCCGGGTTAGGAAGATCCCCTGGAGAGGAGAACGGCAACCCCCTCCACTGTTCTTGCCAGGAGATCCCCTGGACAGAGAAGCCTGGCGGGCCACAGTCCGTGCAGTTCCAAAGAGTCGGACACGATTGAGCAACTACCACTTCCACTTTCACAATGGTTGCCAAACAGTGAACATGCTGGAAATCACGGAACTTTTAAATGATGAATTTTACGTGGTATACATTATGCCTCAATTAAAAAATACATAGCTCTTAAAAAAACAGCCGATTTTGGCAAGGCAAAGGCATCAGCTAAGCGCAGTGAGCAGGGCCCTGTCTCGGGGAGCTGAGAGCTCAGCCAGCCTGGGTGGGGGCGTGGGCTCCAACCCCCCCACTGCAGGAGGGGCAGACTGCCAGGCTCCCCGACCTGGAGGCCCCTCCCCTCTGATCAAGGCCCCGGTCTGGAGGGAGAGCCCCGTCAGGGTGATGGGGCCCCCAGCCCCGGAGGCGGGCGCCCCGGTGTGACGAGCTCTGCTTCCCCTGGTGTGATCCCAGGACTACCTGCCTCAGAACTGGCTGGGGGCCTCGTTAGAAAAGCGGACCCCCAGCCCCACCCCAGACAGACAGGATTGGATTTTTATCTTTAACAAGCTCTCTAGGTAATTCTTTCACACGCTCGAGTCTGAAAAACATGTTGAGCCAGAGTACTTTTCAAACTCTTAAGGGCCTACCAATCACCTGGAGATCTTATTACAATGCGGACGATCCGGATTCTGTCGGTCCAGGGTGGGGCCTGACATTCTGCATTTCTAATAGGCTCTCAGGCGGGCTCAAGGTGCTGGTTCCTGGATTCCGCTTGGAGGGGCAAGGTTTGGGACAGTTTCTTTAAGTCAGTTGTGTCTAGAATCCCTAGAAGAGCTTTAACTCCCTCCTCAGTCCCCCAGCCCCGCCCAAGGCCTGAGTTGTGGTCTAAGACTCAGAAGGGGTCTGGGGGGGGGGGGGGAGGGGCTAATCTTGTTTCTTTTTTTTTTTTTAACAAACTTCCTCCATACGCAACCTAATCTACAGCCATGGCTGCAAATCACAGATGCAGAGGGCGACTGGGGCTCTAAGCCAATGTCCAGTAGATTAAGGCAGGAAATCCAGGGGGTTTCCAGAGGCAAGAACAGTGCCGGGGCAGGGGCTTCCCTGGTGGGCCAGTGGTTAGGAATCCACCTGCCAGTGCAGGGGACACGGTGTCCCCTGGTCTGGGAAGACCCCACACGTCGTGGAGGAACTAAGCCTGCGCACCTCAACTATTGAAGCCGGCCCACCTGGAGCAGGTGCCCGGCCACAGGAGACGCCAACAACTGAGAAGCCGCGCACAGCGACGAGAGGGCAGCCCCTCTCACAGCACTGAAGACCCCGCGCAGCCAAAATATATATATATATATTTTTTTTTTTTAAAGGACAATGTAGGGGCAGTAAGAAGTGTTTCAGTTTCTGCGTCATACACGCAAGAGGGCCTGTGCCTCAGACCTGGAGCGTAAGAGAGTGAACATGGCGCCCGAAGGTCCCTCTCCCAGCCCAGCAGAAGCGGGGAGCGGGGGCCCACCAGTTTCCCGCCTCGGTCCTGCAAGGCTTGGAGCATGAGCCTGAAAGTGGGGCCCGTCATAGATCCAGTTTCAGGAAGCCGTGTGAGCAAAGACAGGGACCCCGTGCTTCCTACCTTGTTCAGAACGTCCCGATTATTGGAGTCACCTGAAATCCAGGGAACGACGTGGCCAGGGAAGGACATCGTCAGGGTATCATCTTTCATCCTTGTTTGCCCACACTGCCCCCAGCAGCAAGGGCAACTGTCTTTGACTGGACGATGCTGAGGAAAGGGGGTCTTCACATCCTTTCGGGTTTGCCTAGGAGCACTCTCGGCACTGGGAGAAAGAGCCTCTCCTCGCCAAGAGGAGGAAAGATGCGAGAGCAGGGGACTGCGGGGGCTGTTTGCCGGGAAAGCCGGAGACAGATGTCAAAAGCAACATGCGGGCACGTTGGCAAGAGTGTGCCCGAGCTGCGTGGAGCAGAAACGCAGGCCATATTTCAGTGGGAAATAAAAATGTGTCTGTAATTAATGATCCTCTAGGAACACACGGCCCTTATTAATGTAGCAATTTGGAGAAACATAATTCACTAGAGTCAGGCTTGAATTGCCAGAATGGTTTTTCAGCTGCAGGAGGGCTCGGGAGAGCAGGGACGGAAGCTGTGATGATCGGTTCCCGAGGGCTAGGGCGCTGGGAGCAGCCAGGGGCTGGGCCGGGAAGCCACGTGGACCCCTGGGTCATGGAGGGTCGGTACCTGCTTTTTTCCAGGCCGATGAGCCCCACCTCTGTGCTAGTCACAGAGACGAGCGCAGAGGCTGAGAAGCTGGACGGCCTTGTTCATATTCAGGCTCCTAACCTCTGCTGAGTGACCTTGGCCAAGCTGCTTGATGTCTGTCTCTCTACCCTGGTCACCTCATCTGCCAACCAGAGCATAAAGTCGTCCCTTCTCGTAACATTACATAACACAGCGTCTGGCACAGGTGGCGCCAGAATGAATCCGTCGGCCCGTGCAGGAGACCTAAGAGATGCAAGTTCCATCCCAGGTCGGGAGGCTCCGTGGAGGAGGGCGTGGCCACGCCCTCCAGTATTCTGGCCTGGAGAGTCCCGGAGCCTGGGGGGCTACAGTCCACGGGGCCGCAAGGAGTCGCACGGGACTGAAGCGACTTTGCCGGCCTGGCACACTGTAGGCGCGAAAGCCATTTTTTCTGTCATTAAAATGCATTCCCTTAATTCTTTGTAAAAATTGTTGTAAATGTTATTATTGGAATGTAATTGCTTTACAACGTCGTATTAGTTTCCGCTGTACAGCGCAGTGAGTCAGCTACGTACCCAGACAGAGCCTTCCTCCCCGCCCCCAGGTCAGCACGGAGCCCCGAGCAGCGCCCCACCGGCTTCCCACTCCCACCAGCTCTCGACCCCGGGCGGCGCACCAATGTCCACGCTCCTCTCTCAACGCGTCCTCCTTGCCTCCCTCGGTCCCCAAGTCCGTTCTCTACGTCGTATCTCTCTTCCCGCCCTCGGCCCAGGGTCGTCTGTGCCACGGTGTCTGTTATCGTTGGCAGGTTTGCCGGCGTGGGAAAGCGGCAGCCTTGGGCGCGGCTAGGATTGCCGCGGGAACCCTTTGCTGAGCTCTCAGCCCGACCCCCTGTGAGACTAGGCGTCCAGTGACAAAAGAAGAAAGAGCAAAGAACTAATACCTCTGTCCTACTTAGCACCCAAATGGGGTTCAGTAATCCCAGTGATGGGGAAACCAGTTATGGGCGTCCAGGCCAGAGCCCAGCAAGCTGCCTGGGGCTGCTCTCCATAGGACAGGAGCTCAGGACAGGAAGCTGGGTGGCCCAGGCTCCAGTCCTGACCCTCCTTGATCCGCTCCAGGGCCTCTGGTGAGCTACTGGTAGCGACCAGCCCTTCCTCATCTGAAAAGTCACTCCTCAGTTTCTAAGGTTCCCCGGTCATCTTTTTTTTTTTTTTTAACTCTACAGTTAAAAAGAGAACACAGCCCAGCTGGCATAAACGTGAGGGACTAAACCAGGGCAAGCAGACCCAGTCTATCAACAATTTAGAAAGACATAAACACATACCGGATCTAAATGCACATCTATCCGTGTGGAGTCTAGAAGAATGGTACAGATGAACCTACTTCCACGGCAGGGATAGACAGACAGAGGCAGTGGAAGGACCTGGAGATGCAGGCTGGGGCAGGAGGGTGGGACAGCCTGGGTGAGAAGTCGTGATGTCGAGACTCCCATGTGTAGAGAGCTGGTGAGAAGTTTCCGCAAAGTGCAGGGTGCTCCCTCTTTGCTCCGGGAGGGCCCGGGGGAGGGGGCGGGGGTAGGGTCAGAGGGAGGCTCCAGAGGGAGGGGATATATGCATCCACGTGGCTGGTTCGCTTCGCTGTACAGCAGAAATCAATAACGCATTGTAAAGCAATTTTCCTTCCATACAAACAATCCCTGTGTCCTCCCAGGCCAACTCCTGGATCCGGGGCCCAGAGGCTCACTCGGGCCATCCAATCAAGGCTTCGTGTTCTGGATACAGGCTCTGCCTCCCCCCTGCTCCTGACCCACTCTCCCAGAAAGTGCTAGAAAAGAAGCCACACTCCCAAGTCCTGTCTTTCCTGAGCTCCATCCGTCCCAAATGGCACCAATTCAGACCTTCTCTCCATCAATGTAATTTTCACTCTTCTGCATCATCGGATGCCCTCCCTGGCTCCTTCCCTTCTGCTTATCAGCACGCTTAAGTCTGTCTTATTCCAAAGCAAATAATCAGAGAAACGTTCCGAGGTTTTGCTTCTCAATCCCTGGCTTCTGTGGGATCGCTCTTCTTGCCCTGGCAGGCAGGCATCTTCAAAAATAATTGATCCTGGCTGTCTCTAGTCCTCCTTTCCCGGCCCCTGTGAGAGCCATCCGTCGGCTCCAGTCGCCTCCATCCCACGGAAGCCGCGCTGACCACACCCACCATCAGCATCCCCAGTGGCAGCCCCAGGAGCCTTTCCACTGCCCATCTCAACACTCAGCCGGACTTGAAAGGTCGGCCGCGCCTACTATCTTCACCCCTTGGCTTGTTTGGCTGATGCGGCGCTAGTCACTCCCGGCGCCTCAGCCTCTCCGCTCCTCTGTGATCGCTGGACCCTGTCCTGCGCCCAGGCCTTCTGATAACAACGCGGCGGTCTCCACCTTCTCGTGGCTTAGGTCCTTTCCTTACAGGAGACCGCTCATTCCCATGGTTTTAACTGACACCTGCTTATTCACGGCTTCCAAAGCTTTATTTCTGATCAAGACTACCATCTTCGACATAAACCCACAAAGGATAAAACTAAGTTATAAATCTGCCTATTCCGTGGTTTTCTCAAAGTCACTATATCCCAGAAAACCGTCTGACCATTTGCACCCCAGCCTTAAACCCAGCTTCCTCTTCCTCCTGTGCTCGGGGTGTTTGGAGGGCCACCCGCAGCGTCTACGTCATCTCCAAGCCCGAGAACCCCGCCTCCCTCACTACCCCTCCAAGCACCGTCCTCCCAACCAGCTCCAAGCACGGCCGGCTTCACCGTCAAAATATTCCACTCGTCAGCCCTCTCCCCAATCCACACTCGCTGTCACCGCCTTCGTTCAAGCACATCTCTCACCTGGACGTGCCAATCCTCTCCGAACTGGCCTTACCATCTCAGGAGATGGTCAATCCACCTGCCGGCCCCCGCCCCCGAGCCTGCCCTGTTGCCTCCGCACCCTTCTCCCTCGCTGCAGGTCCTTCCCTGGCTGGCTCAGGCGCGACAAAGGCAAACGCTCTGTCCTGGCACATCCTGCCTTTCATAACCTGACCTGTCCCTGCCTTTTCTCTGGCCCCATCCCTCGCTGAATGACTTTAAATTCCCCCAACACCCTAGGTGACATTTCATGTCTCAGGACCTCTTGCGAGAGTCCTCCTGTCCCTTCTTGGCTGGGAGGCTAGGTGTGGGGCTGGTCACTTCCCTCCTTCGTGGATTTGACCGCAAGCCTTTCTGACTTCTGTTATCGATCAGCCACTCTCTCATTCAACCAGGCGGCCATCCTGGACCCTCCTCTCCGGCCATGGCGTGTTCCTCGCAACCCCCCTGTGAGACATGAACTCTCAGCAAACTTCAAAGACTCATCTAGGGGAAATGATCAACTAGTAGTACGTGGACACGTTTTTCCTAATGTCTTCTGGTCATTTAGAATTATCCTCATCGTGATACATTTGTTCTTGTTTTCTTATACAGAAGAAATCTAGCTAATCCGTAATGAATCTGTGCACAAGTAACAATGCTCTTCTAGATAAAAACAAACAAAAACCTGCACAAGGCTGTAATACAAGGCACAGATTCTTGGCCACACATTCTAGTGACAGCTCCCAGAACGACTTACAGAACAGGAATATTTTTAAAGTGAGGTTTAGTTGTTTCAAAATATTATTGAAGTTTCAGGTGTACAACACGCATCACAATTTAAAGGCTACACTCAATTTAGAGTTATTATAAAGTATTGGCTATATTCCCTGTGCTGTACAATATATCCTTGTGTTACTCATTTTGTATACATAGCAGTTTGTACTCCTCAATCCCTACACCATCTGACCCCCCCCCCCTCGCCCCACTGATAACCACGAGCTTGTTCTCCATATCTGTGAATCTATTTCTTTTGTGCTATTTTCATTTGTTGCATTTTTTAGATTCAACATGTAAGTCATATCATAGAGTACTTGTTTTTCCTCTATCAGACTTATTTCACTAAGCCTAATACCCTTCAGGTTCATCCATGTTGCTGCAAATGGAAAATTTTCACTCTTTTTTATACTTAAATAGTATTCCATTATATATATATATATATATATATATATATATATATATATATATATATACACACACTATAAGGTGAGGTGTGTATGTATGTGTCTGTGTGTGTGTGTATATATATACCTTCTTTATCTATTTGTCTGTTGATGGGCCCTTAGGTTGCTTCCATATCTTAGCTATTGTAAATTCTGCTGCTATGGATATTAGGGTGCATGAGTCTTCACACATTAGAGTTTTCTCTGGATATATGCCCTGGAGTGGGACTGCAGGACCACATGGTGATCCTTCTACTTTTAGCTGTTTTAAGGCACCTCCATGCGATTTTGGTGGCTGCACCTACATTCCCACCAAGAGTGTACAAAGGTTCCCTTCTCTCCACATTCTCACCAACATGTTTTATCTGTGGTCTTTTTGGAGACAGCCACCTGACAGGTGTGAAGTGACCTCTCATTGTGGTTTTGGTTTGCATTTCCCTGGTGACTAATGCTGCTGAGCCTTGTTTAGTTGTATTCCACAACTTTCAACATGTCACATTCTCTTTTCCATCAGTTCAAACTGCTTCTAATTTCCCTTTTTGATTTTGATCCAAAAGTTACTAAGAAGTTATTTTGTTTAATTTCAAAATATTAGTTGATTTACCAAATTTATTTTGAGCTTTAAAAATGTTAATTTAATTCTGCTGTCGATTGAGGACATACTTTAAATAATCTGAATTTTTAATATTGATTGAGACTTATTTTAAGGTCTAGCAGAGTGTTTTCTAGAAAATGTTCCACGTGCTCTTAAAAAGTACGCATCTTCTTTTCTGTGGTGATATTACTAAAAATGTCAATTAGGTCACATCAGTTGATGAGGTCGTTCAAGTGTTCTACATCCTGGCTGATCTTTTTTTGTCTCCCTGATTTTTCCAAAGAGTCTGGGTGTGGTATTGGAATCTCCAACTATAGTTTTTGAATTGTCTGTCAGTTCTGTCAGTCTTATTTTAATATAGTTTAAGCTTTATCTTAAGTGCTCATACATTTTAACTATTACAGCTTCTTGATACATTGGTCCTTTTATTATTATGAAATGTCCATCTTGTTCTCTAGTAATATTAAACGCCTGTTTTGTCTGACCATAATACAGCCACGGCCACGCCCGCATGGCTACCTTTCACAGGCTCCATCTTCTCTTGTCCTATTAATTTCAAAGTCGCTGTGTTTTGTGTCTGTAATGTACCTCTCATGGATATTCGTACAACTGAATCGTGATTTTTTTATGTAGTCTGACAGTTTTTGCCCTTTTAGTGACTTGTAGAGTCCGTGTAACCTAATCGAATTATTTGTTTTTGGAGACTCTTGGTTTGTTGAATCACTGTATATTTTTCTTCCTTAATTTTTAAAACATTCACAAAAGCTGCTTTGAAGTCTTTGTGAAATATCTGGGCTTGCTTAGAGTTTGTTTTACTCTCTGTACTGTTTTTCTTTTCCTGTTTTCCTGAGGGTGGGTCACACCTTCTGTTAAATACTGAATGATTTTGGGCACACAAAGAGTGTACAAAGGTTCCCTTCTCTCCACATTCTCACCAACATGTTTTATCTGTGGTCTTTTTGGAGACAGCCACCTGACAGGTGTGAAGTGACCTCTCATTGTGGTTTTGGTTTGCATTTCCCTGGTGACTAATGCTGCTGAGCCTTGTTTAGTTGTATTCCACAACTTTCAACATGTCACATTCTCTTTTCCATCAGTTCAAACTGCTTCTAATTTCCCTTTTTGATTTTGATCCAAAAGTTACTAAGAAGTTATTTTGTTTAATTTCAAAATATTAGTTGATTTACCAAATTTATTTTGAGCTTTAAAAATGTTAATTTAATTCTGCTGTCGATTGAGGACATACTTTAAATAATCTGAATTTTTAATATTGATTGAGACTTATTTTAAGGTCTAGCAGAGTGTTTTCTAGAAAATGTTCCACGTGCTCTTAAAAAGTACGCATCTTCTTTTCTGTGGTGATATTACTAAAAATGTCAATTAGGTCACATCAGTTGATGAGGTCGTTCAAGTGTTCTACATCCTGGCTGATTTTTTTTTTTGTCTCCCTGATTTTTCCAAAGAGTCTGGGTGTGGTATTGGAATCTCCAACTATAGTTTTTGAATTGTCTGTCAGTTCTGTCAGTCTTATTTTAATATAGTTTAAGCTTTATCTTAAGTGCTCATACATTTTAACTATTACAGCTTCTTGATACATTGGTCCTTTTATTATTATGAAATGTCCATCTTGTTCTCTAGTAATATTAAACGCCTGTTTTGTCTGACCATAATACAGCCACGGCCACGCCCGCATGGCTACCTTTCACAGGCTCCATCTTCTCTTGTCCTATTAATTTCAAAGTCGCTGTGTTTTGTGTCTGTAATGTACCTCTCATGGATATTCGTACAACTGAATCGTGATTTTTTTATGTAGTCTGACAGTTTTTGCCCTTTTAGTGACTTGTAGAGTCCGTGTAACCTAATCGAATTATTTGTTTTTGGAGACTCTTGGTTTGTTGAATCACTGTATATTTTTCTTCCTTAATTTTTAAAACATTCACAAAAGCTGCTTTGAAGTCTTTGTGAAATATCTGGGCTTGCTTAGAGTTTGTTTTACTCTCTGTACTGTTTTTCTTTTCCTGTTTTCCTGAGGGTGGGTCACACCTTCTGTTAAATACTGGATATATTTAGTGAATATGTTGTACTTATGAGGCTTTTCTGGTGGCTCAAATGGTGAAGAATTTGCCCACACTGTGGGAGACCTTGGTTCGATCCCTGCGTCAGGAAGATTCCCTGGAGAAAGGAAGGACGACTCCCTCCAGTCTCCTTGCCTGGGAAATCCCATGGACAGAGGAGCCTGGTGGGCTACAGTCCACGGGACCACAAAGAGTTGGCCACAACTGAGCAGCTAACACATGCACACACTGTACTGACAGCAGCTCTAAGCAGGCTTTGACTTCCACACCAACTCAAGGGGTAAAGAGTCTGCTGGCAGTGCAGGAGGCCCCTTTTCCATCCCTGGGTCGAGAAGATCCCCGGGAGAAGGAAATGGCTCCCCACTCCAGTATCCTTGCCTGGAGAATCCCCCTGGCGGGCTCCAGCCCAAAGAGTCAGACCCAACTGTGCAACTACCACTTTCACTTTTTCACTTTTTCACAGGGCCAGTGAAGCCCTCCACCCCCGACCCTCGCCTCCCCAACAAGCCTGGTCCTATCTTTACCTGATTCGGCCTTGCCAATAGATTTAAGAATGACTATTTCAAGAAGGGATGAACTGAGAAGGAATAGGAAGAAAGAAAGGGAAAGAACTCCTTTACCTCTTTGAGCTTCAGTTTCCACTTTATAAAACAGAAAAACAGTAGCTGTCATGTTGTTGGGAGGATCAAACAAGATATTATATGTGACAACAGTTTATGAATTTTAAAATATTACACAAACATGAGAGAATAATATTGATGGCACCATTGTCTTATCATTGTTTTCTCTCTTCTGCAGTCAGATAATTAACCTCAGAGTGATGTATGGGAAAAGAATCAGGGATAAGAAAAATATCAGGAGCCAACACCTACAAGAGCTGTGTCTTTGACAAACAGAAAATCACAGGAAGGGATAAAAGGAGAATTAAAAAAAACAGAAGGATACAAGGAAACTTAAAGGAAAGAGAGAAAAAAGAGAAATGACCCTACCTGCTTCTTCTCTGTATCTCTCTTAGAAACACAGCCCAAAAGTAATTATTAGTGTTGTTAGTCTTGTGGTAAATGTTTTGAAGATCCCACCGAGCCCTATAATCTATTTATTCCAGTTCTATAAACAAGACCTCCCTGAGCGGCCAGTTGTCCTATGCATTGGGTAACAGGAAAGCGGGAGTCGTGTCTAGAAACCCCATGCACTTGATACCTGCCGGCCCTGCCCCACGCTGCTCTCGCTCCCCTGCAGAGATGCTGTGTCGTTACTTAGCTTCATCCTGCCAGGCCCCGGCAGCCTTGCATGGGGCTACAGGTAACAGTGGTCTGACCAGGAATCAAAGGGGACCCAAGAGGAAGGGAATCATCAGCCTCCCAACCTGGCCGCTGCACCGTGAGGTCACTGCCAGGCAATGGAGGCCTTGCAAGAAAGAAGGGCTCTGTGAGACCTGGGGAAGGGGCTCAGCTGGCTCTCTTGTCTCAATAATGGCTCCCGGCAATTATTAACTCTTTTTAACTTTTGGATAGCACATCGACATTCATTATTGCAGTGTCTGATCATGGATAGCATTTCCAGAGATCCATAAGAATCTATCAATCCATAGGAATTATTTTCTCCAATACCTTGAAGTAGAGTATTTGAGATTTTGTCTTTTCGCTCTAAAATAAATGATGTGAAAAAATATATTTCATATAACTGGATAACCACTTATAAATCAGCCTGGCACATTGTTCTGATGCTCAAGCTTAAATGTGTGTTAATAATTACAAATAAGAAATACCGTGCTAATTGTTTGAATTGCTGGGAAAAGAACGCTTAGTTACTGAGCAGAGGCCAACGCTCACTCAAAAGACTGACATCAAGGCAGCCAGTACAAGTGCAAGCAGCAATTACTTTTCATTAAAAAATTCATCCCATTTAGTTGATTTTGTTTACTTGAACTTTATTAGCTCTGTGGGTTTGGTTCTATTTAATTTATGCACTTCTTTTGCTATCATAGTGACACAAAAAGGGTAAGTGCAAGGAGTGTAGGTTTGATGTCATGTTTGTAAATATTCAAGTCATAAAATAACAAAAAGTCAATTCAACGTACCTGCTTCTTCTCTGTATCTCTCTTAGAAACACAGCCCAAAAGTAATTATTAGTGTTGTTAGTCTTGTGGTAAATGTTTTGAAGATCCCACCGAGCCCTATAATCTATTTATTCCAGTTCTATAAACAAGACCTCCCTGAGCGGCCAGTTGTCCTATGCATTGGGTAACAGGAAAGCGGGAGTCGTGTCTAGAAACCCCATGCACTTGATACCTGCCGGCCCTGCCCCACGCTGCTCTCGCTCCCCTGCAGAGATGCTGTGTCGTTACTTAGCTTCATCCTGCCAGGCCCCGGCAGCCTTGCATGGGGCTACAGGTAACAGTGGTCTGACCAGGAATCAAAGGGGACCCAAGAGGAAGGGAATCATCAGCCTCCCAACCTGGCCGCTGCACCGTGAGGTCACTGCCAGGCAATGGAGGCCTTGCAAGAAAGAAGGGCTCTGTGAGACCTGGGGAAGGGGCTCAGCTGGCTCTCTTGTCTCAATAATGGCTCCCGGCAATTATTAACTCTTTTTAACTTTTGGATAGCACATCGACATTCATTATTGCAGTGTCTGATCATGGATAGCATTTCCAGAGATCCATAAGAATCTATCAATCCATAGGAATTATTTTCTCCAATACCTTGAAGTAGAGTATTTGAGATTTTGTCTTTTCGCTCTAAAATAAATGATGTGAAAAAATATATTTCATATAACTGGATAACCACTTATAAATCAGCCTGGCACATTGTTCTGATGCTCAAGCTTAAATGTGTGTTAATAATTACAAATAAGAAATACCGTGCTAATTGTTTGAATTGCTGGGAAAAGAACGCTTAGTTACTGAGCAGAGGCCAACGCTCACTAAAAAGACTGACATCAAGGCAGCCAGTACAAGTGCAAGCAGCAATTACTTTTCATTAAAAAATTCATCCCATTTAGTTGATTTTGTTTACTTGAACTTTATTAGCTCTGTGGGTTTGGTTCTATTTAATTTATGCACTTCTTTTGCTATCATAGTGACACAAAAAGGGTAAGTGCAAGGAGTGTAGGTTTGATGTCATGTTTGTAAATATTCAAGTCATAAAATAACAAAAAGTCAATTCAACGATATAGGAAGGAGGGAGCATGAACGTGTTTTTTCTTTTAAAAGGCTTATATGCCGTGCTTAGCTGCTCAGTTGCATCCAGCTCTTTGCAACCTCATGGACTGCACCTGCCAGGCTCCTCTGTCCATGGGATTCTCCAGGCAAGAATACCGGAGTGGGTTGCCATTGCCTTCTCCCAGGGATCTCCCCAATGCATGGATCAAACCCCGGTCTCCCACATTGCAGGAGGATCCTTTACCATCTGAGTCGCCGGGGAAGCCCCTTTATTAGTAAGTTTGGGTGTGTGTGCATCGTCTCCTTGGCTATCACCACAGACCAACCAGGAAAGTAAGCAAGTAAGCTATGGTTATCTCAGTCTACTGACACCTGAATGACAAGCTCCGGATGACATGACAGAAACAGAATTACTAACTAGGGCTTGTATCCTGAAGCCGCCCACCGCCATGGGTCACGTGGGCTTCTCTCTGGGCTGATATCATGGGATCGTAGAATCTGGGCATGAGAGAAATCGTGGGGTCATTTTGTCTTGCCCTCGCCTAGTGTAGGAATGTTCCCCGTGATATTTCTGCCGGGGGGCCTGCCACAGAGACAGGGACCTAACCACTCCAGTGTAAGCCCATCCCCATACAGAATGTGCCAGAGCCAGAAGGATACACAAAGGTCACCCCACAACAGAACTGAGGTCACATTTCTTCCATTAGCAATCTGTAAGTACAGATAACCACTTATAAATCAGCCTGGCACATTGTTCTGATGCTCAAGCTTAAATGTGTGTTAATAATTACAAATAAGAAATACCGTGCTAATTGTTTGAATTGCTGGGAAAAGAACGCTTAGTTACTGAGCAGAGGCCAACGCTCACTCAAAAGACTGACATCAAGGCAGCCAGTACAAGTGCAAGCAGCAATTACTTTTCATTAAAAAATTCATCCCATTTAGTTGATTTTGTTTACTTGAACTTTATTAGCTCTGTGGGTTTGGTTCTATTTAATTTATGCACTTCTTTTGCTATCATAGTGACACAAAAAGGGTAAGTGCAAGGAGTGTAGGTTTGATGTCATGTTTGTAAATATTCAAGTCATAAAATAACAAAAAGTCAATTCAACGATATAGGAAGGAGGGAGCATGAACGTGTTTTTTCTTTTAAAAGGCTTATATGCCGTGCTTAGCTGCTCAGTTGCATCCAGCTCTTTGCAACCTCATGGACTGCACCTGCCAGGCTCCTCTGTCCATGGGATTCTCCAGGCAAGAATACCGGAGTGGGTTGCCATTGCCTTCTCCCAGGGATCTCCCCAATGCATGGATCAAACCCCGGTCTCCCACATTGCAGGAGGATCCTTTACCATCTGAGTCGCCGGGGAAGCCCCTTTATTAGTAAGTTTGGGTGTGTGTGCATCGTCTCCTTGGCTATCACCACAGACCAACCAGGAAAGTAAGCAAGTAAGCTATGGTTATCTCAGTCTACTGACACCTGAATGACAAGCTCCGGATGACATGACAGAAACAGAATTACTAACTAGGGCTTGTATCCTGAAGCCGCCCACCGCCATGGGTCACGTGGGCTTCTCTCTGGGCTGATATCATGGGATCGTAGAATCTGGGCATGAGAGAAATCGTGGGGTCATTTTGTCTTGCCCTCGCCTAGTGTAGGAATGTTCCCCGTGATATTTCTGCCGGGGGGCCTGCCACAGAGACAGGGACCTAACCACTCCAGTGTAAGCCCATCTCCATACAGAATGTGCCAGAGCCAGAAGGATACACAAAGGTCACCCCACAACAGAATTGAGGTCACATTTCTTCCATTAGCAATCTGTAAGTACAGATAACATTATTAAGATCACTGTTTTAATTTATTCCTCACAGTGAGGTTGTTACTCCTGATGAATTTGATACGATTATCATCCACATTTTTCAGAGGAGGAAAATGAGGCACAGAAAGGGAAAGTGATCTGCCCAAGTCCTCGGAGTTGACCAGGCAGTGGAGCTAGAAGGCAAACTCAGGCAGTCTGATTCAGAAGGCTATGATCCTGGCAGCCCTAGTGCGCCCTCGGGTCTCCCGTACTGTGAAACATAACTAACAGATGACCCCAGGGCCCACCACCCTGACCGTGACTGAGAAAGACAGAGATTCTAAACTAGATCCTTTCTTGGGAGACACGGGCTCTTCTGATGGGCAGCTTCCACTGGAACACCTCTGTTTACTCGAGCAAAACTTTCCGAGAAGTCTCAGCCTCTGACTGTCTAATTCTCCTTCCTCCCCTATCTCTTTTACAGAGGACAGATCTCGTTGCAGGCGGAATAATGCCCCCTGGGAACATCAGAAAGGCATTTCAGTCTCAAACAAGGCAGGACCGTTATATTAAGATCTGGGTGCGTGTGCGTGTGTGCTAAGCTGCTTCAGTCGTGTCCGACTCTGTGTCCTGTGGACAGCAGGCCGCCAGGCTCCTCTGTCCATGGGATTCTCTAGGCAAGAATGCTGGAGTGGGTTGCCATACCCTCTTCTATGGGAATCATTCTGGGCCCAGGATTGAATCCACAGCTCCTGAGCCTCCTGCATTGTGGGGGGATTCTCTACCACTGAGTCACCAGGGAAGTCCTAAGATCAGGACTTCCTGGTGAGAAAAACCTGGGACCTTGGAACAGATAGACAGATTTCCCGAAGGTTGCTAGTCCCCTGGGCTCTCCTCGACCTTCAGAGCTTGTAGGGGACCCACTCCCCGGTAGCCAGAGCTAGTGCATTCACTGTGATGGAAGACGCTATGGCAGTCTCCCTTCCACAGGGCAGCACGCGCCTCCCTCAGGAGCCACCCTGACACCTTCTCCTGACTTCTAAACGGATAAGCAAGATTAATCTCAGCATAATAATCTGGCCACCAACATGCTGAACCTAGTAATGGAGGGGAAAACTATACCCCAGAGGTGTCCTGCGAATTTGCTGGCAGGTAGCAGCAGGGGCCAGGGGAGTACAACCAGGATTGGATTTTGAGGCTGCTTTATCAAGGCGGCCAGATGGTAATAACACAAGGAAGAATGCACTGACTTGGAGTGTTTTCGTGGGAGACAATATTTAACACTCTGGCAAGGACCCTGTGAGATGCGGCACACTTTCTGCTGGATAAGGAGGGGCTCTTAGAATTAGTAAAGAGATAGCCAAGGTTGGTGAAACAGGAGTGTTACAAACTGTCTCAGCAGGAGACTGAGGAAGAAGGAAGATGACTGAGGGAAGAGGACCCACAGAAATAGCCAGAAAACCCACTAGAGGACTGTAGTTCATTGAAGAGCCTGAAGAGCATACCAGGAAGATTGACCCCAGGCACCTGTGGAGGTGCAGAATAGAGTATGGTGTCCACAAGATCAAGAGAGACAAGGAGGGGCTCCCCTGGTGGTCCAGTGGGTAAGGACACCGTCTTGCAGTGCAAGGGACGCCGGTTCAATCCCTGGCCTGGGAAGATCCCATGTGCTGTGGAGCGGCTGGACCGAGGTGTCCAATTACCGAGCCGGAGCTCTGGAGCGCATGCGCCCAGAGCCGGTGCTCTGAAAGGAGAGAGGTCACTGCGATGGGAGGCCCACACGGGCCAAAGAACAAAGATGGATGAAAACAGACAAATGAAAGACCAACAGAAGTGGCCCGCCCATCCCCCTCCCTCCCCAACCCCTCCCCCCCAGAAAAAAGAAAGACCAGCATCCAACAAGGAGGCTGCTTAGCACTACAGCACAAAGTGGAGGCAGGAGCTGCCAAGGGGGCTCACCCTAAGAAGAGACAATCCAGTCCCTCACAGTTCCCTAACCCAAGCCAGTAATCAAATCCAAAACCCATTTTGGAAGGAGGGAAGGAGGAGGACGCAGCCTACAGTATTATGGCAAGAACATACTGTGATGATTCTCCCAGTCCTCTCCCAAAGGAACTCGGGCATTGATCTGGGTGACTTTACACTGGGGAAAGGGAAAACCAAGATACTGTGAGGATCATTAGACACAGGGTCTGAGTTAACGCTGATATTCAAAGACTCAGAGCATTGACCCATTCCTTCTGTTAGAGTAAGTGCTTAGGAACGCCAGGCAATAAAGTCCCAGCTGAAGTCTAACGTCAGGAGGGTGCCCATTGTCCACTGACCTCCCCAGGAACCATCCCCAGTCCGTGAGGGTGTAATTAGAATGGATGTACTTACCACTTAGAACTTCCTTACTGTGTGGCAAGGACCCTGTGAGATGCACACTTTCTGCTGGATAAGGAGGGGCTCTTAGAATTAGTAAAGAGATAGCCAAGGTTGGTGAAACAGGAGTGTTACAAACTGTCTCAGCAGGAGACTGAGGAAGAAGGAAGATGACTGAGGGAAGAGGACCCACAGAAATAGCCAGAAAACCCACTAGAGGACTGTAGTTCATTGAAGAGCCTGAAGAGCATACCAGGAAGATTGACCCCAGGCACCTGTGGAGGTGCAGAATAGAGTATGGTGTCCACAAGATCAAGAGAGACAAGGAGGGGCTCCCCTGGTGGTCCAGTGGGTAAGGACACCGTCTTGCAGTGCAAGGGACGCCGGTTCAATCCCTGGCCTGGGAAGATCCCATGTGCTGTGGAGCGGCTGGACCGAGGTGTCCAATTACCGAGCCGGAGCTCTGGAGCGCATGCGCCCAGAGCCGGTGCTCTGAAAGGAGAGAGGTCACTGCGATGGGAGGCCCACACGGGCCAAAGAACAAAGATGGATGAAAACAGACAAATGAAAGACCAATAGAAGTGGCCCGCCCACCCCCCTCCCTCCCCAACCCCTCCCCAGAAAAGAAAGACCAGCATCCAACAAGGAGGCTGCTTAGCACTACAGCACAAAGTGGAGGCAGGAGCTGCCAAGGGGGCTCACCCTAAGAAGAGACAATCCAGTCCCTCACAGTTCCCTAACCCAAGCCAGTAATCAAATCCAAAACCCATTTTGGAAGGAGGGAAGGAGGAGGACGCAGCCTACAGTATTATGGCAAGAACATACTGTGATGATTCTCCCAGTCCTCTCCCAAAGGAACTCGGGCATTGATCTGGGTGACTTTACACTGGGGAAAGGGAAAACCAAGATACTGTGAGGATCATTAGACACAGGGTCTGAGTTAACGCTGATATTCAAAGACTCAGAGCATTGACCCATTCCTTCTGTTAGAGTAAGTGCTTAGGAACGCCAGGCAATAAAGTCCCAGCTGAAGTCTAACGTCAGGAGGGTGCCCATTGTCCACTGACCTCCCCAGGAACCATCCCCAGTCCGTGAGGGTGTAATTAGAATGGATGTACTTACCACTTGAAGCAACTTCCTTACTGTGTCGTTACCACAGTGGGAAAAGCTAAGTGGAAACCTCTGAAACTGTTCCACCACTGACCACGTAGTAAATTAAAAACAATATAGCATTTAAAAAATCAAAAGGAGAAAAGAGTGGGAGGCTTCACATTCTCTTTTCAAAATACATTACAGAGCTACAATAATTAAAAAGCATAAGACACTGATATAAAGAAAGACATGCTGACCAATGGAATAGAATTGAGAGCCCAGAAATAAATCCACACAAGTACGGTGATCTTCAAGAAAGCTATCAAGAAGACCAAAAAGAGGGAAAGGACAGTCTCTTCCACAATGGATGTTTGGAAAATTGGGGTCCACTTTCAAAAGAATGAAATTGGATCCTTACATCATACATAAAAAGAAAATCACACGGAATAGACCATTAACTGTGATGTGAAACTTCAAGAAGAAAATAGAGAAAAGCCCCATGACACTGGCCTTTTCAATGATTTAATGGATATGACAACAAAAGCAGAGGCAACAAAAGCAAAATGAGACAAGTGGGACCATATCAAACCAGAGAGCTTCCACACAGAAAAGGAAATAATCAATAAAGCAAAGCAGCAGCCTCAAGCATGGGGAAAGGATTTGTAAACCACGTATTTCATAAGGGGTTAATTTCCAAAATATATAAGGAAATCCTACCACTCCATAGCAAAGAAAAAACCAATTGAAAAATGGGCAAAGGACCTGAAAACACACTTGACCAAAGAAGACACAGATCTAACAAAGAGTATAAGAGGGAAGAGGACGCAGCCTACAGTATTATGGCAAGAACATACTGTGATGATTCTCCCAGTCCTCTCCCAAAGGAACTCGGGCATTGATCTGGGTGACTTTACACTGGGGAAAGGGAAAACCAAGATACTGTGAGGATCATTAGACACAGGGTCTGAGTTAACGCTGATATTCAAAGACTCAGAGCATTGACCCATTCCTTCTGTTAGAGTAAGTGCTTAGGAACGCCAGGCAATAAAGTCCCAGCTGAAGTCTAACGTCAGGAGGGTGCCCATTGTCCACTGACCTCCCCAGGAACCATCCCCAGTCCGTGAGGGTGTAATTAGAATGGATGTACTTACCACTTGAAGCAACTTCCTTACTGTGTCGTTACCACAGTGGGAAAAGCTAAGTGGAAACCTCTGAAACTGTTCCACCACTGACCACGTAGTAAATTAAAAACAATATAGCATTTAAAAAATCAAAAGGAGAAAAGAGTGGGAGGCTTCACATTCTCTTTTCAAAATACATTACAGAGCTACAATAATTAAAAAGCATAAGACACTGATATAAAGAAAGACATGCTGACCAATGGAATAGAATTGAGAGCCCAGAAATAAATCCACACAAGTACGGTGATCTTCAAGAAAGCTATCAAGAAGACCAAAAAGAGGGAAAGGACAGTCTCTTCCACAATGGATGTTTGGAAAATTGGGGTCCACTTTCAAAAGAATGAAATTGGATCCTTACATCATACATAAAAAGAAAATCACACGGAATAGACCATTAACTGTGATGTGAAACTTCAAGAAGAAAATAGAGAAAAGCCCCATGACACTGGCCTTTTCAATGATTTAATGGATATGACAACAAAAGCAGAGGCAACAAAAGCAAAATGAGACAAGTGGGACCATATCAAACCAGAGAGCTTCCACACAGAAAAGGAAATAATCAATAAAGCAAAGCAGCAGCCTCAAGCATGGGGAAAGGATTTGTAAACCACGTATTTCATAAGGGGTTAATTTCCAAAATATATAAGGAAATCCTACCACTCCATAGCAAAGAAAAAACCAATTGAAAAATGGGCAAAGGACCTGAAAACACACTTGACCAAAGAAAAGACACAGATCTACAAGACGTGTATAAAAAGGCACTCAGCTTCACTAGTCAACATCTGAAACCCCAGACCACAAGGGCATTATCACCTCACATCTATTAGGATGGCTATTATCAGAATAATTTTTAAAAGACAAGTGTTGATTAGGTTGGGGAGGAATTGGAGCCCTTATATAGGGTTGGTGGGAATGTATAATGGTACAGTGGCTGTAGAAAACAGTCTAACAATTCCTCAGAAAGTTAAAGATAGAGCCAACCATACAACTCAGCAATCCCATTTGTGGGTATTTATCAAAAAAAAAAAAAAAAATGAACTCAGGGTCTCAAAGAGACACAAGCACTGCCGCACTCAGCACGGTGCTGTTCACAAGATGAAGATGCAGCTGTGAAGTGGATGTCCAGCCACAGCGTCCTGCACTGTGCAACAGCATGTATGTATGAACCTTGAGGACACCCATCGTAGTGAAACAAGCGGTCACAGGAAAAACACTGTATGATTCCACTCCTGTGAGATCTGAATGGGTCCCCTGGTGGTTCAGATGGTAAAGAAACTGCCTGCAGTGTAGGAGACCTAGGTTCAACCCCTGGGTTGGGAAGATCCCCTGGAGGAGGGCATGGCCACCCACTCCAGTGTTCTTGCCTGGAGAACCCCCGTGAACAGAGGAGCCAGGTGGGCTGCTGTCTCTGGGGTCACAGAGAGGTGAACACAACTGAGCAACTGAGCACACACACACACAAAATAGTCGAAACCACAGAAGCAAGCAATAGAATGGTCATTTCTCGGGACAACGGGTCAGAGTGTGAATGAGAACTGCTAATAAATGTGCATAAAATTTCAGTTATGCAAAGTGAATAAACTTCTAGAGGTCAGATTTGTAATATTACACCTTTAAGTAAGAATACTGTACTATACACTTAAAAATCTACTAAAGAATGGATCTCACGTTAAGTGTTCTTACCAAAATAATTAATTGATTGATTTTAAAACTGATATTGTATGTCAGATCCAATGACAGAGGTTGGTTCCATCCTGAAGACATCAAAGCTCTAAGACCAGTAGCTTCTGGTATCACACCTGCACGGAATACACTAAGCTGGCCTCCGCAGAAACTGAACAGAAACTAGAAAATCACTGCAAACGAATGCAGACTTAACTCAATTATAGTCTTAATCATAGCCACTGAGCCGGACATAGTATTTTTGTTAGAGCAGATTAATAAGGCTTTGGGTACATGGCAGGTGGTCATTGATTTCTCAGATCTTCTCTTTTCCACTCTGACCAAAAACAGAAGAATCAGGACGTCTTTGTTCACAGCAAATGGACAATAATCTTTATTTACAGATTTGCCTTGAGGCTATGTTCGTTCTCCCACCTTCTGCCTCTATATCACCCAAAGATACGCGGACCGCCTGGACTCGCCACAGAGGAGCACCGTTACCCGTTCCATTGGCGACATCACACTGAGGGGCTGGAATGACGAGAGCTAATCTGTTTGGTGAGACACATGGGATGCAGAGGGGAGCAGACTGACCAGGGATTGATCAGTTTAGTAGAGATTTTAATGTATCCTATAGTCAAGGGTGTGCCAAGATATCCCTTGCAGATGGTAAAGAAACTGCCTGCAGTGTAGGAGACCTAGGTTCAACCCCTGGGTTGGGAAGATCCCTGGAGGGCATGGCCACCCACTCCAGTGTTCTTGCCTGGAGAACCCCCGTGAACAGAGGAGCCAGGTGGGCTGCTGTCTCTGGGGTCACAGAGAGGTGAACACAACTGAGCAACTGAGCACACACACACACAAAATAGTCGAAACCACAGAAGCAAGCAATAGAATGGTCATTTCTCGGGACAACGGGTCAGAGTGTGAATGAGAACTGCTAATAAATGTGCATAAAATTTCAGTTATGCAAAGTGAATAAACTTCTAGAGGTCAGATTTGTAATATTACACCTTTAAGTAAGAATACTGTACTATACACTTAAAAATCTACTAAAGAATGGATCTCACGTTAAGTGTTCTTACCAAAATAATTAATTGATTGATTTTAAAACTGATATTGTATGTCAGATCCAATGACAGAGGTTGGTTCCATCCTGAAGACATCAAAGCTCTAAGACCAGTAGCTTCTGGTATCACACCTGCACGGAATACACTAAGCTGGCCTCCGCAGAAACTGAACAGAAACTAGAAAATCACTGCAAACGAATGCAGACTTAACTCAATTATAGTCTTAATCATAGCCACTGAGCCGGACATAGTATTTTTGTTAGAGCAGATTAATAAGGCTTTGGGTACATGGCAGGTGGTCATTGATTTCTCAGATCTTCTCTTTTCCACTCTGACCAAAAACAGAAGAATCAGGACGTCTTTGTTCACAGCAAATGGACAATAATCTTTATTTACAGATTTGCCTTGAGGCTATGTTCGTTCTCCCACCTTCTGCCTCTATATCACCCAAAGATACGCGGACCGCCTGGACTCGCCACAGAGGAGCACCGTTACCCGTTCCATTGGCGACATCACACTGAGGGGCTGGAATGACGAGAGCTAATCTGTTTGGTGAGACACATGGGATGCAGAGGGGAGCAGACTGACCAGGGATTGATCAGTTTAGTAGAGTTTTTTTAATGTATCCTATAGTCAAGGGTGTGCCAAGATATCCCTCCAAAGTAAGAAACGCATCACTAAATGTTTACGTCTCAATCACAAGAAGGAAGACAGGTCCAAACTGTATACAGGACAATGTGGACAGCAACAGGCTTCTAGTGGGCGGACGTGTCAACTGTGGGAAGAGAGCCAGGCTGGAGCTTTAGAGAAACCCCAGTGAGAGATGACGACTCCGGCTCCTGAGATTCTAGAAGAAGGCCATGGCGTCCACAACAGAGAATTAGACACTTGCTGAGAAGGAGTTTCTGACAGGCCCGGTCAAGAGAGAACCCTTGACCACGTGGCACAAAGTGACCGTGTACGCTCCAGAACCTCCCCCTGCGAGCTGGGTTCTGTCAGACCAGACACGTCATAAGAGAAGCAGTCATCATGTGTTAGAAATGATACATCCAGACCGAGCTGAGCAGGAACAGAGGATCCAAGCAAGCTGTGTGAGCAAGTGGCCTCGAACCCTGTGTCAGTGACCACAGCCACGCCAGCCTGTCCCCGCGGTCACACCTATAGCCTCTAAGAATCCAGGATGACCACCTGAAGGAGGAGAGGAAAGCCAGAGCTCGGGCTGGCTTGGCCTATGGGTGCCAGCCAACATGGGCAGCGGCTACACTCGAGCCTCGTCCACGGGGACCTGCAGAGCCGTACAGACGGAAAATATCCCCACTGTGAGCAGTGAACCTGACCGTCTATGCTGTTTGGAAGGAGAATCAACCCTGGAGTGCAAATATGTACAGATTGCTGGACAGTGGCCAAGGGCCAAGCCATCTGGCCTGGAGCCTGGAGAAGCGGAAGGTCCAGGGACAAGGAGACCTGAGGCGGCAGCACAGGAGGAGGGGCAGGCACGCAGCCTGAACATGCTTCTCACACGCGGACACCAGTGTGCTCACGTCAGCCCGACTCCCAGTCTGTGCCCCAGGCCATCTGTACATCTGTGAGTCTGTTTCTGTTTTGTAAGTAAGTTCATTTTTTTTAGACTCTGCATGTAAACAAGAGCATACGGTATCTGTCTTTCTGTGCCATGGGATTTGGGATCAGTTTAGTAGAGTTTTAATGTATCCTATAGTCAAGGGTGTGCCAAGATATCCCTCCAAAGTAAGAAACGCATCACTAAATGTTTACGTCTCAATCACAAGAAGGAAGACAGGTCCAAACTGTATACAGGACAATGTGGACAGCAACAGGCTTCTAGTGGGCGGACGTGTCAACTGTGGGAAGAGAGCCAGGCTGGAGCTTTAGAGAAACCCCAGTGAGAGATGACGACTCCGGCTCCTGAGATTCTAGAAGAAGGCCATGGCGTCCACAACAGAGAATTAGACACTTGCTGAGAAGGAGTTTCTGACAGGCCCGGTCAAGAGAGAACCCTTGACCACGTGGCACAAAGTGACCGTGTACGCTCCAGAACCTCCCCCTGCGAGCTGGGTTCTGTCAGACCAGACACGTCATAAGAGAAGCAGTCATCATGTGTTAGAAATGATACATCCAGACCGAGCTGAGCAGGAACAGAGGATCCAAGCAAGCTGTGTGAGCAAGTGGCCTCGAACCCTGTGTCAGTGACCACAGCCACGCCAGCCTGTCCCCGCGGTCACACCTATAGCCTCTAAGAATCCAGGATGACCACCTGAAGGAGGAGAGGAAAGCCAGAGCTCGGGCTGGCTTGGCCTATGGGTGCCAGCCAACATGGGCAGCGGCTACACTCGAGCCTCGTCCACGGGGACCTGCAGAGCCGTACAGACGGAAAATATCCCCACTGTGAGCAGTGAACCTGACCGTCTATGCTGTTTGGAAGGAGAATCAACCCTGGAGTGCAAATATGTACAGATTGCTGGACAGTGGCCAAGGGCCAAGCCATCTGGCCTGGAGCCTGGAGAAGCGGAAGGTCCAGGGACAAGGAGACCTGAGGCGGCAGCACAGGAGGAGGGGCAGGCACGCAGCCTGAACATGCTTCTCACACGCGGACACCAGTGTGCTCACGTCAGCCCGACTCCCAGTCTGTGCCCCAGGCCATCTGTACATCTGTGAGTCTGTTTCTGTTTTGTAAGTAAGTTCATTTTTTTTAGACTCTGCATGTAAACAAGAGCATACGGTATCTGTCTTTCTGTGTAGTTAGCGTGATCATCTCCAGGTCCGTCCAGACTGCTGCAAATGTACTGCTTTGTTTAAAATATTAACAGATAGCCAACTAGGGCCTGTTGTAGAGCACTGGGAACTCCACTCCGTATTCTGTAATAATCTAAATGGGAAAAGACTTTGAGAAAGAGTTGATATGCGTGTATGTACAGCTGAATCACTTTGCTGTATACCCAAAACCGAAACAAAATTATTAATCAACAAGACTCCCATATAAAATTAAAAAATTTTAAATTAAAACTCAACAAAGAAATCACCACAGAGCCATGAACCAAAAACAAAGTAAACAATTAGCCAGCCTTCTTCACTGGTCATCTTGAAACTGGCCTGACGAGCCACAGAAACAGAGGCGACCTCAGGGTCCAGCCGTATGGACACCCACTTACTAACGTCGGTCTGGCTATCACAGCCTCCGAACAGGAACCGATGCTAAGCCCCTTTTGTAGCACAATTCACTGCTCAAGGAGACCAATGGGCTACTTGCTGGCAAGTTGGGGCCTTTGGTTCCATTCACCCTGAAAAGGCCAGCCGCTCATGCTCATCAGGATCAGCGCTGGCTCTAGGTGTGGGTTCGCCTTGGCTGCTCACGGAGCTGCAGCCAGCATCACTGTCCAAGGGCTCAGGGATGTCCCATCCACAGGCTAGGCTCCCACACCGTATGGCGCCCATCCGAGGATCCACCTGTCCACCCTTCACAGGGAGGTGCAGAGCCAGGCCCGCAGCCTAGCCAGCACTCTCGGGCAATGGTTGGCCAGCCACAGGCCTCGTGCCCTTCTAACTGACGAAACACGAAGGGGTGCCGTCTCAGAGACTCCCGGGAAGCGTCCCCCCAGGGGGCTTTTTTAGGAGAAAGAGAGAGAGAGAGACGCAGGAGAGCAGCACTACCTTTGTAGCTTCAGAGGGTGGTTGCCGGCACATCCGCTATGGGCCTGTCTCGGCCGTCTTAGAACCGAGTGGAGGGAGGGGAGAACAACTGGGGGGGCCAGTCGGAACACGGAGACGGCAGCGTGGGTCTCTGAGGACGTCACAGAGCCACTGACTCAACCAGCACCGAGCCACCCTGCCCCGCCCGTCTTTAAGCATGAGATTAAAACGTCCTTATTGCTGAAGAGGACTTTGGGCCCCCAGGATTCCACTGGGTCCTCTTGATTCTGGGTGTCAATTATTTCATACTTTCTTTTATTCCACAAGCTGCCCGCCTTCTCCACCCTAAATCCCTTCCGGCTTTGAAGTGTGCCCTGTGGATTGCTCTCGCTTCAAACCAGAGCCCTGGGTGAAGCCCTGTTTATCAGGAGACAAGACAAAGAGACGAGCCTGCGCCAGGGGAGGAAAGGACAGCCACACACGTGTCACTTAGATTAAAAACAAACAGCCATTTATGTATACGGAGACACATTAATTGGCGAAATTGAACTAATGAAAGAGACATAATTAGCTTCGGAGAGCGGAAGAAACCAAGTTGATCTCCTAATGAGGTCTGAATGGGCGTCTCATTAGCCACATGGCTGGGGGCTGACGGGAGGCGCTGGAGCTCAGGGAAACCCAGAGGGAATGAACAAGCTGGCAGACAGATGGGACACGGCTGCCCTGGCCCCGGGTGGGTCCTCCGAGGGAGCATCGTCTCAACAAGAGGAGCGAGGCGGCCTGGAGGAAAGAAGACCCGGCGACAGAGGGCGCGGCGGCGCAAAGGACCGGCGTCTCCCCGCGGCCCCTTCGCCGGCGCAGATCCCTCCTCCCCCACCGCCCTGCCCTGCGCTTTTGGTCCTTGGGGGAAACGGGCCACCTCTGGCACAGGTCTTCAGCCTAGAGCCTCCTAAGATGCAGTGCTGAGTGCACCGGGCTCAGAACCAGGCGAGGTGGCTCGAGGCCCCACCCAGACTTCCTGACTTGAAGCTCGGGCCTGAGTTCCTACAACTTCTCACTCCAGATGCCACCGCCATGTCCTGAGGACCCTGACACAAGCCCTAAGTTAATTTGCTGATGTACAGAAGCTTGTGGGAACAGGGCAATGCTTGACCCAAATACATAAGCCTCTAATTTTGAAATCTCAGGCACGGTGGCATAGGAATGCAGAAAACCCAACTCGAGAAAGATCATTACACCCCGCAGAGAAAATCTGCCTCCGTCTGATAATAAGGGCAGCCACATATTTTTCTGTCCACCCGGACTAAGTGAGGGACCCTTTCTTCAGTTCTTCCAAGCTGTTCTCTATCACATTCTGTTAGAATGCTTTGATCAAGTGCCTTTCTCCTCCTCGAGGTCAAGTGCTCCCTCAAGGGCAAAGGCTGACTTGTCCACCTCTTTGTTCCCCGGGTCCAGCAGAACGCCTGGGACCCAGTGAGTCCAAGGAGCTCCAGGAACGCCCACAAACCCTTCCACAGCACTCTCTGGGCTCAGCACTCTGCAGAGTGCTCTCCACCTGTTAGCTCACTTAATCGTGTAGAAGGCTTCACGGGTGGCGCCAGCGGTGAAGAATCCGTCTGCCATGCCGGAGACCCACAGGGCACAGGTTCCGCCCCTGGGTCAGGACGATCTCTGGAGGAGGAAGTGGAAAGCCACGCAGGTACTCTTGCCTGGGGAATCCCATGGACAGAGGGGCCTGGCGGACTCCATACGGTCCATGAGACCCAACAGAGTCAGACATGCCTGAGCGACTGAGAACAGTCCTTAGGAGCATCCTATTTGCAGACAGCAAAAATAAAGCTCCCAGAGGCTAGGTGCCTGGCTCAAGGTCACACAGCCAGTACAGAGCCCACATTCCTTGCTCTGTTCACAGGCCCTTGAGTAGAAAAGAGCATGTGTCCAGGTTTTAATATAAGCCTCTGTTCTCCCACTTTCCTCATTGCATTTTATAATGAAGAGTCATAAACTTCAAGGCGTTTCTGGAAAGAGGCAAGGCATGAAAGACATAGGGCATCATGTGGCAGAGTGTGGATTCTGGAAGGAACCTCACAGGTTGGGAATTGGGCTCTCACAATGACCATGGATTAACTTCCTTATGCCTGATTTTTCTCGTAAGGTTATTAAAAGTAAACTCGTGAAAAGGCACACTGCATTTAAAAGAGAGTGTGGCACCAAGGCAGCCAAAATAAATGTTATTACTGTTATCTAGATAATAATTTTCATAGACTCATAAACGCTTTAAGTTCAAAGAACACTAGGCAATATGGATGCCCAGCACAATGCGAGAGTGTTTAAACACTGGGTAATCATTCAACCTGCCTTTGCTGTGCCTGTCGTTACAATCACAAGGTCCCATGGAGAAGCGAATGGCAACCCACTTCAGAATTCTCTTTTTTTTTTTTTTGAATATTTATTTATCTATTTTATTTTGGGCTGCAGGGTCATAGTTGAAGTATATGGGCTTAGTTGCCCCACTGCCCCAGGGCATGCGGGATCTTAGTTCCTCAACCAGGGATCGAACCCACATCCCCTGCATTGGAAGGTGGATTCTTAACCACTGGACCACCAAGGAATTCCCCACTCCAAAATTCTTGACTGAAAAAATCCCACGGACAGAGGAGCCTGGGGGGCTACAGTCCCATGGGGTCGCAAAGAGTCAGACACAACTGAGGGACGGAGCTCCAGCGACGCATGCCTGCACAGCTTTGTGTAAACTGTAGCTAATTTTTAAAACATATACATTAAAATTCGTGTTTAAACACTGAGGAGAAAATGATCATCTAATATTCTTTTCACTGATTCCTGTTTCTGTCACAGCTCAATCTGATTTCCATTTTGTCACTGGACTTTGAGTTTGTTTCCATAACCACGTTATTTCTGACACCATGGAAGACACCGTGGAGACATCAAAATGCACACACCGCCGGCTGCCCGGGAGACTCTTATGATGTCCATTGGCCTCTGTTCACAGGCCCTTGAGTAGAAAAGAGCATGTGTCCAGGTTTTAATATAAGCCTCTGTTCTCCCACTTTCCTCATTGCATTTTATAATGAAGAGTCATAAACTTCAAGGCGTTTCTGGAAAGAGGCAAGGCATGAAAGACATAGGGCATCATGTGGCAGAGTGTGGATTCTGGAAGGAACCTCACAGGTTGGGAATTGGGCTCTCACAATGACCATGGATTAACTTCCTTATGCCTGATTTTTCTCGTAAGGTTATTAAAAGTAAACTCGTGAAAAGGCACACTGCATTTAAAAGAGAGTGTGGCACCAAGGCAGCCAAAATAAATGTTATTACTGTTATCTAGATAATAATTTTCATAGACTCATAAACGCTTTAAGTTCAAAGAACACTAGGCAATATGGATGCCCAGCACAATGCGAGAGTGTTTAAACACTGGGTAATCATTCAACCTGCCTTTGCTGTGCCTGTCGTTACAATCACAAGGTCCCATGGAGAAGCGAATGGCAACCCACTTCAGAATTCTCTTTTTTTTTTTTTTTGAATATTTATTTATCTATTTTATTTTGGGCTGCAGGGTCATAGTTGAAGTATATGGGCTTAGTTGCCCCACTGCCCCAGGGCATGCGGGATCTTAGTTCCTCAACCAGGGATCGAACCCACATCCCCTGCATTGGAAGGTGGATTCTTAACCACTGGACCACCAAGGAATTCCCCACTCCAAAATTCTTGACTGAAAAAATCCCACGGACAGAGGAGCCTGGGGGGCTACAGTCCCATGGGGTCGCAAAGAGTCAGACACAACTGAGGGACGGAGCTCCAGCGAACGCATGCCTGCACAGCTTTGTGTAAACTGTAGCTAATTTTTAAAACATATACATTAAAATTCGTGTTTAAACACTGAGGAGAAAATGATCATCTAATATTCTTTTCACTGATTCCTGTTTCTGTCACAGCTCAATCTGATTTCCATTTTGTCACTGGACTTTGAGTTTGTTTCCATAACCACGTTATTTCTGACACCATGGAAGACACCGTGGAGACATCAAAAATGCACACACCCGCCGGCTGCCCGGGAGACTCTTATGATGTCATGCAAGTGGGGGCACAAGGAAGGAGAGCAGGCAAAGCAAGCGAGAAGACGAGTGCAAAGCTGAACATCATACATGTTTAGGAAACTTGCAAACTGAGCGCCTGCTGGAGGGATGGCGTGATCAATACAGACTCTGCAGGAAAGCTGTCATTTGGAATGAGCTTCCAAAGAGCCTCTGGATGCCCACAGGTGGGAGAGCACCCTTGAGGTGGAGAGGGCAGCTTAGCAGATATTTCCGACTCATCCAGAACCTGCTAACACCTCTCTGCAGACCCCTGCCAGCTGCTGGTCTTGGCCTTGGCACAGCTCGGGTCGCCTTGAAGTTGGTTCTGGCTCCTCTGCTCCTTGCTGTTCCATGTCTCGACCCTTCCATCCTCGATCAGATTCTCTCTCTTTCTCTCCCTCACTCTCATTCCCTCTCTCACCGTACCCAATCTGGCTGATGTCTCACGATCGATATGCCTCAGTAAGACGAGGAGAAACATCTCCTCCCTACTCACGAGAAAAAGAAGCATTCCTCCTCCCCAGGAGACCTGCATCTCTTTGAAATGAACATAAGCTGTAAGAGGTTCTCTCAGCAGAGAAACTGGTCCCTAGCCAATGGTATCATGCCCCCTGCCAGAGTGAGGTGGAGATGGACAAAGGAATACATTTCTTCTTTTGTAGCATCAAAACTTTCTGAGTATCCCTATTTACTGCAGAAGTAGCGTCCAAAAGAAACATCAGTGACACCTGATGTTTAAAGAGCACACCTCTCATCCCTAACCCCAAGTGTGCCTTGAATACCTTCTCTCCACCCTAACAAAGCTCTCAGTTCGATTTCTGGATCTCTTCCAGTACAAACTGTAGCTAATTTTAAAACATATACATTAAAATTCGTGTTTAAACACTGAGGAGAAAATGATCATCTAATATTCTTTTCACTGATTCCTGTTTCTGTCACAGCTCAATCTGATTTCCATTTTGTCACTGGACTTTGAGTTTGTTTCCATAACCACGTTATTTCTGACACCATGGAAGACACCGTGGAGACATCAAAAATGCACACACCCGGCTGCCCGGGAGACTCTTATGATGTCATGCAAGTGGGGGCACAAGGAAGGAGAGCAGGCAAAGCAAGCGAGAAGACGAGTGCAAAGCTGAACATCATACATGTTTAGGAAACTTGCAAACTGAGCGCCTGCTGGAGGGATGGCGTGATCAATACAGACTCTGCAGGAAAGCTGTCATTTGGAATGAGCTTCCAAAGAGCCTCTGGATGCCCACAGGTGGGAGAGCACCCTTGAGGTGGAGAGGGCAGCTTAGCAGATATTTCCGACTCATCCAGAACCTGCTAACACCTCTCTGCAGACCCCTGCCAGCTGCTGGTCTTGGCCTTGGCACAGCTCGGGTCGCCTTGAAGTTGGTTCTGGCTCCTCTGCTCCTTGCTGTTCCATGTCTCGACCCTTCCATCCTCGATCAGATTCTCTCTCTTTCTCTCCCTCACTCTCATTCCCTCTCTCACCGTACCCAATCTGGCTGATGTCTCACGATCGATATGCCTCAGTAAGACGAGGAGAAACATCTCCTCCCTACTCACGAGAAAAAGAAGCATTCCTCCTCCCCAGGAGACCTGCATCTCTTTGAAATGAACATAAGCTGTAAGAGGTTCTCTCAGCAGAGAAACTGGTCCCTAGCCAATGGTATCATGCCCCCTGCCAGAGTGAGGTGGAGATGGACAAAGGAATACATTTCTTCTTTTGTAGCATCAAAACTTTCTGAGTATCCCTATTTACTGCAGAAGTAGCGTCCAAAAGAAACATCAGTGACACCTGATGTTTAAAGAGCACACCTCTCATCCCTAACCCCAAGTGTGCCTTGAATACCTTCTCTCCACCCTAACAAAGCTCTCAGTCATTTCTGGATCCCCTTCCAGTCTCCATCCACATACAGTGACTTCACATCCCTGGGATCATTTCTAAAAGTCACTTCATCAAGAACTTCGGTTCCTACAAGCAACCCAAGCTTAAGGCAACTGAACTACATTTAATGCAACAACCGGACCCTGAGTGACATGGATTCTAAGACTGCTTCTTTGCTTGTTTTCAGATCTTGAAATGCACCCAAAACCAGTGGACTGAAAACTGCAGCTTTGGGGAAAGGCACTGTTGCGGAACTTGATGATGAATGGTGTTGGAGCGCAGAGCCAGCACACGGGAGTGGCTTCTTTCTGGAGAAGCAAAGCTAATCCTGGAGCTGGGAGGCAGGCTGTTGGCAGCCCGCCTCAGACAGCTGCAAGGGAAAGAACTTCTCTTCTCTCTAATGGGGATGGTGATGGGGCCAGGCCCAGCATTCCTGAACAGCCTGATAATGTCAAAATACTGCTCCTGGTCACAAGGAGGCAGGAAGAGTCCTAGTGAGGATTCAGTCCCCCAAGCTCCTGGGGTATCTCTGTACCTATGTGAGGCGGTAATCCCTCTCTGCCTTAGCCTCCCCTTCTATTATTCCCAAACTTTAAGTAAAGACATTTAAAGGTTACAGCCTGATCTCGGATACCTGAACTAGTTATCTCGCTGGAATAAACTGCTATAGACTTGTGGGTTAGAACCTCGAAATGTATTCTCTTCCTCTTCAGGAGTCAGGTGCCTGAGATCACTATGCCAGCAGGACTTGTAATTCTACATTCGCGCTCTTAGGGAGTTTTAAGGTCCTGTCTCCTCCCAAGTGGTTTTGAAATGAACATAAGCTGTAAGAGGTTCTCTCAGCAGAGAAACTGGTCCCTAGCCAAAGGTATCATGCCCCCTGCCAGAGTGAGGTGGAGATGGACAAAGGAATACATTTCTTCTTTTGTAGCATCAAAACTTTCTGAGTATCCCTATTTACTGCAGAAGTAGCGTCCAAAAGAAACATCAGTGACACCTGATGTTTAAAGAGCACACCTCTCATCCCTAACCCCAAGTGTGCCTTGAATACCTTCTCTCCACCCTAACAAAGCTCTCAGTCATTTCTGGATCCCCTTCCAGTCTCCATCCACATACAGTGACTTCACATCCCTGGGATCATTTCTAAAAGTCACTTCATCAAGAACTTCGGTTCCTACAAGCAACCCAAGCTTAAGGCAACTGAACTACATTTAATGCAACAACCGGACCCTGAGTGACATGGATTCTAAGACTGCTTCTTTGCTTGTTTTCAGATCTTGAAATGCACCCAAAACCAGTGGACTGAAAACTGCAGCTTTGGGGAAAGGCACTGTTGCGGAACTTGATGATGAATGGTGTTGGAGCGCAGAGCCAGCACACGGGAGTGGCTTCTTTCTGGAGAAGCAAAGCTAATCCTGGAGCTGGGAGGCAGGCTGTTGGCAGCCCGCCTCAGACAGCTGCAAGGGAAAGAACTTCTCTTCTCTCTAATGGGGATGGTGATGGGGCCAGGCCCAGCATTCCTGAACAGCCTGATAATGTCAAAATACTGCTCCTGGTCACAAGGAGGCAGGAAGAGTCCTAGTGAGGATTCAGTCCCCCAAGCTCCTGGGGTATCTCTGTACCTATGTGAGGCGGTAATCCCTCTCTGCCTTAGCCTCCCCTTCTATTATTCCCAAACTTTAAGTAAAGACATTTAAAGGTTACAGCCTGATCTCGGATACCTGAACTAGTTATCTCGCTGGAATAAACTGCTATAGACTTGTGGGTTAGAACCTCGGAAATGTATTCTCTTCCTCTTCAGGGAGTCAGGTGCCTGAGATCACTATGCCAGCAGGACTGTTCAAAGGCTCAGGGAGAATCCTTCCTACATCCTCCTGCTTGCTTCAGGCATGATGTGGATCGTGGCTTCATCTCTCCACTCTCCGCTTCCATTTTCAATACTCCTCTCCTCTGGGTCTCTGTCTCTGCCTATGTTTCTTAGAACATTTGTCATTGGATCATCTAGGATGAGCTCATCTTCAGCTGCTCTACGTAACGACATTTTCAAAGGCCTTTCCCCAAATCATGTCACATTCACAGCTTCTGGTTAATTCGGGGGGCGGGAGTTGGGGGTGCTGACTATTCGACCTGCTAGAGCTGTGGTGTAGGGGTGACACCTAGAGATTATACCACTTTGGCATTGAGACAAGTGAGGAACAGTGTCTCCAGTCCCACAGCCAGCGTTATGGGCTAGCAGCCCCAGGAGGGCACAGGTGGCCACAGTGGAACCCCAACAAGGGAACCAAAGGTCAAAGGGTCAGCGGAACAGAACCAGGACAAAGAGCCTAGCTCCCAGGACATGGGGGACCTGAGGGTTTCTCAAGGATTTCCGCCTGTGAAGGCAGCGGGGCAGCAAGCCACCCCCTTGACAGTCTCACTCTGACTCTTGATTCCTTCAAGGAGAGTGAACCAGTGGGAAGGCCAAGTCTCTCCCCAGAGGTCACAAAGGGACCCTGGTCTGGCCTCCTCACGGCCTGACAAAAAGCGTCAGTGTCTTGGGGCAGGAGAGGCAGCCCCACTATGCCACACTTTAAAAAAAAAAAAAAAAATCTTGGGTTACTATGTGAACTAAAAGTGGAAAAATTCAGAGAAAAGAACCCTGAAATAATGTCAAAATACTGCTCCTGGTCACAAGGAGGCAGGAAGAGTCCTAGTGAGGATTCAGTCCCCAAGCTCCTGGGGTATCTCTGTACCTATGTGAGGCGGTAATCCCTCTGCCTTAGCCTCCCCTTCTATTATTCCCAAACTTTAAGTAAAGACATTTAAAGGTTACAGCCTGATCTCGGATACCTGAACTAGTTATCTCGCTGGAATAAACTGCTATAGACTTGTGGGTTAGAACCTCGGAAATGTATTCTCTTCCTCTTCAGGGAGTCAGGTGCCTGAGATCACTATGCCAGCAGGACTGTTCAAAGGCTCAGGGAGAATCCTTCCTACATCCTCCTGCTTGCTTCAGGCATGATGTGGATCGTGGCTTCATCTCTCCACTCTCCGCTTCCATTTTCAATACTCCTCTCCTCTGGGTCTCTGTCTCTGCCTATGTTTCTTAGAACATTTGTCATTGGATCATCTAGGATGAGCTCATCTTCAGCTGCTCTACGTAACGACATTTTCAAAGGCCTTTCCCCAAATCATGTCACATTCACAGCTTCTGGTTAATTCGGGGGGCGGGAGTTGGGGGTGCTGACTATTCGACCTGCTAGAGCTGTGGTGTAGGGGTGACACCTAGAGATTATACCACTTTGGCATTGAGACAAGTGAGGAACAGTGTCTCCAGTCCCACAGCCAGCGTTATGGGCTAGCAGCCCCAGGAGGGCACAGGTGGCCACAGTGGAACCCCAACAAGGGAACCAAAGGTCAAAGGGTCAGCGGAACAGAACCAGGACAAAGAGCCTAGCTCCCAGGACATGGGGGACCTGAGGGTTTCTCAAGGATTTCCGCCTGTGAAGGCAGCGGGGCAGCAAGCCACCCCCTTGACAGTCTCACTCTGACTCTTGATTCCTTCAAGGAGAGTGAACCAGTGGGAAGGCCAAGTCTCTCCCCAGAGGTCACAAAGGGACCCTGGTCTGGCCTCCTCACGGCCTGACAAAAAGCGTCAGTGTCTTGGGGCAGGAGAGGCAGCCCCACTATGCCACACTTTAAAAAAAAAAAAAAAAATCTTGGGTTACTATGTGAACTAAAAGTGGAAAAATTCAGAGAAAAGAACCAATTATTCAAAATCCATTTTCAAAAACCTTTAAAGAGGTTGCAAAGAATAATGTTCAAAACCCTGGAACTACAACTCTCACACAAATTACAGTGAACACATGTTTTAACGCTGATGTTTCTTAGCTCAGTAAAACCAGCAGAAAAGAAAAGTCAGCTCAGATGAGAACTGGAGAGCCTGGCCATGTGTAGTCAATGGAAGACAGGTGACTGGCATAGGACTGCTTCCTCAGACACAAAGCTGGTGAATGTCTTACAGAGCCAATAAAAAGAGAACTTATAACCTTTCCGGTTATCTTTTTCGACCAGACAGACATTAGCTTGTATTTATCAATTATCTCAGCTTAACCTGAAGCTCCACACGGTATGAGCCCTAATCAGTTAGAAGTAACAAGTCAAACGTACCTTCTCCTGTAGAGTCAAATAATCCTTGAATGAGACTCGGCTGCCTGTCACTAAAGGCACTGGCAGGCATCCCTTGCCTTAGCTCCAAGTTTCATGCAACTTTTCTGAAAAGAGATAAGAGAAGATGTTAGTCGCGGGAAACAGAAATAAGAAAATATAAAAGTAACAAAATGGAAACACTTGGCATGAAATACATAAATGTTTTTAAATAACACAAAAGACAATTGCGGAAGGAATCCAGCTATGAGAGGAATTTGTGATTTGGAAGATCAGAGTGAGGAAATCTCTCAAAATAATGACTGATAAGGAAATATAAGAGTAAAGCTAAGAGAAATGGGGGATCTAAGCTAAACCACTAACATTTAGCTTAAAAAGAAATCCCAGATGGTGATAAACCAAAATAAAAAGAATAAAATATTTGAATAGTACGGATGGATTGAAAAAAAGGAAGAATATCTCAGGAAAAAAGAAAAGAGAAAAAGAAAAACCACATCTGAACACAGTATAGAGAGATTCAAGGATATGTATTTAAAAGATAGTCATAAAAACTTAATAAGAGAAAGACTAGGTAACATGTAACAAGTAAGAATCAGGTCAATATCAGATTTTTTAAAAATAATACAGCATGCAAGATGATAATGGAGTAGGGATTTCAAAGTATTAAGCTGATGGGCATAAGATTTAGGATAGCATACTGAGACAGCCTGTCTTTCAAAAATGAGGACATAACCAAAAAATATTCTAGGTATACAAAGTCTCAGATAAACTGCCATGTTGAAATATCCACACTGAAAATAGTTTCTTTTTTTTTTTTTAAGTAGTTAAATAAATGAGAAATAAATCTAGGAGAAAAAAATCTAAGAGATCATGAAGGTGATAAAAAATTTTTCATAAGCAGAAAATACTGGAAAATTTGAAATAATACATCAAAAATTATAAATAGGCCCAAACATATGAGCAATTAAACTATATTTTAGACAATTATTTGACAAAAGTTGACACTCTGAACTTTTAAAATTCTGGTGTATATGTCCTAAAAGGAAAAAACTAAATGTTACATAAAAGAGACTGAAAAGTGTCTCAGGCAATTCTAACCAAAGAAAGATGATATAGATATTTTAAAATGACTTAAGCTAGATTAACAGAAAACATGTTATTAGAGATAAAGAGAGCCACTTCATAATGATAACACTTTTGATTCACCAAAATATATAGTGGTTTTTAAAAACATACTCATCTAATATAATAACCTTAACATGCATAAAGGAAAAGTGATAGAACTGCTGAGAAAATCTGATAAATCACTATTATAGTAGGAAATTTCAGCACTCCTCTCTATGTTATTGGTAGATCAAGTAGAGAAAAACTCTCAAGGATAAAAATAATATGAGCAGCACAATTAATCAACTTGACTTCATGGATATATATATAGATAGATTTCTGTATTCAACAACTATATAATATAACTTTTTTCAAGCTTACATGAAATATTTATAAAACTTAATCACGTATTAGGCACAAAAGAAAACTCAAAAAATTTAAAACTGTGTATCATAGGGACCATGATTTCTGGCCATAGCTTTTTTAAATTAAATATCTATAATAAAAAATATATAAATTCCCATAATTTGAAAATCTAAAACTGCACTTGTCTGTGGGTTACAAAAGAAATCCTAATAAAGTCTTACAGTATTCATGACTGAATGAGAATGAAACCACTTGATAATGAGTAGAAGCAATGCTACAGAGAAATTCATCACTGTAAACACCTATGCTGGAAAATAATAAACCCCCAAATGACTATGTGAATTTTCTTTCATCTTAATGAACAAAAGAATATATCAAAAGTAATAAATATGAGAAAAACAACAGAAATAGGAGAGGAAATTAACAAAATAGGAAACAAAGATACGATTGAGTCTATCAACAAATCAAAATTGGTTCTGAGAAAACAGAGACTCAGCCCCAAAATAACATGAAGGTGATAAAAAATTTTTCATAAGCAGAAAATACTGGAAAATTTGAAATAATACATCAAAAATTATAAATAGGCCCAAACATATGAGCAATTAAACTATATTTTAGACAATTATTTGACAAAAGTTGACACTCTGAACTTTTAAAATTCTGGTGTATATGTCCTAAAAGGAAAAAACTAAATGTTACATAAAAGAGACTGAAAAGTGTCTCAGGCAATTCTAACCAAAGAAAGATGATATAGATATTTTAAAATGACTTAAGCTAGATTAACAGAAAACATGTTATTAGAGATAAAGAGAGCCACTTCATAATGATAACACTTTTGATTCACCAAAATATATAGTGGTTTTTAAAAACATACTCATCTAATATAATAACCTTAACATGCATAAAGGAAAAGTGATAGAACTGCTGAGAAAATCTGATAAATCACTATTATAGTAGGAAATTTCAGCACTCCTCTCTATGTTATTGGTAGATCAAGTAGAGAAAAACTCTCAAGGATAAAAATAATATGAGCAGCACAATTAATCAACTTGACTTCATGGATATATATATAGATAGATTTCTGTATTCAACAACTATATAATATAACTTTTTTCAAGCTTACATGAAATATTTATAAAACTTAATCACGTATTAGGCACAAAAGAAAACTCAAAAAATTTAAAACTGTGTATCATAGGGACCATGATTTCTGGCCATAGCTTTTTTAAATTAAATATCTATAATAAAAAATATATAAATTCCCATAATTTGAAAATCTAAAACTGCACTTGTCTGTGGGTTACAAAAGAAATCCTAATAAAGTCTTACAGTATTCATGACTGAATGAGAATGAAACCACTTGATAATGAGTAGAAGCAATGCTACAGAGAAATTCATCACTGTAAACACCTATGCTGGAAAATAATAAACCCCCAAATGACTATGTGAATTTTCTTTCATCTTAATGAACAAAAGAATATATCAAAAGTAATAAATATGAGAAAAACAACAGAAATAGGAGAGGAAATTAACAAAATAGGAAACAAAGATACGATTGAGTCTATCAACAAATCAAAATTGGTTCTCTGAGAAACAAAAACAGAAGACTCGAGAAACCCCTAAACACTAACAATAAGAGAAGAGGCAACATCAATAAAAAAAAATACTGTAAATGAAAATAGAGACAATCTACAAAAAATCAGACAAAATTTATGATGATACATAGTAATTTCAGCAACCATTTCCTAATAATTTCAAAAACTTCAATAAAATGGATAAAATTGCAGCTGTGCTTAAAATCTTCCTACAAATACAATCCTTGGTCTAGTTTTACAAGTGGTACACTTCCAAACTTTTAAGTAATAGACTATCCCAACTTTATGCAAATACTTCTAGAAAATAGAAAAGGACACATTCTCTAGCTTTTTGATAAAGGCTCCAATAATAAAACCACACAGAGATGTTCCAGGAAAGGGGCAAAAATACTTTGAAAATATATGTAGATATTCTCCAAAATGCTAGCAAATCTGACCTAAAGACATTAAAAAGATAACACACCTGGACCACGTGAGCTTTATCCCAGGTATGGAAGGATGACTCACTAACTTTGAGAATCGAGAAACATAATTCACCACATTAAGAAATTAATAGGAAAAGCCATACGTTTTTCAGTAAATGTAGGAAACATGTTTTTACAAAGTTCAAACAACCATTCTCTTTTATTAAAGTACAGTTAATTTACAAAATTACATTAGGTTCAAGTGTACACTTTCCCTGGTGGCTCAGATGGTAAAGAGCCGCCTGTGATGCAGGAGACCCAGGTTCAGTTCCTGGCTGGAAGATCCCTTGGAGACATTAGGTTCAAGTGTACACTTTCCTGCTAATCCTAAAACTGCACTTGTCTGTGGGTTACAAAAGAAATCCTAATAAAGTCTTACAGTATTCATGACTGAATGAGAATGAAACCACTTGATAATGAGTAGAAGCAATGCTACAGAGAAATTCATCACTGTAAACACCTATGCTGGAAAATAATAAACCCCCAAATGACTATGTGAATTTTCTTTCATCTTAATGAACAAAAGAATATATCAAAAGTAATAAATATGAGAAAAACAACAGAAATAGGAGAGGAAATTAACAAAATAGGAAACAAAGATACGATTGAGTCTATCAACAAATCAAAATTGGTTCTCTGAGAAACAAAAACAGAAGACTCGAGAAACCCCTAAACACTAACAATAAGAGAAGAGGCAACATCAATAAAAAAAAATACTGTAAATGAAAATAGAGACAATCTACAAAAAATCAGACAAAATTTATGATGATACATAGTAATTTCAGCAACCATTTCCTAATAATTTCAAAAACTTCAATAAAATGGATAAAATTGCAGCTGTGCTTAAAATCTTCCTACAAATACAATCCTTGGTCTAGTTTTACAAGTGGTACACTTCCAAACTTTTAAGTAATAGACTATCCCAACTTTATGCAAATACTTCTAGAAAATAGAAAAGGACACATTCTCTAGCTTTTTGATAAAGGCTCCAATAATAAAACCACACAGAGATGTTCCAGGAAAGGGGCAAAAATACTTTGAAAATATATGTAGATATTCTCCAAAATGCTAGCAAATCTGACCTAAAGACATTAAAAAGATAACACACCTGGACCACGTGAGCTTTATCCCAGGTATGGAAGGATGACTCACTAACTTTGAGAATCGAGAAACATAATTCACCACATTAAGAAATTAATAGGAAAAGCCATACGTTTTTCAGTAAATGTAGGAAACATGTTTTTACAAAGTTCAAACAACCATTCTCTTTTATTAAAGTACAGTTAATTTACAAAATTACATTAGGTTCAAGTGTACACTTTCCCTGGTGGCTCAGATGGTAAAGAGCCGCCTGTGATGCAGGAGACCCAGGTTCAGTTCCTGGCTCGGGAAGATCCCCTGGAGGAGGAAGTGGAGATCCACTCCAGTATGCTTGCCTGGAGAATTCTATGAACAGGGGAGCCTGACAGGCCACACTCCATGGGACTGCAAAGAGTTGGCTGTGACTCAGTGACTAACACACATACACACTGCAATTATGTATCACACAAACCAGCAATTTCACTCTTAATGTGTACTCAAAAGAAAACTTTTAAACTTATATAAAAGGAGATATGTACAAAAGACATTCTAATTATCATAATCCATCATAGCAAAAAACTAGCCAAATACTCATCAGTGGGAGAATAAATGAACCAAGTATGAAATGATCACAAGATAAATGATAAGCAGCTGAAGTGAAAAAACTTACAATGATATACATAAATCTTAGCATTTTAATATTAAGTGGCATAGTAAACCACCAAAATTACATAGATCTTTACATTCTTGTGGAGCTGAAAATAATAAAAATAAAAATAGGCTTTTAAAGACTACATATAGGTGAAATAAAATATTTTAAAAGCATAGCAAGAAAATGATGAATACGGGATGCAAGATAAAGCTTGTGACAGATGGGAGGAGCCAGAGATGCAATAGCATGGGATGACTGTGGGGTTAGATGCAGGTTGCAGTCAATGACCTAACTTTCATTTGCATCAGTGGATTTGTGTGTGTTTACTATTAAAAGCAGACAAATTGCATGTTCCAATGATGACAGCGAATGGTGTGCTAAGGACATGACAGATCCAATTTTGTACTCCTAAGGTCAACAGAGAGCCAAAAGGAGCGATTGGTGGAGAAACGGTCAGATGTGGGGCTTCCCAGGTGGTGCTAATGGTAAAGAATCCACCTGCCAATAGAGGAGACCCAAAAGATGTGGGTTCAGTCCTTGGGTCAAAAAGATCCCCTGGAGAAGGGTATGTCAACCCACTCCAGTATGCTTGCCTGGAGAATTCTATGAACAGGGGAGCCTGACAGGCCACACTCCATGGGACTGCAAAGAGTTGGCTGTGACTCAGTGACTAACACACATACACACTGCAATTATGTATCACACAAACCAGCAATTTCACTCTTAATGTGTACTCAAAAGAAAACTTTTAAACTTATATAAAAGGAGATATGTACAAAAGACATTCTAATTATCATAATCCATCATAGCAAAAAACTAGCCAAATACTCATCAGTGGGAGAATAAATGAACCAAGTATGAAATGATCACAAGATAAATGATAAGCAGCTGAAGTGAAAAAACTTACAATGATATACATAAATCTTAGCATTTTAATATTAAGTGGCATAGTAAACCACCAAAATTACATAGATCTTTACATTCTTGTGGAGCTGAAAATAATAAAAATAAAAATAGGCTTTTAAAGACTACATATAGGTGAAATAAAATATTTTAAAAGCATAGCAAGAAAATGATGAATACGGGATGCAAGATAAAGCTTGTGACAGATGGGAGGAGCCAGAGATGCAATAGCATGGGATGACTGTGGGGTTAGATGCAGGTTGCAGTCAATGACCTAACTTTCATTTGCATCAGTGGATTTGTGTGTGTTTACTATTAAAAGCAGACAAATTGCATGTTCCAATGATGACAGCGAATGGTGTGCTAAGGACATGACAGATCCAATTTTGTACTCCTAAGGTCAACAGAGAGCCAAAAGGAGCGATTGGTGGAGAAACGGTCAGATGTGGGGCTTCCCAGGTGGTGCTAATGGTAAAGAATCCACCTGCCAATAGAGGAGACCCAAAAGATGTGGGTTCAGTCCTTGGGTCAAAAAGATCCCCTGGAGAAGGGTATGTCAACCCACTCCAGCATTCTTGCCTGTAAAATCCCTGGGACCAAGGAGCCGGGAGGGCTACAGTTGATAGGGTCACCAAGACTCGGACATGACCCGAAGCGACAGCACCCACGCATGCACAGACACATGGGAGGTTACTTGTGGAGAGAAAGAGAAAAGTCGCAAAGGAAAATGCAAAATAAAATCAAATAAATGAAGAAGTAAAGAAATAAATCGTAACTGTGGAGGGGTTCCCCCATCATCATTTGAGTTACATGATGTTTTGTATAGAATGTTTGTTTGATCCGCGATACCAATGAACCAGTCTTGCCTTTGCTGATGAAACCAGTTGTCATGAAAATGCTGTTTTCTATTATAAAGAGATATTGTTAAGTTGAACTCAGTTTCTAGGGTAGCGTCTACTAGAAGGCAGTTGCTAAATGTTTCTAGAGGGAACCAGCTGTGGGAAAACTATTAATTAGCCCCCGTCATTATATGCAGATTAAATTGGCTAACTCACTATAGAAAGTAGGTAAGAAGAGCCAGGACGATGTTCTCTCCATATCTAAGAAAAGCATGCAAGGATTAGATTGTTCCCAGTGGACTAGGAAGAGGGTTTCAGCTAAGAGAAAACTCAAAGTAGATCCTGACTAGAGAAATTACACAGGATATTTCTTGGTTTGGGGAAGAAACAGTGAGATTGGTCTTGAACTATCAGCTGAGACATATGCTTAAAAGACGATGGAGAGGGCTTCCCTGGTGGTCCAGTGGATAAGGACACCACCTTGCAGAGCAAGGGGCGCTGGTTTGATTGGATCCCTGACCTGAAAAGATCCTACCTGCCACGTATTAATAGAAACCTTGAAAATAATGCTGACTCACTCTTTAAATGATGGTAATAGATCTAATATATAACATGATTTGTAAAAGACAATGCCACTCATTCATGTCCTTACATCTATCCCGATTTTGCCCCATTATTGAGCAGTACAGAGCAGGTGAACATCACAGGTATTATGTATGAGCAGAGACCACTCTGAAAATTTTAAGACTAAAAGAACTTGGTAGCACTACCTAGCCCCTTCAGTGATTATTTATATATTATAACCAAAAAGTTAAAATCAATTCAATGAACAAGTCTTTATCGTCACTCATATGAACAACCAATTGCTAAATGCAACATTCAAAGAACTCAGCCTAGTGAAAAGAGACAAATGTATAAATAAAGCCTTACAATTGACCAAAAATTAATGTTTCGGGTGGGCCCAGTTTATTGCAAGTCCTTGCATCTGCCGTCTCTTTAACACATACTTTAATTTGAGAGGAATCCCTATAATTATCCTATTGGGGTTCAAGTGTTGCCTGAGTTTGACTTTATTTGGTAAAAAATATGTATTTCTGTTCTATGCTTGGAAACTCATAAACATAATTCTCCAAGGGTTGCAGAGAAATGACACTGTCGTCCACACTGAGAAACCGGCTCTCCGAGTCCTTCGGTGGGCCCACTCAGCTCCTCATTTGTAAAATGGGGACATTCGCACCTCCCTCTGGCAGAGACCCTGCTCTCTTCCTGGGAACAAGCTAGCCTCTCTCCCAGCAACCCTGGCAGGTCAGTGGGGCCACAGGGCCCAGAGGTCTGGCCAAAGAAACAGGAACCTGAGAAGTGACACCTCTACCCATCTGGCAAGAAAACACAGGCAGAAAATCTTCTTTAAAGTCAGGGCTCCCTTGTTCTCCCCATTCCTTTTCCGCAGGCTCTTTTCCACACCTAGGGCCACTTGAAAGCCTTATGGGAAGACACAGAGTCTTCACCAGCCCAGTTCCCTGCAGGCAGAAAGAGCAACCTCCCGCCCAGTCCTGGGCTCCACACACTGGGAATTTCCTTGACAAGAAATAAAGGTGTATTGTATGAAGTCACCGAGATATCGGAGTTTATCTCTTACAGAAGATAAAGCATTTCTTCAGCTAATACGTACCTCTGCAAATGAGTAAGGAGCGAGATCATTCACAGGAGGTAATTAACACCCCAAGCATCAGGGAGGTACACTCCTGCCAGTCTGAGGCCGGGGGGGGGGGGGACCCTGGAACGAGGCTGTCACCTCCTATCAATCTATTTCCTAAATTGCAGGGCAAAGTTAACCGCAAATAACAAAGTCACGGAATCAAGCTGTCACAAATTGACCTCCACATTCCTACGGCATTTGAAGTGTGTGTATTGACAGGAAAACAAGCAAGAAGAACTGCAGAGAGGTAGAGAATACACCTGGAGTTGGAAAATAACATTCCAACGCATGGGCACACCTCGCTGGGGCCCCAAAGGGCAGGACCGAAAGAAGAGGCTTCTTCTAAGATCCGTTAGACACCAGCTGGAGGAATAAGCCCTTCACGTCGATTGTCTTGTTTCTTCTTTGGAATCATCCTAAGGGTACATACTCTTCTGTCCGTTTCCAATTAAGAACAGATGCTGTTTTTCTCTTTCTGACTTCCCTCCCTCACTAACAGGCTCTAGGTTCATCCGCCTCACTACAACTGGACCCAGCCGGAGAGGAGAACAGCATAGGACAAATTGAGAAAGCAGCATTGACATATATACCCCATCACGAGTGAAAGAGACAGCTAGAGGAAGCGGCTGTGCCCCACAGCGAGCCCAGCCGGGTGCCCTGAGGAGTGGGGTGGGGGGCGGGGGAGGCTCAGGGGTACTGGCCTGCAGAATCGCATGGACAGACGAGCCTGGCGGGCTACAGGCCGTGGTCGCAAAGAGCCAGACATGACTGGAGCAACATAGCACGCATGTACACATGTGTGTGTTTGTGTGTGTGTGTATACATATATATGTGTGTTTATGGTTGATTCCAATTGTTACGAGCCAAACCAATACAACATTGTAAAGAAACTGTTCTCCAATTTAAAAATTTTTAACAAAGAACCGATGCTGTGAGCAATAAGACCACAGTGTACAGGCAGCAGAGCTGGATTCAAACTTGAGTTGGTCTATTTTATCCTGTCCTGGCTCTTTCTGATGCAAGCCGTTAACCTTTCAGGGTCCCTGATGCCCCACCAAAGGATGGCCAACCACCGGGGGACGGCGTGCCTGTGCCGAAGCGTGTCGTTAGGGACGGTGCTCAGAGCGATGGCGACACAGAGGCCGTGGGAAACCGGCTGTCTGAAATGAAAGTTCTGCTCAGACAGAGCCCGCTTTCAAGGGGGCCTGGTTTCAATGGCCAGCTGCTAGAGAAGAAAGCCATTAAAGGAGGCTCTTCTCTGCTGGGCTTGCAAAACTTCAGGTTCATGAATTTTGGAGCAGATTAAAGAGGAGAAACAAGGGTTTCAACTGCAGCCTCAGGAACTTCCTGCATCTCTTGGGCCAGGAGGCTGCCTTCTCCAATGGCACAATTAAGCTCTAAGATCCAGCCTCGCTCTCAGTTTTCAATTAATCGACAGCAGTGAATTTAACAGCTGAAACCCATCTGCTATTCAAAATGACATGCTGGCCAGGTCACCTGCCTTTCCCCGTCTAATAGCACACTGCCCCCCCTCAGCCACACGCAGGGGCTCTGGCCCCTCCCCGGCCGCCCCGCTGCTACCCCTGGCTAAGGGGACTACCCATTGGATGGGAGCAGGAGATGCCCGGAAGAGAAGGCTTCAGAATACAAAGTCAGAGATAGGCATTGCTTCTTGGGGCACACCCTCTGATTTTTGCTTCCAAGTGAAGGCTCGTGACATGTCCCAGGCATATTATCCACCTGGCCCACGACCACTGTTACATAACAGTAAGGGCATTCCACCTGAGCTGGGAATTTCTTAATCAAGAGCACAGGCTGTGGTTTCAAAGTTTCAAAGCAGACTGACTTTGGAAAGTTAGCACCTCTCTCTCAATGTGCTCATCTAGAAAATAAAACGAACAGTCCTGACCTCGAGGTCAGAGTGGAGAATGAAGGTGAGAGGAGCTCCTCACACAGTTTTATTCGATCCCGAGGGACGTGGCCAGCCAGGTTCTGGGGACTCTGGTGGGGAGCACAGTGACAAAGGGACGAAGCATGATGGAGGGGTGGTGTGTGAGCTCGGGGGAGGCAGTCGATTGGCAGGAAAGCACTGGAAAGTGAAGGAGGGCATATCTGACCAGAGAGTTGAGAGTCTCCTTGAAGGAAATGCACAGGCGGGACTGGAGAATAAGACGAAAGGAAGGCGGGACAGCAGGACAACGTCAGGGCCCCCCACGCCCTCCTGTTCCCAGCCCCGTGGCCAACGGTAGATGGTAGATTCACAAAGGGCAGTGACCACGGGCGCTACAAGTGAAGGCGGGTACTCAGCTCTCCAAAGACAATTTGGAGCCTCAAGAGCTCTTTTCTCTTCTTTTCTTTCCTGGTACAAAGGCCCTGAGAGGATCAGCCCTCTGGCCAACCTTCTTTGTCTCCATCTGCCAGGGAAAATGCCATCAGCCAGTCTTAGGACGGAGCCAGGAGTCTCAGCCAGATGGCCAGCTCTGGAGAGACCTGGCACTTATCACCCACACGGCCCTTGGGGCTGCGGTTTACAAAAGGAAGAAAGAAAAGGGACTTGGGTGTGTTTCCCCAGGGGAGGGCGTAGGTCTGGAGCACCTGCACAGACTGAGGGACCATGAAATTAAAAGACACTTGCTCCTTGGAAGAAAAGTGTGACAAACCTAGATAGCATATCGAAAAGCAGAGAGAGTACTTGGCCAACAAAGGTATGTATAGTCCAAGCTGTGGTTTTTTCCATTAATTATGTGCAGATGTGACAGTTAAACCATCAAGAAGACAGGGAAACAAAAAGTTGATGCCTTTGAACTGTGGTGCTGGAGACGACTCTTGAGGGTCCCTTGCACTGCAAGGAGATCAAACCAGTCCATCCTAAAGAAAATAAACTCTGAATATTCACCGGAAGGACTGAAGCTGAAGCTCCAATCCCTTGGCCACCGGCTGCAAAGAGCTGACTCACTGGGAAAGACCCTGATGCTGGGAAAGATTGAGGGTAGAAGGAGAAGGGGGCGACAGAGGATGAGACGGTTAGAAATTGTCACTGACTTGATGAACATGAGCCTGAGCAAACTCCGGGAGAGAGCAAAGGACAGTGAACCCCGGTGTGCCGCAGTCCATGGGGTCACAAACAGGTGGACATGACTTAGCAACTGAAGAACAAAACTATCAGGTCCCTGAGCTCCGACTCACTTCCCCCGGTCAGCAAGGTGGGCCAGGGCAGGGGTGGCTCTAGGGATTTGATCTGACTTCAGGTCTGAGGAGGATGAGGCTAAGGGACCACGGTGGAATCCGCTCTGGGCGGGAGGCACGGAGGGTGCCCTGCTGGGTGCTGCCTTGGAGACCGTGCGGGTCAGCCCGGTGGGACGATGCGGCCTTTGCTGCTGAGACACTGGGCCGGATGCTGGGATGAGACGCGGCATCTGGCACATTCTGGCTGTGCTCACGGCCACGGGAGGAGGGTGTAAGTCACACAGGCCATCTTCCTGACTTCAGATTGCCCTCTGTGGACATCTAACTCAGACTCAGGTTATCTGCTTCTGGATTTACCACGCTTGAAATGGGGAATCAATTTCTTTACAAATCATTTGTCCAAGAAACACACCTCAGGTATACCACAAGGACCAGAGGAGGCGGCAGCGTCATGGAGGGGACGGGGAGGGAGCTGACTTGACGGCCCGTGTGTCAGCCCGATGGGCAGGTGTCAGAGGACACTGGCTGCCCTCCACACATTCATTCAGTGAATACCCATGGAGGGACTCCTTCACGACACATAAATGCTATGAAAAGGAGACAAATTCCCTGCCCGCGGAGACCTGGGGAAGCAGAGATGAAGCCAGGAATTACAGGGGACTCTGAGTAAGGTGTTCAAGCACCACGATGCCCTCCTAAGAAGTAAGGACAGTGATCCTACAATTTATTTAGTTCCAACCCAGGTGTCTCTAATAAGGAAAGCAAATTCCCAAAAGGGAAATTTAATTAATATCATTTCAGGCTGATGAGAAATAACAGAGGCTCTAGCTATCTTCCAGCTGGTCTCTGTCCTTGAGACTGAGAGGAGATGCAAATGTGGGGTCTGAGTCTTGGCTCCTCCACAGCGCCATCCCCAGGGCCCTTGGCCCAGAGTAGCCCTCTCTTTCTCTGCAGGTAAGTCCTCTGTCCCTGACCGTTGGGTCTAGACAGCGCTCGCCGCCGCGCTCCGGCTCGAGGGTACTGACCCGATGCCTCCCGCCGGGAGCTGTCAGGCCCTTACACCCTGCTTGCCTTCGGAGCTAACGTTACTCAACCCTCAAATAGAGCCTCACTCGCCTACAGAAGAGGGAACTCATACTATTATCCTCAGGGAGGTGAGCTGTGAGGACCACTGGATCCATGTCCCAGAGATCTTGCACTCCCCACTCTCACCTTGGACCTGCACTCCTCAGAAATCGGGCTTTAGATTTTACTCTTTCAATTCATACGTTGTTCCCTATAACTCAGTGCTGAATTCTCCTTGATTCCTCGGACGATGCCCAGCCCAGGCTGGGCTGAACCAAGGGCTAGACTTCCCTTGCCACAGTCCCGCCTCCTCGAGTGTGGCCAGTTGCTGCCTCCGGCCTGCCCTCACCTGAGCGACCGTCGCTGGTCTGGACCACTGCACCGAGGTCGGCTCGCTGAGCCTCGTCCAGACAGATGTCCCAACCGCAGCGTCTACCGGATTTCTGGTAAAGTAACTCATCCTCCTCTCCTTCGCCCCCTCAAGCTCTGACTTGTCCATTTCGAGGTTCCCATCATTTCCACGCATACCGTTCCCTCCGGTCTAGGTCTGGAGCTCACACCAGCCCTTGGTCAGAGTCCCCGTTCTGGATTCTCAGCCACCTGCCCTTCCAGGCCGTGGCGGCACCGCGGGATGCCTTGCACTCTCCGCTGCGCCCCCTTACAGACGCTGCTCGGGGCTGCTCCTTCCCACGGGGCGCTCTTCCCACGGGGCACTGAAGCAAGGGTGCATTGAATGACCCAGTCAACCTCCAACTCTCCAAATGGCTGGGATGGCAGCGAGGGGTGGGGGCAAGGCGTCCAGGTCTCCTGTGCCAGCCCCGTCTGGTCCACTGTCCCCAACCCCACCTCCCAGCCAGGTGTCAGGCTGCCAGCCCCAGCTGCCTCCTCACAGCTCGCTGGGGGTAAGCGGGGTGCTGTCCGTGCTCCAAAGGCAACAAGAAATAGAAGCGCTGCCCAGGGTACATGCCTGATAGTGGATACACAGAGTATACGAACACACACACATGGAGTCTAGAAAGACGGCACTGATGAACGCATATGCAGAGCAGCAACGGAGAAACAGACCTAGAGAACAGGTTTATGGACTCTGGGGCGGGGAGCGGGGATGGAGGAATGAGGGAGAGGTATAGCAAGAGGAACACGGAAACTTACACTACCACGTGTTAAAAAAGACCAGTGGGAATCGGCTGTGAGACTCAGGAGACCTGCACGGGGCTCCGTAACAACCCGGAGGGCTGGGAGGGCTGGGAGGTGGGAGCGGTCGAGGGTACACCTGTGACTGCTTCGGGTTTAGGTATAGCGGCAAACAGCAAAACTGTAAAAGTAAAATAAAAGTAAATTATTTAAAAAAAAAAAAAAAACCTGCTGTCCAAGTCCTGCGTTTGCCACCAGTTTCCACAGCACCCTGAGCTCCCCTCCAGTTTTCCTTCTCGTCTCCTCCCCCTTCCATCCCGCTACTTACAAGAGAAAAAAACAACAAGTAGGAAGGCTAATTCTAAGTTTGTGCAGTCTCAGCGTGCACCCTGGCCCGCCTTTCGTCCTGTTATTTCCTCCCGTGTCTGGCTTTGACAGGACAGATGACATTTATGTTTCCGAAAGCCTCAATAAGAAGCACTTTAGCTGCAATCACCTCCATCTAATTTCCCCAGTGAAATTTTTTTTTTTTTTTTTTGGCTTAAATCACACAACAAAACTAAGGCCTGAGCTGTTCTGACAACTTGTCACCAAATAGGGCTCAGCCCAAATGGGCTGTCTTGAAACCCAAGGACAAAGGAGGGAGAAAAACCAGACGAAGTGACCTGAAAATGAAGTGGGAAGAGCTGGAGGAAGAGAGGAGACTGGCACGAGTCAATTTGTTAAAGTTCTAGAACAGGTGGCCCAGCCAGGGCCGAGAACAAGCACAGACTGTGTGTCTTTCTCTAGAGAGGAAGTAAGAGGAGTATGCAGAATGCAGGAGGCCTCACCCCAGAGGAGGAAGGCAGCCCGTCCCCGTGGTTCCCCGTCTGCGGGGCTGGACCCCTCGCGGAAGGCATGAGGACCTTCCTTTCTGGGTGGAAGGGCTTCCCGGTGCCTCAGGGGTTAAGAATCCCTCTGTCACTGCAGGAAGTACGGATTCAATCCCTTGGTTGTGAAGACCCCCTGGAAGAGGAAACGGTAACCCACTCCGTCATTCCTGGCTGGGAAATCCCATGGACAGAGGAGCCTGGCAAGTTGCAGTCCATGGGGCTGCAGAGCCGCCACGACTGAGCGTGAGGATGCACTCGGTCCGACGGTAGGACTCGCGTCCCGGGGAAACCACGACCCACGTGTTCTGCCCCACAGCTGACAGTGGCTCAGAAAATGGAGGCAGGATGTTAGAGGAAACGTTGCCTTCCTTTTTAAAAGATAAATGTATTTATTGAAAAATTACTTACACATGGAAAAGTGTTCAAGTTATACCTGCTCATCTCAATAAATTTTTACATGAACTCACTCATGCAACCACAAACAAGTTATAGGGGGAAAAAATCGAGGTGCTCTGCTCACAATGTTTGGATTCTCTTGTTTCAGTTAAAATGCTGTGCATTTTGCCTTTTAGGAATGAGGATTCGGTGGTGTTCTGTATTTAAATATGTTGCACCAAGGTTAACTTGAAAGCAAGCAGAGAATGGAAGGAAAGGGGAAGGCGCCCGAAGCAAAAGGGGAGGAGGGAGTGGAGCAACACAATGGAATAGCACAGTTTTCAAGTCAGAGAGGCCTGAGTTCAAATCCTGGTTCTGGCTGACCAGCTGTGTGACGTTGAGTAATATACTTGACCTCTCTGAGCCTCCGTTTCCTTATCAGTAGAACAAAGGTAATAAAACCTACAAATCTGGCTTTGAGGGTTGATTAAATGGGATAATGTATGTAGTTCTGGCTGGTGCAAAGGAAGCTCTCAGTAAATATTGAATGAATAGAAAAAACGACGCTCTGCCCACACTCCCTCTCAGCCACTAAAAAGTATCATCATGCTGATCTCTACAGTCATGGGTTCATTTTGCCTATTTTTGTGCTTTCTATAAAAGGAGTCACACATAATGTGTATTTTCCTTTGATCCCTGTTGATCGACACAGCAACAGGTCATACCCATTGCTACGCAGCATTCTGTTGTAAAAATCACGTCACGATCTGTTTATTCATCATTCTCTTGATAGACATCGGAACTATTTCCATTCCGGGGCTCTGAAAACAGTGTCCCTGTGAACATTCTTCACGTCCTGGCACACGAGCGCCCAGGTGCGCGCTTGAGAGCGGAACGGCTAGTGCGAGGCCATGTGCGGAGCGAGGCCACGTGCGGAGCGAGGCCAGCGGCTTTCCCGGCGTCTGCAGCACCTCATCCTCCCACCCGCAGAGCACGAGGACATCAGGCGCTCTGCAGTCTCACCCACGCTTGGTGTTTCTTTTAGCCCCTCACGTAAGGGTACGCAGCTTTAATTTGCCTTTCCCTCACTCTTTAAAGTTTGTACCTTTTCCTATGCTACTGACTGGGCATCTTTTGTTAAAGCTTCTGCCTATCTTTTCTAATGATTCTCTGTCCTCTTTCTCATTGACTTATAGGAATTCTTTATATCGTCTGGAGACAAGCCCTTGTCGGTTAAACGGATCCAGACAGAAGGTGTCACGTCACTGACAGGGAGGTCTGGGTACCAGCCGCCTCGACCCCCCGCGGTCCTCCCACCCACCCCCCAGCTTCGTGTTAGGCTTCAGGCCACTGAGGACTCAAAACAAAGGGGCAATGCCAGCGCTGTGAGTGAAGTTTTCCTGGGGGGAAAATGAGGCCTGAGGTCCAGGAGACGGCCTTGCAGACAGGGCCAAGGCGCCGCTCCCCAGGGGCGGGGGGAGGTCAGTCCGTCAGGGATTTGCTGAAGGGGAACACCTGCCATGAAGCACACCTTTCGGCGGGAAGTTACACATTGGGAAGAGCAGACGACTCTGTTAACGGCTTTAATGTTTGTTAAACATGAGGAGATGCAAGACATTGAGCTCCTACTGGAAAGTTTCTTGGAAATGATTGGGAAACATCTCACGATCTGAAGGCCTGTTCGGCCCGTTCGTCCCCAGAGCACAGAGGGCCTCATTCCCGATCGCCACCCCGAAGGCCTTTCAGGACGTGGTGAAGGTCAGTGACTGCAGGAGCTAGTGACTTCATCCTCGTACAGCCAGATGGCACGTGACTGTAAGCTCGGACCCCTCCCTCCCTACCATCAGCCCGAGCGCCTACAAGCAGTTGCTATTCTATCTTCCTTCCCCGTGGCCTGGAGGCAGGTCCCCTAGCTTGCCAGGCCAGAGGCACGGGAGTTTTCCGCAGACAGGTGCACAGTCCCTCAGCACCTGTGCTCCCTCCAGGGCCACACGCCAGCCCCAGCACACGAGGTTCACCTGTGACCATGAGCTCAGAAGGGTCAGGGCTGGATGCGGAGGTGTGCTCCGTGGAGAAGGGCTCACGTATGCTCTGAGGAATACAAACAGCAAGGGGGCCGGATGGACCAGCGGGAGGGCCTTGTCCAAAAACTCAACCCTAGAGAACAGATCCACTTGGATGGGGCATGTGTTACATGGGCAAAAATAACTACTGATCCTGCTGGGAGACAGCACACTCAGACCCTGCCCCGTCACCGTTTTGGGTGACCAGCCGAGGTGGGTTCGACTGGGTGGTCCCCCGTTTAGCTCTTGAAGTCCTGCATCCTAGGAAACCCCTCCGTGAGAGAGAGATTATTCACCCTCTCGCTGCCTCTCAATGGTTGTGTGTTCTAGGGAAAACTACCTTTCCTGCTCCGGGTTATAAAGCCACCATCTATCAATGGAGTTGGGAGCAAGACAGTGAATGTCTACTATTCCCTTCAGATGCGAGTGTGCTGTTTCTCCAGGGTCTCTTAGTAGCACCCTGAGTCAAGGGTGCTCAGTCGCTAAGGCATGTCTCACTCTTTTGCGACTCCACGGACTGTAGCCTGCCAGGCTCCTCTGTCCGTGGGATTCTCCAGGCAAGAATCCTGGAGTGGGTTGCCATTTCCTTCTCCAGGTGACTTTCCCGACCCAGGGATGGAGCCTGTGCCCCCTGCCCTGGCAGGCAGGTTGTTTACCATGGAGTCACCGGGGAAGCCCTCCTGCAGTCAAGAGGAAGACACAAAGCTTCCACGAGGGAGGTGGGTGCATATGCCCGTGTCCGTGCTAACCTTTACCTACCAATAATGTGCCAGTTTCTGAGAGTCACAGGGGGCCAAGCACCGTGCGACATGTTCTGTGTACACAGTTCCCTTTAATCCTCAAGAAATCTCTGGGATCTAAGCATGTCAGTCATCATTTCCCTCACGTACGGGGGAACAGAGGCTCAGAGAGTGAGCACCAGGCCCAATGCAACACAGGACGCCCATAAAAGGCTGGCATTCCGCCCCCCGCCTGCCCGTTCCAGAGGCCCCTGGCGTTTTCCCCCAGCTCACATCGGATTGCTCTGTGCCTCGGTGTCATTGCTTGTCAAATAATGCTCTCTCCCCTCCCTCCAAACCACATACCTTCCTGTGTCTCATCTCATCTGGTAACGGCCTGACAGGGCTGTCATGTGATCAGGTAAGAGCCTTGAAAAATTAAAGCCTTTCTCTAAACAAAAGGCATGGTTATGAATAATTCCTGGAGAAAACCAAAGCACATCGACAAAGTTTGGACAAGTCGGATATGGCAGGTCTGAAAAAATGCTTCCTGAAATAAGCTTTCTGAATCTGAGGTCCTGTGTGTCTAAAGAGACCGGAAGCTCCCCTAAAAGGAGAAAGACGCCCAAGCCCGAGGCCTCCGCCGAGGTCCGGACGCCCCTCTCCTGCCGCGGCCTGAGCTCGCTGCGGCCGTGGCTCAGGCATCTCCTCACCAGCCGCCCCGATTCCCCTCTCTCGACCCCGAATCCACACCACATTCGCTGCCACAATGCTGTGTCTCAAGCTCCCTTTCCTGCTGCTTCTGCCGGGACTTTCTGTCCCTGAAACTCCAGCGTCCAGAAGGTGTTCTAGAGGAGCTGCTCCACATGCAGATGCACCTTGCATGGATTTGTGGGGAAGAAGCTGAGCTCCACGTCTACCTCCTCCGTCATCTTGAAAATCCCCTCCTGCCTCTGAAATGAAGAGAGTAACCCACCAGCCTGCACACGTCCCAGCCTCGCCTGGACACTGCTCTCTGGTTGTTTTTTTGGGGGGCGGGCGGGTAGGTTGGGGAGGGAAGGGGCGGGCGGGCCACTTCCATTGGTCTCTCATCTATTTGTGTTCATCCATCTTTGTTCTTTGGCCCGTGTGGGCCTCCCATCGCGGTGGCCTCTGTTGTCGCAGAGCTCCGGCTCAGTTGTTGGACACATCGGTCCAGCCACTCCGTGGCACATGGGATCTTCCCAGGCCAGGGATTGAACCGGCGCCCCTTGCACAGCAAGGTGGTGTCCTTACCCGCTGGACCACCAGGGAAGCCCTCTCCAGCTGTTTTAATGATAGGAAAGCTCACGCCTCCAGGTGGCAAACTGAGACAGTGACACCAGGGTGTGCTCAAGGCCAAGGCCTTCAGAGCTGCAGGGACCTCGTCACCCGTGCCTGGTGGTAAGCCTCGCTGTATTTAGTCCCTCAATCGTGTCTGACTCTTTGTGACCGTGGGCTGGAGCCCGCCAGGCTCCTCTGTCCACGGACTTCTCCAGGCAGAAATACAGCAGTGGGTTGCCATGCCCTCCTCCGGGGGATCTTCCCAATTCAAGGATCAAACCCAGGTCTCCCATCTTGCCAGGGGATTCTTTCCCATCTGAGCCCCCAGGGAGTCTAGCCTGAAGGCCCTCAGAAAGCCCACCCCTCAGAGCCAGCCTCCTGCAGAACCTGCCCGAGTCTGTCGGAATCCAGCACGCGTGCCTGCCTCCGCACGCTTGGATTGTCCTCCAGCCCAGGCTCAAGTCTCCCAGCTCCACCCTGAGCCCTTTCTGCTTCCGGCCGCTCCTCTGACTGGGCAGCCAGAGCCGACAGGATCAGAACTTGACCTTGGCTCTTTCCCGGCTGGTGAGGTCAAGGGGCCTGCCAGGTCTGACTCCGGCCCCTTCCGTCTGTGCAGTCTCGTGACTACCCCTCAGGTGGTGAGGGCTGCAATGCCCCTCGGCGGTGCCCTCTCTCCACCTGGGCGCCATCTCTCCAATTTCAGCCTAATTAAAAAACACCCCGTCTCCTAGCTCCCATGAGGAATAAGGAACTGTCTGCTTCTCTTCCAAAATCTGCATCTCATTTGTGACCAGTCCTTTCCTCCCTCGGGGTTCCTTCGGCTTCCCAGAGTGTATTAAGCCAGCCGCGTCCGCCTTGTTTATGGGAGATGAGGGTTACGATACCCCCTTCCTTTCATGTCTTGGGCAATTTAGTCTTCGTCTTCCTCAGCGTGTCCCATGTGTTTTGTCCTTTTTGGGCATGCTGGCTTTTTCCCAGCCTGGGATTTGAGTCTGATGTGAATATCGCCAGCCGTCAGCCTCTATTACACAGCTGGGGTGGATTGGGAGGAAGAGGGGTCCCCATGTGTCTAACGTGGAAACTGGGTACGTGATTGAATTTGGCCCTCCACAGAGGAAGAGAAACACAAGCCACGGGTGCCAGGTGACCACTAACTGGGACGAGGGTAGGGGCGGAGAATAACCCAGAGATGGGTTTAGCTGCAGCGCCCTGGGCTTTGCATCTCCATAAGCGCTGTTTTTGAAATGAGGACCTCCAGTTTCATAAATGCTGGTGAATAAATGAAAGAACTGGGGAGGAAGGGAACATTAGGGAGAAAGGGATAAAAGTCAGCTTTAAGAGATGTTGAGAATAAGCCTCCAGCATTTCCTTAGCTGCTCGGGGAAGCAGCCAAGAAAAGCCTAGCCTGAGTTAAAGAGCCGGGTCTCTAATCTTCAAGTCATTAGTCTTAGCAATTGTCATTCTTATCACTAGCATCTATGTTTTCAGAGCTTCCACTCCGCTTTCTCCAGGATTTAAATGAGTGCTAGCTAACCCTCAACGGATCCTTTCAAGACTAAAGGGCTGGGGTTGCCCAGAGCTAGAACACCGCTCTCTGGGACTCAGACAGCTGTCCCCCGCGCCACCCTGAAGCACAGAACAGAATGGCACACCTATTCGGTGCTTTCAGAGTGCACCAAAGAGCCCGCCAGCCAGAACCCAGCCGTGATCAGGACTTCACGATGCACTGGAATGCTGAGGCAGCATTGGCCTTAGCCGCGTGGCTTCAAGGGCAGAAAGGAGCCACCCACATCCTGCGACTTGCTCAGGGACGGATCAGGTGCTCTTGCCGGAGAAGTCCTCTTAATCCACTCCTCTGGCTCCCTGAGTGTAAAGTAAGCTGTGTAAGTTATCAAGTAAGCTCTCCTCCCCATGACAGGGACGCTACGGTAGAGCCATCCTAAGCGACAGGATTGAGCCTGCATTTGTTTTTGATCCCTGATAAGAGACAGAGAAGACCACTGAAGTCATTGTGAGCAGCAGCCAGGAGTACGGGCTCCGGAGCCAGGCTGCCTGGGTGGGCACCCTACCACACCACCTCCTAGCCTGTGCCTTCAGGCAGACCACCCTCTCTGGGCCTCAGGGGCCTCCTCTGTATGTTGGAGTTGATAATAATGCCCTACTCATGGGGTTTGTGGTGAGGATTATATGGAATAATGCATGTGCCTGTAACAGAGCCCAGCACATTGCGAGTGTTTCATAAGTGATGCTACTGTCCATCTGGTTTTTATTAAAACAACAGAAAAGAAGCATTCTTGCCTACAGAGAGAAGGGGATTTGGAAAAATTCCTCTGTGCATGGGATTCTCCAGGCAAGAATACTAGAGTGGGTTGCCATTCCCCTCTCCAGAGGATCTTCCCAACCCAGGGATCAAACCCTGGTCTCCTGAGCTGCTGGCAGATACTTTACCACTAACCCACCACAGAATCGCAATAAGGATACACATCACCCATTTCAATATATTACACTGGGACGTTCTGTCAGGTACTGCTGCTTAACAAGTCACATGAAAACTTAGTACAATCAGTTTCTTTTCTTAGAATCAGTGGACGGGCTGATGCAAACCAGGCATCTCTGCTTTAAACTGAGGATTTGGTTGGACGGGGCTCCTTGCCATGGTTTAGATCTGCTCCCGTTGCGTGCACCCTAGGCCTCCATCTGAGCCAGTGCAGCCGCCCGGAGGAAGCAGAAACGGACACCTCTCTCATGAACCTGACTCTAAACGGGCAGGCGGGCACTTCTTGCCAGATTCCTCTGGCCAAAGCAAATCGTGAGCTTTGCCCAGTGTCAAGAAATGGGAAATTCACGGCTCATCTGATGAGAGGAGGAAGCTTTAGTTACACGGCCAAGAGCACAGACGGGAAGGAACGAGAGAAGAAGCGGGGCCAGCGGCTCCGTCCACGATGAGGGGGTCTGCCTGCGCTGTTTCCTCTGGCCTCCCCGTATCTGTTCCTTGTTACTGACCTCAGGCTGCCCGCCCCCGGCCCGGCCCAGGAACACTGACAGACACAGCTGACTCGCAAGCCCTCATTTTCTTCGAAAGGTGAGCACCTCCAAGGACCGGAACCTGACTTTAGCACTTCACAAAAATCCAGACCGTGAGGGACCCAGCCGCCCGCAGACTGTGCCCTAACGAGCCAGGACAACACCCACCCCGAGGAGACATCTGCAAGCTCTGGATGAGTCTCTGTGCCAGAATGAAGCCTTGGGTGGGCCGGCAGAGGGGCTGCAAGCACGTGCCCATCGCCCCCCGGGCTCAGGCAAGAGCAGAAGGGACCTATTCCCCTGCCATAGCTGGACGCACCCTCTCTCCAGAAAGGGTTTGGCCCTACTTGGAGGGTAAGGTACTGCCAACAGCCTTTGAAAACACACAACCGGAATAAAAATTGTTTCCAAAGTGGGTCCTTCACATTTTAGCTAAAAGCAATTGCCTGTGCATGCCTGTCAGTCACGCAGAGGAGAATGCAACGGGGTGAGTCCCACACAGCGGGGCTGGGAGTTAGGAAGAGGCCCAGGGAACGGCCGAGGGGACGGTGAGCGTTGGAAGCACGGCGCCTGCCTGTTTTGCTGTCGGAAGACAGGAGAGGGCTGGAGGGTGGCGCGCGCTCCCGCCGCACGGCTGCCTCTGCGGGGCTGGGCTGGGGAGCACTGGGCCTGCCGGGCGGCGCCCCTGCGCTGCCTCTGATGACCACACAGCCCTGCCCAGGCCTGGGACGCTCCTCGCGTCAACAAGAACTGAAGCCTGCCTGGCGCCCAGCACGGGGCCTTCACTCATCCCAACGCTCATTCAGGGGCTTCAAGAGTAAGATCGTTTCCTTTCCTCCATGAAGCTCAGCAGCTCTTCAATCAGACGGATGGGAAGCTCAGCGTTTCCACCCAGGCTCACACGCGTTGTGATAAAGATCTGTGTCTGGTGCTGTGGGAGGCTAGAGAAGTCCCTGCTCTGAGCAGGACGGACGAGCCCGGCCAGAGGTGCGGCCGAGAGCTGCCTGGTGGACCGAGCGGCCGCTGAGCAGCCTGGAAAAGAGAGCAATGAAAGCCACGTCGAGACCTCTGCAGACTGTAGGTGAATCTCCACGCCAGGATGAACACTGTGCGGGCCAGGGGGGCATAAGACTAGAGGGGCAGGCAGTGGCCAGCCCACCAACACGCACGCCCCCGAAGAGCATCAAACCGGGGCTGCGGCCAGGATTCCTGGAACTCCCGTGACACCCCATTCACCCCCGTCCGCTCGAGTTCCCACGGGAAGACCCCGTACTTCTAATCACCTTCTGCTTTTCCAGCCAGCCCCCAGGCTCCCCATGCCCTCCTGGCAGGAAGAGTATCTCAGGAGTGGGGTGAATGGCAGCCCAGAGGCAGGGCCACTAGCACCTTCCAGGAGCCGTGAGTCCCTCGGACGCCCTCTGCCCTCCCCCTCGAACTGGAATGAGTTCCAACAAGTCCTCTTGTCCCGTCAGACTGTGAGGTCCTGGGCAGCCTCCCCGGGCACCGCGTCTGGCCTGGGTTCTCTGCTGTAGAGGAGAGCACATGAGAGGCAGGACAGGGAGCCTGTGGAGGCCAGAGGGCCTGGAACAGCAGCGATGAAGAAAAACAGTGGCTATTTATGTCACGGATCCTGGGAGTGGACAAACCTACACATTGAATAACGGGTTACTGTCTTTCAATGGTAAGTCTTTAGCATGTACAGAGATTCCTAGAGTAGATGTGACACGTTCACCATTTGGCCTGTGAAACCAGGGCACAGAGAAGTTGAGCACATTAAACAAGTGTCACATGGAACCCTGCGCGGGGGGGGCGCCCCCCCTGCCTCTGCGGCTGGGCTGGAGCACTGCCGGCGCCCCTGCGCTGCCTCTGATGACCACACAGCCCTGCCCAGGCCTGGGACGCTCCTCGCGTCAACAAGAACTGAAGCCTGCCTGGCGCCCAGCACGGGGCCTTCACTCATCCCAACGCTCATTCAGGGGCTTCAAGAGTAAGATCGTTTCCTTTCCTCCATGAAGCTCAGCAGCTCTTCAATCAGACGGATGGGAAGCTCAGCGTTTCCACCCAGGCTCACACGCGTTGTGATAAAGATCTGTGTCTGGTGCTGTGGGAGGCTAGAGAAGTCCCTGCTCTGAGCAGGACGGACGAGCCCGGCCAGAGGTGCGGCCGAGAGCTGCCTGGTGGACCGAGCGGCCGCTGAGCAGCCTGGAAAAGAGAGCAATGAAAGCCACGTCGAGACCTCTGCAGACTGTAGGTGAATCTCCACGCCAGGATGAACACTGTGCGGGCCAGGGGGGCATAAGACTAGAGGGGCAGGCAGTGGCCAGCCCACCAACACGCACGCCCCCGAAGAGCATCAAACCGGGGCTGCGGCCAGGATTCCTGGAACTCCCGTGACACCCCATTCACCCCCGTCCCGCTCGAGTTCCCACGGGAAGACCCCGTACTTCTAATCACCTTCTGCTTTTCCAGCCAGCCCCCAGGCTCCCCATGCCCTCCTGGCAGGAAGAGTATCTCAGGAGTGGGGTGAATGGCAGCCCAGAGGCAGGGCCACTAGCACCTTCCAGGAGCCGTGAGTCCCTCGGACGCCCTCTGCCCTCCCCCTCGAACTGGAATGAGTTCCAACAAGTCCTCTTGTCCCGTCAGACTGTGAGGTCCTGGGCAGCCTCCCCGGGCACCGCGTCTGGCCTGGGTTCTCTGCTGTAGAGGAGAGCACATGAGAGGCAGGACAGGGAGCCTGTGGAGGCCAGAGGGCCTGGAACAGCAGACGATGAAGAAAAACAGTGGCTATTTATGTCACGGATCCTGGGAGTGGACAAACCTACACATTGAATAACGGGTTACTGTCTTTCAATGGTAAGTCTTTAGCATGTACAGAGATTCCTAGAGTAGATGTGACACGTTCACCATTTGGCCTGTGAGGAAACCAGGGCACAGAGAAGTTGAGCACATTAAACAAGAAAACATAGGCAGAAAGAAGAGGAACAGGGTCAGCAATCCAGCTATGAAACTGCAGATCCTAGCATCCCCACCCTGTGGCTACATTGCTGGGCTGAACACGTGTGTGTGTGCACACACACACACACACACAGCTGAGAAGTGGCCTGGCCTGTCCCAAATGCGAGTCCTCCCAGCAGGGTGGCAGACCTAGGCAGAGGACCAAGCAGAGGCACAGGTGGACATGCAGTTACACAGATATAAAAGGGACAGAGTGATCATCCCACATCTTCCCAGTTGGCTCAGTGGTAAAGACTCCGCCTGCCAATGCAGGAGACACAGGTTCGATCCCTGGGTCAGGAAGATGCCCTGGAGAAGGCATGGCGGCATGGCAACCCACTCCAGTGTTCTTGCCTGGAAAGTTCCATGGACAGAGGAGCCTGGAACACACACACACACACACACACACACACACAGCTTCCCTGATGGCTCAAGGGTGAGGAATCTGCCTGCAGTGCAGGACACCTGGGTTCCATCCCTGGGTCAGGAAGATCCCCCTGGAGGTGGGCACGGCAGCCCTCTCCAGTCGTCTTGCCTGGAGAATCCCATGGACTGCGGAGCCTGGCGGCTGCCGTCCACGGGGTCCCACAGAGTTGGACACGCCTGAAGGGATCGGGCAGCAGCAGCACACAGGGCCGTCTGACTCAGTAACTACTCCTTGTTCCCGGACACAGAGGCGTGCGCTCCCAGGGACCAACCTTCCCCGATGGCGTGTGACTATGAGCGATACGCCTCCGGCAGACAGCTTCAAAATACAAACACGCCAAACCAACTTCCTCCAATAGTTAATGTTTAAGGAATGAGTGAGGAGGATTCTTTATAGGAAACTTATGTTAAAGAGGGAGCATCTTGAAATGAGTATTTGAAATGTTAAGAATATTGTACAATGTTGCGGCCAAAAATGATGTAAATGATTTGCTTTTAAAATTTATCGGGTAGACGCACGTGACAAAATGAACTCGTGTGTCTAAACTCTTTAATATTCAACTGTTAATTCATGTGTGAAAATTGCGAAAATTTTTAAGAACAATTAACTAGACATTAAGGAAAACAGAGAAGTTGAGCACATTAAACAAGAAAACATAGGCAGAAAGAAGAGGAACAGGGTCAGCAATCCAGCTATGAAACTGCAGATCCTAGCATCCCCACCCTGTGGCTACATTGCTGGGCTGAACACGTGTGTGTGTGCACACACACACACACACACAGCTGAGAAGTGGCCTGGCCTGTCCCAAATGCGAGTCCTCCCAGCAGGGTGGCAGACCTAGGCAGAGGACCAAGCAGAGGCACAGGTGGACATGCAGTTACACAGATATAAAAGGGACAGAGTGATCATCCCACATCTTCCCAGTTGGCTCAGTGGTAAAGACTCCGCCTGCCAATGCAGGAGACACAGGTTCGATCCCTGGGTCAGGAAGATGCCCTGGAGAAGGCATGGCGGCATGGCAACCCACTCCAGTGTTCTTGCCTGGAAAGTTCCATGGACAGAGGAGCCTGGAACACACACACACACACACACACACACACACAGCTTCCCTGATGGCTCAAGGGTGAGGAATCTGCCTGCAGTGCAGGACACCTGGGTTCCATCCCTGGGTCAGGAAGATCCCCCTGGAGGTGGGCACGGCAGCCCTCTCCAGTCGTCTTGCCTGGAGAATCCCATGGACTGCGGAGCCTGGCGGCTGCCGTCCACGGGGTCCCACAGAGTTGGACACGCCTGAAGGGATCGGGCAGCAGCAGCACACAGGGCCGTCTGACTCAGTAACTACTCCTTGTTCCCGGACACAGAGGCGTGCGCTCCCAGGGACCAACCTTCCCCGATGGCGTGTGACTATGAGCGATACGCCTCCGGCAGACAGCTTCAAAATACAAACACGCCAAACCAACTTCCTCCAATAGTTAATGTTTAAGGAATGAGTGAGGAGGATTCTTTATAGGAAACTTATGTTAAAGAGGGAGCATCTTGAAATGAGTATTTGAAATGTTAAGAATATTGTACAATGTTGCGGCCAAAAATGATGTAAATGATTTGCTTTTAAAATTTATCGGGTAGACGCACGTGACAAAATGAACTCGTGTGTCTAAACTCTTTAATATTCAACTGTTAATTCATGTGTGAAAATTGCAAAAATGAAACACTTTCAGATTTGTTTTAAAGAACAATTAACTAGACATTAAGGAAAACAGAGAGGTACTAGTCAACTCTCAACAAAAGCCTTCGTGGAGTGTGTGGCTGGGACTAAAATAATGAACACTGTATTTTAGTAAAAGCAGCCAGTGACGCGCCGCGTGCGTTCTGACCTACATATGTCTACAAAATGTTTCCTCCAGCAATAGACAATAGATCTAAAGATTAAGATAAACTATCTAAAAATCAGATTTCTACATTGCAAAATGTTACACTAAGATTCAATAAACTTTATGAAGCACATTCAAGTATATTTTTGAGCCGTTAGCAAAATATACAAAAAAGCTTAATTATTTCATTGTTACAACAACATTGCTAGTTTCTATTGTATCTGTGCATACACACATTTTTATATGGCACATGGTAAGTCAGTATGGGCTTCCCTGGTGGCTCAGATGGTTAAAGAATCTGCCTGCAATGTGGGGAGACCCAGGTTCAAGCCCTGGGCCAGGAAGATCCCTGGAGGAGAGGGGCGCTCTTCTCTTCAGCAGACTCCCTCCCCAGAGCAGCCTACGGCAGCATTCTTGCCTGGAGAGCCCCACAGACGGGGAGCCTGGCAGGCTATACAGGCCACGGGGTCGCTAAGAATCAGACCTGACTGAGCGACTAGCACTCAGCATACCTTTTAGACATAACAAGTCGGCACACCTTTAGACATAAAGAAACAAATGCACGCTGTGGGACGGCTGCTCACTGTCTCTTACTGCTAGAGCGGAATCTAACAATGATGAGCGCGCCGGCGCCCCAGGGTCTCTCACCCCCCCTCCCTCAAAATACAAACACGCCAAACCAACTTCCTCCAATAGTTAATGTTTAAGGAATGAGTGAGGAGGATTCTTTATAGGAAACTTATGTTAAAGAGGGAGCATCTTGAAATGAGTATTTGAAATGTTAAGAATATTGTACAATGTTGCGGCCAAAAATGATGTAAATGATTTGCTTTTAAAATTTATCGGGTAGACGCACGTGACAAAATGAACTCGTGTGTCTAAACTCTTTAATATTCAACTGTTAATTCATGTGTGAAAATTGCAAAAATGAAACACTTTCAGATTTGTTTTAAAGAACAATTAACTAGACATTAAGGAAAACAGAGAGGTACTAGTCAACTCTCAACAAAAGCCTTCGTGGAGTGTGTGGCTGGGACTAAAATAATGAACACTGTATTTTAGTAAAAGCAGCCAGTGACGCGCCGCGTGCGTTCTGACCTACATATGTCTACAAAATGTTTCCTCCAGCAATAGACAATAGATCTAAAGATTAAGATAAACTATCTAAAAATCAGATTTCTACATTGCAAAATGTTACACTAAGATTCAATAAACTTTATGAAGCACATTCAAGTATATTTTTGAGCCGTTAGCAAAATATACAAAAATGCTTAATTATTTCATTGTTACAACAACATTGCTAGTTTCTATTGTATCTGTGCATACACACATTTTTATATGGCACATGGTAAGTCAGTATGGGCTTCCCTGGTGGCTCAGATGGTTAAAGAATCTGCCTGCAATGTGGGGAGACCCAGGTTCAAGCCCTGGGCCAGGAAGATCCCTGGAGGAGAGGGGCGCTCTTCTCTTCAGCAGACTCCCTCCCCAGAGCAGCCTACGGCAGCATTCTTGCCTGGAGAGCCCCACAGACGGGGAGCCTGGCAGGCTATACAGGCCACGGGGTCGCTAAGAATCAGACCTGACTGAGCGACTAGCACTCAGCATACCTTTTAGACATAACAAGTCGGCACACCTTTTAGACATAAAGAAACAAATGCACGCTGTGGGACGGCTGCTCACTGTCTCTTACTGCTAGAGCCCGGAATCTAACAATGTGGGGCGACGCTGTGATCTGAGCGGCGCCGGCGCCCCCAGGGTCTCTCCACCTCCCCCTCACCTCTTCAATCCACTCTCCACGCCAAGACCTGACTCGTCTGTTCCAGCTTGGCTCTAATGCAAAGGCTCACAACCAGCGCTTTGTCTTCGCTCAGTGTCGAGGTCGCCTCCCTCCAGCTCCCTTAACACCAGGACCTGGCACCGGCTGCTCCCTCTGCCTGGAAGTCCCCTCCCCTTCCTCTCTGCTGAGAGAGACCTGGGAAGGATCCTGGGCTCGCTGTAGTCCCCTCCCAGCTGCCGCACGGTGCCACTGCTGCAGAGTCGAGCGGCACGGTGCACAAGCTGCACCTCCACGTGTGCTGAGGCCACGGATCTCCCCCAACGCCACGGGAGAGCCTGCGAAGGCGATCCCAGCCTCCGTCTCGTGCTTAGCAGTGGGTGTCTGAACACAGTCATGGTACAAGCGCTCCAAGGACAGAGACCATACAGGCTTTAACCACCAACAGACTCTCAAAACCCAGCACAGTGCCTGGAATATTCGGTACGCATGCCATCTATATTTGCTGAATCAATCAGTCACTTTGTGGAGAAACTGAGACCATCAGCCACATGCTGTGTCAAAATGACCTCCTCCTACCACGGGTCTGGGCCCCCAGCCTTGACAGCTTCTTCCTTAACTCTGTTCATTACAGGGCACGTGTGGCCCTTCCTGTGCCCTCTAGAATACCATGGTATTTTCTAGACTCAACCCCAAAGGAGAAGGGATTAGGAACCTCCATCTCTTCCCTCCCTCTGGATCCTGGAGCTCTGGGTGCAAACCAAGCCACCTTTTGCTTTGACAAGGAACTGATCACATTACCAACGCTCGTACCTCCAGGATAAGAAGGTCAACTAGCTTTTGCAAAATGAACAGAGCCACGTACATAACCCTTAGCTGTCTAAACCTCGGTTTTCCTTGGAGGAAAGTCTCTCATGACATCTTTTAGAGCTGATCTCAGCTCCACGGGGTTGGGATGAGGGTGCCGTCAGACCTATGCCATCAGCCAGCCATGTACAGGGTCCTGCAGGGGGCCAGCTCAGCAGGTCCACAGGCTCACCCTTCCTCAGTGGGGCTGACACAAGGCCTTCTTAGCTATGAGGATCCCTAGAGGACTCCGACGTGGCTTTTAAGAGCAACAGAAAACTACAGAGAAAGAGAGAAACGAAACGGTAGCCACCAGGAAAGCTAGTGACTGCTCATCCCCTGTCTCGTAAGTCAGGGCAGTGATATAGACCAAGTTCAAGCCCACCGCAGACTGGGCTGTGGATCTACGGGCTACACAGTTCAAGGATGTATCAAGGTGGAAAGCGAATACCACGAGATGCTGGGCTGAAGCTGCACACAGCAGAGAGGGTGGTTCTGAGATATTCCTGTTACTTCAGAGACAAGGTCAGGGCCGCTCGGGTGGAAGTGTGCTCAGAATGGGAATAGAGGCAGGACGGAGGAGAGCCAAAGGGTACATGGAATTCTCGAAAACCCGGGAAGACGAACAGCCTGGCTAGAGAAGCAAGCTTCTCCCAAGGTCTCATGTGCCATCCTGGGGATGAAGTAAAGAAAATACCAACAGCCATGGGTGAGATGGATGGGTTTCTAAACGTGGGGCTGGCCACGGATTGGTTTCTTTGTACTGACTCTACACGGCACGCTTGATATTGCCACTGTGAGTGTTTCCCTGTGAGCTTAACCTCTAAATAGAGCTGTGTGGTGAGATTTCTTTTTCAGTCCTTCGGATATTCCCAGGAGTGCCTGGAAAGGGAAGACAATGTGCCAAATGGCAAAATTCCATAAAACTAATTACCTGGGAAATTTTGCAAGGAAAATGCTTTGTGATACAGGTGTTCTGTGTAGTTCATAAGTCAGGACAAGCCATGCATGGATGCGCCAAAAATTAGAGTATTGAATATGCACCGTCAATTAGGCTGCAGCTCTTGAGTCTGAACCCCCTGTTAAACGTGCGCTCAGCGCGTGAAGGCCGTCTGCTCCCCGCTCGAGGCTGAAGAGCTAGCTTCCTTTCACTGTGCCTCTGGTGTGGGTTTTGCTTTTCCCGTTGCTCCAGAGCTGAACTGGGCCTTCTAGACCTCACCTGAGCTTTTCCAGCCTGGCTCTGGCCACTCCTTGCTGGAGCTTTAGGCTATCCATTCCTCCCACGTCCTTCAGCCCTGACTTCATAGATTGTCTTCTCCATCTCCATCAAGTGGGGGTAAAGAAAAAATTACAGTGATGGTATAAACAGTGGCATTGCCTCCACGCTCAGTCACGTCCAGTTCTTTGCGACCCCATGAACTGTAGTCCACCAGGCTCCTCTGTCCATGGGATGCTCCAGGCAAGAATCCTTAGAGCTACTGGGCTTGGGGGGATCTACGGGCTACACAGTTCAAGGATGTATCAAGGTGGACAATACCACGAGATGCTGGGCTGAAGCTGCACACAGCAGAGAGGGTGGTTCTGAGATATTCCTGTTACTTCAGAGACAAGGTCAGGGCCGCTCGGGTGGAAGTGTGCTCAGAATGGGAATAGAGGCAGGACGGAGGAGAGCCAAAGGGTACATGGAATTCTCGAAAACCCGGGAAGACGAACAGCCTGGCTAGAGAAGCAAGCTTCTCCCAAGGTCTCATGTGCCATCCTGGGGATGAAGTAAAGAAAATACCAACAGCCATGGGTGAGATGGATGGGTTTCTAAACGTGGGGCTGGCCACGGATTGGTTTCTTTGTACTGACTCTACACGGCACGCTTGATATTGCCACTGTGAGTGTTTCCCTGTGAGCTTAACCTCTAAATAGAGCTGTGTGGTGAGATTTCTTTTTCAGTCCTTCGGATATTCCCAGGAGTGCCTGGAAAGGGAAGACAATGTGCCAAATGGCAAAATTCCATAAAACTAATTACCTGGGAAATTTTGCAAGGAAAATGCTTTGTGATACAGGTGTTCTGTGTAGTTCATAAGTCAGGACAAGCCATGCATGGATGCGCCAAAAATTAGAGTATTGAATATGCACCGTCAATTAGGCTGCAGCTCTTGAGTCTGAACCCCCTGTTAAACGTGCGCTCAGCGCGTGAAGGCCGTCTGCTCCCTGCTCGAGGCTGAAGAGCTAGCTTCCTTTCACTGTGCCTCTGGTGTGGGTTTTGCTTTTCCCGTTGCTCCAGAGCTGAACTGGGCCTTCTAGACCTCACCTGAGCTTTTCCAGCCTGGCTCTGGCCACTCCTTGCTGGAGCTTTAGGCTATCCATTCCTCCCCACGTCCTTCAGCCCTGACTTCATAGATTGTCTTCTCCATCTCCATCAAGTGGGGGTAAAGAAAAAATTACAGTGATGGTATAAACAGTGGCATTGCCTCCACGCTCAGTCACGTCCAGTTCTTTGCGACCCCATGAACTGTAGTCCACCAGGCTCCTCTGTCCATGGGATGCTCCAGGCAAGAATCCTGGAGTGGGCTGCCCTTTCCTTCTCCAGGGGATCTTCCAGACCTGGGGATCAAACCTGCGTCTCTTGCATCTCTTGGGTCTCCTGCATTGGCAGTGGATTTCTTTACCACTGGGAAGCCTTAATGGCATAGACACGTTATACTGGATGTATATGTCTCTGCCAGCCATGTGATACAACATACGAGCACATACTGAAATAAACCGCCCCCGCTCCTCCCGCATCCTCACCCTCACCCAGCACCCTTGCTCCGTATCTCAGAGAACACGCACGTGGAAAGGAGAGAGAATGTGGCCGAGCGCCACCATCACCCAGATCCAACTCTGGGCATTCGCCTACTTGGCCCTCCTTCCTGTAGCCTGCCCTCGGCTGGCTGTCCTCGGAGCTCAGCCTGGAGTCTCTGCTTGTGCCTGAAACCCGCCCAGTCTCACCAGTTGGCCTTGCTCCCTCATCCTCTCCCTTTCTCTCACGCGCCATCACATGTTTTCCTCTCCACCACATTATTTCCAAAGATATACGTTAGACACACCCTAGGAGGACTCTTCCAGTGGCTCACTTTCTTGGTTACCCCCACACCACGAGAGCAGGCAGAGCCTAGGAGCTGATGATAGCCCTTAGAACAGGACATAGGGAGTGGGGGTGTAACCCCCTGGATTCTATCATGCTATTTGGCAAAGGTGAAATGATCCAGCAGATGTAATTAAGCTCCCTGCTCCAAAGGGAGGCTACCCCAAGTGGGCCTCACCTAATCGGAGCATATCCCTTTAAAAAGAACTTAGGTGCTCTGCAGTAGGTCCTTATTCTTTATCTATTTCATACACAGTAGTGTGTATATGTCAACACCAATCTCTCAGTTTGTCCCTCCTCCACTGAAGCCATAAGTTTGTTTTCTACATCTGTGACTCTGTTTTGTAAATAAGTTCATTTGGACCATTTTTCAGATTCTACATATAAGTAATATCACATGATTTATTTTTATCTGACTTACTTCACTTAGCATGACAATGTCTAAGTCCATCCATGTTGCTACAAGTGCGTTATTTTTTTTTTTCTGTTTTTATGGCTGAGTAAATGACCTAGGGCTTCCCAGATGGTGCTAGTGGTAAAGAACCCACCTGCCAAGGCAGGAGACCCAGGTTCAATCCCTGGGCCGGGAAGATGCCCTGGAGGAGGGCATGGCAGCCCACTCTGGTATTCTTGCCTCGAGGACCCCATGCGCAGAGGCGCCTGGTGGGCTACAGTCCATGGGGTGGCCAAGAGTCAGACACGACTGAGGGGCTGGCACGCTCATCCTTCCAGTTGCTGTGTCCAGAAACCCTGGAGTCAGTCGTAACCCTCTCCTGATCTCTCGCCCCATAGCCAATCTGTCAGAAAACATTTTCTGCTTTCAAAATATGTCTAAAAGCTGACCACCCTTTCATATCTCCTGCTGCTGCCCCTTCTGCCTAAACCGCCGGAATGTTTCCCAGATTACTGCAGTAGGTTCCCATGTGGGCCCTTGGCGCCTGCCCTTCCCCACGGCAGTCTATTTTCACCGTCAGGTCATATCCCCTCTCGGCTTTTCCACTAGTGAACCAGCACTCTCAGACCAGGAGCCAGGAGGTGACCATCATATTATGATGTCCTTCCACGGAACACAAGCCCTACAATGACCCCTCCATGCTGTACCACTGGCCTCAGTTCCTGCCCCCTCCCTTTAGCGCCCCACTGGCACCCTCCCTGCTCTTAGCAGCTGCCAGGAAACTTCCTGCCTCAGGGCCTCAGAGCTAGACAACGCTGCCTTTCAGACCTGTTCCCTAGACAGTCAAGGAGTCCCTCCTTCAGTTGCTTCACGTCTTCTTTCAAGTTCACCAGCCTCTCTGGTCCTTGTGTCTAAAATTCCAACATCTTCTAACACTTCTAATCGCTCTTCTTTGCTTTACTTTTCTCCTTAGCATTCACCACGATTGAACACACTCCATACTTTAACTCTGTTTAGTATCAATCCCAGGAGAGCAAAGGCCTCCGTTGTCAGAGAAGTTCTTTCCATGAAGTAGATTAGCTATGAGAAGCAGAATAAAAAATAAAATACCTTTTCAATGTTAGAAATAAAGCAACTATCCTCACTTTAGCTGACAATGCGTTATTTTTTTTTTTCTGTTTTTATGGCTGAGTAAATGACCTAGGGCTTCCCAGATGGTGCTAGTGGTAAAGAACCCACCTGCCAAGGCAGGAGACCCAGGTTCAATCCCTGGGCCGGGAAGATGCCCTGGAGGAGGGCATGGCAGCCCACTCTGGTATTCTTGCCTCGAGGACCCCATGCGCAGAGGCGCCTGGTGGGCTACAGTCCATGGGGTGGCCAAGAGTCAGACACGACTGAGGGGCTGGCACGCTCATCCTTCCAGTTGCTGTGTCCAGAAACCCTGGAGTCAGTCGTAACCCTCTCCTGATCTCTCGCCCCATAGCCAATCTGTCAGAAAACATTTTCTGCTTTCAAAATATGTCTAAAAGCTGACCACCCTTTCATATCTCCTGCTGCTGCCCCTTCTGCCTAAACCGCCGGAATGTTTCCCAGATTACTGCAGTAGGTTCCCATGTGGGCCCTTGGCGCCTGCCCTTCCCCACGGCAGTCTATTTTCACCGTCAGGTCATATCCCCTCTCGGCTTTTCCACTAGTGAACCAGCACTCTCAGACCAGGAGCCAGGAGGTGACCATCATATTATGATGTCCTTCCACGGAACACAAGCCCTACAATGACCCCTCCATGCTGTACCACTGGCCTCAGTTCCTGCCCCCTCCCTTTAGCGCCCCACTGGCACCCTCCCTGCTCTTAGCAGCTGCCAGGAAACTTCCTGCCTCAGGGCCTCAGAGCTAGACAACGCTGCCTTTCAGACCTGTTCCCTAGACAGTCAAGGAGTCCCTCCTTCAGTTGCTTCACGTCTTCTTTCAAGTTCACCAGCCTCTCTGGTCCTTGTGTCTAAAATTCCAACATCTTCTAACACTTCTAATCGCTCTTCTTTGCTTTACTTTTCTCCTTAGCATTCACCACGATTGAACACACTCCATACTTTAACTCTGTTTAGTATCAATCCCAGGAGAGCAAAGGCCTCCGTTGTCAGAGAAGTTCTTTCCATGAAGTAGATTAGCTATGAGAAGCAGAATAAAAAATAAAATACCTTTTCAATGTTAGAAATAAACATTTGGCAGGGCTTTGCCAACTTTAGACGAAACTTAGGCACTCAGGAAGAAGCATAACTAAATTACATTCCACATTGGATTCACTGCTGCGGAAGATCAGTATTTAAAAGATAGAATTGGTAAGAAAAATTCTAATCAGAAAGAACAAACTCTATAAAGTTCTTTTATACACAAATACTTTGCACACTGTAAGCTGAGAAAACATACTTGCGCTCTCCTCAGAAACGTATTTAAAACACACTCCAGATCAGTGGAATCAATAATAGGGAAATTCCAGGGAGTGGAGGGATACTCAAATAGCCTGGTGATGCACATCAAAACTAAGTAGAAACAAGTGCAAATAATTAGCTTTTAACTGTGATTATAAAATAGATGAAAAAGGATAAATCAAGATTAAAGTAACAGGAGAAAGTGAGGAGAAGGCAGGGAAACAAAATCCTCATGTTGTTTAGGAAGATCCGAGTTTCATTTTGGCTTTAACTTTGAACAGTTAGAAATGTGAACATTGTTAAACTTTTAACATATCCAATAGTTTAATTAATGTTAACTCTATCAAATCATTATAGATGGTAAAAACAAACAATATGCAATCTATATTTAACCAAGGAGTAATGTTTAAAGAAAAACCTTTTAAGTACAAAGTTTTATAACACTTATTAAAATAAAGTTATTTAAGTTTTTTCAAACTCTAATATTCTGAAGCCTCAGTTGCCCCTCCCTTTAGCGCCCCACTGGCACCCTCCCTGCTCTTAGCAGCTGCCAGGAAACTTCCTGCCTCAGGGCCTCAGAGCTAGACAACGCTGCCTTTCAGACCTGTTCCCTAGACAGTCAAGGAGTCCCTCCTTCAGTTGCTTCACGTCTTCTTTCAAGTTCACCAGCCTCTCTGGTCCTTGTGTCTAAAATTCCAACATCTTCTAACACTTCTAATCGCTCTTCTTTGCTTTACTTTTCTCCTTAGCATTCACCACGATTGAACACACTCCATACTTTAACTCTGTTTAGTATCAATCCCAGGAGAGCAAAGGCCTCCGTTGTCAGAGAAGTTCTTTCCATGAAGTAGATTAGCTATGAGAAGCAGAATAAAAAATAAAATACCTTTTCAATGTTAGAAATAAACATTTGGCAGGGCTTTGCCAACTTTAGACGAAACTTAGGCACTCAGGAAGAAGCATAACTAAATTACATTCCACATTGGATTCACTGCTGCGGAAGATCAGTATTTAAAAGATAGAATTGGTAAGAAAAATTCTAATCAGAAAGAACAAACTCTATAAAGTTCTTTTATACACAAATACTTTGCACACTGTAAGCTGAGAAAACATACTTGCGCTCTCCTCAGAAACGTATTTAAAACACACTCCAGATCAGTGGAATCAATAATAGGGAAATTCCAGGGAGTGGAGGGATACTCAAATAGCCTGGTGATGCACATCAAAACTAAGTAGAAACAAGTGCAAATAATTAGCTTTTAACTGTGATTATAAAATAGATGAAAAAGGATAAATCAAGATTAAAGTAACAGGAGAAAGTGAGGAGAAGGCAGGGAAACAAAATCCTCATGTTGTTTAGGAAGATCCGAGTTTCATTTTGGCTTTAACTTTGAACAGTTAGAAATGTGAACATTGTTAAACTTTTAACATATCCAATAGTTTAATTAATGTTAACTCTATCAAATCATTATAGATGGTAAAAAAACAAACAATATGCAATCTATATTTAACCAAGGAGTAATGTTTAAAGAAAAACCTTTTAAGTACAAAGTTTTATAACACTTATTAAAATAAAGTTATTTAAGTTTTTTTCAAACCTTCTAAATGCTTTGATTTGATCTACTTGATCAAAGAGTGGACACAGTCTATCAAACTGTCCCCGTATGGCTGTAGTCATATCACATGCAGGTATATCTGATGTCTCTTGGACATATTTACTACAAAGTACTTTTCAATAAAGAAGAGGGGGCTTTTGACCTGCCATCAACTTCTCAAGAAGGTGATCAATGGCCAGAGTAGGTAATGGGGCTCAATCTCACTAAGGAATTGAACAGAAAGATCTCATCTAAGATAACAGGACCCTTGGAGGTCAGAGGAGGATAGAAAGGAGGGAGAAACCCAGGTGGCCAAGTTCTGAGATGTTAAAAGCCTATGAGAAAGATCAAAGCTGCTGGGAGATCCTAAACAGGCGTCAGAGTCAAGAAGCTGAAACAAGCACTTGGAACAAGAGGTGAGAAAAGAAGCAGGTCAGGAGCCAATTTTGGCAAAAGGTGTATAAGCAGGGATGGCCTAAAAATGATCTCGAGCAATGAAATTGAAACCGTTTTAACAGTGAAGGCTCTCCTCAAGTGAAAGCGGAGAGTAACAGACATAAACAAGCAACAGCCCTGTCAGGAGTGGGCGCCACTAGCATCTCCCCAACCCAGGACCAGCCTCAAAGTTACTCTCACTAAACCTCAGATGCTCCTGGAGCCAACTTTGGAAGCTGCAAGCAAGATTGCCTTGTATTTTTGTGTGGAGTCTTGTCTACATAGGGCTTCCAGATGGTGCTAGTGGTAAAGGCCTGCCTACCAACGCAGGAGACATAAGACACGGAGGTCCCTTTGGGAAGCAAATAATTAGCAACTGAAAAGGATAAATCAAGATTAAAGTAACAGGAGAAAGTGAGGAGAAGGCAGGAAACAAAATCCTCATGTTGTTTAGGAAGATCCGAGTTTCATTTTGGCTTTAACTTTGAACAGTTAGAAATGTGAACATTGTTAAACTTTTAACATATCCAATAGTTTAATTAATGTTAACTCTATCAAATCATTATAGATGGTAAAAACAAACAATATGCAATCTATATTTAACCAAGGAGTAATGTTTAAAGAAAAACCTTTTAAGTACAAAGTTTTATAACACTTATTAAAATAAAGTTATTTAAGTTTTTTTCAAACCTTCTAAATGCTTTGATTTGATCTACTTGATCAAAGAGTGGACACAGTCTATCAAACTGTCCCCGTATGGCTGTAGTCATATCACATGCAGGTATATCTGATGTCTCTTGGACATATTTACTACAAAGTACTTTTCAATAAAGAAGAGGGGGCTTTTGACCTGCCATCAACTTCTCAAGAAGGTGATCAATGGCCAGAGTAGGTAATGGGGCTCAATCTCACTAAGGAATTGAACAGAAAGATCTCATCTAAGATAACAGGACCCTTGGAGGTCAGAGGAGGATAGAAAGGAGGGAGAAACCCAGGTGGCCAAGTTCTGAGATGTTAAAAGCCTATGAGAAAGATCAAAGCTGCTGGGAGATCCTAAACAGGCGTCAGAGTCAAGAAGCTGAAACAAGCACTTGGAACAAGAGGTGAGAAAAGAAGCAGGTCAGGAGCCAATTTTGGCAAAAGGTGTATAAGCAGGGATGGCCTAAAAATGATCTCGAGCAATGAAATTGAAACCGTTTTAACAGTGAAGGCTCTCCTCAAGTGAAAGCGGAGAGGAACAGACATAAACAAGCAACAGCCCTGTCAGGAGTGGGCGCCACTAGCATCTCCCCAACCCAGGACCAGCCTCAAAGTTACTCTCACTAAACCTCAGATGCTCCTGGAGCCAACTTTGGAAGCTGCAAGCAAGATTGCCTTGTATTTTTGTGTGGAGTCTTGTCTACATAGGGCTTCCAGATGGTGCTAGTGGTAAAGGCCTGCCTACCAACGCAGGAGACATAAGACACGAGAGCTGGATCCCTGGGTCGGGAAGACCCCCTGGCGCAGGGCATGGCAACCTGCTCCCGTATTCTTGCCTGGAGAATCCCATGGACAGAGGCGTCTGGCGGGCTGTCATCCCTGGGGTCACAAAGAGTCAGACCTGACTGAAGTGAGTTGGCATCGCATGGCTTGTCTCCATAGTAAATTTTGATTTTAAAATATACTATAAACCCATAGGTCCAACGTCAGTCTCCTGGTCTGATATTTGACTACAGCTATGTAAGCGGCTGCCATGGGAGCTGCGATGGTTCATTTTCTGTGTCAAGTGGGAGAGGGTTTTTGGATCAGATGAACATTTAAATGGGTGAACTTTAAGTAAGCGGACAGCTCTCTGCAATGTGGGTGGGCCTCACCCAATCAGTTGAGCCCTTGATTATAATACAAAGGTCAGCCTCCTTGGAGCAAGAAGGAATTCTCTAGCAGATCACCTTTGGATTTTATCTACACCTTTAGCTCTTCTGGGCATCAAGCCTGCCAGCCCACAGGGCAGACTGTGGACTCACCGGTCTCTATAATCACATAAGCCAATTGCTTTCAATAAATCCCTTTATATACATACCTTATTGGTTCTGGTTCTCTGGAGGACCTTGACTGATAGGAGGAGGAAATTGAGCAAAGGGTATAATGGCTCTTCTGATACTATTTTTAAAACTCCCTGGCACCATAATCATTTCAAAACAAGAGCTAAAAAAAATGTCAGAGTCATGAAAGTGAATGAGGGAATGAAGAAATGTTCCAGATGGAAGGAAACGAGCAAGATGTGGCAGCTGGCTACAACTCGTGACTCTGGACTGAATCCTTTCACTGGAAAGAGCATTACTGGGAGGACTGGAGAAACTTGGGAGGGGGAAGTGAAAGCGGAGTAACAGACATAAACAAGCAACAGCCCTGTCAGGAGTGGGCGCCACTAGCATCTCCCCAACCCAGGACCAGCCTCAAAGTTACTCTCACTAAACCTCAGATGCTCCTGGAGCCAACTTTGGAAGCTGCAAGCAAGATTGCCTTGTATTTTTGTGTGGAGTCTTGTCTACATAGGGCTTCCAGATGGTGCTAGTGGTAAAGGCCTGCCTACCAACGCAGGAGACATAAGACACGAGAGCTGGATCCCTGGGTCGGGAAGACCCCCTGGCGCAGGGCATGGCAACCTGCTCCCGTATTCTTGCCTGGAGAATCCCATGGACAGAGGCGTCTGGCGGGCTGTCATCCCTGGGGTCACAAAGAGTCAGACCTGACTGAAGTGAGTTGGCATCGCATGGCTTGTCTCCATAGTAAATTTTGATTTTAAAATATACTATAAACCCATAGGTCCAACGTCAGTCTCCTGGTCTGATATTTGACTACAGCTATGTAAGCGGCTGCCATGGGAGCTGCGATGGTTCATTTTCTGTGTCAAGTGGGAGAGGGTTTTTGGATCAGATGAACATTTAAATGGGTGAACTTTAAGTAAGCGGACAGCTCTCTGCAATGTGGGTGGGCCTCACCCAATCAGTTGAGCCCTTGATTATAATACAAAGGTCAGCCTCCTTGGAGCAAGAAGGAATTCTCTAGCAGATCACCTTTGGATTTTATCTACACCTTTAGCTCTTCTGGGCATCAAGCCTGCCAGCCCACAGGGCAGACTGTGGACTCACCGGTCTCTATAATCACATAAGCCAATTGCTTTCAATAAATCCCTTTATATACATACCTTATTGGTTCTGGTTCTCTGGAGGACCTTGACTGATAGGAGGAGGAAATTGAGCAAAGGGTATAATGGCTCTTCTGATACTATTTTTAAAACTCCCTGGCACCATAATCATTTCAAAACAAGAGCTAAAAAAAATGTCAGAGTCATGAAAGTGAATGAGGGAATGAAGAAATGTTCCAGATGGAAGGAAACGAGCAAGATGTGGCAGCTGGCTACAACTCGTGACTCTGGACTGAATCCTTTCACTGGAAAGAGCATTACTGGGAGGACTGGAGAAACTTGGGAGGGGTTACCCTGTGATCATATATGAGAATTGTCAGTAATACACATGTGCTTTTTCCTTGTAAGTTTGAGGTTGTTCTAAAATAGTTAAAAAATAATCCATACGGCTTCCCTGGTGGTTCAGTGGGTAAGGACACCGCCTTGCCGTGCAAGGGGTACCGGTTCGATCACTGGCCTGGGAAGATCCCACGTGCCGCGAAGTGGCTGGACCGATGTGTCCAATTACCGAGCCGGAGCTCTGGAGCACATGCGCCCAGAAACGGTGTTCTGCAGTAAGTGAGGCCACTGATGGGAGGCCCACACAGGCCAGAGAACAAGGATAAATAAACAAAAGACCAATAGAAGTGGCCAAAAAAGATTCTACTGTGAACAATTTAAAATAATAATAACAATAATAATCCATGGATCCATGGAGTTAGAGTGATTCATCAATGAAGATTTAGAACAGGGGCCAGATAATAAACATTTTTTCCCAGCTTTGTGGACCATATGCTGTCTGCTGCTACCACTCAGCTCTGTGGTCAGAGCATAAAACACAGCCAGAGAAAACATCCAAATAAGCCGGGGTAGCCAGGTGTGCCCTGTGGTGGGCTCAGTGGCCATCTGTCGGCTCCTTATTTTGAATACCCGGTGTGTCCTTATTGCCCAATTTGTGAGCATGAAGACACTTCATAAAGAATACTCTACAAATTATAATGGTGGATAGACATCATTCTATCCCCCGCTACTCAGTGGCGTCCAACTGTCTTGTGATCCCGTGAACTGAAACCTGCCAGACTCCTCTATCCGTGGGATTCTCCAATTCTCCAGGCAAGAATACTGGAATGCGGAGCCATTCCCTTCTTTGGGGAGCTTCCTCTTGCGTTGCTAGATTTGTTCAAGCCCACAGATCGTACAACACCAAAAGCTGACCTTTGTGCAAGCTCTGAAGGCTGGGCGATGGCGATGCAGCAGTGTAGGCTCATCAGTTCTAACAGACGGAGCACTGGCCTGGGAGAAGGACAGATCTTGAACATGGGGGAGCTGTGCTCCAGAAAAATAAAGTCCCTAAAGAAGGAGGTCTTCTCTGATGGTCCAGTGGATAAGCATCTGCCTGCCACTGCAGGGAACACAGATTAAATCCCTAGTCTGGGAAGATCCTACGTGACACGGGAGGACTAAGGCTCCAGGCCACAACTACTGAGCCTGGGCTCTGGAGCCCGAGAGCCCCAGCTTGCTGAGCCCGCACGCCGAGAGCCTGTGCGCTGCATCAAGAGAAGCCCCAGCAACGAAAAGTCGGCACACCACAACTACAGAGAGCAGACCGTGCTCACCACAGCAAAAGAGACCCAGCGCCGCCCAAAAGAAGCTAAAAACAACAAGAGTCTTCATAAAACCCAGACAGCACTTTTTCCTTTGCATGTCTAGAAACCCAGTCCCTCATGTTCTTTATGATGAGATGTGCTGTTCCAGGCTAATTTTATATCTCTCACCCTAAGAAAAAAAATAGAAATGTTATTTACTCACAATGCTCTGGGTTTTGGCAAGCTGTTTGCAGTGAGAGAATTACGACTTTCTGGCTCCCGCAGGACCCTAAAATCATGTATCTATTTCTGGTTACATCATAGGCTACAGCTCTGCATTGTCCACACACTATCTTGGGCACAGGCCTCCAAGAACTCGCAAAGCGACTGAAGTGCTTCGTCGGTGATAATTACAAACCGAAGTCTACCCAGAGTGCACAGGAAAAGGTAAACGTGAGTTCATTCTGTGTTACCATGTGAGATTCTCCATTTTGAATTTTAGAGTATCAACACGGAACAACACATCTTTCAAGTGAATCTCCTCCTGTACTTTTGAAGCCTTAATTACTGAATGACTTTTGTGCCCTTTCTTGATCTCTTTGAGTGTTTCCAACACATCTGCCCTCCTATATTACCATCTGGGGTAAGGACAGGCAAGGGGCCAAGGGAGGAGCAAGAAAAGAAACTTCGTTTACACCAAGTATTCTTGCATCGAGAACTACATGGACAGAGGAGCCCACAGGGTGGCCAAGAGTCGAAGAAGACTCTGATCATTTTCACTTTCATACAAAGAATGCCCTTTGTTCAGCAGGCACACGACACCAAGGGTGTGGAAAGCCACTTCGGGTGCCAGTAGCATGGGGGCAGAGCCTGAGAGACACCTGCTGCCGTCTTATCACCCTTGGGTGCTCAGACCAGAGACAGCCCTGCAGGCAGAATTCATCCAGGCAAGATTCAGCACACAAGCCCATACATATAGCTTATGCCCACGGGATGGTGCTGAACCACAAGGAGCTCAGGGCCCAAAACTCTGGCATGAGTGACGGTCACCCAAAGTCCGTGGCCCAGATCATGCCATTTCAAGACAGGAGGACCCCACTGGCCAGGGGGAGAGAGGCGCACACCAGGCTGTCTTCCTGGACTCCAACCATGGGGCCACGGACAGTCCTGGGACCCTCGGGACGCTGTTTCCACCCTCTGCAGGGTACAGAGGCTCAGAGAGGCCCCCACAGGACCAAGACGCAGATGAAGATGACTGAGAAACACTGAGAGAGAAACACCATTTGAAGGCAGGAGGGCTGGAAAAGGAGGAGTTGCTTCTTAAAAAGTCAGTGCAGGGCAAGCACGGCCCCAGCCTTCCCTCCCGGCCAGGTGTCTTGCAGACACGCATCCTTCACTGTAGGGAAAGAGCTGAGTTCGAAGAGGACCTTCAGCAACAGCTATTGTGGGAGCAGAGGATAATAACCCACCAGACCTTGAGTGTGAGCAGGAAGGGGAAAGGAAGAAGTGCTGCATTAATCACGGATTTTTTTCCTGTGTTTTACGATGTTTTGACGTCTTAAAATGCCTGCTGGCAAGGGAGAGGCTGCCTCTCCCAGGGACAGCCAAGTCTCAGGGATTATGAAGAACCCGTTGGGAGCACATCTTTTGCAGGAGTCTCGACTCCTCAACTCTTGCTTATCTGACACATCAAACCAATATTTCCCCGGCCCTTAAAGCCCCCAAGGCCACGTCCAGGCCACAGAGACCACCCCTCTGGCCTAGAGCCAGCTTGAACGACTCAATCCAGACAGTCTCTGTCCTCCCTTTCCTTTCCCCCCATCAAGTGTCTGGCTCGGTCTTTCCCCTCTCTCCTGTCTTCTTCCTCCTGACCAAAACTGGGAACTGCCCCTGCCCTGAGTGGCGTGGGATGACCCCTCCAGCTCTTAGGAGAATAATAAACTCTTGTCTTCTTCCAAGCCTAGTTCCCGTTTCCTCCTGTGGCCAGACCACACATTGGTACCATGAAATATCCAAGGTGCAGATCCTTACAACAACCATTTGTATTTTCATTACTTTATTCTCTAGTGAAGCATGGTTGGTAACTATATTATAAAAGCTACAGATGTACAATACAGTGATTCACAATTTTTAAGGATTAGACTCCCTTTACATCTATTATAAAATATTGGCGATATTCCCCATGCTGTACCGTAGGTCCTTGTAGCTCATTTTATACCCTAGAGCTTGTACCTCTTAATCCCTGACCCTTGTATTGCCCCTTCCCCCTTCTCTCTCCACTCTGGTCGCCACAAATGTGTTCTCTACGTCTGTGAGTCTGATTGGTTTTTTGTTATACTCGCTTGTTGGTTGTAGGTTTTAGATTCCACGTGTAAGTGATATCACATAGTATTTGTCTTTCTCCGTCTGACTCATTTCACTTAGCATGGTACCCTCCCAATTTGTCCACGTTGTTGCGGACGACAGCGTTTCCCTCTTTTCCTGGTTGGGTCGCAGTCTCTGGCGTGTGTCCGCGTGTGGGTGTGCAGCACATCCACCTCCCTTGTGAGCGTGTGCACCACGTGCTCGCTATCCATCCATAGATGAGTAACACTCTACATGTTCCCAGCGCCAGGAGTCTCAGAGGCAGTCCTGGCGGCCGTGGGAGGGGAGGTGCCCCGATACCTGGCCAGGCCCAGGGGCGACAGTCCCGAAGACGCAGAGATTCTCGGGCAGGCATGGAAGGCAGATCTCCAACCAATAATTCTGGACCTGCCCTCTGTGTCTAGCAGCACGGCTCTCTGGGAGGCCCCGCTCCAGCTCCAGGGCAAGTCCTTACCGAATACTCCTCCGCCCAGGCGGCAGCTCCGGACGCAGCCTCGCCGGCACCACCTCTGCCGAATCTGCTCCCGTGGGCTGGCCGCCCTAGGATGAGAACGGGCAGCACTAGTGTAGCAGTAAAGGTCCTTGCCTCTGCGCTCCCGCCACTCGCGAAAACACAGAAGAGCCTCTCCAAGAGCCCTGCCTGGGAGGGCAGAGGCGACACGCCTGCCCCAGCACCGTCCCAGACTTCCCTCTTCCCCAGCTCCTTCAGGATGGAGCTACCGTCAGATGCGTGATGTCCTCAGCCGGCTGCCGCTCTGGAAAGCTGTCTGCTAAACTAAACTCCCAAAATAACGAGCACTGAAATCATTCATTTGAACTTGAAACTCCTGACTTCATGTCCCTCTCAAAGGAACGACTTTCTGTGATGAAATTTTCAGCTACAAGCAAGCCAGTGCAGGAAAGATTTGGGGGCAGATTGGCCGTTAAGAATAGCTGGGATCATACTGGGAGAAGACCGCGCCTCCCCGCTGTCTATTCACCCAGCCCCGCTTCCCGCAGCGCTGGTGCCGCCCGGAAACAGCCGCGCTCACTGGGCAAAGAGAAACTGCTTCTATTTTGAGAGTTCCTTACAAGATGTCCTTCCACCCTAACCCACATCAAAATCTCCGGACCTTCAGAGGGCCGTGAGGAACCTTTTCCAATGGAGCATCAAAAGGGATGCTGTGACTTATCCAAGACCACCCTGCTCGAGGAATGCCGGAAACGCAGGTCCCACCTCCACCGCCTCCACCAGGGACCCCAGGACGGGTCACGACGCCATGCGAACGTTCAGCGTCCTGCCCATCCCCTTCTAGAAGCCACCTCGTAGAAAATCAAACAGTAAATCTTTCCTCTGCGGATCGTTTCCTGCTCACTACCAGGACTTCACCACTGAGGGTAGCAAGGATGCTAAAACAGAAAATTCCAAAAGAGTTCAGGGGGCCTGCATGGCTTAAAAAGGTAGCGCTCAAAGCTCATCTTTTTCAGTAACCAGAAGAGTCACCCTGACCCACATAAAGCAGAGAACCTGAGTGTTACAACCCTGCTTTGAAGAGCTGCCTTCATTGAGTTCAAAGGGAATGAAAAACTAGGTCAGTTGCCCAGGGTTTTTAAAGAAGAAAAAAGGATGGGGGGGGGGGGGGCTATATTTTTAATGAAATTGGTATCTTCCATCCTCCATTGTCTTGGTTCCTACCCAAACGAAATAAATAAATTAGGAAGTTTTGAGTTTCTATCAAAGGTGTCAGCCTGAGTGCCCAAGAATCAGCAGCTAATTCACTTTGCAGTCACTTCTGCTCTGGTCTACCCCCTGTTCCCCTCCTCCCTGCCTGGGAGCCCTCTCTGGGGAGAACACCACGGTGGGGGGGCACTGATCCCTGGTCTGCTGGAGTCGGAGCTCTGGGCGCTCCCTGTGGAACCGCTGCCACCCCCGGGGCAGCCACGCCCCCTTGTCTCTCTTCATTCACCTGTTCACGCCTGCACCCACTCTTTCATCAAATGTTTATACATCAACTCCATTGTGCCAGATCCTTCTACCCCAGTCACCCTGGGACTTGCTAGGAGCCCTAGTAATTTGTACATGGAAGGTCACTTAGGTCTTGAAGCCAGTCTATCAGCAAAGAATTATTTTTCCCAGTTCATTAGCAAGGTCCAGAGTGTAATTAAGGACCCCAATGACCCAAGCTTCCCAGGTGGTAACAGTGGTAGAGAATCTACCTGCCAATGCAGGAGACACAAGAGACGTGGGTTCAATCCCTGGGTCGGGAAGATTCCCCGGAGAAGGAAATGGCAACCCGCTCCAGGATCCTTGCCTGGAGAATCCCCATGGACAGAGGACACATAGAGTCAGACATGACTGAAGTTACTGAGCACACAAAGACCCAAGCACATATTTCTTCTCCAAGGACAGATTTCTTCCCACACTGGGGTCAATTCCAGTCTGGAGACACATGGCTGAGGACTCCCACATCCAGCCACACCTGGCGCTCCAGCTGTGCCCCTTCATCAGCCGGCTGGCGGAGCTCATTCATGCATCTTTCTTTCCCTCTACACTGTGAGCTCTTTGGAAAACAGAGATATCTTACTCGTTTTCAAAATGAATGTGGCTTTAGTGAAATAAAAGCTCCCCAGAAGTCAGGAGGCCAGCTGAGAATGGGAGAGTGGGGAGGTCCCTTCTGGCTGCCCTGTCCCCCATGTCTAAGCCCAGGGCAGGCTCAGTGAGACCCCTGGGTGTTCCCCAACATCTGGCATCAGTGCCAACCATACGTGGTCCCACACTCTCAGGGAATTTCCTTAAGACTTTACATCAGACCACATCCCAGCACAGCCGACGTCATGATCAAAGAGGAAGCTGAAACAGGGTCTATGAGAGGGAGTGGGGAGTCGACGAGGGATGGAGGGCACCTGCGACTGCAAAGGCAGGAAGCCAGCATGGCTGTGATGCCGATGGAGTGCTGGGGAAGGACCAGCGTCACCTGGACCAGCTAAGAGCTAGAGCAGGAGGAAGCAGCCACCGCAGGAAGTGGCGGCAGGCAGGCACGGAGGCTAGAGGGGAACAAACACCTCACCTCGCACTCCTGCCTCCACGGCTCGCTCCCCCAGAAGGCAGCCAGCAGGGGAGTCCAGGTGACGGCCTCCAGGTAAAGTCAGCCATCAGGACACAGAGCCGGCAGAGGAAGACAGAATGGACCCGAGCCAGGCGGCCTGGAACCGGCAGGGTGGCTCCACAGAGAGGGTGGGCATTTGACTGGGCCAGGAAGGACGGGCAGGACTGGGAAAGGCAGCGGTGTCGGGGGTGGGGGTGCTCTCCCGGCTGAGGGAAAGCAGAGGCAGGGGCAGAGAGGCAGGAGGGCACACGACCCCCAGGCAGAACAGCGGAGACCCCGGTCTAAGGCCCCCTGAAACCAGCCTGGCTGACGGGGAGCCTGTAAGGTGGAGCGGGGGCGGAGGAGGTGACAAGGAGAAGGCGCTGTGCCCTCGCGGAGCTACCGACCTGCTGCCGCCAGAGCACAAAGCTTGTTTTCCTCGACTTTGCTTCACTGGGAGAGTGAGAACTTGGGAAATGAAATAAGCACCAAGGCCGAGAGTTAATTCAGGAGTCTAGGGCCCTAGAGTTATATTTCTAGAACACAAATCAGATTCAGTCACTCTCGTGCTCAAAAGCCTCGCACGGTTCCTTCTGCCTAAGGGACAAAGTCCAAATGCCTTAGCTTGACGTGCAGTCTCGCCCAATCCCATGTGGCAAGGCAGCTCATCCCTGCTTAAGCGAGCTACTGGCTGCTACCCACATCCATCAGGTCCCCGAAACAAGCCTCTCGGAGCACGATTCACGCAGACTTGTTGTTTTTGTTGCTCGGTCGTTCAGTCGTGTTCGACTCCTTGTGACCCCGCGCACGGCCGCATGCCAGACCTCCCTGTCCTTCAGCAGCTCCTGGGGCTGGCTCAAGCTCATGTCCATCGAGTCGGGGATGCCATCCAACCATCTCATCTGCTGTCCCCCACCTTCTCCTCTTGTCCTCGGTCTCTCCCAGCAGCAGGGTCTTTTCCACTGAGTCATCTCTTCCCATCAAGTGGCCCAAGTATTGGAGCTTCAGCGTCAGCATCAGTCCTTCCGATGACTATCCAGGGTTGATCACCTTTGGGACTGACGGGTTTGACCTCATCACAGTTCAGGGACTCTCAAGCGTCTCCTCCAGCACCACAGTTCAAAGGCATCAATTACGCGGCGTTTATCAAGCGCTGACTCCGGGCCAGGCCCTGACATGAGCCGAGGGATCAGGACAGATCCAGTCTCTTTTTGTGGGACTTCAAGTCTGGACATGGGAGACGGGTTTCAAGCAATCATTACAACTGTGATCATTCCAGAAGGAAGAATACGGGCTCTTGTGGGCTCTGTGATGTATCTGGAGGGATAACCGGTTCTGGGAGACGAGGGAACGCGGCCCCGTCTGCGCCTGAAGGAGGAGCAGGATGCCCACGTCCTCCATCAGCCAGGCCATGGAGGGCGAACAGACAGAGGGGACTCGGCGTGAAGTCCTGGGGTTTGACCAAGCTCAGGGGGGCCCCAGCAGCCTCCCTCCCTGGGGTGAATATCAAGGGCTACATCCGAGGTGTGAATATAGAGGACAATGAAATGCCCCTGGGGCGGTATGCCTGGGAACAAATGACAGTCCTTTTACTGAATTGTTTTATGGAGAATGGAATGGGAGGGGGAACAAAATTTAATCTCTGCTCCCAATCCCTCTCTCAGGTAGCAAAGGCTTGGTTTGCCTTCCCACAGCCTGCCTCTGTCAGGAGAACTCTCCTGGCCCCAGCAGACCCAGCGATCGCTCCCTCGTTTGCTCCCCATCCTCACTACTGACTGCAGAGCTCTCCTTGAACACGTGGAGCACTGTGCTGTGAATTCTTACTCTACCCGTCTCCCCCAAATAGATGACCAGAGCAGGGGCTGCGTGGTGGGGGTTTCTGATTGTATTTCATTGTTGTTCCTTTTTCAATCCATGTGCCTTTGAGATCTAACAGATCCTGGAACCCTGCAGCCAGCCAATAAATACCTATTAGTTAACTGAGTACATGAATGAAATACCAGAGTCCCTAGGGAGCACCTCCTGTGGCTGACCTCCCTCCAGAGCGGCATCTCCAGGCACAGAGTGGTGTCTGAATTTTCCTCTCAAAGACGGACAGCCATCCTTTCAAACTTGCATGGAGAGATTCTTAGTGCAAGCCAGAGCCCGCTGACCCAGAAAAAAAGAGCTTTATCTTAGCAGGGATAAAGGCTGCAGCTGGGGTACAGCAGGGCTTGGGCCAGTTGCTGTTTTCTGTAACAAAAGTCTGAAGAAAGAATATTGTAGTGAGAATGATATTCAACAGTGAATGCGTTTAGCTTAAAGGAGGGTTGAGAGTAGGAAGTCTTCCCCTGGCTGTGAGCAAGCAAACTCCAAACAGCACACTGGTTTCAGCAATCATACAACTGTGATCATGGAGAATACGGGCTCTTGTGGGCTCTGTGATGTATCTGGAGGGATAACCGGTTCTGGGAGACGAGGGAACGGCCCGTCTGCGCCTGAAGGAGGAGCAGGATGCCCACGTCCTCCATCAGCCAGGCCATGGAGGGCGAACAGACAGAGGGGACTCGGCGTGAAGTCCTGGGGTTTGACCAAGCTCAGGGGGGCCCCAGCAGCCTCCCTCCCTGGGGTGAATATCAAGGGCTACATCCGAGGTGTGAATATAGAGGACAATGAAATGCCCCTGGGGCGGTATGCCTGGGAACAAATGACAGTCCTTTTACTGAATTGTTTTATGGAGAATGGAATGGGAGGGGGAACAAAATTTAATCTCTGCTCCCAATCCCTCTCTCAGGTAGCAAAGGCTTGGTTTGCCTTCCCACAGCCTGCCTCTGTCAGGAGAACTCTCCTGGCCCCAGCAGACCCAGCGATCGCTCCCTCGTTTGCTCCCCATCCTCACTACTGACTGCAGAGCTCTCCTTGAACACGTGGAGCACTGTGCTGTGAATTCTTACTCTACCCGTCTCCCCCAAATAGATGACCAGAGCAGGGGCTGCGTGGTGGGGGTTTCTGATTGTATTTCATTGTTGTTCCTTTTTCAATCCATGTGCCTTTGAGATCTAACAGATCCTGGAACCCTGCAGCCAGCCAATAAATACCTATTAGTTAACTGAGTACATGAATGAAATACCAGAGTCCCTAGGGAGCACCTCCTGTGGCTGACCTCCCTCCAGAGCGGCATCTCCAGGCACAGAGTGGTGTCTGAATTTTCCTCTCAAAGACGGACAGCCATCCTTTCAAACTTGCATGGAGAGATTCTTAGTGCAAGCCAGAGCCCGCTGACCCAGAAAAAAAGAGCTTTATCTTAGCAGGGATAAAGGCTGCAGCTGGGGTACAGCAGGGCTTGGGCCAGTTGCTGTTTTCTGTAACAAAAGTCTGAAGAAAGAATATTGTAGTGAGAATGATATTCAACAGTGAATGCGTTTAGCTTAAAGGAGGGTTGAGAGTAGGAAGTCTTCCCCTGGCTGTGAGCAAGCAAACTCCAAACAGCACACTGGTTTCAATGACCCAAGCTCAAGGCCACCCAACCAAAGCCAGCGCCTCTGACGCTCAGCTCTTCGCTCTCCGTGCACAGGACCAGAGATCAGGAGCCCCACAGGTTCACCGACACGGCAGGCAGACCCACTCTGTTGCATTTACATTCCTGTGTGTGCACCGTGTTTTCAAGTCCTGGGATGTGATGTTGACGAAAGACAGTTAATTCAATTTCTACAGAGAAATTGATTAATGGACTGGATTAAGAGAAGTCCCTTGTGTCCGCAGCCTTAGCCACGCATACCAATGCTCCGTTATCTCCCCTGGTTTTCTCCTTCCCTCCTCGCTGGACACTTTGACAATACACCCCGGGGCCCAGCGGGGAGACGGAGGGAGGCAAAGAAAGATGAGAAGCCACAGATTAGGGCTGGAGTGCACCTCGATATTTAATTAGTCCCATTAATATCTTTTAAAACTAATAAAGAGCCCCGTGGGGAATATCCTGATCTGGAGGTTGTTCTGGCGACAGACAGCTGTTGAGGAGCGGGGACTCTGCTCGAGAGTCCTTCAGGGGAAGGAGAGAAGTCACAGCCTCCTTGAAGCACCAGCTGGTGTGAGGGCAGGACCCAGAGTCACACCAGCCCCGCCCCACTTCGGGAGGGACGCCTGGTCCCCGGAGAAGCTGTCAGCCCGCCATGACTCATCAGAGAATGTCAGCCTAGAAATGCCAGGCCAGCCCGGGGCAGGCAGCTCGTCCCCAGCCCAGGGCTCTGCTGCCTCACACTCACCGGCTAACCTGGATGGGAGGGCTGGAGGCAGGGGCGGGCCATCAGGACCCCAGCCTTCCTGACCTCAGCCTGGGGTGTGGCGGACAGGTGCTATTCATAGCGATGTTCACTCTCAGGCTAATCACTGTCAAACCTTTGACCTTCCCACAGGCCTCCCCGACCTGCAGTCAGCTTTGAATTTACAAAGTGAATCATAAAAGTAGGGCCTGGTGTTATGAGTGTCCCTGTCCTTCCCTCCACAATCCACAGCTGAACCCCTGATGCTGGGTGTGCTGGCACAGAATTAGGACGTGGGCCTTTGGGAGATGACCAGGTCACAAGGCGGCGCCCTCATGAATGAGATTTGTTGCTGTTCAGTCGCTAAGCTGTGTCTGACTCTTTGGGACCCCACGCACTGCAGCACGCCAGGCTCCTCTGTCCTGCACCATCTCCCAAAGTTTGCTCAAACGCATGTCTATGGGGTCGCTGATGCCATCCAACCGTCTCATCCTCTGCTGCCCCCTCTCCTTCTGCCCTCACTCTTTCCCAGCATCAGGGTGTTTTCAAGTCCTGGGATGTGATGTTGACGAAAGACAGTTCAATTTCTACAGAGAAATTGATTAATGGACTGGATTAAGAGAAGTCCCTTGTGTCCAGCCTTAGCCACGCATACCAATGCTCCGTTATCTCCCCTGGTTTTCTCCTTCCCTCCTCGCTGGACACTTTGACAATACACCCCGGGGCCCAGCGGGGAGACGGAGGGAGGCAAAGAAAGATGAGAAGCCACAGATTAGGGCTGGAGTGCACCTCGATATTTAATTAGTCCCATTAATATCTTTTAAAACTAATAAAGAGCCCCGTGGGGAATATCCTGATCTGGAGGTTGTTCTGGCGACAGACAGCTGTTGAGGAGCGGGGACTCTGCTCGAGAGTCCTTCAGGGGAAGGAGAGAAGTCACAGCCTCCTTGAAGCACCAGCTGGTGTGAGGGCAGGACCCAGAGTCACACCAGCCCCGCCCCACTTCGGGAGGGACGCCTGGTCCCCGGAGAAGCTGTCAGCCCGCCATGACTCATCAGAGAATGTCAGCCTAGAAATGCCAGGCCAGCCCGGGGCAGGCAGCTCGTCCCCAGCCCAGGGCTCTGCTGCCTCACACTCACCGGCTAACCTGGATGGGAGGGCTGGAGGCAGGGGCGGGCCATCAGGACCCCAGCCTTCCTGACCTCAGCCTGGGGTGTGGCGGACAGGTGCTATTCATAGCGATGTTCACTCTCAGGCTAATCACTGTCAAACCTTTGACCTTCCCACAGGCCTCCCCGACCTGCAGTCAGCTTTGAATTTACAAAGTGAATCATAAAAGTAGGGCCTGGTGTTATGAGTGTCCCTGTCCTTCCCTCCACAATCCACAGCTGAACCCCTGATGCTGGGTGTGCTGGCACAGAATTAGGACGTGGGCCTTTGGGAGATGACCAGGTCACAAGGCGGCGCCCTCATGAATGAGATTTGTTGCTGTTCAGTCGCTAAGCTGTGTCTGACTCTTTGGGACCCCACGCACTGCAGCACGCCAGGCTCCTCTGTCCTGCACCATCTCCCAAAGTTTGCTCAAACGCATGTCTATGGGGTCGCTGATGCCATCCAACCGTCTCATCCTCTGCTGCCCCCTCTCCTTCTGCCCTCACTCTTTCCCAGCATCAGGGTCTTTTCTAATGACTTGGCATCAGGTGACCAAAGTACTAGAACTTCATCGGAAGCATCAATCCTTCCAATGAACCCTTTAGGATTAACGGGTTTGATCTCCTTGCTGTCCAAGGGACTCTCAAGAATCTTCTCAAGTGCCACGATTTGAAAGCATCCGTTCTTTGGCTCTCAGCCATCTTTATGGACCAACCCTCAAAACCACACATGACTCCTGGACAAACCATAGTTTTGACTCTATGGGCCTTTGTTGGCAACATGCTGTCTCTGCTTTTTAACATGCCGAAGAACGGGACACGTGTCCCTCTAGAAGGGAGACCACAGTGGGCTCTCTGTCTCTCCATCCTGTGAGGACGAGCAAGAAGACAGCCATCTCTGGACCTGGAGGCTGGTCCTCACCAGCTTTTGCATCTGCCTCTCTTGAACCTGGACTTCCAGCCTCTAGAACTGCAAGCACCACTTTTTGCCGTTTGAGCCCCCGTCTACCGTATCTTGTTGTAGCAGCCTGAGAAATCAGTTCATCCACTTAAAGAAATCCATAACTATGCTGTCCTTTGTGGTGCACTTGAGCAGCTGCCTGCACGGGGCAGCTGATGGCCTTTAGGATAATAACCCAGGATAGGGAGGCGCTTGGGTACCGCCTCTGGACTTCGCCTTCCCCACACCCTTGTTAGGAATCCATCCATTCCTTGTTAGGAATCCATCGAGCATCCTTATGAATAACCCAGTCCTCTGTCACTTTAGTTAAGAGCAGCTTGCTCTGGCTTTTGATTCATGGTGCTTGCCGTGGCTGTGAACATCGCCTGCACCTTGGTGGCAAGAAAGGACCAATGGAGCTCCAGCAGGCGGAAGCTGGTGCATCCCTAAAATAATGCTGATGAATAATTTATTCAAAGGAGCCTCTGTGTGTTAGACAATATTATATTACAAAATAAATCAATTATGGGTTTTTTTTAAAAAGAGAAAGAAACCTCAGTTTGTTGAAAAACATTGCAAACGCGGGTGACTGGCTCTTTATTTTTTTTAAAAAAGTGAAATCTCATTTAAATACAAATCTCTTACACAGCTACAGAGCCATTTCAGTGACTCCTTAATAGAATGAATGCCCCCTACACACAGCACATCTGCCAGATGCCTGCCTTACCTTTTTCAATTAAAATTCTGCTCCTATTGTTGGAAGGTTAACTTTGAACTCACAAGGCTATGTAGCTCACTAGGGTATGGAGCTCGTTGCCTGTAAATATGCATACATTAGCATTGTTTATCCCATAAAGGGTTTCCAAGAAGAACTGTGAGTACCTCTGTAAGTAACCTAGATGGACCACCTTTATCCCAACACCAGGAGAAGGAAAGGATCATTCACTCGCTGAGAATCTCAGGGGGTTGAATTTTTCAAAGAGAGCAAGAAAATAAAATAAGAAACCCATTCTGACTGCAGTGGAAACACAGGAGAGAACAGAGGACTATTCATCTGTTCATTTAAAAATGGATTCTCCATTCATTCATTCGAAGAACTTCGTGGCCGCCCTGCCGGTGCCCAGCCTCTGCCGGTCCCTGAGGCGGGTGCTGGGGTGCAGTGGCAATCAGAGAGCTCACAGGCTGTGTCCACTTGCTGTGCCGACCAGCCTGCCCCCAGGTAGAGGAGGTGCTACTGGGTGACCCCAGCAATCCTGAAGACCCGTGCCTCAGAGCCATCCCACCGCCTGTGTGCTCAGAAACCACCGTGTCCGGTAGGATTGCTAGACGGACGGGGATCAGACCTGAAAGCCCTACACGGAAGAGGGACGGATGAAGGAACGGCAAAGTCCACCGTACCAGGGGGTTGGGGGCCATCGCTGAAGACAAGCCAGGCACCCTACAACCGTGCTCCAGGTGGCTTCCATTTCCGCTGTCCCTTCACAAAGGAAGTGACCCAAGGCAGCAGCTATATCCTCAACCCTCCGAAGACGACCCACTTCCCTTCGCTTCCTCGGCACCACCAAGAAGCACAGACTGTGCTTGGGGCACGAGAGGGGCAACCGCCCACGAGAAGTGTGTGTGTGTGCGTGCTCTGAAGGAGGCTCCGACGCAGAGCTGGGAATCCAGGAGGAAGCCGCGAGCCGGGGCTCCTGCCCCCACGGGGGACGCGGTGCCAGGGCGGAGGCGGGGAGCCAGGGCAGGAGGGAGCCCGGCAGAGCGCTGGGGTGGGGCGGAGGTGAGGCGGGAGCAGAGAGGGTTCTGGGAGCAGCAGGAAGCATACACACCCAGAGATCGTGGCTGAATTTTAGGAGAACTGACAGGGCTCCTTAGGTAGTCCACACTCTCCTCATCTTTGAGCTCCTCAAACTCACAGTTTCTGATCATCCTTATACCTTGGTGTTCTCTCATCCAGCTTTGTCCCGAGGTTCTGTGGAATGCTAGAAACCATCTCACCCATGCAACCTTTGTGGGCACCTGGCACCAGTTTTGTGAAAGATAATTTTTCCTCATTCAGGGTTGTGAGATGGCAATGCCCACAAAGGGGAGCGGCTGCACACACGAGAACGTCTGCTCACCTGCCTGCAGCCCACCTCCTGCTGCGTGGCCCGGTTCCCAGCAGGCCTTGGATCAAAACAGGCCACAGCCTGGGAACTGAGGGCCTAGCCCACTCTGTGGCAGGTTATGTGCTGGGGGAAGACAGACGATTCAGCCAAGAAGCATACCACGCTCCAGAAGGGTCTCCAAAGGGAAGGAGGCCAGGACTGATCCTGGGGCCTCGGCGGGCAGTGGGACTAAGTGGGGCCTCCGAGAGGACCCTGCACACCTGGCTTGAGGTAGGCCAGGCCTCCACTGCTCCCTGTTATCTGACAGTGGGCTCAGCCAGGGCCTCTGGCTGGAGTCTGGGGAGTGGTCTGGCCCTTCATAGAAGACCTCCGACCTGTGATAAGGCGTAGAGGACTAGGCCCATGCGGAGGTGCAGGATGGATCCAGCAAGGCACCACGGCCGCAGGCCAAAGCTTCACCGCCTGGGGCGAGCTGGCCAGGACACTCAGATTGCAAATGCGTGGACAAACCCAGAGGAGAAGGTAGAAGGGCCCTGAGCTCAGTGTCCTTTCACTCAAACCTTAAAATCTATAAAAACAAGAAATATCCCTATTCAACCTTTTTGAATATCTATATTACTAGACCTAAAATACAAGCTTCCCAGGCAGCTCAGCAGTAAAGAATCCGCCTGTCAATGCAGGAGACGTGGGTTCAATTCCTGGGTCGAGAAGAGCCCCCGGGGAAGGGAATGGCGGCTCCCTCCAGTATGCTTGCCCAGAGAATCCCGTGGACAGAGGAGCCTGGCGGCTACAATCTATGGGGTCACAAAGAGTCAGACACGACTTAAATAACAACAACAGAAGACACAAAACCGATAGAGAATTGTCTCCTTAGGTAGTCCACACTCTCCTCATCTTTGAGCTCCTCAAACTCACAGTTTCTGATCATCCTTATACCTTGGTGTTCTCTCATCCAGCTTTGTCCCGAGGTTCTGTGGAATGCTAGAAACCATCTCACCCATGCAACCTTTGTGGGCACCTGGCACCAGTTTTGTGAAAGATAATTTTTCCTCATTCAGGGTTGTGAGATGGCAATGCCCACAAAGGGGAGCGGCTGCACACACGAGAACGTCTGCTCACCTGCCTGCAGCCCACCTCCTGCTGCGTGGCCCGGTTCCCAGCAGGCCTTGGATCAAAACAGGCCACAGCCTGGGAACTGAGGGCCTAGCCCACTCTGTGGCAGGTTATGTGCTGGGGGAAGACAGACGATTCAGCCAAGAAGCATACCACGCTCCAGAAGGGTCTCCAAAGGGAAGGAGGCCAGGACTGATCCTGGGGCCTCGGCGGGCAGTGGGACTAAGTGGGGCCTCCGAGAGGACCCTGCACACCTGGCTTGAGGTAGGCCAGGCCTCCACTGCTCCCTGTTATCTGACAGTGGGCTCAGCCAGGGCCTCTGGCTGGAGTCTGGGGAGTGGTCTGGCCCTTCATAGAAGACCTCCGACCTGTGATAAGGCGTAGAGGACTAGGCCCATGCGGAGGTGCAGGATGGATCCAGCAAGGCACCACGGCCGCAGGCCAAAGCTTCACCGCCTGGGGCGAGCTGGCCAGGACACTCAGATTGCAAATGCGTGGACAAACCCAGAGGAGAAGGTAGAAGGGCCCTGAGCTCAGTGTCCTTTCACTCAAACCTTAAAATCTATAAAAACAAGAAATATCCCTATTCAACCTTTTTGAATATCTATATTACTAGACCTAAAATACAAGCTTCCCAGGCAGCTCAGCAGTAAAGAATCCGCCTGTCAATGCAGGAGACGTGGGTTCAATTCCTGGGTCGAGAAGAGCCCCCGGGGAAGGGAATGGCGGCTCCCTCCAGTATGCTTGCCCAGAGAATCCCGTGGACAGAGGAGCCTGGCGGCTACAATCTATGGGGTCACAAAGAGTCAGACACGACTTAAATAACAACAACAGAAGACACAAAACCGATAGAGAATTGTAACCCCGTCATCTTAGAATCCTCCATAAGCTCCTCCTACCCACAGGACAAAGTTGAACTATTCTGCAATCATCTGACTCCATCCCTCCTGCCTCGAATCCCACCCTCTCGAGCATTCTGCTCCCAGCTGCCTCCAGAGGCCCCCGCCCAGCCAAAGGATGAGTGCACATCCTTACCTACGCCTCCCCTACACAGAGTCCCTTCCCTGCCCCTATCTTCCAGCTAGCCTGAACGAGTCCAACTAGTATGAACTTGCCAGTTTCTCATGTCTCCAGCCTTTGCAGACCATTCCTCTGTTTCAGGAGCCAGCCCCCTCCTCCTCCTGCAGTCCCTGTCATGCTGGGAAATTCCGGCTTGTCCTTAGAGACCAGGTCACTTCTGGGACTCCTCTTCTGTACTCCGATGACCCATGTTGAGCATAGGCCTCTATCACACTATTTCACAGTCCAATAGGTAGAAATTCTCTGATTGCTTCTCCTCCACACCTTAGACTGAGAACTAGAACTGGAGCCACAATGTCTACCTGTGAACAAGCACCGTCACTGATGCAAAAAGGGAGGGATGGATGGATGGATGGATGGATAAATGGTTGAATAGAAGGACAGAGGGATGGATGCATAGATGGTTGGATGGATAGATAGATGGTTGGATGGATGGAAGGATGGATGGCTGGATGGAAGGATGGATGGATGGTTAGATGGATAAATGGTTGGATGGATGGATGGATGAACAAATAAATGATAAGCACAAACTCAAGTTGGACTGAATAGTCAAGGGGTTCCCACAGTCCTGTGTCCTATGAGGAAAGGCAAAACTTCCCCCACAAGGTCCAGATCGGACTTTTTCTCCTCCCTACCTATACCACCGTCTGGCCCCTCTCTCTCTGAGGCTCTTACATCTGTGGACAGAAGTAGGAGAAGGATTTCAAGAGTCCATTCCTGCCTCAGGAGCAGTCTGTCCCTGGACACCCAAGTATGTGCTTAATTGAATCTCAAAAATGAGTTTGAAAACGCAGTGTTTTCCCACTGGCCTCCCCTGGCTGCAGGCTCAGCAAAGAAACCCCCAGGCCTGCACAGCTACAGTCATTAGCTCCGTTTCCATTGTGAACAAGGAAGCAAAAACATTTTTTGGAATAAACAAAACAGAAATGAAAGGACTCTTAAAGGGGGTCCTTGGGAACAGAGGCATCACTTTATCTAGACAACTAGTCTCCAGACTTGGGAGGAGAGGGAAAAGGGAACGTGGGCCGATGGAGCAAGGCCCACCTGGCAGGGGCACTCACACGCATGCCTCATTAAGTGGTTCTCACCACCAGCCCGTGAGGCTGGCCCAGTTCTGTTTCACAGATAAGATACGGCTCAAAGACCTGCTGCAGGTGCTCCCGGGCACCCAGCCACACAGCAGGAGCAAACAACACTCTCACCTGGGGCAAACGCCGCAGTCAACGGGAAATTCGTGTTTCCAACCAAGAGTGTGTCTTTGCCAAGTGACGGCCTGCCCAGGAGCCCCATTACTGAAAAAACTCTCCGATGACCCATGTTGAGCATAGGCCTCTATCACACTATTTCACAGTCCAATAGGTAGAAATTCTCTGATTGCTTCTCCTCCACACCTTAGACTGAGAACTAGAACTGGAGCCACAATGTCTACCTGTGAACAAGCACCGTCACTGATGCAAAAAGGGAGGGATGGATGGATGGATGGATGGATAAATGGTTGAATAGAAGGACAGAGGGATGGATGCATAGATGGTTGGATGGATAGATAGATGGTTGGATGGATGGAAGGATGGATGGCTGGATGGAAGGATGGATGGATGGTTAGATGGATAAATGGTTGGATGGATGGATGGATGAACAAATAAATGATAAGCACAAACTCAAGTTGGACTGAATAGTCAAGGGGTTCCCACAGTCCTGTGTCCTATGAGGAAAGGCAAAACTTCCCCCACAAGGTCCAGATCGGACTTTTTCTCCTCCCTACCTATACCACCGTCTGGCCCCTCTCTCTCTGAGGCTCTTACATCTGTGGACAGAAGTAGGAGAAGGATTTCAAGAGTCCATTCCTGCCTCAGGAGCAGTCTGTCCCTGGACACCCAAGTATGTGCTTAATTGAATCTCAAAAATGAGTTTGAAAACGCAGTGTTTTCCCACTGGCCTCCCCTGGCTGCAGGCTCAGCAAAGAAACCCCCAGGCCTGCACAGCTACAGTCATTAGCTCCGTTTCCATTGTGAACAAGGAAGCAAAAACATTTTTTGGAATAAACAAAACAGAAATGAAAGGACTCTTAAAGGGGGTCCTTGGGAACAGAGGCATCACTTTATCTAGACAACTAGTCTCCAGACTTGGGAGGAGAGGGAAAAGGGAACGTGGGCCGATGGAGCAAGGCCCACCTGGCAGGGGCACTCACACGCATGCCTCATTAAGTGGTTCTCACCACCAGCCCGTGAGGCTGGCCCAGTTCTGTTTCACAGATAAGATACGGCTCAAAGACCTGCTGCAGGTGCTCCCGGGCACCCAGCCACACAGCAGGAGCAAACAACACTCTCACCTGGGGCAAACGCCGCAGTCAACGGGAAATTCGTGTTTCTTCCAACCAAGAGTGTGTCTTTGCCAAGTGACGGCCTGCCCAGGAGCCCCATTACTGAAAAAAACAGGACTTCCCAAGGTTTCAGTTCAGCCGGGACAGACTCCGGGGGCAAAAGGAGCTGCAGCAGAAAGCCCTAGCACTGCCCGCCAGTCCTCGAGTCCCCTGACCTCAGGATTCTATCACACGACAAGTGGCACACCTCTGGACCCCCAAGACTGCTGGGCTGCTGTTGCCCCGTCACTAAATCACGTCTGACTCTTTGTGACCCCAGGAGCCGCAGCACACCAGGCTTCCCTGTCCTCCACCACCCCCTGGACTTTGCTCAAACTCATGTCCACTGAGTGAGTGATGCTATCTAACCATCTCATCCTCTGCTGTCCCTTTGCCTTTTGCCTTCACCCTTTCCCAGCATCAGGGTCTGTTTCCAGCAAGTTGGATCTTCGCATCAGGTTGCCACAGCATGGGGTTTCAACATCGCCATCAGTCCTTCCAGTGAATACGCCAGGTGGATTTCCTTTTAGGATTCACCGGTTTGGTCTCCTTGTAGCCCAAGGGATTCTCAGGAGTCTTCTCTGGCACCACGATTTGAAAGCATCAGTTCTTCAGTGCTCAGCCTTCTTTCTGGTTTAACTATCCTACCCATACACGACTGCCAGAAACACCACAGCTTGGCCAATAGTTCTGCTTGGTTTTGTTTTCACTGTATCACTTTGTTGGCAAAGTGCTATCTCTGCTTTTTAATACACTGTGTAGGTTGGTCGTAGCTTTGCTTCCAAGGAGCAAGCATGTAATTTCATGGCTGCCGTCACCGTCCACAGTGATTTTGGAGCCCAAGAAAATAAAGGCTGTCCCTGCTTTCACTTTTACCCCTTCTATGTGCCATGAAGTAATGGGACTGGATGCCATGATCTTCGTTTTTTGAGTGCTGAGTTTTCAGCCAGCGTTTTCACTCTCCTCTTCCACCCTCGTCAAGAGGCGCTTTAGTTCCTCTCCACTGTCTGCCGTTAAAGTGCTATCATCTGCATATCTGAGGTTCCTTTAAAGCACCAGTTCAAACTTATATACAAATTATGTCTTTGGTTCCTCTTCAAATAGCTGAAGCAGTCAGAACATCCAAGACGGTTTCACCAAATATTACAGAAAAACAGCTCCGGAGAACAGAGGAAACATAAAACCACTGAAGTCCTAGGAGCAGGCTTCTAATCTGGCCGGACTAAGTCTGTCTCCTGGCTTACAGATTCCATTCCTTTCAGTGGTCTCCAACGCCCACCTTGAGTCAATCTCAGCAGCTGCGTGGAGGCCAGGAGGAAAGGAAGGGCCTGCTACTTTTCCTGGACTGCTCGACTCCACACTTGGGAGAAGAGGGACAAAAGAACGTGAGCTGGTAGAGCAAGTCCCACCCTGACGCAGAGGCCCTGACCTCCTCACGCCCTCGCTGACTCCACATCCTCCGCACTGCCCGCCCGCGTAGGGGCCCTCCACGCACTCCCTGTCTCTCTCCCGCCCTTTCCCTTTTTGTATTAGTCCGTTTTTTCCAGAGAAACAGGACACGGGCGGGTGGGTGAGGTGGGATTGTGTAGGGGGTGGGGAGATGGATTCATTACAAGCAAGTGGCTCATGCAGTTCTAGAGGCTAAGACGTCACTAGCCTTGCAGTTATCAAGCCAGAGACACGTCACGGGTGTCCTCCAGTCCAAGCTCAAAGGCCTGAGGGCCAGAACTGCAGTGCAAACTTCTAAAAGCCAGGAGGCCTGAAACTCACGAAGAGCCAGTGTTTCAGTTCAAGTACAGAGGCAGAAAAGGCCAGCTGCCCCAGCTCGAAGCCAGCAGGCAGCAGGAGCCCCTTGCCCCTGAGCACCGGAGGCCAGCCTTTTTATTCTAGTCAGACTTTCCACTGATTAGACAAGACCCACGCACGCTAAGAAGAGTGATCTGTTTCACTCAGTGTCCCAAAGCAGATTCAACCTCATCCGGATTAGACAAATATCTGAGCATAATGGGACTGGATGCCATGATCTTCGTTTTTGAGTGCTGAGTTTTCAGCCAGCGTTTTCACTCTCCTCTTCCACCCTCGTCAAGAGGCGCTTTAGTTCCTCTCCACTGTCTGCCGTTAAAGTGCTATCATCTGCATATCTGAGGTTCCTTTAAAGCACCAGTTCAAACTTATATACAAATTATGTCTTTGGTTCCTCTTCAAATAGCTGAAGCAGTCAGAACATCCAAGACGGTTTCACCAAATATTACAGAAAAACAGCTCCGGAGAACAGAGGAAACATAAAACCACTGAAGTCCTAGGAGCAGGCTTCTAATCTGGCCGGACTAAGTCTGTCTCCTGGCTTACAGATTCCATTCCTTTCAGTGGTCTCCAACGCCCACCTTGAGTCAATCTCAGCAGCTGCGTGGAGGCCAGGAGGAAAGGAAGGGCCTGCTACTTTACCTGGACTGCTCGACTCCACACTTGGGAGAAGAGGGACAAAAGAACGTGAGCTGGTAGAGCAAGTCCCACCCTGACGCAGAGGCCCTGACCTCCTCACGCCCTCGCTGACTCCACATCCTCCGCACTGCCCGCCCGCGTAGGGGCCCTCCACGCACTCCCTGTCTCTCTCCCGCCCTTTCCCTTTTTGTATTAGTCCGTTTTCTCCAGAGAAACAGGACACGGGCGGTTGGGTGGGTGGGATTGTGTAGGGGGTGGGGAGATGGATTCATTACAAGCAAGTGGCTCATGCAGTTCTAGAGGCTAAGACGTCACTAGCCTTGCAGTTATCAAGCCAGAGACACGTCACGGGTGTCCTCCAGTCCAAGCTCAAAGGCCTGAGGGCCAGAACTGCAGTGCAAACTTCTAAAAGCCAGGAGGCCTGAAACTCACGAAGAGCCAGTGTTTCAGTTCAAGTACAGAGGCAGAAAAGGCCAGCTGCCCCAGCTCGAAGCCAGCAGGCAGCAGGAGCCCCTTGCCCCTGAGCACCGGAGGCCAGCCTTTTTATTCTAGTCAGACTTTCCACTGATTAGACAAGACCCACGCACGCTAAGAAGAGTGATCTGTTTCACTCAGTGTCCCAAAGCAGATTCAACCTCATCCGGAAACAGACGCCCTCAGAGTGATGCTTGACCAAATATCTGAGCATCGTGTGGCCCCGGCAGGTCACCCCCTACAGTCAGCGTCACTCTCTTCAACTCAGCCCCTGGCGCTCCTCCAGCTCCCACAGCCCCACCCCGCCAAGCCACCTGGCCTCAGGACCCTGGCCTCGACACACACGCTTCCCTTCTGCTTTCCCTGCGGAACTCCTATTCATGCATCAGGACTCAGTGTACAAGTGCCTCTCATGTCTCCTCAGTCTGTCTTTCTCCTGTGACATTAGAGAGCAGCTCAGTGAAGTTCTCCACGCTTTCACTAAACCCTTCCTATATCACGCATCGTCCACTAAAAAATACGCATAAATTAACACAGGGCCTCTGCTCCATCTGCATCCATAGCAATGGGAGGAACACTCATGAAAAAAAAAGACGATTTCTGAACAAGATGAGAGCGATCTCATCTAGCCTGGGGAGGGAGGTGGGAAAGGGCCCAGGGACTCTCTCTGGAGGAACAGAAGCAGATGCATGAGTGAAGTCGGGAGGTGGGAGTTCGGACCATAATTCGGAAGGAGCTGGCACCCCAAGCTTGGAACGCCACGCAGCTGGGGTGCAGGGATGTGCGCCTACCTGTCTGCAGAGAAGCCCGGGCAGTTTGGTGTCGCCCAAACATGAGGCCAAGTGAAAGGGATTTTGGGGGAAGATGTAGATGCCAGAGCCAGTCACAGAGACACTTAAAAACCATGCAGAAGAGGCTGGCCTTCGTCTCAGACAACACAAGAGCAAGGCTTGGAGCACGTTTCCAACGTTCATCCACTCAACTGTACGATCTGTCCCTATATGTGACTCTCCGACAAGACTGAGCTTCTTGAGAATAAGGATCCTCCTGTGACCTCATCACTCGGTTCAGTGCCTGGCACAAATGAGTCTTCTGGGACACTTTTTGCCAGGGGATGGATGGATGGGCAGAGAAAACCATCTCCTCTGGCCGTTGTAGAAGCGTAAGGAGAGGAAGGAGACTAGGAAGGAGGCACGGGGGTCCAGCGACTGGCCTGGCCGCCGCGGAGCTGCGCGTCCTCTCTGCAAGGAGGCCGAGGCCAACCCGCCAGCCCCAAGCGCGTCAGGAGCCAGACTCCGCCCCCAGAGCCGCAGGATCCTCGGTGACCAAACACTTTCCATTTTAGGCAAGAGAGGGCCTCTGGGATGCTCCCTTTTCAGGGGTTAACAGGCAGAACCACAAACATTCCAGAAGCATGAGGTGCTTTTCCAGGGTCTTTCACCACCACACACTTGGGTTCCCTTTCCAAAGCAGGCCGCTTTGGGCCCCCGTGGACCCCTCGTCCTCCCCCTCCTCCGCGGGTCCCTTTTTCCCTCTCCACGGGCCGCACCCGCCTGCGTCCCCATCTTTCTGCTTCCCGTTCTCCTTTCTTTATCTCCCGCCCTTCCTTCGTTTTCCCTCCGTCCCCTGAGTGCCGCTATCCCACCCTGCTGACCCCGCCTCCCCAGACCCCCGGCTCTGCCCCAGCGGGTGCCCGCCCCTGGAGAAGCTTCAGAAGGCGGGCTGTGCCCTCGCTGCCCCCACAGCCACCCCCGCCAGCCCGGCACCAGCAGGGCCCAAGAGGGAGGGCGCTCTCAGCAGGCAGCGTGGCGGGAAGGGGTCACGCTGCATGATCTCTTCGTCTCATCTGCTGGACCTGGCCAGCCATTAACGCCTCTCCACGGAGCCTGCTGGTCCCCGAGCAGCCTTTATGCGCACCGTTTTACATTTCAAGGACGTTCCAGAGGCCACAGCTGCTCCAGCAGCTTGTTTGGGCTACACGCCTGCCACCTCTGCGTGGAACCAGGGTCTGGAATCAGTAGCTGCTTCTTTGCAGCCAGAGTTTCCTTGCTTCAGGGCTTCGGCGGCCTCAGCAGGGCCGCTTCTCCCCAATCTGACATCCAGGGCCTCCACCCAGCACTCATCCCTGATCCAGACCCCGAGGAGACAGCGGGGGCCAGCCAGCACAGGTGGGGAGGGGGGAAGGCAAAGGATTTCAGCTCACAGCGCTCCCTGCCTTCCCAGGGTGACGCCTTCCTACCACGGAAATGAGAACTTGGGAGCTCTACATGTTCTCTCTCGCAGAGAAACCAAGAACCCCATCTCTCCTTGCGGTCTCACTGCCCAGATCAGGAATGGTTCTTCGTGTGGTTTACCCTTAAGGACTCAGGGCGGACTTGTGGGTAATAATGGGGTGAAATATCCAAGCAAAAGCTTAGGGGGAAAGGAAGAGACAGAAGGGGCTATAATTGTTTCAAGTTAAAGTCACGTGCCTTGGATCTCTACACGGATTCTTATTAAAACTAAACGTTGGCGCCATGCCCTTCGAGGGTCGGAACAGGAGGGCAGAGAGCGCCCTGCGCACAGTAGCAACGACGACAGGGTGTCGCAGACACGCCTTCCAGGGAACCGATTCCACGGCAGGGAACGCTGTGTTCGCCTGGCAAGCGGGATGAGAGCAGGACTGTGATCTTCCGCGTGGACAGGGCCAGGGCCGTCACTGGCTGCGTCCCCTCTGTCCGACGGCTGACACATTCTCGGTCCAGCATGCCGCGCCTCCAGCTGCACGCGGGACGCTGAGCGCTGCCTTTCCCCGCCTTCGTCTCACCGGATCCCGCCGCCCCGCCGCCGGCTCCCACGCGCTTGTCCGCGACCAGTGGGGTGGAGAGCAGGGCGGTCAGGAGGGCCGGCCCGCAGGCCAGCCTGGACGGCTGCTCCCGGGGGGCCGTTCCTGACACTCGCAGGCCTTCTGGAAGGATCCCTATCTCTCCCCCTCTGCCGCATCCCTGGACGGAAGACCAGTGAGCAACGAGGTCACCCAAGATCCTGCTCAGCCCATCTGCCTGCACGGCTTTAGCTCGCCTTCTTCCACTGATCTCTCTCTTCCCTTCCCCAATGACATAGCAAATCCTTCAAAGGCCACGCGGTGCCTAAGACATCCAGTGGGTGGAGAACAGGGCCAGTCTACCCCCGGGGCCCTACAGGGCACCTTTGGTTCCCATCTGTCAAGCTTCGGAGTCCCAGGAAGATGTGAGGGAGGGAGGCTCCTGGGGAAGCCAGAGAAAACACCCCGCCCTCTGAGAGCAGCGCCATCGCCCCGCCCCAGGCCCATCGGTGGAAACGACCAGAAGCACTGCTGCCTCGGGACCAGGGAGGGCCTCTGGGCTCTGAGCAGCAGCACGCGGGTCAGGAAGAAAAGAGGAAGAGGGCAGATCCAACCACCCTCTTCCAATGACGCGTGCTTTGGAAACCAGGAATGGTTCTTTGTGTGGTTTACCCTTAAGGACTCAGGGCGGACTTGTGGGTAATAATGGGGTGAAATATCCAAGCAAAAGCTTAGGGGGAAAGGAAGAGACAGAAGGGGCTATAATTGTTTCAAGTTAAAGTCACGTGCCTTGGATCTCTACACGGATTCTTATTAAAACTAAACGTTGGCGCCATGCCCTTCGAGGGTCGGAACAGGAGGGCAGAGAGCGCCCTGCGCACAGTAGCAACGACGACAGGGTGTCGCAGACACGCCTTCCAGGGAACCGATTCCACGGCAGGGAACGCTGTGTTCGCCTGGCAAGCGGGATGAGAGCAGGACTGTGATCTTCCGCGTGGACAGGGCCAGGGCCGTCACTGGCTGCGTCCCCTCTGTCCGACGGCTGACACATTCTCGGTCCAGCATGCCGCGCCTCCAGCTGCACGCGGGACGCTGAGCGCTGCCTTTCCCCGCCTTCGTCTCACCGGATCCCGCCGCGCCCCGCCGCCGGCTCCCACGCGCTTGTCCGCGACCAGTGGGGTGGAGAGCAGGGCGGTCAGGAGGGCCGGCCCGCAGGCCAGCCTGGACGGCTGCTCCCGGGGGGCCGTTCCTGACACTCGCAGGCCTTCTGGAAGGATCCCTATCTCTCCCCCTCTGCCGCATCCCTGGACGGAAGACCAGTGAGCAACGAGGTCACCCAAGATCCTGCTCAGCCCATCTGCCTGCACGGCTTTAGCTCGCCTTCTTCCACTGATCTCTCTCTTCCCTTCCCCAATGACATAGCAAATCCTTCAAAGGCCACGCGGTGCCTAAGACATCCAGTGGGTGGAGAACAGGGCCAGTCTACCCCCGGGGCCCTACAGGGCACCTTTGGTTCCCATCTGTCAAGCTTCGGAGTCCCAGGAAGATGTGAGGGAGGGAGGCTCCTGGGGAAGCCAGAGAAAACACCCCGCCCTCTGAGAGCAGCGCCATCGCCCCGCCCCCCAGGCCCATCGGTGGAAACGACCAGAAGCACTGCTGCCTCGGGACCAGGGAGGGCCTCTGGGCTCTGAGCAGCAGCACACGCGGGTCAGGAAGAAAAGAGGAAGAGGGCAGATCCAACCACCCTCTTCCAATGACGCGTGCTTTGGAAACCAGGGCTTGGAAGCAAGAGACAAGTTTTCACTAGCTTCTAGTAATGTACTGCCCCCTCCTAGAGATACTGGCTTCTAATCAGCAAGCCGACTTGCTAAACCACTGCTCACTGGGTGTCTACAGAGTATCAGGCACAAAGCAGGCCACTGTGTGGAAAATACGGATGAGCGGGATAGGTTTTCTGGTCTCGAGAAGTTCATTCTAATGAGCAGGACAGATAACACTTTGACAAAACCCAGTAATGGATCCCCTTATATTAATCATCTCTCACTTTCTTAGAAACATAATTCTCAGTTTTAGCTGGGATTAAAGACTACATTTCTAGCTTCACCTGAAGACCAGCTCGAAGGCATAAACAGAGGAGATGTCTGCAGCTTCTAAAGATTGTACCTAGTGGGAAAGAATGTGCCTTTTTAACGAAGCTGCCCTTTTTGTTCTTCCAGCTAGCTGGAATGCGGACATAAAGGCTGGACCTCCAGCAGCCACCTCTGACTTTAAGGTGACCTTTGGAATGGAACCGAGGCACAGAACAAAGAACAGAAGGAGTCTGGGCCCTGACGCTGTGGGATAGCCACCAACCTAAGACTCACCCCGCCAGGACGTCATATGTACGAGAGGGAGAGAGGTCTACCTAATTGCTTCAAAGGCTGTCAGGCTAGAGCTGTATGTTACATGCTCAGTTAAGTATCGTCCTGACTAGTGCAGTGCCCAGCGGAAGAGTCAGGTGGTGGGAGAGCTAACCACATCTAAGGCTGTGCCAGGGAGCAGAACGGGCCCAATGGACTTTGCCCAGGCAGGTGAGAAAAATCACAGAGGAGATGTGTGAATGGGTCTTGAAGGTGAAGTAGGATTCCCTCGGCTGGACAAGAGGGCTGGCAGGGCCCCTGGTAAGGGGACGGCCCCAGGCACGGCGTGGCTTACCGGACGAAGAGCCAGTCCTGGGCCGTCCCAGGGCTGAGGGATTCTGGGCGGGGGAGGCGGGGGTCTGCCCGGGGCCCTCCAGCCCCTCACCACGCCAGCCGGCAGGTGCAGCCTCGCCCGCAGCAGCCCCTGCTCACGTCGAAGGAATTACACTCCCGGTGCCTCCTTGTCTGGCAGCTGCTCCACCAGCTGCCGGGACTGCTCTCCCTGCCACCTGCCAAGTCCACGGGGAACAGGTCGCTGCCGGGGAGAGGTGCCAGACGCTAAGGAGCGCTGTTAGACACCTGCGGGCCCCAGTGGAACGGTTTAGGAAGATACTCTCTGGGTCCCCCGGGTAATTTGAGCCTTGCCAAGAAAACTGCTCCTTTCATGAGCACTCAAAGGCCCGGGAGTCTGCGATGCACAGAAAGCAAGGCCAGTGTCCTGTAATGGATCCCCTTATATTAATCATCTCTCACTTTCTTAGAAACATAATTCTCAGTTTTAGCTGGGATTAAAGACTACATTTCTAGCTTCACCTGAAGACCAGCTCGAAGGCATAAACAGAGGAGATGTCTGCAGCTTCTAAAGATTGTACCTAGTGGGAAAGAATGTGCCTTTTTAACGAAGCTGCCCTTTTTGTTCTTCCAGCTAGCTGGAATGCGGACATAAAGGCTGGACCTCCAGCAGCCACCTCTGACTTTAAGGTGACCTTTGGAATGGAACCGAGGCACAGAACAAAGAACAGAAGGAGTCTGGGCCCTGACGCTGTGGGATAGCCACCAACCTAAGACTCACCCCGCCAGGACGTCATATGTACGAGAGGGAGAGAGGTCTACCTAATTGCTTCAAAGGCTGTCAGGCTAGAGCTGTATGTTACATGCTCAGTTAAGTATCGTCCTGACTAGTGCAGTGCCCAGCGGAAGAGTCAGGTGGTGGGAGAGCTAACCACATCTAAGGCTGTGCCAGGGAGCAGAACGGGCCCAATGGACTTTGCCCAGGCAGGTGAGAAAAATCACAGAGGAGATGTGTGAATGGGTCTTGAAGGTGAAGTAGGATTCCCTCGGCTGGACAAGAGGGCTGGCAGGGCCCCTGGTAAGGGAACGGCCCCAGGCACGGCGTGGCTTACCGGACGAAGAGCCAGTCCTGGGCCGTCCCAGGGCTGAGGGATTCTGGGCGGGGGAGGCGGGGGTCTGCCCGGGGCCCTCCAGCCCCTCACCACGCCAGCCGGCAGGTGCAGCCTCGCCCGCAGCAGCCCCTGCTCACGTCGAAGGAATTACACTCCCGGTGCCTCCTTGTCTGGCAGCTGCTCCACCAGCTGCCGGGACTGCTCTCCCTGCCACCTGCCAAGTCCACGGGGAACAGGTCGCTGCCGGGGAGAGGTGCCAGACGCTAAGGAGCGCTGTTAGACACCTGCGGGCCCCAGTGGAACGGTTTAGGAAGATACTCTCTGGGTCCCCCGGGTAATTTGAGCCTTGCCAAGAAAACTGCTCCTTTCATGAGCACTCAAAGGCCCGGGAGTCTGCGATGCACAGAAAGCAAGGCCAGTGTCCTGTATCAGTGATCGACTGCCGCATAACAAACTAGTCCCAAACCCAAGGGTTAGAATAAGAACTTGGTGTCTCTCATGATTCTGTGGGCCGGCCGGGCTTGCTGGGCTGCCAGCCCCCGCAGTGCTGGCTGGGTCACCCATCCAGTCACAGTCGTGGAGCAGCGCAACGGGGCCAAATGCGCCCGGGCGGCCTCACCCACCTCTCTGGCTGGAGTTCAGGCAGGGCCTGCCTCTCCACGGGGCTTCTCTAGAGGGATCACCAGGCGTATCTGCAAGGAGGCTTAAAGCGCCAAGACGGAGGGAGGACAATTCCCTTCTCCCTGACTCTGCAGGACTCTTGACCACGGAGCCAACAAGGAAGCCCAGACAGAAAACAGGAAAACCAGGGAGAAGAGAGCAGGACCCCACCATCCTGGCCCTCGAAAGCAGCGTTTCTCATTCCTGAACCCACCTGTGGCCGGTGGCTGTCAGAATGGAAGGTGTGTCTTCATGTATGCATGTGCCTGTGTGTGTCCATGTGTGTGTGTGTGTCCATCAGCGGGTGTGTCTCCATGCATGTGTGTCCATGTGTGCATGTATATGTCCGTGTGTGTGTGCCCGTGTGTTTCTGTGTGTATGTGTCCACCAGTGGGTGTGTTTCCATGTGTGCGTGTGCGTGTGTATGTCCGTGTGTGTGAGTGTGTTTCCATCTGTGTGTGTCCACGTGTGTGTCCGTGTGCTTCTGCGTGTGTGCGTGTGTGTGTGAGCGCTAGGGACAGGCAGACACACGCGGAGGCACGGAGGGCCTCTGAGGGCGGCCTCCAGGACGCGCCCTGTGAGCGCTCTCGTGGGCCTGCGGTGTCCCATGCATTATGCATATGTGAATAAATCATCATTATGTTGGGAGTAAGCAAAGAGACTGCTCAATTTAGAATAAATTTCAAATTAACCTAAATTATACATGGCTGGTAAACGGGGCCCTTTTGTGAAGCAAGAAGCTCTGGGTCTCGGAGCATTCGGCCCTGCCTGGGTCCCGGGGCGGAACGGAGTTGAGGAGGACACTGCTTCCTGAGAGCGTGTCTCTCATGTCAGACTCAGCACCCAGGGGCCTCACTGGACCCTGTCTCTCCTCGGCACCGTTTAGGGGCAGCTCAGAAGCTTCCGCTCCTTGGAATATGGTTAACATGTGTGAACACAGAGTTAAAGCGTTACCACAGGGACAGATAGACGCTCAAGAACAATCTACTATCAAAACAAAAAAGGAAGACGACAGCCAGCCAAGAGTCAGCCATCATCACTGCATAGTTAGTGAGGCCAACCGTGGAAGGCGCAGAGCTCTGGATGCGGGCTGGGAACCAGTTGAGTTCCAGGCCAGGGGGCTCGGGCCCGACTTGGAGGTCGGCTCCGGGGCCGAGGCTCAAGCCTAAGGGAAGAAATACCATGACGACCTTCTGAAGATCCTTTCCTGGTACCTGGAGGGTCGGCGAGTTACCGTCCTCCGGAAAGTCTGGCTGCATGGAAAGCATCACCCCAGACTGTAAACGCCCGGAGGTCTGGAGGGAGGCAGGCGTCCTGCCTTGGATGTCCCCCAGCATCCACCGCCTGCAGTCAGTTAGACGGTGCCCGCTCTACAGCAGGGAGCCGCCAGGCAGTGGGCCAGAGGTGGTACCAGACATGTATCTGGCCCCATCCTTCCCTTCCAGAGCCCACAGTCCAGCTAGGGCGACCGGCCGCATAGCACTCAAACATAATCAGCAGGGCCTCAGGGGAAGGAGAGCTGCCCGGGTCGGGAAACGTGACTTCCCGTCTCAGCTCTCTGGCTAATTGGCCGTGTGAACTCGGAAAGGTGGCATCCTCCACCTCCCTGGACCTTAGTTCCATCATTTATAAAGTGAGACAGCTGAGCTAGAATCAGGGGTTTGGAAACGTTGTTTAAAGGGGTACCAGTTTTTTTCCGAGAGGAGGGGGATTTTGCAAGGACACTAATAGGTATAACAGATGCAAGTAAGCTGCTCTGTTGGAAGCAGTAGGAGGAGTCCAGAGTCTGAATGCCACAGCCTTGCCAGAAGAGTTTTAAAAACACTGAAGTGTGGATCCTACCAGCTCTAAAGTGTCCAGGGGAGGTCCACCAGCCTTGCTCTATCTCAAAATACATGTGCGAAGTGAATAGAATAGATTCGTGACATTGCGTGAACTCAGACATCCAGCCAGCCGCCGAGCAGGGCAGGACAGTCTTCTGCTCCAGGGCCAAAGATGTAAAATGACACTAATGAATGTTTAATACCAATAGGTGCAGCATTCAGCTTCCCTGATAAAATCTGCACGTGAAAGATTCCTCATTCTGGAAGACAGCTCCCAGGTCAAAGCCTGCTCCTGGGTCACGCTTGCTCTCGAGTTCCCCAAAGCATGGCATGCAGTAAGACCTCACGCAGTGAAGGGAACGTGCTGAGTAATACAGCACATTAGCCCTCATTCCCCTTAGGTGCCCTCTGAGCACTTGAAATATTGATATTTTCAATGAAGGAACTGAATATTTTATATCATTTTATTTAAATATAAACAGCCATAGGAAGCTGTTGTTTCGTGGTAAGTCACGTCCAACTCTTCACAACCCCATGAACTGTAGCCCGCCTGCTTCCTCTGACCACGAGATGTCCCCAGCAGGAATACTGGCGTGGATCACCATTTCCTCCTCCGGGGGATCGTCCCCACGCGGAGCCCGGGTCTCCCGCACCAGCAGGTGGATTCCTGACCACGCAGCCACCAGGGAAGCCCCCATCTGGAGCTGGTGGCTGCCATGTTGAACAGCACAGCCCAGGTTGAAGCTAGGGCCGGTCTTGGGGGCCTCAGGGAAGGAGAGCTGCCCGGTCGGGAAACGTGACTTCCCGTCTCAGCTCTCTGGCTAATTGGCCGTGTGAACTCGGAAAGGTGGCATCCTCCACCTCCCTGGACCTTAGTTCCATCATTTATAAAGTGAGACAGCTGAGCTAGAATCAGGGGTTTGGAAACGTTGTTTAAAGGGGTACCAGTTTTTTTCCGAGAGGAGGGGGATTTTGCAAGGACACTAATAGGTATAACAGATGCAAGTAAGCTGCTCTGTTGGAAGCAGTAGGAGGAGTCCAGAGTCTGAATGCCACAGCCTTGCCAGAAGAGTTTTAAAAACACTGAAGTGTGGATCCTACCAGCTCTAAAGTGTCCAGGGGAGGTCCACCAGCCTTGCTCTATCTCAAAATACATGTGCGAAGTGAATAGAATAGATTCGTGACATTGCGTGAACTCAGACATCCAGCCAGCCGCCGAGCAGGGCAGGACAGTCTTCTGCTCCAGGGCCAAAGATGTAAAATGACACTAATGAATGTTTAATACCAATAGGTGCAGCATTCAGCTTCCCTGATAAAATCTGCACGTGAAAGATTCCTCATTCTGGAAGACAGCTCCCAGGTCAAAGCCTGCTCCTGGGTCACGCTTGCTCTCGAGTTCCCCAAAGCATGGCATGCAGTAAGACCTCACGCAGTGAAGGGAACGTGCTGAGTAATACAGCACATTAGCCCTCATTCCCCTTAGGTGCCCTCTGAGCACTTGAAATATTGATATTTTCAATGAAGGAACTGAATATTTTATATCATTTTATTTAAATATAAACAGCCATAGGAAGCTGTTGTTTCGTGGTAAGTCACGTCCAACTCTTCACAACCCCATGAACTGTAGCCCGCCTGCTTCCTCTGACCACGAGATGTCCCCAGCAGGAATACTGGCGTGGATCACCATTTCCTCCTCCGGGGGATCGTCCCCACGCGGAGCCCGGGTCTCCCGCACCAGCAGGTGGATTCCTGACCACGCAGCCACCAGGGAAGCCCCCATCTGGAGCTGGTGGCTGCCATGTTGAACAGCACAGCCCTGAAGGATCTGAATCTTCTTTCCCATCCCACCTCCTCTCCTCCTTTCATCCAAATTAAATTATCATAGGGGGCCTCACTCAGAAAGCCTGAATGTGCCCCAATTGTTTCCTTCGAAGGCAGACAGAGCCCCTAGCCCTTGGCTACTCCAAGTATGGGACCAGCAACACCGGGATCTCCCAGAAACTTTAGAAATGCAGACTCGCAGACTCCATCCTGGACCTACTGAGTTATCAGCTGTATTTTAACAGAGCCCCAGTGACTCACGGGCATACTGAAGTCTGAGAAGCGTCATTCTACACTCAGTGAGTTAGGCAGACACAAGAGGAAACTGAAGCCCCCCAAAATGTTCAAACAGTCAAGAATGTGTTGAAAGAGTACGTTCACCTAAATCACTGCATTCAGATTCCCTGGACTGCTCACAGCCTCCCTTCCTCTATCTGTCCTTCGTGTCTGCCGAGGAGGAGCCGCTGTCAGTCTTTTAACAGGAGTCATTTCGTCGCTCAGGCTGCCCATTTGCTCGCTTATTGCCGCTGACCTGTTCACAGTTCGCCCCGGCCATTGAAGAAGCCACTCAGCAAACAGAAGGCCGCGCCCTGGGCTCCAGCACGAGTCGGTAGAGCTAGACCAGTGGCTTCCAACCTCAGGGGCTTCACAAGCATGTGGCTCTTACTATAAACATACATGTTACTGCTTTCAAAGCATAATGCCACATAGCAAGAGCACGCATAGAGGCACACAGTACGCTCTGAGGGCCGCACACAGAGGGCCGCCACTGTATGAATGCGGGACACCAGGTTCGGTCAGAAATATATTTTCAATGAAGGAACTGAATATTTTATATCATTTTATTTAAATATAAACAGCCATAGGAAGCTGTTGTTTCGTGGTAAGTCACGCCAACTCTTCACAACCCCATGAACTGTAGCCCGCCTGCTTCCTCTGACCACGAGATGTCCCCAGCAGGAATACTGGCGTGGATCACCATTTCCTCCTCCGGGGGATCGTCCCCACGCGGAGCCCGGGTCTCCCGCACCAGCAGGTGGATTCCTGACCACGCAGCCACCAGGGAAGCCCCCATCTGGAGCTGGTGGCTGCCATGTTGAACAGCACAGCCCTGAAGGATCTGAATCTTCTTTCCCATCCCACCTCCTCTCCTCCTTTCATCCAAATTAAATTATCATAGGGGGCCTCACTCAGAAAGCCTGAATGTGCCCCAATTGTTTCCTTCGAAGGCAGACAGAGCCCCTAGCCCTTGGCTACTCCAAGTATGGGACCAGCAACACCGGGATCTCCCAGAAACTTTAGAAATGCAGACTCGCAGACTCCATCCTGGACCTACTGAGTTATCAGCTGTATTTTAACAGAGCCCCAGTGACTCACGGGCATACTGAAGTCTGAGAAGCGTCATTCTACACTCAGTGAGTTAGGCAGACACAAGAGGAAACTGAAGCCCCCCAAAATGTTCAAACAGTCAAGAATGTGTTGAAAGAGTACGTTCACCTAAATCACTGCATTCAGATTCCCTGGACTGCTCACAGCCTCCCTTCCTCTATCTGTCCTTCGTGTCTGCCGAGGAGGAGCCGCTGTCAGTCTTTTAACAGGAGTCATTTCGTCGCTCAGGCTGCCCATTTGCTCGCTTATTGCCGCTGACCTGTTCACAGTTCGCCCCGGCCATTGAAGAAGCCACTCAGCAAACAGAAGGCCGCGCCCTGGGCTCCAGCACGAGTCGGTAGAGCTAGACCAGTGGCTTCCAACCTCAGGGGCTTCACAAGCATGTGGCTCTTACTATAAACATACATGTTACTGCTTTCAAAGCATAATGCCACATAGCAAGAGCACGCATAGAGGCACACAGTACGTCTGAGGGCCGCACACAGAGGGCCGCCACTGTATGAATGCGGGACACCAGGTTCGGTCACGTTCGTTTAGGCCTCAGAATAATGTCTGCCATCTGCGAAAACCATTTACACTTCTGGTAAAGATGTCATTGATGAGGACCATGACTTTGCTTTTTGGTCATTTTCCACATTGTCTTCTGTTCTGTTTTGTTTTGTTTCTTAGATCTTCACGTGTGCCTCTGCATGAGGTTGTCTGAGAAAACGTGCACCGTTCCAGGTCCGTGGTGGCCATTTCAGCACAGGGCGAGCCTCGGGGCCCACGGCTGGGGCAGCCCTCTCTCTCAAGGTGTCACCTTCATGTGGGCTCGCGTGAGGAGTGACTCGCAGCCACACTAATCATCAGATAACAGTAGGTGCTTCCGATGATAATTTATAGGTGATCCTTAACTGGTATTTGGATGGCTTTTATGGAGGTGAAATTTGCATACAATGAGATACACAGGTTGTAACAGTTTCAATTGACAGTTCTGACCAATGTACATGCCCCTGTGGAGACAACGCCCAGTGTTAAGAACACTTTTGTCCCCCTGGCCAGTTCCCTCATATCCTCCGGTATAGGCCAATCTCTATGACCACAAATTAGTTTCTTCTCTGTTCTTGCCCTTCACAAAGATGAAGTCAGCCAATGTGCTTTCATTTGTGTCCATCTTCTTTCCCTCAGCGTAATGTTGTTACAGAGATTCGTGGTTGTTTCCTTTTCATTGCTGTGTAGTATTCCGTTTTGGGACTATGTCTCATTTTGTCTATCCATTCACATTTCAATAGACATGGGATGCCCCCAGGTACTCATATAATTATCAATAAATGTCCTAATTATATGCAAATCTTTTTAAGACATATGTTTTCATATTTGGGGTAAATACCTAGGAAGGGAATTTCTGTGTCCTTGGTGAGGTGAATTTTAACCTTATAACCAGCTTCGAAACAGTTATCCAAAGGAGCCGGGACACACCAATCAACAAAGGATGAGAATTAAAGTCAGTACAGATTCAAAAATTTTATACTTCCAAATTTGATGTTCCTTTTATCTGTTTTTCTAGCTACACAGTGGGTCCTAGGCACCTGTGGGCTTTGGTGGTCAAGCATCTTTTCCTGTGCTTATTGGCCATTCCATATCTCTTTCTGTAAATGGTCTGTCCATGTCTTTCTCCCACTTGTTGGAGGCTCGTTTGTCTCTTTACTCTTGATAAACTGGAGTGCTTTTTGTACATTCTGGATACAAGGCTTTTGTCTGATGCATGTTATGAATGTAATTTCCCAGTCTGTGGCTTGCCTTTTTAATTACTTAATTGAATTTTTAGCTGTTTGATTTTTTAAACTGCAAATGATGTTATATATTGTTAGTATTTTGCTTTGATAAAACAACTTCCTACTCTCCATCTTCTTAATCTCTAGAGCTTGATTTTTAGAGAAAGGCAGGCACTGATGGGGAGGAAGACTTGAACAGGCTGAGCGTAGAGGATTTTTAAAACAGCGAAACTACGCTGCATGATATGATCATAGTGGATACATGTCATTATACGTTTGTCAGAGCCCATAGGATCTACAATGCCAGCAGTGAATCCTACTGTAAACGATGCGCTCGGGATGGTAATGAGGTGCCAGGGTAGGTTCACGGATTGTAACAAATGGACCACTGTATGGGAGATAGTGGAGGGTGGAGGCAGCAGGAGGGGCGAAAGGATGTCTGAGATGGTAAAGAGTCTGCCTGCTGTGTGGGAGACCTGGGTTCGATCCCTGGGCTGGGAAGACCCCTGGAGAGGGGAAAGGCTTCCCACTACAGTATTCTTGCCTGGAGAATTCCACGGCTCGTCCGTGGATCACAATGAGTCAGACACAACTGAGCGACATTCACGAGGGGTGCACGGGAAGTCTCTGTACTTTCAGCTGAATTTTGCTCTGACCCTGAGACTGCTCTAGGAAGTAAAGTCTATGTGAAAAAAATAAAGGAAAAGAAACTATTACCTTTTACAACCACATATTCATGTAAATATAGATTTTTGTAACTATTCCCATGTATTGACTTTCTAATAAATACATGTTAAAGATTTTTCCCATAAAATAACACCTTTAGTTTTCTCTACATCAGAACTTCCTGGTCTACTTCATTTGTGTGAAAGCTTCTGCTACCAAGACAAAGAACACTTTTAAGAAATGCAAAAATATATAGGTATGCACCGGCTGCTGAGTCACTCAGTCCCCTCTGGTCCACTGTGAGGAGTGTGCCCCTTCTCGCCACGCGTGTCAGTCTCTGGTCAACCACCTACCAAATGAAAACACCTGTAGACATACGCACACTACCTCACCGGGCCCTTCAAATATAGACCACGAAGCGGCAAACGCCCTCGGGAGTCCATGGAACCCCCATCCTGTGGCCTGGGATCCCGCATCAAGTCATTCCACACTGGTCATTCACAACCTAGGGGTCCCTTCAGGGTCCCAAGTTTCCAGAACTTCTCACCAAGACAGACTGAGCATCCCTGGCTAGGGAAGCCCCGGTCAGCGTTATTAATTCAGTGCATTTGGGATGCGTTGACCGCGGGTCAGAGGCGGGTAGGAGCACAGCTCCACTAACCCCTCGGAGTGCTGTCTCACTGCAATTGGCCTGTGACCCACCAAAACTTCCGTTTCCCAGAGGAGCTGCTTTTACGCTCTACGATCTCAGGCAAATGAGCAAAATGAATATGCATGACATTCCTCTTGCAAATTCCTTAAATTTTCTATAAAGGACGTTATATGCTTTTTTTGGAGAATGTAGCTCTGTAGATTATTATAGATACTATATAACTGCATGCAGAGTGTGTGGGTCTATACACATAGATACACAATATGTATACATTATCTATGCATGTGGGGTATATATGATATCCTCATGTAATAATTGTTTATGTATGTTTACTATTTAGGTACATATGTGTGTGTATATATATATATATTCAATCCAAGTGACAATGGGGATAAAGCAATGGAAATTCTCAGAGCCTGTGGATGAGACTCTGAACTGCTACAGCCACTCTGACAGTTGTGCATCACGAAGTCAAGTTGACCAGGCACATGGCCCAGAAACACCCACTCGGACAGCCCTAGAAGACTGGTACCTGGAGCAAATCTCCTTGAAATATAGATTTTGTAACTATTCCCATGTATTGACTTTCTAATAAATACATGTTAAAGATTTTCCCATAAAATAACACCTTTAGTTTTCTCTACATCAGAACTTCCTGGTCTACTTCATTTGTGTGAAAGCTTCTGCTACCAAGACAAAGAACACTTTTAAGAAATGCAAAAATATATAGGTATGCACCGGCTGCTGAGTCACTCAGCCCCCTCTGGTCCACTGTGAGGAGTGTGCCCCTTCTCGCCACGCGTGTCAGTCTCTGGTCAACCACCTACCAAATGAAAACACCTGTAGACATACGCACACTACCTCACCGGGCCCTTCAAATATAGACCACGAAGCGGCAAACGCCCTCGGGAGTCCATGGAACCCCCATCCTGTGGCCTGGGATCCCGCATCAAGTCATTCCACACTGGTCATTCACAACCTAGGGGTCCCTTCAGGGTCCCAAGTTTCCAGAACTTCTCACCAAGACAGACTGAGCATCCCTGGCTAGGGAAGCCCCGGTCAGCGTTATTAATTCAGTGCATTTGGGATGCGTTGACCGCGGGTCAGAGGCGGGTAGGAGCACAGCTCCACTAACCCCTCGGAGTGCTGTCTCACTGCAATTGGCCTGTGACCCACCAAAACTTCCGTTTCCCAGAGGAGCTGCTTTTACGCTCTACGATCTCAGGCAAATGAGCAAAATGAATATGCATGACATTCCTCTTGCAAATTCCTTAAATTTTCTATAAAGGACGTTATATGCTTTTTTTGGAGAATGTAGCTCTGTAGATTATTATAGATACTATATAACTGCATGCAGAGTGTGTGGGTCTATACACATAGATACACAATATGTATACATTATCTATGCATGTGGGGTATATATGATATCCTCATGTAATAATTGTTTATGTATGTTTACTATTTAGGTACATATGTGTGTGTGTATATATATATATATATTCAATCCGAAGTGACAATGAGGACAGCATAAAGCAATGGAAATTCTCAGAGCCTGTGGATGAGACTCTGAACTGCTACAGCCACTCTGACAGTTGTGCATCACGAAGTCAAGTTGACCAGGCACATGGCCCAGAAACACCCATCTTCGGTACAAGCCCTAGACAGACACTGGTACCTGGACACCAAGAGCCAGGGAAGAAAGCTCACGCCAGCATTGCTCATGGTGGTCAACAATTGCAAACCACCCAAACGTCTGCTGGCCGTCTGAGTAAAGGTGGGGAACAGTGGGCAGCAGTGAAGTGAACTAAGCTCACAAGCCAGCAGGAGGTCAATGAGGGAAGTCACGAACACACGCACGTGCGTACGCCCTAGGCCCCTTCGGTCGAGTCTGACTCCGCAATCCCAGGGACTAGCCTGCCAGGCTCCTCTGCCAGGAGCAGGTTGCCACTGCCTCCTCCAGGGGATCTTCTGATCCACGGATCCAACCTGCATCTCCTACGTCGGCAGGTGGATGCTTTACCACTGAGCCCCCGAGGAAGTGTGAAGCATCTATACTCCAGTAAGAATTACTTGTTTGAAAAGTCAGTTGAAAAGAAAAGGAAGGAAGCCTCTAATGATAGGAATCCTGGCCCTTACAGTGGCTGATGGCTGCCTACTTGCTCAGGCACCAACAGTCCACGTGGGTTGGTGGCTGGACGCGGCCTCAGGATGTCTCAGCGACCCCTTCCTTCCACAGGCAGGGACTGTAGCCTCATCCCTGTAGGCGTAATACATTCAGACTTCCTGTGCTCCCCTTTCTCATGTTTCTCCATCTTCTCTTTACAGGCGGATACCCACAGAGAACCCAAAAACCGCTCTGTGGAGAGTAGGCTCTCTGAGAGCAGGCGCTCTCTTCTGGACGTCTACACCCCGAGTCCCCACCATTGCACCCACACGCACGACACTAGTTCTGCCCTCTGGGCTCATCCACGCCTGTCTCTCTAGGCTCAGCCGTCCCTCGGGCCCTGTTCCTGGACACCGCCATGTGTCCGCCATCCCTTGAGAATGTCTTCCCCCACCCCTGCCCATCCTTCCCTCCCTTGCTGTCTCCACCGCTTCCCCACTTGTGGGGATCTTCTCAGCCTTGAGTGGAACTCTCCCTCCCTTGCCCTGTGACCCTCTCCTTTCCTGAGTCCTTTCTCTGCACCAGTTTTATACTAAGTGGTTCCTGTACCTTCAAATCAAATCCTCATCCACTGGCAGAGCAGGTGTTGTTATCCTCACTTTACGAAAGAAGTTGAAAGTGAAAGTGCTGGTCACTTGGTCATGTCCAACTCTGCGATCCCACGGGCTGTAGCCCACCAGGCTCCTCTGTCCATGGGATCTGACAGGCAAGAAGTCTGGAGTGGGTTGCCATTCACTTCTCCAGGGGATCTTCAACCCACTCCAGTCTTCTTGCCTGGAGACTCCCGCGGACTGAGGAGCCTGGCGGGCTACAGTCCATAGTGCTGCATGCATCATTCCATTAACAGGAGGATATTGACATGCGAATGGGTTATGGAATTTGCCATTCCAGAGCCTAGCCAACCTCAAGGCTGACTGACCCTAAAAATCACCCCATTATTTTGCTTCTCACCCCTCCTCAGACAGTAAAGAATCTGCCTGTAATGCAAGAGACCTGGGATTCAATGCCTGAGTCGGGAAGATCCCCTGGAGGAGGGCATGGTTACCCACTCGAGTCTTCTTGCCTGGAGAACCCCATGGACAGAAGAGCCTGGTGGGCTACAGTCCACGGGGTCCCCAAGAGTCAGACATGACTGAGCAACTAACACCTTCACTTTAATTTGTACACAAAACGTGGGGGGCTTCCCTGGTGGTCCAGTGGGTAAGGACACCGCCTTGCAGTGCAAGGGGCGCCGGTTCGATCCCTGGCCTGGGAAGATCCCACGTGCCGCGGAGCGGCTGGACCGATGTGTCCAATCACCGAGCCGGAGCTCTGGGGCGCATGCGCCCAGAGCCGGTGCTCTGCGACAACAGAGGCCACCGCGATGGGAGGCCCACATGGGCCAAAGAACAAAAATGGATGAAAATAGAGAAATGAAAGACCAAAAGAAGTGGCCCACCTGCCCCCCTCCCTCCCCAACCCGCCAAAATAAATAAATAAATACTATTTAAAAATGTGGGGTGCCCCCAACACCCCTGTCCTCTGTTCTGGCTGACCCTACACCGATAACCCCTCTTCCCACAACATCAGCCTAACTGGCCATGGAAACAGCAGCTGTGCTGTTAGCAAAACCCCGACTGCTGCCCCATCTTCATCTCACACCGAGGCTCACCGGGCCACCCCCGCGTGCCCTGCACGCGTCCCTGCCTCTGTCAGCACCGCACGGGCCTTGCCAGGGCAGACACAGGGTCTCCTGCGGCCACTGTCTCATTTCTCGAAGAAAATGAACACAGCCCCCAGCTGTCGCCTGATCTGTTCAATCACTTCAATTTCTCCCCGTGGCTCTGGTCCTTTTCCTCCCGATAGAGTGGCCAAAACAAATCCAATTTCTCTGCTGATCTGAAGCTCCCATCAAACTCCCTCCTTCCAGGCATGTGAATGACTGCAAATATGTCCCCTGGGTTTATCCCAGTTGAGCTCCCTGACGCACGGTGCTGACAATTGCTCTCTCGGAAAGGAGAGGACGGGAGACCTGAGCCGCCGCTCCGGACTTCATTCCAGCCAAAAAGGAGGAACAAATTGCGGGAGAACAAGTGGCGAGAACCGTGGGAGGAAGGGACCGCGTCACGCTGGAGGCTGTTCCCGTGAGTGGACGCAACACTGGATACGGTCAGACACGGCGCTTTAGCAAAGTGGACTTCAAAACGTTCGGGTCAGCCTGGGGCCGGGGACAGATTCTAAAAGAAGACTGACTGTATTTCCAAAGCAAAAATCAGAGCCTGTCGCAGGCCAGGAGATTTTATAGTGTAGCCGGGGCAAGGGACACTGTGAAGAAAAGAAGTTCAGGTGTGGAAACAATGACTTTAGCACACACGTCAATAGTTGTTCTACAGGAATAACACAACCAATTACCTGAAAAGCTGGATGTTTCAAATGTTACGACATTGGAGGACTGAGAGAGAAGTCAGCAGCAGGAATGTTAGTCACTCAGTCGTGTCGGACTCTGTGCGACCCCGCGGACTGTAGCCCACCAGGCTCCTCTGTCCGTGGAAGTTTCCAGGCAGGAAGACGGGAGGGGCTGCCGCTCCCTCCTCCAGGGGGTCCTCTGGACCCACGGGTCAAACCTGGCCTCCTGCCTGGCAGGCAGATCCTTCACCATCTGAGCCTCAGGGGGGCCCGAAAGAGGAGTGGGGAGGCCCTAAATCAGGAAATCCTCAGGGAGCAATCAGAGTTGACCCCAATTAAAAAGACAGCCAAAGACATCGGTGTATCTGCAAAGCGGCGATTTGATGCAGGTAGACTGCAAAGAGGAGGCGTGGAATGTAAAAGCGAAAGTGCACTGGAACACAGAGAAAACCCAAATCGAATTCACCAAGAAAGAAAAGCCGTCCAACTGATCTAACTCCATCAGAAAGGCATGTCGCCTGATCTGTTCAATCACTTCAATTTCTCCCGTGGCTCTGGTCCTTTTCCTCCCGATAGAGTGGCCAAAACAAATCCAATTTCTCTGCTGATCTGAAGCTCCCATCAAACTCCCTCCTTCCAGGCATGTGAATGACTGCAAATATGTCCCCTGGGTTTATCCCAGTTGAGCTCCCTGACGCACGGTGCTGACAATTGCTCTCTCGGAAAGGAGAGGACGGGAGACCTGAGCCGCCGCTCCGGACTTCATTCCAGCCAAAAAGGAGGAACAAATTGCGGGAGAACAAGTGGCGAGAACCGTGGGAGGAAGGGACCGCGTCACGCTGGAGGCTGTTCCCGTGAGTGGACGCAACACTGGATACGGTCAGACACGGCGCTTTAGCAAAGTGGACTTCAAAACGTTCGGGTCAGCCTGGGGCCGGGGACAGATTCTAAAAGAAGACTGACTGTATTTCCAAAGCAAAAATCAGAGCCTGTCGCAGGCCAGGAGATTTTATAGTGTAGCCGGGGCAAGGGACACTGTGAAGAAAAGAAGTTCAGGTGTGGAAACAATGACTTTAGCACACACGTCAATAGTTGTTCTACAGGAATAACACAACCAATTACCTGAAAAGCTGGATGTTTCAAATGTTACGACATTGGAGGACTGAGAGAGAAGTCAGCAGCAGGAATGTTAGTCACTCAGTCGTGTCGGACTCTGTGCGACCCCGCGGACTGTAGCCCACCAGGCTCCTCTGTCCGTGGAAGTTTCCAGGCAGGAAGACGGGAGGGGCTGCCGCTCCCTCCTCCAGGGGGTCCTCTGGACCCACGGGTCAAACCTGGCCTCCTGCCTGGCAGGCAGATCCTTCACCATCTGAGCCTCAGGGGAGCCCGAAAGAGGAGTGGGGAGGCCCTAAATCAGGAAATCCTCAGGGAGCAATCAGAGTTGACCCCAATTAAAAAGACAGCCAAAGACATCGGTGTATCTGCAAAGCGAGCGATTTGATGCAGGTAGACTGCAAAAGAGGAGGGCGTGGAATGTAAAAGGAAAGTGTAAACGAAAAGATGCCTTTGACTGGAACACAGAGAAAACACCAACTCGAATTCACCCGAAGAAAGAAAAGCCGTCCACAGACGGGGGCGCCCCTGCGATGGCAGGAGAGGGCCGGTCCTCTGACTTCCTTAATCTTAGCTTCCCCCGTGGGGTATCTCCACCCTCCGGCTAGATGACACTGGATGCGATGAGCATCCCTAAACTCACGCCTGGCACCGTCTCATACAGTCACGGGTGTGTCACTGTTGAGGACCTGACGGATGTTGAGGGATCCACCAGAATCACCACCGCCAGCAGGCAGGTGGCCAGGGAGAAAGACCAGGGCAGCATCTACGGATCTGAGCAGGGTCGAGAGGCCACGGTGCTTACGGAGCTGAGTGACCCGGGGCAGGAGGGCACAGGTGCTCCGGCAGGTGCATCTGTATCAACAGGAAGCCGCCTGCTCGGGCAGACAGTACGCTGTCAGACCAACACACGGGCCAGGCCTTGCTCCAGTCTCAGCTGAACGCCTGTCTTCATCAGAAAGGTAGACCAGCCCTCAGTCAGAAGATGCCGGTCAGGAGGCAGCTTGAATGAAAAGAGCAGGCCAGGCCCTCTCAGGGAGGTCTGCGCGGAGGACTCAGCCAGCTTCCTCCCGGAGCACTGGGAGAATCTGCAGGTGGGGGCACAGGGCTCCTAACTGTATATTTAAAGATTCAGAGAACAGAGAGACAGTGCCCTAATTTTCTAAAAGATTTCAGTAAAGATAAAACCTCTGGACATGGACGGGAGACAGCCCCCCTTCCAGTTACTTCATTCCCTCACCATCAGACACACCTTGTCGCCTTCGTCTCTCCAAAGAGCTGGCACAAAAGTCTGGACTCTACCATTCTCTGAAACCCTGTATTCAGACTCCCTCCCCTCTCCAGCTAGCGCCCTGTGCCTGAAGGATGCGCCTCTCAGTCAGACGCCTCCCGGGAGCATTGCGCACCTGCCGTTCCTGCTGCCCTGCTCTGCCTGGCTCTCCCCAGCCCACCTCCAGCGGGTCCTGCCCCCCAGCACTCCAGCTGCGGCTGTGGTAAGGAAGGAACGCCAAGGGCACTGCCCTCTGAATCCCCAGCTTTCCGTATCTTTTTCCCCTTGACTCCCTGGAGCTACAGGTGGTTGACAGGATTACTTCCTTCGCACTCCCCCTTCTTGACTTCTGCAAATCTCCATTTTGAGGATTTCCTTTTACTCCACAGGATCGGTCTTCTCTCTTCTCTTCTGTCCTCTCCCTCTTTCTCTCTCTCCCTTTCTTGTATGTGACATTCCATATCAATGCTCTAAAGGATTCTATACTGATCTCTAGCCCTTTTTAAAAGATTTTTCTGATGTTGGGCTTCCCCTGGTGGTCCAGTGGGTAAGGATACCGCCTTGCAGTGCAAGGGGCGCTGGTTCGATCCCTGGCCTGGGAAGATCCCACGTGCCGTGGAGCGGCTGGACCAATGTGTCCAATTACTGAGCCGGAGCTCTGGAGCGTATGCGCCTAGAGCCGGTGCTCTGCAGCGACAGAGGCCACCGCGATGGGAGGCTCACAGGAGCCAAAGAACAAAGAGATGAAAACAGAGAAATGAAAGACCAATAGAAATGGCCCACCCATCCCCCTCCCTCCCCACTCCACCCCCCAAAAGATAAATAAATAAAATTTAAAAAAAAAGATTTTTCTGATGTGGACCACTTTTCAAGTCGTTACTGAATTTGGCACAATATTGTTTCTGTTTTATGCTTTGGTTCTTTGACTGAGAGGCGTGTGGGACCCTAGCTCCAGGAACAGGGATTGAACCCACAGCCCTGCACAGGAAGCCTAGTCTTGATCACTGGACCACCAGGGAAGTCCCTAAAAGGCCACTTCTTTGAAAGGCATTCCCCAGCTACTTCCATATTCTCTGCGCTGTCCCCAATTAGTCTCCTTCATACCAAGTTTCACACCTTGCCCTTTATATGTATTCCTTTGTTTAAAGTCTAGCTCTCACTGGACTGTAGACTCCATCAGGGCAGGGACTATGCCCTTTATATTCTGAAATTAAATGGTATTCAAAATTCTTAACAGTATTCTTATTTTGCAAGATTACTAGTTGAAAAATGCTGTCTGCGTCACCTCCTTATTCTCATTACTTGTATTAAGATTTTTATTAATCCATGAAATCGAAATTTCTGAAAACCATGAGGCTAGACAATAGGTATGTTTTAGTGTATTTTATAATCCAGCTGGATACTTTAGCTTCAAACAGTAAATAAATGGATTGATGCAAACCTGTATGAAGAGGCATAGAAGCTTATGGTCAGGAGACATTTCTTATTCATCATCATAACCCCATCATAACCCCATTGTAAGGCATTGTAAGGCAAACTGCCAGCAGACACTAGGTATTTAATAAATATTTGTTGAATTAGGGAGATTAATGATGCGCACCTCCTCATGGCCTGCGTCAGGAACTTGTCTCTACCCTGGTCCTGTTCAACGATTTTATCAACAATGACCCAGTCCTGTCATTGCTTTTCATCATATACTTTTCATCAGTATATTGAATAGAGATGATAGGAATCTGGGAGAACAACACAGTGAAGAAGAAATCAAGACTCAAGATCTTAGTCGGGTTGGAAGAATGAGCCAAAACCAAGAGGATGCGTCACACAACACAACATGATACGGACATGGCCTAAGGAGTTACATGGGAAACCAGGACTGGTAGGAGAGGTCCTTGAGTGTCCAAGGTCAGTGGCAAACGTAAGGAAGATGAAACGGGCCCACTGCTGTGACTGCCACGGAGGCGCTGCAAAGCAGTGATTGGCTCAGTGGGACGCCACTAACTCAAGAAAAGATGCGAAAGCCAAAGCGTTTCCTTGCAGCATTTAGGGAAACCCTCATCCACTGAAGCCGCTGAGTGAGTAGCGGAGAACCAGGCTCAGGAGCTCAGGCGAGACTCAGAGAAAGTTGGATTCCCAGTCCCAGCTGCCCTTCCACGCAAACTGGGGCCCCAGGAGGGAAGGCATGGGGCCTGAGACTTGGGATGAGGAGATCTGCATATTTACACTGGAGAATCCTGTGCGCCCAGATTCTCCAGGACTTGCTAGTGGGCACAAGCGGCCCACTCTGTTGGAAGACGGTGCATCCCCCTTGCTTGAACACCAGGCAGGCGCTGCCACGAGATTGGCGCCCGACAAGATGACACTCGTCCCTCTCTGGTTCCACCCCCACCTCCCTGCCCTCCCAGCAGACCAACAACAGAAATAGGATCAGGTGACTGGCAGGACACCAAAGCCATTCCTTCTGTCGACTGGAGTGGATGAGCAGGGAGAGGCACGTACACAGGAGGCCTTAGGAAGATGCATGTCTTCCCCAGAAAGGTAAACCCACCTAAGAGTCAGGGATGGTTTCAGGGTCCAGGGATTTGGGACATATTTGACTCCCTCAAAAGCACAGAATAAATCCCATCACAAGACATGCCTAAGGAAGAAAGAAGTATATCACATGCACACACGCACGCATGTGCTAAGTCTTGTCCAACTCTTCGAGACCCCCACGGACAGCCGCCAGGCTTCCCTGTCCTTCATCATCTCCTGGAGCTTGCCCAAGTTCATGTCCATTACTGTTTGATAGAAATATAAACTGGAAAACCTCTTAAAATATTCACAAGCGAAAAAGCGTCTTGGAAGAGCCCGTGTCAGAAGGTGTTAGTCACTTCAGTCATAGCTGACTGTTGGCGTAGCCCACCAGGCTCCCCCGTGTCAGAAGGTGTTAGTCACTTCAGTCGTGTCTAACTCTTGGCGTAGCCTGCCAGGCTCCCATGCCCACGGGATTTTCCAGCAAGAATACCGGAGTGGGTTGCCATTTCCTCCTCCGGGGGATCTTTCTGAACCAGGGATCGAACTCACATCTCTTGCATCGCCTTCACTGGCAGCTGGATTCTCTACCACAGTACCACCTGGGAAGACTGTAAGACTTACATAGATATGTTTAAGAAACTGCATGTTCAACCCATTTACCAGGAGATGCAGAGGCTGTTAGCTCTGAGAAGTTGTGTCCGGAGCAGAAAAGGACTCTGCAGTGGTTCAAGGCTGATCACACTACCCAATAGAAGCAAAGCCAATAGAAGCGAGACCAACGAGAATCCTGAAGAAACTATTCCCAGAAGCCAAGAAGGGGCAGACTTAGGAGAAGCAAGTGGATCTGAGCAGGGCAAGAGGTCAAGTCCAGGGGACATTGGTGCTCCACCAGCTTCCTCCTCTAGGTTAGGTATCTGTTTCCCAGCTACTGGACAGGTCAGGTGTTGAGGCTCACAACTGCATCTTTCAGTGAGACAAACCCTCAGCCTCAGAAGATAACCCACCCAGCCTACGGCCAATAATGAATTAGAAAAGTAATTAGCACCACATGATTATATCATTGCACCTCTCCATTTCATTTAATGTGATTTCTTCAAACCATCAGGCCATTGTTTTCAGTCAGTTTCATTACATTTTCTTGTTTTTAATGTGAGTATTTTCTCTGTTTTTGTTTTCTCTTCAGAAGCTCTGCTAACTTGCATACTAGGTTTTTTTGGCTGTCTTTGTTTTTTTTCTTCCAACCACCCATTTCTTCTTGAGCTCTCAGAATTACTATATTGTCTGTAACTTCAGCAAGGATTTGGAAAAATGTTCCAATCAAACCATATGAAATTGTGTTTTTGTGACTCAAAGTGCTTAAACATTGACAATTTCATATGGTGCAACCTAATGTTTACTCGAAGGTTTCCTGTTGTTTTGGTTCATTCTTTCTGACTTGCATGATTTTTATGTACTTTTAGCGTTTTTCTCTCTCTCTACCCATCCCTGTGCAGAGACCTTCTATTTGTTTCCTTTTAGAAAATAGTAACATGTATATGAATGCAGTTAATTACCTACTAAAGAATAACGTACAGGGAGGTATAGAGCCACAGGAGGGGACAGGGGTCGCACCCTCTCTACGTGCCTTTGAGCACATTGTGGGGATTCCTTCCCACACATCTGGCAGCGGTTCCTCCCTGAAAGCACGTTTACTCTCACTTTTAGGGGCCTCGTGGGCTTCTCCGGTGGCTCAGACAATAAAGAATCTGCTTGCAAGGCGGGAGAGCCAGGTTCAGTCCCTGGGTCGGGAAGATCCCCTGGAGAAGGGAATGGCCACCACTCCCGTGCTCTTGCCTGGAGAATCCCATGGACAGAGGAGCCTGGTGGGCTACGGTCCCTGGAGGCACATAGAATCAGGCACGACTGAGCAACTAACCCCCCCACACAAACACACACACACGCCGCTGCGAATATTCTCATGACTTTGTCCTAATGTACATTTGCAGTACTTCCTTCAGGGCATGTACGTGCGCACGGAATTGTCAGATCATAGGGAGTTCACGCTTTCCGCTTTGCTCAGTAGCGGCACGCTGTTCTCCAGGGCGGCCCTGTCGGTCGTGCTCCCACCAGCAGTGCAGGAAAGCGTCCCTGACTCCCGTCCTCGCTGACTTCCCTTGGTGGCTTCAGTCTTTCTGATGCGTGTTTAACGAGGCAATAGCACAGCACAAGGGGATGTTGACAGCATTCCACGATTCCACAGAGGCTGAGCGGCCTTTCATACGCTCACTGGCCATTCACTCTCTGCTGTCACATTTCTGTTCATACAGTTTGTTTCCTTTCTCTGGAGCTGTTAGTCTGATCCTTGTTTGCTCACAGAAGTTCTTTATTACATTGTGGACACTGAACCGGTGTCAGGGACGTGTGTGGCAAATTTCTTGTCTTCATGTGTACCGTGGCTTTTAGTTCCTGTTGTCACTGAAAAGCCAGAAGGCATTCATTTCAACGTACCCGGCGTTGTCCATCTTTTTATTTATCATTGGATCTTCTGTGCTGTGTCTAAGAAATAACTTTCCAGAGGTCATAAAGATATTTTGTTCACATTTTTTTCTAAAATTTTTAAGCTTATGCTTTTCACATTTAAACCCTTAATTCATCTGAAATTAATTTTTGTATATGGTGTGAACTAGTCATACTTTTTGCTGTTTTCCATCTGGATAACTAGATCCACATATTGAAAAGCTCATCTTTTCCCCACTGAATCACTCTGGCATCCTTCAGTTCCCACATATGCATGAATCCATTTATAAGCTCTTTTTTCACGTTACATTGTTTTATTTGCCTATCCCTGTGCCAAAACCACATTCCTTACATTTATAGTATGACTATTTTATGTTGTTATCTGATGGAGCAAATATCTCTCTCCTTTCTTGTTCTTAGTTTCAGGAACACATTGACTCCTCTTGACTCTTGGTTCACCCGTATAAATGTTGTGACTACCTGGACAAGTTCCACGAACATCCTTTTGGGATGTTGACTGAAATTGCATTGAATTCTATGGAGCAATCTGGAGAGAACTGGTATCTTTATGGCATTAAGTCATTCTCTTCATAAGCATGATATGCTCATCTATTTATTTAGATCTTTTTTGATGTCTTTCAATAAAGTTTTGCAATTTCTCCAGAAAAGAAATTGTAGAATAGTAGTTAAAAGCACATACCCTGGAAGCAGATGTTGCATTTGAATTTCTACTGTCCAATTTGCTAACTTTCCAATATGGATAACTCATATAATCTTTTTAACTGTTAATTTCGATAGCTAAAACTGAGACCCTTTCATACGCTCACTGGCCATTCACTCTCTGCTGTCACATTTCTGTTCATACAGTTTGTTTCCTTTCTCTGGAGCTGTTAGTCTGATCCTTGTTTGCTCACAGAAGTTCTTTATTACATTGTGGACACTGAACCGGTGTCAGGGACGTGTGTGGCAAATTTCTTGTCTTCATGTGTACCGTGGCTTTTAGTTCCTGTTGTCACTGAAAAGCCAGAAGGCATTCATTTCAACGTACCCGGCGTTGTCCATCTTTTTATTTATCATTGGATCTTCTGTGCTGTGTCTAAGAAATAACTTTCCAGAGGTCATAAAGATATTTTGTTCACATTTTTTTCTAAAATTTTTAAGCTTATGCTTTTCACATTTAAACCCTTAATTCATCTGAAATTAATTTTTGTATATGGTGTGAACTAGTCATACTTTTTGCTGTTTTCCATCTGGATAACTAGATCCACATATTGAAAAGCTCATCTTTTCCCCACTGAATCACTCTGGCATCCTTCAGTTCCCACATATGCATGAATCCATTTATAAGCTCTTTTTTCACGTTACATTGTTTTATTTGCCTATCCCTGTGCCAAAACCACATTCCTTACATTTATAGTATGACTATTTTATGTTGTTATCTGATGGAGCAAATATCTCTCTCCTTTCTTGTTCTTAGTTTCAGGAACACATTGACTCCTCTTGACTCTTGGTTCACCCGTATAAATGTTGTGACTACCTGGACAAGTTCCACGAACATCCTTTTGGGATGTTGACTGAAATTGCATTGAATTCTATGGAGCAATCTGGAGAGAACTGGTATCTTTATGGCATTAAGTCATTCTCTTCATAAGCATGATATGCTCATCTATTTATTTAGATCTTTTTTGATGTCTTTCAATAAAGTTTTGCAATTTCTCCAGAAAAGAAATTGTAGAATAGTAGTTAAAAGCACATACCCTGGAAGCAGATGTTGCATTTGAATTTCTACTGTCCAATTTGCTAACTTTCCAATATGGATAACTCATATAATCTTTTTAACTGTTAATTTCGATAGCTAAAACTGAGACTAGTTTTAGCACCTACCTCACAGGGGTTTTTCAATACTTATATGGGTAAGCATAAAAGAATACTTAGAACAGTGTGTGGCACATGGAACATGCTATGTATTTCTTTGTCCTATTATCCCTAGGTATATTATATTTATTTCTATCACAAACAGCATTTTAATTGAATTTTATTCTTTCCCAACTACACAGATCCAATTGACATTTGTATTAATCAAAACCAATAACTTGCTAAATTCTCTTATGCATTATAATCATTTTTGTAGATTATTTTGAGGTTTTTATCAAATTATTTGCTAACAATACTGCTTATTCCTTTCTAGTCCTTATGTAGTTTTTCTTGACTTATCACATTGTCTAAAACTTCCAGTATATGGTTTGAAGGAACAGAGGCAAGAATTCTTTCTTGCTCCCAGTGTTAAAGAGTTTTTGATTCAATTTTCTAACATATTAATTAGAATTTTTACAGCAACAGTCATGAGTTAAACTGGCCTGTAACTTTCCTTGCTTGTACTGGCTTTGTCAAGATTTCATATTCAAGATCTACTGCCTCTTTTCTGACTCTCTGAAACATTATATAAGTTTATAATTATTTGTTCTGTGAAAGCCTGAAGACCTCACTTAATTTACAGAACAGAATGTGATTGTTGCCTTCTTTGAAAAGATGTTTGTACATTTATATCCATGCCCTTCATGGCTATAGATTCGTTCACTTTTGAGCTAGTTTTCACCTTTTTTTTTTTTGGCCACTTCCATTGATCTTTCATTTATTTGTTTATTCTTTGGCCTGTGTTAGCCTCCCATCACAGTGGCCCCTCGCACCACAGAGCACCAGCTCTGGGTGCATGAGCTCCAGAGCTCTGGCTCAGTAGTTGGACACATGGTCTAGCCACTGCATGGCGTGTGGGATCTTCCCAGGCCAGGGATCAAACTGGCGCCCCTCGCACTGCAAGGCGGCGTCCTTACCCACTGGACCACCAGGGAAGCCCAGTTTTAACTTTCTCATTTTTCGAAGAATTTATGTATTTTGTATGAGTTTTGAAATTATTAGCCTGACTTTTTAATGATGTTCTCTCGTTACTTTTCAATTGCTCCTGCTTCAGTACATAGTCATGCCCCTTTTCATTCCTAAGGTTGTTTGCTTGTTCCTCTCACTTTTATGTCTTGCAGACGTGTGTTCATTTTATTAAGCTTTCAAAAAAGTAGTATATATTCTGTTGCTCCTATTTAGTCTCTGTTTTCCATTTCCTTGTTTTGCTGACCTTTGCTTTACTTCCTTGCTTATTTGAGCTTTTTCCCATCATTAGGTTCTGCCTTTTAAAGTTCAGTGTTTAGTTGCTTCTTTCTATACTCTCTTCCTTTATAATAAAAATTTGGGGAGCTATAATTTTATCAGTAGGCACCAATTTAGCTGAATCCCACAAAGCTTGATTTAGAGTAGTCTAATTACTGTTTTTTAATCATGTATTTGTTACAGAGCTTTCTTAATTTCTATTACGGTTTCTTCTTTTTTATTCATTTCTAATGTAGTTTCATTGTTGCCTAAGGATGTAGCCTATTACATTAGATACTTTGAACTGCCTAGCACTTACTTTTTATAAATGTTCTATGTGTGCTTGAAAAGAATGTGTATTCTCAGGTGACTAGTACAGTGTTCTATGCCTGTTAAATGGATGGTTCAGATGTTCTCTGTGATTATTGATTTTGCTCAGCCTCACCTATCAGCCTCTGAGAGCAGGATGCCAAAACCTCCCACTTAGATGGTAAATTCCTCAATTTGTCCTTAGAGACAGATCAATGTTTCTTCTATGTATTTTGAAGCTACACTATTAGATACTTTCCAATTTAGAATTGTTACACAGTTATAGTGAATTGGATATTTTATCAATGTGTAATCAGCTTTTTAAAAAAAAATCTCTAAAAATGTTTTTGTTTTTTTCCCTTTAAAATCCAGCTGCCTGGGTCCAACGGGCCCTCGCATGAGCTGCCCAGTAGTTGGACACATGGTCTAGCCACTGCATGGCGTGTGGGATCTTCCCAGGCCAGGATCAAACTGGCGCCTCGCACTGCAAGGGGGTCCTTACCCACTGGACCACCAGGAAGCCCAGTTTTAACTTTCTCATTTTTCGAAGAATTTATGTATTTTGTATGAGTTTTGAAATTATTAGCCTGACTTTTTAATGATGTTCTCTCGTTACTTTTCAATTGCTCCTGCTTCAGTACATAGTCATGCCCCTTTTCATTCCTAAGGTTGTTTGCTTGTTCCTCTCACTTTTATGTCTTGCAGACGTGTGTTCATTTTATTAAGCTTTCAAAAAAGTAGTATATATTCTGTTGCTCCTATTTAGTCTCTGTTTTCCATTTCCTTGTTTTGCTGACCTTTGCTTTACTTCCTTGCTTATTTGAGCTTTTTCCCATCATTAGGTTCTGCCTTTTAAAGTTCAGTGTTTAGTTGCTTCTTTCTATACTCTCTTCCTTTATAATAAAAATTTGGGGAGCTATAATTTTATCAGTAGGCACCAATTTAGCTGAATCCCACAAAGCTTGATTTAGAGTAGTCTAATTACTGTTTTTTAATCATGTATTTGTTACAGAGCTTTCTTAATTTCTATTACGGTTTCTTCTTTTTTATTCATTTCTAATGTAGTTTCATTGTTGCCTAAGGATGTAGCCTATTACATTAGATACTTTGAACTGCCTAGCACTTACTTTTTATAAATGTTCTATGTGTGCTTGAAAAGAATGTGTATTCTCAGGTGACTAGTACAGTGTTCTATGCCTGTTAAATGGATGGTTCAGATGTTCTCTGTGATTATTGATTTTGCTCAGCCTCACCTATCAGCCTCTGAGAGCAGGATGCCAAAACCTCCCACTTAGATGGTAAATTCCTCAATTTGTCCTTAGAGACAGATCAATGTTTCTTCTATGTATTTTGAAGCTACACTATTAGATACTTTCCAATTTAGAATTGTTACACAGTTATAGTGAATTGGATATTTTATCAATGTGTAATCAGCTTTTTAAAAAAAAATCTCTAAAAATGTTTTTGTCCTTAAATACTATTATATCTGAAATATATATACACTATACCAAATGTCCTTTAGCATTTTCCTGATGTATGATTTTTTTCCATCCTTACTTTCAGCCTTTCTCTATCCTTGAATCCTGATATTTAGTTTGTAACTGACATATATTTGGCATATATATTTGCTTTGTTTTATTACACTTTTTAATCTAGTTTGGCAGTATTTATCTTTTAATTGAAGTAGTTAGCCCATTTACACTGATTGTGATTCTCATTTATTTGGGTTCATTTCTACTCTCTTATTTAAAATGTTTTAAAAAACTGATTTTTTTCCTTCTTTTAGATAAACTGACTGTTCCTTCCATTCTTGTTCTTCTTATACTGGTTTCAGAACTTATTTTCTCTATTTTTAATGTTTTAACAGTTCAATTTAACAGTTGTTACCTTTATTAAATTAAAAGTAAAAGTTATTTATCTTAGTTTGAGCTCCCCAGTTATCAGAATCTAAGACAAAGGCTTGGAGGCAGACGGCGTAATTGGCAGGCAACCTGAAGGCACAGGAGCAAGAGAATGTGGAGATGGGGCAGAGAAAAGGCCCTTCCTGGGGTCTTTATTGAGGTCACTGCCATGACCTAAGGGTGGAGGGATTGATTTTTCCAGATATTCTGAGGAGCATGAGCAATGTCTTCAAGAATTATTCATCTGAATGACGGAACGTGTGGGCAGTTAGCCATGGCCTCCCTTTCCTCATGGACTGGGAGCCGCCCCCAGGGGCAGTAACTCACCCAAGCCTTTGTGCCACACCGGCACTTGAGCCACTGGGCGCCCCCGGCCCTGGAGAAGCCCTCGAAGCATGGAGCAGCAAGGAGCATGGGGTGTCAGAGGTCGGAGGCCGTCAGCGTGAGGGTGAGCTCGCTGATTACCACCCACCAAAGAGGCAGTGCCCACCACAGCCATCATCTTACTATTCTCTCAAAGCACAGGGTCTTAGGACACTTGAAATCCAACCACTCCTGTCTGACTTACATAGAGTCATCCAGAATTTTGGATCGCTACTGATTTTTAGCCCCACATATTAGGCTTAGTTAATACTGTGGGGTTTTTTGAGGGGGAAGAGTTGATTGTTTCATTTAATGTGCAGCAATCAATACCAAGACTCAAGGAAAATGAAGAAACAGAGGAATCTGTTCCAATCAAAAGAACACAGATAAAATTTAAGAAACAGATCTTAATAAACCAGGGATAAGTGATTTACCTCATTGAGTTCAAAATAATGGCTATAACGGTACTCATCACAATCAGGAAGGCAATGCATGAACACAGTGAGAACTTCAACACACAGAGAGAAAATACCTTTAAAAGTACCAAACCACAGAGAGAAAGTAGAGAGGTAAAGAATACAATAACTGAACTGAAAATATCAGAAGAGGGGTTCCACAACAATCTATTAAGGGTTTTTGCTTATATTCAGCAATGAGATCGGTCTATACTTTGTTGTTGTTATAATAGCCTTGTCAAGTTTCAGTATTAAACTTATAACCAAATGAATATTGTTTTATATGTTAATATGGATTTAGATTTACCCATCTATTATTTCCTATACTCACCAAGCCTTCTAGTACTTATACTCTTCTTTTGAAATCATTTTCTATCTTCTTAAGAATGTTTGGAAATTCCTTTAGTGAAACCTATTGTCAGTAAATGCTCCTGGGGTTTGGTTGTATGAAAACTTCTTTTTGTTGTCCTTAAAAATAAACTGTCACTCAGCACAGAATCTTAAGTTGATGGCTATGTTCTCTCCAAAATATGAAGATCTCATTCCCCTCGCCTATGTATCTGATTGTTCATTTGTTGAGAAGTTATCTGTCATGTAATTTTCATTCTCTTGCAGAAATGTGCCTTCTTCTTGGCGGCTTTAGATCTCTTTTTCTTGGGGGTCCTGTAGTTTCACTCTGCTGTACCTGGGGGTGCAATGTAATGAACTCAGCCTTGGGTGTCTTTCGTCAGATTTACGAAACTCTCGGGCCTTGTGTCACCAGTCTGTCCTCTCCGACTTCTCCATCTGCCAGGCCCACGGTCTGCAGGCTTTGTGGTCCCTGGCTATCTCTGCTGACTCTGGCTTTTGGTTGTTGGTGAGCTCACATGTGTATTGATTTCTTATGGTGAGCTCCTGTTCGTAGCGTCTTTATCTGAGGGAATCCTCCAGGCATTCATTTGGCGTCTGTCTCCAGAGAGTGTTTATATGTATTTCTTCCAAACACCTAGGGGCTCTACGAACCTGAGACAACTTAAAACTAAATTTTCAGGTTTTCAGGTTGCATATAATGTAAATTCAAGCAGCAAATCTTCATGAAGAGAGTTTGTGGGTAAACGTTTTCATGGAGACACATTATCTTCTTCTGCTCTGCCTGGAAGGCGCATGTTTTCTCATGGTCTCCCTCATGCATTTTTCTAGGGGAAACTGGGGTAAGAAGCAAGAGCTTAATTGGATACTAAATGTAAACCATGGCATCTTTGGTGACTTGCTGAAATCCAGCCTTACTCTAGGGAGAAACGTGCACATGAGGAAGAAATAAAACGTGCGTGTCATAGACTCTAGTCATAGAATCTACTAGCCTGATTCCCTCAGGTGAGGAAACAGAACCGAGATAGGAAGGGTAGTTTTCCAGGATCACCCTGTAAGAGCTCAAACCTAGCTATAGGTCTTCAGAGTCCTGAGTCCAGCATTAATTTCGTCTCCCAGCACATCCTATGGCGTGCTGAATACAACACTAGCTCCTTATTAGGGACTTCCCCGGTGGCGCAGTGGTAAAGAAGCTGCCGGCCAATGCAGGATACGCAAGAGGTGTGGATTCAATCCCTCGGTTGGGAAGATCCCCTGCGGTAGCACATGTCACCCCACTCCAGTATTCTTGCCTGGAAAATTCCATGGACAGAGGAGCCTGGCAGGCTACAGTCCATGGGGTTGCCAAGAGGTGGACACAACTCGGCACCGCCCCCCACCCCCCCCAACACACACACACACACACACACACACACACACACACACAGATCCTTGCTAGATCTTCACCACTGTCATTGTGAGGCTTATATGAAGAAAGAGGTCAGTAGTCAGATAAGACCAGGAAACTTTGAGGTGGACCGTTAGTACACTTGGGAGAATGTTTTAATCCCTTTTAATATGCAAAGTGCTCTGTGATGCTCAAAGGGAGGGGTGCAGAATAAACAGCTTCCCCAACGTATTTGACTATGGAATCTGTTTTTTAATTGAATATCTCAAGGGATTAATGTTCAGCAGAAAGCAATTTGGAAGATGCTAAGCTATGTCATACTGCTCTTCTAATTCTCTAACTCTTCTCAAATGTTTGTTGAATTCACAACAACAAGCATTTCTTGAGCGCAGGCCATCTGCCCCGCATGGTGCAGAAGCAGTGGGGGACGCCGGGGGACGCACGGTTCCCAGCTCCACGATGCTCATGTTGTCCTGACAACATTCAGACGCGAGCACAGATCAGGGGCCAAAACAATGCTTTAAAATGACAAACGTGTTCTAGGGATTGAACAGCTGGAAATATCACAGCTGGGCAGAATCTTCACATACCTTCATCACTTGGACCCGTGCACATGAGGAAGAAATAAAGTGCGTGCATAGACTTTGGTCTTGCTAAACCCTACCCTTTTCCCTCTAGGGAGAAACGTGCACATGGGGAAGAAATAGTGCTTCTCTCAGATACCTAAGCTGATCCTGGGAGGAACCCCAAAAAATAGGCCCCTTCCAAAGAGTCCTGAGTCCAGCATTAATTTCGTCTCCCAGCACATCCTATGGCGTGCTGAATACAACACTAGCTCCTTATTAGGGACTTCCCCGGTGGCGCAGTGGTAAAGAAGCTGCCGGCCAATGCAGGATACGCAAGAGGTGTGGATTCAATCCCTCGGTTGGGAAGATCCCCTGCGGTAGCACATGTCACCCCACTCCAGTATTCTTGCCTGGAAAATTCCATGGACAGAGGAGCCTGGCAGGCTACAGTCCATGGGGTTGCCAAGAGGTGGACACAACTCGGCACCGCCCCCCACCCCCCCCAACACACACACACACACACACACACACACACACACACACAGATCCTTGCTAGATCTTCACCACTGTCATTGTGAGGCTTATATGAAGAAAGAGGTCAGTAGTCAGATAAGACCAGGAAACTTTGAGGTGGACCGTTAGTACACTTGGGAGAATGTTTTAATCCCTTTTAATATGCAAAGTGCTCTGTGATGCTCAAAGGGAGGGGTGCAGAATAAACAGCTTCCCCAACGTATTTGACTATGGAATCTGTTTTTTAATTGAATATCTCAAGGGATTAATGTTCAGCAGAAAGCAATTTGGAAGATGCTAAGCTATGTCATACTGCTCTTCTAATTCTCTAACTCTTCTCAAATGTTTGTTGAATTCACAACAACAAGCATTTCTTGAGCGCAGGCCATCTGCCCCGCATGGTGCAGAAGCAGTGGGGGACGCCGGGGGACGCACGGTTCCCAGCTCCACGATGCTCATGTTGTCCTGACAACATTCAGACGCGAGCACAGATCACTGTGGCCGGCACAGAATACAATCACGCAGCTTTTGAAAATGACAAACGTGTTCTAGGGATTGAACAGCTGGAAATATCACAGCTGGGCAGAATCTTCACATACCTTCATCACTTGGACCCGTGACAGATACCTAAGGCTGACGTTTCCAAAATGGAACCTCCGATATCCACGCATCCCTGCACCCCCAAAACCCTGCACCCTGAAAACTCACTTCTTTCTGTCTTCCTCACCTTGGTGAATAGCATCTTTCTGTTCGCTCAGACTAAAACTGGAATAATCATCCAAGACTCTTCTTGGACTATCACAGCTCACAATTAAGTCCTTTAGCAATTGTTCTTGGCTCTGCCCCCGAAATGCCCCCCAAGTGCAGACACGGGTCTCCTCTTCACGACCACATGGGCTCAAGTCCTCATCTCATCTACCTGAGATGACTGCCAAAGTGTAGTTTCCCAGCTCCTAATCTGCCCTGGTGTCCCAGTATCTGTTCTTACCACTGGAGTAGGTAGAATCCCTTCAAAATCCAAGTCTACTCACAGGGTCCCTTGGCTCAAACTCATGCGGTGCCCTCCATTCAACCAAAAGCGAACACAAGCCCTACAATGCCCTCTGTTCAGATCAGTTCAGCTGCTCAGTCATGTCTGACTCTCTGTGACACCGTGGACGGCAGCACCCAGGCCTCCCTGCCCTTCACCCTCTCCCAGAGCTTACGCAAACTCATGCCCATTGACTCAGTGATGCCGTCTAAACATCTCATCTTCTGTCGTCCCCCTCTCCTCTTGCCTTCCATTTTTCCCAGCATCAGGGTCAATGCCCTGAAGGTCCTAAATGATCTGACCTCACTGCCCCTTTGGCTTCCCTTATTCTGCCTACACTGGCCTCTCCCGTCTTCTTTCAACTCCGTAGGCACCTCCCTACCTCCATGCCACTGCATTGCCTCGGTCACCTTCCTGGACCAGACACTCTTACGTCCTCTCCTTGCATCTCCTTCACACCGGTGCTTCAAGGTCATGTTTGAATCAGAGAACACCTATTCTAAGCCCATCCCACCCCCGGCATTCCTTCCCCTGCTCTACCGTTCTCTAAACACGTGTCTAATGGTGCATTTGTGTATGAGTTCTCTCTCCACTGGAACAGGAGCTCCATGGGTGCAAAGGGTTTCCTATCTGCTGCCTCCAGCTGCTCTCCCAGAGCTTAGAGCTGTGCTTCACACATAGGAGGAGCTCAACAAATATTTCTTGAGTGGAAAATGAACCAGCATATTGTCAATGTTGAGAGAGCCTTAATGAAGGAGGCGGCGTTTGGGAAGAGCCTTCAAAGAAGTGGCTGAGTGAGTAGAATACTGACAGGAGCCCACAGGGCAACCAGACCCACTCCATCTCTGCCAGGACGGGGAGCTGCCCCTGGTCCAGCCATAGCCTCTCTTGGTTGGAGTTGGCTTTTTTTATTTATTTTTTTTTAATTTTACCATGAATTTTGTGACTCCACTTTTAAAAATCTTGAAGAAACGTTGACATCCAAATACACAGTTTTAGTGTAACTGGGCTATTTTTCTGACTTCACAGAAACAATTTAATCAAATTTTGATTGGAAACTTGCAAACAATATATGATCAGTTGCCAGTGTTAGTAATAATGAAGTTGTTAGTTTCCTCTTAAGAATTCTACCTATAATTGAAACAGAGTTGATGTTTTGTTGGTCAGGGGCTCAGTCACGTCCGACCCTTTGCGTCCCCATGAACTGCCAGATGCCAGGCTGCCCTGTCCCTCACCATCTCCAGGAGTCTACCCAAGTTCATGTCCATTGACTCAGTGATGCCATCCTACCATCTCATCCTCTGTTGCCCTCTTCTCCTTCTGCCTTCAATCTCTCCCAGCATCAGGATCTTTTCCAATGAGTCAGCTCTTTGCATCAGGTGGCCAAAGTACTGTTATATACAATATTATATAAGGTGTCTATTATAGTTGATATACAAGATTATATAAGCTATGGGTGCACAACACAGTGATTCACAATTTTAAAGACTGTACTCTATTTACAGTTATTATAACCAGACACTCTTACGTCCTCTCCTTGCATCTCCTTCACACCGGTGCTTCAAGGTCATGTTTGAATCAGAGAACACCTATTCTAAGCCCATCCCACCCCCGGCATTCCTTCCCCTGCTCTACCGTTCTCTAAACACGTGTCTAATGGTGCATTTGTGTATGAGTTCTCTCTCCACTGGAACAGGAGCTCCATGGGTGCAAAGGGTTTCCTATCTGCTGCCTCCAGCTGCTCTCCCAGAGCTTAGAGCTGTGCTTCACACATAGGAGGAGCTCAACAAATATTTCTTGAGTGGAAAATGAACCAGCATATTGTCAATGTTGAGAGAGCCTTAATGAAGGAGGCGGCGTTTGGGAAGAGCCTTCAAAGAAGTGGCTGAGTGAGTAGAATACTGACAGGAGCCCACAGGGCAACCAGACCCACTCCATCTCTGCCAGGACGGGGAGCTGCCCCTGGTCCAGCCATAGCCTCTCTTGGTTGGAGTTGGCTTTTTTTATTTATTTTTTTTTAATTTTACCATGAATTTTGTGACTCCACTTTTAAAAATCTTGAAGAAACGTTGACATCCAAATACACAGTTTTAGTGTAACTGGGCTATTTTTCTGACTTCACAGAAACAATTTAATCAAATTTTGATTGGAAACTTGCAAACAATATATGATCAGTTGCCAGTGTTAGTAATAATGAAGTTGTTAGTTTCCTCTTAAGAATTCTACCTATAATTGAAACAGAGTTGATGTTTTGTTGGTCAGGGGCTCAGTCACGTCCGACCCTTTGCGTCCCCATGAACTGCCAGATGCCAGGCTGCCCTGTCCCTCACCATCTCCAGGAGTCTACCCAAGTTCATGTCCATTGACTCAGTGATGCCATCCTACCATCTCATCCTCTGTTGCCCTCTTCTCCTTCTGCCTTCAATCTCTCCCAGCATCAGGATCTTTTCCAATGAGTCAGCTCTTTGCATCAGGTGGCCAAAGTACTGTTATATACAATATTATATAAGGTGTCTATTATAGTTGATATACAAGATTATATAAGCTATGGGTGCACAACACAGTGATTCACAATTTTTAAAGACTGTACTCTATTTACAGTTATTATAACATACTAGTGACATTCCTCATTCCATTGTAGCTTATTTTCTACACAATAGTTGTACCTCTAACTCCGATCCCCATATTTCTTGTCCCATCATCCCTCTTCCCACATGTACGTCATGGTTGGGCTTTGATCATGAACTTTAGGCTGGGATGATGCATCTCTGGGTCTGGGATGGAGAAGGAGCCAGTGACCCTACCTCTGTCTCCTCCAAAATAGCTTTGCTCTCCTCCCGTGGACATTGAGCATTCTGCACAAGGTTCCCTTTGAAGCCTTACACTGCTAAAAATGAAAGCTTGAAAACCATTGCCTTTGGTGGTCTCTCTGGCACCTGGCCCTCCTTGAACACTGGATCAGGTGGCCCACCCAGGTGGATCAAAGTCACCCTGCAGGGAGAAGAGCCCTTTGGCTCCATCTGATCTGAAGCGGAAAAGGGAAAACCACACTTTATCCTGAATCTTGAATTCTGCTCCAGTCAACTGGTCTTCCCAAGGCCAGGGTGGAAGAGATGAGAAGCCAGCTTCCCACCGTCTAGATTAGTGGGTAAAGAACAGGAGAGCCAGCTCCGCTTGGGAAATTCAGCAGGTGTCAAAATTCAGTGTGCAACTTCCTGCCTACATTAGAAGCCCAGGATTCCAGCCTCGCACTAATTAAATCATAAGAGAAAATGATAGAGTGAAGAAAGACGACACTGGATAGCTGAAAGCAGCTGAAAGTCGGCGCTAATGATAGCTGATTCCACGTTAACATGAATGCCTTCGGTTAACAGGAGAAATGTGCTGAAGCAAAGGCTTTTGTCAGACCAAACACATCTGTGAATAATTGAACAATATTCATGTTGAAGGAGTCAGCAATTTATCACTGACTCAACCCCCACTCTTAGAAGGAGTGAGTAACTTTTAGAGTGAGGAGATTGGACCTGTGTACACATGCACGCCCTACTCTTGCTGCAGAAAACCCAGCAGCTCTTGAAAGTGACCATTAGAAATCATCTGAGCTTAAATGATGAGCGTTTCAGAATCCAGTGCAACAAGCGTGAACCCTCTCTGCCATCACCTGGGTCACCCCAGGGGCTGTCACGCTCAAAGGTCACTGCTCAGGCCATCGAAGACACTTCCTGCAGTCAGAGGGCTGACTCTCTGCTCTGGGCCACCAGCCCCCACGTGCCTCAGAGGCGGACTCTCTCAGAACTGGGGCCGCTGTGAGTCTATTTACAGTTATTATAACATACTAGTGACATTCCTCATTCCATTGTAGCTTATTTTCTACACAATAGTTGTACCTCTAACTCCGATCCCCATATTTCTTGTCCCATCATCCCTCTTCCCACATGTACGTCATGGTTGGGCTTTGATCATGAACTTTAGGCTGGGATGATGCATCTCTGGGTCTGGGATGGAGAAGGAGCCAGTGACCCTACCTCTGTCTCCTCCAAAATAGCTTTGCTCTCCTCCCGTGGACATTGAGCATTCTGCACAAGGTTCCCTTTGAAGCCTTACACTGCTAAAAATGAAAGCTTGAAAACCATTGCCTTTGGTGGTCTCTCTGGCACCTGGCCCTCCTTGAACACTGGATCAGGTGGCCCACCCAGGTGGATCAAAGTCACCCTGCAGGGAGAAGAGCCCTTTGGCTCCATCTGATCTGAAGCGGAAAAGGGAAAACCACACTTTATCCTGAATCTTGAATTCTGCTCCAGTCAACTGGTCTTCCCAAGGCCAGGGTGGAAGAGATGAGAAGCCAGCTTCCCACCGTCTAGATTAGTGGGTAAAGAACAGGAGAGCCAGCTCCGCTTGGGAAATTCAGCAGGTGTCAAAATTCAGTGTGCAACTTCCTGCCTACATTAGAAGCCCAGGATTCCAGCCTCGCACTAATTAAATCATAAGAGAAAATGATAGAGTGAAGAAAGACGACACTGGATAGCTGAAAGCAGCTGAAAGTCGGCGCTAATGATAGCTGATTCCACGTTAACATGAATGCCTTCGGTTAACAGGAGAAATGTGCTGAAGCAAAGGCTTTTGTCAGACCAAACACATCTGTGAATAATTGAACAATATTCATGTTGAAGGAGTCAGCAATTTATCACTGACTCAACCCCCACTCTTAGAAGGAGTGAGTAACTTTTAGAGTGAGGAGATTGGACCTGTGTACACATGCACGCCCTACTCTTGCTGCAGAAAACCCAGCAGCTCTTGAAAGTGACCATTAGAAATCATCTGAGCTTAAATGATGAGCGTTTCAGAATCCAGTGCAACAAGCGTGAACCCTCTCTGCCATCACCTGGGTCACCCCAGGGGCTGTCACGCTCAAAGGTCACTGCTCAGGCCATCGAAGACACTTCCTGCAGTCAGAGGGCTGACTCTCTGCTCTGGGCCACCAGCCCCCACGTGCCTCAGAGGCGGACACTCTCAGAACTGGGGCCGCTGTGAGGAGCCAGGCGGTGAAGAGAGAAGAGGCTAGAAGAAACCATAAGACAGACCTGAGCACAAACAGGAGTCGGCCTCTGTTGGTAGAAAACCCAAGAGGGAGGAGGATGGTGAGCTGGCCGAAGGGCACGGCGGGAGCACTGAGGGGGTCCAGGCAGACTCGGTGAGGAGGCCAGAGGTTTCCAAGGAGGAGAGGAGGTGGGCGGAGCATACATTTTTAGCCAAGGTGCCTTCACCAGATTGCCACGCCTATGACAATACTCTGTTTTGCCTAAGACGTTCTTTAAGCCCAGAGCTAATGTTTATAACAAAAATGTATCTGGTGGAAGGACACGTTTCTCTGTCTTAGCTTGTACCTATGTTGTGGGTGTGGGTCTGGTAAGACCTTTATCACCTTAAAATATTCTTTTGATCTACTGTTGATAACCAACTGGAGAAGGATGTCTCGCCCACACTAGCTTCTGGGCGTGCTCTTCTATCCCCCTTCTAGTTCCTCCAGCTGGAAGCTTTCTCTGTCCCTTTTTTTCTTTAGTGAACTTTTTCCTGCACAAAGCTCTGAGTGGCCAAAGCCAAGTCTTTTTGATCCCAACGTGAAACCTGCTCCTTGAGAGATCAAGAGCTGGACGCCGCGCGCGGGAGCCTGTCTGCCGTCGTCGCCCACGCGCCCCGCCAGCCCGCGGCTCCTCACGCCTCCAGACAAGGGTGCCCACAGCCCCTGCCAGTCAGGGGGTGGTCTACAAACAGAGGGGGCGCCCTGCCAGACCCCCGGGAAGGAGAGGCGTGGAAGCAGGGCGAGCAGCGGAACTGCCGGCCTCGTGAACGACCTCGTGGGCCCAGGGCACGGGCGCCGGGCTCTGCCAGCAGCGGCTTCCTGAGGAAGGCCACACACCCGGGGTCGGCTCGAGAGGGAGAAGGGAAAGGAAAGGCAGCCCCTGGGTGGAAGTCTCCACCTTCCACATGCATGTGTGTGCGTGCATGTGTATATATGAGCGTGTGCATCACGTGAGCGTGTGCATCACGTGAGCATGTTAGGTGGCTGGATGGCATCGCTGACTCAATGGACGTGAGCCCGAGCAGGCTCTGGGAGACGGGGAAGGACAGGGAGGCCTGGCGTGCTGCAGCCCGTGGGGGCGCAAAGGGTCGGTCACGACGGAGCGACTGCACAACAGAGTGGGAGTGTGTGCGTGCACACCCATGTGTGTGCAGGCATGTAACCCTGAGTGCGTGTGTGCATGCGCTCCTGTACATCTGTGTACTATGTGTGTATGTAGACTGTATGCATGGATGGATGTGCAGGTGTGTGTACAGATGCGTACGTGTGTTTGTGTGTGTGTTCATGCATGTGCATGGGTGTATTACACATGTCTTTACTGTGTATATGTGTGCACATGTGTATATATGTTTGTATGGACACGTATACACGTGTGTGCATGTATGTGTGTGCTGTGTGTGTATCTGTACATGCATGTTGTGTGTGTGTGTGTGTCTTTGGTCATTTCTTCCAGAAGACTGGAGGCAAGTAACTTAGGTCACAGGTGGACGAAGCTGCCTTCCCCTGGAGAGGGACAGTGGCCTGAGTGAAGTGACTGCCTGGCGTCACCACTTGGGAGCGGGAAGCTGCTCTGAGCGGAGGCCTCAGACTGAAGCACAAAGCTCTGAGTGGCCAAAGCCAAGTCTTTTGATCCCAACGTGAAACCTGCTCCTTGAGAGATCAAGAGCTGGACGCCGCGCTGGAGCCTGTCTGCCGTCGCGCCCACGCGCCCGCCAGCCCGCGGCTCCTCACGCCTCCAGACAAGGGTGCCCACAGCCCCTGCCAGTCAGGGGGTGGTCTACAAACAGAGGGGGCGCCCTGCCAGACCCCCGGGAAGGAGAGGCGTGGAAGCAGGGCGAGCAGCGGAACTGCCGGCCTCGTGAACGACCTCGTGGGCCCAGGGCACGGGCGCCGGGCTCTGCCAGCAGCGGCTTCCTGAGGAAGGCAACACGCCCGGGGTCGGCTCGAGAGGGAGAAGGGAAAGGAAAGGCAGCCCCTGGGTGGAAGTCTCCACCTTCCACATGCATGTGTGCGTGCATGTGTATATATGAGCGTGTGCATCACGTGAGCGTGTGCATCACGTGAGCATGTTAGGTGGCTGGATGGCATCGCTGACTCAATGGACGTGAGCCCGAGCAGGCTCTGGGAGACGGGGAAGGACAGGGAGGCCTGGCGTGCTGCAGCCCGTGGGGGCGCAAAGGGTCGGTCACGACGGAGCGACTGCACAACAGAGTGGGAGTGTGTGCGTGCACACCCATGTGTGTGCAGGCATGTAACCCTGAGTGCGTGTGTGCATGCGCTCCTGTACATCTGTGTACTATGTGTGTATGTAGACTGTATGCATGGATGGATGTGCAGGTGTGTGTACAGATGCGTACGTGTGTTTGTGTGTGTGTTCATGCATGTGCATGGGTGTATTACACATGTCTTTACTGTGTATATGTGTGCACATGTGTATATATGTTTGTATGGACACGTATACACGTGTGTGCATGTATGTGTGTGCTGTGTGTGTATCTGTACATGCATGTTGTGTGTGTGTGTGTGTCTTTGGTCATTTCTTCCAGAAGACTGGAGGCAAGTAACTTAGGTCACAGGTGGACGAAGCTGCCTTCCCCTGGAGAGGGACAGTGGCCTGAGTGAAGTGACTGCCTGGCGTCACCACTTGGGAGCGGGAAGCTGCTCTGAGCGGAGGCCTCTCCAATGGGCCTTGTGGCCTGGCCCGGTCCTTTCCGGCCCCCCACTCACAGCCAGGTCCCCCCCGATCCACAGCCTGAGCCATCCTCACGCCCAGCCACTAATGAAGCTCCATACTTCTCTCAGGGAGGGATGGGAGGCCGGGAGGAGGGGATGAGCTCCAGATGGAGCCCAGCAGGAATGCAGTGGAATAAAAATAGAGCCGGCAGCAGCTTGTGTTAAAAGTGGAGCTCAGGGGCTTCCCGGGTGGTCCAGTGGGTAAGGACACCGCCTTGCAGTGCAAGGGGCGCCGGTTCGAGCCCTGGCCTGGGAAGATCCCACGTGCCGCGGAGCGGCTGAACCGATGTGTCCAATTACCGAGCCGGAGCTCTGGAGCGCATGCGCCCAGAGCCGGTGCTCTGCGACAAGAGAGGCCACCATGGTGGGAGGCCCACACGGGCCAAAGAACAAAGACAGATGAAAATAGACAAATGAAAGACCAATAGAAGTGGCCCGCCCACCCGCCCCCTCCCCAATCCGCCCCCTCAAAATAAATAAATAAATAAATGTTTTTAAAAAAAAAGTGGAGGTCAGGTGGGTGCGCAGGTCTCATTGGGTAGGACCCCAAGGACCCAGAGTCCAGAACATGCTGCAGCCCAGCCCAGCTGCAGCCTCGCCTCCCTGCAGGCCGCCCCTCCACAGGAAACGCATCCACATTAGCGGCTTTCCCAGCCTGGACATGGGTACAGTACCACTCACTCCTACTCTCCTGCTGCACCCCAGCACCTTGGTACCCTGGCAGAACTTTCAGGTAAAATGAAGAATCAGTTACACACTGGGCAGTCTTGCTCAGTCATGCTTTTTCCTGAGTCTCGAGTTTCACAGCCACAACGAGTGGCTCCTCTCTCTCTCTCTCTCTCTCTCTCTCTCTCTCTCTCTTTCTCTCTCTGGTGCAGGCCCTCCAATAGGAGCATGCCATTGCTCATGCTGTTCATTAATTGTTCATTAATTGTGACCAGAGGGTGCGCTCCGGATCCAGGGGAGCCAGATCCTGGGAACCCCATGCTCCAGACCCCGTCCACCCCGCCTTTGGTCCCTGCCCGCTGTCCTCTGCCTCTCACAACCTTCCCTCCCCCACCAGGCAGGTGGCTCCGCCTCTTCCAAATGCATCCACAAGCACAGACTGACTCAGAGCGACAAGAAATCTCACTCCAACATCACACGCTGCCTCTTTGCCCAGAAATCTCCATTTGTTTTCAGGCTGAACATTACAGTTTGTAAATAACATAAAATAAATATATGCTGTTGTGGTTGTTTACACTGACTACCGTGATGGCTGAAGAAAGCTGGGAGGGCAGTAGGCCCCAGGCGGGTGGTTTGTGAGGGAAGTAGACGCCACATGGGGCTTCCCGGAGCCCTCATGAGCGCGTTCGAGCCCTGGCCTGGGAAGATCCCACGTGCCGCGGAGCGCTGAACCGATGTGTCCAATTACCGAGCCGGAGCTCTGGCGCATGCGCCCAGAGCCGGTGCTCTGACAAGAGAGGCCACCATGGTGGGAGGCCCACACGGCCAAAGAACAAAGACAGATGAAAATAGACAAATGAAAGACCAATAGAAGTGGCCCGCCCACCCGCCCCTCCCAATCCGCCCCCTCAAAATAAATAAATAAATAAATGTTTTTAAAAAAAAAGTGGAGGTCAGGTGGGTGCGCAGGTCTCATTGGGTAGGACCCCAAGGACCCAGAGTCCAGAACATGCTGCAGCCCAGCCCAGCTGCAGCCTCGCCTCCCTGCAGGCCGCCCCTCCACAGGAAACGCATCCACATTAGCGGCTTTCCCAGCCTGGACATGGGTACAGTACCACTCACTCCTACTCTCCTGCTGCACCCCAGCACCTTGGTACCCTGGCAGAACTTTCAGGTAAAATGAAGAATCAGTTACACACTGGGCAGTCTTGCTCAGTCATGCTTTTTCCTGAGTCTCGAGTTTCACAGCCACAACGAGTGGCTCCTCTCTCTCTCTCTCTCTCTCTCTCTCTCTCTTTCTCTCTCTGGTGCAGGCCCTCCAATAGGAGCATGCCATTGCTCATGCTGTTCATTAATTGTTCATTAATTGTGACCAGAGGGTGCGCTCCGGATCCAGGGGAGCCAGATCCTGGGAACCCCATGCTCCAGACCCCGTCCACCCCGCCTTTGGTCCCTGCCCGCTGTCCTCTGCCTCTCACAACCTTCCCTCCCCCACCAGGCAGGTGGCTCCGCCTCTTCCAAATGCATCCACAAGCACAGACTGACTCAGAGCGACAAGAAATCTCACTCCAACATCACACGCTGCCTCTTTGCCCAGAAATCTCCATTTGTTTTCAGGCTGAACATTACAGTTTGTAAATAACATAAAATAAATATATGCTGTTGTGGTTGTTTACACTGACTACCGTGATGGCTGAAGAAAGCTGGGAGGGCAGTAGGCCCCAGGCGGGTGGTGCACATTTAAAGACGTGAGGGAAGGGAGTAGACGCCACATGCAGTGAGTCTATGGTGGGGTTGGAGAGCGGTCTCCGTCGCCCGGCTTGTTTGCCCCCATCTGCCCAGGGCCCCTCCTCACTGCAGCACTGGTCCTTTAAATAAAATATGGACACCCCAGACTTCTGCCCAACAAAACGGCAGAGGATAAACTGGATGGACCACATCCTTGTCCTTTCCTCATACCTGTTACAGGTTAACACACACACACACACACACACACACGTGTGTGCATGTGCTCTATCTCACCCTAAAACCATGTCTCCGGTATTTTCCTTCTTCCTGCCTAAAATACCTCCTCTTCTTCAGTTCTTTGAATTGCACCCCTTCGTGAGACCCAGGGGCTTCCCGAGCAGCACTAGTAGTAAAGACTCCGCCCGCAATGCAGGAGAGACATGGGTTCTATCCCTGGGTCAGGAAGATGCCTCAGAGGACACAGCAACCTACTGCAGTCTTCTTGCTAAGAAAACCCCACGACAGAGGCGCCTGGTGGCCTACAGTCCACGAGGCCACCGAAGAGTAGGACCCCACTGAGCACACGCGACCTGAATCCAGCACCTCCTTCCCCGGGAAGCCTCCTCTCCCTCCCGAGCCCAGGAAAGCTCTTTTCTCGGAACTCCAGCCGCAGTGCGCGTGGGCCCCCCTCACCCGTGCCTCAGTGCCGGCTCTCCCGGCTCACGGTCATGACGTGTAAGAGGTCCCAGAGCCTAGGTGGACAGCATGCACTCAGTGTCCCCTGGCTCAGCTGGAATCCGGGCCCATCCGACCCCTCACCAACCTTCCCTCCCCCACCAGGCAGGTGGCTCCGCCTCTTCCAAATGCATCCACAAGCACAGACTGACTCAGAGCGACAAGAAATCTCACTCCAACATCACACGCTGCCTCTTTGCCCAGAAATCTCCATTTGTTTTCAGGCTGAACATTACAGTTTGTAAATAACATAAAATAAATATATGCTGTTGTGGTTGTTTACACTGACTACCGTGATGGCTGAAGAAAGCTGGGAGGGCAGTAGGCCCCAGGCGGGTGGTGCACATTTAAAGACGTGAGGGAAGGGAGTAGACGCCACATGCAGTGAGTCTATGGTGGGGTTGGAGAGCGGTCTCCGTCGCCCGGCTTGTTTGCCCCCATCTGCCCAGGGCCCCTCCTCACTGCAGCACTGGTCCTTTAAATAAAATATGGACACCCCAGACTTCTGCCCAACAAAACGGCAGAGGATAAACTGGATGGACCACATCCTTGTCCTTTCCTCATACCTGTTACAGGTTAACACACACACACACACACACACACGTGTGTGCATGTGCTCTATCTCACCCTAAAACCATGTCTCCGGTATTTTCCTTCTTCCTGCCTAAAATACCTCCTCTTCTTCAGTTCTTTGAATTGCACCCCTTCGTGAGACCCAGGGGCTTCCCGAGCAGCACTAGTAGTAAAGACTCCGCCCGCAATGCAGGAGAGACATGGGTTCTATCCCTGGGTCAGGAAGATGCCTCAGAGGACACAGCAACCTACTGCAGTCTTCTTGCTAAGAAAACCCCACGACAGAGGCGCCTGGTGGCCTACAGTCCACGAGGCCACCGAAGAGTAGGACCCCACTGAGCACACGCGACCTGAATCCAGCACCTCCTTCCCCGGGAAGCCTCCTCTCCCTCCCGAGCCCAGGAAAGCTCTTTTCTCGGAACTCCAGCCGCAGTGCGCGTGGGCCCCCCTCACCCGTGCCTCAGTGCCGGCTCTCCCGGCTCACGGTCATGACGTGTAAGAGGTCCCAGAGCCTAGGTGGACAGCATGCACTCAGTGTCCCCTGGCTCAGCTGGAATCCTGGCTCGCCAGCTTATGCCAGTTCACAGCTTTGCACCCGCAGGCAACGTGCGTAAGCTCGCTGTGCCTCAGTTTCCTCTTCTGTAAAATGCTGAAGAGGAGACTCTCATTGCCCACCTGCTCGGGGTGGCTTAAGGACTCAGAGAGTGACTGCCCGTCAGACACTCCGCACAGCGCCTGGCGTGTAAAACCTGGGAGCAGGCCCCCGCCCTCCCAGCCAGACCCTTGGCTCATCAAGGCTCTCCCTCCTGCCTGCTCCGCAGAGCCCTGTACACAACGCACGCTCAGTACTGTGTGTTGAAGGAGCACCGGCTGCAGACCTGGGAAAACAGCTTGGCAGGTGCGGGCGGCCACGGTGCGGTGGCCCCTGAAGTCCCAGGTCCAGGGAGGACCAGCCTGCTTCCCACCCCCTGGAGGGCGGTGCACCTTCCTTTCTGCCCGCTGGCCCCATCGCCTCTGAGAGGAAGGCCAGTCTTCCTGATGTTTAGTTTATAAACTGCTTTCCTGGTGTGTACCTGGGCTCTTCCATCTCAAGCCCACAGAATAGCAAATATATGTTTACAAATGAGCAGGCTATCAACGGAAGCAATACCCATAACATTCAAAAAGGAAGGCAGGAGGTAAGTGATGAGATTAAAGGTATTCACGATGGGGGCTGGGGAGCAGCGGAAGCATGCAGCAGCGCAGGCCGGCCGTGGCGGGGCTGGGGGGCCGGCGTGTCTGGTGGGGCAGGACCTGGGGGGAGGCCAGAGGAGGCACACGAGGGAGGGCTCAGGAGGTGAGCCAGGCCAGGGAGACCAGTGCACCAGGGAGATGTGAGGTGAGGGAAGAGGGAAAGGAAGGGAGATAGGAAGAAGAAGAGAGTCCACAGTCCTTCTCAGCGGAGACTTTTGGTTACACTTGAAAAGGCAGAAGGCTTCCCTGCTGGCTCCATAGTAAAGAACTGGCCCTCAGTGAAGGAGGGACATAGGTTTGATCCCTCGGTCAGGAAGATCCCTGAGAAGAAGATGGCCCTCACTCTAGTATTCTTGCCTGGGGGATTTCATGCACAGAGGAACCTGGCGGCTACAATCCACGGGGGCGCCAAGAGTCAGACAGGACTGAGCGATGGAGCACGCACGTGAGACGGTCACGGAATCACCTGAGAGTGGGAGAGGGGACGGTGGAAAGATGACAGACGCTGGGCTGGTTAGGATCTGAAGCAGCTGCAACATTTCCAACCCCCGGAGCATCGTCAGTGTCCACTCGGCACGTTCACGGTTGCCATGAGGACATCTGACGGCCCTGGAGAGCAGGGGTAGGGGACACACGGATTAACACAGACAGCTGCCTCCCTGATGAGGGAGGAGGGTGGTGCCCTGGCAGGTCCGTTCCCAGGCAGGTGAGGAAGGCAGCAGAGGCCATCAAGAACGCCCTAAGCTCACGCTCAGAACACGGGAGCTGTTCCTGGGGCGGGAACGGTCAGTTCACGTCCTCTCTGCGCCACCCAGAGCTGGGATCCCCTGGGGCGAGTCCTGAGGCTCCAGGCTGCGGCTTTCTGTGCCGCTCAGGCCTGCGGGGAGAGGGCCAGGGCGAGAGGCTTCAGCCCCTCAGCCCCGCACCATGCTTCTGCACTCAGAGCCAGTCCGAGCTGCCCTAGACCTTGGAAGAGGCCACCTCTTATCAAGGTCGCTGCGAATGCGCTGCCTTTAAATCGTTTCCCTGGTTCAATCAACTTTCACATTCATAAGACCGCGGAGATCTGCAGGGCCGCCTCGTGGAAAGCGTCTGCGGCTTTTCATTTCCTGGCATGATTAGGGGGATAATCACGGTGCTCGGAGAAGTAATAAAGCCCGTGCTTGACGTGAGATTAAAGCAGAGAGTCCGGCCAGGTCCACGGGCCCAGAGACGACTTGACACGCGGGCTCAAGCCTTGCCGAGGGGCGGGAGAGGGGAGGCCCCCTCAGCCCACCTGCGCGGAGGGCCACAGATCAAGCCTGCGGCTGTGCGCTCAGCATCAGCACCCAATGGTGCCAACAAGGAAATGCCTCTGTGCCGCCAGCCAGCCCTCGCCTGAGGAGGCCGGGAGCCGAGCACACCGGCTGGACGGGGACTGCAGACCTGTCTCCCGAGAAGGGCTGACACAGTGGAGGCGGGAGGCGGGACCACCGCCTGCTCACAGCCGCCCCGGCCGCCGTGCCGCCAGGGGACGCCTAAGGCTCACAGGCGCTGAGAAAGAGCACCTGGTCTGGCCACACCCCGGACTTTCCAAAATTTATTTTTGGTTTCCCTGGACCCTCAGGGCTGCAAAGGGGCTTTTTTAGTTGTGGTGAGCGAGGCTCCTCTTGATGGCATCGTGCTGGCTTCTCACTGCAGTGGCTCCTGCTGCTGCCGGACACAGGCTCTGGGCTGCGGGCTTCCGTCGCTGCGGCCCCCAGGCGCAGCAGTTGTGAAGTATGGGCTTCCGGTGCCGCACAGCACGTGGAATCCTCCAGAAGCCAGGATCAAACCCAGACCCCCTGCACTGGCAGGCAGATTCCGAACCGCTGGACCACCAGGGAGTTCCCACACCCTAAAAAGGACCCGGGGAGGTGAGGGAGGGAGCTTAGGAAAGGAGCCAGAAAACAAGGGCAGCGCCCGCTCCGACCCTGCTGGCCAAGACCGCGTGCTGGGTCCCTGCCCCCGTCTCCCCGAGTGAGGGAGCGACTCCAGCCCCGCTTCCTGAAGAGCGAGGCGTAAGAAGGAAGAAGCCAAGAGGAAGTAGCCGTCCTGAGAAGAGACTCCAAACGGGCAGGCCAGGCAGGGCGGCTCCTGGCTGGAGCCGGGGAGGAGCGGGAGGCTAGATGCGCACAGCTCGCCGGCCCGGAGGCGCGGCCCTGGACCTCGGCGGTACCGGGGGCCGATGGAGATCCAGCCGCGGGGTGGGGGAGCCCCACTGAGGAACCCAGAGAGGCTCCGCGCCCCCGAGGAAGATGTGGAGCTCCACTGCGGGTGCCTGCTTTGCCCTGATGAGAGCCCCCCGCCCCCGCAGATCGTCACCCTGGACAGTGCCCGCCATGCCCACCGCCCCGGGCATGGCCTGCCTTCCTGCCCTCGGCGGATCCCCAGTCTGGCGTCTGTGAAAGGAAGGCGCTGTGCCGGCGGCTGTCTGAGACCCTCACGATGCACACCCTGAGGGTCCCCGAGGAAGGCGCTTTCTTGAAGGGCAGAAGCTAGAGCTGGATTTTCGGGGAACTGCTGTGACTTTTCATTGCGATGATGAATCCACACGTTTCCCTGCCCCAGGGCGACTTCTCTGAACGCAGGACTCTTGCTCCACCGGTCTCCGCACTGCCCGCGCTGAGCAGACGACTGTCCGGGGTCGACAGCAGGCAGCGCCACAGTCCGATCTTAAGGCCAGGCGCCTGCCTGGATGCCAGACTTCAGAGAGCCCGTCAGCAAGGCCAGCACGCCCACGTTCCAGTGGACAGCTGGACAACCGTTCAAAACACACGGGCAAAAAAGGGGGAGATTTGAACCCTCAGACATGATTACAAGCCCCACTATACTAACAGGTGTATGTTTTGTTTATTTTTTACTTTTTACTGTTTATTTCTGGCTGTGCAGGTCTTGGCTGTTGCACCCAGGCTTTCTCCGGCTGCAGCCCACAAGGGCTGGTCTTGGGAGCAGCGTGCGGGCTTCTTACTGCCCTGGCTGCACACTCTCTGGCTTCGGCAGTTGTGGCCCACGGGCTCAGCTGCCCACGGCCCATGGAATCTTTCCAGACCAGGGATCGAACCTGTGCTCCCTGCGTTGGCATGCAGATTCTTAACTCCTGGGCCACAAGGGAAGTACCAATAGTGTTATTTTAGAAAAGGCACATATGGGGAGCGGGCGGGAAGAGGGTACATTGAAATCTATCCAGAGAGAAAGCTGGGGAGCAGAGGAAAAGCCCATACAGGGTGCCATTCCCTCCAGAAGGCCCAGGGTTAATGCAAAAACCTCTTGTCATGAAAATCAGGCCAGGATAAAAGAAGACCTGTGCCTTTAACAAAACAAGGTCAAGGTGATTACTTCTCAAGGTGGAGGGATGCTTTAGCCGGTTTTCCTCAGACTGGTGGGAGACTTCCACACACAGCCCAACGGGAGAGTCTACCAGGAAAATTTATTTTCCAGGAGGCGAGTTCCACGTGCCTCTGGGACTCTCCAGAGGGCCACCAGCCGAGCCTGGCTGTGGGGACGGTGGATGCGGGTCTGAAGCTGCCGATGCCCGGGCTTCCCGCTGGCTTCCGCCACCCCTCCCTTCTAAAGCAGCAAGGCGGAGCCCCCAAGGCCCACGGGCATCAGCCGGGAGCCTGGGCAGCCGCAAGTGCACGGCACTGGGGCTGGGGCCGGGACCTGCCTCCGTGGGCTTCGGTGAAGGCGGGGTGGTCCAGGGGCAGAAGGCCAAGGCCTGCTCAGGAGGCTTAAAGAAACTCATAGACAGAGGAACAAGCTTGTAGTTACCAAAGGGGAAGGGCTGGGGCAATACATTAGGAATATGGGATTAACAGACACACACGACTCTATATAAAACAAGCAAAAAGGACTGACTATAAGCACAGGGAATACTACTCAATATCTTAGACTAACCAATGATGGAAAATAATCTGAACAACCTCTACATACATACACGTGTGTGTGTATATGACTCACTTTGCTGTACACCTGAAACTAACACAATACTGTAAATCAACCCTACATAAATTTTTTTTAAAGAGAGGGCATTTGCCGAACATAAGAACTTAAAATAGAGGTGGCTGGGGAAACATGGAGCCGGCTGGAACGAGGACATTCTTGTAAGAAAATCCCACCCTTGTGTGAAATAAGGGGTCGAGTTCACCCTTAAACCCTCTAGCCCGCTTCAGCTTCCACGGGAGGCCACGGCGCGCACTGCTCGGGGAAGCCAGGCGAGGCAGACACAGGGCAGAAGGCGCCCGCTACGCGCTCCTGCGATGGACACAGGCTCGCCCCAGCACTGATCACCAGAAGGCGATCCTACCGTCCCCCCAGCTAGAGGATGTGGATCTGTGAAGGGCCTTCTCTGAACTCACCCCTCCTTGTTTATAAACTTTGGGTGAGCCATACCACATCTCCACACACACCACGTGTGGGGCGCTCCTGATTAGGTGGGAGGCGTGTTATGAAGAGAAGGCCACTAGCCAGGGCCTGGGAAGACCACAGCGCGGCACCACCACCCATTCTCTGGCTCTCTCCGCCATGACCTGAGCCCCACTGAGCACAGGTGATCAAGGACATCTTCTCCAGGTGGCTTGTGACACCACCCCTGTGCCCTGCACAAAGTTTCTTTAAGTTGCAGAAGACATCTTCTCAAGCAACGTCGATGTCCCTCTGTCTTTCTCCATTTTAACAGCTTCTCTCTGAGGGAGCGTGTCCATCTCTCTAACTGAAGAGTCTCTTGAGGAGGATAAAAGAGCAGAGTGAAAAAGCTGGCTTAAAACCCAGCATTCAGAAGCCTAAGATCATGGCATCTGATCCCAACACTTCATGGCAAATAGATGCAGGGCAGGGTGCGGGGAGTGGAAGCAGCGACCTATTTCTATCTTTCGGGGCTTCAGACTGAATGCGGACGATGACTGTGGCCATGAAACTCAAAGACGCTTGCTCCTTGGAGGAAGGCTATGACAAACCTAGACAGTGTATTAAAAAGCAGAGACATCACTTTACCAACAAAGGTTCATATAGTTGAAGCCATGCAGTAGTCATGAACAGATATGAGTGTTGGACCATAAGAAGGCTGAGTGCCGAAAAATCTATGCTTTCAAACTGTGGTCCCGGAGAAGACTCTTGAGAGTCCCTTGGACAGCAAGGAGATCAAACTGATCAGTCCTAAAGGAAATCAACCCTGAATATCCATTGGAAGGACTGATGCTAACACTGAAACTCAAATACTTTGCCCACCTAATGGGAATAGACGACTCACTGGAAAAGACCCTGCTGCTGGGAAAGACAGAAGGCGAAAGGAAAAGAGGACGACAGAGGAAAAGACAGTTAGCCAGCATCGCCAATGCAGTGGACGTACCTCTGGGAGACAGTGAAAGATGGGGAGCTGAGTAAGCGGCAGTCCACGGGGTTGCAAAGAGTCCAACACGACTTAGCAACTGACCACCACCAACGACAGAGAGGTTTGACGTCCAAGATCGAGGTCCTGCAGGTTGTCTTCTGAGATGTCTCCTTGGCTTATAGATGGCCACCCCCTCGTGTCCTCACACAGTGCCCCCCTGTGCATGTCTGTCCAAATCCCTTCTTGGAAGCCAATCATTCGGACTAGAGCCCAAAGCAGTGATGCACTTAATCACCTCCCTGAAGACTCTGTCTCCAAACACCACCCCGTGCTGAGGTGCTGGGGGTTCCGCTGGGGTCGAGGGACCCCTCAGCCTATCACAAGGCTGGTCTCTTTCGTAAGCAACTCCAGGAAGCCTTTTCTGAACGCAGCCTCTGTATCGAGCCGGAAGACACTTCGGTCGTCTCGACTGCCCTAGGAGCGTGTCCATCTCTCTAACTGAAGAGTCTCTTGAGGAGGATAAAAGAGCAGAGTGAAAAAGCTGGCTTAAAACCCAGCATTCAGAAGCCTAAGATCATGGCATCTGATCCCAACACTTCATGGCAAATAGATGCAGGGCAGGGTGCGGGGAGTGGAAGCAGCGACCTATTTCTATCTTTCGGGGCTTCAGACTGAATGCGGACGATGACTGTGGCCATGAAACTCAAAGACGCTTGCTCCTTGGAGGAAGGCTATGACAAACCTAGACAGTGTATTAAAAAGCAGAGACATCACTTTACCAACAAAGGTTCATATAGTTGAAGCCATGCAGTAGTCATGAACAGATATGAGTGTTGGACCATAAGAAGGCTGAGTGCCGAAAAATCTATGCTTTCAAACTGTGGTCCCGGAGAAGACTCTTGAGAGTCCCTTGGACAGCAAGGAGATCAAACTGATCAGTCCTAAAGGAAATCAACCCTGAATATCCATTGGAAGGACTGATGCTAACACTGAAACTCAAATACTTTGCCCACCTAATGGGAATAGACGACTCACTGGAAAAGACCCTGCTGCTGGGAAAGACAGAAGGCGAAAGGAAAAGAGGACGACAGAGGAAAAGACAGTTAGCCAGCATCGCCAATGCAGTGGACGTACCTCTGGGAGACAGTGAAAGATGGGGAGCTGAGTAAGCGGCAGTCCACGGGGTTGCAAAGAGTCCAACACGACTTAGCAACTGACCACCACCAACGACAGAGAGGTTTGACGTCCAAGATCGAGGTCCTGCAGGTTGTCTTCTGAGATGTCTCCTTGGCTTATAGATGGCCACCCCCTCGTGTCCTCACACAGTGCCCCCCTGTGCATGTCTGTCCAAATCCCTTCTTGGAAGCCAATCATTCGGACTAGAGCCCAAAGCAGTGATGCACTTAATCACCTCCCTGAAGACTCTGTCTCCAAACACCACCCCGTGCTGAGGTGCTGGGGGTTCCGCTGGGGTCGAGGGACCCCTCAGCCTATCACAAGGCTGGTCTCTTTCGTAAGCAACTCCAGGAAGCCTTTTCTGAACGCAGCCTCTGTATCGAGCCGGAAGACACTTCGGTCGTCTCGGACTCTGCGACCCCATGGACGGCAGCCCCCCAGGCTCCTCTGTCCATGAGGTTCTCCAGGCGAGAATGCCGCTGTGCATTGCCGTGCCCTCCTCCAGGGGTCTTCCTGACCCCAGGACTGACCCCAGGTCTCTCCTGTCTCCTGCATGGGCAGAGAGGTCTTCTGCCACCTGGGAGACCCCCAGGAAACAGTGGTGCTCAATACACGCTCGGAGGATAAACGAAGGGTCAAAGACGTGCTGAGCTCTGTCTTGGTCCAAGACGAAAGCGAGCCTCCAGCTTCGTTTAGAGAAGGCTGGTCCCAGCACATCCAGTGCGACACAGGAGCAAAGACCAGGCTTGATTTCTTGCTCCCTTTTACTGTGTAATCAATAACTTCTGAAAATCCTTAAAAACAAGCTGCAGGGCAGGGCTAAGGATCAGAAGAGAAGAGAAGAGGACAGCGGCTAAGGAGCCTGCAAGGAGCATTATTCGTATGATGCTGGCATTCTGAGGCATATCAATATTAATAGCAATATTAGTGCCAAAATGCATCCGCCTCTGTATTTTGCAGCCTCGGACAGACACCTTTAATGGGTGATGACAGACGGGTGATCTCAGGGTGGAACCGCAATGGGCTGTGATGAAGGCCGAAAACGGTGACACCAAGATCGCGTGCTTCTGCTCGACAGGATCGGCCGTCCATCCCCCCACCCTGCCTCGCAGGTTGTGCCTGGACACCCACACTCACCAGGCCTGCAAGCCCAGGGTTCTCTTCAGAGGCTAAAGGGCAGAGGGAAAACACTACTCAGCCTAGGCACACTGTTTCCTCAAGACGGCTCCCGCGTGGGAGCCAGGGGCTGACGGCAGCTGGACGGGGACGCTGCCGCCTCCCGCCTCTAGTTGGAAATGCGCTCCCGCAGAAAGTGACAGCGGATCTGGTTTATTTGAAACTGCATCCTGCTGCACATATCCCAGAGGATTTACCCTCCAAAGAGATCCTTTAGCAAAATTATGCATATAACCTAGAATCCTTTTGTGAAATGACTACAGGTGTGTTCTCCCCCGAGCAAATCTAATTTACAAATTCAATTTAACTCAACAAATGTTTATTGATTACTTTTTTCCGTATGCTGGGCATCATGCCAGTACAAATGATAAAATATATATATATATATATTTCAGACATGATCCCTAGCCTTACAAAACGCGTAATCTAACAGAGGAGGACAAACATACACCAACTAATTCTACCAAGGCTGTATGTGCTACAGGGAAGCTGTACTGAAAATTCTCTGGGGATCAAGACAAATCAAAAAATTCATTAATCATGGAATAAGAAAAGTTGCAGAAAGGAGGTGACAAATGGAATGGGCTTTGCAGTTTGAGCAGGAGTTCACCAGGCTAGAATGCAACCATGCCAGTCACGATGCAGAATCAACGTGCCTACCTCTAGAACACATAGGGTGGGGAGGAAAGGATCATTAAGGAAAAATGGAGAGAAATATTCTGGACATATAGCATGCTCTACACTGAAGGATCCGATTCAGCCAGACTCAAATTTTTATTCCTCTCGGACCCAGCTGTTGGACCTATGAAGTCCCTGTGGAGTTCCAGTGGCTAGCATGCTCCCCTACTACGTTGACAAATGACTCAATTTACAAAAATATGATTTATGTACTTAGAGAAATTCATTGATTTTGTGGAGAGAAGTCCATTTGTAAGGAAAGAATTGTTATGTCCGAATGTTCACAAAGAATAAAGAAAAGGGAGATGCTTGCTGGAATCCAAGTTTCTGCTGCACTGGGGCGCCCGGGCAGCTCTAGGAAAGGGAGGCTTGGGACTGGACATCTACAGCCACTCAGCCTGGATATGAGTTAGGAGGAAAAGGTCCACTTGGTTTCAGTGTGCCAGAGCAAAACCTAGGCAGGACGCCCTGGGTCTGTCCTGGGGAGGCCCACAGTGCGGCCTGAGGAGAGGTGCCTGCGTTTCCCTGAGCACCACTCAGCGGCGCTGACCGCCTCCCTGGCAGGCCTCAGACCTCACCATTCAGAGTCCTCACCTGCTCTGTGGCCCTCTTATGCTCACCTGTCACCTTCTCCAAGTTGTGTTATTTTTAGAATCTGACTGACGGGCAGATGGAACAGATTCCGCTTTACCATCACCGTCACTGTCTTGTTCCGTGTAGGCTGCTACAACGGAAATACCCGACTGGAGGACTTATCAACAACAGAAATGTATTTTTCACAGTTCTGGAGGCAGGAAAGTTCATGATCAAGTTTCCTGGTTCATAGACTGCTGTCTTTTCCCTGTGCCTTCATGAGCAGAAAGGGACAAGGAATGCTCTAAGGTCTTCTTTACAAAAGCATTGATCCCATGCATGGGGGTTTCACCATTCCGACCTAACCATCTCCCAAAGGCTCTGGCTTCAGTCACCACCACGATAAGGGTCAGGGCTTTCGGACGTGAATGTGCAGCTCGGCCGGGTGCTCTGTGTTGACCTAGAGGGACGGGATGGGGGCGGGAGGGAGGCTTCAGAGGAGGGAGGTGTGCACACACAGAGCTGATCCGCGTCACTGTGGAGCAGACACTAACGCAACACTGTAAAGCAACTCTACCCCAGAGAAAAATAAAGAAGTCTGATCAGGACACACATATTCAGTCTGCAGCAATCACCGTCACGTTTTTGGCCTATTTCCTCTCTCTCATTTGGTGGCCGCCAGCGGAGAGGAATGCAGGTATTATCCCCAAGCTCCAGAAGGGGCGTCCATGGCTAATGGAGGTTGTTTAACTTGTCCAGGGTCACAGAGCTAACTGCTCACAGAGATAAACCTAAAACCAGGTCTCCCGGCAAGCCATGGACAAGGCACCCCTGCCGACAGCCCCCAGTCGCCTCCAGGGAAGGTGCCTTCCCCCCTGCATGAGTAAAGCAGTGGGCCAGCCATCGGCTGTGAACGGACGGACCTCAGGAAGACCTCCCACCTCCCAACTTTTCCCCGCTGACCAGTCACAAGGCATGAAATTACACCATTGGATACTTGAGGTGTGTGTACGGTAAAGATAAATGACTTCAATTTATAGAGTTTATAACTTTTCAAAAGTCGTTCTACATGTTTTCCCACAAACTTCATCTTGCCAGAGGGCAAGGGCTATCTGGGTTTGAAGTTCTTTTCGCTGCCAAATGCCACTGACACGGGCAGAAGTAATCAACACTCGCGGACACAGACAGTCTCGAAACAGACACAGAGTGCTTCCAGGGCTAGCGATGATAAAGTCAAGCAAAGATACCACCAAGCCTCCAAGTTCTTGCTATCTTTCTGCTCCACATTCTCAGCCCGCTGGCAGCTCTCCTCGTGGGCAGAAAACGGCTGCAGACAGCGGCTCCCCACGTCTCCTCATACAACAGTCAGAAGAGGAAAAATGTCTGTTTTATGCAATTGAAGAACGTGGTTTCAGACACCTCCCAATAAACGTCCTCTTTCATCGCATCAACCACGACACAGTCACAAGCCCACATCTAACCAGACATGGGCTGAAAAACCAATGGATCTCCTGGACTGCTTTATCTGCTCAGCATTCCTCCCCAGAGAGGGGAGCAGGGTCCATGAAGCGGGTCCTACCCCAGCCCTTGAATCAAATCTGGGTTCTGTTCACAGCAAGGTGGAACGATGTCTACGTGGAAACTCACAATGGGCTGCTCTACTGTTCAGCCACTCAGTCGTGTCCAACTCTGCACCCCTGCGGACTGCAGCCCACCAGGCTTCCCTGTCCTTCACTATTTCCCAGAGTTCACTCCAACTCATGTTCACTGACTCGGTGATACTATCTAACCATCTCCTCCTCTGCCTCCCTCCTCTGCTGCCCTCGATCTTTCCCAGCATCAGGGTCTTTTCCATTAAGGTGGCTCTTTGCGTCGGGGGGCCAAAGGATTGGAGCTGCAGCTTCAGCTTCAGCATCAGTCCTTTCGATGAATATTCAGGATTGATTTCCTTTAGCATTGACTGGTTTGATCTCCTTGCTGTCCAAGGGACTCACAATATCTGTCACATATGCCCAATTTTCGAAAGGAAAACAAAGATTTAGAACCTTCCAGAGGCACCCCTGCCTGGAAAAGCAGACATCTGTCTCAGTAGCACCACACAAAGTTATTATCCGTTTTGTCGTTTTGTTTAGTCACTAAGCTGTGTCTGACTCTTGGTGACCCCATGGCCTATGGCCCATCAGGCTCCTCTGTCCACGGGATTTCCCAGGCAAGAATACCGGAGTGGGTTGCCATTTCCTTCTCCAGGGGATTATCAGCTTATAGAAGTATAATAATTAAGCTTTCTAATGCTATCAACTATTATCACCTTCACTCCTGTATCACCCATTATTAATCCTATGGGGTTCCTGGTTATGAAAACGATTGTTGTAATTAATCTCCACAAATTCTAAATTGTGTTTCTAAATGATCACAACACAAATCAAGTGCAAAGGGAGGCTGGGCTTCCACCGAGCAGGAGCTCAGACCTAAACGGGGCCTGATGAGGTTGCGGGGTGTGCGTGGATGACCCGAGTGGAGGGAGCAAGGGGCCACAGACAGTGGCTCTTCATGCATCTGCCGGTGCTGATCTCACTGGCCCAGCTGAGGCTGTGAGCTCAAGGAGGAAAGTGGAATGGGTCATGATGACTCTAGATAATAAGCAGCTCTCAGACCAGATGCAGTCAAATGTCAGGGGCTTACGCAGCCCTAAATCCCCCGGCAGAGTAGCTCTTTTTAATGGTCAATGTTTCCACTTGTTGTTATCCTTGTTTAGTCGCTAAGTTGTGTCTGACTCTTCTGTGACCCCATTATCTCTAGCTGCCTGGCTCCTCTGTCCACGGGATTTCCCAGGCAACAGCACTGGAGTGGGTTGCCATTTATTTCTCCAGGGGATCTTCCTGACCCAGAGTTTGAACCTGCGTCTTCAGCATTGGCAGGCAGGTTCTCTGCCACTAGTGCCACCTGGGAAGCCCCCCGGTCTCTTAGAGATACCTAATCATCCAAAACATTAAAAGAAGGGAGCAGAAACAGAAATAAATGCCCAATAAAAATAACTTAAGGGGCTTCCCTGGTGGTCCAGTGGGTAAAGAGTCTGCCTTGCAGTGCAAGGGGCACCAATTCAATCCCTGGTCCGGGAAGAACCCACGTGCCGTGGAGCGGCTAGGCCGGTGTGTCCAATTGGGAGCCAGCACTCTGGAGCGCATGAGCCCAGAGCTGGAGCTCTGCAACGGAGAGGCCACTGCAGTGGGAGGCCCACACAGGCCGAAAGAATAAAGATGGATGAAAATCAGTGAGGACTTAGAAGGAAAAAGAAAAAAATAATAACAACAAGTACATATACACAATGGAAAATTGTTCAGCAATAAAAAGGAACGCCTTTTAGTCAGTTCTAAAGAGGTGGATAAACTACAGCCTATTATACAGAGTGAAGTAAGTTAGAAAGAGAGAAATAAATATTACATATTAACGCATATATACGGAACCTAGAAAGATGGTCATGATGAGCCTATCTGCAAAGCAGCAATGGAGAGGCAGCCATTGAGAACAGACGTGTGGACATGGTGGGGGAGAAGGTGAGGCTGGAAAGAATTGAGAGTTTCACTGAAACACACACACGGCCCTACGTATCGCTAGACAGCCAGTGGACATCGACTCCACGACGCAGGGAGCTCCAGTCGGGTGCTCGGCGCCAACCTGGCGGGGGATGGGGTGGGAGGCAGAGGGCATAGGCATACCTAAGGCTGAGTCATGCTGATACAGGGCAGAAACCAACACAGCATTGTAAAGCAATGCTGTCTTCTAATTTAAAAAAATTTAAAAAGTCAAACTGGAAAAAAAAAGTTAAAATAAAGTTGTTAAATTAATAAAGCATCATTTAAAATCAAGATAATACCACAATATATATTTTTTGTTATTTAAATTTTTAAAACACTCCAAGCATTCATTGCCCTATCCAGATCCAGATCTCTTCTGATGACAAATATTCCAGAGACGTAGACAATCTCTCCCTTCTCATATTGAGCTCAGCCAAGCTGGTAAATGTCCAGTCATAGCGAATTCAAGTGGAGAGTTAGGGTTGTTTTACCCACGCGCCTTTCCCTTTGTAATGACAGAAGCATTCTGTCTGTTTGATCTGATTGTGGATGGGTCTTGGAATTTGTGACTGCTGCTGCTAACTCAGGTTCTTCGATCCATTTCTGACTTAATGCTGCAGCATTTCCTCAACAGCATCTTCTCTTCGCACTTCACCATTCGGGTGTTTGCAAAGAACAGTGAGCTGCAGTAAATATTCAAGCCATAAACATTTGGGAGGTCATAATGAAACAAAATAGCACCCGGATCTCCTCGCCAGGAGTCTTAACAGCACCATGCAGAATCACGCGCCGAAATTGCCAACTTGGAGACGTATTTCACTTCCAAAACTTATTATTTCTTGGAACACCATCCATAAAGTAGTCCACGGGTGTAAGCTGACTAATATTTGTTTTATTTGCAGCAATGACTTACCATTAGCAGCAGAAAGGCGACAAATAACTCTTCTCTCCTGGCAAAACCAGGAGCAAGGCTGACTGATGGGGCGTTGACCTTGCTCCCCGCCAGCTCCTGTCCTGACCCTGGAACGCTGACCCTCACCCTCAGCTCCCCGGGTCAGAGTCTCCTGCTTGTTTTCAACTTTATGTCAGCAGATTCTTTCAGAGCAGTAACACCTCGACACTGACAGTGGGGCTTCCGTTCTCATGGGACACTGTAATAATGCTTTTGACCATTTTCCCAGTTTCTCAACGGACTTTTCTCAGCATTTGGAAAAACATGCACATTTCCAGCGAAATACTGAAAAAGATCATTTCTGCCTAGAAAATGCTCATCTGGCACTGGCTGGTGGATCAGAGTCAGATACTGAAAGAGCCGGTCTTGAGACCCCCTGGAGCCCAGGCTGGGAGCCACCGAGGACCCACCTCTCGGCACTCAGGTGCTCCTCCCCTTGGACGCCTGGCCTCATCTCTCCCAAAGCTCGACCTGCCTGCCTTCTTCCCTATTTCATAAGTACCCTCAAGCACCTCCTTTTTCACATGCTAATGTTCTGAGCAAAATCTCCCCCAACAAAAATAAATACCGTCTACTGTGTCAGGAAACAAAGGCCGTGGCTGCTATCAGGCCATCAGGGTTCAGCTGCCCTGAGGTTGAGCCCTGAGGAAACTCAGGATATGAAAACACAGGATCCTGGCCCCAGACAGCTGACGTGCTATCAAAGGAATGATTTCACGGAGAACGGCTTCTTCCATCCTCCCATGCACAGAAAAGTGCTACGTTCCTTCATTTGAGACATCTGGCTTTCTTTAATTTTCAGTAATTTTTTTTTTTCACAGAGGTTTGCTGTTTGCTGCCATGCATCAACCTGAATCCAGCACAGAGCCCTGGCTATCTGGTCTTTGTTGAAAAAATTCCTATACGTCTTTGGCTCTTCATTTTCCTCTTTAGAGCAGTCTCTCAGAACTGCCCTGGGGTTAAGTCTCAAGTAATACATAAGTCTCAACTTTCAGGTTGGGTTGGTTTTTTTTTTCAGTCAACAAAAGTATCAGCCACGAGCTTGGTCTAATGGCCACTATGACAATTTAATTAAAGCAACACTCACTAAGGTGTGACTCATTCATCAGTGTCCACGGACTTTTAGCATGCTGCTGACCAGATCACTTCATCATACAGAACCTCAGTTTTTTCATCTCTAAGACGAAGATAAAAAAATCTGGCTTATATTTTTTTATTTTTTTAAAAAAAATTTTTTAGTATAGCTGATTTATAATACTGTACAAGTATCTGCTGTACAGCAAAGCAAGCTAATGATGCATTTGCATATTTTTAGCTTCTTCCCCCATATGGGTTTTCACATACAAACAGTTCAATGCACCTCACTATCAACAAACAAACAAACTCAATCCAAAAAATGGGCAGGAAATCAAAATAGACATCTCTCCAGAGAAAACATGCAGATGGCCAGAAAGGACATGAAAAGATGAAAGGACTGTGGACAGTGACTGCAGCCATGAAGTTACAAGACGCTTGCCGCTTGGAAGAAAAGCTCTGACAAACCTGAACAGTGTGTTCAGAAGCAGAGACGGCACTTTGCTAACAAATGCGGTGCGGTCCAAAGCTATGGTTTTCCCGGTAGTCCTGTACGGATGTGACAGGTGGACCAGAAAGAAGACTGAGTCCTGAAGACCCGATGTCTTTGAACTGTGGTGCTGGAGAAGGCGCTTCAGCGTCCCTGGGACTGCTAGGAGATCACACCAGCCAATCGTAAAGAAATAAATCCCGGGACGGATGCTGAAGCTGGAGCTCCAATATTTTGGCCACCTGATGTGAAGAGCCAACCCATTGGAAAAGACCCTGGTGCTGGGAATGACTGAAGGCAGATGGAAAGGAGGCAGCGGGGCCTGAGACGGTTAGACAGCGTCGCCAGCTCAGTGGTGGACAAGAATTTGAGCAGAGTCCGGGAGAGAGTGGGGGACAAGGAAGCCTGTGTGCTGCAGTTTGTGGGGTCGCAAAGAGTCAGGCAGGACCTACCGACTGAACAACGACCTCACTAATTATTAAAGAAATGCAAGGCACAGCCAGTTCACAATATGTTTTGAGAAGATGGAACAGCATAGGTAAAACACAGAGCTGTTGAGCGCTAGGGAATTGTGAGTTTTCCTCCTCTTTCTCAAAAGAGAACCTCATTTGAATTTTAAAGAGCTTTTGAGAGCAAATGGATCCTGTAGCAGCTACTGAGCCCACAGGCCTAACCCTCAGGAGCAGAACCTGCTGGATGTGCAAATCCAGACATGAGGAAGGATCCGCACATGCCTCTCTTCTGCCTCCCCAAAAGCGCTACGCCCCCGCGTCAATTCCAACAACTTCTCACTCTGCCTGTTCCCAGAGGAGGGCTGGCATCAGGAGGGTGAGCCCACCGACCCAGCGCCTCCCCCACTGCCTTCAGCACAGCCTGAAGTAAATGCTCAATAAACATTTGCCAAATTGAATTTCTTTCTCCCTGGATTAATCGCTGGCCGGAGCAAGGAGCTGGCCCCCCAGGTCGGCTCCAGTGTCCACGGGCTTTATGAGTCATATCTTCAGAGGCCTGGGAGCAGCCCCCCTCCCCTCGCCTCTGACCTCTCCTGCTTCCTCAGCATGTTTATGGGCATAATTACAGCATGCTATTGACTTCCTGACAGCCGCCTTGATGTAACTATTTTACAGAATCAAGCTAATTTCATACACTGAGGTTTTTATGGGCTCTGGCAGACTCAGCCCAAGAAGTCTTTTCGTCTTCTCCTCCTTGGGCACCCCCGCCCCTTCTCAGAACACTGCTTTTCTAGGTCCCTCCTTCTCTGAAGCCCAGCGGGGCTGCCCGCCACCCAGAGCCCCTATCTTCTCCTCGCAGCGCCTCGCTGATGGCCTCGTGAGTTGACCAGCCGTGTCTTGAGGAAACAGCAAGGTCCTTGAGGTCCCAGGAAGTGCATCCAAGTGGCAGGGGGTGGGAGATAAAACCGAGTCATTCCTCTAATGTTTTTTTTTTTTTTGAATTTCATATTTTGTATTGGAGTACAGCCAATCAATAATGTTGTGATGGTTTCAGGTGGACAGCAAAGAAACCCAGCCCCACACACGCACGTATCCACGCTCCCCCAAACTCCCCTGCACCCCAGCGGCCACGGAACGCTGAGCAGAGTGCCCTGCGCCGTCCAGTAGGGCCTTGCTGGTCACCCATGTTAAACACAGTGCTATGAACACACTCAGCCCAGACTCCCTCGCTAGCCCTTCCACCCATTCTTCCCCACCACCCCAGCAAAAATAAATTTGTTCTCCACGTCTGTGAGTCTGCAAATGACTTTATGTTTTGTAAATAAGTCCATTTGTGTCATTTCTTTTTATATCCCATACATGAGCAGTGGCATTTGCTATGTCTCCTTCTCTGACTGACTTCACTCAGTATGACAGTCTCCAGGTTAATCCATGTGGCTGCAATTGGCATCATTTCATTCTTTTTCGTGGCTGAGTAATATTCCATTGTGTGTTGCTGCTGCTTTGTCACTTCAGTTGCGTCTGACCCTATGTGACCCCGTGGACTGTAGCCCATCAGGCTCCCCAGTCCATGGGATTCTCCAGGCAAGAATACTGGAGTGGGTTGCCATGCCCTCCTCCAGGGGGATCTTCCCCACCCAGGGATGGAACCTGAGTCTCCTGTATTGCAGGCAGATTCCTCACCACCAAGCCATCGTGGAAGCCTTATATATATCTTTGAGACCCCATAGACTGTCGTTTGCCAGGCTCCTCCATCCACAGAATTTTCCAGGCAAGAATACATGAGTGGGTTGACCTTTCCTTCTCCAATTCTTTGCATATATGCCAGTATTCCTGTAATTGTTGAAGCCTGGCTCTGCTACTACACTCCGAATACATCCCTGGACCCACCGAAATTTTCCTTCCTGCGTGCATTTAGGGTATGCAGTCTTTGAAGAGACATAATCTTATCTAATCTACATCCCAATCCTGTGGTTGTGCTATTCTGTCCATTTGATAGATGTGGAAAATGAGGCTGGAAAAGTGGCACAGCTTGACGATACAAAATAGTAACCGTGAGCATATGCACACCATGTACAAAAAGGCTTCCCAAGAGGCAACGTTGCAGAGCCGAGACTCACACAGTCGGACTTGTCACGCCAAGCTCTCCCCTCCCCGGCTGCTTCCTTGCTGCTCTTTCTCAGGTCCACACATGTGGTTCCCCACACACAGCCTGGTCCTGGCCACGTGACTCTCACACCTGCCCCTTCTCCATCCTGGCCAGGAAACCTTCCCTTGCAAGTCCGTCTTTCTGTGACACGCTCTGCTCTGGATGGAACGGACACGCCTATTAGACAATAACTACACAAGAAGTAGCCACTCAAAGCTGTTCTAGTCTTGAAAGTCCCTGAATGTAGTATCTGGATGGGTTGAATCCCACAGTCCCAAGAGACGTTCCTATTCCTCAAAAGCCCACCGTCCTCGCCTGAGAAGCCATAGCACACCAGGGAAGCGGAATTCAGCCCTGGTTCCTGGAGCGGGACCCGAGACCAAGGTGTGGCCGGTCAGTCCATCTATGTGACCTGAGCGTCCATCAGAGGAAACGTCTAGACGGTAGAGAGAGCGGCTCTTCCTGGTGGACATGAAAGAGAGGCGAGGGGCTACCGCAGGAGGGTCAGTACAGACGAAGCCGCCAAGAGCGGGTAAGGAGAGAGAGAGATTTTGGACAGTAAGATCAGACCCTGTCTGAAGCTGACAAAGCCCGTTCTCAAGTCTTTTCAATGTCAGGAATCAACTCATTACTCATGCCTCTGTTTAAACCAGCTTCAGTCAGGCCTTCTAGTCCCAGAGGGCTCTGCTGTGAATACTCGAATAGCCAATAGCGATGTTGCTTCTCTAGCAGCTCCCAGTCCGCCTAGAGGCAGCACCACTTTCCGTTCAGACGTCTTCGTTTTAAAAGAAGATACCAAAACCAAACTTTTTTTAGCTCCATTGATCTTTTTGTGACTTATTCGATATTTTTTTTCTGAATACAAAAACATCCATTAGAGACAGTAGAGAAATCCTACCACTACTAAAACTAAAAAGGTACTTGCTTTTAAAGTGCATGATTTACAAAGTTGGGATGGATCATCCTGCTGTGTGTGTGGATTCAAAATTCCTACATCAGTCGCTTAATGATGGCAGGTGACCCCCGTCGAGGGGGAAATAAGTAGCAGACTGGGCTTCCCTGGCAGCTCAGGGGTCGAGAATCCGCCCACCCGTGCAGGAGATGCAGGTTTGATCCCCAGGCTGGGAAGATCCCCTGGGGAAGAAAATAGAAACTCACTCCAGTATTCTTCCCTGGGAAATCCTATGGACCAGGAGGCTGGTGGGCTACAGGTCGTGAGGTCACAATCATCTCAATAAGACAAGATGGAGTGACTAAACAAAAACAGCAAATGACCCAGATTGCCTGAGTCAAACCCTATCCTTACCATTAACATGCACATGACCTTAAACGATTGGCACAGATCCTGTCATGTCTCAATGGCCTCATATGTGAAAAGGGTGCAATGATAGCACTTTATACGGATTTCACGAGAATTAAAGTATTTTGTGTGACTTTCAAACTGAGAAGACTCTTGAGAGCCCCTTTCACCGCAAAGGAGATCAAACTCGTCAATCCTAAAGGACAGCCCTTAATACTCATTAGAAGGGCTAATGCTGAAGCTGAAATCCCCAATGCTTTGGCCATCGGATTCAAAGAGCTGACTCAGTGGAAAAGCCCCCGATGCTGGGGAAGATGGAGGGCAGGAGGAGAGGGGGTAAGACAGGGGATGAGACGGCTGAATGCACCACCGCCTCCATGGACGTGAGTCTGCGGAAACTTGGGGAGATGGTGAAGGACGGGGAAGCCTGGCGTGCTGCAGTCCATGGGGGTGCAACTGAACAACAGCCTCCTGCATGGTATCCGTCACATAGTCACGTGGCAACAGCTCGATTGTAGACAAATTGGGCTTGAGATGTCACGCCTATTCAAAAGAGCTAATAGGGCACATTCTACGTGGGCATCCGTCCTGTGTCTTCGAGGATGCTTAGCTGCATCCCTGGCTTCTACATAGGAGATGCCAGCAGCACTCAGCACCCCATGCGCCTTTATAACCAAACTGCCTGCAGGCAGACCACGCCCCCTCCTGAGCGTCACTGCGGCCTGGCGCTACGTCACCCCGCTCCACGTCTGATGGACAGCCAGACCGCAGAGACCTGTCGGGGGACAGCAGTAGCGACATGTCCTAACACTGTCACAATCTTAATACAACTCCCTTTGGTATTCCAACATCACATCAACTATTGAACTATTAGTTGGAGCTAAATGATTTACATTAATTTTTATTACATTTTCCAAGAGATTTTTTTAATGGCTGTTATTTCATCAAATGTCTGTAGGGCATCAACTGAAATTTTCTCTGCCTCACTGATCCCTGGATGATATTAATAGAATTTGTAACAGTAAGTCATTCTTGCATTCTTGAGATAATGCCTAAGTGGACACATTATAGCATTCATTTTTTTAAATATAACAATGAGTGTGATGTGATGACATTTTATTTAAGGATTGTTATTTCAAACACATAAAAGAAATTGAATCTCAGTTTTTTACTTTTGTTTCATTATTAGGGCTCTGTTGGTTTTACAAAATGATTTTGAAAGTTTTCCGTTAATATCTTTTTTATATGATTGGAAATGGTTAAATTTCCTCTAAAGATTACACATTTCTTGAAATTTGACCACCTAAACTGACCAACAACACAAAGTCATTTAGGAGAAAGTAATGCTACAGCATTTTTTTAAAATAATTTCTTTACATTCTCCACTTTGAGACAACTTTGGTGATTAATATCCTGCTAAAATTCATTACTTTTAATAAAAAAAATTGTAAATAGTATAGGATACAATAGATTGACCTTATTCAATGTGTTGTAATCTCAGTACATGTAATATAGTTCTATCCACTTTCTAATGCTATCTAATTTTGTACATTTATTTTCTCCTTTTCTCTATTAGAATTCTAGATTTCCATACTACTATCCTTGAATTCTAATTCAAGAAAGGTCTTCTGTTTTTTTCTTGTATTTACGTTTATTGTGTTGCTTATTTAAATATTTAATTAAATGTTTCTTTTTATTTCTAATGTACTACCAAAAGTATTTAGCCTATGATTTCCCCCTTTTGTAGAGTTTAGATTCTTCCCCATAAGCTTTTACATTAAACATTCTAATTTTTACTACTTTATAAGTAGTCTGTATTTCTTTTTTTTTTTTTTTATTTATTAATCTTCTTTTTGGGGGGGGGGGGGGAAGGGGGGGGGAGGGTGGGCCACTTCTATTGGTCTTTCATTTGTCTATTCTCATCTGTCTTTGTTCTTTGGCTCCTGTGGGCCTCCCATCGCGGTGGCCTCTGTTGTCGCAGAGCACCGGCTCTGGGCGCATGCGCTCCAGAGCTCCGGCTCGGTAATTGGACACATCAGTCCAGCCGCTCCGCGGCACGTGGGATCTTCCCAGGCCAGGGCTCGAACCGGCGCCCCTTGCACTGCAAGGCGGTGCCCTTACCCACTGGACCACCAGGGAAGTCCTAGTCTGTATTTCTTATTTGACCCAACCATTATTAAGTTGAACAGATTGCAATGTGCCGTTTAAAAACTTTAATTTTATCTATTCATTATTGTACGCAGGTCAGGGACTAGTTCTATACAAATACCTATTTTCAGTATTTAACGAGATTTTCTTTTCATTTTTTTCTCACTATTCTAAGAATGATTGAAGGAAACAATAGTTGAAGGTGAAAGGTTTGTTAGACATTACATAAAAGTTATTAGCTCTATTTTCCATGTCCTGTGCAACCTTGTTTATTTATTTGCCTCATCTGCCCCGTTCTAAGAAAAATACATTCTCATGCCTCCACAAATACTTTGTCATTGTCTGCGCCTAGCTCACCGAAAGCGGGCAATGCGACAGGCCGAGCCTGGCCGCCTGGGGGCTATAGGATACAATAGATTGACCTTATTCAATGTGTTGTAATCTCAGTACATGTAATATAGTTCTATCCACTTTCTAATGCTATCTAATTTTGTACATTTATTTTCTCCTTTTCTCTATTAGAATTCTAGATTTCCATACTACTATCCTTGAATTCTAATTCAAGAAAGGTCTTCTGTTTTTTTCTTGTATTTACGTTTATTGTGTTGCTTATTTAAATATTTAATTAAATGTTTCTTTTTATTTCTAATGTACTACCAAAAGTATTTAGCCTATGATTTCCCCCTTTTGTAGAGTTTAGATTGTTCCCCATAAGCTTTTACATTAAACATTCTAATTTTTACTACTTTATAAGTAGTCTGTATTTCTTTTTTTTTTTTTTTATTATTGTGTTTTTGGGGGGGGGGGGGGGGGAAGGGGGGGGAAGGGTGGGCCACTTCTATTGGTCTTTCATTTGTCTATTCTCATCTGTCTTTGTTCTTTGGCTCCTGTGGGCCTCCCATCGCGGTGGCCTCTGTTGTCGCAGAGCACCGGCTCTGGGCGCATGCGCTCCAGAGCTCCGGCTCGGTAATTGGACACATCAGTCCAGCCGCTCCGCGGCACGTGGGATCTTCCCAGGCCAGGGCTCGAACCGGCGCCCCTTGCACTGCAAGGCGGTGTCCTTACCCACTGGACCACCAGGGAAGTCCTAGTCTGTATTTCTTATTTGACCCAACCATTATTAAGTTGAACAGATTGCAATGTGCCTTTTAAAAAACTTTAATTTTATCTATTCATTATTGTACGCAGGTCAGGGACTAGTTCTATACAAATACCTATTTTCAGTATTTAACGAGATTTTCTTTTCATTTTTTTCTCACTATTCTAAGAATGATTGAAGGAAACAATAGTTGAAGGTGAAAGGTTTGTTAGACATTACATAAAAGTTATTAGCTCTATTTTCCATGTCCTGTGCAACCTTGTTTATTTATTTGCCTCATCTGCCCCGTTCTAAGAAAAATACATTCTCATGCCTCCACAAATACTTTGTCATTGTCTGCGCCTAGCTCACCGATGCGACAATGCGAAGGACACGAGCCTGGGCCCGCCTGGGGAGCTGGGGAGGGACCGGGCGGCCTGGCACGCTGCTGTCCTTGGGGTCTCAAACAGTCAGGGGACCGGGTGAGGGAACAACCGCAGCCTCGTGGCTGGGACGCTGGGGCTTTAACTCTCTCGTACTCGGTGGTTTGGCACCCTCTTCCCTGCGGCGTGTGCCTGCTACCTTTTCATTGTAGACTTCGTCTTCCATCTGTGTTACATGATTCTCTTGGTGCTTCCAGGTCAACTGCTGTCAACCCTGTCGTTTTTGTATGTGGTTTGTGTCTTCCTGAAATCTTTTACCAAGCCTTGCATTGTATCATCTGCTGTCAATCATTTTATATTAGATTTACATCCTGTAAACAGCATCAGTAGATACGTGTTATGTCACCTAATCTGAGAGTCTGTGATTTCGTGAGAGGGCTGACCTTTCATTTATTGCCACAAATTATGTTTTTACTGTCATTCATTGTATTATTTCTTCCTAAGGGACTTCTTCACTCGTTTTATTTGCTTTTTGCCTTGAAATTATCTTTCTTATTTTCATTTTTATTTATTAAAGAGTCTGTGAATTATTTTCTGTGAGCCTTTTTCCCAAGTAGCCTGCGAAAGCATATTTTAAATGGCATTTAATTTTTTATTATTATTTCTAGGGTAACTTTAAGTTTTAAAAAATAACTTCTGAATTTCATTTTACTAATAATTCGTATAAAAAATACGTCTATCTACTTTTCCCTTGAAGATGAGGAATCCAGGACGTGTTTTACTACTTTGTATCCTTCCATCTCTAAATTTCTTCATGTTCCCTGGAACAAAGTGGGGTATTAGAGCCAAATTCTGTTGAGTTTTTTTTTTTCACTTTTGAGAATGACTTTTCATTCTTCTTTACAGTCATGTTAACAAGAATTACTTAGATTTTACTCCATGATTACCTGTTTCAGTGCTTACCACCTGGCTCACCACTTGATAATGTCCTTCTGCTTAGATCTTTATTCAGATATGTCTCTCTATCAACTGGAATATATTCTTAAGTGCTTTTTTTAAGGAAGGAAATAGACCTTCATACATTCTGAACTTATATTTCTGACACTGTGTTTCTCTAAGGCTCACAGCTAAATGACAGCTTGGCTACATTTTAAAACGTCCTTACTGTAGGAGGCCGTCCCCTTGGGGTCTCAAACAGTCAGGGGACCGGGTGAGGAACAACCGCAGCCTCGTGGCTGGGACGCTGGGGCTTTAACTCTCTCGTACTCGGTGGTTTGGCACCCCCTTACCTGCGGCGTGTGCCTGCTACCTTTTCATTGTAGACTTCGTCTTCCATCTGTGTTACATGATTCTCTTGGTGCTTCCAGGTCAACTGCTGTCAACCCTGTCGTTTTTGTATGTGGTTTGTGTCTTCCTGAAATCTTTTACCAAGCCTTGCATTGTATCATCTGCTGTCAATCATTTTATATTAGATTTACATCCTGTAAACAGCATCAGTAGATACGTGTTATGTCACCTAATCTGAGAGTCTGTGATTTCGTGAGAGGGCTGACCTTTCATTTATTGCCACAAATTATGTTTTTACTGTCATTCATTGTATTATTTCTTCCTAAGGGACTTCTTCACTCGTTTTACTTGCTTTTTGCCTTGAAATTATCTTTCTTATTTTCATTTTTATTTATTAAAGAGTCTGTGAATTATTTTCTGTGAGCCTTTTTCCCAAGTAGCCTGCGAAAGCATATTTTAAATGGCATTTAATTTTTTATTATTATTTCTAGGGTAACTTTAAGTTTTAAAAAATAACTTCTGAATTTCATTTTACTAATAATTCGTATAAAAAATACGTCTATCTACTTTTCCCTTGAAGATGAGGAATCCAGGACGTGTTTTACTACTTTGTATCCTTCCATCTCTAAATTTCTTCATGTTCCCTGGAACAAAGTGGGGTATTAGAGCCAAATTCTGTTGAGTTTTTTTTTTTCACTTTTGAGAATGACTTTTCATTCTTCTTTACAGTCATGTTAACAAGAATTACTTAGATTTTACTCCATGATTACCTGTTTCAGTGCTTACCACCTGGCTCACCACTTGATAATGTCCTTCTGCTTAGATCTTTATTCAGATATGTCTCTCTATCAACTGGAATATATTCTTAAGTGCTTTTTTTAAGGAAGGAAATAGACCTTCATACATTCTGAACTTATATTTCTGACACTGTGTTTCTCTAAGGCTCACAGCTAAATGACAGCTTGGCTACATTTTAAAACGTCCACGAGTCATGACTGTGTGCCTCACAGCTCTGTAGCCCCTTTATGGAATAGCCGAGCAAGCTAGACGCTGTAACAAGCCACTGAAATTCTGAGGTCAACCCCTAGGCCATTTCAGGGGTCAGGCTCAGCCTTCCATAAGATGATTCAGGAACCCAGACCCTTTCCACTGCCTCCCGGGGTCCTGGGCTCCACCTCCTGCAGCAGAAAGGAAGAAAGAGAAGACAGTGACACACCTGGGAGCAGTCTTTGGGAGCCAGAACAGAAGCAGCGTACGTTATGTCCACCCACAGTCCATCAGCCAGGACTGGCCCACTGGCGGTCTAGCCACTTCAGTTGTGTCCAGCTCTTGGTGACTCCACGGGACTTCCCAGGCAAGAAGACTGGAGTGGGTTGCTGTTTCCTTCTCCAGGGGATCTTCCCCACCCAGGGATCAAACCTGACTCTCTCGCATTCTAGGCAGATTCTTTACCAACTGCGCTCTACCACAGCAGCAAGGCCCACTAGACTGGAGCAGGCTGGGAACTCTGTCGTCCTGTGTTTCCAGGAGAAAGGTGAAATGACTTGGAGTCATGCCGCACACTGCCACCTTGCTCTTGGCATTCGCGGAGCCCTTGAAAGGCATTTTAACTTCTGTAACTATGCGTTCAACTTAGTTCTTCTCGTCTGATGGTATTTTTTCTTTCTAGAGTGCTTGCAACGCTTTATCTTTTAACTCAAAAAGTTAGCCAGGGGGCTTCCCTGGTGATCCAATGGGTAAAGAGTCTGCCTTGCAGTGCAAGGGGCCCCGGTTTGACCCTGGTCCGGGAAGATCCCACGTGCCACGAAACGGCTGGACCAGTGTGTCCAATGGTGAGCCAGGGCTCTGGAGCGCAGGTGCCCAGAGCCAGTGCTCTGCAACAAGAGAGGCCACTGCGACGGGAGGCCCACACAGGCCAAAGGATAAAGACGGATGAAAATAAATAGATGGAGAACCAATAAAAGAGGCCAAATTAAAAAAATATATTTTAAAAAAAGTTTAGCCAGGCTGTGTGGAATGGCAGCTCCCTTTAAATTTATTTTGCGTGCATATTTAGGCCATTTTGCAAGACACATTTTCTTCAATTATGACTTTGATTGTTGTTTCTGAATAAACCGTTCCGGTTTATTCCTCAGCAATACCTCTAATCCTAGATCGGATCTCCCTCTCTCTTCTCCATACCTATTATCTCCTCATCACTTCCATCTCTTTATTTTCTCCCCTCTGAATACAAGGAGAATTTGAGCTTCTCATCAGTGATTTGAGTCTTAGCTGTGTTAACTCTGCATTTACTACCGTTATATAAATTGCATTTATTCTCTTGGATTTAGGAATCCTTCAATTTTATTTCTATTTTAGTCATCTTCTTTGCCATCTACCTTCATCTTAACATGTATTTCTCCATATTGTTTTTATTTCTATGGTCTTTTTCCTTGGATTCTTCACAGCACTTTCCCTTCTGTTTATGACTTTCTAAAAGCAGCATAAACCCCCGGGACCAGTGGCTGCCATCAGGTAGGCGCAGTTTGCACCTGGCCTCGCACACTTTCAGTTGCTCTACCACAGCAGCAAGGCCCACTAGACTGGAGCAGCTGGCCTGTCGTCCTGTGTTTCCAGGAGAAAGGTGAAATGACTTGGAGTCATGCACACTTCCACCTTGCTCTTGGCATTCGAGAAGCCCTTGAAAGGCATTTTAACTCCTGTAACTATGCGTTCAACTTAGTTCTTCTCGTCTGATGGTATTTTTTCTTTCTAGAGTGCTTGCAACGCTTTATCTTTTAACTCAAAAAGTTAGCCAGGGGGCTTCCCTGGTGATCCAATGGGTAAAGAGTCTGCCTTGCAGTGCAAGGGGCCCCGGTTTGACCCTGGTCCGGGAAGATCCCACGTGCCACGAAACGGCTGGACCAGTGTGTCCAATGGTGAGCCAGGGCTCTGGAGCGCAGGTGCCCAGAGCCAGTGCTCTGCAACAAGAGAGGCCACTGCGACGGGAGGCCCACACAGGCCAAAGGATAAAGACGGATGAAAATAAATAGATGGAGAACCAATAAAAGAGGCCAAATTAAAAAAATATATTTTAAAAAAAGTTTAGCCAGGCTGTGTGGAATGGCAGCTCCCTTTAAATTTATTTTGCGTGCATATTTAGGCCATTTTGCAAGACACATTTTCTTCAATTATGACTTTGATTGTTGTTTCTGAATAAACCGTTCCGGTTTATTCCTCAGCAATACCTCTAATCCTAGATCGGATCTCCCTCTCTCTTCTCCATACCTATTATCTCCTCATCACTTCCATCTCTTTATTTTCTCCCCTCTGAATACAAGGAGAATTTGAGCTTCTCATCAGTGATTTGAGTCTTAGCTGTGTTAACTCTGCATTTACTACCGTTATATAAATTGCATTTATTCTCTTGGATTTAGGAATCCTTCAATTTTATTTCTATTTTAGTCATCTTCTTTGCCATCTACCTTCATCTTAACATGTATTTCTCCATATTGTTTTTATTTCTATGGTCTTTTTTTCCTTGGATTCTTCACAGCACTTTCCCTTCTGTTTATGACTTTCTAAAAGCAGCATAAACCCCCGGGACCAGTGGCTGCCATCAGGTAGGCCGCGCAGTTTGCACCTGGCCTCGCACACTCTTCAGTTAAATAGGGCTGTAGAGAGCTTCAGCACAAACACCAAATGGTAAGGCTGACGCTCTCATGTCCTTGCAATACAGCTCCACCTTAGACCAAAGCCTCTGACGCTCATCCCGCCATGGCGCACACCGGCATCCCAGACAGAAACACGAGCTACACAGGCGAAAGGCTAGACCCCAGCCAATCAACACCTCAACGCTTCTAGAAGCCTCTTCTTCGATATAGAGCTATGAGACATGTGGCCGGAGGTCAGTGAGGCAGTGAGATCTCAGCAGAAAACCAAGGCACTTTCTTATCTCAGGGATGTCCCCATCAACCACGTCATGCAAATTCAGCAGAGAGGAGCAGAGCAGGGTCCCTCTCCAGGGTCTATACACACCTGTTCTCAAGGCCATCTTGTTTGTGTTTTTGTTTTTGTTTTTGTTTTTGGTCACTTCTATCGGTATTTCATTTATCTGTTTTCATCCATCTTTGTTCTTTGGCCCGTGTGGGCCTCCCATCGCGGTGGCGTCTGTTGTCGCAGAGCGCCGGCTCTGGGCGCATGCGCTCCAGAGTTCCGGCTCGGTAATTGGACACATCAGTCTAGCTGCTCCGCGGCACGTGGGATCTTCCCAGGCCAGGGCTCGAACCGGCGCCCCTTGCACTGCAAGGCGGTGTCCTTACCCACTGGACCACCAGGGAAGCCCTCGAGGCCATCTTTAAGGAGGTCCTCAACGCACCTCCCTGTCGCACCACGCACCATTTCCACGCATCTTACTGATTACAACCCCTGGTGGTTCAGACGGGAGAGAGCTGCCTGCAGAGCTGTCCTCCTGCAGCACGGGAGACCCAGGTTCGAGGCCTGGGTCAGGAAGAGGCCCTGGAGAAGGACATGGCAACGTACTCCAGGGTGCCTGCCTGGGGAGTTCCACCCACAGAGGAGCCTGGCGGGCTGCAGTCCACGGGGTTGCCAAGGGTCAGACAGGACTGAGCACCTAACATTTCCACTGTCAATGACAAGGCATTTCTTAATCTCACAGGGAGAAACGAATACTCTAAAAATCTGCACTACCAGCCCCAGTCAAAATGGTCTAACCTCCATTTTAGCCAAAGTCTTCTGAATTCTGGATGCCAAACAGGTGCTATGCATGTTTCATTTTATTTTTTAGAGTTTTGTTGCTTACCGCCACACATCGACCCAAGTGCTCCGCAGGTGCACGCACACACACCCACCCCCACCCCCCCACACACACACAGGTGCTGTGTCAGTCACTGGTCAGGCACTGTTGAAGGGACAGAGGGACCGACGGATGGGTGAATGCACGAATGCGTTGGAAACAAGCCAACGACTCTACCAAGTCTGCCTGAGTATAATGATGAGAACGGACTCCCCCTATTTTTTCTCTTCTTCTTGAGAGGACCCTACTCCTCGGAAATTTCTCTTGTTGTAGATGTTAGGATAGCTACTCACTGGAGACATGGCCTGAGTCCCAACACACGAGAGCCTGCAGGACGCTGGGCCAGCCCCCGCCGGCCGCTGCCCCCACCTCCCTCCCGGCCAAGAGAGCCATGGCGGCTGCCTCCCCGCGTCTCTACGGCCGTCCGCCTCTGGTCACCCAGCTCCTCAGATTCCAGGCAGGAGGAGGGGGCGGGTTCCCTGTCTCTCCACCCTGGTGACTGGCTAAACGCCTCCCTTCTGGTCTCTTCTCTCACTCTCTCTTTTGGAGAACGGGCAGCGGGGAGACTTGCTGTGAATACAGACACCTCCAGGTGTGGAAACGTGAAACCCAGAGAAAACACCGGGGTCAGGATCAGAGACTCACAGTGAAGAACAGCGTGTTTCATGAAAGCGGCAATTCTCAGCGCTGAGCTTCCGCACCTGACGGCTAAATGTCTGAGCGAGGTGACAAGGTGGCATGGTGACAGGGGCCTCTGACATAAACATAGGCCAGAACGTAGTGAGGGTCTCGCCTAACATGCAACAACATCCCAGGCGGGATGCCCTGCAGGACACAAACCGAAGATCCGACAGGCAGCCCTGGTTCCTGGTCAAGGTCCGCCCGCACAGAGCCAGGTAAGGAGTCCAGAGGGCTGCGGAGGGGCCGGTTTCGGAGCGGGTGGGCAGGACTGACCAGGGAGCAGGGAAACTGACCCAGAGCCCCAGACCCGCCACTGGCTGTACAGTCTCAGGCCAGCGTTCACCGCCCTGGGCCTTCACATGCTGTCCTGTGAAATGGGATCATTTCATTTCTTTCAGTCGGACCCACCCCGTGCCTTGTCCTGACTGCTCCTCAACCCATCCCTGGAGCTAACTGACCATAATATCCAGCAGGAGCCCTGCCCAGGACCGGCAGTCAACTGGGCCTTCAGGGAGCGCCCTGTGAAGAGCCCTGTTTATTTTCTGGAGGATCTTTATGCCTGACCCAGGATCTATCCATGACAGAGCTCTAACCATGGATGGCCACCGAACTCCCTGAGAGCTCTGAACTGGTAAGACTTGTGATCGCCAAGAACTCCGATGTCTAACTGCGTTCACACACTGAACAATTTAGTCCTCAGAGGTAAGTGCTGCCGGATGCCCACCAACCTGTTTTTGGATGAGGAAGCCAAGGAACAGAGGATGTGTGGCCAGCCCGTGTCACACGCTGGTAAGGAGTAGGGCTAAGCTGGACCACGCTGACCCGGTGCCTGACGTCATGTTTTCTGACGACCCGGCCCCCAGGCTGTGCCCCAGTTGCTGTTCCTGAGCTCCTGCCTCTTCCACAAGGGGTACTCGCCCAGTCGTGCCCGGCTCTGCACCCCATGGACTGCCGTCCCCCAGGCTCCTCTGACCATGGGTTCTCCTGGCGAGAAATGCTGGAGGGGGTGGCCAGTTCCTTCTCCAGGGCGTCTTTCTGACTCGGGGATCGAACCCAGGTCTCCCGCCGTTGCCGACAGGTTCTTGACCGTCCGAGCCACCCGGGAAGCCTTCTTCCACAGCCACACTCCTACCTCCCGTTCCTCGCGGAGGCGGCGCGCTTCCTTCCTCCCTGCAGCTGGCATCCTGGAGCACGCCCGACATCCCCGTTCCTACAAAGCAGGCCCGGAGTCCCGCCCGGGGCTATGACGAGGCCATTACCTGCGAGCAGCTTTTCTTGCACTGACCCCTCCCAGCTGGAAGCTGCTCCGGCCAGAGGCTGGGTCGAATCCGTCTCACCCCGCAGGGGCGAGTTCAGCGTGGCCCAGAGAAGGCGCCCAGCGGAGGCAGCTCAGCTGGCTTACGTCTGAGGCTCACGGCTCCCCCGCCTGGGAGCACCACCTCAACGCCGAGGGCCCACCTGGGCCCCACCTGTGGCTGGCTGTCCACAAGAGCCATTCACCTCCAGACAACAGACAGGCTGCGGCCCTAGGGTCAGACACCTCCGCTTCTAAGTCCTCTCCCTTCCCTTTCATCTGTTCTTGTGTGTCATTTCTTTGTTAGAGGTAAAATTTACACTGGAGAGGCATCGGTCTTGAGCGTACGAAGCCAGTGAACGAACGTCGCCCAGCGTACGGAGCCCTGGGATAGGCGCCCCGTCAAGTCACAGAGCCTCACTGTCACCCCAGAGACTTCCCTCCCGTCCCCTCCACCAGTCCGCCTCCCACAGGCAGCCACGATTCTGAAATGAATCACCGCGGTTTTCTTTTCCACTGCTGACTAGAATTCCACTGTATTAGTCAGCAATAAAAGAACAACAGGGATGAAAAAATTTTTTAAAAAAGCAATACGTTGAGGGAAACAACAAAATCCAAGTCTCAATAAAATGTTACATTCATCATGTTTGAGAAGAGATCTAACCAATCTCTGGCACCATTCATTCTGTAATCTTGGCAAAGTTGTAAGAACCTTCTCATTCATTCATTCATCCATTCTTTTACCAAGAATTTACTCTCGGCCTCACTTTTACTTTCTATAAGATCGCTGATACCTGCTGTTGTCTGACTGTTTAACCAAAATTAAAGAGCCAGTAGATGCTAGGACTGAGGAGGCAAACGACTGACTATGCATTCCAACCCTGGTGGCAGGCTGAGCTCACGGCACGACCTTGGGCAAAGTACTTAACCTCTCCGGGCTTCAGTCCTCCTTGGTGTGAAAGGATTACCTGAGGATTCCCAGACACAGAGCTGATGTCCCGAGAGGTCTCAGACCACCACCAGCACCCGGTCAGCATGCCGCAACCACCGTGTGGGCAACGGGACGCAGAGCGCCGTGAGCACCGGACCACAGCAAGGGCTCTGGTTGGTATCATCATCTCCACAGAGAAGCAGGAAAGCGGGCACACTAGCCTCTACCCGGGGGAATTTAGTGGGAAATGACACCCGTCCCTCAGCCACTGTGATGAATCCACAGAGCTCTACCTGAACAAAGGTGGCCATCTTGTCTGGGGACTTCCTGGCGACCTCTGAAAATCCAGGACTATGGCCTTCGTCTCAGGCAAGCCGGCACAGCTGATCCTCCTAATCTGTACCTCATGCTTCTTACCTGCTAAATGTGCATAACATTCTGTCCTGCCGATTTCATGCATCTGCTGAAAAAGCCAAATGCGATGTCTTTGGAGGGCTTCCCAGGGGGCACTGGCGGTAAATAACCCACCTACCAATGCGGGAGATGGTAAGAGACATGGGTTTGATCCCTGAACCAGGGAGATCCCTTGGAGGAGGGCATGGTGACCCACCCTTCCCCCAGAGACTTCCCTCCCGTCCCTCCACCAGTCCGCCTCCCACAGGCAGCCACGATTCTGAAATGAATCACCGCGGTTTTCTTTTCCACTGCTGACTAGAATTCCACTGTATTAGTCAGCAATAAAAGAACAACAGGGATGAAAAAATTTTTTAAAAAAGCAATACGTTGAGGGAAACAACAAAATCCAAGTCTCAATAAAATGTTACATTCATCATGTTTGAGAAGAGATCTAACCAATCTCTGGCACCATTCATTCTGTAATCTTGGCAAAGTTGTAAGAACCTTCTCATTCATTCATTCATCCATTCTTTTACCAAGAATTTACTCTCGGCCTCACTTTTACTTTCTATAAGATCGCTGATACCTGCTGTTGTCTGACTGTTTAACCAAAATTAAAGAGCCAGTAGATGCTAGGACTGAGGAGGCAAACGACTGACTATGCATTCCAACCCTGGTGGCAGGCTGAGCTCACGGCACGACCTTGGGCAAAGTACTTAACCTCTCCGGGCTTCAGTCCTCCTTGGTGTGAAAGGATTACCTGAGGATTCCCAGACACAGAGCTGATGTCCCGAGAGGTCTCAGACCACCACCAGCACCCGGTCAGCATGCCGCAACCACCGTGTGGGCAACGGGACGCAGAGCGCCGTGAGCACCGGACCACAGCAAGGGCTCTGGTTGGTATCATCATCTCCACAGAGAAGCAGGAAAGCGGGCACACTAGCCTCTACCCGGGGGAATTTAGTGGGAAATGACACCCGTCCCTCAGCCACTGTGATGAATCCACAGAGCTCTACCTGAACAAAGGTGGCCATCTTGTCTGGGGACTTCCTGGCGACCTCTGAAAATCCAGGACTATGGCCTTCGTCTCAGGCAAGCCGGCACAGCTGATCCTCCTAATCTGTACCTCATGCTTCTTACCTGCTAAATGTGCATAACATTCTGTCCTGCCGATTTCATGCATCTGCTGAAAAAGCCAAATGCGATGTCTTTGGAGGGCTTCCCAGGGGGCACTGGCGGTAAATAACCCACCTACCAATGCGGGAGATGGTAAGAGACATGGGTTTGATCCCTGAACCAGGGAGATCCCTTGGAGGAGGGCATGGTGACCCACGCCAGTGCACTTGCCGGGACAGAGCAGCCTGGCAGGCTATCGTCCACAAGGCTGCAGAGGGTCGGGCGGGACTGAGCACACGTGCGCTGAAACAGGGGATACGAATGAAACATCAATTAATACGGGACAGGGGCCACGAAGGGGCACGGCCCTGTCTCCAGGGAAGTCACTTCACCCTGCCGCCAGACCGTCACCCTCTCGCCTTGCGGACGCTGCTGCCTGACCCCAGGCCACCCTGGCGGCTGCCCTCCTGTGAGCCCCGCAGACTCTCGGCCGGGGTCTGAGCCTGACGGGCCCTGTGACCGCTGAGCCCCTAGGTGGGCTCCCCGGGCTCGGCCTCACCGCCCTCCCACCCGCTCCTCCACCAAACCCAGCAGCCGAGAGAAACGACAGCTGGAATCAGGAGGCCTCCGCGGTAATCAGCGCACACGGCCCGAGGTAATGGAATAACCTTGATGCAATTATCTATTGATTGCAAGTATTATGGCTGCTCCTGATTGCTTCCTATTGATACAAATCCACTGGCTGCCTACTTGGATAAAGCCAAGTGAGAACAAGGAGAGACAGGGGAGGAGAAAGAGAGAAAGCAAGAGGAGGAAGAGGGACAGGGAGAAGGAAGAAGGCACAGAACCATGTTTCAGAGGCCCCTCTGGAGAGGACGGTCCGGAAGGGCGGCCACGCCTGCCCCATAGCCCGACGGGCCTGGCAGGAAAGAAAACTGCAGGCACTGAGTCAGCTAGAGGTGCGTCCAAACGGGGGCAAGGCGGCAGGAAGGAGCCACGATGCAGAGGGTCAGAGGTCATCCGCGCACCTGTCCCCAGCGAAGGTGGAACAGATTTTCCGTGGCACCTCTAAAACTATCAACAAGGGCTGTCCTTAAAGTCTACCCAGGGGACCTTCCTGGTGGTCCAGGGCAGATGACTCCATGCTTCCAGTGAAGGGGGCCCCAGGTTCCATCCCTGGGCAGGGAACCAGATGCCACACGTCGTACGTAAGAGTTAGCACGCAGCAACAGAGACCTGGCGTCACGTGAAATAAACACTTTTTTTAATTCAAAAAATAAAATCTATCTAGTGCCACCTATTTGGGATTTTTGTGCCTTTTGGTGGGAATCTTGCTGCCTGAAACAGCCCCAAGCTGGAGTGCTGCCTAGGGTCCCCGAGTGCGAGAACGCTGTGATGCTCCCCAAGAAGAAACGACCTGTGTCTGCTAGGCTTTGTTCAGACATGAGATGTCATGTGCTGGCTGTGAACTCAGGGCTAATGAATCAAAAATAAATGTGGACGGTGTCCTTGAAGAGAAACACACTGAAGTTAAGTTTATACAGTGAGCAGCGGACGAGAACACTGTGGCCGGAGGCTGGCAGGAAGCTAGCCTTGTACGGCCCCGGGAGCAGCGGTTCCATATTCCCTAATTCAATGTTCACAGCGACTTGAATACACCGCCCACCTTCTGAGCAAGAACCAAGGGACAAGCACAGTAACAAAGCAAAAGCAGAGTGACCCTGTCCGGTTCTAGTTTCAAAAACAAAGGAAGCCTTGAACCTCCTGTAGGCAGCTGACTCCTTACAAGAATCGTTTCACACCTGACTTTCCAACACTGATAACTGAAGATCTCTCACGGTCTTGGGACACAGAATAATCATGTAAGAAAATGTTGGTTACCCATTACCAACAGGCTAACTATGAACTTGGTGACTTTGCAAATCCTGTGCTCTTTTCCATCTAAATAGACGTCACAGCTTGTATTTGACAAGCCAGTCCTCTCAAAACCTCTACAAGCAAACTGCCCTTCTTGTCTGCCTTCTCTTCTGATTAGTGTCCCCGACGAGCGCCCAGATGGTAGTCAGCGGCACCTGTGTGCTCACAGGACCCTTAAGGGGGCCATGTTCTCTGCTCTTCTCCTCATCGCTCTGTGGGCGATGTCTTACACACAGTGAGGGGTTACGAGGCAGACACATGCTGAAGTCAGGGGCCTTGGCTGCAAGCAACAGAAACCAACCCAGTTTAATTCATTGTTATTGTGCTACTGGGGAGCTCACAGAAGTGACAGGAAGAAAAAGTGAGAGCCAAATAAGTACAGAGGCCAGACGCCAGAGGCAGCTGCTCCAGGGGCCAGCAGCCAGGACGCTCCCCCCAGGGCTGCGGGCGAGAACACGGCAAAGCCCACGGGCACCCTCTCTGCCTTTATAAGGACGACCGCAATCAACTCCAAACCTCCCCTGCTTCTTTGCAGCTCTCGCTCCAGATTCCAAGTCCCAGACGCAAGCTGTGCCTGACTCTTTGGGACCCCACGGACGGCAGCCCACCAAGCACTTCTGTTCATGGGGCTTTCCCGGCAACAAAACTGGATTGAGTTGCCATATCCGACTCCCGAGGATCTTCCCGCCCCAAGCACCGAATCTGCTTCTTCTGTATCCTGCATCTCAAGTCCCAGAGGGGAGCATCCAATTGTCCAGAGTCCAGTGTCCACAGCCCAGTTGCCCAGGTTTAAATGGCCACGTCTAGACCTGGTACTGGGAGGGTTCCATGCACGTACTTCTCGTTAAAAACCTTCCTGTGGGAGTTCAGGAGAAAGTGGATGTAGGTGTATATACGGCTGAGTCCCTTTGCTGTAACGATCACAATATTGTTAGGTGGCTATATTCCAATAAAAAAAATTTTTTTAGCGGGGGGGGGGGCGGGGAAAAAAATTTTTTTTAATTCTAATTGCAAAAAATTTTTCCCACTTTCATGGAAGAAGGCTGGGCCTGTCCTGCCACCACGATGGCTTGAAGTTGCCATAGAGGAAAAGATGGATAAGCTGAGAAAAATCAGAGAAAGAACCGAGTCATCGGGAGAGTGGACGTCGAGACCCTCAGAACCCAGCGGGGAGGCGCTTCCTGCGTCAGGGACCACCACGAGGAGGCACGAGCACAGCAAACAGCTCGGTTTGGACGAAATGAATGTGAGAAGCCTGCAGCTGTTCAGTGGGCATTCTGCAAACTCCCCAGTTCTATGCATGTGCAAAGGATTCTATTCATATTATTGACGCTATCGCTATTATTAAATATTAACAAAATTGCCTTCCTTGAAGAACCAAAGACAGAATCACTCCAGTGAAGTGGGAATAGCACGCTTTCTGCCAACAGACGAGCACATCTTTGACTTTAATTCATTGTTATTGTGCTACTGGGGAGCTCACAGAAGTGACAGGAAGAAAAGTGAGAGCCAAATAAGTACAGAGGCCAGACACCAGAGGCAGCTGCTCCAGGGGCCAGCAGCCAGGACGCTCCCCAGGGCTGCGGGCGAGAACACGCAAAGCCCACGGGCACCCTCTCTGCCTTTATAAGGACGACCGCAATCAACTCCAAACCTCCCCTGCTTCTTTGCAGCTCTCGCTCCAGATTCCAAGTCCCAGACGCAAGCTGTGCCTGACTCTTTGGGACCCCACGGACGGCAGCCCACCAAGCACTTCTGTTCATGGGGCTTTCCCGGCAACAAAACTGGATTGAGTTGCCATATCCGACTCCCGAGGATCTTCCCGCCCCAAGCACCGAATCTGCTTCTTCTGTATCCTGCATCTCAAGTCCCAGAGGGGAGCATCCAATTGTCCAGAGTCCAGTGTCCACAGCCCAGTTGCCCAGGTTTAAATGGCCACGTCTAGACCTGGTACTGGGAGGGTTCCATGCACGTCTTCTCGTTAAAAACCTTCCTGTGGGAGTTCAGGAGAAAGTGGATGTAGGTGTATATACGGCTGAGTCCCTTTGCTGTAACGATCACAATATTGTTAGGTGGCTATATTCCAATAAAAAAAATTTTTTTAGCGGGGGGGGGGGCGGGGAAAAAAATTTTTTTTAATTCTAATTGCAAAAAATTTTTCCCACTTTCATGGAAGAAGGCTGGGCCTGTCCTGCCACCACGATGGCTTGAAGTTGCCATAGAGGAAAAGATGGATAAGCTGAGAAAAATCAGAGAAAGAACCGAGTCATCGGGAGAGTGGACGTCGAGACCCTCAGAACCCAGCGGGGAGGCGCTTCCTGCGTCAGGGACCACCACGAGGAGGCACGAGCACAGCAAACAGCTCGGTTTGGACGAAATGAATGTGAGAAGCCTGCAGCTGTTCAGTGGGCATTCTGCAAACTCCCCAGTTCTATGCATGTGCAAAGGATTCTATTCATATTATTGACGCTATCGCTATTATTAAATATTAACAAAATTGCCTTCCTTGAAGAACCAAAGACAGAATCACTCCAGTGAAGTGGGAATAGCACGCGGCTTTCTGCCAACAGACGAGCACATCTTTGACTTTAATCCTCTTCTTCCCCTTTGGCTGCTGGCCTCAGGGAGCACGGCCAGGCGGTCAGGGCAGGGCCACCCAGGACAGAACTCATAACTAACACTTTTCAAAGAGGTTCAAAACGATTGCATTTGAAGGCTTCGTCTACACTGGGGGACCATCTGGTGACCCCAAAGAAGCGGCCTTTGCCTGGACGATGCCGGGGACGAGGAGCTGCCAAGACTGCCACTCCCTCTGGTCTCTCTACAGGGCAGCCCACAGCCGTCGCCGCCCCCCGTGAGGTGTCCACGGCTCACGTCTGGTGGGCTCGAGCCCGGGAGTGTGGCGTCCTTGTAAGGATGGAATACTTTAATTTGCCAGGGTCCTTCCGATGCAGATAGAGTGCTCAGCCTTCTCCGCCCCTGTGCCTGGAGCTCCACCTCAGAAAGCAGACTGCCCCTGCGGGAGGAAGCAGGGTCCCGGTATGCTGTGGCCGAGTCCCTTTGTTGTCCCCCTACATCTATCACAGCCTTGTTCATCGGCTGCACTCCGATATTAAATTTTAAAGATTTATTTATTCATTTACTTTGGGCGGGGGTTGGGTTGGGGAGGGAGGAGAGTGGGCTGGCCACTTCTATGTGTCTTTCATTTCTCTATTTTTCATCCGTCTTTGTTCTTTGGCTCCTATGGGCCTCCCATCATGGTGGCCTCTGTTGTCGCAGAGCACCGGCTCTGGGCGCATGTGCTCCAGAGCTCTGGCTCGGTAATTGGACACATCGGTCCAGCCGCTCTGCGGCACGTGGGATCTTCCCAGGCCAGGGATCGAACCGGCGCCCCTTGCACTGCAAGGCAGTGTCCTTACCCACTGGACCACCAGGGGAAGCCCCGATATTAAATTTTAAAAAAACATTTTTTACCAAAGAAAATGCACTTCTCCAGGCACTGAGGAAGGAATATTAGAAGTCAGAATGCCAGATACCTGCATCCCAGTTTTACTCCTGCCGAACCTGCAGCACACATTTCTAAACTGAACCTCAGTTCTCTCATCTGTAAAATGGGGCTGCCCCAACCTACCTGTGTCACAGGAGGTCTGTCAGAATGAAATAAAGGGAGAGATACATGCAATAAAGCATCAGACAGATGTTATTAACTCACCCACTGATTTTTCATCTCAACACATTCAAGCTGCCCACTCAGTCTCTGTCTCTAATAATAGAATTGCAGGCACTGACCCCTCCCAGTATCATTACCACTGCCGTGAGCTGGGAAGACAGCATGGCACTATGTTAAACAAGGATGGAAAGTTCCAGAAAAGCCAATGTCCCAGATTTACGACCCTCCAAAAAGAAAAGAATTCTCTGACACCTGCCTGCTCTAGTCTTTGGAGACAGGGTGCATCTTGTTTTACAGAGCTGTTTTCAGAACAAAGGAACTTATTTAATTCCCTGCCGTTCATTTTTTCTTTTAATTCTGTTAGTGTAGCCTGCAGCCTAAAAGGAAGTAGAGTGTATCTTTAATGAAGCTAGTAAATAAATTTTTTTTAAAAAAAAAAGTGTCCGATTTACTGGGGAAAGTACAATGTTCTACAAAATCAACACACTGCTTTACAATCCCCTGCCCACGGTGGCCCTGCATCTTTGGTAAAGGGCCATTTCTGTAGATCTGATCATCTCTTATCTGCAGGAGGAAGGAGGCAACTTTCAACTCAGTTCAGACCCGGCAGCATTTCTTTTGCATATCCCCCACGCCAAATAAATGAGAGGTTCTAAAGATGAAGGAAAGCTTGTGTTCATGAGAGGATGTGGCATACAGCAAGCACTCAATAAGTGCTTGTTTAGTTCCTTCTTGGCTGTCTTTCATTTATTGGACTGAGAGTCCCAGGGAGCAAGCATTTCATCAATGTTTGTACATATCCTCTCTGTGGGCTAAATACTGAGCAAATCAGCTTTTTAAAATAAATACTACCTCCATTTATTTTGCAAAAGACTTGCTGACGAGACACCCAGCAGCATCTGAAATTTCATCTAGACAAAGAGGGCAGGGACAAGGAGCTCTATTTTTCCCATTCCAGGCTTCCCACTGCCTCCCTCCTAGCTCACGCCGGCCCACGCACCCCAGCACATGTGCGCCACCGCGATAAGGAGGCTTTCAAACGTGCAATTCATCACCTTGGCCCCGGATGGAAGGAGCGTGTGTGTGCGAGCGAGCGTGCGTGCCTGCACGTGTGTCACACTCTCGCAGGCACGCACCCCTGAAGCCTTTTGTAGCCCCTCCTCCGACACAATGGAGGGAAGGCACAGAGCTCACAAAGGGAGAGAGGAAAAGGCAGGGATGTGAAGACCGTGCCCACTCTGGCTGCCTCGCTTTGGTTTTGGCTGCTCGATCCGAGCCGGTTAACCGGTTAACGATATGATAAAGGGCAGCAGGAAAGGAGAGAAGCTTCCAGCCTGCAGCCCCGATGCAGAAGGAAACAAGCATTAATCACAGCCGGCCCGTGCGAGCGGGGGTGTGCCCTGATGCTCTTTGGGCGGGATTCACAAAGTCGGTGGAGGCAGCCTGGGGGCTCCTTTCCCCTCCCAGAATCCTCCGGGGCCTTCCTGCTAACTCTGGCTGGGGAGACTCCGCCCCACCCGGCAAGCGGGCAGGTGAACGAAGACAGGTCCTCTCCCGCCCCCGCCTCGGCTTCACTCCCAGAGCTCACCACTCACTCTTTTTCTGCGGAGTTCTTGGGGAAATGGGAATGAAATGAATCCGCGGTTATGGAGATCCACTCGGTGCCAGACATTTCCACTGGGTTACTTAGCGTAAGTCTCCCAAGACCACTGGGAGGACACTTTCCTGGTTATTACTCCCTTTGCACAGAGGGGGAAAACGAGATCCCCAGAAGCCGTGCGGGTGGGCTTTCCAGGCACACACAGCTGGTGAGTGGTGGCTGGAGAATTCAAGTCTGGATATTTTGTTACGATGCCCAAAGTAGCATGTTTCCTTTTGACAGCACAACCGGCGTTCCCGGCCTGCCACAGCTTCCTGGAGCCTGCTTGATACAGGAGCTCTGGGTGGGGCCCAGGAATCTGCATTCCGCTGCGGATATGTGTTTCCTTTACTGTGACACCTTCGCTGAGGTATCACTGCATGGTTACAGTGTGCACTTGAGAAGTTTTAACATTGGTGTGCAGCCTCGCTACGTGGCTCAGGGGTAGAGAACCTGCCTGCCGGTGCCGGAGATCTGGGTTTGATCCCTGGGTTGGGAAGATCCCCCGGAGGAGGAAGTGGCAACCCACTCCAGTCTCCTTACCTTGGAAAATCCTATGGACAGAGCAGTCTGGCAGGCTACCATCCATGGAGTCGCCAGAGAGTTGGATGTACTGATCACACACACACACACACACACACACATTTATATACATCGTTGAAACCATCCCTGCAATCAATATAGTCATGTATCCAGCCTCCAAAGGTTTCCTCATACCCTTCATCATCTTTCCCCAGCCCTTCCCACCCCATCTCCAGGACCCCAGAGACACACACCCTGTCACTACGCATCCGTTTCCATTTTCTGGAATTTCGTATTTTTGGAATCATAGGGAATGTGCTCCTCTTTTTATCTGGCTTCTGTCACTCAGTGTGACTATCTGGAGAGTCAGCCACGTTGCTGTGTATATCCATGCATCCTTTCCTTGCTGAGTAAATTCTGTCCTAAGGCTATGTCATAACTTGTTGATCCATTCACCTATGATAGAATATTTAGTTTGTTCCCAGTTTGAAGCTTTTACAAATAAAGCTTCCATGAGCATTAGCTTTCAAACTCTCTTAATATAATAAGACAATGAACAATTCAAGTTTTAAAAAAATGGGAAAATTTCAGATCGACACTTCACCAAAAAGATACACAGATGGCAAACAAACAAGAAGATGCTCAACCCCATTAGTCACTGGGGAAATTAAAAGTGAAACCACAGGGCTTCCCTGGTGGTCCAGGGGGTAAAGAGTCCGCCTTGCAGTAGAAGGGGCACCAGTTTGATCCCTGGCCTGGGAAGATCCCACGTGCTGCGGAGCAGCTGGACCAATGTGTCCAATTATGACACACGTGCCCAGAGCTGGTGCTCTGCAGCGAGAGAGGCCACTGCAATGGGAGGCCCACACAGGCTGAAAAATAAAGATGGATGAAAACTAAATAAATAAAAAGTCAATAAAAAGAGGCCAAAATTAAAAAAAAAAAAAAAAAAAAAAAAGTAAGACCACAACCAGGTATCACTACAGTAGTATGGGAACGGACAGAAAAAAAAACACCACTTGGTAAAATCATCTCCAGGTCCATCAACATTGCTGCAAATGGCCTTATTTCATCCTTTTTATAGTTGAGTAGTATTCCACTGTATATATGCACCACATCTTCTTTATCCATGTATCTGTCCTTATCACACTCAGTGGGTAAACCAAAGACAGATACCATATAATCGGCTTATATGTGGATTCAGAAACAAAAGATACAAACAAGTGCATTTACAAAACCAAAATAGACCCCACAGACATAGAAAACAAATCTATAGTTGACAAAGAAGCGGGGAGGGATAGATTAGGAGGATGGGATTAGCAAGTGCACACTGCTGTCCACAGACTAGACAACCCACAAACACACACCTCACACCAGCGCAGCCTGTGGACCAACTGCCCCTCAGCTAAGAAAAGGGGGGCAACTGCTCTGAGTGTGGGGGAGGATATGGAGCAACTGCAGCCCTCCTACACCGCTGCTGCAAGAGTGCTCGTCCTGTCCGCCCCTGTGACCCCGAGACTGCAGCCCTCTAGGCACCTCTGTCCATGGGGTTCTCCATCAAGAGCACTGGAGTGGGCCGCCATGCTCCCCGCCAGCGGATCTTCCCCGCCCAGGGATGAACCCATGTCTCCTGCGTCTCCTGCACTGGCTGGCAGACTCTCTACCACTGAGCCACCTGGGGAGCCCACACAGTGCTGATGGGAATCTAAACTGATACAGTCGCTTCAGAAAGCAGACTGCCAGGTCCTTAAACAGTAAAATACACATCTACCACGTGGGCCAGCCATTGCACTCCTAGGTATCTACCCAAGAAGATGCAAAGCGAACGTCTGCACACACACTTGCTCACGGACGTTCATCAAGACTTCACTGACCATAACAGGAGGCTGTGTGTGTGAGAGGCCCCTGGGTGACGCTGAGAACGAGCCAGGCGGGTCTGGGGACCATTGTGCACGGCAGCTGTGGGACGGCACATGACTGCTCTATCCTCTTGTTCTTCAAATGCCTACATAAGTGGAGGAAATGGCTGAATGAAGACGTTAACTAGGGACGTCTCTGGCGGTGCAGGGGCTAAGAGTCCACCTTGCAATGCGGGGGACACGGGTTCAATCTCTGGTCCGGGAAGATCCCACATGTCTCGGGGCAATAAAGCCCCTCGAGGTCTCACGCTGAAACTGTAACTGAAAGCAGTCTCCCTTTCGCACGACGAGAGAAAACGTGTGCGCAGCAGTGCAGCTCCAGGGCGGCCAAAATAAATACGTTAGCTGACTTTAAAAAGGAAGTAAACTGATCGGTGAAGGAATGCCATTTAATACACCTGAGTGATATTGGGCAAGTCAAACAGTTTAGTGTGAAAGTGTCAGTCTCTCCGTCGTGTCCAGCTCTTGGCCACCCCATGGACCTCAGCCCGGCAGCTCCTCTGTCCATGGGGTTCTCCATCAAGAGCACTGGAGTGGGCCGCCATGCTCCCCGCCAGCGGATCTTCCCCGCCCAGGGATGAACCCATGTCTCCTGCGTCTCCTGCACTGGCTGGCAGACTCTCTACCACTGAGCCACCTGGGGAGCCCACACAGTGCTGATGGGAATCTAAACTGATACAGTCGCTTCAGAAAGCAGACTGCCAGGTCCTTAAACAGTAAAATACACATCTACCACGTGGGCCAGCCATTGCACTCCTAGGTATCTACCCAAGAAGATGCAAAGCGAACGTCTGCACACACACTTGCTCACGGACGTTCATCAAGACTTCACTGACCATAACAGGAGGCTGTGTGTGTGAGAGGCCCCTGGGTGACGCTGAGAACGAGCCAGGCGGGTCTGGGGACCATTGTGCACGGCAGCTGTGGGACGGCACATGACTGCTCTATCCTCTTGTTCTTCAAATGCCTACATAAGTGGAGGAAATGGCTGAATGAAGACGTTAACTAGGGACGTCTCTGGCGGTGCAGGGGCTAAGAGTCCACCTTGCAATGCGGGGGACACGGGTTCAATCTCTGGTCCGGGAAGATCCCACATGTCTCGGGGCAATAAAGCCCCTCGAGGTCTCACGCTGAAACTGTAACTGAAAGCAGTCTCCCTTTCGCACGACGAGAGAAAACGTGTGCGCAGCAGTGCAGCTCCAGGGCGGCCAAAATAAATACGTTAGCTGACTTTAAAAAGGAAGTAAACTGATCGGTGAAGGAATGCCATTTAATACACCTGAGTGATATTGGGCAAGTCAAACAGTTTAGTGTGAAAGTGTCAGTCTCTCCGTCGTGTCCAGCTCTTGGCCACCCCATGGACCTCAGCCCGGCAGCTCCTCTGTCCGTGGGATCCTCCAGGCAAGAAGGCTGGAGCGGGTGGCCATGTCCTCCTCCTGGGGAGCTTCCCCACCCGGGGATGGAGCCCAGGCCTCACCGTACTGGAGGCAGATTCTTCTACTGTCTGAGCCACCAGGAAACTCCCACGTCAGCTGGCTGTTTGGCTAAACGTGTTTCGCTGTTTTATTCCCACGAGCCACACGAGGTGGCCTTGATGACTCTCGGCCTCCATAGAGCTATACGTCTGTGACCTCAAAGAGCTTCAGCAGGGAACATGCTCACCCTCCTTGAAAGCGTGGATTAACTCCATAGACCAATTCACGGCCACAGTCCTTCCGGTAAGGAGCATCTGTGCTTCCTCTCAGCAGGCACCCAGCCCCAGAGTGACTCACTCACACACACACACACACACAGACACACTTTTACATTTAAAAAGCTGCTGTCTCCGTGACTGAGGGCGCGGGAATTGTCATTAAACTCTTGCAGACACAAAGGCCCTCTGCTGCTTTGCAGCCCACGTGAGACGGTCGTTTCCTGATCGGGATCCCTTTGTCTGGAATATTGCCTCCTTTTGAATAACCTGCAGACTGTAAGGCTGAGGACGGAGAATCGCAGGCCTGCCTTATTTGGAAACGGATCTGCTCTTTGCTGTCTGTCCCCGGGGCCACTCTGGACCAGAAACGGTTTTCAAGGCTTCACTTGTCACCACTCTTGAAAGAGCACGCCCCTTGATCCAGGCCTGGGGACGCCATGCTTCGCCCCCTCGAAACATGTTCCCACCCCCAAAATCCCAGCGTGGCTTTTGTTGCTTTTGAAAGCCCTGTTTGCTGTGGAAATTCAGCAGTTGCCCCTGAAGCTCCTTTGAGGTCTGCTGGGTTTCCTACACTTCACCGCCGGACGGAGAAGCGTCTCAGTTTCTGGAGTCGGCATCTTCCTGACGCGCCGAGGGCTCTTTTGGTTGGGTTCTGTGTGTGTGGCTGTTGATTTGTGTTGTCGAATTTTTTTTTAAAAAAAATGATTTTAAGACTTCAGTTCTTTTTTTTAAGACTAGTGAAAGGATGAGCCAGCCATGAAATCGACAGCTCCTAGAAATCAGGATTCTCCATGTAGTCGAGGAACGGTGGCAAGAGGAAATAGTTTTCTTTTTTCCTCCCTACTCTCGCTGATTCTGTTGCCCCAGCACTGCCTCCACAATAAACCAGCAAAGGCTAGCTTTTAGAAACTTTGTACCTATCAGTAGTCAGTTGTCTCCTATATGCTTGTTGATATACCAAGTGTTTTGCTCGTCAAGTAGCTGTCATTAAGAAATTTTATACACACAGACACACACACACATACATATAATTGTGAGTTCCTCCTGTGAGCCTCCTGTGATGGCTCAGATGGTAAGGAATCCACCTGCACTGCAGGGAACCTGGGTTCAATCCCTGGGTCGGGAAGACCCCTGGAGGAGGGCATGGCAGCCCACCCCAGGATTCTTGCCTGGAGAATCCCATGGACAGAGGAGCCTGGCGGGCTACAGTCCACGGGGTCGCAAGAGTCAGACACAACTTAGCGACTAAATCGCCACCATATATAATCGTACTGGGTTGAAAATGTCTGTATATATTTTATGCCCACCGAAGTCATGAACGGTCGTTTCCTGATCGGGATCCCTTTGTCTGGAATATTGCCTCCTTTTGAATAACCTGCAGACTGTAAGGCTGAGGACGGAGAATCGCAGGCCTGCCTTATTTGGAAACGGATCTGCTCTTTGCTGTCTGTCCCCGGGGCCACTCTGGACCAGAAACGGTTTTCAAGGCTTCACTTGTCACCACTCTTGAAAGAGCACGCCCCTTGATCCAGGCCTGGGGACGCCATGCTTCGCCCCCTCGAAACATGTTCCCACCCCCAAAATCCCAGCGTGGCTTTTGTTGCTTTTGAAAGCCCTGTTTGCTGTGGAAATTCAGCAGTTGCCCCTGAAGCTCCTTTGAGGTCTGCTGGGTTTCCTACACTTCACCGCCGGACGGAGAAGCGTCTCAGTTTCTGGAGTCGGCATCTTCCTGACGCGCCGAGGGCTCTTTTGGTTGGGTTCTGTGTGTGTGGCTGTTGATTTGTGTTGTCGAATTTTTTTTTAAAAAAAATGATTTTAAGACTTCAGTTCTTTTTTTTAAGACTAGTGAAAGGATGAGCCAGCCATGAAATCGACAGCTCCTAGAAATCAGGATTCTCCATGTAGTCGAGGAACGGTGGCAAGAGGAAATAGTTTTCTTTTTTCCTCCCTACTCTCGCTGATTCTGTTGCCCCAGCACTGCCTCCACAATAAACCAGCAAAGGCTAGCTTTTAGAAACTTTGTACCTATCAGTAGTCAGTTGTCTCCTATATGCTTGTTGATATACCAAGTGTTTTGCTCGTCAAGTAGCTGTCATTAAGAAATTTTATACACACAGACACACACACACATACATATAATTGTGAGTTCCTCCTGTGAGCCTCCTGTGATGGCTCAGATGGTAAGGAATCCACCTGCACTGCAGGGAACCTGGGTTCAATCCCTGGGTCGGGAAGACCCCTGGAGGAGGGCATGGCAGCCCACCCCAGGATTCTTGCCTGGAGAATCCCATGGACAGAGGAGCCTGGCGGGCTACAGTCCACGGGGTCGCAAGAGTCAGACACAACTTAGCGACTAAATCGCCACCATATATAATCGTACTGGGTTGAAAATGTCTGTATATATTTTATGCCCACCCGGAAGTCATGAACGTGACCTTAACTGGAAACAGGGTTTGTAGATGCGGTCAAGTTTGGATGAGGCAATACAGGGCTTCGGTGATCCTAACCACGTGACTGACAGCTTTCTAGAAACGAGAAATTCAGCCACAAACACACAGGAGGGCCGATGGCCATGTAAGACAAAGACAGAGACGGGAGAGACGCTGCCACAAGTCCAGGGCTGCCGAGGGGCGCTGACCACCATCTGAAGCTCGAAGAGGCAGAGGTATCTTCTGCAGAATCTCTGGAAGGAAGGCAGCCCTCTTCACCCCCTGATTTCAGTCTTCCAGAACTGGGAGAAAATAACTCTCTGAGGGTTGAAGCCACCTGGTTTGTAATAATTTCCTGCAGCAACCTTAGGGAACTCGTACAATACTCAATATATAAATAATAGCAGATGCCTGCACGTGTATTAGGCTCTCAGTTGTGTTCAATGCTTTTCAACCCCATGGACTGCAGCCCGCCAGGCTCCTCTGTCCATGGGATTCTCCAGGCAACAATACCGGAGTGGGTCACCATTCCCTTCTCCAAGGGCATCTTCCTGAAACCAGACATCAAACCTGGGTCTCCTGAATCGCAGATCAACTTTCTACCATCTGAGCCACCAGAGAAACTGAATATATTATATATACTATCAGACACTAATCTAAGAGCTTTCATATATTTATGTTTTATAATCTTACCTCCAGTTTTTGGTGTAAGCATATGATTTACCATCTGAAGACACTCTCAAAGACACTTGGAGAATGAAAGAGAGTACCGTTAATAATCCTAGGACACCAAGTATTAGCCAAGACGAGTGGGGATGCACGGCCGCGCGATCTATATGCAGATGAGGAGACAGAAGGATAAACGAGCTCGGCTACTTGCACAAACATACAGCGAGCAGCTGGCAGGCGAGATGTGAACCTACTAGACTCTCCAGCAACCCCGAGGCGATGCCGTATCGAGTCTGCCCAGTCTTCTGGGAGCAAATCGCCAGGAAAAGAGGCACCTCTTTGCGGAAGGTGAGCTTCAACCACGGGTCTGTCCTCAGGGCAGGCAGGCCCAGGGGTCCCGGACCTAAGAGGAATCAAGAGCATGCTCCCGGGTCCTGTGACACAGGCCCATAGGAGTAGAATTTAAAGACCTAGATGGTATTTTGGGAACAAGTCTCCTCCCCTCACGTTATCCTTGACCTTTTCCAGTCGCCAGTGAAGCCGGCCCACCTGCGGCTCTGCCCACGTGACCCCCCCACCCAGTCGCCAGCTCTCCAAAGGCTCCCTGGCTCTGGATCTCACACATTGACAGGCGATTGCAAACAGGCTGATGGGAGAGGGAGCCCCTGCTGCCGACAGACGGGCTTTAGAGCTCTTGCGTGGCTCCTGATTGGGGCGGTTGGGGCGCCCGGCGCCACCTGGCCTATAGGCGTGTGTGGAAGCCGCAGGCGGGCAGTCCCCCTTCCCGCAGAGAGCGGGGATCACCGGAACCACAGCTGCATTCTGGGCTTTCCACTAGTTCTGAAACCAGGTCCTGAGCCCCTAGTGAGACGCAGGTCCTGGCGCCCTCGCCCCCTTTCTGAGATCCCCTACAAGCCCTGTCCTCGGGCTCTTCCCTGTCTCCTCGGGTCTGACTCTTAAACTGGCTGGATCAAGTCTGAGCTGGCTCAGCCTCTTCAGACTGGCCACTTGGAGCTCTGGCTTTGACCACCCCCACCTCCCCTGAGAACTCAAATTCTGCTTAATTTACTTCCCAGGTTAGGTGAATGCATACCTCCCGTCTTCAGCTTACGTGAGCTCTATTTCCCAACTGGTCTTCTGGCTGCAGTCTCTTCTGTGCTTGGTCTCGCTCTCTCCCTTCGAGAGCTCCCCTGGCTCACCACTTCAAGAGTAATTCTAAACCTATGGCTCCGTCATCCCCTAAGACTGAACCTGCAGTATATTCCCAGCATACAGACCAACCTCCCCAGCACAGTCTCAAGGCCTGCACTACCTAGGGCCAGCCTGCTTTTTTTTTTTTTTTTTTTTTGGCCACTTCTGTTGGTCTTTCATTTGTTTCCATCTTTGTTCTTCGGCCCGTGTGGGCCTCCCATCGCAGTGGCCTCTCTTGCTGCAGAGCACTGACTCCGGGCACATGGGCTCCAGAGCTCCAGCTTGACAACTGGACACATCAGACATGGGATCTTCCCAGGCCAGGGATCGAACCGGCACCCCAGCACTGCAAGGCGGTGTCCTTACCCACTGGACCACCAGAGAAGCCCCCAACCTGCTTCTGAACCTCATCTTCCCACACCTCGCCAGGGACCCACTCCTTGCTTTCTCAGAGTACCCCCTGGTGCCGCAGGCAGGCGTAGGCTCCAGCCCAAACCCGGCAGCTCTCCTTTTTCCTGGCGAAGACGGCCAACCTTCCCTGTGATTAAGTCAGAATCCTTCGCACCCCTTGGGCATGCCTCAGAAATGGCAGATAAACAGTCCTCCTGGCAGCCAGCCTCCAAGGGCCCCATCCCTTGCTGCCAGGAGATCCCAGGGCTCCCTGATCAAGCGAATTCCCTGCTCTCCCAGGCTGGCTGATTCTGACAATGTGTCTCTGTCCCCCCAGAGACCAGGGTTTTCCTGCATTTGCATCCCCACAGTGCCCAGCCCCGCAGGCAGCCTCTGAAAGGGACTCAACAGATGCATGGGTTTGACCTTCAAGCCAGAGCAAAGAGCATCTTCGTGCCTGGCCGCCTGGCCTCCGGGGAGTCCTGAGCACTGATAGCCCCAGGGACTGGAACCAGAGACAGCAGATGCAGTCAGCAGCAGGGCCCCGGGAAGACTCACCAGGTCTATAGAAGAAGCCAGCTTAGAGGGGAGCCGTGGATGCCAATCAAGCCCAGGACAGGGAAAGGTAGAGAAGAAAGGCTCGCCTTGCTCTACACATGTGCCCCTCTCCTTGGAAAGCTTTTCTCTGCCAGCAGCCAGCGGAGGGAGCCGCAGTCGCCGCTGCCCAGCAAGTGCTGGAAGGTCCAGAGCTTTTGTCCAACGCCTCCCTTTCTCCAAAGCCCCAGTCCTCTTGGATTTGTTGCAATCTGGCTGCCAGGCCTTTTTCAAAGCCAGGTCATTAATTCTGCTCGTGGCACAAGCCACAAGCGGGATCAGGCATTTTGAAAAGAAAAGAAATATGGAATTCAGGAGCTGGGGCTTCCATATGCAAAGCCCATCCGGGAAGGCAAACCAAAGGGAGCCTTTGTTTTTCTCTTGTTTTGTTTTGTTTTTCAACAGACAGAAGGTCACTGCAAGCAGCAGCCATTAGCCTAATTAGACCCTAGGAATAAGAGAAGGGAGGGAGCGCTCTAGTGGGGGAGAGGGAAGGGAGGGGCGCAGACCCTAACTGAAGTCAAATAATGAATATTAAAATCCTGTAAGTAATGTTTAATTAAGTTATTCTACGACTGAGGCTTTTGCAAATATTACCATGGATTCAAAGTAGTACATCAAGTGCCTGGGAAAATCATGAAACAGAGAACACAAGCTGCCTTGTTTACTTCCTGTCTATGGATCTGTTTTATCTGCAAAGAAGTTCCATGAGCTGAAGGCTAAAGGAAGTCACAGAGACACAAGTCCCTATCCCTCTGCTTCTGCCCTGGTACACAGCTTCCATGCCACCACACAGCCCTGCAGCTGTTGCCACGTACCGTGAAAACTTCTCTTTGTCAAAGGTTGCATCAAAAGTGAAAAACAGGGGCTTCCCTGGTGGTCCAGTGGGTAAGGACACCACCTTGCAGTGCAACGGTACCTGGCCTCCGGGAGTCCTGAGCACTGATAGCCCCAGGGACTGGAACCAGAGACAGCAGATGCAGTCAGCAGCAGGGCCCCGGGAAGACTCACCAGGTCTATAGAAGAAGCCAGCTTAGAGGGGAGCCGTGGATGCCAATCAAGCCCAGGACAGGGAAAGGTAGAGAAGAAAGGCTCGCCTTGCTCTACACATGTGCCCCTCTCCTTGGAAAGCTTTTCTCTGCCAGCAGCCAGCGGAGGGAGCCGCAGTCGCCGCTGCCCAGCAAGTGCTGGAAGGTCCAGAGCTTTTGTCCAACGCCTCCCTTTCTCCAAAGCCCCAGTCCTCTTGGATTTGTTGCAATCTGGCTGCCAGGCCTTTTTCAAAGCCAGGTCATTAATTCTGCTCGTGGCACAAGCCACAAGCGGGATCAGGCATTTTGAAAAGAAAAGAAATATGGAATTCAGGAGCTGGGGCTTCCATATGCAAAGCCCATCCGGGAAGGCAAACCAAAGGGAGCCTTTGTTTTTCTCTTGTTTTGTTTTGTTTTTCAACAGACAGAAGGTCACTGCAAGCAGCAGCCATTAGCCTAATTAGACCCTAGGAATAAGAGAAGGGAGGGAGCGCTCTAGTGGGGGAGAGGGAAGGGAGGGGCGCAGACCCTAACTGAAGTCAAATAATGAATATTAAAATCCTGTAAGTAATGTTTAATTAAGTTATTCTACGACTGAGGCTTTTTGCAAATATTACCATGGATTCAAAGTAGTACATCAAGTGCCTGGGAAAATCATGAAACAGAGAACACAAGCTGCCTTGTTTACTTCCTGTCTATGGATCTGTTTTATCTGCAAAGAAGTTCCATGAGCTGAAGGCTAAAGGAAGTCACAGAGACACAAGTCCCTATCCCTCTGCTTCTGCCCTGGTACACAGCTTCCATGCCACCACACAGCCCTGCAGCTGTTGCCACGGTACCGTGAAAACTTCTCTTTGTCAAAAGGTTGCATCAAAAGTGAAAAACAGGGGCTTCCCTGGTGGTCCAGTGGGTAAGGACACCACCTTGCAGTGCAAGGGGCGTCGGTTCGATCCCTGGCCTGGGAAGATCCCACGTGCCGTGGAGCGGCTGGACCGATGTGTCCAATCACCGAGCCGGAGCTCTGGAGCGCATGCGCCCAGAGCCGGTGCTCTGTGACAACAGAGGTCACTGCAATGGGAGGCCCACACGGGTCAAAGAACAAAGACGGATGAAAATAAATGAATGAAAGGCCAATAGAAGTGGCCTAAAAAAAAAAGAAAAAAAAAAAACTTAAAAAAAGAAAGTGAAAAAGACAAGCCAAAACTTGAGAGTGTATTGTGCCGGCCACATCATCAACTTCGAGTTATTTCTCTCAAAATATAGAATAGTCTACTTACCCAATGGAAACACATCAAAGGATATGAACAGACAATTCACAGAAGAAAAAGGTCCAGGTAAACACACACACAAAAAAGTCAAGCTTATGCAACGTCATAAAACTCCACAGTCCGAGATGCTACCATGTCATCATGTTAATGACAATAAAGAGTTAATGTCCCATGACACTAAGTGTTGGGGAGGGAACAGAGAGGGGAATGGTTACCCAAGGCACAGTCACACGGGAGAGCAATTCGGTAGCACACCGCAAAGCTAAGAGGCAGATACGCAGAACCCAGGAAATCAACTGCACAGTGCAGACCTTTGATTCTTAACAAGGTGTACCAACATATCCAATGCAGCACTAATTATACAGCAAAAACGGGAAACAAACTTATGCCCATGAACAAGAGAAGGGGTATATAAATCAAGGAATCTTCACACAGGGGAAGACTAATCGGCAGTAAAAAGAAATGTAATACATGATATGGATAAATCTCTGGAACGTAATTTTAAGTAAAACTCAAAACCAAACAGACATTTTCAAAATAGCAAAAGAATGTAACACATTATAGTATACCTTATGTAAAAGTTTAAAATGTAGAGAGCATGATATTTAGAGACACATATGCATATAATAGAAACAAAATGCATGGTAATGACGAAGGTCAAGGCGGAGACTAAGGTGGGGAGACGCCGCAGAGTGGGACTGCGGAGCTGATTGTGCTGGGCACACAAGCACGCGCTGTGTTCATCCCTAAGCATTCCTAGGCCTTCCGTAGTTCATAATGTTTTTAATTGGTAATGATCGTATTTCAAACATGCCTCAATAAGATCCTTTGCACCTCGAAAAAGAGACCTGAAAATTCACTGAAGAACAGAAGACCAGGTATGATTAGGGTCTAAAGTGCAAAACACATCTGGGGCACGATCCACACAAAGGATTTGAGGACCATGAAAGGTCGTTCTTGCTACAATCTCTACCCGGGGGGCACTTTAAGTGAACTTAAAGTGGACCGACAGCGGCCCCGGTACTGAGCTCCGCCCGCTCCTGGAGCAAGTGACAAAGCTGACCAGAGGAGCCCGCGCTGTGCCCGCCCAGCCCTGCCGAAGCCCTGCCGAGCGAGAGGACTGGAGGCGAGGAGACGGAACCCACTGCCCATGGAGGATCAGTTAGGTTTCTGTCAACTGAATGGAGGCTAAACTTACTTTTCTCTCTCTTCTGTATTTACCAGAAACATGTAGATTCAGCTGCCCAGAGTACGTCGGTATTTTCTCAGGACTCACAGAGACCCACCTTTGTTGTCAGAACTTGAGAATTTCTAGTCAACATTCATCTTGGAGATTCTTACCAGTGGCCAGAAGAGGCGCTGCAGACCCCAAATCTGCCAACAGAAGCACGTGAGCCTCTTGTCTTGTGTTCAGTCACTGGGGCTGCCCAGGCGGCTCAGAGGTGAAGAATCCATCTGCGAAAGCAAGAGACACAGGAGGCGTGAGCTCCATCTCTGGGTCAGGAAGATCCCCTGGGAAAGGAAACGGCAACCCACTCCAGTCTTCTTGTCTGGGAAATCCCCTGGACAACGGCTCCTGGCTACAGTCCACGGGTCGAGAAGAGACAGGCACAACTCTCAGTAACCGTCACTTCGCTGTTGTTCAGTCACTCAGTCATGTCTGACTCTACCTCCTCGTGGACCACAGCCCGCCAGGCTGCCCTGGCCTTCATCATCTCCCCAAGCTTGCTCACACTCATGTCCAGTGAGTCCGTGATGCCACCCAACCATCTCCTCCTCTGTCACCCCTTCTCCTCCTGCCCTCCATCTCCCCCAGCATCAGATCTTTTCCAGTGAGTTGGCTCTTTGCAGCCAGTGGCCAAAGGATTGGCGCTTCAGCCTCAGCATCCGTCCTTCCAGTGAATATTCAGGGTTGATTTCCTTTAGGACCTATTCCCTTTAGAACCTTGTTGAGTTGGATTTAACTTGGAGAAGTCTTTGGGAGGAATCGCAATAAATGTATACACTTCTTATAAAGAAGAGCCATGAGGAGCACATCTTTAGCTGGTCTTTAATCATTCAGAGGGTGGCATTTTTATCTACAGAGGAACACCTACTAGCTTATTTATTTACTGAAAAAAGAAGTAAAGAAACCAGGCAGACAACCTAGTAAACTACAGTATTAGCTGACCTTGACTTTCAGTAGCCCTCTCTCTTTCTGAGCATGAAGAGCCCCCATCCTGTAATCAGGGGACTGGCCTAGGCCAGGGGTCAGCCAAATTTGACCTATCACCTATTTTTATATGGCTTTCAAGTGAAGAATGCCTTTTTACGTTGATAAATAATTGAAGAAAATCCAAAGAAGAATAATATTTTGTGACACATGAAATGTACATCCCAATGTTAGTGTCCGTAATACAGACTTTTTTGTTTTCTAATATACACAATTTAAATTAATTTTATTGGAGTATAGTTAATTTACAGTGTTGTATTAGTCTCTTCTGCACAGCAACGTGGATCATATGTGTGTGCATGTGTATATATATATATATATATATATATATATGTATTTTTTTTTCCACTCTTTTTTAGATTCTTTTCCCATATGGGTCATTACAGACTATTACATGGAGCTCCCCGTGCTCTACAGTAGGTCCTTATTAGTTGTCTGGTTGTGTTTTGTACACAGCAGTGTGCATGTATAAATCCCAGTGTCCCAGTCTATCCCTCCCTGGCTCCCTTGGTAACCATAAATTTGTCTTCACTCATGAACTGGGCACGGCTGCTTCTCCACTTCCCAGACAGCACTGGGTGGGCGGGACAGAGACTGTAGTCTCTATTCTTACTGTCTGACTCTTTCCAAAAAAGATATGTCAATCTCAGGACGGTAGCATTGTCCAAACAAAAGACCAGGCCAGCCAGATAGGACATGTTCAGGTGGCTAGTAGCCACGTTGAGAAAAAAAAGGTGATATCAGTTATAAGAATACATTGTATTTAACTCAATACGGTGCAATCGATATAAAGAATTTGGGGTGAGATATTCTACGTGACTGTCTTCCTGCTCCGTCTCCAAAATCAGATGTGGACTTTGCATTTCCGTCACACCCCAGTTTGGTCAGCTACACTGCAGGTGCTCAGTGGCCTCGCGGGGTCCAAAGCTGCTACGCCAGACAGCAGAGGAAGATTGCCTCTGAGGTCCTTTGCAGCTTTAACATAACGCCTCATGCGGCTTAAACAACAGAGGAACCCTACTACTTTATTTACTGAAGTAAAGAAACCAGGCAGACAACCTAGTAAACTACAGTATTAGCTGACCTTGACTTTCAGTAGCTCTCTCTTTCTGAGCATGAAGAGCCCCATCCTGTAATCAGGGGACTGGCCTAGGCCAGGGGTCAGCCAAATTTGACCTATCACCTATTTTTATATGGCTTTCAAGTGAAGAATGCCTTTTTACGTTGATAAATAATTGAAGAAAATCCAAAGAAGAATAATATTTTGTGACACATGAAATGTACATCCCAATGTTAGTGTCCGTAATACAGACTTTTTTGTTTTCTAATATACACAATTTAAATTAATTTTATTGGAGTATAGTTAATTTACAGTGTTGTATTAGTCTCTTCTGCACAGCAACGTGGATCATATGTGTGTGCATGTGTATATATATATATATATATATATATATATATGTATTTTTTTTTCCACTCTTTTTTAGATTCTTTTCCCATATGGGTCATTACAGACTATTACATGGAGCTCCCCGTGCTCTACAGTAGGTCCTTATTAGTTGTCTGGTTGTGTTTTGTACACAGCAGTGTGCATGTATAAATCCCAGTGTCCCAGTCTATCCCTCCCTGGCTCCCTTGGTAACCATAAATTTGTCTTCACTCATGAACTGGGCACGGCTGCTTCTCCACTTCCCAGACAGCACTGGGTGGGCGGGACAGAGACTGTAGTCTCTATTCTTACTGTCTGACTCTTTCCAAAAAAGATATGTCAATCTCAGGACGGTAGCATTGTCCAAACAAAAGACCAGGCCAGCCAGATAGGACATGTTCAGGTGGCTAGTAGCCACGTTGAGAAAAAAAAGGTGATATCAGTTATAAGAATACATTGTATTTAACTCAATACGGTGCAATCGATATAAAGAATTTGGGGTGAGATATTCTACGTGACTGTCTTCCTGCTCCGTCTCCAAAATCAGATGTGGACTTTGCATTTCCGTCACACCCCAGTTTGGTCAGCTACACTGCAGGTGCTCAGTGGCCTCGCGGGGTCCAAAGCTGCTACGCCAGACAGCAGAGGAAGATTGCCTCTGAGGTCCTTTGCAGCTTTAACATAACGCATCTAAAACATGTACAGGCTTAAACAACAACAACTCCCTCCATTCTCCAGATTCCAGTTAGACTCCCACTCCTCACTCCTTCCTGATTCCTTCCGTCCAGATTGCCCTCAGCTCAAGACAGTGTCACAGGGACCCGTGGAGACCGCTGGCCCCCAGCCTCGAAGCTTTCAGAGGTCTGACCCCAGCAGAATACGCGGCTGTTTCCGGTGGCTGTGGCTCCTTGCTCGCTCCGGGCTTCACTGCTGGCTGAATGAGCTCTGCTCTCGCCTCTCACCTTGCTGTGGGACAGGGGCTCTTTATGGCCCCTCTCCTGGGGGTCTTGGCTTGGGTTTTCTCCACCTCCTCTGCCCTGGAGAGACTTTATGAATCCTTCTGGAAGCCTCCTCCCAGCCCTGCCTGAACAGCGGGAACCTCTCAGTAGAGGAGGAACATTAGCCATAGCCCAGGAATGTGAGGATAAAGGGCTTCCAGGTGGCGCTGGCAGTAAAGAACCCGAATGCCAATGCAGGAGACAAAAGAGATGCCGGTTCGATCCCTGGGTCAGGAAGATCACCTGGAGGAGGGCATGGCCATCTACCCCTGCATTCTTGCCTGGAGAATCCCAAGGAGAGGGGAGCCTGGTGGCCTACAGTCCACAGGGCTGCAGAGAGTTGGAGACAACTGAAGCAGCGTAGCACGCACGCACGTGAGGATAAAACCTAAGCAGAACCAGGCGATTAAGAAAGAAACACTCTGCAAGATGACTCAGAAAATTGGGAATTAAGGAATCTGGACATTAAGGAAAGCTTCTGAGAAGGCACTTTTGAGAAAGAGATGTAGCAGCATTCCTGGAGCTTCTAACCAAGGGGGATCCCTGGCCGTGAGTTGAGGGGACAGGTGGAAATCAAAGCAGAATCCAGAAAAGCAGGCTAGTGTCCCAGGAAGACTGGGATCTGGCTCCTGCCAGCCTCAAAGGCAGCTGGTGCAGCCGTCCTGAATGCGAGGGGGGACCCTGTGTGAGTCACCACCAAAGCCTGACCCCTTCCTTAGTCATCAAGATCCAAAGGGAGAGATGCAGCTGAAAGGGAGAGATGGGATCTGACGTTTCAACTCTGAGTTTCCTCAGAAAGTGTATCTAAATTATTCCCACGTCCTGCCTGCTAGACGAGCGATGAAATGGCCCCTGTGTGAGACCACAGTGCACAGGGAGAGAGAGAGGGAGGTATGAGAGGCGGGCTAATTAAACATATCTCAAAAAGTAAAGTGATTATATATATATATATATATATATATATATATATATAAAACGCCCATTATAGTTTGTTCAGACTGTACATTGTTGTTGTTCAGTCACTAAGTCATGTCTGATTCTCTGCAGCCCCATGGACTGCGGCACACCAGGCTTCCCTGTCCTTCACCATCTCCCGGAGTTTGCTCAAACTCATGTCCATTGAGTGGATGATGCCCTGCAACCATCTCGTCCTCTGTCGCCCCCTCTCCTCCTGCCCTCAGTCTTTCCCAGCATCGAGGTCTTTTCCAACGAGTCAGCTCTTCACATCAAGTGGCCGAAGTATTGGAGCTTCTGCTTCAGCATCAGCCCTTCTAATCAATATTCAGGGTTGATTTCCTTTAGGATGGACTGGTTGGATCTCTTTGCTGTCCAAGGGACTCTCAAGAGCCTTCTCCAGCACCACAGTTCCAAAGTATCAGTTCTTCAGCATTCAGCCTTCTTTATGATCCAGTTCTCACATCTGTCCATGACTACTGGCAAAACCAAACTGTCAGAGAGTTGGAGACAACTGAAGCAGCGTAGCACGCACGCACGTGAGGATAAAACCTAAGCAGAACCAGGCGATTAAGAAAGAAACACTCTGCAAGATGACTCAGAAAATTGGGAATTAAGGAATCTGGACATTAAGGAAAGCTTCTGAGAAGGCACTTTTGAGAAAGAGATGTAGCAGCATTCCTGGAGCTTCTAACCAAGGGGGATCCCTGGCCGTGAGTTGAGGGGACAGGTGGAAATCAAAGCAGAATCCAGAAAAGCAGGCTAGTGTCCCAGGAAGACTGGGATCTGGCTCCTGCCAGCCTCAAAGGCAGCTGGTGCAGCCGTCCTGAATGCGAGGGGGGACCCTGTGTGAGTCACCACCAAAGCCTGACCCCTTCCTTAGTCATCAAGATCCAAAGGGAGAGATGCAGCTGAAAGGGAGAGATGGGATCTGACGTTTCAACTCTGAGTTTCCTCAGAAAGTGTATCTAAATTATTCCCACGTCCTGCCTGCTAGACGAGCGATGAAATGGCCCCTGTGTGAGACCACAGTGCACTGGGCTAGAGAGAGGGAGGTATGAGAGGTGGGCTAATTAAACATATCTCAAAAAGTAAAGTGATTATATATATATATATATATATATATATATATATAAAACGCCCATTATAGTTTGTTCAGACTGTACATTGTTGTTGTTCAGTCACTAAGTCATGTCTGATTCTCTGCAGCCCCATGGACTGCGGCACACCAGGCTTCCCTGTCCTTCACCATCTCCCGGAGTTTGCTCAAACTCATGTCCATTGAGTGGATGATGCCCTGCAACCATCTCGTCCTCTGTCGCCCCCTCTCCTCCTGCCCTCAGTCTTTCCCAGCATCGAGGTCTTTTCCAACGAGTCAGCTCTTCACATCAAGTGGCCGAAGTATTGGAGCTTCTGCTTCAGCATCAGCCCTTCTAATCAATATTCAGGGTTGATTTCCTTTAGGATGGACTGGTTGGATCTCTTTGCTGTCCAAGGGACTCTCAAGAGCCTTCTCCAGCACCACAGTTCCAAAGTATCAGTTCTTCAGCATTCAGCCTTCTTTATGATCCAGTTCTCACATCTGTCCATGACTACTGGCAAAACCAAACTGTGCACAGAAGTATAGTAAAAACAGAAATTACCTAAGGTTTCTCAACCCTGAAATAATGATTTGATGACCATTCTTTCATGCCTGCCTTGATGCCTCCCGTAATGTCGAATAGAATCATATTGTACAAGCTCATTTTCTCATAAACATCATCTGTGTGTGTTTATTTTAGATTAGCATTTTAGGGGGACTTGGGAAGACTTACTCCCTTCCCATCTCCTCCCAACCCATATACGTATAAAAGAAAGGTTGTCATTATTACAAAAAAGGATCATTTTTACACACTTCTCTGCATTCTGCTTGTTTCACACTTTGTATAAATTTCTCCAAATTACTGGATTGAGAGTTTATTCATTTTTTTTTTAAATTTATTTTGGGCGGGGGTCAGGTTGGGGAGAGAGGGGAGTGGGCGGGCCACTTCTATTGGTCTTTCATTTCTCTATTTTCATCCATCTTTGTTCTTTGGCTCTTGCGGGCCTCTCATCGCGGTGGCCTCTGTCGTCGCAGAGTGCCGGCTCTGGGCGCATGCGCTCCAGAGCTCCGGCTCGGCGATTGGACACATCGGTCCAGCCGCTCCGCGGCACGTGGGATCTTCCCAGGCCAGGGACCGAATCGGCGCCCCTTGCACTGCAAGGCGGTGTCCTTACCCACTGGACCACCAGGGGAAGCCCTCATTCATTTTTAATGTCTGCGTAATATTTATAGTATGGGTGTACTATAATTTATTCAATTATCCCCACTGATGGGCACGCCCTTTGAAACAGCTTTGCATGTGTCCAGAACTGCGGCACACCAGCTTCCTGTCCTTCACCATCTCCCGGAGTTTGCTCAAACTCATGTCCATTGAGTGGATGATGCCCTGCAACCATCTCGTCCTCTGTCGCCCCCTCTCCTCCTGCCCTCAGTCTTTCCCAGCATCGAGGTCTTTTCCAACGAGTCAGCTCTTCACATCAAGTGGCCGAAGTATTGGAGCTTCTGCTTCAGCATCAGCCCTTCTAATCAATATTCAGGGTTGATTTCCTTTAGGATGGACTGGTTGGATCTCTTTGCTGTCCAAGGGACTCTCAAGAGCCTTCTCCAGCACCACAGTTCCAAAGTATCAGTTCTTCAGCATTCAGCCTTCTTTATGATCCAGTTCTCACATCTGTCCATGACTACTGGCAAAACCAAACTGTGCACAGAAGTATAGTAAAAACAGAAATTACCTAAGGTTTCTCAACCCTGAAATAATGATTTGATGACCATTCTTTCATGCCTGCCTTGATGCCTCCCGTAATGTCGAATAGAATCATATTGTACAAGCTCATTTTCTCATAAACATCATCTGTGTGTGTTTATTTTAGATTAGCATTTTAGGGGGACTTGGGAAGACTTACTCCCTTCCCATCTCCTCCCAACCCATATACGTATAAAAGAAAGGTTGTCATTATTACAAAAAAGGATCATTTTTACACACTTCTCTGCATTCTGCTTGTTTCACACTTTGTATAAATTTCTCCAAATTACTGGATTGAGAGTTTATTCATTTTTTTTTTAAATTTATTTTGGGCGGGGGTCAGGTTGGGGAGAGAGGGGAGTGGGCGGGCCACTTCTATTGGTCTTTCATTTCTCTATTTTCATCCATCTTTGTTCTTTGGCTCTTGCGGGCCTCTCATCGCGGTGGCCTCTGTCGTCGCAGAGTGCCGGCTCTGGGCGCATGCGCTCCAGAGCTCCGGCTCGGCGATTGGACACATCGGTCCAGCCGCTCCGCGGCACGTGGGATCTTCCCAGGCCAGGGACCGAATCGGCGCCCCTTGCACTGCAAGGCGGTGTCCTTACCCACTGGACCACCAGGGGAAGCCCTCATTCATTTTTAATGTCTGCGTAATATTTATAGTATGGGTGTACTATAATTTATTCAATTATCCCCACTGATGGGCACGCCCTTTGAAACAGCTTTGCATGTGCACTCTTACTCACCAGGGCTTTCTTTCTATGAGATAAATTCCAAGAAGTGGGAGTGCTGGGTAGAAGAGGATATGCGGTTTTGTTTTGGGGGGCTTTTTAAATATTTATTTATTATTTATTTATTTAGCTGTGCTGGGTCTTAGTTGTGGCATGTGGGGTCTACTTCCCTGACCAGGGATCAAACCCGGGCCTTTTGCCTTGGGAGCTTGGAGTCTTAGCCACTGGACCATCAGGGAAGTCCCATCATTTTTTCAGTTTTACTACCTGTTGCCAGATTGGTTTTCAAGAAGAAACAGTTGACATTTCCTCTGGCAATGTGTGTAAATTCCCTCTACTCTGTATCTCCTTCACTGATAGATATTATCGGTCTTCTTGTTTGCCAAGTCAGAGTGTAAAGTGATTATTTAAAGTCTATTTTAATTCGCATTTTCCTAATTTGTAGTCAGTTTGAGCTTTTTTTAATGTTTATTGGCCATTTAGATTTGCTCTTCTGTGAGACGCCTATTCAAATCCTTTACCTGTTTCTCTGTTAGGTTGCCTTTTTGTTGATTTTTAAGAGTTTTTTCTATATTATAGTTACGAATCCTTTAGCAATGTGATCATTTTTCTAATTCTATCATTTAATACCATTCTTATTTTTACAACTGAAATACAGCACACTGTTTGACCCAGGGGATAGGATAAGAATCAGAGATATGGGGACTTCCCTGGTGGTCCAGGCTATGATACCACGCTCCCAATGCAGGGGACACAGGTTCGATCCCTATTCAAGGAACTAGATTCCACGTGCTGCCACGAAAGAGTTCGCCTGCCCCAATTAAAAATCCCAAATGCAGCAACTAAGACCAAGCACAGTCAAGTAAAACGAATGATTTAATTAAACATTTAAAAAGAATCAGGGCTTCCCTGGTGGTCCAGTGGTGAAGAGTCCATCTTGCAGCGCAAGAGGCACAAGTTCGATCCCTGACCCGGGAAGATCCCACGTGCCACAGAGAGCTGGACCGGTGTGTCCAATTGCAAGCCAGCACTCTGGAGCGCATGCGCCTAGAGCCGGTGCTGTACAAGGAGAGAGGCCACTGCGATGGGAGGCCCACACAGGCCAAAGAATAACGATGGATGAAAATAAATTTTAAAAAATTTTTTAAAGAGGCCAAAGAAAATGTAAAAAGAATCAGAGATTTTAAGGGCACAGAGATTAGACAACAGCATGCTCCAGATCCCCTCGCAGAACGGTGGATTGATCAGCACAGGCTGACAGAACCACGTGCCACAGACTGGAGGTTTACACAACAGAGACTTATATCCTCATAGTTCTAGAGCCTGGAAATCCAAGATCAAGGTGCCTGGGGTCGTGGTGAAGCCTCTCTTCCTGACTTGCAGACGCCCAATTTCTTGTGGTGTCCTCACAAGACCTCTCTTCTGCACTTGTGAGGAGAAAAAGAAAGATCTCCAGTGTCTTTTCTTCCAAGGACAGCAGTCCTATCAGATTCCGGCCCCACCCTTAGGCTCTCAATTAACCTTAATTATTTCCTCAAAGGCCTCATCTCCATACACATGGCCTCATTGAGAGTTAAGGTGATATTGGAAGTTGAGGGGGCACACAATTCAGCTTCTAATAGACGGGTTCTGCAGAAAGGAATGAACCCAGAGGGGAAGTAAGGGCTTCCCACAGGCTGCTAGCAGTTCAGAATCAGCCTGCCCACCCAGGAGATGCAAGAGACTTGGGCTCAATCCCTGACTGGGCAGCTCCCCTGGAGTAAGAAATGACACCTACAACCCACTCCAGTATCCTTGCCAGGAACTCCCAAGGACAGAGGAGACCGGTGGGCTACAGTCCATGGGGTCACAAAGAGTCCGACAGGACAGCAAGATGGAGCACACAGAGGAGAAATGATAGTGTGTCTGAGCTACACTGATTCTCCCAGCCGTTTCCGCGCCCTAGCATGACAAGGAAGCAGTTGGATGATCCCCATTCCTCCAAAAACCTATAGAAACAGCGGAAGAGCCCCCAGCCTGAAGGGACCAGGGGCAGGGCACAGCCATGTCTCCAGTGGCCCAGCCCCAGGGCAGGACGGGAGCCATGCCTGGGGGGACCCCTAAGAGGACAGAAGCCTGAAGGGCCATACGTCTCTGCTCTACAGTAATTCCCCAGAGCACAGGTGGAGAGTCGGGGGCAGGGGGCCAGCCGTGGACTGGGCTTCAGCTTTCGTTCTCTGGGCAGAACGAATTCTGCCTGGTGACGTCAGAGCACAACCAAGAAGCGCACGGCATAGACCGCCATCCAGAAGCACGTGAGACCACATGGCCCCGAGCCAGGCAGCGCGGGTCCCACGCACGCGCGAAGGCTCCCGGGAGGGCTGGCTCCCGGGAGGGCTGGCCTCCAGCTCCATGGCTCTTCGCAGCCTTCCAAGGAGACTCTTCTGTCTGCAGCCCTGTCCTATCCAGCGCCCTGGGCCTCATCACCTCCGCTCCTCCAAGAGCCACTGCTGCAAACGGCACTAACTGGAACGAGGTCCTCTGCTCCTCTGGCCGCGTCTCCCCCGAAGGAGCTCACGGCAGATTCCTCCGCGGCGCAGACTCCCTCAACCTGACGCCCCAATTTCCCAGGGGGCACAGGCCACCACCTGCCCACGTCTCCATACACATGGCCTCATTGAGAGTTAAGGTGATATTGGAAGTTGAGGGGCACACAATTCAGCTTCTAATAGACGGGTTCTGCAGAAAGGAATGAACCCAGAGGGGAAGTAAGGGCTTCCCACAGGCTGCTAGCAGTTCAGAATCAGCCTGCCCACCCAGGAGATGCAAGAGACTTGGGCTCAATCCCTGACTGGGCAGCTCCCCTGGAGTAAGAAATGACACCTACAACCCACTCCAGTATCCTTGCCAGGAACTCCCAAGGACAGAGGAGACCGGTGGGCTACAGTCCATGGGGTCACAAAGAGTCCGACAGGACAGCAAGATGGAGCACACAGAGGAGAAATGATAGTGTGTCTGAGCTACACTGATTCTCCCAGCCGTTTCCGCGCCCTAGCATGACAAGGAAGCAGTTGGATGATCCCCATTCCTCCAAAAACCTATAGAAACAGCGGAAGAGCCCCCAGCCTGAAGGGACCAGGGGCAGGGCACAGCCATGTCTCCAGTGGCCCAGCCCCAGGGCAGGACGGGAGCCATGCCTGGGGGGACCCCTAAGAGGACAGAAGCCTGAAGGGCCATACGTCTCTGCTCTACAGTAATTCCCCAGAGCACAGGTGGAGAGTCGGGGGCAGGGGGCCAGCCGTGGACTGGGCTTCAGCTTTCGTTCTCTGGGCAGAACGAATTCTGCCTGGTGACGTCAGAGCACAACCAAGAAGCGCACGGCATAGACCGCCATCCAGAAGCACGTGAGACCACATGGCCCCGAGCCAGGCAGCGCGGGTCCTACGCACGGCGCGAAGGCTCCCGGGAGGGCTGGCTCCCGGGAGGGCTGGCCTCCAGCTCCATGGCTCTTCGCAGCCTTCCAAGGAGACTCTTCTGTCTGCAGCCCTGTCCTATCCAGCGCCCCTGGGCCTCATCACCTCCGCTCCTCCAAGAGCCACTGCTGCAAACGGCACTAACTGGAACGAGGTCCTCTGCTCCTCTGGCCGCGTCTCCCCCGAAGGAGCTCACGGCAGATTCCTCCGCGGCGCAGACTCCCTCAACCTGACGCCCCAATTTCCCAGGGGGCACAGGCCACCACCTGCCCACGTCTGAGAGCTCAGGCGGAAGCCAGTGAGAGAGCAGGAATGTTTACGCACTTGAGGTTTCATGCCCTGGGTCTCACTCTGTAACCCTGGATAGCGCTGGCCCCGCACCATGAAGAGGACCAGGCTTACTAGCAGCCCCTCCCCTGGATGTGCCGCTGGGAATAGAGTACATGGCAAAGAAGGACAAGGGACCCAAGGCTTGGGGGCTGTCATCCCAGGTCCTGCTATATCTAGACAGGCGTGTGATATTTCACACAAAGTCCCCTCTAGGACTTGACGTCCCCCTCTGAGCCTCGCCAGTTCCCAGCTGGCGCAGTGGTAAAGGATCTGCCTGCCGAGGCAGGAGACACAGGCTCAATCCCTGGGTGGGGAAGATCCCCTGGAGGGGGAAATGGCAACCCACTCTGGTATTCTTGCCTCAAAAATTCCATGGGCAGAGGAGCCTGGTGGGCTGGAGTCTGTGAGGTTGCAAAGGGCCCAATACAACTGAGCAACTGAGCAACCACATCCTCTGAGCCTTAGGACAGTTGAATTTATAGGTCTCACAGAATGGGAATCTTTAACTGTTTTTGTTATGGACCTGCCTCTCAGATCGTCTTCTTCTGCTACTAGCATTGTCGTGTTGGAGCCCAGGTCCTTAGAGAAAGCTGAAGGTGACTGGCTTTTGTTGTCTCCTGTTGGATCAAATGCCTCCCCGGCCTTTTTATTTCCCGGAGTTTCCCTTCTGAGCACTCCAAAATGTTCGTGTTCCTTGGATGCGAGGGCCGACTGCTACATCTGGAGCTCTTCTCTCTTAATAGTCTGCCCTCCGTCTGAGAAGTTTATCAGTTCTCTTGGAGAGTCCCCACCGTGCCATTAGCATTTGATATGGATGTCACAATTTGCAAGCCTTTTTATCTTTGGAAAACGCACAGCAAGAAAGGCAGGACAGATCACTTGGTCCCCCGCTCAGAGCTGCAAACTGATTTTATTTGTGAAACGGGCTTAATTTAATCACGGGGAAGCGTAATCCAGGCGATGTTCTCATGTGAGCTGGTGACAGGCCAGCCGTCCACCCTGCTCTCCCAGGCACATGTGGGAACAAGCTGAACTCACACACACTGTCTCCCCCACCACACATCTGCCCACAAACCAGAAAAGGCCATCTGTGCGATGTGTGTGTGTGTGTTCAGCCGTGCCTGGCTCTCTGGGACCCCGGGGACTGTAGCCCGCCAGGCTCCTCTCTCCAGGGAATTTTCCAGGTGAGAATATTGGGAGTAGGTTGCCATTTCCTCCTCAAGAGGACCTTCCCAACCCAGGGATCCAACCCACCTCTGCTTCTCCTGCGTTGGCAGGCGGATTCTTGACCACTGCGCCACCAGGACGTGCATCTGTGGAGAAGTCTTGGGGGAACACTGGAATGGGGACACTTTATGCAAGGGGCAGAGAGAAGAAATAGGGAAGACTTGGAGACCGCCAGAGACATCGCACCACGTAATTTAACACGAGTCTCCTATATTTCTACAGCGTCACATCATTGACAAGGCATCTATGGGCACACCATTATCTTTCAGTCTCTCACATCTCGAGGGCACACACAGTCGCTTTCAGTCCCCTCGTCACATCCTCTGAGCCTTAGGACAGTTGAATTTATAGGTCTCACAGAATGGGAATCTTTAACTGTTTTTGTTATGGACCTGCCTCTCAGATCGTCTTCTTCTGCTACTAGCATTGTCGTGTTGGAGCCCAGGTCCTTAGAAAGCTGAAGGTGACTGGCTTTTGTTGTCTCCTGTTGGATCAAATGCCTCCCCGGCCTTTTTATTTCCCGGAGTTTCCCTTCTGAGCACTCCAAAATGTTCGTGTTCCTTGGATGCGAGGGCCGACTGCTACATCTGGAGCTCTTCTCTCTTAATAGTCTGCCCTCCGTCTGAGAAGTTTATCAGTTCTCTTGGAGAGTCCCCACCGTGCCATTAGCATTTGATATGGATGTCACAATTTGCAAGCCTTTTTATCTTTGGAAAACGCACAGCAAGAAAGGCAGGACAGATCACTTGGTCCCCCGCTCAGAGCTGCAAACTGATTTTATTTGTGAAACGGGCTTAATTTAATCACGGGGAAGCGTAATCCAGGCGATGTTCTCATGTGAGCTGGTGACAGGCCAGCCGTCCACCCTGCTCTCCCAGGCACATGTGGGAACAAGCTGAACTCACACACACTGTCTCCCCCACCACACATCTGCCCACAAACCAGAAAAGGCCATCTGTGCGATGTGTGTGTGTGTGTTCAGCCGTGCCTGGCTCTCTGGGACCCCGGGGACTGTAGCCCGCCAGGCTCCTCTCTCCAGGGAATTTTCCAGGTGAGAATATTGGGAGTAGGTTGCCATTTCCTCCTCAAGAGGACCTTCCCAACCCAGGGATCCAACCCACCTCTGCTTCTCCTGCGTTGGCAGGCGGATTCTTGACCACTGCGCCACCAGGACGTGCATCTGTGGAGAAGTCTTGGGGGAACACTGGAATGGGGACACTTTATGCAAGGGGCAGAGAGAAGAAATAGGGGAAGACTTAGAGACGGCCAGAGACATCGCACCAGGTAATTTAACATGAGTCTCCTATATTTCTACAGCGTCACATCATTGACAAGGCATCTATGGGCACACCATTATCTTTCAGTCTCTCACATCTCGAGGGCACACACAGTCGCTTCTCCTCAGACTGTCCCCATCTGTGCACCTGCCAACTCCTCACGCCACCATGGCCGACTTCTCCTCCCTCCCAGAGAAATCTTCTCTGACAACCCCATCTACGTTAGGAGCCTCTCAGGACCTCCCTGGTGGTCCAGTCATTAAGAATCCACCTGGGGCTTCCCTGGTGGTCCAGTGGGTAAGGACACCGCCTTGCAGTGCAAGGGGCGCCGGTTTGAGCCCTGGCCTGGGAAGATCCCGCGTGCCACGGAGCGGCTGGACCGATGTGTCCAATCACCGAGCCGGAGCTCTGGAGCGCATGTGCCCTGAGCCGGTGCTCTGCGACGACAGAGGCCACCGTGATGGGAGGCCCACAGGAGCCAAAGAACAAAGACGGATGAAAACAGATAAATGGAAGACCAATAGAAGTGGCCCGCCCGCTCCCCTCCCTCCCCAACCCGACCCCGCCCCAAATAAATAAATAAATAAATCTTTTTTTAAAAAAGAAAAAAAAGAATCCACCTGCCAGTGAAGGGCCATTGTTTCTATCCCTGCTCCAAGAAGACCCCACCTGCCATGGAGCAGCTCCGCCCGATCCCACGACTACTGATCCCACATGCTGCGGCTACTGAAGCCCCCACTCTGTAGAACCCACATCCTGCAACAAGAGAAGTTACCACAATGAGAAGCCCAGGCACCACAACTAGAGAGCAGCACCTGCTCGCCACAACTAGAGAGAGCCCATGTGTGTGGCAGCAAAGACCCAGGAAAGCCAAAAATAAAATAAATAAACAATCAATAAATCTTTTTTAAAAAACATGACATGTGTACACATACATACACACACACATGCTGGGACGAACCCTGGTCTACAGATGCAGAAGAAATTTTTGAACAGACTTAGGTATCCCTGGTTAAAGAATTGGACATTCAAACAAAAGAGCTCTAAAAGAGGAAGATTATCAGAAAAAGAATTCCAGAGACTTTCTTCCAAAAGTAAAAGCAAATAACACCACCGAGGCAGCAACGGGTTCAGGTGGATGGAGACAGAGGCCCTGACTCAGCCCGCACACCGGGAAAGGGCTCGGAGTGAGATTTCAGATCTGTTCTAGAAACAGGCACCACTCAGCTCTTGGTCAAGCCTGCTGGTCGCGCCCTGCGGAGGCTGGCACAGCAGGCACGTGCAGCGCACGGCTGCATGGGGCACCCCAGCACAGACACGCACAGACACACTGTCACTCCTGCAGCCACAGGCTCCCTTGCTCATGGTGCTGCCTCTGCTTGGGACAGCCGTTTCCCCTTGGTGATCTGGAAGAACACCTGCAGGTTCAGCCTCCACGGCCTCTTCCCCAGGCACCTTCCCTGGCTCCTTCGACCCCTTCCCAGGACCCCTCCCATGCTCTGAGCTCCCATAACCCTCTAGGCTCACCGCCCGTGACAACGCCACGTCACGCCACAATCACCCATCTACACAACTGGCCTCCCCACCAGACTGGGAACTCCTCGAGAACCAGGCGGTGTCCTGTGGGTCCTTGTGCCTCCATCGGTGATTAGCAGGCCACCCACAAATGGCAGTCACGTGGTTAAATGGATGGAGCTCCCTGCTTGAGCGTGGAGTTGCTAGGATCATTTCCCGGTCTCTACCACCTAACATGACACGCTTTATCACAGTCCTGATCACAGGAATACCCGTCACACACCCAGAAATGTTCACCCAACTTAATTCAGCTCTAGACTCCAGTTGACCCATGGAGGCACAACAGAAAGATAACAGAGGAGGAAGGACCTGTACTCAGGTCCTAGAGCTCTCCCTTACAGCTACTAACGAGGGCTTCCCCAGCAGAGGCCTCTTTTCTCATGGTCCTGGGAGTCGGAGGTTCACGCAGGTGTGAGCAGGGGTGGTTCCTCCCGAGGCCTGCCGGGGCGAATCTGCTCCAGGCCTTCCCTGTGGTTCCTGGCACTCTGCTGGCCATCATTTGCACCCAATGCCTTGTGACATCTCCCAGAGCTCTGCTTTCCCGTGTCACTCTGCCTGGATCTCTTCAGTCTGTCTCTGTGTATGTCTGCCTCTGTCTTCTGATCTTCCCACTTTAAAAAATTATATAGTTGATTTACAACGTTGTTAGCTTTAGGTATATACACACACATACACACATATATATAGTTCCATCCCTGGGCTGAGAAGATCCCCCGGCGGAGGCCACAGCACCCCACTCCAGTATTCTTGCCTGGGAAATCCCACGGACAGAGGAGCCTGGTGGGCTATAGTCCGTGGGGTTACAAACAGTCAGACCTATCTTAGTGACTAAAGAACAACAAAAAATGGAATATATTTCAAAATCCAAGGATATCCTCCCGTGATGGTGGTGTTTCCAACATGGTAATGGAGGAAGCATGGGGTGGGGTGGGGGCCGTGGGAGTGGGAGAGACAGACAGAGGCAGAGAGAGGGCTGGGAACATCAGGACAGTCCAGCTGTGTCCCCTGCCTCCTGGGGACATCACGCGATCAAGGGAATCCACGCGACAGTATGGGAGAGGATCCAGGGCAACAGAAGCGGGTGCCAGGGGGCCCCAGTATGGGAGAGGAACCAGGCGGTGTCCTGTGGTCCTTGTGCCTCCATCGGTGATTAGCAGGCCACCCACAAATGGCAGTCACGTGGTTAAATGGATGGAGCTCCCTGCTTGAGCGTGGAGTTGCTAGGATCATTTCCCGGTCTCTACCACCTAACATGACACGCTTTATCACAGTCCTGATCACAGGAATACCCGTCACACACCCAGAAATGTTCACCCAACTTAATTCAGCTCTAGACTCCAGTTGACCCATGGAGGCACAACAGAAAGATAACAGAGGAGGAAGGACCTGTACTCAGGTCCTAGAGCTCTCCCTTACAGCTACTAACGAGGGCTTCCCCAGCAGAGGCCTCTTTTCTCATGGTCCTGGGAGTCGGAGGTTCACGCAGGTGTGAGCGGGGGTGGTTCCTCCCGAGGCCTGCCGGGGCGAATCTGCTCCAGGCCTTCCCTGTGGTTCCTGGCACTCTGCTGGCCATCATTTGCACCCAATGCCTTGTGACATCTCCCAGAGCTCTGCTTTCCCGTGTCACTCTGCCTGGATCTCTTCAGTCTGTCTCTGTGTATGTCTGCCTCTGTCTTCTGATCTTCCCACTTTAAAAAATTATATAGTTGATTTACAACGTTGTTAGCTTTAGGTATATACACACACATACACACATATATATAGTTCCATCCCTGGGCTGAGAAGATCCCCCGGCGGAGGCCACAGCACCCCACTCCAGTATTCTTGCCTGGGAAATCCCACGGACAGAGGAGCCTGGTGGGCTATAGTCCGTGGGGTTACAAACAGTCAGACCTATCTTAGTGACTAAAGAACAACAAAAAATGGAATATATTTCAAAATCCAAGGATATCCTCCCGTGATGGTGGTGTTTCCAACATGGTAATGGAGGAAGCATGGGGTGGGGTGGGGGCCGTGGGAGTGGGAGAGACAGACAGAGGCAGAGAGAGAGCTGGGAACATCAGGACAGTCCAGCTGTGTCCCCTGCCTCCTGGGGACATCACGCGATCAAGGGGAATCCACGCGACAGTATGGGAGAGGATCCAGGGCAACAGAAGACGGGTGCCAGCCGGTGTGGGGCCCGGAGTGGCAGGTGCTGCCACGTGAGAGGTGCCTCAGCCGCACCGCTCCACACGCAGCGGGTGGGGAGGAACGCCGGCCGGAGGGGCCGTCGGCTCGGGGCGCTTCGCTCAGCAAGATCGCGACCGGGGGTCTGGACACAGGCTCGGCTCCAGCCCCTTCACGACCCGGCTGTGTGAAGCCGGACCGTCTCTTCCCGACGCCACAGACTCAGTTTCCCATCAGCAGGATGGAGACGAGGACGAGGCAGGGGTGGGATTACAAGGCTGATCCACAGCCCCTTCGCATGTGCACATCCTGTGCGCCTCTCCAGCCTCCCCTCCTTGCCAGGAAAACCATCAGCACAAGAGTGAGCAAGGAGAGAGGGCAGCGAGAGCCAGCCCAGCCTTCCTCTGCTCGCTCCCTCTAAACAGACATCACTTACGCTAAACGGCAATCAGTCCCCGATGGCCTCCTTTCCAAATGCCTGTGTATGACAATGAGTGATTTGTAACAACATCCAATCAGGCGCACCTAACCTTCCTGTAATTGCCTGTCCTTTTCGGCGTTCTTAAAAGCTTTCCAGTGGAAAAGAACAGAAGCTCCTTGTCAGAAGGAGCCTATTACACAGAGGAGAGAGACAGCCCCCCATTCCCTTCCTCCCATGAGTGCACCCCCAGTCCCCACGCCCGCCCCGGGGGATCCGCATCTGCCTGGCGTCGCCATGGAAGCAGCACCCACCTGCTGGTTCAAGTCGCCAGCTGTTCCCATCCCCACCCGGCTCCCTTTCGGACGCTCAGAACCCTGAAGGCCAGAGTAGCCTGTGGCAGGCCACACAGATTCCCGGGCTTGCTTTCAGGCTGGAAGAGGTGACCTCAGCAGCGTTTTCCGTTCACACTGAGCAGCACTTTGCAAATAAGCAGGACAGGACATCAGAGATGTGCCAGAGTTTGCCCTGAGATTATAAGGGCAAGGCCGTGTTTGCCCCAGCAGGCTGGGCTCCTGGACGTGCCGTGCACCCATGCTCTGTGACCCGAGCAAAGGATGGCACCCCCACGGGCCTGGGAACGGCAGGAGTCTCAGGGGCATCTCTCCAACCCAGCTCCTGAGATGCCAGAGAAGAGGGGGCAAATCACACAGCTCAAGCGCCAGATTCAGACGTCGACCAAGCCACGGTCAAAAATGGGCACAAGAATGTGTCTGGAGGGTCCCGGGTGCTGAGAAAGGGGGCTGAAATTCTCCATGAGAGGAAAGTCACAGGGGACCGTGCTGAGAACTCAGTTGCTACACCACGTCTGTTTTGAAAACACGAGAGAGATCTCTCGCTCTCCCAGCCACACACTGTGTGTGTGCGTGCATGTGTGTCACTCAGGCGTGCCTGACTCTCCGGCACCCGATGGATTGCAACCCGCCAGGCTCTTCTGTCCAGGGGATTCTCCGGGCAGGAATATGGGAGGGGGTGGCCACACCCTCCGCAGGGGATCTTCCTGACCCAGGGACTGAACCCACATTTCCTGAGTTTCCTGCATCGCAGACGGGTTCCTTACCCACTGAGCTACCTGGGAAGCCCCTCACGGGGGGCGGTGAAGCTGTCCTTTCCAAATTCCTGTGTATGACACTGAGTGATTTGTAACAACATCCAATCAGGCGCACCTAACCTTCCTGTAATTGCCTGTCCTTTTCGGCGTTCTTAAAAGCTTTCCAGTGGAAAAGAACAGAAGCTCCTTGTCAGAAGGAGCCTATTACACAGAGGAGAGAGACAGCCCCCCATTCCCTTCCTCCCATGAGTGCACCCCCAGTCCCCACGCCCGCCCCGGGGGATCCGCATCTGCCTGGCGTCGCCATGGAAGCAGCACCCACCTGCTGGTTCAAGTCGCCAGCTGTTCCCATCCCCACCCGGCTCCCTTTCGGACGCTCAGAACCCTGAAGGCCAGAGTAGCCTGTGGCAGGCCACACAGATTCCCGGGCTTGCTTTCAGGCTGGAAGAGGTGACCTCAGCAGCGTTTTCCGTTCACACTGAGCAGCACTTTGCAAATAAGCAGGACAGGACATCAGAGATGTGCCAGAGTTTGCCCTGAGATTATAAGGGCAAGGCCGTGTTTGCCCCAGCAGGCTGGGCTCCTGGACGTGCCGTGCACCCATGCTCTGTGACCCGAGCAAAGGATGGCACCCCCACGGGCCTGGGAACGGCAGGAGTCTCAGGGGCATCTCTCCAACCCAGCTCCTGAGATGCCAGAGAAGAGGGGGCAAATCACACAGCTCAAGCGCCAGATTCAGACGTCGACCAAGCCACGGTCAAAAATGGGCACAAGAATGTGTCTGGAGGGTCCCGGGTGCTGAGAAAGGGGGCTGAAATTCTCCATGAGAGGAAAGTCACAGGGGACCGTGCTGAGAACTCAGTTGCTACACCACGTCTGTTTTGAAAACACGAGAGAGATCTCTCGCTCTCCCAGCCACACACTGTGTGTGTGCGTGCATGTGTGTCACTCAGGCGTGCCTGACTCTCCGGCACCCGATGGATTGCAACCCGCCAGGCTCTTCTGTCCAGGGGATTCTCCGGGCAGGAATATGGGAGGGGGTGGCCACACCCTCCGCAGGGGATCTTCCTGACCCAGGGACTGAACCCACATTTCCTGAGTTTCCTGCATCGCAGACGGGTTCCTTACCCACTGAGCTACCTGGGAAGCCCCTCACGGGGGGCGGTGAAGCTGAGTAACTTCCCGCGTGCGGGGTTCTGGGAGCGGAGCCTGCCACAGAGTAAACAGTCCCTCATTAGCCGTGGTCCTTATCACGCTGGTCATCACAGGCCGAGGCTGTGCGGGCTACGCAGGCGCACACCTGGCTGCAAGATGCAGCCCCGCCGGCCAAGCAGACTCCTGCTCCAGGCGGGGACGCAGAGGGACAGGCGCGTCCTGACCACGTGGTCAGTTGTCGCCTGCGGCGTGCACTGGAATGTGGGGCGTACGGGGGACGGCTGGGCGTGTGCCTGGTGCCGCCTCGCTTCCTGACGTCGCCAGGGGCTGACTGCGACCATGAACCACAGCAACGCTTCCCGATGCCTCTTTGTCGGAAATCAAAGTGGGCTGGGTGAATGGAGTTTCCAGATACATGAAGCGGACGCTCTTCTCCCCTTTTCTTCCTTGCTTTCTCTCATTCTTTCTTTCTCTTTTTTCTTTCCCTACCTGCCTTCCGTGTTTCCCTCCTTCCTTCCTTCCTTTGTTTCCTTCCCTCTATCATTTGGGTGAGAGCAGCTCTCCACGTGTTCTGACTCTGCCGTGACTCCATCCTTGTCCAGTGAGTGGCCGCAGCTCGGGAGGACTGGAAACCGCAATGAGGCCCGAGCCCAAAGGCCCTACAGGCCGGTCCCCTCGGGGTCCTGTCACCCAAAGCCTGTCACAAACAAAAGGTGGCACGCCTGTGAAAGTGCAAAGAGCTGAGGATTCCCAGAGGGGCCTGGAGACGTCCGGAGGCTGCAGAGTCGCCCCCACACAGCCCTGCCCGCCGCGCTGAGCTGTGTCTCCTCCTGCTCCCCCGTCGCCGATGGCCTTTCCACCTGGAGCGGCCCGACGCTTCCAGCCACGGCGCTTCCTCACCCCTCGCCACCGCTTTCCGTCAGCCACACAGTCCCACGCTGCCCGCCACTTCCCAGCCACGTGCCCCGTCCTCAGGGGTGGCCACGTGCCTGCCCAGAGCCCTCCAGCAACTCGAGAACGGCCTGCGTCTTCAGACCTTGCGGGACCGTCCATCTGCTCATGCTCCTGTCCCTCCCGACGGGGCTGAAGTCGCTGCTCACAGGAAGATGAAGAAACGGGGGAAATTATCTCTTTCTGTTGCAGAGAAAGCCATCACCAGACCGCTCCGCTAAGAAGGAAGCGTTCACTAAACACACGAATCCAGATACGCACCTCCTCGCTTTCTTAGACTTTTTCCACTTCCTACACACAATTCTGAATCCAGAAAACTGACTCGGCCTTCAGGTGGGTTTAATGATCTCCCCAGGACACGGAGGGGAGATCAGGCACCGGGCCAGCGCTCACGGCGGCCTCCCGGTGCGCGGCGGCCACAGGCTGCGTTTGTAGCTCACTCGTCTTGGGGCATCCCTCCATCGAGGACTCTGCGCCTCCTCTCTTGGAAGCTGGGTTCAGAGTGGGAAGGAATCCTGGCCCGACTCTGCTACGCTTTCAGAGGACCGGGGCCTTGGAGCCCCTGGGACGGCAAAGGCTTCCTGGAGCCCCACTGGGACCTGGCGTGGGCCGGAGGCGGCCTGAGGCAACAGGTGCCGCCGCCAGCTGCTTGGCCAGGAAACCACACCAAAGCCTTCACAGCTGCTGCACTGGCACCTTCACGTCACGAGGGCCCCAATTCATTTCAATTTTCAGGGTACAGGGCAGCCATTTTCTGAATAGGATGAGACTTCCTGCTTTCAGAAACAGAGCGTGACTCAGGCATTCCGGTGTTCAGACACGTCATTGTGATGGGAACCCCACGAGGGCATGTGTGTGTCTCTGCTCCCTGCTGTATCCTCCGTGCCTAGAACCCGTCGTGCCTGGGATCTGCGAGAGGCACAGGAAACCAGAGCAAGGCCCCTCCTCACGCAGGGCTCTGGAGACCGGGGGACAGACGGGTGGATCGCGCTCCTTCCGGCAGAGCTCGTGGTCCAGCCGGGGATGCTCCCAGTGGCCTGGAATGACTCCACGACACAGGTTCCCACTCGAGAGCTTTCTGAGCCACGGTGTCCACTCTGAACATCTGTCCTCCCTTCCTCTCGGCTAGCTGTCAGCCGTCACTCACACTGCCTGGAGTTATAAACAGCTGGGGAGCCAGGGTCAGTCTCCAGAAGAGCAGGTGTGCGGCTGGACAGCACCTCTCCACCAGCACCCACGCGCGCCTGCCGCAGCCCGTCCGTTCCAGCTGCTGGTGCTGGCTGAGAAGCCCTTCGCGCCCTCCACCCAATCTAAGAGTCACGTCCTGCACGTGAGGAGGCTGCACTCCAAAAGCGAAGCGATTCCTCAGGTCAAGCAGCTCAGGAAAGCAGAAACAGCCCCCGTGTTCCAGCCTTCTGACTCCCAGCCCAGGACTTGAGGCTCCTATCAGCTGTGAGTCTGTTTCTCTTGTCCCGGTCACAGACTCACCCTAATTTCCTATTGGCTGGGAGTGGGGTAGAGGCCATAAATGAGCTTGTTCACACTATTCTGAGAGTAGAAAACATGTAGACATTGTTTCCGTTTGCTCAACATCCTATGTCATCAGAGAAGTGAAAATTAAGCTCGCGAGTCAGCCACTACACGCCTTTTACAATGACTGACACCCAAACCCCTGACGGCGTCAAGTGTTGGCTGGGACGTGGAGCCGCGGGAACTCTCGGTCACGGCTGTGGGGACGCACCATGGTGCAGCCACGTAGAACCAAAGTCTGGCGGTTTCTTACAAGATTGAACATTCTTACCACACCATCCAGCAACTGCACCGCTTGGTGCTTACACAGAGGAGCTGAAATCTCATGTCCACACAAAGACCTGCACACAAGTTTATAGCGGCTTTATCTAATCGCCAGAACTTGGGAGCAAACATGATCTTTGCCAGTGGAATGGATAAACTAACACTGTCTGGGACCTCCAGACGACGGAGTATGATTCAACAATAAAAAGAAAGGTGCCATCCAGCCATGAAAAGACACGGAGGAAGCTTACATGCACACGGCTAAGTGAAGAAAGCCCATCTGGAAAGACGACACACGGTATGATTCGAGCTGTAGGACATTTTGGAAAAGGTAAAACTACACAGACATAAAAACTTGGCAGCTGCCAGGAGGCTGCAAAAGAGAGAAAAAGATAGATAAACGGATAGAGCACACATGGGATGTTTAGGGCAATGAAACTATTATTCTGTTTGATACTGTAACAGTAGATACATGTCATTCCGTTTTTCCAAACCCAGAGAATGCACAATATCAAGAGTGAAGCTAATGTCAAGTATGGACTATAGTTTAAAATAATGGTTCGATATTGTCTCATTAATTGTAACAAATGTATCACCCTAATGCACAATGTTGATAGGGGAAAGCAGGAAGAGAAACAGGGAATGATCTATGGCAACTCACTGTACTTTCTACTCAATTTTTTTAAACCTAAAAGTGTTCTAAAAAATAAAGGCTTTTAACTTTAAAAAAAAAAAAAAAAAAGTGCCGAGCGCTGGTCCCTGGGTCAGCAACACCCACTGGGAGCAGCTGATGAGCTGAGTGATCTCTGCCTCTGGTCCAGCCGCACCTTGAGTCAGGATCTGAGCTGTGACTTGCATGCTGTGCTTGATTCTAAGTACCCTGGACCTGGGACTAAGCCGGGCTGACTCTAAACAGAGAAGCTGCGACTGAGGTCGTCAGGGCTGAGTTTTAAGCTCTGTCACTCCGTGGAGGAGTTTGTGGGGGCTCCATCTCAGCACCCTCTCTGTCATGAAAATGACTCAGGATGCCTGAGCTGCCTCCCACTCCTAGGCCTGACTCAGAAATGTCATGAGTTCTTCAGCATCCAGCAACTGCACCGCTTGGTGCTTACACAGAGGAGCTGAAATCTCATGTCCACACAAAGACCTGCACACAAGTTTATAGCGGCTTTATCTAATCGCCAGAACTTGGGAGCAAACATGATCTTTGCCAGTGGAATGGATAAACTAACACTGTCTGGGACCTCCAGACGACGGAGTATGATTCAACAATAAAAAGAAAGGTGCCATCCAGCCATGAAAAGACACGGAGGAAGCTTACATGCACACGGCTAAGTGAAGAAAGCCCATCTGGAAAGACGACACACGGTATGATTCGAGCTGTAGGACATTTTGGAAAAGGTAAAACTACACAGACATAAAAACTTGGCAGCTGCCAGGAGGCTGCAAAAGAGAGAAAAAGATAGATAAACGGATAGAGCACACATGGGATGTTTAGGGCAATGAAACTATTATTCTGTTTGATACTGTAACAGTAGATACATGTCATTCCGTTTTTCCAAACCCAGAGAATGCACAATATCAAGAGTGAAGCTAATGTCAAGTATGGACTATAGTTTAAAATAATGGTTCGATATTGTCTCATTAATTGTAACAAATGTATCACCCTAATGCACAATGTTGATAGGGGAAAGCAGGAAGAGAAACAGGGAATGATCTATGGCAACTCACTGTACTTTCTACTCAATTTTTTTAAACCTAAAAGTGTTCTAAAAAATAAAGGCTTTTAACTTTAAAAAAAAAAAAAAAAAAGTGCCGAGCGCTGGTCCCTGGGTCAGCAACACCCACTGGGAGCAGCTGATGAGCTGAGTGATCTCTGCCTCTGGTCCAGCCGCACCTTGAGTCAGGATCTGAGCTGTGACTTGCATGCTGTGCTTGATTCTAAGTACCCTGGACCTGGGACTAAGCCGGGCTGACTCTAAACAGAGAAGCTGCGACTGAGGTCGTCAGGGCTGAGTTTTAAGCTCTGTCACTCCGTGGAGGAGTTTGTGGGGGCTCCATCTCAGCACCCTCTCTGTCATGAAAATGACTCAGGATGCCTGAGCTGCCTCCCACTCCTAGGCTCGCCCCTTTTCTTCTTGATCTGTCCTCAGGGGGTCCTTGGTAAATGTCATGAGTTCTTCAGCATCGCAGTACAACCTGTTTCAAGACTCTCCGTGACCAGAAGCCATTCGGGGACACGCGGCAGCCGCTGGGCTAACAGATCGACCCCGCGTCACGTGCAGGCACAAGTGATAAAAGACTCATCATTTCACTAAAGCCCTCTTTATTCGCCCTGTACTTTTCCACACATTGCATTTCCCATCATGGCTGACTGCCTAGAGCATTCATGTGAAAACAGCAGATTTTTGCCTGTGTGTTACTCCCTGTCTCCTCCCAATAATGCAGTTTATTGGGTTCTCAAAATGACAGAAACACTAGGTATGTTCAGGAGGGAGAAATAAAGAGAGGAAGTAAAACAGCCAGTGATATGGGCATGGAGAGGGGCCGGGGCCTGTCATTTGCTGGGAACAGTGAATTCAAAGCTGTCCTGATTTGAGAGAAGGGCCCCAGGCGATGACTTCATTTAACAGATGAGAAAACTTAGGTCCTGAGAAGTGAGTGCTCCCAAATTCTTCATGTGGAGGAAGATGACTGGTGTTGGCCTTGATGGGTCTCTTTCTTTTCTAACCAGGAACAATTAGAAAATGATCATAGATTTATTTATTCTAATTTTTATTTTATATTGGAGTACAGCTGGATCGGGATGATCCCCGGGAGTAGGAAATGCAACCCACTCCAGGATTCTGGCCTGGAGAATCCCATGGACAGAGGAGCCTGGGGGACTACAGTCCATGGGGTCACAAAAGGTCAGACATGAGCAACTGAGCACAAATGAGCACGGGTGCATGCACAATGGTTAACCACGCGTTAGTCTTAGGTGTACAGCAGAGAGACTTGATTATACACACGTATGTATCTATTCTTTTTCAAATTCTTTTCCCATTTAGGTCACGACAAAAGCCTGAGCAGAGTTCCCTGTGCTATGCAGTAGGTCCTTGCTGGGTATTTGTTTCATATATTTCTGCGACTGAGGTCGTCAGGGCTGAGGTTTTAAGCTCTGTTCCACTCCGTGGAGGAGTTTGTGGGGCTCCATCTCAGCACCCTCTCTGTCATGAAAATGACTCAGGATGCCTGAGCTGCCTCCCACTCCTAGGCTCGCCCCTTTTCTTCTTGATCTGTCCTCAGGGGGTCCTTGGTAAATGTCATGAGTTCTTCAGCATCGCAGTACAACCTGTTTCAAGACTCTCCGTGACCAGAAGCCATTGGGGGACACGCGGCAGCCGCTGGGCTAACAGATCGACCCAGCGTCACGTGCAGGCACAAGTGATAAAAGACTCATCATTTCACTAAAGCCCTCTTTATTCGCCCTGTACTTTTCCACACATTGCATTTCCCATCATGGCTGACTGCCTAGAGCATTCATGTGAAAACAGCAGATTTTTGCCTGTGTGTTACTCCCTGTCTCCTCCCAATAATGCAGTTTATTGGGTTCTCAAAATGACAGAAACACTAGGTATGTTCAGGAGGGAGAAATAAAGAGAGAGGGAAGTAAAACAGCCAGTGATATGGGCATGGAGAGGGGCCGGGGCCTGTCATTTGCTGGGAACAGTGAATTCAAAGCTGTCCTGATTTGAGAGAAGGGCCCCAGGCGATGACTTCATTTAACAGATGAGAAAACTTAGGTCCTGAGAAGTGAGTGCTCCCAAATTCTTCATGTGGAGGAAGATGACTGGTGTTGGCCTTGATGGGTCTCTTTCTTTTCTAACCAGGAACAATTAGAAAATGATCATAGATTTATTTATTCTAATTTTTATTTTATATTGGAGTACAGCTGGATCGGGATGATCCCCGGGAGTAGGAAATGCAACCCACTCCAGGATTCTGGCCTGGAGAATCCCATGGACAGAGGAGCCTGGGGGACTACAGTCCATGGGGTCACAAAAGGTCAGACATGAGCAACTGAGCACAAATGAGCACGGGTGCATGCACAATGGTTAACCACGCGTTAGTCTTAGGTGTACAGCAGAGAGACTTGATTATACACACGTATGTATCTATTCTTTTTCAAATTCTTTTCCCATTTAGGTCACGACAAAAGCCTGAGCAGAGTTCCCTGTGCTATGCAGTAGGTCCTTGCTGGGTATTTGTTTCATATATAGCTGTGTGTCCATGTCAGTTACAGGCTTATTTCTTATCAAGGCCAAAAAGCATGAGGCAGAATTCTGAGCAGGGCCTAAGAAGAAGGGATCATTATGGAGTCGTAACACCAGGGCGCTGACTGCGCTGCTCAGAGGTCTTGCCGAATCACTGCTGTCTCGCTCACAGGGTAGAAGGTCCACAGCCCAGGAGGGTCAGAGGTCAGCGCTGAGACAGGAGGGCATAAACCAGCACACCTGGGGCACCCTGAGGGCAGGCCAAGTTCCCAAGACCACTCCACGAAAATCTTTCGAGAACAAACTCTGGGGTCCCAAGGCAGGATACCTCAGGAAAGATATGTCATCAGAGCCAGTCTTGACTCAAAGCCTATTATTTGCTCGGTGCTAAGCATTTCAATGGTGACACAGTGGTAAAGAATCTGCCTGCCAACGCAGGAGACACAGGTTTGATCCCTGGGTAGGGAAGATCCCCTGGAGGAGGAAATGGTAACCCACTCCAGGATTCTTGCCTGGGAAAGCGCATGGACAGAGATGCCTGGCGGACTACAGTCCATGGGGTTGCAAAGCATCAGACATGACTGAGGGGCCAAGCATACCAGATACATAAGCACTTAAATGTTGTATCTCATTTAAATCTCACAAAAGGGAACTTTCTTGGCAGCCCAGTGCATTAGACTTTGCCTTCCAGTGCAAGTTCAATCCCTGGTCCGGGAGCTAAGGTCTCACATACATTTGGCCAAAAAATCAAAATAAAAAACAGAAGCAATATTGTAACAAATTCAATAAAGACTTTAAAAACGGTCCACATCAAAAATAAAATCTTCATAAGCAATAAATCTCGGGCTTCCCTGCTGGTCCAGTGGGTAAAGAGTCGACTTAGCAATGCAAAGGGCACCAGGTCGATCCCCGGCCCAGGAAGATCCCACGTGCAGCGGAGTGGCTGGACCAGTGTGTCCAATTGCAAACCAGCGCTCTGGAGTGCATGCGCCCGGAGCCGGTACTCTGCAAGAGAGAGGCTTCTGCAGTGGGAGGCCCACACAAGCCGAAGAATAAAGATGGATAAAAATAAATAAATAAAAAACCAATAAAAGAGGCCAAAAAAGTAAATTAAAAAAAACAATAAATCTGATAATAACCATATGAGATAAAGCCGGCTATTTTCTCATTATATAACTGAGGCACCCAAAGGATAGAGGCTGTCCCTGAGGTCAAAAAGCTAGTCAGCATCGGGTGGGGCTGGATTTCGTCCCTGAGGTCTTGCCCCAGAGCGGAGGCCCTGCACACCTCCCTAGTTTTTGGAAGGGTCCAGTCACCCGAGGCGGCGCTAGTGGTAGAGAGCCTGCAGCAGATATAACAGCCGAGGGTTCAATCTCTGGGTCAGGAAGATACCCCAGAGGAGGAAATGGCAACCCACGCCGGTATCCTTGCCTGGAGAATGCCATGGACAGAGAACCCTGGCGAGCTGCAATCCATGGGGTCGCCCAGAGTCGGACACGACTGAAGTGACTGAGCCCCCACGGGCACTCTACTGGACCTGGAACCTGGCTGAGTCTCTTCCACAGATGGGCTCCGGATGAGCGCTTTCCAAGAGCTCTTCCCTCAGCCCGTCTGGTTATCACAATATTCTGCAAAGTGGGTGGAACAAAGATACTCGTCCCCTTTCAACAGCAGAAGGAAAACGAGGTCGTGGACCCCTGGCAATGCAATGGACCAGGGGCTGTGCGCACGCAGGGGTCGAGGGGGCTCCACCTGAAAGCCGTCCACCCTGAGCCTGGGGACCTCCCTCATGCGCATTCCCTCTCAGCTCCACGTGGGAGTCCTGCCTGAGATGGGGGAGACCCGGAGGAGAGCCTCCCAACAAACAGCCGCCCCCGCTCTGAGCGCCTGTTAGTCTCAGGTCGCGGTACAGGCGCAGCGACTCCACAAGGTCTTCTCCAGGAGCTATCTCCTAGGTGACTGCATTTGGGCTGGTCTGGGGGTGGGGGCATGGGAGAAGCAAGCCCCCGCGTCGTCTCCCCAGAGCGCCTTGTTTTCCTCCGCACCTTCCCCGGGGCCGCCTCCCCCTCCCTCGCCTTCCGGTCACGCGCGTTTGAACAGCCCGTCAGCGCGGGGTGTTAGTAATTGCGCAGCGAGGGTGACACTTGGAGCCACAGTCCTGGAAGAAATCGCATGGATCTGGACTCGCCAGAACACTAGATTTAACCAACCCGCGAGGGCCCGGGGGCGGGGGGCGGTCTGGAGGAGAACAAGGGGAGGATTTCAGCCTGGGACTCATCCTGACAATGCAGGTGCTCAGCCAGCCCCGGCTGCCCTTCCCTGCTCAGCAGGAAGTGGGGAAACAGAGCTTCAATCAGCGCACATTCACCTTTCCCTATTGTCAGGGGCTTGCTCTGAAAGCCCCTAATCATTCCTTTTATTGTCTGGCTTAACACAAAGCGGAGCAAGGCGCTGTCAAAGCCGAGCATCTCTCAGCAGAAAACCCAGAGGTATGTGGATCTATGTGTATAGACGTATGAGGATATGCACACCATCTCTCTCTCTCTATTTCTCTCTCTCTAATACACACATACCCCTTGATTAAGAAGGGTGTGATGAAGGGAAGCAAGCAGAACAGAACCACCCCCATTCAAGCCCATACCTTCCCCTAGAGCATGGGAACGGTGAGGAGGAAACTTGGACGTTCATCTTCCCGGTTTCCAAAGGTCCTCTCTAGGGAGCCCATCCCCAGACCTGCACTGACAATGTCCGGGGTGTCCAGGGGGTGTCCAGGGTGCCCTTGTGCTCATTGGTGGAGCAGGTATAATCTAAGCAGTTTTAGAATACTGAATCACCGGGGGTTTTTTGCATTGCCTTGGTTTCTGGTTTTTGCCAAGGGATGTGACGTGCTAGCAATGAAACTTCAGCTTTGTCTCTCCTTCCTCTGTTCTCCAGAGACTAGGGTCGACATACATACACTAGGGATGTATAACAGTAGTTAACACTACTGTGTGTAACACAGATAGTTAATAAGAACCTGCTGAAAAGCACAGGGAAATCGATTCAACGCTCTGTGCTGACCTAAATCCCTCAAAGAAGGCATGTATGTATATGTGTGTGTGTGTATATATATAAACATAAATATACATACACACACACACACAGACACACATATACACACATAGCTGATTCACTCTGCTGTAGAGTAGAGGCTAGCGCAACATTGTAAAGCAACTATGGTCTTAGTCGCTCAGGGGTGTCTGGCACTTTGTGACCCCATGCGCTGTAGCCCACCAGGCTCCTCTGTCCATTGAATTCTCCAGGCAAGAAGACTGGAGTGAGTAGCCATTCCCTTCTCCAAGGGATTGTCCTGATCTAGGGATTGAACTTGGGTCTCCAGCATCGCAGGCAGATTCTTCACCATCTGAGCCACCAAGGAAGCCCCCAAAGCAACTATATGCCAATGAAAATGTAAAAACAATAACAGTTTATTGGAGCTTAGGCAGAACTCAAAAATAAAAGAGGTTAGATCCGTCCGTAATATTTACAAAAATAAATCAATAACCTACAAATATTTGCCTTTCATGTAGAAATGCTTAAGCCCCCATAAAGCGTCAGACCCTGGGCTATTTTGTTGTGTAACAAGATGCAAAGCAGGAACCAGATGTGGCAAAGTGAAACAGACTATTGTCTTAACAGCTGGAACCAAGATGCCTCCCGGAGAGGGAACAGTCTTTGCTTAGGAAAAAACTTCTCGGAAGACCTGGTGGGAGTGATGGATGGCACCAACGTCACCCCCGCTCGCCAGCCTGCGTGCAGTCATGTCCTCCTGCAGGGCCTTGGACATGAGAAAATGGCAAACACGATGGCTGGAAAAAAATTCTCGCATGTCTTCACTCTCTCTATCCTGCTGCCACCATGAGAATATGTCTGGGCTGGGCTGGGAGGGGATGGGAGACACATGGAAGAAAGCCAAAGGCATCCTAGGCCCGCCAAGAGGACCCGGGCGCTGACAATCTACGCATGAACATTCCCAGCCAAGGCCGGCAGGGCCTCCCCGCTGATCCATAGACTCATCAGATATGAAAACAGTTGTTGTCAAAAACAGAGAATTGAGGGGTGGTTTATTACACAGAGCTAGTTCATACGCTTGGCTTGGAAGATGAGTCCCAGGAGGCACTGGATAGCAAGGATCAAAACAGACGATTAAACTGCAAGGAAAAGAGGCGGGTGTAAGGGAAGAGCAGAGCAGAGAAACAAGGGCAGGGAGGAAGAGGGGAAGACCAAGCAACGTGGTCATTCATGACGGCTAATGTTCATTTGGAAGGACTGACGCTGAAGCTGAAGCTCCAGCACTGCAGGCTACCTGCGGTGAACAGCGGACTCACTGGAAAAGACCCTGATGCTGGGGAAACAGAAGGCAAAGGAGAAGGGGACGACGGAGGACGAGATGGCTGGATGGCATCGCTGGTCCATGGACACACGCTTCAGCAAGCTCCCAGAGATGGGGAAGGACAGGGAAGCCTGGCGTGCTGCTGTCCGTGGGGTCGCCAAGAATTGGACACGACTGAGTCACTGAACTGAATCTTCAATTTTAAATTGTCTGTATTATTCCAGTATAGCCGTCCTTTATTCAGTAAACTCTGCCTCCTGCTCAGAGACGTGTGACAACCTATGCGCAGGTCTGGAGTGCTGTCCCCTGCCCGGCCACCCTGACTCAGCCCCACTCCCTTCCCCGGTATCCTCCGCCCTGGGCCAGGATGACCACTTTACTGTGAACTTGGCACCCTGATCCCCACACCCTCTCCAGTGGCCCTGTACCAGCCAACCCCATCTGAGCTGCCTTATTTGGCATTAGAGCACTTCCAGCCCACCCCCACCCCATCCGGCAGCCTTGATGCCCACTGCTGTCCTCCCGCTGCCCTCAAACACCCCCACCTTCACAGCCGTCTCACCATTTCCTGTCTCCTGGCTATTTCCTCGTCTCAAGGTGCCTCATGCCCTCTACCATCCCCGTTGTATTGCTCTAGGCTCTTCAGATGCCTAGCACACTCCTTCCCAGGTGAACTCTTCATCCCTCCCTCAGGCTCTGGTTTTCTTTTGTACCTTCGCCATTCCTGCACCGAGGAATGAAAGCAATCGTGTAGATCACTCATCACCGGAGTCCCCTGGTATTAACGATTGACTTAAACCCCAATTCATGGCCAACGGAAATCCAAAGACCCATGTGAGATTTCTATAACCTCCTGGGAGACCGCATCTTCATCGTCACCCATGGCTATGGGCTTTTACCTTTACTGAATGAATAGATGAAAAAATAAACATGCCCACAAAGCTTTTGTGAGTACGGACAACGCTGAATGTCCTCAGGCATCCATACCAGGAAATTTCCATCAGGTAGTCACCCCAAGGGGTTCACAGACTAATAGCCCCTCCTTGGCTCCTCTTCCTGCCCCCTCCCCTCGCTTCACCCATCAGATTCCCATGAGGACCCCCACAATTCTTTCTGCTTCTTTATGCAAAACCCTGCATCACCCTAGGTCCGACAGCCAAACTCTCCTGCAGGATTGCACTCATGCTGTGCAGCCCACAGACCCCTCGCTATAGCGCTAAAAGGCAAACTTAAGTCCATTTCAAACTGTCCCTCTCTCCCACAGACTCTGCCCCCCTTCCCAGCAGAGCAGGCTTTATTCACACGCAGCATGCCTGCACTCCCTGTTTGCTGAGTTAGTAAATGGACACCTTCGCCCGTGACGTTGCAGCCCACCCACCCGCGCTGCCGGGCTGCCCGCCCCGCAGAAGAAGTGATACAGCATGAACGGAGGGCGGAAGGCCGGAGAGGGTGGGCTCCCGTTTGCTCCCTGCCTCCTCCTGGACCACGTGGCCCCTCCTGAAGACTGGCCTCTCACCCAACAGATGCATCCCCTCGGCCACCGTCAGTGGTGGATCAGCATATTTCTGTGCGAAATAAATGTTATTTTCTGGTGTGCCCAGGTTTCATTAGTCTTCCTGTCAGAGAGAATCAAAGCGAGAGGGGATGAGAGCCCGGCAGAGAGGGGCTTCTTGCTTAGAGCCGGCAGAAAAGGCTCGTGGCAGCCAGGGAAGGAGAGGGAGGAAGCGAGAGGTAGAAAACTCACTTTTCATTTAATCAAGTCGAAACACGGATTATATGAGTTTGAAAAACAGTCACCTTGTTCTCAACCCAGTCTCCTGCTCTGTCTGGGGCTATAAAACCCTTTGTGATTTTATCTTTTCATAAACTTTTATTGAACCTGATGTTCAAGGGGGCATGGAGGATCATCCAATTAAACTCCCCCGCTAATCCGACTCTTAAACCCCAGCACTAAACCGATGGGAGATTAAAAGCTAATAAAGATGACAAATGAGAGGTGATCTGCAGGTTGATAAGGGAAATGGAGTCCAGTGGGGATTTGCCACGAAGGAGCCGGGCTTGATTCTGGAAAGCCCAGCAGCGGAGGGGGCTTTTGCAGGGGCAAATTCAAAGAGCTGTGACCAGCAGCATGGAAGCCCACGGCAAAGTCCTGCTCAGTGATCTGGGGCTAAGACAGGCTGCCCGGGACCAGGTGCCGTGGCAGGAGGTGGGGTAGACGGGGCACGGACGCCGTGGGCTGAGACCCCAACGCCGCCATCAGTGACTGTGGGACACCACGGAATCAGGGTCCTGCGAACTCGCTGTTCCTAATGCAGATCCTGCCCTAGTGACGACCCCGGAGCAGCCTCCCGTAGCACACCAGACGACACCGTGCGGACGTAAGTCACACCCCAGGGGAGTGTGAAAGGAGCACCCCCCATTTTACACACTAGAAAACGAAGGCTCCGAGCAGGTCATTTCCCACGGTGGAGAGGCAGAGCCCAATTATCACAGCCCTGTCTTCCCGAGAAAATAAGCCCATTTCGTGAGGCTGTACTCATGATTCGATGAGGGCTGTGGGTTTGTCACAGCCACCCCCAAAACGGCGTCTTTCCCCGCCTTAGGACTCACGTCTTAGGTCTTTCATATTTCAAAAGAACCGTTTCAATAGGTGGATCAGCATATTTCTGTGCGAAATAAATGTTATTTTCTGGTGTGCCCAGGTTTCATTAGTCTTCCTGTCAGAGAGAATCAAAGCGAGAGGGGATGAGAGCCCGGCAGAGAGGGGCTTCTTGCTTAGAGCCGGCAGAAAAGGCTCGTGGCAGCCAGGGAAGGAGAGGGAGGAAGCGAGAGGTAGAAAACTCACTTTTCATTTAATCAAGTCGAAACACGGATTATATGAGTTTGAAAAACAGTCACCTTGTTCTCAACCCAGTCTCCTGCTCTGTCTGGGGCTATAAAACCCTTTGTGATTTTATCTTTTCATAAACTTTTATTGAACCTGATGTTCAAGGGGGCATGGAGGATCATCCAATTAAACTCCCCCGCTAATCCGACTCTTAAACCCCAGCACTAAACCGATGGGAGATTAAAAGCTAATAAAGATGACAAATGAGAGGTGATCTGCAGGTTGATAAGGGAAATGGAGTCCAGTGGGGATTTGCCACGAAGGAGCCGGGCTTGATTCTGGAAAGCCCAGCAGCGGAGGGGGCTTTTGCAGGGGCAAATTCAAAGAGCTGTGACCAGCAGCATGGAAGCCCACGGCAAAGTCCTGCTCAGTGATCTGGGGCTAAGACAGGCTGCCCGGGACCAGGTGCCGTGGCAGGAGGTGGGGTAGACGGGGCACGGACGCCGTGGGCTGAGACCCCAACGCCGCCATCAGTGACTGTGGGACACCACGGAATCAGGGTCCTGCGAACTCGCTGTTCCTAATGCAGATCCTGCCCTAGTGACGACCCCGGAGCAGCCTCCCGTAGCACACCAGACGACACCGTGCGGACGTAAGTCACACCCCAGGGGAGTGTGAAAGGAGCACCCCCCATTTTACACACTAGAAAACGAAGGCTCCGAGCAGGTCATTTCCCACGGTGGAGAGGCAGAGCCCAATTATCACAGCCCTGTCTTCCCGAGAAAATAAGCCCATTTCGTGAGGCTGTACTCATGATTCGATGAGGGCTGTGGGTTTGTCACAGCCACCCCCAAAACGGCGTCTTTCCCCGCCTTAGGACTCACGTCTTAGGTCTTTCATATTTCAAAAGAACCCAGATGTTCCTCACCACCACTCCAGAACGCGACTTTAAACTACAGGGTAAGTGAAAGATCATTAACATCCACGCCAGATAGTTTATATCAATTTACTTAATCATTCCGTGGGCATCTATGAAGACCTTGCTTTGCCAGACTCTTTCATAAATATGTATCAAACTAATCCTCACATCAGCCCTGAGAAGTAGGAATTATTTTCTCATTTTAATTAATGAGTACACAGAGGCTTAGAGAATCCGAATGATCCTCCTGGGATCACAGAGCTAATAGCGACAGGGATGAAATGCAGACCCACACGGACCTGACACTGAGACCGGCGCCGCCCACCGCCCATCCAGCCCTGAGGAGGGCCAGTCTAGTGGTGCAGTCAGCCCTGTGACTAAACGAGGCAGACACGCTGCCATCATAGCTTCTCCGAAGGAGGGCGTTTCAAGAACAGATTCATGGAAAGCACAGCATTTCTGTTCTGGGCTTTTAGAGGTGCTGAGCTGTGGGTGCTGCAGAGAAGGACACTCCAGGTGAGAGAACAGTGTGAGCAAATGTGCGGAGAGGAAAGGATGCAGCCGTTTGGGGGTGGCTGGAGGGCCCCAGTTTGGTTGCACTGCGGGGGCTTCCAGAAGAGAGGCTGTGACACACAGAGAAGGCTGGGTGGAGCCAGGAGCACCTTGACTGCCTGGGGAGGGAGGGAGATGGCACGTCAAAAGCAGCCTACCCCACTGTCTTTCCCTGCGTCTCCGGGGACCACATCCTAGGCCACCTAGAAAGCCAACAAGCATGACCACTCTTCCCACGGCAGACAGAAAAAGCAAGTTTCCAGGGTAGAGCAGGGGGAGCTGGAGGTCAGCAGACAGGGGCTCCGTCCCGGTTCAGCCACCCCCAGCCCCACCTCCCTGGAGGCGCTCCTCTATGCCTCCGGAGGAGGAAGGAGCCACTGGAAGGAGCTCAAGGGCAAGTCCATCTGCTCTTAGCGAAGAATACACAGTGGCTTACACCGCCAGGCTCCTGCAGGCTTCTGAATCACCCCAGCCCACAGCCACTTGGATCTTAGGGGGGAGCAATGTGATCATTAAGTTTCTGTGTCATCCTGACTGAATCAGGGGATGCCCAGCTCTCTCTCTCTCTCATGAGATGTCATTTTTGAGTGTGTTGGTGAGGTTGCCAATTCAGAGGAGATTAGCATCTGAATTTACAGATCAAACTGAACAAAAAGCTGGAGGAAGGGAAGATTCTCTCTCTCCCCCTCCTCCCGCCGACATCTCTGCCTGACTGCATGAACCAGAACATCGATCTCCATGTGCCTTTAGTTCTCAGGCCTCTGAACTAACCCACCAGCCGTTCTGGGTCTCTTGTTGGTACACAGTAGGTTGTGAAATTCTCAGTCTCCATAACTGCATGAGCCAGTTCCTTATAATAAATGTGTCTCTAGATGTGTGTGTGTGTGTGTGTGTGTGTGTGTGTGTGTGTGTGTGTGTGAGCATACACACAGAGACAGATGGAGGTGACGATGGAGATGTGGAGACAGAGATGGAGCTAGGTTATCAGTCGTGCTGCTTGGAGAATCTTAATGTGGACTTTGGCATCAAGATTGGTTCTGGAGGGACAGAATCTTAAGATGAGTGTTCTGAGTTGGTTCTGGGATTTCTAGAACTCACCCTCTCAACTCATTAGATTTAAAGACATGAATGGTCCTCTTTCCAGGAGCAGAGAGAACACGGATAGGTCACAACAAACTCCCTTTTCCTGAGGCTCCCTAGGAACCAAGTTCTTCCACTCCTTGAATCTCATTTTGTCCTCACGAATGTGCAGTGTAGCTTTGATCACTCTCATTTCTCCAGACAACAAAACCAAACACAACTGAGCCTCGGAGAGCGAGGGGCTCAAGGACACACAGCTTGGTCAAAGTCCCGTTTGTCAGCATGAACGTTTTCGCTCCTTCGTCAGTGGTGCTCAGTCCTGACCAGTCATTAGAATAACCCGGAGAGCCCACCCCAGGCAAGTATCTGGCAGTGCAGTCCAGGCCTTGGCAGATTTTAGAAGCCCCTCAGGCAATCTGATTTACAGCCAAGATTGACAACCTCTGAACAAAAGTGGTTTCTCTCAAAGACAATAGCCCGGGCTTCCCCTGGTGGTCCAGTGGGTAAGGACACCGCCTTGCAGTGCAAGGGGCGCCAGTTCGAGCCCTGGCCTGGGAAGATCCCACGTGCCGCGGAGCGGCTGGACCAATGTGTCCAGTCACCGAGCCGGAGCTCTGGAGCGCATGCGCCCAGAGCCGGCGCTCTGCAACAACAGAGGCCACCGCGATGGGAGGCCCACAGGAGCCAAAGAGCAAAGATGGATGAAAATAGAGAAATGAAAGATCAATAGAAGTGGCCCGCCCGCTCCCCTCCCTCCCCAACCCGACCCCCGCCCAAAGTAAATAAATAAATAAATCTTTTAAAAAAAAAAAGACAATAGCCCTTCATCCACCATGACCCCGTCCCACCTCAGCCTCAACTATCAAGCAACCCAGCCCATGCCTGACTCTTTTTTACAAGTTAATATTCATTTCATCACATTTAATTAACACAGGGAGACGGGAGCTGTCTCAGCGTCGCACCAGGCTAGCAGGAGCCCATGCCTCCCTCGGAGTTCAATCACAGCGCTGTCTGACGCAATTAGCTTCCTTCCTCCTGATCTGAAGGGTCTGCACCCATAAATATCAACCAATTTTATTGATATTTGTAATTAAAACCACCAAACGGGTCACACTCGGTTGAGCAACTTTGCAACACACACATCCATAATGGGAACATGAGCGTATTTGTATGTGACATTCGATAGATCATAATCCCAGGCATTTCTCATTTTCAGAACATCCTGTGGGTACCAGCTAATTAAGGCCAGTATGTCTCCTGAGACAAGGGCGTTCTTTCGACATACCTCTTTGATTGTCTTTGTTCCTGAAGTTTCCAGGAATCCAAGGGCCCAGAAAGTGGGGAGCAGGCTAAAAGCCACAGGGAGCAACACAGAGGATCTCGATCTGACCTTGCCCATCTTTCAAGTTCCATCTTATCACAGCTTCTCTCTTGCAGCCTCCCAAGGGGGGAGAAATTTTTTGAACCAGTGGCAACAAGAAGGTGGCACTAGTGGTAAAGAGCCTGCCTGCCAACACAGGAGACAAAAGAGATGTGCGTTCAGTCCCTGGGTCAGGAAGATCCCCTGGAGGAGGGCATGGCAACCCACACAGAATTCTTGCCTGGAGAATCCCATGGACAGAGGAGCCTGGCAGGCTATAGTCCATAGGGCCACAAAAAGTTGAACATGACTGTAGTAACTTATCGCACACACCAAGCCTCCCCAGAGGCTGTATGGCTATTTCTCTAGGTTCTCCTCTCTTGGCTCAACTAGTCCCTTCCATCCAAAAAATTAGGTGGACAAAGTCTGATTCATCCCTTGGTTCAAAACTTACACAACTACAGCGTTAGGTTCCACCATCCAATGCCACCCTGTGCCTCTCTCTATGCTGTCCTGGCTGCAGCTGCACCCACAGGCTGCTTGGGATCCTAACCGGGTGGATTTCACCAGGGGATTACCAATAGAGTGATTCGGAGCAGAACATGGCTACCAGCTATGGAGTCACAGGCAAGTCTGGCCTTGGAGGACAAAATGAAGCCGGGCAAACACTAGCAGAGTTCTGTCAAGAGAACACACTGGTCATAGCAAACACCCTCTTCCAACAACACAAGAGACGGCTTCACACGTGGGCATCACCAGATGGTCAATACTGAAATCAGATTGATTATGTGCTTCGCAGCCGAAAAGAGGGCAGGAGGAGAAGGGGACATCAGCGGATGGCATGGCTTGATGGGTCACCGACTCAGTGGATGGGAGTCTGAGCAAACTCTGGGAGAGAGCGGAGCACGGGGGGGCCTGGCGTGCTCCAGTTCATAGGATGCAAAGAGTCAAACCCAATTTAGCAAGCGAACAGCTACAAGTCTTGTGTAATTGAACAGAAGTCACTGCCACTCACAAGCCCAGCAGAGGCTCAGGTTATCAGCTCTGCTCACTTCTCATTTTCCCTTTGAAACGTCATCCTTCACATACACCCAGGGAGATTTAAGACCTTTCTCCCAAATCCCCTAACAGCACTCTTATAAGAAACAATCAGTCTTCGAGAGAGTTACTAGGAAGTCATTCTATCCCAAAGTGCGGCCTCTTGAGTGCCAGGGCAGGAGGATTATTCCTCTGGCGACTTAGAATAAATCCCTTCATTTTCCAACCCCTCAAAGGTAAAGGGAATGCCACGGGCAGCGGGAAGAGCAGGTGGAGAGAGCCCGGGGACGGATGACAGCGGCCTGCTTGGCCGTTGTTAGTGTGACGGCCTCTTTACGGTGTTATGACTGATGCCCGAACAATCTGAGACAGTGACCGTAACGGACACACATCCAGTAAAACCATTAAAGTAGAGACAAGGAGGACATACGAGCATCCGCAGAGGGGACACTGAGTGGCCATCCCTCCCGTTAGCCCGAGAGCGGAGATGGGAGCAGTAGGCTAAAGTGAGCACGAGGCATTTCATCGATCATCAAGACAATGCACTCAATTATGAGGGGCTAACGATCCAATTTGTGTTTAATCTAAGCCTCGGGCACCAGCCTTTTCTCTCTTCTGCTGCCTAACTATGAAGAATCTCACTACCCAGCAGGCATCTCACCAAACTGGTCTCTAAAAAGGCATGAAATCAGAGACTTGACAGTTGGAGAGGACTTTCCACACCAGGGAGGAAGGCTTAAGTCCAGGAGTTCTTTTCAGAGTGGCTCTATCAGAGCTGTGACGCATCTACGTCCATACCTCCTCGAGACTGGGCTCTCATCACCTGAGGGAGCATTTCTCTGGAGAGCCCACCCTACTGCTACACATGTGAGTCATTACAAGGCTCTTTCTTAGACAAAAACAAAATCCACCTCTTTCTGGAAAAATCTACCAGTCACCGGCAAACCTGATGGAACTTTGAAATTATCTGAGACATTTTGAAAAGAGATTCTGACAGGAGTATCAATTTTAAGAAATTATGAATATTATAAATATTAAGGAAACAATGTGACATTATCTACTAAAACTGAACCATGGCCTCACAATCCTACTCTGGCGTGCACACCCCACATAAATATTTGCACACACACACTGGAGACCAAAATATTCTCAGCGTTATTCACAATAGGCAAAAACTGCAAATAACTAAAAAAGTTCATCAGCAGTAGAAAGAGTAAATTTGGATGTATGCAGAAAATTGAATATTCTAGAGCCCAGCTGTCCAAAAGCATTTTCTGCGATGATGAAAATGATCTGTTCTACTGTTTCCAATATGAGAGCCTCTTATCACACATAGCTATGGAAAGGCAGCCCATGCCAAAGAGGAACTGAGTTTTTAGTTTTATTTAATTTTAATCCATTTAAGTTGAAATAGCCACATGCTCTGAACGACTGTTGCACTGGATAGCACCATGCAGTGATCAGAACAGAGGAAAAGAGCAAATTCTAACGACATATAACAACATGGACGAATCAGATCCAGCAAAAGAAACCAGATCCAAAGAATGCACACAGTATGATGGTTGTTGGTCAGTTGCTAAGTCATGTCTGACTCTTTACAGCCTCGTGGACTGCAGCCCGCCAGGCTCCCCTGCTCTTCACTGTCTCCCAGAGTCTGCTTAAATCCATGCCCATTGAGTCAATGATGCTATCCAACCTTGCCGTTGTCTGTTGCCCCCTCTAATTCTGCCCTCAATCTTGCCCAGCATCAGAGTCTTTATCAGTGAGTCGACTCTTCACATCAGGTGGCCAAAGTATTGGAGCTTCAGCTTAAGCATATGTCCTTCCAATGAATGGTCAGTCAATCCCTTAGGACTGAGTGGTTTGATTTCCTTGCAGTCCAAGGGATTCTCAGGAGTCTTCTCTAACACAACTCAAAAACATCCATTCTTAGGCACTCAGCCATCTTGATGATCCAACACTCACATTCGTACATGACTACTGAAAAATATCATAGCTTTGACTACATGCACCTTTGTCAATAAAGTGATGTCTCTTATTTCTAATACGCTGCCTAGGTTTGTCATGGTTTTCCCATCTACATATCGGAGGCTATTGATATTTCTCCCTGGAATCTTGATTTCAATTTGTGCTTCATCCAGCCTGGCATGTCAAGTGATATACTCTACATATAAGTCAAATAAACAGAGTGACAACACTGAGCTTCAATGTGCTCCTTTTCCTATCTGGAACTAGTCCATTTCTCCATGTCCAGATCTGTTACTTCTTGACCTTCATACAGGCTTCTCAGGAGACAGACAAGGTGGTCTGCCATCCCCACATCTTTAAGAGTTTTTCACAGTTTGCTGTGATCCACACACTCAAAGGCTTTTAGTGCTGTCGACAAAGCAGATGTTTTTCTGGAATTCTCTTGTGTTTTCTGATTCAGTAGATGTTGGGAATTTGAATCTCTGGTTCATCTGCCTTTTCCAAATCCAGCTTGTACATCTGGAAGTTTCTGGTTCATGTACAGCTGAAGCCTAGCTTAAAGGATTTGGAGCATGACCTTGCTAGTGTGTGAAATGAGTGCAATTGTACCTACATTGTGAAATGATTACCTCAGTAGGTTCAGCCCAACCTCCATCTCTCACGTAGATACAATGAAAAGAGGAAAGGGAAAAAGGAAAAATGCTCTCCTTGTGGCGACAATCACCAGGAACCACTCTCCTGACCCCTCTCCTATGTCCCCTACCACAGCGCTCGCCACCGTCACCACGCTGGACACTAATCACCTCCCAGGACGAGTGATCTCACAACTGCAAGGTGGTCCCTTCGATCGTTTTTCTCCCTCCTTGCCCCTGTGCCCTCTGCCTCTGATCCTCACACGTCTGACCTCTTTTTCTATGACTCTGGTTTGTTTTTCTTAATTCCACATATAAGGGAGATGAGACAGTATTTGTTTGTCTCTGTCTGACTTATTTCACCAGCCTAATGTCTTCAAGGTTTCTCCATGTGTCAAAAATGGTACGATTTCCTGACATTTCATGGCTAAATAATATTCCATTGTGATTATATATATATATATAGTTGTATATTATGTGTCTATATTATATATATATAACCCCTCCCTCTTGGGCCCCAACACTCTCACTCCCCACCCCCCACCCCATGTCACCACAAGGTGCCAAGCTGAGTTCCCTGTACTAAACAGCAGCTTCCCATTACTCATATCATTGTACTACTTCTTTAAGCAGAGAGAAAATAAGGCTGATTCATCATTATAAATCTATTTTTGTACATTAGGAGAAGAGGCAAGAAGTTAGTGATTTGATTTTTTATAAACTTTTTTAAAAATCAGAAATAACAAGACCTCTTTTTTTATGTGACCTCATTATAATTCAGAAATTTGATCAGAAAACTTATCTCATATAACATACTGTGAAACCCATAACAAAAATTCTACCTTCCCATTTTTTTATAATATCAAAATAGATATTTTGATCTTCATAAATTTTAGTGCTGAAAGATTTTTCTACTTGTGTTTTCTGATTCAGTAGATGTTGGGAATTTGAATCTCTGGTTCATCTGCCTTTTCCAAATCCAGCTTGTACATCTGGAAGTTTCTGGTTCATGTACAGCTGAAGCCTAGCTTAAAGGATTTGGAGCATGACCTTGCTAGTGTGTGAAATGAGTGCAATTGTACCTACATTGTGAAATGATTACCTCAGTAGGTTCAGCCCAACCTCCATCTCTCACGTAGATACAATGAAAAGGGGAAAGGGAAAAAGGAAAAATGCTCTCCTTGTGGCGACAATCACCAGGAACCACTCTCCTGACCCCTCTCCTATGTCCCCTACCACAGCGCTCGCCACCGTCACCACGCTGGACACTAATCACCTCCCAGGACGAGTGATCTCACAACTGCAAGGTGGTCCCTTCGATCGTTTTTCTCCCTCCTTGCCCCTGTGCCCTCTGCCTCTGATCCTCACACGTCTGACCTCTTTTTCTATGACTCTGGTTTGTTTTTCTTAATTCCACATATAAGGGAGATGAGACAGTATTTGTTTGTCTCTGTCTGACTTATTTCACCAGCCTAATGTCTTCAAGGTTTCTCCATGTGTCAAAAATGGTACGATTTCCTGACATTTCATGGCTAAATAATATTCCATTGTGATTATATATATATATATAGTTGTATATTATGTGTCTATATTATATATATATAACCCCTCCCTCTTGGGCCCCAACACTCTCACTCCCCACCCCCCACCCCATGTCACCACAAGGTGCCAAGCTGAGTTCCCTGTACTAAACAGCAGCTTCCCATTACTCATATCATTGTACTACTTCTTTAAGCAGAGAGAAAATAAGGCTGATTCATCATTATAAATCTATTTTTGTACATTAGGAGAAGAGGCAAGAAGTTAGTGATTTGATTTTTTATAAACTTTTTTAAAAATCAGAAATAACAAGACCTCTTTTTTTATGTGACCTCATTATAATTCAGAAATTTGATCAGAAAACTTATCTCATATAACATACTGTGAAACCCATAACAAAAATTCTACTTTTCACTTCAAGCACCATATTGCTTGTGTTTTCATTAATATCAAAAATAGATATTTTGATCTTTCCATAAAACCAGTGAATGAATTAAGACACAATCCGGATGATCAATGTACATATTAAAAAATAACCTATCACAAGAAATAGTTAATATGCAGACTACAAAGTCTTTATCTCTTTTTCTTTACCCTTTCTTGAGTCTTTGAGCAAATCTCTTATTCCTTCTGATCCACAGTTTTCTCCCATTTAAAATCATATTAGTAATAGTACTTGCCTTATAGGAAAGACCTCAGCCTAATACTTGGTACAGAACAGCATTTTAATCCTTTCTTCTTGTTTTACCTTCCTTCCCTTCCTCTTTCCCTCCTTTTAAGTTAGAGGTTTGGAGGGCTTCCCTGGTAGCTCAGTGGTAAAAGAATTCACCTACCAATGCAGGAAACAAATGTTCGATCCCTGATCCAGGAAAATCCCATATGCCATGGAGCAACTAGGCTCCTGAGCCACAACTACGGAGCCTGTGCTCTAGAGCCTCAGAGCCACAACTATGGAGCCCACCTGCTGCAACTACAGAAGCCCGTTTGCGCTGGAGCCCGAGTTTCACAACAAAAGAAGTCACTGCAACAAGAAGCCTGCTCACCTCAACTAGAGGGTAGCCCCCACTCCCTGCAACTAGAGAAGCAGTGAAAACCCTGTGGCAGAAGAGTCAAAAATAAATAAATTAATTAAATTTAAAAAAATAAATTAGAGACTTGGGGATCTACATGCAAGAGTGTTGTTCAGGACAAAATTATATACGTGATAACATTTGTGAAGTATAAATTAGCACATATCTTTTAGGAATTATTAGAGTTGGACCCAACCTGAAAGTCATAAAAACGACCCAGAAAGACCCACTGGGTTTGGGGCAGAGACTAACCTTCTCTAGGAATAGGCAGAACTCAGAGGAGACCAGGAAGCCAGCCTTTGGTTATTACGGTGACCTCCATAGCTAGCTTCCAGAACTATAGCAGGAGGCCAACTGGGTTTAGATTCTTTTATTTTTTCAAAAGGAAAACTTATCTCATATAACATACTGTGAAACCCATAACAAAAATTCTACTTTTCACTTCAAGCACCATATTGCTTGTGTTTTCATTAATATCAAAAATAGATATTTTGATCTTTCCATAAAACCAGTGAATGAATTAAGACACAATCCGGATGATCAATGTACATATTAAAAAATAACCTATCACAAGAAATAGTTAATATGCAGACTACAAAGTCTTTATCTCTTTTTCTTTACCCTTTCTTGAGTCTTTGAGCAAATCTCTTATTCCTTCTGATCCACAGTTTTCTCCCATTTAAAATCATATTAGTAATAGTACTTGCCTTATAGGAAAGACCTCAGCCTAATACTTGGTACAGAACAGCATTTTAATCCTTTCTTCTTGTTTTACCTTCCTTCCCTTCCTCTTTCCCTCCTTTTAAGTTAGAGGTTTGGAGGGCTTCCCTGGTAGCTCAGTGGTAAAAGAATTCACCTACCAATGCAGGAAACAAATGTTCGATCCCTGATCCAGGAAAATCCCATATGCCATGGAGCAACTAGGCTCCTGAGCCACAACTACGGAGCCTGTGCTCTAGAGCCTCAGAGCCACAACTATGGAGCCCACCTGCTGCAACTACAGAAGCCCGTTTGCGCTGGAGCCCGAGTTTCACAACAAAAGAAGTCACTGCAACAAGAAGCCTGCTCACCTCAACTAGAGGGTAGCCCCCACTCCCTGCAACTAGAGAAGCAGTGAAAACCCTGTGGCAGAAGAGTCAAAAATAAATAAATTAATTAAATTTAAAAAAATAAATTAGAGACTTGGGGATCTACATGCAAGAGTGTTGTTCAGGACAAAATTATATACGTGATAACATTTGTGAAGTATAAATTAGCACATATCTTTTAGGAATTATTAGAGTTGGACCCAACCTGAAAGTCATAAAAACGACCCAGAAAGACCCACTGGGTTTGGGGCAGAGACTAACCTTCTCTAGGAATAGGCAGAACTCAGAGGAGACCAGGAAGCCAGCCTTTGGTTATTACGGTGACCTCCATAGCTAGCTTCCAGAACTATAGCAGGAGGCCAACTGGGTTTAGATTCTTTTATTTTTTTCCCTTTTTTGGCCACTTCTATTGGTCTTTCATTTATTTATCCTTGTTCTTTGACCTGTGTGGGCCTCCCATTGCAGTGGCCTCTATAGCTGCAAAGCACTGGCTCTGGGCACATGCACTCCAGAGCTCCGGCTCAGTAGTTAGACACATCGGTTCAGCCACTCCGTGGCACGTGGGTTCTTCCCAGGCCAGGGATCGAACCGGTGCCCCTTGCGCTGCAAGGCAGTGTCCTTACCCACTGGACCAGCAGGGAAGCCCCCAGTTGGGTTTAGAGCATTAGGCAGAGAGTCTATGAAAGACACGGAGAGAAAGCCAGACCACATGGAAGGCAGAGCAGGACATAATCAAGCGTAAGCGCCACCAGGCTTCCCAGAGAGAGGGGCGTGTAGGCCTCCTGCTCCCTCTATTCCGCGCAGCCTACCTGAAGGTCAGCCTCATTAACACTGCCCCAAAAGCCAGCCCTCTCCACATCCAGCTGCTGCAACCACAGGACATGTGCCCAGGCATATTGAGCCTAACTCGTGTGTGTGTGTGTGTGTGTGTGTCCATGTGCATGTGTGTGTGTGTATGCATGTGGGCGTCCGGCGTGGTGTCTGTACCCTAGAGCAGGTGCTTCTGCAGCCGGACACGTTCCATCTGCTGCTGGTATTTTACGCACTTACACAATCAAAAGTACTGGAATCAGGTGGACATCCAGATAACATGACGCTGGTGACTCTACTCGGGATGGACGGATAGATTCCTCCCCTCCCCGCCCCACACTCCTTTCAAGGTAACCTTGATTTGTCACACAGCCACTAGGGAATGCCAAGAAGGGGGCTTCCTCAGAGACATTTGGCTTGGGCATCCACAGTCAGCCATCGTGACCTGTGGGGAGAAGAGGGGGCCGAGGATCAGAGGTCAAGGCTCGTCTCCCTGGGGTCCAAGCACTGAGCTCATCTGTGGAATCATCACCGCTGGGCCAGCCAGCATCCTCAGGGAGGAGAGGGGCCCCGAGGATCTAGAGGTTTGGAAGCCAGCCTTTGGTTATTACGGGCCATAGCTAGCTTCCAGAACTATAGCAGGAGGCCAACTGGGTTTAGATTCTTTTATTTTTTTCTACTTTTTTGGCCACTTCTATTGGTCTTTCATTTATTTATCCTTGTTCTTTGACCTGTGTGGGCCTCCCATTGCAGTGGCCTCTATAGCTGCAAAGCACTGGCTCTGGGCACATGCACTCCAGAGCTCCGGCTCAGTAGTTAGACACATCGGTTCAGCCACTCCGTGGCACGTGGGTTCTTCCCAGGCCAGGGATCGAACCGGTGCCCCTTGCGCTGCAAGGCAGTGTCCTTACCCACTGGACCAGCAGGGAAGCCCCCAGTTGGGTTTAGAGCATTAGGCAGAGAGTCTATGAAAGACACGGAGAGAGAAAGCCAGACCACATGGAAGGCAGAGCAGGACATAATCAAGCGTAAGCGCCACCAGGCTTCCCAGAGAGAGGGGCGTGTAGGCCTCCTGCTCCCTCTATTCCGCGCAGCCTACCTGAAGGTCAGCCTCATTAACACTGCCCCAAAAGCCAGCCCTCTCCACATCCAGCTGCTGCAACCACAGGACATGTGCCCAGGCATATTGAGCCTAACTCGTGTGTGTGTGTGTGTGTGTGTGTCCATGTGCATGTGTGTGTGTGTATGCATGTGGGCGTCCGGCGTGGTGTCTGTACCCTAGAGCAGGTGCTTCTGCAGCCGGACACGTTCCATCTGCTGCTGGTATTTTACGCACTTACACAATCAAAAGTACTGGAATCAGGTGGACATCCAGATAACATGACGCTGGTGACTCTACTCGGGATGGACGGATAGATTCCTCCCCTCCCCGCCCCACACTCCTTTCAAGGTAACCTTGATTTGTCACACAGCCACTAGGGAATGCCAAGAAGGGGGCTTCCTCAGAGACATTTGGCTTGGGCATCCACAGTCAGCCATCGTGACCTGTGGGGAGAAGAGGGGGCCGAGGATCAGAGGTCAAGGCTCGTCTCCCTGGGGTCCAAGCACTGAGCTCATCTGTGGAATCATCACCGCTGGGCCAGCCAGCATCCTCAGGGGAGGAGACGTCCCGGGGCAATCCCAACGCAGACAGCCTTGCTCCACTCCCTGGATGTGACCTTGCTTCCGCGTCGCTTTTCCTGGGCACCGTCCCTGGCAAGTGCACATGGAGCGAGGGGTAGTATGGCCACGGGTCACTAGAGAGCCTCGGCAGCAGCAGAACAGGGGGGCAATGAGGCAACCTCCTCTGCTACGTGAGTGTCTCGGAGGAAGCTTTTCATTAGGAAAATGCAGAGGAAGAGGAATGACCCATAAGCTATTGCAACACAACTTGCCCCAGAGCGTGTGGCTCCGGAGGTCAGACTGACATGGCCGCAGCACCTCCAATTCTCAGCGTCCAGAGGCAGCCACAACACCTCTGCCAGGCTGCCCTCTGAGCCGGGCGCCCTCCTCCTTCAGGCCGTCAACGCCGTGACCCATCCAGGTTGGCATCTGGCCAAGCATTCCCTTTGTACCGCCTGGTGCCCTCCCCGTGTTTGTTTTCTTCAATGTTCTCCGCAAAGGGTCGACTGCCTGCTTCACGTCAGTGGGCATCGCCGCGGGACGCAGCAGGTCTCGTCTCTCCCGCCGATCTCTGCTGGGGTGTCAGACCGAGGATCCGCGGGATCAGCTTCAGGATCAGCACGGTGGGGCAGCTTTAACCTGCTTTGGGAGGAATTCAGTCCTTGGACTCCAAGAGAAGGTCAGTCTGCAGTTTGCAGACACTTCGATGTAACAGAGGTGCGCCCCCCGTTTGGGCGCCAGGGGCAGGTTTCATGGAGCCCAACGACCAAGGCGTGGTTTCCGGAGAATTCCAGCACGGCAGGGCTCACGTTCCTTAGAATCTGCAGCTGCCTCGGACGTGAAGGAGACGGGGCTCAGGCCCGCACGTGCGCCGCGGGCAGGGGCTGTGACACCGGTGAAGCCGCCGTGTCTCCTGCCGACCGCCCTGCTCGCGTCCTGCTGCGGGACCCGGTTCCGACCAGGCCAAGGACCGTGCAGGCCTGGGGCCCGGGGCTCGGGACCCCCTGACGTAACAGACTCACACACCTCCCCGGACACAAAGCTCGTCAGCATCACCCCGCGTTATCAACACGAAGTTGGTCTCACAGCACCGAGCACGCTCTGCCTTAAAGAACAGTAATAGTGAGCGTCTGTCCTTCCACCATTTAAAAGGAAACTACCGCCAAAGGATCTGTCTAGTCTCCCAGTCGCTCTATGAGGCATCACGGTCTCAGGGCTCCCACCTCACAGCCGACAAAACCGAGGCCGGGCAGGGTGCGACGGCCTGCCTGTGATCACAGGAAGGGGCAGAATGAGAACACAAACCCAGGTCCCTTCCGTCTTCAAACAACCACACGGTTTCCTTTTCGCAGCTTCTTCAATATCGCTTCCCCCAAATCACACAGCCCCAGGCGGCACCTCCTACACGATACTCCCCTCGTCCCTCCCCCGTAGCCTCACGCGTCTCAATCGCTTTTAATCCACGTGCAATTCCAGAAAAGGCTGACCAAGGATTCTCATAAAGGCTGCCTTGGGGTAAGCACTGAGGGGCTGAGGACTTTGGCTTTAAGGTCCCTGCGGCTCTTCAGCCAATAAATACGTTTATCCCCACATGCCTTCCCAGGTGGCGCAGTGGCAATTAATCCACCTACCAAAGCAAGAGACTCAAGAGACTTGGGTTTGATCCCTGGGTCAGGAAGATCCCCTGGAGGAGGAAATGGCCACCCACTCCAGCATTCTTGCCTGGAGAGTCCCACGGACAGAGGAGCCTGGCGGGCTAAGGTCCACGGGGCCGCAAAGGGTCGGAGATGAGGGAGCACAGCACAGCCACACATCACTGTGAGAGACAACCTACCCAGGCACCCACCCCCAGAGGAATTTTCATTTGGGCAGAACATCCCAGGCACCAAGGAGTCTCAACCCAAAAGAAAAGGCCCCCAGTGATGGAAATTCAGACTCTGGAGCAGGCCAGTTGAGGACACATTTGGGACGAGAATTGCTTTTTGGTTCAAGTTTTTTTAAGATATCACTTTACCTTCTCTTTGGACCACTCTCCCTTGCTTCGGACCTCCAAGCACACACCGTGAGAGAAACCCCACTCCCTGCAACGTCTGGACCTCGCATGCTTTATTCCCTTGGACTATCCTATTAGAATCAAGAAGGATCCTCGGGGGCAGGGCTGGGCAGTCAAAAACCTTTCTCCAAGGGCAAGCAGGACATCCGCCAGGTGCCCCACCCTCTCTGCAGCCCCTGCCAACCGCTCGGGCTTCTGATGACAGGAAGGAGTCGCTTCCTCCCGCTTCCTAACCAAAGCCCTCCTCTGACCCTAATAACGGGGCTGGTGAAATCAGCAATTCCATTTATACAGCCCAAACCACACGGACTCAAACCGTAGGTCAACCACAGAGCTGCATTTAGCAAAGGCAGGTGAGACTTAAGAAGAGAAATGGCTTCGAATGGGGTGTGGGGAGGCATTCTGCCGTGAACTTGACTTCCTAATGCCGTCCAGAGCCAGCACTGATGGTCAGTTTTACGCTCCGTGATCATAACACCAACATTTAAGCTGGCTCCATCACCCTCCGTAAGGAAGCTGTTCTTCCCTGAAATGCATCACTTGCGGGCGCTCTCACCCCCGGCCTCTCTCTCAGTCCTCACACTAGGCTGTTCGGTGAGCGTCAGCGTTACAGTCAGAGAAAGGCAGAGCAACTCTGGCAAGAGCCCAGGCCCGAGAGGCAGAGCCCGCGCTTCTGTCCGAGTCCTGTCTTTCCACTGGGCAATGCTGCCCCCCAGGTAATAAAAATACCCCGGCTGAGTGCTTCCTGCAACATCAGGGCCATCCGGTGCTCGGCCCCCCTGGGCTGAGGGGACAGTGCCAGGGTGGGGGGGACAGTACAGGACACTGGGCTGGGACTCCGTTCCTTTCAACACGCACCCGGCAGCAGGCCGGCGACTCCTGAGGACGGCCAGGCAAGTCCCCTTCTCTCCGCCGCTGATGGCTGTATACTGTCCAGAACGGGTGTGGTCACAACAGACCATCCGTCTGGCAAGCTCATTCAGGGCAGGAAGAACGAGCTTTAGATCAGCCCCTCTAAAACCAGTGGCATCTTCACAGGAAAGCCTCCTGCAGCCGCCGATCGCCCCGGCAACTCTGCACCACCATTCGAACCGGCGCCAGGGAACAGAATGTGTCAGTAATGCCTCTTGGCAGCTCTACCAGGACGTTACAAGGCACAGACTTTAAATTCCTAGTCGGCAGGATTTCTCCAAGCGTGTTCCAAGGATGCTCCCCAAAGGAGACCTGAAAGGGGTTGGTCTGTGTCCTGCTAAAATAATAAGCTGTGCTGTGAACCCTGAGCTCCCCTGGCGGCTCCGTGGTAAAGAATCCGCCTGCCAACGCAGGAGAGGGGGATTCAGTCCCTGGGTCAGGAACATCCCCTGGAGAAGGAAACGGCAAGCCACTCCAGCATTCTTGCCCGGGAAAGCCCAAGGGCAGAGGAGCCGAGTGGGATACAATCCATGAAGTCACAAAGTGTCGGATACAACCAAGCAACTAAACACAACAAGTGTCAACCCTGGTACCCCCTGTGAATGTGACCTGACTAGGAAACAGGGTGTCTGCAGATGCAACCAAGCTACGATGAAGTCGCAGCAGATGCAGGAGGCTGGGCCCTCGTGAAGCAGGACCGCCGTCCTTAGAAGAGGAGGAGAGGCCTGGGGAGGGTGCTCGGTCTGATGGGGCTGCAAGCCAAGGAACGACGGGGCTGCTGGCCACAGAGACAAAGAGAAGACCGTGGAACAGATTCCCTCCGAGAGCCTCAAGGCCCTGCTCTCACCCTGACTCTGGACCACGGGAGCCCCGGCGAGGCCGCACCTGCAGCCATCCCAGGGCACCAGCGCAAGGTCTATGACGACGTGAGCTCTGAACAGGGACGAGTGCCCCAGCGCCTCGCAACCCAAGGAAGCCTTTGTTAAATATCCCACCATAAGCCAGGTGTTCTTTTTTAATTAGAGTTGATTCAGTTAGAGTTGATCAGTTTTAGGTGTGCAGCAAGGCAGTTCAGATATATAGATTTATATAACATATATATAGATTTATATATATGTATATATATATATGCCCTGGAGAAGGACAAGGCCGCCCACCCCAGTCTTCTTGCCTGGAGAATCCCATGGACAGAGGAGCCTGGTGGGCTACAGGCCATGGGGTCACACAGAGTCAGACACGACTGAGCAACTAACACACACACACACACACACATGTATAAAATATGCATAAAATACATATATATGTGCGTATATGTATATATATATATATATATATATATATATATATATATATATGCGTGTGTGTGTATGTATAGTGAAGGACAGGGAAGCCTGGTGGGCTGCAGTCCATGAGGTCACAAAGAGTCAGACATGACTTAACAACTAAACAACAACAAACAAATACACAAAATCATTTTCAGATTCTTTTCTATTATAGGTCATGACAAAATATTGAATATATATATCCTTATATTTACCTATATACATATACATATATCCTTATCCATATAATATACATATAGCCTTATGTTTACCTATTTTATACAGAGTAGTATATATCTGTTAACCCCAAACTTCTCATTTATCCCTCCTCCCACCTCTTTGGTAACTATAAGCTTGTTTTCTATGTGTATAAGTTAGTTTCTGTTTTATAAACAAGTTTATCTGTGCCCGTTCTTTTAGATTTCACATGAATGATATCATATGATATTTGTCTTTCTCTGACTGACTTCGCTTAGTCTGATAAACTCCAGGTCTATCCAAGTTGTTACAGATGGCACTATTTCAGTCTTTTTAAGGCTGAGTAATGCACCATTGTACATATATACCACGTCTTTTTCATTCATTCATTCATCAGTAAAAATGTAGGCTGTTTCCATGTCTTGGCTACTGTAAACAGTGCTGCTCTGAACATTGGGAAGCATGTATCTTTTCAAATTGGAGTTTTTGTTTTCTCCTGGACGGAAGCGGAACAGTGGCCATACCAATTTCCATTCCCACCAAAGGAAGGTTCCCTCTTTTCCACACCATCTCCACCATTTGCTATGTGTAGGCCTTTTGGTGATGGCCATTCTGAGCAACATGAGGTGATACCTCATTGTCGGTTTTGTAATTTGCATTTCTCTAATAATTAGTGATGTTGAGCATCTTTTCAAGTGCCTTAAACAGGTTATTCTTGGCCTGTCGTTGGAGAAGATCCCATGAATGTAAAGAGAAAAAAGAAATGTGACTTTGGTTTTTCATTAACTTCCTTTCATTATAAATGTAAGCAACAAATCACAAATGCAGGAGTGCCTCTTACTCTATCACCAACAGAAATCACAGTCACCTCCCCTCACCTTAGAGAGGCGGCGAGCGTCTCCAAGCATCCGTCTATCAGCATCATGTCTTGAAAACTACTGTGGTTATTAGATCTCATGCTGGATCTTGGATGGATTTAACGCATGAATGAAGAAATTTGGGCATGATTCATCAGAAAATTATTTTTGTTTAATATTTGGATAACTGTTTCTCAGTATAATCAGTTTCATTTCTAATTGTGGGTATTCGATTCCCAGCATTTAAAAACATTGTTCAGGTTTGTGGGTTACACCTGACTGCCCAGGGACAGAAGGCACAAAACCAGTGAGCCAGCCCCGGGCAAGGTCATCGGGTGCACGTCCCGACCACCAGGAGACTCGCTAGGAGCAGAGCCCTGTGTCTTACCCCCGAGAACCTGATTCAAGTGGCCACAGATGGGACCCAGAAACCTCTGCCTTTATAACATACGTGAGACACTGGGACAGGTGCTTCTAGACTGCATTCTGAGAAAAAAACTGCTCTGAGTGTTTTTAATCCACTCTTGGGTCAACTAAGATCACCAGAGTCAAGATCTCGAGTACTGTTGCTCTAACTAATTATCTAATTATCTCAGGGTTTACACTTTCCTATGTCATTAGCACGCTGGGAAGATGTCCTAAGCAATGGTATGTAACATCTGATTCTGGGATTCCCTGGTGGCTCCGTGACAGAATCCACCTGCCAGTGCAGGAGACGTGAGCTCAATCCCTGGTCCGGGAAGTTTCCGCATGCCGTGGAGCAACCAAGCCCTTGCACCACAACGATGAGGTCCGTGCTCCAGAGCTTGGGAGCCCATGTGGTGCAGCTCCTAAAGCCTGAGTGCCCTAGAGCCTGTGCTCCCCAACAAGAAAAGCCACCGTGATGGAAAGCCCGCAGACTGCACCTAGAGAGCATCCCTCACTCGTCACAACTAGAGAAGTGCCCACAAAGCACTGAAGGCACAGTGCAGCCAAAATAAACAAAATAATAGAAGCTTACTTCCTTCAAATCCATGATAAAAAAAACTTTGGTTTTCATTAACTTCCTTTCATTATAAATGTAAGCAACAAATCACAAATGCAGGAGTGCCTCTTACTCTATCACCAACAGAAATCACAGTCACCTCCCCTCACCTTAGAGAGGCGGCGAGCGTCTCCAAGCATCCGTCTATCAGCATCATGTCTTGAAAACTACTGTGGTTATTAGATCTCATGCTGGATCTTGGATGGATTTAACGCATGAATGAAGAAATTTGGGCATGATTCATCAGAAAATTATTTTTGTTTAATATTTGGATAACTGTTTCTCAGTATAATCAGTTTCATTTCTAATTGTGGGTATTCGATTCCCAGCATTTAAAAACATTGTTCAGGTTTGTGGGTTACACCTGACTGCCCAGGGACAGAAGGCACAAAACCAGTGAGCCAGCCCCGGGCAAGGTCATCGGGTGCACGTCCCGACCACCAGGAGACTCGCTAGGAGCAGAGCCCTGTGTCTTACCCCCGAGAACCTGATTCAAGTGGCCACAGATGGGACCCAGAAACCTCTGCCTTTATAACATACGTGAGACACTGGGACAGGTGCTTCTAGACTGCATTCTGAGAAAAAAACTGCTCTGAGTGTTTTTAATCCACTCTTGGGTCAACTAAGATCACCAGAGTCAAGATCTCGAGTACTGTTGCTCTAACTAATTATCTAATTATCTCAGGGTTTACACTTTCCTATGTCATTAGCACGCTGGGAAGATGTCCTAAGCAATGGTATGTAACATCTGATTCTGGGATTCCCTGGTGGCTCCGTGACAGAATCCACCTGCCAGTGCAGGAGACGTGAGCTCAATCCCTGGTCCGGGAAGTTTCCGCATGCCGTGGAGCAACCAAGCCCTTGCACCACAACGATGAGGTCCGTGCTCCAGAGCTTGGGAGCCCATGTGGTGCAGCTCCTAAAGCCTGAGTGCCCTAGAGCCTGTGCTCCCCAACAAGAAAAGCCACCGTGATGGAAAGCCCGCAGACTGCACCTAGAGAGCATCCCTCACTCGTCACAACTAGAGAAGTGCCCACAAAGCACTGAAGGCACAGTGCAGCCAAAATAAACAAAATAATAGAAGCTTTTTAAAATGTGGTGCTGCCTCCATGGTCAAGGTTCCCTGCATGCTGGGAGCTTTATGGTTATATATCTTTATGGCGATACCTGGTAGAATTTTTGTATTGAAGTATAGATGATTTATAATGTTATTAGTTGCTAATATATAATAAACTAAATAAAGTATAAATTAATATATAATAAACTAATGTTATTAGTTTCAGGTGTACATCAAAGTGATTCAGTTACCTGTATATATTCTTTTTCAAATTCTTTATCATTATAGGTTATTATAAGATGTTGAATATAGTCCCTGTGCTATGCACAAGGAGCTTGTTTTGTAAGTTGTTTCATATGTACTAGCATGTGTCGGTTCATCCCAAACTCCTAATTCATCCCTCACCCCGCTTTCCCCTTTGGTAGCCCTAAGTTTGTCTTCTATGTCTGTGAGTCTATTTCTGTTTTATAAATTGTTATGACTCTCAAATCACCTGTGCTACTGCTAAACAATGTTTTCAGATCTTTAACCACGATTAATCCTGGGATAAAGTTCCTATTCACATGGGCCATGAACATCTTAAACTCATCTGAGCATCTTATCTCTTAAAGTCATGGTGACAAGTGATACGCATCTCTGGGTTCAAGCACTGTTTGGGATAACTTCAGCTCTTCTCCATTCAAATCATACGGCAAGTGTTCCTTCACTATTTCTGGGAAGCACTGTCGCAGCAGAAGAAAGAAAAGAAGGAACAAGATGAGCCAAGGCTCAGCTTCTGAGCTTCCGAGGCAGATCCTGGGCCTCACAGCAGAGAGAACAGAGGAGAGGGTACGTTTTTAAGTCTCAACGAGCGTGTCCGTATCAAATGCCACAGCCCTTAAGGGATCATGGCATAAAGTTTGCTATAAATTATGAATTCAGAAACTACTGATAAAGTGCCACTCTCCCCTGTTCTGACCAGCGGACGCCTTCACAGCTGGAGGCTGGAACGCATGGTTGGAGGAGAGGGGACGAGCTGGTCAATGTCCAGACCGCTGACTGCAGATTTGACCCCCTGAAGGCACAGTGCAGCCAAAATAAACAAAATAATAGAAGCTTTTTAAAATGTGGTGCTGCCTCCATGGTCAAGGTTCCCTGCATGCTGGGAGCTTTATGGTTATATATCTTTATGGCGATACCTGGTAGAATTTTTGTATTGAAGTATAGATGATTTATAATGTTATTAGTTGCTAATATATAATAAACTAAATAAAGTATAAATTAATATATAATAAACTAATGTTATTAGTTTCAGGTGTACATCAAAGTGATTCAGTTACCTGTATATATTCTTTTTCAAATTCTTTATCATTATAGGTTATTATAAGATGTTGAATATAGTCCCTGTGCTATGCACAAGGAGCTTGTTTTGTAAGTTGTTTCATATGTACTAGCATGTGTCGGTTCATCCCAAACTCCTAATTCATCCCTCACCCCGCTTTCCCCTTTGGTAGCCCTAAGTTTGTCTTCTATGTCTGTGAGTCTATTTCTGTTTTATAAATTGTTATGACTCTCAAATCACCTGTGCTACTGCTAAACAATGTTTTCAGATCTTTAACCACGATTAATCCTGGGATAAAGTTCCTATTCACATGGGCCATGAACATCTTAAACTCATCTGAGCATCTTATCTCTTAAAGTCATGGTGACAAGTGATACGCATCTCTGGGTTCAAGCACTGTTTGGGATAACTTCAGCTCTTCTCCATTCAAATCATACGGCAAGTGTTCCTTCACTATTTCTGGGAAGCACTGTCGCAGCAGAAGAAAGAAAAGAAGGAACAAGATGAGCCAAGGCTCAGCTTCTGAGCTTCCGAGGCAGATCCTGGGCCTCACAGCAGAGAGAACAGAGGAGAGGGTACGTTTTTAAGTCTCAACGAGCGTGTCCGTATCAAATGCCACAGCCCTTAAGGGATCATGGCATAAAGTTTGCTATAAATTATGAATTCAGAAACTACTGATAAAGTGCCACTCTCCCCTGTTCTGACCAGCGGACGCCTTCACAGCTGGAGGCTGGAACGCATGGTTGGAGGAGAGGGGACGAGCTGGTCAATGTCCAGACTCGGCTCTGCAGCCTGCCCTCCCCTCCCCCAGCCTGAAGCCAATAGGACATTGGCGCCAGAAGAAGCCGAGACTTGGGGGGAGACTCAAAGGAGTTATTCAGGGGGTTCTCCGCGTCCCCTGCCCACATGCCAGGGCAACTCCACTGCAGAAAGGGCCTGGGACCGTTCCCTGAGGTCCTGCCACCAAGAGGGATGGAGGGTTGGGTCCCATCACTTCCTCTTCTCCATTCCTTTCTTTCTTTCTTTCTTTAACTGGCAGATAATTACAATGTCGTGATGGTTTCCACCACACATCAACACGAATGGGCCATAAGCAAACGTGTGCCCCCTTCCTCCTAAACCCCCTTCCTGCCTTCCTCCTCACACCCTCCTTTCTAGGTTGTCTCAGAGTCACACAGAAAATCCCCAAGGGCTGTCTATTTTCTGTATGCTAATGTGTATGTTTCAAGGCTGTTCTCTCCGTTTGTCCCTCTTTCTCCTCCTCCCACTGGGTCCAAAAGTCTGTTCTTGACATCTGTGTCTCCACTGCTGCCCTACTGGTGGGATCGATGGTCCCACCTACCTGGAGCCTGGTACACAGAGTGAAGTAAGTCAGAAAGTGAAAGAGAAATACTGTATGTAGACACCTACATATGGAATCCATTCATAAATGTAGTTGATGTAGGACAGGAGCCCCAGAGAGACCCAATGGCTCAGAAAACAGGTGCCTGAGCTAATTCTCATGCCGACCAGTATCAGAAACCAGGGGCCCACCGCTCGTGAAAAGCAAGAAAGCCATTCTCAGACCACAGAAGCAGGTGCACACACAGGGAAGGGTTCTTTAATTTCCATAACTCATCTCATGTTCTAACCCAGGTCTCTGTTCTGTCAACTAGTGAAAAGTTTGTGGTTATTGAGTCACTAAGTCACGTTCAACTCTTTGTAAGCTCATGTACGTTAGCCCACCAGACTCCTCTGTCCATGGGATTTATGAAGCAAGAATCCTGCAGTGGGTTATCATTCCCTTCTCCAGGGGGTCTTCCTGACCCAGGGATCAAACTCCCATCTCCTGCATTGGTCGGCAGATATTTTTATGGCCGAGTCACCAAGGAAGCCCAGTGTAAATCTGCTTCTAGTCAATTCAGTATCCAGTCCATTAGGTATATTGCCCCCTTTGCTTGCTTCACTGGGGAACCGATGTGCTGGGACGCTGGGTGCACTGTGCTGGTCAGCTCAGGCCGCTACAGCCAGAGGGCTCAGGCTGGAGGCCTAAAATGCCAGGCAGTTCTCTTTCACAGTTCTAGAGGCTGGAAGTCCAAGAGAAGGTGCTGGCAGATCCAGCTCTCAGCGAGGGTCCTCTTCCTTTCTACACAGAGCCATCGTGCTGTGTCCTCACCGATCTCCTTGTGAGAACAGGAAGTGAGAGCCTTGGTCTCTCGTCTTCTCATGAAGACACTACTCCGGGAACTTCCTGGAGGCCCAGTGGCTAGGACGCAATGTTTTCACTGCCATGGTTTGATCCCTGGTCAGGGAACTAAGATCCCACAAGTCATACTTTTCCGCAAAAAATAAACACAACAAATACTACTATCATCATGGAAGGTCCATATTCGTGACCGAATTTAATTTAAATTGAATTGCTCTGCAGAGTCCCTCATACTGTAAGGAGATCAAAGCAGTCAATCCTAAAGAAAATCAGCCCAGAATGTTCATTGGAAGAACTCATCCTGAAGCTGAAACTCCAACCCTTTGGCCACCGCATGCAAAGAGCTGACTCTTTGGAAAAGACTCTGAAGCTAGGAAAGACTGAAGGCAAAAGCAGGAGAGGGTGGCAGAGGATGAGACGGTTGGATGGCATCACCGGCTCAGTGGACACGAACCTGAGCAAACTCCGGGAGATGGCGAAGGACAGAGAAACCTGGCGAGCTGCCGTCCATGGCACTGCAAAGAGTCCGACCCTTAACGACTTAGCAACTGAACAACAGCAGCAAACCTCTGAAGATCCCAGCTCCAAATGCCATTGCACTGGGGGTTAGAGCTTCAAGAGCTGAGCTTGTCGGGACATGCATCGGGCACACAGCACGCAGGGAAGGTCAGAGTTGCCCCAGGCCTGTCACCGGTCGTCTGGGGGCATCTCCCGGTGCACCCTCACACCAAATCTCTCGTAGGTTAAAGTGAGAGACAGATAACAAAATGTAACACAGCATGGTGGAAGGGGACTCCCTAAAATGTGCCTGCCAGTTGTCTCCATTTTATAGATCATTGATAGAAGGTGCTCACTGACGAGTAGGTGTCTTGTCATCCTCACTTTTACAGCACAGGAAATGAATCCAACAGTTTAAACAGCTTGTTCAACATAATTTACCTAATGTTTGGGAGGACCAGGAGGCGAAACTCTGCCTCAAAACCCTAGGTTTTTTCCACCATACCACATTTTCCCCTTTGCAATACTTTCTCAAGTGATTTTACATTCCAGCATCCAGTGGACTCATGATACTTCCCTACCAGGGTGTTAAGATGGATCTTCAAGTGGTATTTCTAAAGAACTCTGCTTTTCCCTGGTGAAAATTCTCATTGAAAACAGCTGTACTGTCAGCTCTTAATTATTGGTGACAGCATGAGACGGAGATGGAGCCGTCGGATGAGATTCATAATTAATCACCTTTTTGGCGTCAAGAGTCTCAGGCTGCCTCTTCCACCGCCTCTTCTGCTGGAGTTTCCCACGGGGAGAACCCAGGCGCCTAAGGGGCTGCGCTCCCAAGGTTTGAGCGGGGGAGAGCTGCTGTGGTCAGACATCTGCTTTAAGACGGCACGACACCGTGACGGGTAAAGTGGACAGCGGTGGGAAGCTGTGTGGAGCTCAGGGAGCTCCGCTCGGCGCTCTGTGATGACCTAGATGGGCGGAAGGTTCAAGAGGGTGGGAATATATGCCTCCCACAGCTGATCACACGTCACTGTATAGGAGAAACTAACACTGCAAAGCAATTATAAGCCAATGAAACAATAAAAATACACAAAATAGCATATTAACAAACCTAAAAAAATATGGCATGGAAACCGCCGTCTAGGAGAACAAAGGAAAGCAGGTCCCTCAAGAAGCAAGTAGAGTGATGTCTACTTCTAGAAAGTAGAAGTGACTTTCAAGACAGGCTTTTAACCAGAAATAAGTGCTGAAGCCCGTCTGGTCAGACTCAGCACAACCACACTCACTATTTTTCTGGATGAGCATTGCCCTCGTGGGTGGGGAGATGGGACATCGTTGTTGCTCAGAGAATCCTCAGAAAAGACAGTAATTGAAAGAGTTTAGTAAGCACTTCTCTTGAAGTTTTGACTTCTGTTCGGTGCGTTACTGAGCCAATGTCCATTTCGGAACCAAGATCCCCAGGAAAGTGGGAATGGCAGAGGGAGACAGACACTTGCTGCTTTGTTGGAAAATTGATGCTCCCCAGAGCTGCAACCATGCGTTTTTGTTGTTGCCTAAGCATCTTTTTTTTAATTGGAGTATAATTACTTTACAAAGATGTGTGTGTGTGTGTGTGTGTGTGTGTGTGCTGGAATATCTGTCGTCATTGTTCAGTCACTAAGTCCTGACCAACTCTTTTGCGACTCATGGCCTGTAACGCTCCAGGCTCCTCTGCCCATATGATTCCCCAGGCAAGAATCCTGGAGTGGGTTGGCATTCCCTTCTCCAGGGGTCTTCCCAACCCAGGGATACACCTGTGCCGCCTGTATTGGCAGGCAGATTCTTTACCATTGAACCCAGGGAAGTCCATTATAGAGTACACCTCAGCCCTACGAAGAAATTAAACTGGGTCATGTTTAGAGATGTGGATGGACCTAGAGTCTGTCATGTAGAGCAAAGTAAATCAGAAAAAGAGAAACCGGGCTTCCCTGGTGGTCCAGTGGGTAAGGAATCCGCCTTGCAGTGCAACGGGCACTCGTTCAATCCCTGGCCTGGGAATATCCCACATGCCACGGAGCGGCCGGACCAGTGTGTCCGGTGATGAGCCAGCGCTCTGGAGCGCACGCGCCCGGAGCTGGTGCTCTGTGACAAGAGAGGCCACTGCGACGGGAGGCCCACACGGGCCAAAGAATAAAGATGGATGAAAAATAAATGATGACTTAGAGGCAAAAGAAAAAGAAAAACAAATACTGTATACTAGCACATAGACCTGGACACCAGAAAGATGGTACAAAAGGACCTGTTTGTGGGGCGGGAACAGAAACACAGATGTGGAGAACAGACATGGACGCGGAGGGGAAGGGATGGCAGGAGGAACCGGGAGACGCGATCTGGGATAAACACACACTGCAGACCTTGTGAAACACCTCCTCTGCGCCAGGCTCTGCAGGGGAAGCGCCGCCATGCGCCCGCGAGCCTCTAGCCTCAGAGCACACAGAGGAGGGAAGACCCTCCACCAGGGAAAACACAGGGGAGGCCTGTCCACCAGGCGCCCTGGAGAAAGCAGCAAGCCAGCAGCCAGGCCAGGCTGGCACCATCCACCTGCTCCCTCCATCTCTCATACGGGGCGTCCGCCTCCTCACTCAGTCAAACACATAAGAATTCGGGAACATCCCATGTGAGTTTCTATGACAGCCTTCCAGTGTCACCAGACCACTCCAGCCCATGAGACGGAGCTGGACAGAGACATGTCTGAGCCTGTTACGTTTCCAGGTACCCACGTGAGTGGCAGCGCGACCGAAGGGAAAGGTCCAGGGAACCCCGGACGCAGCCAGGCGACCCGCAGGCTCCCCAGATCTGCCATACCCCTTGCAGAGGCTCACCTTCTGGCTGCCCCTCACTGGCGGGCCTCTGAAATTGCAAAGGCATCTGAAGATGTCCCAGTTTGTTTCTAGCTCTGCCCACGCATAAGGGTTTCCGATCCACCATCTCTGCAGTCTTAGCTGGACCCAGCGCGGCCTCTTTCCTGCTTCCTGCTGCCCCCGCCCCCATGACCGGGAACCAGCTCTGGGGCTGGCACCAGGAACCCTGGGTTTTATTTCTCTGAAATAAATTAACCCCACAAAATGACAAACAGAACACTGAGTGAGGTAGGTAATTGCGAGGCTTCCCCTGAAACACAATCATTTACAAATCTCTATCAAATGAGAATAGAAAATTTCCCTGGAAGAGGAAGAGAAGACAGGGTGTGACCTCACTCTGTGACTGGAATCTGGATTCCAGTGGTGCAGGTCCCACTGCTGGCTGGCTTTTTCTAAGGACCTAAGGAGAGTCTAGAAACTATCCTGGAGACCAGAAATTATCCTGGAAAGTAGGCTGTGAACTTCTTCCCCCAAGAAAAAGTCCCAAGGCTCGGTCCCTCCTTATGGACACTGATAATGTTGATTATCATCATCATCATCAACCGACTGTTGATAAGGCATCCCCATCTGGACCAAGTCTCTGGGCTGAAAGAGGAGATGTCTCTATCAAGCCTACAAGAAAGCAGGGAGTTTCCTGCTCTCTCCGTCACTGACCGCCACTGATCAAAACTCTGGGCTTCCCAGGCGGCTCAAGTGCTAACGAATCCACCTGCCCACGTGAGAGACACAGGAGAGGAAGGCCCAGTCCCTGGGTCGGGAAGACCACCCGGAGGAGGAAGTGGAAAGCCACTCCAGGACTCTTGCCTGGAGCGTCCCATGGACAGAGGAGGCTGGCGGGATTGCAGAGAGTCGGACAGGACTGAGCACAGGGTGGTCCCTTATTAGGGATTCACACTCAAAAAAACAAAAGGCTCAGTAATTCCCCGGACGCCTTGGAGTCGTCAGGCATGGAGAGAAATTAACACGTAGATGTTTATCCAAATGTGATCCTCATCCAGTTCTTCAAACTCAAAAAAAAAAAACAAAAGCCTGAGTCAAATGGATGAAGCCTGAATCTGACGGTCACAGAGTGCCCGCGGCATGCAACTGGATTGTCTATGCTTGTCTCGACTTTATACACACTCTAAACTCGCGTGAATCAGGTAATTTATCACAGTAACATGTGTGCCTGCATGCTCAGTCACTCAGTCCTGTCTGACTCTACGACCGTGTGGACAGCAGCCCTCCAGGCTCCTCTGTCCGCGGGACCCTCCAGGCCAGAAGACTGGAGTGGGCTGCCGATTCCTCCCCCAGGGGGTCCTCCTGACCCAGGGATGGAACCTGTGTCTCTTGCAGTCTCCGGCATAAGCAGGAAGCCCACAGCAGCATGAAGTGGGGTTAAGTAGAGTCTTTTGTAGCAGTAATCCATGGTATTGATAAAGCCTTCCTTTCCTCTCTGGGCGGGTTCCGGACCTGAGCTCTTCAGTGGTCAAGAGTATTAGGCAACGGGAGACTTTACCTGGCAAAGGAAGCAACAGAGGAGGCGGAGGAAGAGGAGAAAGAGAAGAAGAACTGCTCCTAGCGAAAGGGATCACTACTAAATCCTCCAGAGGCTGGCTCCCTAGAAGCAGGTAGAAAACGAAACCATGAACTAAAGTCTAAAATGCCTTGTGAAAAGGCCAAACCCACTCTCAGACCTGGGGGCCTTCCAGGGGGCAGAGTGGGTGAAGAATCCTTCTGCCAGTGCAGGAGCCCGCGAGAGACTCAGGTTCGCTTCCCTGGCCAAGGAGATCCCCTGAAAGACTTGATCACAACCCACTCCAGCATCCTTGTCTGGAAAATCCCACAGACAGAGGAGCCTGATGGGCTCCAGTCCACGGGGCCACAAGGAACCGGATACACCTTCGTGTAAAGCACAACAACATAGTTGCGTTACAAGGCTGTGCTAGTTTCTGCTGTAAAGCAAAGTGAATCGCCTGTATGGTTATGCACATCTCCGCTTTCTTGGATTTCCTTTCCATTTTGGTCACCCCAGACCACCGAGTAGAGGTCCTTGAGCTCTAGAGTAGATTCCTCACTGGTTGTCTATTTCACACGGATTCTTCCCTCGTGGTAAAGAATCCGCCTGCAATGCAAGAGACCGGGTTCAATTCCTGGGTCGCGAAGATCCCCTGGAGAAGGAAATGGCAACTCACTCTAGTCTTCTTTCCTGGGGAACACCATGGACAGAAGAGCCCGTTGGGCTACAGTCCACGGGGTCCCAGAGAACAGGACACAACTAAGTGAGGAGCACACAGTCTGTGGGTATATTTCTAACTCCCCTCTCTACCATCATTCTAGCTTTAACGTCCAGGTGGAGGCATAAAACTTAGGTAGGTAGACAGATAGATAAAAGAAACTTTGGTCTTATTACTGTAAAAGAATCAGACAGAATAAGAGGCACTCCCCACCTTCTCTGCTTCCTCTCAAGACTATGTAGGGCTCTGCGTCTTAGAAACTGTGCTTCTTTTGCCCACCAAATAGGGTTAAAAGATCTTTCTTTTTACAAATCATGGGATCTTAGAGACCAAAAGACCGAGAAAGAGGTGTCTGCAAAGAGGACGAGCCCCAGGGTTCGGGGCTGGGTCAGCAGAGAGATCGTCACACGACAGGGGCAGACCTTAGAGGAGGGCGGGAAGATTCGCGACAAGGGCAGGGTCGTGGCCTCTGGGAGGAGGACCGGTCTGCTTCCTGCTCGCTCGCCGGCACACGGGAGGCGCCAGGCCCTCCGCGGGCAAGGCCTGCGTGGGCGGCATCTAGGCGATTAGGACCAAGCAGGAGTTGCAGGCAGGGCAGCGTGGGCCAGCGGGCACAGAGGCAGCCAGACTTCAAGGAACTGCGTGGGCTTGAACACTGGACAGTGTCATCTGAACTCCAGAGCAGAGGGTGCCCGGCAAATAGCCTGTGCCTTTTAAGATGTTATGATTCACAATTCAAAGACGGCCCAGAGCAGGGAGCTAGGAGCCCCGGTTGTGGCTAAGATTGAATTTTCCATCAGCTTGGCAGGATGTGAGCTCCGAATAAATTAAAGAGTTAGCGGGAAGAAAACTTTCTTCGTATCTTATGTTCCATGTAGAGCAAAATTCATCTCCACTAAACAGAGTTGAGCTTGGCTCCACGCACACCCACCCACACCAGGATTACACTTTTCAGTTAAGTCCCAGCAGGAGACCGGGCAGCATTCGGGCGGGGCTGGCCTTAGGAAATGCCTGTTTCTGTGCTCGGCTCCCCAGCAGCCCTGAATGGCCCATCCTGGCTGGTCCCAGACATTCCAAGGCAGACCTGCCTTTAAAATGCACGTGTGCATGTCCCCTCATGCCAGGCCCTTTGCAGCCTCAAGGACCATAGCCCACCAGGCTCCTCTGTCCATGGGATTCTCCAGGCAAGGATACTGGCGTGGGTTGCCATTCCCTCCTCCTGGGCGTCTTCCCAATCTGGAGATCAAACCTGTATCTCTTGCGTCTCCTGCATTGCAGGGGGATGCTTTACTGCGGAGCCACTGGGGAAGCCTAAACCATCACTCGTGACAAGGGAATATTTCCTGGGTTGATCCTTTACTAGGCTATGGCTTTACAAGGTCAGAGTCTCAATGTTTTGTCGTGAATGCTACCCACCAGCTTCCCAAGGCCCCTCAGCTCTGATCTGGTACGGAGCTCAAGAGTACTTCCCTGTCTCAGCCGCCGTTCCTGCCTCTAACGTGCAAACTATAGCCCTCAGAACAGCACTGTCTTCTCCCTGTCTTTGTCCTCTGTAAGGACTGCATCTGACCTGTGATCACAAAGCAATGAGACTGACTTTGAAACACACTGGAGGCCTTCTGAATCCCGAAGAGCGCTGGCCTTCGGGGGTGCAGCCACGGGAGGCTGGCCACACCCGTGCTCCAGGGAGCCCGTCGCTCCAGGACCCGTGGCTGGAAATTCGCTATGGAAGCTGCCTGCAGGGACAAGCAGACGATTCGAGGAAACCAGGAAATTAGTCCCATCATTCGGTGGCACTGGTGGCTCCCAAGCGTCGTGCACTGTGCCTCAGTCAGCCTCCCCTGGGAGCCCGCGTCCGCTTCCAGGACAGGTGTCTTACCCAGCACTACACAGCCCAGGCAGAGCACAGGGTGCAGGAGGCACAAGGCGCTTCATAAATGCTTGCAGTAAACGGGGGGCTTCTCACTGGCCTGGGGACTCTGTCCTCGCCCACTTTTTTCTATCTTCTTCATTGTTGCTGTTGAGTGCTAAGTCATATTAGACTCTTTGCGACCCCGGGGACTGTAGCCCGCCAGGCTCCTCTGTCCATGTGTTCCTCCAGGCAAGAACACTGGAGTGGGTGCCATTCCCTTCTCCAGGGGATCTTCCCAACCCAGGGATCGAACCTGGGTCTCCTGCATTGGCAGGTGGGTTCTTTACCCCTAGTGTTACCTGGGAAGCCCCATCTTCTTTGTTAGAAGCTCACTATTAATCCTCTTTTACTGGGTGCAGAAATCACAACAAAATGTATCCACGGAGAGAGCTAGAATTGACCACAGAGCATAGATGGACTAAGCTTTCTGTATCCCTCAGGATAGGCCAGGCTAGGCTAGGTCACGGTAACTAACAAACCCCAAATCTCAATGGTTTAAAGCAGTGAAAATTCATTGCTAGCCCCACTGCACAGGCACAAAGTGCTGAAGTGAAGGCGGGGGCTCTGCTCCATGCAGTCCGCTGTAAATCCAGGCCAACTCTCAGCACATCCTTCAGGGCTCATACAGTACAGCAGGAATGGCGAAGCTGGAGCAATTCACACCAGAAACCACATCACGGCAAATAGAAGGGAAAAGTGGAAGCAGGGACATATTTTATTTTCTTGGGTTCCAAAATCACTGCAGACAGTGACTGAAACCATGAAATTAAAAGATGCTTGCTCTCTGGAAGGAAAGCTATGACCAACCTAGAACGTGTATTAAAAAGCAAAGACATCACTTTGCCAACAAAGATCCATGTAGTCAAAGCCATGTTGCTTCCAGTGGTCATGTAGATGTGGATGTGAGACCTGGACCACAAAGAAGCCTGAGCGCCAATAAATGATACTTTCAAATGGTGGTGCTAGGGAAGTCCCTTGGACAGCAAGGAGATCAAATCAGTTAATCCTAAAGGAAATGAACCCTGAATATTCATTGGAAGGACTGATGCTGAAGCTGAAGCTCCAACACTTTGGCCACCTGATGCAAAGAGCTAATTAATTAGAAAAGACCTTGATATTCAGAAAGACTGAGGGAAGGTGGAGAAGAGGGAGACAGAGGATGAGATGTTTGGATGACATCACTGACTCAATGAACATGAGTTTGAGCAAACTCCAGGAGACAGTGAGGGACAGAGGAGCCTGGGGCTACAGTCCATGGGATCACAAAAAGTTGGACATAACTTAGCAACTTAACAACAACCTGGAAATAACATAAGTTCACCCTCAGCCCACATGGCCCACTGGTCTCACGACCCCCGAATGTAATGAGGGAAAGGGAAATAACTGTCATCTTCTTACCTGCCTGGAAGAAAAAGAACACAAGATCCTGATATGGGTAAGCATTCAATCACAACAAAATGTATCCACGGAGAGCTAGAATTGACCACAGAGCATAGATGGACTAAGCTTTCTGTATCCCTCAGGATAGGCCAGGCTAGGCTAGGTCACGGTAACTAACAAACCCCAAATCTCAATGGTTTAAAGCAGTGAAAATTCATTGCTAGCCCCACTGCACAGGCACAAAGTGCTGAAGTGAAGGCGGGGGCTCTGCTCCATGCAGTCCGCTGTAAATCCAGGCCAACTCTCAGCACATCCTTCAGGGCTCATACAGTACAGCAGGAATGGCGAAGCTGGAGCAATTCACACCAGAAACCACATCACGGCAAATAGAAGGGGGAAAAGTGGAAGCAGGGACATATTTTATTTTCTTGGGTTCCAAAATCACTGCAGACAGTGACTGAAACCATGAAATTAAAAGATGCTTGCTCTCTGGAAGGAAAGCTATGACCAACCTAGAACGTGTATTAAAAAGCAAAGACATCACTTTGCCAACAAAGATCCATGTAGTCAAAGCCATGTTGCTTCCAGTGGTCATGTAGATGTGGATGTGAGACCTGGACCACAAAGAAGCCTGAGCGCCAATAAATGATACTTTCAAATGGTGGTGCTAGGGAAGTCCCTTGGACAGCAAGGAGATCAAATCAGTTAATCCTAAAGGAAATGAACCCTGAATATTCATTGGAAGGACTGATGCTGAAGCTGAAGCTCCAACACTTTGGCCACCTGATGCAAAGAGCTAATTAATTAGAAAAGACCTTGATATTCAGAAAGACTGAGGGAAGGTGGAGAAGAGGGAGACAGAGGATGAGATGTTTGGATGACATCACTGACTCAATGAACATGAGTTTGAGCAAACTCCAGGAGACAGTGAGGGACAGAGGAGCCTGGGGCTACAGTCCATGGGATCACAAAAAGTTGGACATAACTTAGCAACTTAACAACAACCTGGAAATAACATAAGTTCACCCTCAGCCCACATGGCCCACTGGTCTCACGACCCCCGAATGTAATGAGGGAAAGGGAAATAACTGTCATCTTCTTACCTGCCTGGAAGAAAAAGAACACAAGATCCTGATATGGGTAAGCATTCAAGTTCTCTGTCACAATCTGAGTCTGGGAGCCAGCAACAGAAGATCAGTGAACTCGTCGAGGGTGGTATCTTGTTGCATGTGTGGCCTCTCAGTGGATCATGCCTCCCAGAAGCTAGTCCCTTGTTTCCTTCACTCTCGCAATGACTATGATCTTGGCCAAGTTATTTTCTTTGGCCAATGAGACATTAGCAAATGTAACGCAAGCCAGGGATTTATAAGTGCTTGCACATTAAAGCTTGCTCTCTTGAAATGCTGCCACTGCCTTGTAGAAAGTCCAAGATCTCTGCTGGAGGGCCCACATAGACCAGAATAGACACCCCTCCCTCAACAGCGCCAGCCAACTGGAAGACATGCGTGAGGTCATCTCCATCAGCCAGCGCCCAGATGAGCTGACAGCTGAGGGTGAGCGTAGGACTGAAGCCTGCCAACACCATGCGGGACAGAGATAAACCATCCAAGCTAAGCCTGCCCAAACTACTTAACCACAGAAGAGTGAGCAAATACAAGATTCTTGTTTGAAACCACAAAAACGTGGAGTGATTTATTGTGCAGCATTAGGTAACTGCTAAAACAATTCTTACCTAAAGGAAGAGCACTGCCATAACAAAAATCTAAACCATGTGGTCTTGGCTTTGTGACCGGGCAGTAGATAGGAGCAGGAAAAGCAGTGAATAGATTGTTAGCACAAGCTGGAGAAATGGTGAGCAATCTTTTAGCATGCAGTAAAAAGATAGTGAGGAAACTGTTACTAGAACCTGGGGAAGGGACAATCTTTGTTACATGGTGGCAGAATCACTGACAAAAATGTTGCCTACTGTAACTTAAAAGATATAAAGGGGCTTCCCTGGTGGTCCAGTGGGTAAGGACACTGCCTTCAAGTGCAAGGGGCACCGGTTCGATCCGTGGCCTGGGAAGATCCCACGTGTCACAGAGTGGCTGGACCAACATGTCCAATTACCGAGCCAGAGCTCTGGAGGGCATGCACCCAGAGCCAGTGCTCTGCGACAACAGAGGCCACTGCGATGGGAGGCCCACACAGGCCAAAAGAACAAAGATGAAAATAAATGAAAGACCAATAGAAGTGGCCAAAAAAAAAAAAAAAAACTTAAAAAAAAAAAGATATAAAGTACTCAATGAACTTATGGATTTAGGGAAGGAAATTGTTAGATAGGATGTTGAAGGCATCACTCGGATGCTACCAGCGCCGTACGATGCTGCGGCTGCTTAGTTGCTAAGCCCGTGTCCAACTCTTTGCAACCTTAAGGACTGCAGTCTACCAGGCTCCTCTGTCCATGGGATTTTCCAGGCAAGAATACTAGATAGAGTGGGGTCTTCCCTGGTAGCTCAATGGTGAAGAGTTCATCTGCCAATGTAGGATACATGGGTTTCATCCCTGATCCAGGAAGATTCCACATGCTGTGGAGTAACTGAGCCTGTGAGCCACAACTATGGAGCCTGTGCTCTAGCGCCTCGGAGCCGCAACTACTGAGCCCATGGGCCCTGAAGCCTGAGTTCCACAAGCGAAGTCACCACAACAAGGAGCCTGCTCACCTCAACTAGAGAGTAGCCCCCTCTCCCTGCAACTCGAGCAGAGCCTGTGGCAGCAGCGAAAACCCAGAATAGCCAAAAATAAATTAAAAAATAAAATTAAAAAAAAAAATACTGTAATGAGTTACCATTTCATTCTTCAAGGGATCTTCCTGACCCAGGGATCAAACCTACATCTCCTCCACCGGTGGGTATATTCTCTACCACTGAGCCACCTGAGAAGCCCCTGTATAGGTTAAGATACCACCAAAGAGAAAGAAGTCAAAGGAGACACTGTTCAGTATTCAAGCATACTTTAGGAGAAAGGTGGAGAGCCCAGAAATTTCCAGTTTAGAAAAAATTAAACTGTTTTTCATCTCTAATATTTTCAGGCTGGCAAAGATTCTCCAGTAAAATGGCCTCAGGCTAATGATTACATCAGATCTATGCTTGTAAGACCTCCAAATGGAAGTGCCTTGGAGACCCACTCAAGGAGACAAAAGGACTTCTGAGAACCCTGAGGGCATTCTCTCATAGCAGTTGACAGGCTCAAAAAAAAAATCTGGATGAAATTCTGGAGGCAAACAACGAATCCCAATAAGATTCCTAGGAAATGCCTAAAATTTTTAGGAGCGTTTTATCAATGAAAGCACGACAAGGTTGGACTAAAAGTGAAAGATGTAACTCAACATGAAAAGAGGCCACTGGGCCTCTTCTACAATGGAATGAGGCCACAGGCTTCCTGGCCACAGACACCCACAATTTGTGCTGGGAAAGAAAAAGGAGCTCAGAGGGTGGAGGTAAGAACTCAGAGAGGAGACCTAAAAGCCGTGAGAACAGGTGGCTAGGTAACCTTCTCAGGAAATAGAATCAGGCCCCAATCAAGGATCATTTTCTGACCCAGATGGGGGAAGCCAGAGAGGATGAGATGGTTGGATAGAATCCCCGATTCAGTGGACATGAACTTGGGCAAGCTGCAGGCAGGAGGGAGGGACACGGAGTCCCAGCACCCTGAAAGAGTCCGACACACCTGAGCGACCGAACAACAGCAAGGGGGAGCCAACAGGTGACCAGCTGGACGTCGTAACTGCCGCAGACGAACGGCAGCCTTGTGGTTCTCGTTCGCTCTGTTTTAAACAGGAGTGTCTACCCATAGGGTCTATCCAGTGACTTCCTCGCGACTGGGTTTAGGAGGCGTGGGAATAGAATACTTGTCTTTTAAGTTCAAGGGCTCCATCAGGAGAAGCTGCAGCTGAAAAGCCAGGCATAAGAGGCTTTATCTACGTGATGAGCTGGGACAGATCATCAGATACTGGCTTCCAGCATGATATCATCGTGAGATAAACACTGGGGGTCTTGGGAAGGGTGAGCGTGTTTTGTACATGCCAGAGAGTGATCTCCTGAAGCCAGAGGACAGGCTGTCACCTCCTGTTATCAAGAGACACGCGTCTTCCACCCAGGCTCTGTGACCCTGTGGCACCTTCCATTACAAGGGAATCCTTTCTCTGTCCCTCGCATCTCAGCTGGCTCTGTGGCTTGCCCAACCAGATGTGGCACAGGTGGTCCTGTGGGACTGCTGAACCCCGGCCTCAAAAGGACTTCTGAGAACCCTGAGGGCATTCTCTCATAGCAGTTGACAGGCTCAAAAAAATCTGGATGAAATTCTGGAGGCAAACAACGAATCCCAATAAGATTCCTAGGAAATGCCTAAAATTTTTAGGAGCGTTTTATCAATGAAAGCACGACAAGGTTGGACTAAAAGTGAAAGATGTAACTCAACATGAAAAGAGGCCACTGGGCCTCTTCTACAATGGAATGAGGCCACAGGCTTCCTGGCCACAGACACCCACAATTTGTGCTGGGAAAGAAAAAGGAGCTCAGAGGGTGGAGGTAAGAACTCAGAGAGGAGACCTAAAAGCCGTGAGAACAGGTGGCTAGGTAACCTTCTCAGGAAATAGAATCAGGCCCCAATCAAGGATCATTTTCTGACCCAGATGGGGGAAGCCAGAGAGGATGAGATGGTTGGATAGAATCCCCGATTCAGTGGACATGAACTTGGGCAAGCTGCAGGCAGGAGGGAGGGACACGGAGTCCCAGCACCCTGAAAGAGTCCGACACACCTGAGCGACCGAACAACAGCAAGGGGGAGCCAACAGGTGACCAGCTGGACGTCGTAACTGCCGCAGACGAACGGCAGCCTTGTGGTTCTCGTTCGCTCTGTTTTAAACAGGAGTGTCTACCCATAGGGTCTATCCAGTGACTTCCTCGCGACTGGGTTTAGGAGGCGTGGGAATAGAATACTTGTCTTTTAAGTTCAAGGGCTCCATCAGGAGAAGCTGCAGCTGAAAAGCCAGGCATAAGAGGCTTTATCTACGTGATGAGCTGGGACAGATCATCAGATACTGGCTTCCAGCATGATATCATCGTGAGATAAACACTGGGGGTCTTGGGAAGGGTGAGCGTGTTTTGTACATGCCAGAGAGTGATCTCCTGAAGCCAGAGGACAGGCTGTCACCTCCTGTTATCAAGAGACACGCCGCGTCTTCCACCCAGGCTCTGTGACCCTGTGGCACCTTCCATTACAAGGGGAATCCTTTCTCTGTCCCTCGCATCTCAGCTGGCTCTGTGGCTTGCTTCGCCCAACCAGATGTGGCACAGGTGGTCCTGTGGGACTGCTGAACCCCGGCCTCAAACGGCCTGGCAGTTCCTGCCCCCATTCTCCTGCCAAGGGGCTGTCACTACCTAAAAGAAAACCTGATACGATCCTGCCAAGAAGGGAGAAACCAGCTCGCCTCAGCTCTTCTCTCACGAGATCTCACGGATGTGTCTAGAAGGATACACACAATGAGTGATGAGTGAGGAGAGGCCTGGGAGGCACTTCAGTGGTTAGGACTTCGCCTTCCAGGGCAAGGGAGGTGAGCGAGATACAGGGTGCAGGAGCTAAGACCCCACAGGCCCCGAAACCCCCCCAAAAACAATGCCCAAAACATAAAGGAGAAACAAAAAAGATCAATGAAAGCCTTAAAAATGGTCCATATCCAAAAAAGAAAAAAAAACGAGACGATGACAGGGGAAAAAGTAGAAGCTTCCTCACAGATTCCAAGAAATGAAGGTAGAGAAGGGCACATTCTGAGTGTTTTTCTCTCATAGGACACGTGGAGCTCCTTGTGAAAAAAAGAAGGTGAACTCTTGGCCTGACCCTGCCATAAGTGCTTGTTTCTGCCCCAAGACCTTTGCTTATGCTGTGTGTGTACACACACACACACACACACACACACACACACAGGCGCCCCTCTCTGAAATACCAAACGCGAACCCAGGTCAGCCTCGCCTTTCAGAACCCACTCCATCCTTGCTCTTTATTCCCACCAGGCCAACGCTGCCTGTCCGCCTGTGGAACGCTGCCGCATCTGTGGTCCACAGCAATTTACATCCATCAAGGCCCCAGCAGGAAACAGATGTCGTCGTCAGCTGGGAGGCTTAGAGAGATGTTTTGTGGAAGATCTATTTACAGAGGTGTGAGCAAGGGTTAAAGGAACTGTGTTATTCTGGGTCCTCTGGGAAGAAGATGCAAAGACAAGATTAAATTCGGGAAGACTTTTTTAAGGGAAATATTTGTGAGGAAGAAAACATGGGTAAGGGTCCAGATAGAGCTGGAAGCATGGTCAGACCATCCTGCAAGTCTGACCCTAAATGAAGGCTGGAGGAACAGAAGGTAAAGTAGAAGAATCCCGTGGCTTGCCCAACCAGATGTGGCACAGGTGGTCCTGTGGGACTGCTGAACCCCGGCCTCAAACGGCCTGGCAGTTCCTGCCCCCATTCTCCTGCCAAGGGGCTGTCACTACCTAAAAGAAAACCTGATACGATCCTGCCAAGAAGGGAGAAACCAGCTCGCCTCAGCTCTTCTCTCACGAGATCTCACGGATGTGTCTAGAAGGATACACACAATGAGTGATGAGTGAGGAGAGGCCTGGGAGGCACTTCAGTGGTTAGGACTTCGCCTTCCAGGGCAAGGGAGGTGAGCGAGATACAGGGTGCAGGAGCTAAGACCCCACAGGCCCCGAAACCCCCCCAAAAACAATGCCCAAAACATAAAGGAGAAACAAAAAAGATCAATGAAAGCCTTAAAAATGGTCCATATCCAAAAAAGAAAAAAAAACGAGACGATGACAGGGGAAAAAGTAGAAGCTTCCTCACAGATTCCAAGAAATGAAGGTAGAGAAGGGCACATTCTGAGTGTTTTTCTCTCATAGGACACGTGGAGCTCCTTGTGAAAAAAAGAAGGTGAACTCTTGGCCTGACCCTGCCATAAGTGCTTGTTTCTGCCCCAAGACCTTTGCTTATGCTGTGTGTGTACACACACACACACACACACACACACACACACAGGCGCCCCTCTCTGAAATACCAAACGCGAACCCAGGTCAGCCTCGCCTTTCAGAACCCACTCCATCCTTGCTCTTTATTCCCACCAGGCCAACGCTGCCTGTCCGCCTGTGGAACGCTGCCGCATCTGTGGTCCACAGCAATTTACATCCATCAAGGCCCCAGCAGGAAACAGATGTCGTCGTCAGCTGGGAGGCTTAGAGAGATGTTTTGTGGAAGATCTATTTACAGAGGTGTGAGCAAGGGTTAAAGGAACTGTGTTATTCTGGGTCCTCTGGGAAGAAGATGCAAAGACAAGATTAAATTCGGGAAGACTTTTTTAAGGGAAATATTTGTGAGGAAGAAAACATGGGTAAGGGTCCAGATAGAGCTGGAAGCATGGTCAGACCATCCTGCAAGTCTGACCCTAAATGAAGGCTGGAGGAACAGAAGGTAAAGTAGAAGAATCCCGTGGCATGAGAGGGTCTGAGGGAAGGTCAGGAGTCCTCCAGCCAAGGCCGGTCAGCTGAGGATTCCGTCTCCCAAGGAGGGACCTTCCGCACAGTACCTGCTGCGCTCAGTCACTGGCCGGGAGCAGCCCTTGGGAAGAGGGACCACCTGCCAACGGGGCACGGGACTCAACAGCCAGCCCCTCCGTCTCACGTGCTTCCTGTCCTCAGCGGACCCGAGGCGCTCGCTCGGGCCACCACAGTCCAGCCCTCCCACCAAGCAAATCTGCTTCTCTACAAGATAGGGGCAGCAGCTCCTCCAGGCTTCCAGGTCCCTTCCCCGAAGGGGACTCACAAGAGGGAGGCTCATGAGATGAACGAGGGGGTCAGAACGAAGACCGCCTCTCCCGTCTCCACGACTCCTGCTCAAGGTTCCTCGACCTCAGTGACGGCTCACTAAGACTCTGGCAGGTCCCGGTGGCTTCCCTGGTGGTGGGACCCAGACCTTCATTCCCGAGGGTTATGGATCCATGATAATCATTCATCTCGGGCCAGGACGATGGCATGTGTCCACTCATAGCTACAGTGTGGCAAAGGACCCCGAGGAGAGACCCGAGTGGATCACCAGGTGAGTTAAGTCTGCTCAGGCGGCTTTTAACAAGATATCACGAACTGGGAGGAGAGAGGGTTTAAGCAATAGGCACTTTTATTCTCTCACAGATCTGAAGAGTGGACGTCCAAGGTCAAGGTGCGGGCAGGGTTGGGGTCTGACAAGAAGGCTCCCTTTGGCTGTAGGCAGCCACCTTCTCGCTGTCCACTCCCACAGCTCTCCCTCGGTGCCCACAGCTGGAGAGAGGCAGAGCTCTCTGGTGTCTCTTCTTGTAAGGACACTCATCCTAACAGATCCGGGTCCCATTCTATGACCTCATTTGACCTCAGGTACTACTTTCAAGACCCCCACTCCCAGATACAGCAACATTGGAGGCTATGGCTTCAACATGTGAATTTTTGAGGGGCATGTTCAGTTCATGACACCTGGATTCCTTGGGTATTCTTTCCCGCCACCATTGTGTAAAAGCAGATTCCACGTCTTCCTGCTGATCAAGGTCACCTGCCCCTACAAGGGTGGTGACTCCTTTCCTTGCCTGCTGCCTCTGGGAAGAATGAGTCTAATATGCCCTGACGAGCGTCTGCACGTTGTAGTTCAATGGCACACTTGCTGCGGCCCAGGACAGGCAGGCACCTCTTCCGCAACCAGAACCGCCAACCCTGCAGAACCCAGAGTTGGAGGGACAGAGCATACGCCGTCCCCTCCAAGGGTCATCGATGCCGTGGTAAATGAGCCCACCCCTGCTGCTACTCCTTGGCTCCTGGACCCTTGAATTCTTCCTGGAGACGGAACCACCCAGGAGTCACTGATTTAATAAATACTCTGCCTCCTGAGTCAATGATGATGACTCAGTCGTCACTACTCAGTGGACATATCAGTTTGAGCGAGCTCTGGGAGACGGTGAAGGCCAGGGACGCCTGGCGTGCTGCCGTCCATGGGGTTTAGAGAGTGGGCAGGACTGGGTGACTGACCATCTGCATCCTGAATGGCGGCATCTAATCCCTTTGGAACGTTTCCCCTAAGCTAGGACCTCCGTTGTACTGAGAGGAGGCTATCCTTGTGTTCCGTGAGGACGGCTGCCTCTGGGGATGGAGTATGGGACAAAACAGACGGATTGCCTCGTCGTGGTCCTGGTCTCACACTTGCTTCCACAGGACGTGGCTCTTCTGATCGGACTCTGCACTGTGTGGATTCCGTGCCTGTGGCTCAGGCCTCCTATAAACCCCTAGATAATAACCCTGGCTGAGGCTTTACAGGCAGGAAAGGCAAACCCACGCCCAGCAAGGACATTTATCCTTGTGAGGAGGCATAGTTGACCCTTTCAGGGCGGACATGAGCCCGGGTAGTCCAGACAGTTGGCTTCCTCCAGGAAGAAAGAACCTCTACACTGTAACCAGAACCAGGGTGCGCTGGTTTCTTCTGTTAACACTGTGGACATTCGATGCAGCAGCAGCTTGATTGGCCAGGTACGTGGAGGTCCAGGCTGTTGGGTCCACACTTACCTTCCTCTCCGATACGGAGGCCACTCCATCGTGAGCCCATCACGCCAGCCTGAGGCGGCTGATGACGAGGGCTGGCTCAGGTGCCCAGAGCAAGCCATTCAGGCTACTGGTTGTCCAGTCGATGGTGGACACTCACTGGTGAGCGCTAATACAAGCTAACCTAGTGGTGAATGCGCTATAAAACTCTTCATACATCACGCCCACCCCAACATGTCCACCCCATGCCACCCCAGCTCCCCTCTCCTGTGTTCCTCTCTTCCTTCTCTTTTCTGACCCCAGACCAGGCCACTGGCCAGCCACTTTGGGCCACTTTTCTACAAAGAAAATGATCAAGGACACTGTTTATGGTTCCACCCACTAGGAAGACCTTCCCTTCTCTACTGTCCTTTAGAAAGTGGAAGTGCTAGTCCCTCCAGGCATGTCCTAGTGGAAGTGCTAGTCCCTCCAGGCATGTCCTAGGCTTTGTGACCACATGGACTGTAGCCCCCCAGCCCAGGGACTGCACCTGGCTCTCCCGCACTGGGGGTGGGTTATTGGCTGGCTTTTAGGGCCAGCCTTACTATGGGCGACAGGCAGCTGCCCGCATGGGGACAGGCACTCATGGACTGAGTCAAGCCATCTGTAAACCGAGCCGACCCAAGCCCTTTTCCTCCCCTCCCAGCCAGTCATGCGTGTTCTCCTCTATGGCCTCAGACACAAGACAGAGAAAGGAACTGGTCCAACTGGGTGGGCGCAAGCAGGTCTGAACCACCTAAGCTTGCACGGCCTGGGGTCCCTCTCGGGCTCAGATGCACCAGCTCCACACCACGATCCCCACCTGCTGGACCCGCCTGGCTTCACAGCGTGGAGGTCTGACAGAGCCCAGCTCTCAACGGGCAACTCCAGACACCCTGTCCCTCGACGATTATGGCCAAATCCTGTTTCTACCAGGACACAGTATTGTGCCAAGAGCTCCTTCTCAAACGGTGCCCAATTCTCCACTGCAGACTTTGTTCCAGGGCCTGCACCCTGAGTCCCCTGCTAGAGTTGACCATAAGCCAGGGCCACCCCGTCTAGCCTAGCCTCCGCCGACCAACTCTCCGGCCCCTCGCATCTTACTTATTTATCTCAGGACTCTATGCACTGACTTACACAACCCTGTATTAGTTTGCTGGGCTTCCATAGCAAACCACCACAACTGAGCTGGCTTAAATGACAGAAACCCATTATCTCAGAGGTGTGGCGGCTAGTAGTCCAAGGTCAGGGAGTGGGCAAGGCTGGTTTCTTCTGGAGGTTGTAAGGGAGACTCAGTCGCACGCCTCTCCCCCGGCTTCAGAAGTGGCTTCCCGGCAACCTTTGGCACTCACTGCCTTGCAGAAGCCTCACCCAATCTCTCTTTTTTTCTAAGTTTTTTTTATTATTATTATTTTCTTCTTTTTCCCCATCATGCCTCTTTTATTTACATTTATTTTCATCGATCTTTTTATTCTTTGGCCTGTGTGGGCCTCCCATCGCAGTGGCCTCTTTCACTGCAGAGCGCCAGCTCTGGGCGCATGTGCTCCAGAGCGCTGGTTTCCCCTGGTCCAGCCGCTCCGTGACACGTGGCCGCCATGCTACTGCAAGCCCACCGGACTGCACCGGCTCTGACTTTGGCTGGCTTTTAGGCCAGCCTTACTATGGGCGACAGGCAGCTGCCCGCATGGGGACAGGCACTCATGGACTGAGTCAAGCCATCTGTAAACCGAGCCGACCCAAGCCCTTTTCCTCCTCCCAGCCAGTCATGCGTGTTCTCCTCTATGGCCTCAGACACAAGACAGAGAAAGGAACTGGTCCAACTGGGTGGGCGCAAGCAGGTCTGAACCACCTAAGCTTGCACGGCCTGGGGTCCCTCTCGGGCTCAGATGCACCAGCTCCACACCACGATCCCCACCTGCTGGACCCGCCTGGCTTCACAGCGTGGAGGTCTGACAGAGCCCAGCTCTCAACGGGCAACTCCAGACACCCTGTCCCTCGACGATTATGGCCAAATCCTGTTTCTACCAGGACACAGTATTGTGCCAAGAGCTCCTTCTCAAACGGTGCCCAATTCTCCACTGCAGACTTTGTTCCAGGGCCTGCACCCTGAGTCCCCTGCTAGAGTTGACCATAAGCCAGGGCCACCCCGTCTAGCCTAGCCTCCTGGACCAACTCTCCGGCCCCTCGCATCTTACTTATTTATCTCAGGACTCTATGCACTGACTTACACAACCCTGTATTAGTTTGCTGGGCTTCCATAGCAAACCACCACAACTGAGCTGGCTTAAATGACAGAAACCCATTATCTCAGAGGTGTGGCGGCTAGTAGTCCAAGGTCAGGGAGTGGGCAAGGCTGGTTTCTTCTGGAGGTTGTAAGGGAGACTCAGTCGCACGCCTCTCCCCCGGCTTCAGAAGTGGCTTCCCGGCAACCTTTGGCACTCACTGCCTTGCAGAAGCCTCACCCAATCTCTCTTTTTTTCTAAGTTTTTTTTATTATTATTATTTTCTTCTTTTTCCCCATCATGCCTCTTTTATTTACATTTATTTTCATCGATCTTTTTATTCTTTGGCCTGTGTGGGCCTCCCATCGCAGTGGCCTCTTTCACTGCAGAGCGCCAGCTCTGGGCGCATGTGCTCCAGAGCGCTGGTTCATAACTGGACACACTGGTCCAGCCGCTCCGTGACACGTGGGATCTTCCCTGGCCAGGGATCGAACCGGTGCCCCTTGCACTGCAAGGCGGACTCTTTACCCACTGGACCACCAGGGAAGCCCCCAATCTCTCTTTTATCTTCACACAGCATTCCTCCTATGTGCGTGTCTGTGTCCAGATTTCCCCTTTTTACAGGGACGCCAGTAACACCGGATTATAGGCCCACCCTCCTCCACTGTGGGGCTCGCCACGTGGCACCAGTGGTAAAGAACCCCCCTGCCAATGCAGGAGACTCGAGAGATGGCGGGTCAATCCCTGGGTGGGGAAGATACCCTGGAGAAGGAAATGACGACCAGCGCCAATATTCTTGTCAAGAAAATCCCATGGACGGAGGAGCCTAGCAGGCGACAGTCCATGGGTCCCAGAAGAGCTGGACGTGACTGAGCACACACACAGCTCCAGTACGAACTCATCTTAACTAGTCACATCTGCAACCATCCTATTTCCAAATATGAGTCACATTCTGAGGCATTAGGAGTTAGGACTTCAGTGTATCAATTGTGCGGGGCACGGTTCAGCCCGTCACAGGCATCCTGATGTGGATTTCCCTGGCGGTCCAATGGGTAAGGACACCGCCTTGCAGGGCAAGGGGCGCCAGTTCGATCCCTGGCCTGGGAAGATCCCACGTGCCGCGGAGCCGCTGGACCGATGCGTCCAATCACCGAGCCGGAGCTCTGGAGCGCATGCGCCCAGAGCCGGTGCTCTGCAACAACAGAGGCCACCGCGATGGGAGGCCCACACAGGCCAAGGAACAAAGATGGATGAAAATGGATAAATGAGAGACCGATAGAAGTGGCCCGTCCGCACCCCCGCCCCCCACAAAAAAAACATTTAAAAAAAAAAACCCAAACATCCTGATGTTCTTTCCCCTCTGAACACTGCTCTCTGATGTGTCCTTCCTCCTGAGACGGCAGCTGCCTCCGACGTCATCCAGACGCCATCACTCTTCGTACATGAACCGCTCAGTCGGGATGCCCGTGAGCGCCCCCGCGGACGCGCACACACGCGCCAGAGGCCCCGGCCGTGCCTGACCCTCTGGTCCCAGAAGCCTGCCTCTCCTCCTGACTTCAGCACGGCCACTTCTCACGAGAGCCCTCTCTCCAGACTTGGCCTTGACATGCCACATTTCACACGTTTCTCACCAGATAGAACGGGAAAGGCACTCTTGAAAGAAGCCATATCCTCCCCCAGAAGCATGGACTGGACATAGCTGTGAAAGAGCCCAGACGACCTTCCTCACTCTCAGCTGGTCTTTGGGAGCTCCCACCTCTAGCCTGCCCCTAAACACCCTCACAAACAAGTAGTACGACCTAATAGAGAGCGCTGAACTGTTTACAATAGCCCAGACATGGAAGCAACCTAAGTATCCATCGACTGAGGGATGGATAAAGAAGATGTGGTGTGTATACATGTATATATGTATACATATACGTATATATGTATATGTATGTATATATGTATATATATATGTATTAGAATATTACTCAGCCATTAAAAAGAATGAAATAAGGCCATTTGCAGCAATATGGATGGACCTAGAGAGTAAAGTAAGTCAGACAGAGAAGGAGAAATATCATATGGCATCCCTTTTATGTGGATTCTAAAAAGAAATGATACAAATGAATTTATTTACAAAAAAAAAAAGACTCGCAGACTTGGAAAACGAACTTATGGTTACAGAGGGGAGGGGATGGTTGGGGACTTTGGGAAAGTCAAATACACACTGATATGTCTGAAATGGATAACCAACAAAAATCTATTGTACAACGACAACAGGAGAGCACTAAACTTGGAGTCAAGACACTTGTGGTACAACCAGGCTCTGTCATTTAGCACCTGGGTGGCCCTGAATGAGTCACCTCGCCTCCTGATTCGCACGTGTAAAGGGCCCTGGAATCCCACACAGCAAAACAAGGGGGGCGATAGAAGTGGCCCGTCCGCACCCCCGCCCCCCACAAAAAAAACATTTAAAAAAAAAAACCCAAACATCCTGATGTTCTTTCCCCTCTGAACACTGCTCTCTGATGTGTCCTTCCTCCTGAGACGGCAGCTGCCTCCGACGTCATCCAGACGCCATCACTCTTCGTACATGAACCGCTCAGTCGGGATGCCCGTGAGCGCCCCCGCGGACGCGCACACACGCGCCAGAGGCCCCGGCCGTGCCTGACCCTCTGGTCCCAGAAGCCTGCCTCTCCTCCTGACTTCAGCACGGCCACTTCTCACGAGAGCCCTCTCTCCAGACTTGGCCTTGACATGCCACATTTCACACGTTTCTCACCAGATAGAACGGGAAAGGCACTCTTGAAAGAAGCCATATCCTCCCCCAGAAGCATGGACTGGACATAGCTGTGAAAGAGCCCAGACGACCTTCCTCACTCTCAGCTGGTCTTTGGGAGCTCCCACCTCTAGCCTGCCCCTAAACACCCTCACAAACAAGTAGTACGACCTAATAGAGAGCGCTGAACTGTTTACAATAGCCCAGACATGGAAGCAACCTAAGTATCCATCGACTGAGGGATGGATAAAGAAGATGTGGTGTGTATACATGTATATATGTATACATATACGTATATATGTATATGTATGTATATATGTATATATATATGTATTAGAATATTACTCAGCCATTAAAAAGAATGAAATAAGGCCATTTGCAGCAATATGGATGGACCTAGAGAGTAAAGTAAGTCAGACAGAGAAGGAGAAATATCATATGGCATCCCTTTTATGTGGATTCTAAAAAGAAATGATACAAATGAATTTATTTACAAAAAAAAAAAGACTCGCAGACTTGGAAAACGAACTTATGGTTACAGAGGGGAGGGGATGGTTGGGGACTTTGGGAAAGTCAAATACACACTGATATGTCTGAAATGGATAACCAACAAAAATCTATTGTACAACGACAACAGGAGAGCACTAAACTTGGAGTCAAGACACTTGTGGTACAACCAGGCTCTGTCATTTAGCACCTGGGTGGCCCTGAATGAGTCACCTCGCCTCCTGATTCGCACGTGTAAAGCAAATAGGCAGAACAGCGACTGTGGAATGATCTCTAAGACATCCTCAGGCATGAATGACCTAGGGCTCAAGCCCAACTGTTTATTATGCTCTCCAAAGAAGAAGGAATTTATTTTCTCGGGGCAGTTTATTTGAAAATATTCCCTTGCCTTAAGATTATTAACTATTAGAGAAATGCAAATCAAAACTACAGTGAGATCACCTCACATTGGCCTACATCAACAAATCCACAAACAGCAAATGCTGGAGAGGGTGTGGAGAAAAGGCAGCCCTCCTGCACTGTTGATGGGACTGTGAAATGGCACAGTCACTGTGGAGAACAGTGTGAAGGCTCTTTAATAACACAAATATAGGGACTTCCCTGATGGTGGTAAAGAGCCCACCTTGCAGTGCAAGGGACACTGGTTCGATCCCTGGCCTGGGAAGATCCCACCTGCCGCAGAGCAGCTGGACCAGTGTGTCCAATTACAAGCCAGTGCTCTGGAGCGCATGTGCCCAGAGCCGGTGCTCTGCAACGAGAGAGGCCACTGCGATAGGAGGCCTACACAGGCCAAAGAATAAGTATCGGTGAAAATAAATAAATAGAAAACCAATAAAAGAGGCCAAAAATTAACTATATATATATATATAGAGAGAGAGAGACCTACCATGCGACCCAGCAGTCCCCTCCTCTGGCATGTATCTGGAAAAAGCCATAGGTCCAAAAGATCCATGCATCCCTGTATTCATAGCAGCACTATTTACCAAGACATGGAAGGAACCTAAACGCCTCCAGCAGAGGAGTGGATAGAGATGCAGCACATACATACAATGAAATACTCCTCAGCCATCAAAAAGAACACAGTGATGCCATCTGCAGCAACGGGCACGGACTTAGCGACTGTCATACCAAGTGCAGCAAGTCAGACAGCGAAAGACAAGTATCATAGCATATAACTTACATGCAGAATCTTTAAAAAATGAACTTATCTACAAAACAGAAATAGATGTAGAAAGCGACACATCCGCAGTACCACAGATAGAATGGATAGCGGGTGAGGACCTCCGGGGCAGCTCAGGGCACTCTGCTCGGCGCTCCATGGGGACCCACGTGGGAAAGGATCTAAAGAGGAGTGGATCTATGTAGATGCACAACTGATTCACTTTGCTGTGCATCTGAAACTAACACAACCTTGTAAATCAACTAGACTCCAATAAAATCGTATTTTGCATTAAACTTGATAATATTTTCTTATAAGGATCAACAATAGTTTTCTTTTTAATTAACTTATTTTTAATTGAAAGTTGCTTTACAATATTGTGATAGTTTCTGTCACACAACAACATGAATCAGACCAAGGAATACATTTAAACATTTTTTTTAATTTTAAAAAGTTTTTAAAAAAGAAAACGCATCTTTCGTCTGAAAGCAATAGTGACACTGAGGACAGAACGCACTTAGGTTCATAGTTAACATCAGGATCTTGGGCACGCCCGCCTCCTGACGTGTGTGTCCAGCCCTCCCTCACTGCACGATGAGCCGCCTCCTAACTCAGTGGCTCCGACAGTCACTGAGGGTTCTCCCCCGCGGCTCTGCGGGCCAGCCTGGCTCGGGCGCGTGGGCTGGGGTCTTTCAGGCAGACGCAGGCGGCTGCACTGACCCGCTGGCCCAGGCTGGCATGTGAGGCTGGCTGCCAGGAGGCCCCTCAGTCGAGGAGCCAAGTCGAGCCGAGCACCTGCCTGAGGTCTCACCGTGTGCCTAGACGGCGGGGAGGCGGGGCGGCTGGGGAGTTCCAAGAGGAAGTACTCGAGGGGGAATGTTCCTGAAAGGGAAGCAGAAACCACGGGCTTCCCCTGACCTGGCCCTGGAAGTCCCAGGACACCACTTCCACCGCGTCCTTTTGACGGACAGCTAAAAACAGCCTGCGTGATTCCACCTCCTGAGGGAGACGTCCCCAGACCACCTCACAGAAGACCACCTCAGGAGGAAGGGTCATCGCAGCCCACTGTGCACACAAGGTCCCTCGGTGTGGAGCTCTATCATACACGCCCGTGTGACGAAATGCATAGAAAAGACATCAACAATACTTATCTCAGGATGAAAGAATTTCAATTGTTTTGAAAGGCACTTACACCGCATTTGCTGTATACCAGATGCTTTTTAAAGCACCTAACCATGTATAAATTCATTTAATCCTAACAAGCTCACCCAAGCCACTCTAAGACCACCGTTCTTCAGACTGAAAAACCAAGGCACAGAGAGGTTAAGGAAATTGCCTAAAATCACACAGCTAGTAAGTGCCAGAGCTGGAATCTGAACTCAGTCCGTTGGGAGCTAATCTAGATACTGCAATTATGGTGAATGTTTGTCTTTTTATTGAGCTGTACTTTCCAATTTTTACAAATGAACATGTATTATTTTACAAGTCAAAAAAAAAAAAAAAGTGGATACTCACTGTTCTTGAGAGAGGTCAAGGCAAACGGCTGTGGAACGTCTTCTGCACAAACCCAGAAGTTCAGTGTAGACCGAAGGAGAATCGGAGAAGGCGCGGCCACTCCTGGAGGAAACTGTGAAAAGTCCAAGCGTTAGTCACTCAGTCCTGTCCAGCTCTGTGTGACCCCATGGCCTGCAGCCTGTGGGATTATGCAGGCAGCTACTGGAGTGGGCTGCCATTCTGTTCTCCAGGGCATCTTCCTGACCCAGGGATTAAATCCCAGTCTCCTGCATTACAGGCAGATTTTTACCCCAATGGGAATTTTAAATCCCAGTCTCTGCAACAGAGATTCAGAGCCGGAGGCCCCTCAGTCGAGGAGCCAAGTCGGGGCCGAGCACCTGCCTGAGGTCTCACCGTGTGCCTAGACGGCGGGAGGCGGGCGGCTGGGGAGTTCCAAGAGGAAGTACTCGAGGGGAATGTTCCTGAAAGGGAAGCAGAAACCACGGGCTTCCTGACCTGGCCCTGGAAGTCCCAGGACACCACTTCCACCGCGTCCTTTTGACGGACAGCTAAAAACAGCCTGCGTGATTCCACCTCCTGAGGGAGACGTCCCCAGACCACCTCACAGAAGACCACCTCAGGAGGAAGGGTCATCGCAGCCCACTGTGCACACAAGGTCCCTCGGTGTGGAGCTCTATCATACACGCCCGTGTGACGAAATGCATAGAAAAGACATCAACAATACTTATCTCAGGATGAAAGAATTTCAATTGTTTTGAAAGGCACTTACACCGCATTTGCTGTATACCAGATGCTTTTTAAAGCACCTAACCATGTATAAATTCATTTAATCCTAACAAGCTCACCCAAGCCACTCTAAGACCACCGTTCTTCAGACTGAAAAACCAAGGCACAGAGAGGTTAAGGAAATTGCCTAAAATCACACAGCTAGTAAGTGCCAGAGCTGGAATCTGAACTCAGTCCGTTGGGAGCTAATCTAGATACTGCAATTATGGTGAATGTTTGTCTTTTTATTGAGCTGTACTTTCCAATTTTTACAAATGAACATGTATTATTTTACAAGTCAAAAAAAAAAAAAAAGTGGATACTCACTGTTCTTGAGAGAGGTCAAGGCAAACGGCTGTGGAACGTCTTCTGCACAAACCCAGAAGTTCAGTGTAGACCGAAGGAGAATCGGAGAAGGCGCGGCCACTCCTGGAGGAAACTGTGAAAAGTCCAAGCGTTAGTCACTCAGTCCTGTCCAGCTCTGTGTGACCCCATGGCCTGCAGCCTGTGGGATTATGCAGGCAGCTACTGGAGTGGGCTGCCATTCTGTTCTCCAGGGCATCTTCCTGACCCAGGGATTAAATCCCAGTCTCCTGCATTACAGGCAGATTTTTTACTGTCTGTGCCACCAGGGAAGTGTGGTATTATAATTCCTGCCCTGGTTGTACTAGCCAGGTCCTTAGCTTTCCCCAGTCCATAGAAACAGACTAGAAGGCTGACAAGAGATTCAGGCAGGACTTTACAGAGAACGAAGGGTTCCTCCGCTTGCTCCCTCCAAGTGGGTAGGTGAGAGGACAAGCTTGTTACTCACATGGGGTGAGGATACATTGTGTCCAGGGGTCAGGAGTAGGGGTGGGCTCGCGGGTGTTTCACCTGCAGCTTGGATGGCATTATGTACTCAGGGGGCATGCTCAGAACCCTGCCTTTGCTCCCAGCCCCCTGCTTTTGCTCTGGGCCTCACAGATGACTCGGTGTTAAGGAGTCCACCTGCCAATGCAGGAGACGTGGGTTCTATCCCTGGGTCAGGAAGATCCCGTGGAGAAGGAAATGGTAACTCATGCCAGTAGTCTTGCCTGGGAAATGCCAAGGAATGAGGACCCTTGCAGGTTATAGCCCGTGGGCCAAGAAAGGGTTAGACACAACTTCCTGACGAAACAACAGCAGTAGCCATCTTTTGTCCAGAATTTTCCCAAGCAAGTATGCATGCAGCGACTCTTTAGTCCCACCCAGCGGTTCAGTGGTAAGAACCCGCCTGCCGGTGCAGGAGGCGCAGGAGACGCCGGTTCAATCCTGAGTGGGGAAGATCCCCAGGAGGAGGGCATGGCAACCCGCTCCAGTAGTCCAGCCTGGAGAACCCCACGGACAGAGGAGCCTGGGGGCTTCATAAGGTGGCAAAGGGTCAGACACAACCAAAGTGACGGAGCACACACATCCAGTGTCTTCGTATTTTGTTCCTCGAGGAGAGGCTTGTTCAGGTGCACGCCCTGCGGCACAGGGTCCCAGGTCCAAGCCTGTGTCACCAAGCGTCGGGATCTGACTTCTAACTGATACCTGGACTCACTGCAGTAACACCATGCTGGTGGCAGCCTTAGCTGCAGATCTTTTAAAAAAAAAACTTCTTTTCAGATAAAGAGCAAACACTTCCATCGCACAAATGTGCCCCCAGTATCGCCAGGGATACACTTCACCTAAACATGCATTTGAATTTTATCTGAAACACGTAACAGAGCACTGTATATTTTTATTTACCAAGCCTGGCAGCAACACCTTCAGTGAAGGTGGGAGGGCTCTGGGGGGGTGGGGTACCGAAGGACCCAGGGTGTTTCACCTGCAAGCTTGGGTAGGTGAGAGGACAAGCTTGTTACTCACATGGGGTGAGGATACATTGTGTCCAGGGGTCAGGAGTAGGGGTGGGCTCGCGGGTGTTTCACCTGCAGCTTGGATGGCATTATGTACTCAGGGGGCATGCTCAGAACCCTGCCTTTGCTCCCAGCCCCCTGCTTTTGCTCTGGGCCTCACAGATGACTCGGTGTTAAGGAGTCCACCTGCCAATGCAGGAGACGTGGGTTCTATCCCTGGGTCAGGAAGATCCCGTGGAGAAGGAAATGGTAACTCATGCCAGTAGTCTTGCCTGGGAAATGCCAAGGAATGAGGACCCTTGCAGGTTATAGCCCGTGGGCCAAGAAAGGGTTAGACACAACTTCCTGACGAAACAACAGCAGTAGCCATCTTTTGTCCAGAATTTTCCCCAAGCAAGTATGCATGCAGCTACTTTTTAGTCCCACCCAGCGGTTCAGTGGTAAGAACCCGCCTGCCGGTGCAGGAGGCGCAGGAGACGCCGGTTCAATCCTGAGTGGGGAAGATCCCCAGGAGGAGGGCATGGCAACCCGCTCCAGTAGTCCAGCCTGGAGAACCCCACGGACAGAGGAGCCTGGGGGCTTCATAAGGTGGCAAAGGGTCAGACACAACCAAAGTGACGGAGCACACACATCCAGTGTCTTCGTATTTTGTTCCTCGAGGAGAGGCTTGTTCAGGTGCACGCCCTGCGGCACAGGGTCCCAGGTCCAAGCCTGTGTCACCAAGCGTCGGGATCTGACTTCTAACTGATACCTGGACTCACTGCAGTAACACCATGCTGGTGGCAGCCTTAGCTGCAGATCTTTTAAAAAAAAAACTTCTTTTCAGATAAAGAGCAAACACTTCCATCGCACAAATGTGCCCCCAGTATCGCCAGGGATACACTTCACCTAAACATGCATTTGAATTTTATCTGAAACACGTAACAGAGCACTGTATATTTTTATTTACCAAGCCTGGCAGCAACACCTTCAGTGAAGGTGGGGAGGGGCTCTGGGACCAGCCGGAAGCCCGCAACAGAGGGTGAGCCGGCAGGACCCATGGGGCAGGACTTCACGAAAGGACCCAGCGCCGTGGCGTCCTTACTGGAGGCTGACGGGGAGGAAGATCTGAAATTAAGAGCAGCCCCGATTGCGGCTGTTCTGTGCCTGTGCCTGACAGTGTAAAATTAAGCCAGAGAATCCCTCAGTCGAAAAGAGTGGGGACCTTTGACCGGAGCTGCCTTCCCTCCTTCTAGGCTACATTTCTTTGTCGCCACACTAACGTGTAAAGCCACTTCCTCTGTTTCCTCGGGGAGTGATGAGGAAAAGCAGGGCGGCCTGGGCTGTGGGGTGGTGGACAACGCCAAAGGCTTAGGGTTCCTGAGACGACTTCTAGTTACATCTGGAGAGGACCGTCCTCCCTCTCTGGGGGTTAAGCCTGGGAGGGTCACAGATTCCTAGAGACAGTATTTCAGCGGCCACTTCCTGCCTGAAGGGTCTTTAAAGAGCCTCCTTCTTGAGGTTCTGGAAGGAATCCTGTGACTGGCATCCACTGCAATCCTTTTCTCTGGGCAGGCTGTGCTGGTACAAGGACGCTGACCATGGAGCTACACTCTGGCTTCCGCTGTACTCTGACCGTGACTCGGGCCTGTAACAGCCCCTCTGGGCACCACACGCTCTTCTGCAAAACACAGCGGTCCTCTCGGGTCGTCTTCCCGCCCTTTCCTTCTCCCCAGTCATTTTCCGTCCAGGTCGTCCCTCCCCCAGCAAGACGCACGGCTGCCCGACCCCACTCTGCCGCTCCCGCCACTCCGCCCCCCCGGAGCTCTTGCTCGACGGCTTCTCCGCTCCCGCCCCTCTCTCGCCCCCACCTCTCCCTGCGTCGAGAACGTCCCAACTCCTCCCGCCTCGGGGGTCGGCGCGCTGCTGGGTGCAGGGTGCCAGGCACCTGCAATGAGGAGAGCCAGGAGGGTCTCGCAAGGCGGCCGGGACTGGATCAAGCGCAGAACCCCAAGAAGGAAAAAGCCGGTGTCCCGGGAACACTTTTTACAGGACAAAAGTGAGCGAACAGGCTGCTTCCGGCCACCATTCGAGCGCAATGAGGCAATTCCAGAGTTGATGCATTTCAGCAATTTAGTTTCTATGAAACCAGGCGCTGCCTGAGGGAAGCCGTAATTCTGCCCTGCAGATGTATGTGCGTGCCTGTGCATGCGTGTGCAAGTGTACATGTTTCCACAAGTGGCTTCAGAATCTTCACTTGGATCTAGGACTTTCATGGGGTCCTAAGCGTCAAGATGCCTCACGGAGCTCCCTGGTCATTGCCTTCCAGGGAGGCCACCGAACGTCCAGTCGTGTTCCCAAGACACTGCTCTCAGAGTTAGCCCTCTGGCCACGCTCTGGGAGAGATGGGACTGCGTCGCAGATGTTCAAAGCATTCTGGTGAAAGCTGTATCACCCTTCTAGTTTAAGTGGAGATGATCCCCCCTGCCCATCACCACCTCATCATCATTTTGTAAAGGGGCCAGCCCCAGGGAACAGATTCATTATCTATTCATCTTCACTTGTGTAATTATTTCCCTGAAAGGACAATTAGCAGATACACTTCTGGGATTTAAAATATATAGATAGCACAGCCTGGTACAAAAAAAAAAAAAACCTGTATCACAGAAGGGAGAAGAGACTGAAACACAGAAGAAAGGAGAGAGGAAGAAGTGTGGGGGCGGAGAGGAAGACAGAGGTGGGGGTTTAAACGGAGCACCGCAGGAGAAAGGGGAGACGAACAGAAAGGAGAAGGCGGGAGGGCCGAGGAGGAGGGAAGGAGAGACGGGGAGGGGCTGGCGCTGACAGCCGACCAGCTGAGCGTCAGCGCCCCTCTCCCAGCAGCCCGAGCGCCTGTCCTCCTGCCCGCGCTGCTCAGAACAACCGTCCCTGCAGCCCGGAGCTCCAGCCCTGGGCATTCCCCCCGCCACCCGCGGTGTGGAGGCCCCGGTTCTGCCCCACCGCCTCATCCCCCGGGACGACCGTGTGTCTGCGGGCTAGCATGCCGCGTCCGAGGCGTCAACCCTCGGCCTCCGCGCAGGCATCCTCGGCCCGGAGCTGCGAGGGGAGGGGCTCTGCCTCCGGAGCCCCGGCCAGGCTTCCAGCTGGATGCCGTCCCTCAGGCTGCGCCCTGACCTGGGACCCCGGTCTGGCCGCAGGCATCAGACATCAGTCCGCACTCACTCCTCCGGATACCATCCCTGGATGTACGAGTGCACCCTGAGGACAATGGAGAACCCGAGGCAGTGGGGCGGCATGCACGTTTCTTAGCTCCTGCGTGTCTCACGGGACGGGTATGATGAGGAACAAACCCAGAGGCCCACGGCTGGGGCTGTAGAGCCCCCGAGTCAATTAGTCCTCAAGCCCAGCAGACCACGGACGTCAGGTAAGGGCGCTGGTGGAAAAGTCGCAGGTCTTTGAAATATAGACAAGAGGTCTTCCAAGAGATGCGGACAAAGCTGATAAACATGATCCCCGCCAATCCCTGCGCCTCCCTGATCTCCAGGTTGGGGTGGAAACAACACCATTGCTCCTGGCCCCAAGCTGATGCATGTCCACCACCCCCTGGCCAGGCCTTTGTACCCAATCCCTCTCTAACTTAACCTTCTTTACATTATTTCCATCTGAGTGTGCCAGCTGCTTCCTCTTGGCCCAAATGATACAGTGTTAATACAAGGAGAAGGTTGAAAAAGTCTGATTTAATGTAACTAGGAGGCCTCCCTGGTGGTCCAGTGGGTAAAGAGTCCACCTTGCAGTGCAAGGGGCACCGGTTCGATCCCTGGCCCGGGAGGATTCCATGTGCTGCGTAGAGACTGGACCAGTGTGTCCAATTAGGAGCCAGTGCTCTAGAGCGCATGTGTCCAGAGCCAGTGCTCTGCAATGAGAGAGGCCAATGCAATGGGAGGCCCACGCAGGCCAAAGAATAAAAAAAAAGATCATGAAAATAAAGAAAGAAGAAAAAAACAATAAAAAAGGCCAAAATTTAAAAAAGGTAACCACGATTTCCAACTGCAAATGAGAGCCAGGTAACATATAAGATGCCAATGTGCTTTTCATTCTCATCACTGCTGGAGACTGAGGCTAACCTCGATCTCGGGTGTCCAGGGCCTCACAGTGGGGTGAACAGCGGATTATGTCTCAGAGCCAAAGAATGGATGCTGATACCAAATACCTGGATTACAATGGAGAAGTGATTTAAGAAGTCGAGACCAATGAAAGGGGAAAGGTAGGATTCTCAGGCCCCACGTGGAGAAAATAAAAACAAAAAATAGGAAATAAAGCTAGAAGATAATCTAAGTCCAACAATTACCTGACAGACATTCCAGAACAAGGCAGGTGAAGACATACAGAAGAATATCATCCCATCCACGCCACAGACATGGTTTCCATGAACTGAAACAGAGGAGTCCTTGGTTGAAGTGGCTCGCTGATTGCCCAACAAAGCAAACGAATAAAGACCCCACACCTAGGCTGCTCATCATGAGGTTTTAGACCAACATAGTTAAAGATAACATCTTAACTGCTTCCAAAGAAGAAAATTGTCACATCCAAGGACATGAAATATGAACAACAACTGACGCCTCAATAACCACACGGGACATTAGAAGACAACATTCAGAGGGAAATTTATTTCCAACCTAGAATTAAATTCCCAACTGAACTATGATTCAAGGATGAGAATAGAATAAAGATATTTTTAGACCTACAAGACACATTCAGGCTTTTCGAGTAGGTAATAGAAGAAAGGCAAACAAAGAAGAACATGGGTCCCAAGAAACAGGGCTCCCGACCAGAGAATGGAAAGGTCAGTCTTAGGAAGACAGGGAAGGAGTGTCCGGACGGCAGCTTCCTAACAGCACCCAAGAGCGGCTGATTCAGGTGGCACAGGCAGAGCTAGCTCCAAGGGAGAATGACATTTTTAAGAATCCTCAAGCTGCTGCAAAACCTGGTGTGAGCACACAAGAAGGCAAGCACAGTTACAGCACACCGCTTGGCTCACCGCTTCACGGCAAACAGACGGGAAAACAATGGAAATGGCGACAGACTTCATTTTCCTGGGCTCCAAAATCATTGCAGAGGGGGACTGCAGCCATGAAATTAAAACACACCTGCTCCTTGGAAGAAAAGATACGACAAACCTAGACAGCTTATGAAAAAGCAAAGACATCACTTTGCCGACAAATGTCCACATAGTCACAGCCATGGTTTTCCCAGTAGTCATGTATGGATGTGAGAACTAGACCATAACGAAGGCTGACTGCCAAAGAATCCATGTTTTCTAACTGTGGTGCTGGAGGAAACTCTCGAGAGTCCCTTGAACTGCAAGGAGAACAAACCAGTCAATCCCAAAGGAAAGGAATGCTGACTATTCATGGAGACGAAACTGGAAACTCTAAGTCCAACAATTACCTGACAGACATTCCAGAACAAGGCAGGTGAAGACATACAGAAGAATATCATCCCATCCACGCCACAGACATGGTTTCCATGAACTGAAACAGAGGAGTCCTTGGTTGAAGTGGCTCGCTGATTGCCCAACAAAGCAAACGAATAAAGACCCCACACCTAGGCTGCTCATCATGAGGTTTTAGACCAACATAGTTAAAGATAACATCTTAACTGCTTCCAAAGAAGAAAATTGTCACATCCAAGGACATGAAATATGAACAACAACTGACGCCTCAATAACCACACGGGACATTAGAAGACAACATTCAGAGGGAAATTTATTTCCAACCTAGAATTAAATTCCCAACTGAACTATGATTCAAGGATGAGAATAGAATAAAGATATTTTTAGACCTACAAGACACATTCAGGCTTTTCGAGTAGGTAATAGAAGAAAGGCAAACAAAGAAGAACATGGGTCCCAAGAAACAGGGCTCCCGACCAGAGAATGGAAAGGTCAGTCTTAGGAAGACAGGGAAGGAGTGTCCGGACGGCAGCTTCCTAACAGCACCCAAGAGCGGCTGATTCAGGTGGCACAGGCAGAGCTAGCTCCAAGGGAGAATGACATTTTTAAGAATCCTCAAGCTGCTGCAAAACCTGGTGTGAGCACACAAGAAGGCAAGCACAGTTACAGCACACCGCTTGGCTCACCGCTTCACGGCAAACAGACGGGAAAACAATGGAAATGGCGACAGACTTCATTTTCCTGGGCTCCAAAATCATTGCAGAGGGGGACTGCAGCCATGAAATTAAAACACACCTGCTCCTTGGAAGAAAAGATACGACAAACCTAGACAGCTTATGAAAAAGCAAAGACATCACTTTGCCGACAAATGTCCACATAGTCACAGCCATGGTTTTCCCAGTAGTCATGTATGGATGTGAGAACTAGACCATAACGAAGGCTGACTGCCAAAGAATCCATGTTTTCTAACTGTGGTGCTGGAGGAAACTCTCGAGAGTCCCTTGAACTGCAAGGAGAACAAACCAGTCAATCCCAAAGGAAAGGAATGCTGACTATTCATCGGAAAGACTGATGCTGACGCTCCAATATTCTGGCCACCAGATATGAACAGCTGACTCGTAGGAAAACACCCTGATGCTGCGAAAGACTGAGAACAGGAGGAGACGTGGGCAACAGGTCAGGATGGCTGGATGGCCTCCCCGACTCAACGGACATGAGGTTGAGCACACTCCGGGAGATGGTGAAGGACAGGGAAGCCGGGCGTGCTGCAGCCCATGGGTTCGCAAAGAGTCGGACACGACAGAGCGGCTGAAAAACTTCTACTTGACTCATCAGTACACTGGTTCATGTACTGTAACCACGTAAATACTGAATACTGGCTCGAGCAAACTTAGTGATCTAATTGCACTGTTAGGATAGCAGAAATGGTGCTAGAGAACAATAAGAACGTGCATTCCTAATGTCTGAGAGAGGAGCCAAGTCTGCATCTCCCCTCAAGATATGTCTAACTACAGAAACCCTTTGTGGTCAGGAATCCTGTGCGGCTGGCATTCCTTGGAGCGTCAGTGAAGGATCCTGTCCACCACTCTCTGGTCTCCCCAACCCAGGAGCTCGCAGCGTGGTGAGGGGCCCCGCGCCCAAGTGCTACAGGACTTGGGTATAGGACAACTCAACTCTACCTGTGAAAACTCAACACTGTTCTCTCAGCCCACAATTTCCCATGTGGCCGAGTAATTCCCTGATTCACAGTGCTCTCCTAACCCCTGGGCCACTGTTAAAGTTGAGCTTGCTCGTGTGTTTTTAAAGCATGTAACGGTGCTGTAACACTGCTATTGTAATCAGAGAGTCCACTGCACATGCTTTTAAAATGATATGGCAGTTTTTAAGATATATATGTGTGCATATTTACCTGTATATGGTTACAATATGCAAATAATTATATTATTTGCAACTGGTAAACCAACAACGAAAACTTACATGTCAACTTAAAAATACATGATGTGGGGCTTCCCTGGTGGTCCAGTGGGTAAGGAGTCTGCCTTGCAGTGCAAGGGACACCGGTTCAATCCCTGGCCCGGGGTGATCCCACGGGCCGCGGAGCTGCTGGACAGTGTGTCCAATTACGAGCCGGCACTCTGAAGTGCATGCGCCCAGAGCCACTGCTCTGCAACAGGAAAAGCCACTGCGGTGGGAGGCCCACACAGGCCAAAGAACAAGGATGGATGCAAATAAATGAAAGACCAACAAAAGAGGCCAAACTTAAAAAGAAAAAGGAAACCGCACACAGTAATTAAGACCCTTTACAGCCATAAGTAAATAAATATTTTTTTTTAAATCTGGTGCTAAGATAAATGTAGTGGAGTGAAAACAACCAAAAAAAAAAAAAAATACATGATGTGTTTTTAAAAGCAGTTTTCCTGGTCTCTTAACTCCATCAAGCCTGCTTTTCAACCTCAGTGATAGCTGGCTCTTCAGAACACTGTCTTCTCCCGTCTTTTCCTTCTCTAGTCTTTCCTAAACACTCAACTCTGTTCGGTCAGGAGTTTCAACCCCCGCCCCCCCCCCCACCTATGACGTTGGATAGCAGAAATGGTGCTAGAGAACAATAAGAACGTGCATTCCTAATGTCTGAGAGAGGAGCCAAGTCTGCATCTCCTCAAGATATGTCTCGAAACCCTTTGTGGTCAGGAATCCTGTGCGGCTGGCATTCCTTGGAGCGTCAGTGAAGGATCCTGTCCACCACTCTCTGGTCTCCCCAACCCAGGAGCTCGCAGCGTGGTGAGGGGCCCCGCGCCCAAGTGCTACAGGACTTGGGTATAGGACAACTCAACTCTACCTGTGAAAACTCAACACTGTTCTCTCAGCCCACAATTTCCCATGTGGCCGAGTAATTCCCTGATTCACAGTGCTCTCCTAACCCCTGGGCCACTGTTAAAGTTGAGCTTGCTCGTGTGTTTTTAAAGCATGTAACGGTGCTGTAACACTGCTATTGTAATCAGAGAGTCCACTGCACATGCTTTTAAAATGATATGGCAGTTTTTAAGATATATATGTGTGCATATTTACCTGTATATGGTTACAATATGCAAATAATTATATTATTTGCAACTGGTAAACCAACAACGAAAACTTACATGTCAACTTAAAAATACATGATGTGGGGCTTCCCTGGTGGTCCAGTGGGTAAGGAGTCTGCCTTGCAGTGCAAGGGACACCGGTTCAATCCCTGGCCCGGGGTGATCCCACGGGCCGCGGAGCTGCTGGACAGTGTGTCCAATTACGAGCCGGCACTCTGAAGTGCATGCGCCCAGAGCCACTGCTCTGCAACAGGAAAAGCCACTGCGGTGGGAGGCCCACACAGGCCAAAGAACAAGGATGGATGCAAATAAATGAAAGACCAACAAAAGAGGCCAAACTTAAAAAGAAAAAGGAAACCGCACACAGTAATTAAGACCCTTTACAGCCATAAGTAAATAAATATTTTTTTTTAAATCTGGTGCTAAGATAAATGTAGTGGAGTGAAAACAACCAAAAAAAAAAAAAAATACATGATGTGTTTTTAAAAGCAGTTTTCCTGGTCTCTTAACTCCATCAAGCCTGCTTTTCAACCTCAGTGATAGCTGGCTCTTCAGAACACTGTCTTCTCCCGTCTTTTCCTTCTCTAGTCTTTCCTAAACACTCAACTCTGTTCGGTCAGGAGTTTCAACTGCCCCTCCATCAGGCTCTTCATTTCTTCTCCACTCTCATCCCTCTGAAACACCTGCCCTACAAGTTCCTCTCACTGCCGCTGCACCTGAGCATCTGAGCGGCGCTAGAAACATGGTAAAACCATAGGGGCTGGACAGCTGGTGACATTCTCTAGTCTGCCCACACAGGAGTCTTTCTATTTGCCTGGGTCAGCATCCTTTCCCACGCACAGTCTTCCTGTCTCCTCAAACCTGTAGCCTCTTCCTTTCTCTTTACCCCTCCTCTTTCATCGTGGAAGAGGATCTGCCTTCAGGTTCATGGCTAATCCCTCCAACTGTGCCCCTGGTCCCATCGACCCCTACCTCAACCAATGGCCATCACCTACTTACATAGTGAGCTGCTCCCCTCCATCCGGCCCTTCACCTCAAGCCTTACAAATCAATGTGACTTGTAATTATTAGCTTATCTCAATCCCATTTTATTCTGAGCTTCTTAGGGGGAAAAGTCTGCCCAATGCCCCCCCTTCCCTCCCTTGTATTCACTGTTTAATGTAAAACGCTGTGATGGTCTTCTGCCCTCTTCATGCCAGGGAAGTTATTCTTACCAAGGACACTCCCCAGCTGCCAAGTGAAATGGATGCTTCTTAGATATTACCTGCTAAGTCACTTCAGTCATGTCCGACTCTTTGTGACCCCGTGGACTCAAGCTTGCCTGGCTCCTCTGTCCATGGGATTCTCCAGGCAAGAATACTCGAGTCGATCACCATGCCGCGCCTTTCCCCAGGGCATCTTCCCACCCCAGCGATTGAACCCGGGCCTCCTGCAGCTCCCACATTGGCAAGCAGGGTCTCTAACCACTAGCCCCACCTGGGAAGCCTCTCAAGCAACTCCACTCCTTGGTGCATTTGGTATTCTTGACCAAGAATCCCCTCCTTCCTCTCTCTCACTGGCAACGCCCTTCCCTGCCGTCTACTCTCGCCTCTTTAACAGTTGACTCACTACCCCGAAAACATTTCTTGAGCACCTCGTCCACACGCCTGGACCCAAGAGGGGTGGTCTGGTGGAGGAAGGCAGCGGGGAGACCCAAAAGAGGGGCAGAGCTTCAACTGTCTTCTCCCGTCTTTTCCTTCTCTAGTCTTTCCTAAACACTCAACTCTGTTCGGTCAGGAGTTTCAACTGCCCCTCCATCAGGCTCTTCATTTCTTCTCCACTCTCATCCCTCTGAAACACCTGCCCTACAAGTTCCTCTCACTGCCGCTGCACCTGAGCATCTGAGCGGCGCTAGAAACATGGTAAAACCATAGGGGCTGGACAGCTGGTGACATTCTCTAGTCTGCCCACACAGGAGTCTTTCTATTTGCCTGGGTCAGCATCCTTTCCCACGCACAGTCTTCCTGTCTCCTCAAACCTGTAGCCTCTTCCTTTCTCTTTACCCCTCCTCTTTCATCGTGGAAGAGGATCTGCCTTCAGGTTCATGGCTAATCCCTCCAACTGTGCCCCTGGTCCCATCGACCCCTACCTCAACCAATGGCCATCACCTACTTACATAGTGAGCTGCTCCCCTCCATCCGGCCCTTCACCTCAAGCCTTACAAATCAATGTGACTTGTAATTATTAGCTTATCTCAATCCCATTTTATTCTGAGCTTCTTAGGGGGAAAAGTCTGCCCAATGCCCCCCCTTCCCTCCCTTGTATTCACTGTTTAATGTAAAACGCTGTGATGGTCTTCTGCCCTCTTCATGCCAGGGAAGTTATTCTTACCAAGGACACTCCCCAGCTGCCAAGTGAAATGGATGCTTCTTAGATATTACCTGCTAAGTCACTTCAGTCATGTCCGACTCTTTGTGACCCCGTGGACTCAAGCTTGCCTGGCTCCTCTGTCCATGGGATTCTCCAGGCAAGAATACTCGAGTCGATCACCATGCCGCGCCTTTCCCCAGGGCATCTTCCCACCCCAGCGATTGAACCCGGGCCTCCTGCAGCTCCCACATTGGCAAGCAGGGTCTCTAACCACTAGCCCCACCTGGGAAGCCTCTCAAGCAACTCCACTCCTTGGTGCATTTGGTATTCTTGACCAAGAATCCCCTCCTTCCTCTCTCTCACTGGCAACGCCCTTCCCTGCCGTCTACTCTCGCCTCTTTAACAGTTGACTCACTACCCCGAAAACATTTCTTGAGCACCTCGTCCACACGCCTGGACCCAAGAGCGCGTGGTCTGGTGGAGGAAGGCAGCGGGGGAGACCAGAGCACTTAGAAAAATGCTGCAGGAGCAGAGCCAGAAGTTCAGGAGTCAGAGAAGACACAAGAGAAGGAACAGCCATTACCCTTGGGAGGGAAGTCTTCAGAGGGGAGCGGAAAGATGGACATTGGCCAGAAAGACAAGGGGAAGTGGTGTCCTGAAACTCCTCACCCAGAGGGCTCCCCTTGCTTTAAAGCCTCAGGACACCTAGATGGCAGTGGACTTCTAGAGAACGCATCATGTTGTGCTGTTGTTTTAATTAAGAAATACAGTTATCACTGTTACATAAAGTTATCACTCTATACAGAGTGATATATAGAGTGATAATATATATTCATTATTTTATAAGCAAGCAATAGGTAGTAAGGACCTACTGTATATCACAGAGAAATCTACTCAATATTCTATAATGATCTAGGTGTAAAAAGAATGGATTTTATAGATAGATAGATAGATAGATAGATAGATAGATAGATAGATAGATAGGTGAAACAGTGGTGAAGAATCTGCCTGCCAGTACAGGAGGTGCAAGAGACATGGGTTCGATCCTGGGTCAGGAAGATCCCCTGGAGAAGGGAATGGCAATCCACTCCAATATCTGTGCCTGAGAAATCCCATGGACACAGGAACCTGGCAGACTATAGTCCATGGGGCTGCAAAAGAGGTAGCCATGACTTAGAGACCAAACAACAACAACAAACTATATATGTATATAAAAGTATATATATATATATATCTGTTGGCTCAGACAGTAAAAATTCTGCCTGCAATGCAAGAGACCCACATTCTATCCCTGGGTTGTGAAGATCCCGTGGAGAAGGGATTGGCCACCCACTCCAGTATTCTTGCCAAGAGAATTCCATGGACAGAGGAGCCTGGCAGGCTACAGTCTGTGGGATCACGAAGACTCAGACATGACTGAGTGACTGAGTATATATATATATATATCTTACTCACTTTGCTGTAAACTAATACAACATTGTAAATCAAATATAGCCCAATAAAATACTTTTAAAGAAAAATAAAAAGAATGCAACATTTATCAAACTCCCAACACTACCTAGAAATAACTAATGCCGACACATAAACCTCACTTCAGACGTCCTGCATGCCTGGACCTTTGTGTGGGTTTTATGGCTCTCTCTGCACAACACAGGGGCTTCTCTGGGGTCCCAGCACCCGCGACACGCCTCGCTGTGATGGGGAAGGAAGGGGCTCCCAGCTCAGGTCCTCTGGGAACAGGCGTCCCCGCCTCCTGCCTGAGTGCCCCCTTCACTGACCGCAGGCCTGAGCTCCCTCCGCCCAGGCGCACCCAGGCCCCCAGCACCTCCCCCGCCGTCACGCGCCTTCGCCACCTGTTCGCCACCTCTGCTCTGGGCCAGAGGCCTGTCAGGTGGGACTTTGGCAGCCCTTCTAATTACAGGGGAATTGACAGGGTGGGTTGGAGAAGGGTGTATTTGTAGCCACGGTGAAGAGGAAATCTTCTTTCGGAACTGTCTCAGTTCCCGCTTCTGAACTCAGCAGGTTTCCTGGGTCTTGAACTTGCAGAGCTTCGGAATGAAAGAGAACAAGAAGAAAGAAAAAGCTCGGGAAGGGCGGATGCGAGAGGAGACACACTGTGAACCCCGCTGTCAGAACATGGGTTTGGGAGCGGTTTACAAAGCAGGGAAACGTGTGGACTGTTCAGCCTTGGAACACTAACGAGAAATAGACACAGAGGCCCCGTGACGCTAACTGCCTTTGACACCGGCGATGGCCCTTTGGTTGGAACAAATTCACCCGGTGCCCAAACAGATTAGTTCACGCGTCCGCTGTCTTGAGAGTCTCCTCCACAGATATTCTAATGCCCGCGTTGGCTCTTCTGTCCACTTACTGACTTACCTGAAGGCAGACGGCTCTGGAGAAGCCGCTGGCAGGAAGGACCCTGCAAGGATCCCACAGGGGCTGAAGGAAAGGAAGACCAAGTGGCTGGTGGGGATCATCTCCAGCGCCACGCCCTCGGGCCAGCTGGGGCAGTGACCCATTCGGACCTGGCCCTGTGAAGTCATTTAATCTTCCCAATGACGGGGAGACGGGGTGCATGGTCTGCGCTGTACAGACACAGAGGCACGCAGACCCGAGGCCGCGGTCGAGTGGCGGAGGCGGCATTCTGGCTGAAAGCCCGTGTACCCCTCACTGCCTGACTTGCACTCTGTCCTGCTCCTCGAGAGAGGAAATCAGAACCTCTTCCCTCCGGTGACCTGAGCCAACCTCCCACTCCACACGGCTCTGCAAAACTCCTGTGCGGCCACCTTCTGCCCTTGACCAACTTTCTTACAGACACAGGGGTCCAACTTCAGGGGCACGTGGACAAGGCTGACTCTGCCTCTAGAAATTAGGACTTATTTACCTTTTCTTAGCAATGGATAGTTTCCACTGTATCAGTTTCAAATATATTTTTGAAAATAGGTAGCATGACTTTGGGGCTTCCCTGGTGACTCAGACAGTAAAGAATCTACCTGCAGTGCAGGAGACCTGGGTGCAACGCCCGGGTCAGGAGGATCCCCTGGAGAAGGAAATGGCAACTCACTCCCGTGTTCCTGCCTAAAGAGGAGCCTGGCGGGCTCCCGTCCACGGGGTCACAAAGAGACACACCTGAGCGATTCAGGCAGCTCAGGAATGCCGTGGGCTGGCTGCAGCGGCCCGGGTGAAGCCCTGCGTTGAGGTGGGCTCTCAGGCCACATCCAGGCTCCGCGGGAAAGAGTCCAGAAGCTAATGGGTAGCACCTGCTGTCCACACAGCAGCGTCACATGGTAAGCACGTTTAATTCTCTCAAATGCAACCACTTAGGCGCGATACAAACGAAGAGAGAAAGAAAGAGGAATGTTAAAAGTGTGGGTGACCCCCCATCTTCACACTCAGTGAACACCTGCGCGGAGCAGGGGGCGATGGGCTCTCAGCCCCTCCTATGTCCCCGGGGACGAGCCTCTCACAACCGCCGGCAGGGCTCTGGTGAAACACCAAGCACCTTCCTGCGCTAGACTCCCAAAGCCGAGCCAAAGACTTCACCCACACTGTCCTGTTCAAACATGGGAGGAAATTCTTCAAAGGCTTGCTGCTTCCAGAACAGAGCCTCCCTCCAGAGTCTTCCAGGCTAGTTTTGTGGCTATACAGTTTCACAAGGAACCCATCACTCACATCAGATGTAAATCGGCAGCACTCGGTCTCCAGGCGGAGCAAAGGTGCGGCGGCCTGGGATTTACAGCTGCCGGGTCTACCCCTGACAACTTGTCCAGTAACTTAGCAGCTTCCTAAACTCCCCTGCAAGCCTCATTGGAGATAAAAATCAGTACCATGAGGCCTTTCCAGAGCTGAGAAAACGCCTCAGCTCTATTGTTCTTCCAAGCTCCTGAGTGTGTGTTTCCACTCCTCCCACCAGCTGAGCCAGGTCGGGCAAGTGAGGCACTTTTCCGCGTCGGTTTCCTTATCTCTAAAACAGGGCCAATAATCCGTCATAGGTTGGTTTCAAAGAACGAACCCAATAAAATAATACAGAGAAAGACATTAGGAATTTTTAAAAAACACTCTAAAAAGGTATTTCTGCTTTGCTTGCTGGTGGTTTTCTGTTCGTGGTTTAGGCTGCTGTTGAGGTATATCAGAATGCAGACCTGATTCTGATTCTGTCGTTAGTCTCTAAGACCCTCCCACTAGAGAGTGGAATGGCTGTGCCCTACAGATCCATAGCCCAAAGCCCAGCGTGATGGTGTTCAGGCAGCTCAGGAATGCCGTGGGCTGGCTGCAGCGGCCCGGGTGAAGCCCTGCGTTGAGGTGGGCTCTCAGGCCACATCCAGGCTCCGCGGGAAAGAGTCCAGAAGCTAATGGGTAGCACCTGCTGTCCACACAGCAGCGTCACATGGTAAGCACGTTTAATTCTCTCAAATGCAACCACTTAGGCGCGATACAAACGAAGAGAGAAAGAAAGAGGAATGTTAAAAGTGTGGGTGACCCCCCATCTTCACACTCAGTGAACACCTGCGCGGAGCAGGGGGCGATGGGCTCTCAGCCCCTCCTATGTCCCCGGGACGAGCCTCTCACAACCGCCGGCAGGGCTCTGGTGAAACACCAAGCACCTTCCTGCGCTAGACTCCCAAAGCCGAGCCAAAGACTTCACCCACACTGTCCTGTTCAAACATGGGAGGAAATTCTTCAAAGGCTTGCTGCTTCCAGAACAGAGCCTCCCTCCAGAGTCTTCCAGGCTAGTTTTGTGGCTATACAGTTTCACAAGGAACCCATCACTCACATCAGATGTAAATCGGCAGCACTCGGTCTCCAGGCGGAGCAAAGGTGCGGCGGCCTGGGATTTACAGCTGCCGGGTCTACCCCTGACAACTTGTCCAGTAACTTAGCAGCTTCCTAAACTCCCCTGCAAGCCTCATTGGAGATAAAAATCAGTACCATGAGGCCTTTCCAGAGCTGAGAAAACGCCTCAGCTCTATTGTTCTTCCAAGCTCCTGAGTGTGTGTTTCCACCTCCCACCAGCTGAGCCAGGTCGGGCAAGTGAGGCACTTTTCGCGTCGGTTTCCTTATCTCTAAAACAGGGCCAATAATCCGTCATAGGTTGGTTTCAAAGAACGAACCCAATAAAATAATACAGAGAAAGACATTAGGAATTTTTAAAAAACACTCTAAAAAGGTATTTCTGCTTTGCTTGCTGGTGGTTTTCTGTTCGTGGTTTAGGCTGCTGTTGAGGTATATCAGAATGCAGACCTGATTCTGATTCTGTCGTTAGTCTCCCTAAGACCCTCCCACTAGAGAGTGGAATGGCTGTGCCCCTACAGAATCCATCTGAAGCCCTAAAGCCCAGCGTGATGGTGTTCGGAGGCCAGGACTTTCAGGGAGGGTCAAGTTTAAATGAAGGCATAAGGGTGGGGTCCCTGTGACAGGATTAATGCCTTTATAGAAAAAGGAATAGACCTGATCTCTCTCTCTCTTCTTCTCTCTGCTCCCAGCGCACACAACAACAAAGAAAAAAGGCCATGTGAGGCCAGAACCAGGGAGAGAGAAGCCACAAAGCACCCACCTGGGCTGGCACCCTGACCTAGGGCTTGGGCTTCCAGCAATGATGGAAATGAATGTCTGTGGTTTCAGCCACCCAGTCCACGGCCTCTATTACTCCAACAGGAGTGGCCTACGGCGCCCTCACAGACCACCCACGCTCTCAGGCTAGAGACCACATGCCAGCCGAGCCGACGATGCCCTTGTCAAGAGGCCTCAGTCTGGGCTTCCCTGGTAGTCCAGTGGGTAAGGACACCGCCTTGCAATGCAAGGGCTGCCGATTCGATCCCTGGCCTGGGAAGACCCCACGTGCCGCGGAGCGGCTGGACTGATGTGTCCAATCACCGAGCCGGAGCTCTGGAGCGCGTGCGCCCAGAGCCGGTGCTCTGCGACAACAGAGGCCACCGCGATGGGAGGCCCACACGGGCCAAAGAACAAAGATGGATGAAAAATAGAGAAATGAAAGACCAATAGAAGTGGCCCGCCCATCCCCATATCTCCCCACCCCACTGCCCAAAAAGATAAATAAATAAAATAAATGTTAAAAAAAAATTCAAAAAAAAAAAAAGAGGCCTCAGTCTGACTCTCCAGGCTCACCGCCCATCCCCACCCCACACCCACAAACCCACGCCTGCCTCCAGCCTCCTCAGCAGGCTGTGTTCTGAACAGCTCTCCCCACTGTGCACGCTGTTGCCTCTGTGGGCAGACGGCTCAGACTTCAAGAATCAACGCGCACAGCACATCTCTGTGAGAATCAGCCATTCTGCTCCTGTGCCCATTTCTACTGGGATGCCCACGGCACCACACTGTCTCTGGGCACTTAGATACCTTCACTCCCAGGGGACTGCGGGAGGCAAGGGCAGCTCTCACCCCTTGAATTAGTGTCAGCCCTTAGACAAGAGCTCAGGAATATGATGAGCAGAGGAAGGAAGGAAGGGCCCATCATGCAGTTATATGTTTCTGACTATCTCCAGGCACTTTTGAAAGAAAGGAAAATACTGTTAATATCAGTTTGACCAATTTGACACAGAGGTTCTATTGCTTTTCCACTGAAAGTAAACAGTTTAGATATGATAAAGGAATAAAAGGTCTCATTTTTCTCCATTCACCCAACCTGTCTGCTGTTTCCTGCATGTTCCCAGTGCAAAGAGCAGGCTTGAAAATCCCCACTGCAACTCCTCTTAGCAAAGAGCATTAAGGGCAGAAGCAGCACTCGCCACAGTGGTCAAGCTGAAACTTCCAGCACTTTTGGTTTTGTGCCATTTAAAACCCATCCATTGGGGCTTCCCTGGTGGCTCAGTGGTGAAGAGTTCGCCTATCAATATAGGAGATACAGGTTCGATCCCTGATCTGGGAAGATCTCACATGCTGCGGAGCAACTACGCCCGTGAGCCACACCTATGGAGCCTGTGCTCTGGAGCCTCGGAGCCGCAACTATGGAGCCCATGGGCCGCAACGACTGAAGCCCGTGTGCCCTAGAGCCCGAGTTCCACAACAAGAGACGTCACCGCAACAAGAAGCCTGCTCACATCATCTAGAGAGTAGCCCCGACTCCCTGCAACTAGAGAAGAGCCTGTGGCAGCAGTGAAAACCCAGAAGAGCCAAAAATAAATAAAATTAAAAAAAATAAAAACCATCTATTGGGCATACCACTAACATGGTACCCAAAGCAAGATCTTCCCATTTTAAAACGCCCACAAAGATGCCAACAAAAATGAAACTTTATAACAAAGGAAACTAAGAGAACTTTACAGGAAAATAAATAGATGTAGCCAAGCTTTGCCCTATAAAATATCAAAGGTCTGTGTCATATGAAACAAAGGCTCTTTTTTAAAAATTTAGGATGACATTTCATGCTCTCCCCACTGTCTGACCTCAGATTCCAATACTCAAAACCCAGGGCTATGCCAAGCACAGACATGAGGAACCCCCTGCCTGGGTGCTGATGTGAGCGCTGGCTGCAGATCTGCCGCTCAGCCTCTCACCCCCTCCTCAGTCCGTTCAGTCGCTGATTCATGTCTGACTCTTTGTGACCTCACGGACTGCGGCGCACCAGGGTTCCCGGGCCTTCACCATCTCCTAGTGGCCATCTCTGCATCTGTCTACATCTCTTCAGTGAGAACCCATGGAAATCACTTGTCAGAAGTAGCGGGCAGGTAGAACTTGCGCATCTTCGCGTCTTCCATCCAATCAGCTTATCAGAGAACAGCACAGTAGAAGCAGACGAAGGTGCCTTCAAGGTACACTATTACCAGAGTTTGGCACTTAGACTGGATGTTGTGGGCACAAAACCGTTCAACAACGTTAGGTTTGAGGAAGTGCGTATTAGAGATTTTGCCTCGAACAAACAACGAGGAAACCACCATGCACAAACATCCAACAAAAGAATACAGATTTTAATTTTTGAATACGAATAAAATTTTCAAAACAGAAAAATTACTTAACAAGAGAAATGAAACAGCTTCTAAGACTCAGAGGAAGAAGAGAGCTCCAAAGAGCTGATCAGTTCTAGGCGTCAGAAAAAGAGTTCTGTAAATGTGTATCCTCAGTAAAATGCAACAAGGCATTGCCGCTTATGGAACAGAATGAAAAGAAGCTTATATTTAAAAGATAGTGAACTGGAAAGAGGAAATAGATAAAATATGGAACCAATTAGAGATCTTCTAGCTTTCTAATGATCTAGACCTGGGTGGATTATAAAAAATCATCTTTTAAAGCATTTTGAGTTCTCAAGAAAGGACATCTACAAAAGAGAGATGCAGAAAGGATAATAGCTTGAAGCAAGGAGCATGAAGGCAGACGAAGGGGACGACAGAGGATGAGATGGTTGGATGGCATCACTGAGTCCACGGACAGAGTTTGAGCAAACTCCCAGAGATGGTGACGGTCAGGGACGCCAGGCGTGCTGCCGTCCACGGGGCCGCAAAGAGTGACTGAACTGAAATGATCTGAAGGAATATGAGGCACATAAAGACAGGATGGTTGTGTATTTAAATTCTTACATCTGTCCTGAAATCAAGAGACTAAACTTGTGACCCAATGCTAGTTGAGAGACATGAACGGGGAGATCTTTTATTAAACCGAGGTCCTTCAAAGAGGCTGAGGTGGTCCTAGGTCAATAATTCTGCTTGCTTCCCAGTAGTGATGGGGATAGAGTAGAACAGGTAGAGTCCTAGTGGGGGACGACAGGTAGAGGGGTGCAACCTGGGAAAGGTTGGGAGGCCAGTAAGTTGACGAGAACTCAGGAGAGCTGCTCTTTTATAAAGGGTTGACTGGGCATGGCCAGCTGACGAAGGAGGAGCTGGTGGAAAAGGAGTTAACAGTAGTCACCTGCGCATCTTGGCGTCTTCCATCCAATCAGCTTATCAGAGAACAGCACAGTAGAAGCAGACGAAGGTGCCTTCAAGGTACACTATTACCAGAGTTTGGCACTTAGACTGGATGTTGTGGGCACAAAACCGTTCAACAACGTTAGGTTTGAGGAAGTGCGTATTAGAGATTTTGCCTCGAACAAACAACGAGGAAACCACCATGCACAAACATCCAACAAAAGAATACAGATTTTAATTTTTGAATACGAATAAAATTTTCAAAACAGAAAAATTACTTAACAAGAGAAATGAAACAGCTTCTAAGACTCAGAGGAAGAAGAGAGCTCCAAAGAGCTGATCAGTTCTAGGCGTCAGAAAAAGAGTTCTGTAAATGTGTATCCTCAGTAAAATGCAACAAGGCATTGCCGCTTATGGAACAGAATGAAAAGAAGCTTATATTTAAAAGATAGTGAACTGGAAAGAGGAAATAGATAAAATATGGAACCAATTAGAGATCTTCTAGCTTTCTAATGATCTAGACCTGGGTGGATTATAAAAAATCATCTTTTAAAGCATTTTTGAGTTCTCAAGAAAGGACATCTACAAAAGAGAGATGCAGAAAGGATAATAGCTTGAAGCAAGGAGCATGAAGGCAGACGAAGGGGACGACAGAGGATGAGATGGTTGGATGGCATCACTGAGTCCACGGACAGAGTTTGAGCAAACTCCCAGAGATGGTGACGGTCAGGGACGCCAGGCGTGCTGCCGTCCACGGGGCCGCAAAGAGTGACTGAACTGAAATGATCTGAAGGAATATGAGGCACATAAAGACAGGATGGTTGTGTATTTAAATTCTTACATCTGTCCTGAAATCAAGAGACTAAACTTGTGACCCAATGCTAGTTGAGAGACATGAACGGGGAGATCTTTTATTAAACCGAGGTCCTTCAAAGAGGCTGAGGTGGTCCTAGGTCAATAATTCTGCTTGCTTCCCAGTAGTGATAGGGATAGAGTAGAACAGGTAGAGTCTTAGTGGGGGACGACAGGTAGAGGGGTGCAACCTGGGAAAGGTTGGGAGGCCAGTAAGTTGACGAGAACTCAGGAGAGCTGCTCTTTGTTTAGTAAAGCAGGCTTGACTGGGCATGGCCAGCTGACGAAGGAGGAGCTGGTGGAAAAGGAGTTAACGAGGTATGTCACACCTGTGTTTACTTGAGGGGGGCGGTCTTCCACCGTCCTATATATGGCTGCCCATTCAGTCGGGGCGGGGCGGGAGCAGCAGAGCAGAACTTTCCCGCCTGCCCGTTTGCACTGCTTTCAGGTACCTTACTCCAATAAATCCTTTTCTTGTCTGTCACCCTGCTTCTCGCTGAATTCTTTCTGCATTGAGGCATGAAGAACCTGAGCCTCAGTGGGTCCAGACCTTGGATTAAGTCCTGGCCGCATGGGTTCGAGTCCCAGACAGGGTTTTGGCCAGGATTGAGTCCTGACTACCCCAAGCAGGGTTTTGGCTGGGTTGAGCCTTAGCCACGTGGGTTTGAGTCCCAAACCGGTTTTGGCTAGGATTAGGCCCCAGTCATGTGGGTTCAAGTCCCAAACAGGGTTTTGGCTGGGTTCGAGTCCTAAGCCAGGGATTGTGGGTTCGAGTCCCAAACAGGGTTTTGACTGGGCTCGTGTCCCAGCAGCGTGGGTTCAAGTCCCAAACAGAGTTCTGGCTGGGTTCAAGTCCTGAGCCAGGGATTGTGGGTTTGAGTCCCAAACAGGGTTTTGGCTGGAATTCAAGCTCCAGCCACATGGGTTCAAGTCCCAAGCAGGGCTCGATCAGGTCTGGGCCGTGGGTTTAAGTCTCAAATTGAGGTAAAACCCTTTCAGTAGCATTAAATACATATCCTCTCTAAATGAAAATAACCCCACTAGAGGGTCTCAGTATCCAAACATCAAGATCAACCTTACATCATTCACAAAAATTAATTTAAAATAGACCACGGCCTTAGATGTAAAGTGCAAACCTATAAAACAACTAGAAGTTAACACAGAAGAAAGCTTAGATGACTTTGGACACAGCGATGCCTTTTGAGATAAAACATGAAAGGCAAAACTCATGAAAGAGGCTGAGGTGGTCCTAGGTCAATAATTCTGCTTGCTTCCCAGTAGTGATGGGGATAGAGTAGAACAGGTAGAGTCCTAGTGGGGGACGACAGGTAGAGGGGTGCAACCTGGGAAAGGTTGGGAGGCCAGTAAGTTGACGAGAACTCAGGAGAGCTGCTCTTTGTTTAGTAAAGCAGGCTTGACTGGGCATGGCCAGCTGACGAAGGAGGAGCTGGTGGAAAAGGAGTTAACGAGGTATGTCACACCTGTGTTTACTTGAGGGGGGCGGTCTTCCACCGTCCTATATATGGCTGCCCATTCAGTCGGGGCGGGGCGGGAGCAGCAGAGCAGAACTTTCCCGCCTGCCCGTTTGCACTGCTTTCAGGTACCTTACTCCAATAAATCCTTTTCTTGTCTGTCACCCTGCTTCTCGCTGAATTCTTTCTGCATTGAGGCATGAAGAACCTGAGCCTCAGTGGGTCCAGACCTTGGATTAAGTCCTGGCCGCATGGGTTCGAGTCCCAGACAGGGTTTTGGCCAGGATTGAGTCCTGACTACCCCAAGCAGGGTTTTGGCTGGGTTGAGCCTTAGCCACGTGGGTTTGAGTCCCAAACCGGTTTTGGCTAGGATTAGGCCCCAGTCATGTGGGTTCAAGTCCCAAACAGGGTTTTGGCTGGGTTCGAGTCCTAAGCCAGGGATTGTGGGTTCGAGTCCCAAACAGGGTTTTGACTGGGCTCGTGTCCCAGCAGCGTGGGTTCAAGTCCCAAACAGAGTTCTGGCTGGGTTCAAGTCCTGAGCCAGGGATTGTGGGTTTGAGTCCCAAACAGGGTTTTGGCTGGAATTCAAGCTCCAGCCACATGGGTTCAAGTCCCAAGCAGGGCTCGATCAGGTCTGGGCCGTGGGTTTAAGTCTCAAATTGAGGTAAAACCCTTTCAGTAGCATTAAATACATATCCTCTCTAAATGAAAATAACCCCACTAGAGGGTCTCAGTATCCAAACATCAAGATCAACCTTACATCATTCACAAAAATTAATTTAAAATAGACCACGGCCTTAGATGTAAAGTGCAAACCTATAAAACAACTAGAAGTTAACACAGAAGAAAGCTTAGATGACTTTGGACACAGCGATGCCTTTTGAGATAAAACATGAAAGGCAAAACTCATGAAAGTAAGAATTTACAAGTTGAACTTCATTAGGATGAAAAATACTGCTTTGCAAAAAATAACAGAGAATGAACAGACAGGTCACAGACTGGGGAAATATCTGCAAAAGACATATGGATAAAAGATTGCTATCTAAATGATAGAAAGAACTCTTAAAACTCAACAAGAAGAAAGCAAACAACTTAAATGAAAAAAAAGTAAGTCACACTGCACAACACGCTTTTATAAAGCCATCCAACACTACATGAACATACATACCTGTGGTAAACTATTTCTTAAAAATGAAGAAACAATAAATAGAAGTTAGTGATGCAGGCTACCTATGGGGGGCAGAAGCAAACAAGAATACCCTGAATGGTTAAAACTCCAGTTCTCAGCTGGATGGTAGAGCCAGTTATGAGTTCTCATTTTAATGTCATAATTAATAACTCGCAGAACTTATATGTTACATACACATTGTGATTTATATGCTAAAGACAGTCTTAAAACAATAGAGAAATTGCAAGAAATTTTGAAATACAACATCAGAACTTAACAAAGGCAGAAAGCAATAAAGAAAAGTTCAAGCTCTGCTAAAACAAAAAATGCTATGGAATATGCATTTCAAAAGCCTCTATAATAAATAGAAAAGCCCAAATAAACAAATACAAAGAGAGAACGCATTATGGATACGGAAGACAGTGAATGGAAATAAACATAACTGGAGTTCCTGAAGGAAAACAAATAAACAAAAAAAATAAGCAAATGAAAAAGCAATAAGCAGGGAGAAAATTAAGGAAAACTTTCCTGATTTGAAAAGCAACTGGACTTGCCAGACCCAAATGAGTCACTTTACAATAATGTAAAAAAGACAGAGAGAAATGATTCAGTGAAAATGCTTAATTCCAGGAATAAAACAAAGACATAAAAAATTTTGTCAAGGAAAATAAAGGAGCTCTCTTAAAAAGGATAGCAAATTAACCTCAGAATATGCCTCCTATATTTAAATGGTAAAGCAAATGGAATCTTAGTAAGAGTTTTGAGAGAGAAGAGTAAATACCCGAAAATTCCATGCTAATTAGGTCATTACATGTGATGGCAACAGAAAATATTCTTAAATATACAATAAAATAAAGGAATCAACAACGATGAAGGAAGCATGCTATTAAATGAGTGGTAAATATTGACATCATTAAAACAGAGATTCAAATGAAAACACCTGTTTTTAATATAATCATAAAACAAAATGAAATGTCAAAAATAATTATCAAAGGAAGACACATAGTGTAAAATGATAGTAAGTCACAATAATTCATCCAGACCTTGCAGATTAAATTGATGCACACTCTAAGTGATGGAGGAAGTAAAATGTGCTAATTTCTAAATAATATATCAGAAGATATTAAATAATCTAGATAATATTGATATTATATATTTAGATAATTGATCACTAAAAGGGACAAATATGTCCTTTTAATTAACATGAATCACTAGACAAAAAAATTAATCACTAGAGAAAACAAAGGCAGAAAGCAATAAAGAAAAGTTCAAGCTCTGCTAAAACAAAAAATGCTATGGAATATGCATTTCAAAAGCCTCTATAATAAATAGAAAAGCCCAAATAAACAAATACAAAGAGAGAACGCATTATGGATACGGAAGACAGTGAATGGAAATAAACATAACTGGAGTTCCTGAAGGAAAACAAATAAACAAAAAAAATAAGCAAATGAAAAAGCAATAAGCAGGGAGAAAATTAAGGAAAACTTTCCTGATTTGAAAAGCAACTGGACTTGCCAGACCCAAATGAGTCACTTTACAATAATGTAAAAAAGACAGAGAGAAATGATTCAGTGAAAATGCTTAATTCCAGGAATAAAACAAAGACATAAAAATTTAGTCAAGGAAAATAAAGGAGCTCTCTTAAAAAGGATAGCAAATTAACCTCAGAATATGCCTCCTATATTTAAATGGTAAAGCAAATGGAATCTTAGTAAGAGTTTTGAGAGAGAAGAGTAAATACCCGAAAATTCCATGCTAATTAGGTCATTACATGTGATGGCAACAGAAAATATTCTTAAATATACAATAAAATAAAGGAATCAACAACGATGAAGGAAGCATGCTATTAAATGAGTGGTAAATATTGACATCATTAAAACAGAGATTCAAATGAAAACACCTGTTTTTAATATAATCATAAAACAAAATGAAATGTCAAAAATAATTATCAAAGGAAGACACATAGTGTAAAATGATAGTAAGTCACAATAATTCATCCAGACCTTGCAGATTAAATTGATGCACACTCTAAGTGATGGAGGAAGTAAAATGTGCTAATTTCTAAATAATATATCAGAAGATATTAAATAATCTAGATAATATTGATATTATATATTTAGATAATTGATCACTAAAAGGGACAAATATGTCCTTTTAATTAACATGAATCACTAGACAAAAAAATTAATCACTAGAGAGAAAAATAAAAGAAGTGCTAAATCAATTATTAAAAATAAAACGAAGGGGCTTCCCCGGTGGTCCAGTGGATAAGGACACCGCCTTGCAGTGCAAAGGGCACAGGTTCGATCCCTGGCCTGGGAAGATCTCACGTGCTGCAGAGCCGCTGGACCAATGTGTCCATCTACGGAGCCAGCACCCTGGAGCACATGCACCCAGAGCCAGTGCTCTGCAGCGAGAGAGGCCACTGCAATGGGAGGCCCACACAGGCCAAAGAACAAAGATGGATGAAAGCAGATAAATGAAAGACCAATAGAAATGGCCAAAAATAAAATAAAATAAAGGATATATAAGTTTAAATACAAAAGTGGTCAATAAAAACAGGAAAAATAGAACAAAATTTATCCTTGATAGTAATAAATAACAACAAGATAATCTAATCTACTGCAAGCAAAAGACCCTCCAATCATATTTTTGAAAGAATTCAGTTATAAATTATCTCCAAGGTATATACAATGACACACAAAAAAAGGTTAAAAACAAAAAGATGAACAAAGATGGACCTGGCTAATGCAAATAAAAAGAGACCAGCAGCCATAAGATTAATATTCAAATAGAACTCAAAGCAATATGCAATGAATGAGACAAAAAGAATCACATTTAATGATAAAGGACAAAATCCACAAGGCAGATAAAACAATATAAAAGTCTACATTTTGAATAACATAGGAATACTTTTTTTTTTTTTTTTTGGCCTCTAAGTCATTGTTTATCCGTCTTTATTCTTTAGCTTGTGAGGGCCTCCCATCGCAGTGGCCTCTCTCCTTGCAGGGCACCGGCTCTGGGCGCATGTGCTCCAGAGCGCTGGCTCCTCATTGGACACAGCCAGTCTGCTGGCACGTGAGATCTTCCCCGGCCAGGGATCGAACCTGTGCCCTCTGCACTGGAAGGCAGACTCTTTACCCACAGGACCACCAGGAAGACACATAGTAAGTTCACAATAATTCATCCAGATTGAGATAATTGATGCACACTCTAAGTGATGGAGGAAGTAAAATGTGCTAATTTCTAAATAATATATCAGAAGATATTAAATAATCTAGATAATATTGATATTATATATTTAGATAATTGATCACTAAAAGGGACAAATATGTCCTTTTAATTAACATGAATCACTAGACAAAAAAATTAATCACTAGAGAGAAAAATAAAAGAAGTGCTAAATCAATTATTAAAAATAAAACGAAGGGGCTTCCCCGGTGGTCCAGTGGATAAGGACACCGCCTTGCAGTGCAAAGGGCACAGGTTCGATCCCTGGCCTGGGAAGATCTCACGTGCTGCAGAGCCGCTGGACCAATGTGTCCATCTACGGAGCCAGCACCCTGGAGCACATGCACCCAGAGCCAGTGCTCTGCAGCGAGAGAGGCCACTGCAATGGGAGGCCCACACAGGCCAAAGAACAAAGATGGATGAAAGCAGATAAATGAAAGACCAATAGAAATGGCCAAAAATAAAATAAAATAAAGGATATATAAGTTTAAATACAAAAGTGGTCAATAAAAACAGGAAAAATAGAACAAAATTTATCCTTGATAGTAATAAATAACAACAAGATAATCTAATCTACTGCAAGCAAAAGACCCTCCAATCATATTTTTGAAAGAATTCAGTTATAAATTATCTCCAAGGTATATACAATGACACACAAAAAAAGGTTAAAAACAAAAAGATGAACAAAGATGGACCTGGCTAATGCAAATAAAAAGAGACCAGCAGCCATAAGATTAATATTCAAATAGAACTCAAAGCAATATGCAATGAATGAGACAAAAAGAATCACATTTAATGATAAAGGACAAAATCCACAAGGCAGATAAAACAATATAAAAGTCTACATTTTGAATAACATAGGAATACTTTTTTTTTTTTTTTTTGGCCTCTAAGTCATTGTTTATCCGTCTTTATTCTTTAGCTTGTGAGGGCCTCCCATCGCAGTGGCCTCTCTCCTTGCAGGGCACCGGCTCTGGGCGCATGTGCTCCAGAGCGCTGGCTCCTCATTGGACACACCAGTCCAGCCGCTCTGCTGGCACGTGAGATCTTCCCAGGCCAGGGATCGAACCTGTGCCCTCTGCACTGCAAGGCAGACTCTTTACCCACGGGACCACCAGGGAAGCCCCTATGTTTTCAATAACATAGTAGTAAATAAAAGCTATTTGTGGGAAAATTGGACAGCTACGTGCAAAAACATGAAGTTGGAACATTCCCTGACACCATACACAAAGATCAACTCAAAGTAGATTAAAGACCTAAATATAAGACCAGAAACCATCAAACTCTTAGAGGAGAATATAGGCAAAACCCTCAAGGACATAAATCAAAGCAAGATCTTCTCTGACCCACCCACTAGAATAGCAGAACTGAAAAGAAAAATTAACACGTGGGACCTAATGAAACCTAAAAGCTTTTGTACAGCAAAAGAAATTACAAAAAAGCTCAATAGACACCCCATAGAGTGGGAGAAAATCATAGCAAATGAAATAACAGACAAAGAATTAATCTCCAAAATCTACAAGCAACTCAGACAACTTAGCACCGGAAAAACGAACAACCCAATCAAAAAATGGGAAAAAGATCTAAAGAGACGCCTCTCCAAAGAGGACATACAGATGGCCAAAAAGCACATGAAATGATACTCAACCTCGCTTATCATTAGAGAAATGCAAATTAAAACCACAGTGAGATACCACCTCACACCCGTCAGAATAGCCATCTTCAAAGAATCTGCAGACAATAAATGCTGGAGAGGGTGCGGAGAAAAGGGAACCCTCTTGCATTGCTGGTGGGAATGTAAATTGATACAGCCTCTATGGAAGACAGTATGGAGATTCCTTAAAAAGCTAAAAATAGAAGCGCCCTATGACCCAGCAATCCCACTACTAGGCCTATATCCTGATGAAATCAAAACTGAAAGAAGCACCTGTACCCCAATGTTCATTGCAGCTCTCTATACAATAGCCAGAACATGGAAGCAACCTAGATGTCCATCGATGAATGAATGGATACAAAAGCTATGGTACATATATACAATGGAATACTACTCAGCTATTCCTCTAAAAGCTAAAAAATGAAGAAGACAGCTCCTATGATATAAGGCTCCTCATTGGACACACCAGTCCAGCCGCTCTGCTGGCACGTGAGATCTTCCCAGGCCAGGGATCGAACCTGTGCCCTCTGCACTGCAAGGCAGACTCTTTACCCACGGGACCACCAGGGAAGCCCCTATGTTTTCAATAACATAGTAGTAAATAAAAGCTATTTGTGGGAAAATTGGACAGCTACGTGCAAAAACATGAAGTTGGAACATTCCCTGACACCATACACAAAGATCAACTCAAAGTAGATTAAAGACCTAAATATAAGACCAGAAACCATCAAACTCTTAGAGGAGAATATAGGCAAAACCCTCAAGGACATAAATCAAAGCAAGATCTTCTCTGACCCACCCACTAGAATAGCAGAACTGAAAAGAAAAATTAACACGTGGGACCTAATGAAACCTAAAAGCTTTTGTACAGCAAAAGAAATTACAAAAAAGCTCAATAGACACCCCATAGAGTGGGAGAAAATCATAGCAAATGAAATAACAGACAAAGAATTAATCTCCAAAATCTACAAGCAACTCAGACAACTTAGCACCGGAAACACGAACAACCCAATCAAAAAATGGGAAAAAGATCTAAAGAGACGCCTCTCCAAAGAGGACATACAGATGGCCAAAAAGCACATGAAATGATACTCAACCTCGCTTATCATTAGAGAAATGCAAATTAAAACCACAGTGAGATACCACCTCACACCCGTCAGAATAGCCATCTTCAAAGAATCTGCAGACAATAAATGCTGGAGAGGGTGCGGAGAAAAGGGAACCCTCTTGCATTGCTGGTGGGAATGTAAATTGATACAGCCTCTATGGAAGACAGTATGGAGATTCCTTAAAAAGCTAAAAATAGAAGCGCCCTATGACCCAGCAATCCCACTACTAGGCCTATATCCTGATGAAATCAAAACTGAAAGAAGCACCTGTACCCCAATGTTCATTGCAGCTCTCTATACAATAGCCAGAACATGGAAGCAACCTAGATGTCCATCGATGAATGAATGGATACAAAAGCTATGGTACATATATACAATGGAATACTACTCAGCTATTAAAAGAAATGCAGAAGACTCAGTCCTAATGAGGTGGCTAGCTCTAGAACCTATCACAAAAAGTGAAGTGAGTCAAAAAAAGAAAGACAAGTACAGTATACTAACTCATGTATATGGAATCTAGTAGGATGGTCATGATAACACACACAGTGAACTCATGGAAAGACAGACAGAGAATAGACATAAGGACATTGTGGAGTACGAACAGTGAGAGGGAGGCATAGAGGAAGTAACACTGAAACCTGTACTGGCACGTGTGGAAAAGATAGCTATTGTCATTGTGCTAAGGGAATAGGAGTGCCTACAATCACTTGGGGCGATGGTCCAGAGGGGTGGGAGTGGGGGAACTGGGTTGAGGGGGAAACAGGGATATGCATATGAATGATCTGGGAACATACATGTCGGTGAACAACAAAACTCTGTAAAATCTTTAAAATAAAGAATTACAAAAAAAAAAAAAAAACCTATTCGAATTACAAGGAGAAGTTGGCAGAAATACGTTAGTAGCATGATATTTCTTAATCCGTATTTCCGGGACTTGATAGAACGGATAGGAAGACGGAAGCATTTAAAGAGTGTCATCAACGAAAACTCGAATTAAATTCTTCATTAAACCTGGCACTTTATGGAGGCACTTTATACCTTCTTTTCTGATGTCCATGAACACCTATAAAAGCTGATGGCATAATATGCCCTTTAAAAACTCAGAAATTTATTCAGAAGCAAAAACTACTATCCTTATTCTCTAATTTACACAATGATAAGAAAAAGCTAATGCTGATGCACATAACAAATCAACTGGAAACTGTAATTCCTTATCATCTCGCATTGCTGGTGGGAATGTAAATTGATACAGCCTCTATGGAAGACAGTATGGAGATTCCTTAAAAAGCTAAAAATAGAAGCGCCCTATGACCCAGCAATCCCACTACTAGGCCTATATCCTGATGAAATCAAAACTGAAAGAAGCACCTGTACCCCAATGTTCATTGCAGCTCTCTATACAATAGCCAGAACATGGAAGCAACCTAGATGTCCATCGATGAATGAATGGATACAAAAGCTATGGTACATATATACAATGGAATACTACTCAGCTATTAAAAGAAATGCAGAAGACTCAGTCCTAATGAGGTGGCTAGCTCTAGAACCTATCACAAAAAGTGAAGTGAGTCAAAAAAAGAAAGACAAGTACAGTATACTAACTCATGTATATGGAATCTAGTAGGATGGTCATGATAACACACACAGTGAACTCATGGAAAGACAGACAGAGAATAGACATAAGGACATTGTGGAGTACGAACAGTGAGAGGGAGGCATAGAGGAAGTAACACTGAAACCTGTACTGGCACGTGTGGAAAAGATAGCTATTGTCATTGTGCTAAGGGAATAGGAGTGCCTACAATCACTTGGGGCGATGGTCCAGAGGGGTGGGAGTGGGGGAACTGGGTTGAGGGGGAAACAGGGATATGCATATGAATGATCTGGGAACATACATGTCGGTGAACAACAAAACTCTGTAAAATCTTTAAAATAAAGAATTACAAAAAAAAAAAAACCTATTCGAATTACAAGGAGAAGTTGGCAGAAATACGTTAGTAGCATGATATTTCTTAATCCGTATTTCCGGGACTTGATAGAACGGATAGGAAGACGGAAGCATTTAAAGAGTGTCATCAACGAAAACTCGAATTAAATTCTTCATTAAACCTGGCACTTTATGGAGGCACTTTATACCTTCTTTTCTGATGTCCATGAACACCTATAAAAGCTGATGGCATAATATGCCCTTTAAAAACTCAGAAATTTATTCAGAAGCAAAAACTACTATCCTTATTCTCTAATTTACACAATGATAAGAAAAAAAGCTAATGCTGATGCACATAACAAATCAACTGGAAACTGTAACATGCTCTCCAAAATAGTTATAAAGCTAAGGACAATATCAAAGATACACTTAGAGGAAGACTGAGTAACAGAAGGGACAGACTTGTTCCCATAAAAAGGTTTAATGTGATGAAGAACACAATTCTCCATAGAATTTAGTTTATAAAGTCTTTCCAAACAAAATTCTAGCAATTTTTTTAATTTAGGGAAATAATTATAGATGTATATGATGGATAAAAAATGATTTTGAAAAATAAAATAATGGAGGTGAACCAGCACTGTAAATTATTAAAATAAGTGATAAAACTAAAAACAACATTTAAAGACAGTAACTATACAAGAGAAATTTTTATCTAAGGTTCTTAGAATATATAAACTATATTTACATTATGCTTCAAGTCAGTGGGGAATTAGTATTATTATTAACAAATGGTGCTAGAAAAATTGATTAACAGGAATAGGAATAAGAAACCCACATCTCATCATCAAAATATTATACCCTAGTGATAAAACCATCCAAATTGAAACAATAAAGTACTACTTAATAATTAGGGCAATCTGCCTTGGGGACAATTTGATAATACATATCACAGGTTTTACAATATGCATCACCTTTTACCCAGAATTCAACTTTAATTATTGAGAATTTGCACACTGGAAACTATATGAATAAAATTAAATGGAAAGAGATGTTTACTACAGTCTTAATAACATTAGGAAATTTTAAATTGTCCAAAATAAAGGAACTATTTAGTTGAGTACTATAGATGTAATCATTAAAAACATTATACATATTTAATAACCTGAGAAAATATTTATAATCTGGAGAAAGCTATATTGCCTTGTTGTTTTTATGTAGACCCAATAGACCTTTCTATGTAGACAATTATACTCTCGGGATGAAGCAAAACTTTAAAGAGTGTCATCAACGAAAACTCGAATTAAATTCTTCATTAAACCTGGCACTTTATGGAGGCACTTTATACCTTCTTTTCTGATGTCCATGAACACCTATAAAAGCTGATGGCATAATATGCCCTTTAAAAACTCAGAAATTTATTCAGAAGCAAAAACTACTATCCTTATTCTCTAATTTACACAATGATAAGAAAAAAAGCTAATGCTGATGCACATAACAAATCAACTGGAAACTGTAACATGCTCTCCAAAATAGTTATAAAGCTAAGGACAATATCAAAGATACACTTAGAGGAAGACTGAGTAACAGAAGGGACAGACTTGTTCCCATAAAAAGGTTTAATGTGATGAAGAACACAATTCTCCATAGAATTTAGTTTATAAAGTCTTTCCAAACAAAATTCTAGCAATTTTTTAATTTGGGGAAATAATTATAGATGTATATGATGGATAAAAAATGATTTTGAAAAATAAAATAATGGAGGTGAACCAGCACTGTAAATTATTAAAATAAGTGATAAAACTAAAAACAACATTTAAAGACAGTAACTATACAAGAGAAATTTTTATCTAAGGTTCTTAGAATATATAAACTATATTTACATTATGCTTCAAGTCAGTGGGGAATTAGTATTATTATTAACAAATGGTGCTAGAAAAATTGATTAACAGGAATAGGAATAAGAAACCCACATCTCATCATCAAAATATTATACCCTAGTGATAAAACCATCCAAATTGAAACAATAAAGTACTACTTAATAATTAGGGCAATCTGCCTTGGGGACAATTTGATAATACATATCACAGGTTTTACAATATGCATCACCTTTTACCCAGAATTCAACTTTAATTATTGAGAATTTGCACACTGGAAACTATATGAATAAAATTAAATGGAAAGAGATGTTTACTACAGTCTTAATAACATTAGGAAATTTTAAATTGTCCAAAATAAAGGAACTATTTAGTTGAGTACTATAGATGTAATCATTAAAAACATTATACATATTTAATAACCTGAGAAAATATTTATAATCTGGAGAAAGCTATATTGCCTTGTTGTTTTTATGTAGACCCAATAGACCTTTCTATGTAGACAATTATACTCTCTGAGAAAAGAATGGCTTTTATAATCTAGATGTTTTTATTTCTTTTTCTTACCTTATTGCCCTTGCTTATTGCATTTAGGCCCTCTATTCAGTGTTAAATATAACTATTGAAAGGTAGCATCCTTGCCTTGTGCCTGACCTTAGGAAAAACCGATTGGCCTCATTTATTTTATTCTTCAAGAGATAGAAGCTCTTTAGAAGTCAGTTCTGAAGAATTTATGCCAAATCAGTTTTTTTCACATCTGAGCCTCCGAGCAAGAAAAACACAGAACAAGAGAGACTCTGAGTGAAAAAGTATGTTTCCTAGTATATTAATTAGGACTACTTGAAACAAAAGGGAACAAATCAAACACAAAAATGACCAAAGTCTGTGTAGAAAGGATGTCATCAAAAAGGCTAAAATTCAGGAGAAATAAGTCAGACAGAGAAAGACAAATACTCTATGATCGCACTGATATGTGAAACCTCAAAAACGGAATTCACAGATGCAGAGAACAAGCTGGCGGCTGGAGGGATGCGGTGGAGGCGGGAGGCAGTGGGGAACACGGGTGAAGGGAGTCCAGGGTGTAAACGCCCAGCCACACTGAAGCTCTGCGGAGTGTTGATCACGTGCAGTGGGCACTCCAGCTAACAACACTGTACCTTGTACATGAGTCGCATCAAGAGAATATGTCTTAAAAGCTCTCATCACAGGGAAAAAAAATTGTAACAGTGAAAGATGATGGATGTAGTCAATAACTACACTTACTGTGATGATCATTTGACAACATATACACGTGCAGAACCATTGTGCTGAACACTGAGATGACATCCGGTGAAGGCGTTAGTCGCTCCGGCGAGTCCGACTCTTTGTGGCCCCACGGACTGTAGCCCGCCAGGCTCCTCTGTCCATGGAATCCCGCTGGCAAGAATCCTGGAGTGGGGAGCCACTCCCTCTTCCAGGGGCTCTACCCAGTTAGAGACAGAACCCGGGTCTCCCACATTACAGGCAGATTCTTTACCATCTGAGCCGCCAGAAGAACACGGCGTCATATGCCAGTCATTCCTCGATAAAGCTGGGGAGAGGCACTTCCCTGGTGGATCCGTGCTCAAGACTCTGTGCTTCCAAAGCAATGAATGTGGGTTCAATCCCTGGTCAGGGAGCTAAGATCCCACATGCCGTGCCACAGATCCAAAAACAAATAGAATGTCCAAGATCTGAAGTCCCAGAATGTTATACAAGAGCATAGAGACACCCTCAAAAGAGTGAGAATGAATAAAACATAATCTTAAACAAAAAAGCTGGGGGGGGGGGGATTACATGAAAACTGCAGTAGCAGTTTTGCTACCTTCAATTAAAGAGCTTGTTCAGTCACTAAGTGACGTCCGACTCTTCGTGACCCGTAGACCGCAGCACCCCAGGCTTCCCTGTCCTTCACTATCTCCTGGAGTTTGCTCAAACTCATGTCCGTTGAGTTGGTGATGCCATCCAACCACCTCGTCCTCTGTTGCCTCCTTCTCCTCCTGCCCTCCATTTTTCCCTGCATCAGGGTCTTTTCCAGTGAGTCAGACCTGCACACCAGGTCTGAGCTTCACCTTCAGCATCGATCCTCCCAGTGAATATTCGGGGTTAATTTCTCTTAGGATTAACTGATTTGATCTCCTTGCTGTCCAAAAGATTGTCTCCAGAGTCTTCTCCAGTTAGCAAAAAAAAAAATTTTGAAAGGAAGAAACCTAAAATTGACAAAAAAAAACATACCAGCGTGGAGTGTTGATCACGTGGGCACTCCAGCTAACAACACTGTACCTTGTACATGAGTCGCATCAAGAGAATATGTCTTAAAAGCTCTCATCACAGGGAAAAAAAATTGTAACAGTGAAAGATGATGGATGTAGTCAATAACTACACTTACTGTGATGATCATTTGACAACATATACACGTGCAGAACCATTGTGCTGAACACTGAGATGACATCCGGTGAAGGCGTTAGTCGCTCCGGCGAGTCCGACTCTTTGTGGCCCCACGGACTGTAGCCCGCCAGGCTCCTCTGTCCATGGAATCCCGCTGGCAAGAATCCTGGAGTGGGGAGCCACTCCCTCTTCCAGGGGCTCTACCCAGTTAGAGACAGAACCCGGGTCTCCCACATTACAGGCAGATTCTTTACCATCTGAGCCGCCAGAAGAACACGGCGTCATATGCCAGTCATTCCTCGATAAAGCTGGGGAGAGGCACTTCCCTGGTGGATCCGTGCTCAAGACTCTGTGCTTCCAAAGCAATGAATGTGGGTTCAATCCCTGGTCAGGGAGCTAAGATCCCACATGCCGTGCCACAGATCCAAAAACAAATAGAATGTCCAAGATCTGAAGTCCCAGAATGTTATACAAGAGCATAGAGACACCCTCAAAAGAGTGAGAATGAATAAAACATAATCTTAAACAAAAAAGCTGGGGGGGGGGGGATTACATGAAAACTGCAGTAGCAGTTTTGCTACCTTCAATTAAAGAGCTTGTTCAGTCACTAAGTGACGTCCGACTCTTCGTGACCCGTAGACCGCAGCACCCCAGGCTTCCCTGTCCTTCACTATCTCCTGGAGTTTGCTCAAACTCATGTCCGTTGAGTTGGTGATGCCATCCAACCACCTCGTCCTCTGTTGCCTCCTTCTCCTCCTGCCCTCCATTTTTCCCTGCATCATGGTCTTTTCCAGTGAGTCAGACCTGCACACCAGGTCTGAGCTTCACCTTCAGCATCGATCCTCCCAGTGAATATTCGGGGTTAATTTCTCTTAGGATTAACTGATTTGATCTCCTTGCTGTCCAAAAGATTGTCTCCAGAGTCTTCTCCAGTTAGCATTAATAAAAGAGAAAGAAAGAAGGAAAGAGGGAGGTAGAAAGGAAGAAACCTAAAATGAAACAACACTGAAAGCTCAAGGAGACTTGGAGAAGAGATACACCAAAAAAGTAACAAATGAAGCTGATCTAGCTGTATTTTTAAGTATCAAACATTTAATGAGGCAAAGAGACATCATTTGATATTTTTAAAATGAGGAAACTCCGAGAAGATCATAAACAAAATAGCCTAGAATATATAAAAGAAACCAAATTACAAGGCTAAATTGACAAATTCATGATTATGATGAGAGATTTTATATCTCTTCCTCTCAGAAATTGATAGGACAACTAGATATAGAAATGTAAAACATACTATGGACAAAAATCTTACACTCAATGGAATAACTATTTTTTCAAGTACGTGTAAAGATTTACAACAAAATGGCTATATATTAGACCAGAAAGACATCTCATCTCCCCCCAAAAATAACTAGTCCGATATTAAAAACAGGAAAAAATATTTGCTGACTATAAACTTTAAAAGATATCCTGTGACTGTGGTTTCACTGTCCAATAATTAAGCAATAAATTAAAATAAATAATTTCACTGGTTTATTTTCATTCATTTAATGTGGCTACTGGTAGATTGTGTGCTCACATTATACTCCAGTTAAACAGTGATGGCCCAGAATATACAAGGGATGCATGAAAATAAACGAGGAAAAAATAGCAACAGCAACGTCAACCAAATAATGGGAAAGAGATACAAACTGGCCATTATAGAGGATAAATCCAAAATAACCCATATGAAGAAGTGCTCAAAATAATTTAAATTGTTGTGTTAGGAGTGCTGTGACTGGAGGGCAACACAACAGGGCACTCGGAGGCGCGCCATGCACTGCCCCTTAATACGGCTGTGGTATGTTTGTCTGCCAAGGTTTACTGAGCAACACAGCCATGAGGGCTTCCCTGGTGGCTCCGTGGTGGAGAGCTCGCCCGCCAGTGCGGGAGACACAGGTTCAGTCCCTGATCCGGGAAGATCCCACATGCTGCGGAGCAGCTATGTCCCTGAGCCACAAAGATGGAGCCCGTGCTCTAGAGCCTCAGAGCCGCAACCATGGAGCCCACATGCTGCAACTACTGAAGCCCGTGAGCCCTAGAGCCCGAGTGCCACAACAAGAGACGTCACCGCCACAAGGAGCCTTCTCACCTCCACTAGAGAGGAGCTCCCACTCCCTGCAAAGAGCCTGTGGCAGCAGTGAAAACCCACAATAGCCAAAAATACACTAATTAATTTAATTTTTAAAAGAGTTATGATTTGTGCAAAGTTGCTGTTCTCGTGTTTATTTTGAAAAACCTACTCACCTACAAGACAAATAATTTTTGATAAGGTTGTTGAAACACAAGGTATACACATGTTTGCTAAACCATTTCCAAAGTGGCTTTACTATGTTAAACACTTTTATGGTAGCATTTCTTATTTTGAATGTTTTATTTTGTACTCAGGTGTACCCAGTTAACAATGTCATCCTGTTCTCAGGTGCACAGCAGAGGGACTCAGCCTCCCACATACATGGATCCCTTCTCCTCCAAACCCCCTTCCATCCAGGCTGTCACATAACGCTGAGCAGTGGTCCCTGTGACACCCAGGGAGACCTTGCTGGTTATCTGTTTCAGGTGCAGCAGTGTGCATCTCCACACCCCAGACTGAAACGACGGAAGCATAACTATCCCTAGAAACTATAAGTTCATTCTCTAAATTTACAAGTCTCTTTCTGTTTTGTAAGTTCATCTGTGTAATTTATTTTTGCATTCCCCATAGAAGGGATACCCTACAATATTTCTCCTTCTCTAACTTACTTCACTTAATATTCGCAGTCTCTAGATCCATCCATGTTTCTGCAAAAAGGCATTATTTCATTCTTTTTTATGGCAGAATAGTATTCCATGGTATATATGTACTGTATCTTCTTTATACATCCCTCTGTCAATGGGCATTTAGGTTGCTTTCATTAAATACCTTTTACATACAAGAAAGTTCGCTGCAGCATTTGTGGTGACCAGGAGTTGGAGGCAATTGGGTATATGCCATTGGGAAAGAATACAAAGTACAACCTGTAGAAGTTTCAAGCAGTAGATTACATTTAAACAGAGCATTGAATGGGTCTTTTTTTTTTTAATTTTGGCCTCTTTTTTTAATTGAATTTTTATTTATTTATTTTTCATCCATCTTTGTTCAGTGGCCCGTGTGGGCCTCCCATTGCAGTGGCCTCTCTGGGTGCAGAGCACTGACTCTGGGCGCATGCGCTCCAGAGCACTGGCTCCTGATTGGACACACCGGTCCAGCCACTTCACAGAACGTGGGATCTTCCCGGGCCAGGGATCGAAGCCATGCCCCCTGCACCGCAAGGCAGACACTTTACCAACTGGACCACCAGGGAAGCCCTGAATGAGTCTTAAACATGTAATGGGTGGTGAAGAATATATGAAATAAATTTCTGTATACATGATATATATGTTATATATATCACATGATAAATATCATATATGTGTCTATATGAGACACACATGGTAACACATATACATGATATATGATTTATAAATATGTGTGTGTGTATATATATATATATCTCCAAATACATGCATATAAAACAATGCCCCTTTTCTCCTGGGAACCATACCACACAGCACGCACAGATCTTAGTTCTCTGACCAGGGACTGAACCAGTGTCCCTCGCAGTGGAAACATAGAGGCTTAACCACTGGACCACCAGGAAAGTCCCCAAACAGTACCCATCTCATCGGAACATAGCCTCACATAAAGTTATATGCTCAACCCATTAGAATAAGTTGGGTGGGGGGTGGGAAATGGGTAATGAGAACAGAGTTAAAGGATAATGGTAATAAATAAATAAATAAATACAGATTTGCCTATATACCACAGGGCGCTTCTGTGATGGTGAGCTTTGAACTGGGGACATATCAATAACATAATAAACTCACTCTTCTACAACTCTGGCTGAAAACAATAGATGCCTGCTGCATCTATTCCAGAGCAGGAATAAGTTGTAAATTCAGCCACCTAATACTTCTGAGTTTCGTGTCATCCGAGGCAGGAAGGAAACACACGAGCGTTACAGATCCAGGTTATACCAACAGAAACATAGTTCTTTGCAAGATGAGACCACCTCTGTCCTGGCACTAAACTCCCAACAGAAACTCGACCTTCACTGCAGCATTTGTGGTGACCAGGAGTTGGAGGCAATTGGGTATATGCCATTGGGAAAGAATACAAAGTACAACCTGTAGAAGTTTCAAGCAGTAGATTACATTTAAACAGAGCATTGAATGGGTCTTTTTTTTTTTAATTTTGGCCTCTTTTTTATTGAATTTTTATTTATTTATTTTTCATCCATCTTTGTTCAGTGGCCCGTGTGGGCCTCCCATTGCAGTGGCCTCTCTGGGTGCAGAGCACTGACTCTGGGCGCATGCGCTCCAGAGCACTGGCTCCTGATTGGACACACCGGTCCAGCCACTTCACAGAACGTGGGATCTTCCCGGGCCAGGGATCGAAGCCATGCCCCCTGCACCGCAAGGCAGACACTTTACCAACTGGACCACCAGGGAAGCCCTGAATGAGTCTTAAACATGTAATGGGTGGTGAAGAATATATGAAATAAATTTCTGTATACATGATATATATGTTATATATATCACATGATAAATATCATATATGTGTCTATATGAGACACACATGGTAACACATATACATGATATATGATTTATAAATATGTGTGTGTGTATATATATATATCTCCAAATACATGCATATAAAACAATGCCCCTTTTCTCCTGGGAACCATACCACACAGCACGCACAGATCTTAGTTCTCTGACCAGGGACTGAACCAGTGTCCCTCGCAGTGGAAACATAGAGGCTTAACCACTGGACCACCAGGAAAGTCCCCAAACAGTACCCATCTCATCGGAACATAGCCTCACATAAAGTTATATGCTCAACCCATTAGAATAAGTTGGGTGGGGGGTGGGAAATGGGTAATGAGAACAGAGTTAAAGGATAATGGTAATAAATAAATAAATAAATACAGATTTGCCTATATACCACAGGGCGCTTCTGTGATGGTGAGCTTTGAACTGGGGACATATCAATAACATAATAAACTCACTCTTCTACAACTCTGGCTGAAAACAATAGATGCCTGCTGCATCTATTCCAGAGCAGGAATAAGTTGTAAATTCAGCCACCTAATACTTCTGAGTTTCGTGTCATCCGAGGCAGGAAGGAAACACACGAGCGTTACAGATCCAGGTTATACCAACAGAAACATAGTTCTTTGCAAGATGAGACCACCTCTGTCCTGGCACTAAACTCCCAACAGAAACTCGACCTTCACACTAGCACTAATGGTGTTTACACTGTGCTGAGTGGAGCCTCTTAACAAGGCTTCATGCAGGGGAGTGGAAGGGTAAGGAAAAAAAAAACACAAAGGCAGAGTGAGAAGGAAGACACTGCTCTGCGGCCTTGAGCTTCCACTTCAACCAAGCTGATCTACTATAGGCATGAGATTCCACACAGGCTGGTATTTGAAGAAAGCATTTTCTGATTAAAAAGAGAAACATCAGCGCCACTCTTCCACGCCTTTACGGAAGATGCTGAACAAAACAGGAAACAGTAGCCTCAACAACGGTTGTACAAAAGCTGCAGAGTATTCTTCATATCACTGTTTCTTTTATCAACACAAGATGGAAACTGAAGGCCTCCTATTAGATCACTGGTTTTTGAAAAGACACTTCTATGAGAAGCTCAATACTGTAGGACAGGGTGTATACTCCCGGGGAGAGAAATCACTAAAGCTAGAGTGAGCTTAGAGAATCCAGAAGAATTGATGGTTACTGTCCTTTGGACTAACTCTCCAAGGTTCCTGTCAGGCCGCTCTCAGGAGATTTAACGGGTTAAGTCCTCCAAGTTAATAGGCATGTTCATTGTGGAGTGAGAGCGAGCCATCAATGTTAAGAAAAACTGAAGTGTTATGAAATACAAAGAGCCCAATTTATACTCTTCTCCAAACAACAAGTCCCCTAGCTCCTCTCCAGCATGCCAGTGTGCATGTACACACATGAAAGAATCCACACACACCTGCAGGGACATGGGCTGAGAATCACTTACACACGCATGCTCAGTCACTTCAGTCATGTCTAACTCTTTGAGACACTACAGACTGTAGCCTATCGGGCTCCACTGTTCTTGGGATTCTCCAGGCAAGAATACTGGAATGGGTTGCCATGCCTTCCTCCAGAAGATTTTCCCCACCCTGGGACTGAACCCATATCTCCTGCATTGCAGGCAGATTCTTTACCCACTGAGCCACCTGGAAGCTGTAGAATCATGTACAGGTAGGGTCCAATATCCACAGAAAGCAACTTGCGATCCATGTAAGTACTTGGAGAGTGGCTCGGCTGAAGCCCTCAGCTAAGGGCTGCGAGAAAGAACCCGTTCGGTGCCTCTCAGCTCCTGATGGTTTACGGGCCACCCCTGGCATCCCGCAGCATGCAGACACAGCATCCCAATCTCCGCCTTCACGCTCACGTGAGCTGTCCCTATGCATGTGGGCCTGGGTCCACATGCCCCTTTTGTTAGGTGCCACCCTAGTGACCCTGTTGCAACTTGAAACAGGTCTTCACTTCTGCAAACACCTTGTATCCAAAGAAGGTCATGTTTGGAAGTCCTGGGGGCTAGACTTCAACATACGGTTTCAGCAGGACACAATTCAACCCATAGCAGTAAGAAAGGTTGGTGATAATAGCATTTACCTGGCTTTTCATCTGCAAGCACCCCTGGGTCCACATGGCACACAGGAAATAGATTTTGAGCAGAAAGCAGCCATCTTGCTGGACTACAACGTCAGAGATTGGAGCAGATAGTTGACAAAGTAGTTAGAAACTGAGGAAGGAAATGCTAGTAAAGAGTGAGCCACCAACAGGTGAGGTGCAGAATATGCATAAAGTCCTCCTACACAATCTTAGCTGAATCCTGAACTGCTCTCATGTTGAGTAAGGCTCTAATCAATCCAGGGAAAGCCACAACTCATAGGCTGAAAGAGGTAAGAAGACTGTCTTAGCTTAGGCTGCTATAAAAATGTACAACAATATGGGCTTCCCTGGTGGTCCAGAGGGTGGAGAGTCCGCCTTGCAGTGCAGGGGGCACCGGTTCGATCCCTGGTCCGGGAGGATCCCATGTGCCATGGAGCGGCTGGACCAGTGTGAGCTGGCCCTCTGGAGCACATGTGCCTAGAGCCAGTGCTCTGCAGCAAGAGAGGCCACTACAATGGGAGGCCCACAGGCCGAAGAATAAAGATGGATGAAAATACGTAAAAAAAAACAACAATAAGAGAGGCCAAAATTTATATATATATATATATATATATATATATATATATATATATATATATATATATATAAAAATACAACAGTGTATGTAGGTGGCTTAAACAAGAGACGTGTACTGCTCACAGTTCTGACAGCTGAGACGTCTGAGATCCAGGTGCTGGCAGACTGGGTTTCTGGTGAGAGCCTACTTCCTGATTTGCAGATGGCTGCCCTCACATTGTCCTCCATGGCCCAAGGAGAAAGAGCTCCAGTCTCTTCCTCTTGTTATAAGGACACTAGTCACATTTGTAAGTACCCCACCCTCATGATCTCATCGAAATCCAATCATCCCTCAAAGGCTCCATCTCAAAATACCATCATGTTGAGCCTTAAGATTCGAACGTATGATTTTGGAGAAGGTGTAAACTTTCAGTCCACCGAAGAAATATTACAACAGCTACCTCATGCTGAAGAAGCAGAGTTTGGGGTTCAGACTAGCCTAGCACAGAGGTCTTTGGCAAACCCAGAAGTCATCCCTATGGATGCTGGGAAAGATGGAAGGCAAAAGGAGATGGGGGAAGCCGAGGATGAGATAGTTAGATAGCATCACCAACTCAATGGACATGAATCCAAGCAAACTCCAGGAGACACTGAAGACTGGGGGAGCTGGGCACACTGTCGTCCACAGGCTCACACAGAGCCGGACACAACTGAGCAATGGAACAACAAGGGTGATGCCTTCACTGAAGAGATTATATCTGAGCCCCAAACTCATGGAAAACTGAAATAGGGCCATCCCAGAAGAGCCTAAAATCAAGTTTCCGTGAGTTGAGGTGCCTTGCCTGTGGTTAAGTGCTTCATAGAACAAACATTCTGCAGTGTAAGAAAACAGAATTCAGAATCTCTAGAGCATACCATCCATAACGTCCAATAGATAACCAAATGTTGTTTGATGTGCAAAAAAGTAGGAAAATGTAATAACAATCAATAAAATAGTCAACAGAAATAGACCCACAGACAACACCAGTACTAGAAAGATCTCTTAAGTAACTGGTAGAAAAGGATAGACCTTAAACAAGTGGAGGCACTGGCTTTGGGGTAAAATTTAGGGAACTTCTCCAAAACACTCAATTGTCAAAATAGTATAATGTAGCATTTCAACAAATCAAAATCAATGCAGAAAAAAACACCCAGGATGTAGAAAACATCAAAATTTAAATAAAGGCAGAATCAATAGCAACGCCACACTAAGCTTTATTGGAACCTGGGGAAAAGGAAAAATCAAAATATTGATCCCTCGTTATTTAATTTTTGTCAGAAAAAAAATGATAAAGTGTCAGGGCAAGTTTTTCCAAATCTAGATGAAACTTTAAACTTAACACCAGAGTTATGAATCTCAGAGAAAATCCCCATAGGATAGAAACAAAGGAAATCTCTCTGAGGTATATCATAATCAATTAGCTGTATGGCCCAAGGAGAAAGAGCTCCAGTCTCTTCCTCTTGTTATAAGGACACTAGTCACATTTGTAAGTACCCCACCCTCATGATCTCATCGAAATCCAATCATCCTCAAAGGCTCCATCTCAAAATACCATCATGTTGAGCCTTAAGATTCGAACGTATGATTTTGGAGAAGGTGTAAACTTTCAGTCCACCGAAGAAATATTACAACAGCTACCTCATGCTGAAGAAGCAGAGTTTGGGGTTCAGACTAGCCTAGCACAGAGGTCTTTGGCAAACCCAGAAGTCATCCCTATGGATGCTGGGAAAGATGGAAGGCAAAAGGAGATGGGGGAAGCCGAGGATGAGATAGTTAGATAGCATCACCAACTCAATGGACATGAATCCAAGCAAACTCCAGGAGACACTGAAGACTGGGGGAGCTGGGCACACTGTCGTCCACAGGCTCACACAGAGCCGGACACAACTGAGCAATGGAACAACAAGGGTGATGCCTTCACTGAAGAGATTATATCTGAGCCCCAAACTCATGGAAAACTGAAATAGGGCCATCCCAGAAGAGCCTAAAATCAAGTTTCCGTGAGTTGAGGTGCCTTGCCTGTGGTTAAGTGCTTCATAGAACAAACATTCTGCAGTGTAAGAAAACAGAATTCAGAATCTCTAGAGCATACCATCCATAACGTCCAATAGATAACCAAATGTTGTTTGATGTGCAAAAAAGTAGGAAAATGTAATAACAATCAATAAAATAGTCAACAGAAATAGACCCACAGACAACACCAGTACTAGAAAGATCTCTTAAGTAACTGGTAGAAAAGGATAGACCTTAAACAAGTGGAGGCACTGGCTTTGGGGTAAAATTTAGGGAACTTCTCCAAAACACTCAATTGTCAAAATAGTATAATGTAGCATTTCAACAAATCAAAATCAATGCAGAAAAAAACACCCAGGATGTAGAAAACATCAAAATTTAAATAAAGGCAGAATCAATAGCAACGCCACACTAAGCTTTATTGGAACCTGGGGAAAAGGAAAAATCAAAAATATTGATCCCCTCTTTATTTAATTTTTGTCAGAAAAAAAATGATAAAGTGTCAGGGCAAGTTTTTCCAAATCTAGATGAAACTTTAAACTTAACACCAGAGTTATGAATCTCAGAGAAAATCCCCATAGGATAGAAACAAAGGAAATCTCTCTGAGGTATATCATAATCAATTAGCTGTAAAAGAAAGAAAAAAGTCACAAAAGCAGTCAGAAAAATATACATAGCAAACAGGGATGACTTCTCATCAGAAAACAATGGAAAACAAAAGGTAATACTTTAAAGGGTATCTTTTAAGTACTGAAAGAATAAAAAATAAAAAAACTTTTATTATATCCAGTGAAAATATCTTTCAAAACTGAAGGTAAAATCAAGATATTTTAGACCACTGAAAGCAAAGGGTATTCATCACTAGCAGAAACTACATCACACACACCAAAAAAACGCTAAAGGAGATTGTTTTGTCTGACAGAAGCAATGATACCAAATGGAAATTTGAATCTATAGGAAGGAAGAATAGTACTGAACATGGTAAAACAACAATAGGAAAACCAACACACACAAATCAACGTCTCTGCTTTATTAGAATTTTTCAAAGAAAACTGACTGCAGCAAAGTAGCAATAATATAAGACTTATAAAATATGTAGCATTATATACATGACAACAACAGAACAAAAGACATTGGGCACAAATGTAATTACATTTTCCGTAGATTCTTACATTAAACAAAGCCCGGTATAATATTAATTTCAGGTATATGTGATTAAATTAAGGATTGATATTATAATCTCTAGGCAAAACACTCAATTGTCAAAAAACACCAAAAAAAGAAAAAATGTAGAAAACATCAAAATTTAAATAAAGGCAGAATCAATAGCAACGCCACACTAAGCTTTATTGGAACCTGGGGAAAAGGAAAAATCAAAAATATTGATCCCCTCTTTATTTAATTTTTGTCAGAAAAAAAATGATAAAGTGTCAGGGCAAGTTTTTCCAAATCTAGATGAAACTTTAAACTTAACACCAGAGTTATGAATCTCAGAGAAAATCCCCATAGGATAGAAACAAAGGAAATCTCTCTGAGGTATATCATAATCAATTAGCTGTAAAAGAAAGAAAAAAGTCACAAAAGCAGTCAGAAAAATATACATAGCAAACAGGGATGACTTCTCATCAGAAAACAATGGAAAACAAAAGGTAATACTTTAAAGGGTATCTTTTAAGTACTGAAAGAATAAAAAATAAAAAAACTTTTATTATATCCAGTGAAAATATCTTTCAAAACTGAAGGTAAAATCAAGATATTTTAGACCACTGAAAGCAAAGGGTATTCATCACTAGCAGAAACTACATCACACACACCAAAAAAACGCTAAAGGAGATTGTTTTGTCTGACAGAAGCAATGATACCAAATGGAAATTTGAATCTATAGGAAGGAAGAATAGTACTGAACATGGTAAAACAACAATAGGAAAACCACACACACACAAATCAACGTCTCTGCTTTATTAGAATTTTTCAAAGAAAACTGACTGCAGCAAAGTAGCAATAATATAAGACTTATAAAATATGTAGCATTATATACATGACAACAACAGAACAAAAGACATTGGGCACAAATGTAATTACATTTTCCGTAGATTCTTACATTAAACAAAGCCCGGTATAATATTAATTTCAGGTATATGTGATTAAATTAAGGATTGATATTATAATCTCTAGGCAAAAGACTTAAAAAATACAAAGATATATAGCTATAAAGCAAATAAAGAGAGATTAAAACATTTTAAATACTTTATTAGCGCAGAGGAAGATCAAACAAAGAGGAAGAAAGGGGAAAGAACAGGAAGAAAATATTAAAAAGCAAGTAGCAGGGCTTCCCCGGTGGTCCAGTGGGTAAAGAGTCTGCCTTGCAGTGCAAGAGGCATGGGTTCGACCCCTGGCCTGGGAAGATCCCACGTGCGGCAAAGCGACTGGACCAGTGTGTCCAATGACGAGCCAGCACTCTGGAGCGCACATGGCCAGAGCTGGTGCTCTGCGGCGAGAGAGGCCACTGCAATGAGAGGCCCACGCAGGCCAATGAACAAAGATGGATGAAAAATCAATAAAATGAAGGACCAATCAAAGTGGCCAAAAAAAAAGTAAAAAAGCAAATAGCAAAAGATGACTTTCATGGCCAACAAAGTAGAGGTTTGAGATGCACAAGTTTCAAACCAGGTCTCCACCATGTGCCTTCAGGTGACCCTGGTAAAGTTTCTGAACCTCTCGGAGAAGTTTCCTTGTCTAAAATAATAGTACCTGTCTTGCAGGATTCTTGTATGAAAATAGTTTTACATTGGGCATATAACCCCTTAGCACAATGCCTGGCTTTTAATAAGCCATTGTAAATAAAAAGTGGAGCCGACACGGAGGAATTAAGTAGAAAGGTGAGCGCAGATGGAAGCCGGTGAGCGGAGCTTCCGTGTTGAAGACCCCGCGTGAGCGCTGGCCCTGCCTGCGTGCCGAGTCCTCCACTGCCCCCTCCCTGATCCATCCCGAGGGCTCCTGCGGAACTGCACGCGGAACTCTGTGATGGGGTTTCTGCTTAGTCAGGAAGCCGACCTTGGCTCTTGCGACCCACGGACTGTATTTCCCAGGCTCTTCTTCCATGGGATAGCGGGCCCCTGACCGTGGCCAGAACCGTATATAAAAATATTCAATTTGACAACAACAGAACAAAAGACATTGGGCACAAATGTAATTACATTTTCCGTAGATTCTTACATTAAACAAAGCCCGGTATAATATTAATTTCAGGTATATGTGATTAAATTAAGGATTGATATTATATTCTCTAGGCAAAAGATTTAAAAAAATACAAAGATATATAGCTATAAAGCAAATAAAGAGAGATTAAAACATTTTAAATACTTTATTAGCGCAGAGGAAGATCAAACAAAGAGGAAGAAAGGGGAAAGAACAGGAAGAAAATATTAAAAAGCAAGTAGCAGGGCTTCCCCGGTGGTCCAGTGGGTAAAGAGTCTGCCTTGCAGTGCAAGAGGCATGGGTTCGACCCCTGGCCTGGGAAGATCCCACGTGCGGCAAAGCGACTGGACCAGTGTGTCCAATGACGAGCCAGCACTCTGGAGCGCACATGGCCAGAGCTGGTGCTCTGCGGCGAGAGAGGCCACTGCAATGAGAGGCCCACGCAGGCCAATGAACAAAGATGGATGAAAAATCAATAAAATGAAGGACCAATCAAAGTGGCCAAAAAAAAAAGTAAAAAAGCAAATAGCAAAAGATGACTTTCATGGCCAACAAAGTAGAGGTTTGAGATGCACAAGTTTCAAACCAGGTCTCCACCATGTGCCTTCAGGTGACCCTGGTAAAGTTTCTGAACCTCTCGGAGAAGTTTCCTTGTCTAAAATAATAGTACCTGTCTTGCAGGATTCTTGTATGAAAATAGTTTTACATTGGGCATATAACCCCTTAGCACAATGCCTGGCTTTTAATAAGCCATTGTAAATAAAAAGTGGAGCCGACACGGAGGAATTAAGTAGAAAGGTGAGCGCAGATGGAAGCCGGTGAGCGGAGCTTCCGTGTTGAAGACCCCGCGTGAGCGCTGGCCCTGCCTGCGTGCCGAGTCCTCCACTGCCCCCTCCCTGATCCATCCCGAGGGCTCCTGCGGAACTGCACGCGGAACTCTGTGATGGGGTTTCTGCTTAGTCAGGAAGCCGACCTTGGCTCTTTGCGACCCACGGACTGTATTTCCCAGGCTCTTCTTCCATGGGATCCTCCAGGCGAGAGTACCGGAGTGGCTCACCATTCCATTCTGCAGGGGACCTTCCCAGCCCAGGGCTTCCTGCATCGCGGGCAGATTCTTGACCATCTGAGCCGCCAGGAAAGCCCTGGATATCGGAGGGGGGCCTCCTTCCTCGGCTCCGGGTGCGCTCTCCCAGGGACGACGTCATGGTGACCGGGTGAGGCGGAGTCCTCTCTGTTCCCTGGCCCTTGCCGCCAGCCTCCGGCACGGCAGGGGCAGCTCATCACAGCCTCGGGAGGGTCAGAAGCCAGGATCCCCCCACCTTTGCTGGTGGCGCGGGGCTACACACAGTCTCTATCACAGTATTTGGAGAACGATAGTCTACAGGTTTTCTGTCTTGCTCGGCGTGCCTTTCCTGGTCCTCCGGCTAGAGATCAGGCTTGGGGTGAGGAGAGGGGCCAGTGTTTTCCCCCTCTGCCCCTGTTCACATGCCTGGGCTGCCTGTTTATTTAGCTCCAGACCTGGCATCGAAAAGATAAGACCCAGGGAACTCAGCACTGGGTCTTCTCTCAGGTTCCAAAAGTCTTTAAATAGAGTGCCTTCTTTGCTCAGCCTTTCAAAGTGTCCTTATGCTTGTTTTATATATAGTATCTGGGATTTTTCACTGGACTTCACAGCAGGAATAGACAAAAGATATCTGCTCTGTCTTCCCAATGTGTGTGTGGGGCTTTGACTTCTCATCGGTGTCTAGCAGACTGGCGAGCTTCCGTTTGTTTTGAAGACAAATAGTTTTACATTGGGCATATAACCCCTTAGCACAATGCCTGGCTTTTAATAAGCCATTGTAAATAAAAAGTGGAGCCGACACGGAGGAATTAAGTAGAAAGGTGAGCGCAGATGGAAGCCGGTGAGCGGAGCTTCCGTGTTGAAGACCCCGCGTGAGCGCTGGCCCTGCCTGCGTGCCGAGTCCTCCACTGCCCCCTCCCTGATCCATCCCGAGGGCTCCTGCGGAACTGCACGCGGAACTCTGTGATGGGGTTTCTGCTTAGTCAGGAAGCCGACCTTGGCTCTTTGCGACCCACGGACTGTATTTCCCAGGCTCTTCTTCCATGGGATCCTCCAGGCGAGAGTACCGGAGTGGCTCACCATTCCATTCTGCAGGGGACCTTCCCAGCCCAGGGCTTCCTGCATCGCGGGCAGATTCTTGACCATCTGAGCCGCCAGGAAAGCCCTGGATATCGGGAGGGAGGCCTCCTTCCTCGGCTCCGGGTGCGCTCTCCCAGGGACGACGTCGTGGTGACCGGGTGAGGCGGAGTCCTCTCTGTTCCCTGGCCCTTGCCGCCAGCCTCCGGCACGGCAGGGGCAGCTCATCACAGCCTCGGGAGGGTCAGAAGCCAGGATCCCCCCACCTTTGCTGGTGGCGCGGGGCTACACACAGTCTCTATCACAGTATTTGGAGAACGATAGTCTACAGGTTTTCTGTCTTGCTCGGCGTGCCTTTCCTGGTCCTCCGGCTAGAGATCAGGCTTGGGGTGAGGAGAGGGGCCAGTGTTTTCCCCCTCTGCCCCTGTTCACATGCCTGGGCTGCCTGTTTATTTAGCTCCAGACCTGGCATCGAAAAGATAAGACCCAGGGAACTCAGCACTGGGTCTTCTCTCAGGTTCCAAAAGTCTTTAAATAGAGTGCCTTCTTTGCTCAGCCTTTCAAAGTGTCCTTATGCTTGTTTTATATATAGTATCTGGGATTTTTCACTGGACTTCACAGCAGGAATAGACAAAAGATATCTGCTCTGTCTTCCCAAGGTGGTGGTGCTGTGGGGACTTTCTGACACTCTTTTCTCATCCAGGGGAGTGCTCTGAGGGCAAGGAGCAGCCTTGATTCATTTTGGTTCCTCAGCACCCGGCCACGATGGTGTGCCTCGTATCCACTGAGGAAAGACTGTCTGAGTGAATGATGTTAGTCACCACGGGTGATTCAAGAACCCTCTGCAGCAACCAGTTCTTCCCACTCTGCTTTCCAGCCATCTAAATGCTGAGACGGTGGGCACTTCTCCCCGTGCATGTCCAGCTGGGACCTTGAAATTCCTCATCCTGTGCCAAAGGCTCAACCTCTGCTTTGCCCATGTGCTCTCTCACTGACACACCGTGGGGAAAACAGACCAGCAAGGAAGAAAGAACAAAGGCCAGCGCTCCAACATGTCAGGAGGGCGCACCCTTCGGCAGAAAGCTCCCAGTGAAGAAAGCACCAGAAAGCCTTGGGAGGGATGGTGCCCAGATGTTCTCATCTCCTCTCCCCATTTGCCGCTGCCTCCAAAGCTGCCGGGTTAGAGGCAGAGCAAACAAAGCAGGGGCGCTTGGGGGATTTCTCAAATTGAAAGAAAATCGCATCTCATTAAAATGTGCACGCACACACTCACAAACACAGCGCGCGCTCGAGTTCCACGTTACATGAATTCCCACGTCGCCGGGTAATTTATTCAGTTCCTATTCCCACGCTGTTGAGACACGCTGAAGTACAAACCAGCAAACATAAATAATGAACAGCTTTCACGCCTTAATCAATCATAAACACTGTGCTAAATCCCGCAGGAGAGGCTTGTAATGAAATCCTCCATTCGTGGTTTGGGGTGCCCCTTTCTGGGAGACTTGTGGGTCAGCGTCTCCCCGCTTTGGTATTAACTGGAGGGGACAAATCCCGGTCTGGGCCAGTCCGTCTCACACCCCCGACCCCGTCCTTCAGGGGAACAGGTATGATTAAATCAGCCTCATGCGATAGAAAGAAAACCTGAATCACATAGGAAATTAGCAATTTTCTAGTAGTCGCATTACACAAAGGAAAAAGAAATAAAGGAAATTGTTTTTTATAATGTATTTCCTAGAACTTATTAGAATGAAAATACTATCATTTCAAAATGTAAACAATATTTTTTTAATTATTAACGAGGTGCTTACAGTTTTCAGGTTAAGCCTTTGAGGTCTCGTGTGTCTTTTACATTCACGGTGCGCCTCCGTCTGTACCAGTGCAGTTCAGCAGCTCGAGGTGGCTAGCGGCGACCATATTGGATATGTGTGCACATGCATGCGTGCTAGGTTGCTTCCGTCGTGTCCAACTCTCTGCAGCCCTATGGACTATAGCCCGCCAGGCTCCTCCATCCACGGGATTCTCCAGGCAAGAAGACGGGAGTGGGCTGCCATGCTCACCTCCCGGGGATCTTCCCGACCCAAGCATCAAACCCACGTCTCTGAGGTCTCTGGCATTACCAAGCAGGTTCTTTATCATCTGGGAAGTCCTACCGTGTTGGGTAGTACAGACCTCAGCCACGAATGAATAAAGAAATGCGTGGGTGACTGAAAGGAGAAGCTTAGTGAGTGAACTGACCGCCGTCTGGCCCCCTGCCCAGCACACACGCTGGCCAGAGGCAAGTGGGCAGGAACTCAACACCTCACCATGATTAGCAGTGTGAATAGTCCCGCCTTGTGCATATACCCCCATTCACTCTCTCCAGACGTTTTCCCCGTGCACCCTTTGGTCCTCCCAACAGCCCTGGGAAGGTGGTAGAAGTCTGCAGGAATCACAGGATCTCAGGCCTGGTCGACAGCCCCGCTCTCCCCCGCCGCCCTCTCGGCGGTGGACAGACGGACCATGCCGCAGACCCACCACCGGGAGAAACCCTGGGCGGGGAAGCTCTCTCCCCTGCCTCCTTAGCGGGGGTCGCTCAGCTCCACTGGCTGCCTTGATGTGGCCGCCACGTCCTGTCACTCACTTGGAAAGTGGTACCTGCCATGCTTTACTCCAAAGGCAGCCAAGCCTCGAATGTTCTGTGGAAGAACATGCCTGCCTTCTGAGAGCAGGTAACAATGCCCAGCCGCGCACCGTGGACTGGACTATATAGTTCACCAAGACCTCTCACACAGTCTTCTCCTCTCTCCCTTCCCAGGACAGCCCGGCCCAGCCAGGCCTCAGCCAGGCGGGTCCAGAGCCCAGGGTGGAATCAGGCCGGAGGCTTTACCCAGAGCGGAGGTCAGGGCCGCTGAGTGAATGAACACACACACACGCACACACGCGCGCACACGCATGCACACACACACAGGCCATGAGACCTGTAGTTGTGTTTGCAAAGAGCCAGGAAGAGGCCTGGATTATCCCATCAGAGGGGAATGTGCAACCAGATGGCATTAGAGAGGGAGGCGGACCTGGTCAGCCACAGTGGCCTGGGAAGTGAAATTAACCCTCGAAATGCTATAAAAAGAGGAGGCGGACCGGCCACAGGTATGTGTGCAACCTCAGCCCCCCTTGAATGAATAAAGATCTCCAGGCAAGACGGAGTGGGCGTGCACCTCCCGGGATCTTCCGACCCAAGCATCAAACCCACGTCTCTGAGGTCTCTGGCATTACCAAGCAGGTTCTTTATCATCTGGGAAGTCCTACCGTGTTGGGTAGTACAGACCTCAGCCACGAATGAATAAAGAAATGCGTGGGTGACTGAAAGGAGAAGCTTAGTGAGTGAACTGCCCGCCGTCTGGCCCCTGCCCAGCACACACGCTGGCCAGAGGCAAGTGGGCAGGAACTCAACACCTCACCATGATTAGCAGTGTGAATAGTCCCGCCTTGTGCATATACCCCCATTCACTCTCTCCAGACGTTTCCCCGTGCACCCTTTGGTCCTCCCAACAGCCCTGGGAAGGTGGTAGAAGTCTGCAGGAATCACAGGATCTCAGGCCTGGTCGACAGCCCCGCTCTCCCCCGCCGCCCTCTCGGCGGTGGACAGACGGACCATGCCGCAGACCCACCACCGGGAGAAACCCTGGGCGGGGAAGCTCTCTCCCCTGCCTCCTTAGCGGGGGTCGCTCAGCTCCACTGGCTGCCTTGATGTGGCCGCCACGTCCTGTCACTCACTTGGAAAGTGGTACCTGCCATGCTTTACTCCAAAGGCAGCCAAGCCTCGAATGTTCTGTGGAAGAACATGCCTGCCTTCTGAGAGCAGGTAACAATGCCCAGCCGCGCACCGTGGACTGGACTATATAGTTCACCAAGACCTCTCACACAGTCTTCTCCTCTCTCCCTTCCCAGGACAGCCCGGCCCAGCCAGGCCTCAGCCAGGCGGGTCCAGAGCCCAGGGTGGAATCAGGCCGGAGGCTTTACCCAGAGCGGAGGTCAGGGCCGCTGAGTGAATGAACACACACACACGCACACACGCGCGCACACGCATGCACACACACACAGGCCATGAGACCTGTAGTTGTGTTTGCAAAGAGCCAGGAAGAGGCCTGGATTATCCCATCAGAGGGGAATGTGCAACCAGATGGCATTAGAGAGGGAGGCGGACCTGGTCAGCCACAGTGGCCTGGGAAGTGAAATTAACCCTCGAAATGCTATAGAGACAGCCAGCATGTGAGCCGTTGCCAGGGACCAGGCCAGGGAGGGGGCGGGGGAGGAGGAAGAGGGAGTGATGGGTTACAAAGCGGCAGGTTTCCTTTTCAAGTGATGAAAATGTTCCGGGAGCCCAGCTCTCCCTCCCCATCGGCCAAGCCCGCGCAGCCCAGGGCAGGCTCCCCCTGTGGCTCAAGGACACCCTGAGGGCCAGCCAGAATCAGGCCGACTTCCACCGCCCCGCCACCCCCACCGAGAGGCACGCCCGCCAGGAGCAGGGCAACGGGGCGGAAGACGGAATCCCCACTGTCGAGCCTGCACAGTGCGGAGCCTCCCGTCTCTGACAAGAGAGCCGGAGCCCAGCCGGGGGACGGATGGGATGCAAAGGCTGGCACCCCAGAGCCCAAGCCCCATGCCTCGGCTCATTAGGGAACTTCCATTTTTGAAATGTGTAAACCTTTCTTGAAGTTATTTATACACTCAGTGAGTGCAATATCTCTTGGGATAAAGAGTTGCATAAATTTATACTACTCGCTGGGCAAAGCAGAATTCCCTGTGGTTCTCTGGAAATGATTTGTCAGGTTTTATGGGGATGGGGGAGAAGGAGGAATTCAGGTTGAAGATGTCAGGATTTCAGCACACACGCCCTCTTCTCACAATCAGCTAACCCTTCATCTCATCCTTTCTCAGGCTCATCTCTCTCTCTCTCTCTCTCTCTCAAAAGAGAGGGATGAGAACCTCCTAAAGTATCAGGAGATACCGAAGCAGCAGCAGCATCTACCATTACTGAATCTACTAAATGCCAGTCCATCAGATTCCCCTGTGCATTTACAAGTGAACTAAGTCAGAAAGAGAACAACAAAGTAGTAAATTAACCCACACATGAGGACTCTGAAAAAAGAAATTGCTATAGACAATCATATTTACAAAGCAGAAACAGAGACCCAGGCGTAGAAAACAAATATATGGATATCAAACAGGGAAGGGGGTGGGAGGAATTGGGAGACAGAAATTGACATACACTATTATGTCAATAATAATATTAATATTACATAATGTATACAGTATTATTACAATGATTATAATAATAATGTAATACTATGACACTATTATTATAAAGCAGGTAACTAGCTACAGTCCACAGCACAGCACAGGGAGCTGTACTCAAGGCCTGTGGTGACCTAAATGGGTAGGAAATCCAAATAGACACATGGGGCTCCCCATGTGGCTCAGACAGGAAAGAATCTGCCTGCAGTGTGCGAGACCCGGGTTCGATCCCTGGGTCAGGAAGACTCCCTGGAGAAGGAAATGGCTACCACTCCAGTACTGCTGTCTGGAGCATTCCATGGAGAGAGGAGCCCAGCAGGCTACAGTCCACGGGGTCTCAAAGAGTCAGACAGGCCTGAACGACTTTCACTTTTTCACTTTTCACATCCCCAGAACCCTCAGGGGCCTCTGAGCCCCGACTCTGCCTCTGAGTCCCTTTCCGTGACCCTAACAGCCAGGTTCTTTCAAGAGGCATCCGTTTGTCCCAGTCATTTCTCCTCGTGCCCCGTGCCCACTTTCAGTTTAACAGGTCTCATCGTGTCTGAACCCCAAATTCAGACATGGCTGGAGTGTGCTTCCCCAGAGAAGTTTCTAGCTGCCATGCACACCAGTGAGCATCAGTTTCACAGTCTGCTCAGTCTCTGACCCCCTGTGCCAAAACAAATCCGAGCTTCTCCAGCAGGCCACCCTGGGTGCGGGCAGGCACTCTGCTCAGGTGTGTGTCTTCAGACACAGCCCACGTGCTTCCCGCAGCAAACGAGCCTGACACTTTACAAAAGCCAGTTCACCACTGGCGGCTTGAGGAACCATTTGGACACATCCGGAACACAGGCGCCCTGGTCCAGGTCAGCAGGCAGAGGAGAGCTGGGGGGCAGGATGCGTCCTCCCCAAGAGCCAGAGAGGCGCCTGGCTCCAGCTCCCAAGTCTGGAGTCATCAACTTCATTTTGAGTGACTTAATTATGGCTGGTTAAGTGGATTAACTGCTTTGTACTATCTGTGTATAAATAAACACTTCTTTTCTTTGTTTTAACACTGCTGTTTCAATCCCAAGTTCCCACAAGTGTGTTAGACGTGTGTGTTCTAACCAGCTCCTCTCAGGTGGCTGAAACTGGACAGAGCAAGACCAGGAAACTCAGGGGGGCTGCTCCTGCCCTCGCACAGTGGTGGGTGGCCTACACTGTTGGTGACCTCTCCGGGGATATTGATAAGATCCTCTCATAGGTTTGGGCTACTTACACATGTTATCATGGGCTCACAGGCTTCATAAGCGCTGCTGAACCCTGTGTGATGTATAATACCTCTCTTTTGGGGGGACCTACAGTTCTAAAGCAATGTTTCTCAAAGTATGATCCACAGACAGCCTGCGACAAAATCACCCCAGGGTGCTTGTTACCCTCGTCTTTTCCCTGTTCTCTGCTTTCCCCAGGCACCTAGCCCCGGGCCTGGGAGGTGACAGGCGCGTGCGTGCTAAGTCGCTTCAGTCGTGCCTGACTCTGCGCGGCCCCACGGACTGCAGCCCGCCAGGCTCCCCTGTCCACGGGATTCTCCAGGCAAGAGGCCTGGCGTGGGCTGCCATCTCCTTCTCCAGGGTAACAGGTGCTGATGCCTATTTTCTGAGCGCAGGGATGAGGCCAACCCTCACCTGGCCGGCTGCACAAGCACTCAGAGGACCAAGCTGTGGCTCTGTCCTCCCCATGGCCTCGAGTTGGCTAATCTTTTAACTCTTCCAAATGCCCCCGGGGCCCACCTCTACCGTGGGTCACTAACAAATGCCTCCCCTGCAGCCTGAGAAAGCCGGCCCCGGTCGAGAGCAGGAGGACCCCTCCTTTCACAGCTGTAACACCCAGTAACAGGACAGGCCGGGGATGGGGTCATTCGCTTTATAAGTTCCTGGGGTCATGTTAAAGTTCTGGGCGTTCCTGGAGGTACAGACAAGGGCCCTCAGGGGCTTCCAGGGCGTCATTTCCCAGGGAGGCAGGAGGAGAGAGGGAAGGGAGCGAGGGCGCAGGCTCGGCGGAGAGGAGGAGGGACAGGAGCGAAGAGCGCGCGGGGCCCAGAGGCTGGGGAGCTGCCGGGAAGTAGGCCATGGGGTCTGGGCCGAGAACGTGTGATTCGTGCGGCAATCACTTCACCAGCTCAAAATAGGTCCTCTCCTCTGAGAGCATCGTCCCGGGGTCAGCCGCGGCTTCTGATTAGCCGAGGCTACCGCTGGGCTCCGACAGGAGACCCGACAACCCGCTGGAGGGCGGGAGGGCCCGACGTGGACCCCAGGGATCCGTGCTCCTGGGGGTGCTCCCCAGCCTCCCAGCCCCCCAGCACAGGGGCACCTCAAGCTACCACCGGGGACCCCGCGACCGGGCTAGTTCAAGCCTCCTCGCCGACAGAGGAGCCCGGCCAGCCGGGCGGTAATTGGCAAGGCCCGAGGCCAGCCCCGGGGGATAGTGATCTGGGAGAACAGCCTGTCTCCTGGATGCCATCCTCACTTAGGCTCAGGGTACCGTGGCCGCGGAGGCGCTCGGGCAGCTGTCTCACACGCCCTCCCGGGACAGCACCTGCCGTGACGAAAGCCACTCGGCCGCTCCGTGCGGACCCCGTCCTCCCCCGCCCGACCAGACCGTCGCTGTCTGAGCTCCTGTGAAGCCTCTTGTTTAACACGGTCGCTGGGGCGGGCGCCCGTGGGGACAGAAGACCCAGAACGACAGCAGCGCTAATTGCCCGGGGGGTGGCAGGCCGACACGGGGACGTGCCAGCCCCGCGAGCCGACCGGGCTCCTCCACTGAGATCATTAGGAGGCGGCGAGCTCGTCTCCTCCTCTCACCGGCACACGGGGAAGACGACAGGTCGGCCGGGCCTGAGCACGACAGAGCCCCCAGCGCGGCGCGGCCCCTCGGCGGCCTGGGGGCACCTCCTCCTCGCCCTGCAGCCCTCGCCGGCTGGCATGGCTAATTGGCAGCCCGGGAAAGGCAGCGGAGATACCCTCTCCCAGGAAAAGTCCTTCTGCGCAGCTGCAGCTGCCTCTCGCCTCAGCCCTGTCCCGCCAGGTCTCGTGGACCCTCTGCAGGGCCTGTCCCCGCACGGAGCCGGTCCTGACGGCACAAGCCCAGGGGTCAGTCACAGGCGGGGAGGTGGGCTGCGCGTGCCCCAAAGGCAGTGGGGGACCAGTTCTGTACCGGAGGGACGGCGGACGACGCCAGATGAGCTCCGGCAAGGCCGGGGTGTCCAAACCAAGCTGGGGGCAGGTGGAGAACGGGAGCGCAGAATAGGCACCAGGCCAGGCGTCTCAACGGAGCCGTCCGCAGACAGGTCACAGGTTCCAGTGCGGCCCGGCCAAGCCCGCAGGGCCTGAAGGCAGCCGCCGAGGAGGGCCGTGTAGAGTGGGCCTCCAAAGCCGGGCCCGGAGAGCCGAAGAGCAGACCCCAGGATTAGCTCCCCAGCTGGTCCTGTAGCCACGGGCGAGGACACACGCTGGACACTTAAAGGACACGGGGGAGGACACAGAGGAGTGCAGAGCATGCCTGAGCCGTAGGGGCTGACGAGGGAGACTGAGCGTGGCCGTGGGCAAGAGGCAGTGCCCTCTACGCCTGCCCCCGCCCGGGGCACAGGGAGCCAGCCAGCAGGCTCCCACCCAGCCCGGAGCCTCTGCTGAGGGCGGGCGCACCTGCTCGCAGCCCAGGCACAGGACGGTGCCGGCGACCCTCCAGGCCACACGCAAGGCCCTCGCACTCAGGACGCCCACAGAGGCCACCTGCCCCTCCGGGCAAGCCTCCTCCCCCAGGCTCGGGAGCGGGGCTCGGGATTTGGTCTCGGCTGGGACACCCTGATGTCGGCCCCCGGAGAGCATCGCTGAGGAGGCTGGCCGGGCCGGCCGCGGCTGCCCACAGGCGGGCACTCCAGGCCGAGAGTGTGAGCTGACCCTCTGCAAACACATCACACCACACAGCCGGGGTGCCCAAAGATCCCTGCACCCACACTGCATAACACAGCTCCCCAAAACACTCCACGGCCACAGCTCCCAGTGGGCAGTGCACACCCCGCCTATGAATCTTCATTTCTAGCTGTCCCATCCTGATCATTTCAGGGGTCAGGGTTCACTTCAAGAGGGCTGTCCCTGGTGGCTCAGTGGTAAAGGATCCACCTGCCATGCAGAAGAACAGGACACGTGGGTTCCATCCCGGGGTCAGGAAGACCGCCTGGGCGTAGGCATTGTTGCCTGGGGAATATCAGGGACAATGAGGCACAGTTCTGTCCCGGAGGGACGGCGGACGACGCCAGATGAGCTCCGGCAAGGCCGGGGTGTCCAAACCAAGCTGGGGGCAGGTGGAGAACGGGAGCGCAGAATAGGCACCAGGCCAGGCGTCTCAACGGAGCCGTCCGCAGACAGGTCACAGGTTCCAGTGCGGCCCGGCCAAGCCCGCAGGGCCTGAAGGCAGCCGCCGAGGAGGGCCGTGTAGAGTGGGCCTCCAAAGCCGGGCCCGGAGAGCCGAAGAGCAGACCCCAGGATTAGCTCCCCAGCTGGTCCTGTAGCCACGGGCGAGGACACACGCTGGACACTTAAAGGACACGGGGGAGGACACAGAGGAGTGCAGAGCATGCCTGAGCCGTAGGGGCTGACGAGGGAGACTGAGCGTGGCCGTGGGCAAGAGGCAGTGCCCTCTACGCCTGCCCCCGCCCGGGGCACAGGGAGCCAGCCAGCAGGCTCCCACCCAGCCCGGAGCCTCTGCTGAGGGCGGGCGCACCTGCTCGCAGCCCAGGCACAGGACGGTGCCGGCGACCCTCCAGGCCACACGCAAGGCCCTCGCACTCAGGACGCCCACAGAGGCCACCTGCCCCTCCGGGCAAGCCTCCTCCCCCAGGCTCGGGAGCGGGGCTCGGGATTTGGTCTCGGCTGGGACACCCTGATGTCGGCCCCCGGAGAGCATCGCTGAGGAGGCTGGCCGGGCCGGCCGCGGCTGCCCACAGGCGGGCACTCCAGGCCGAGAGTGTGAGCTGACCCTCTGCAAACACATCACACCACACAGCCGGGGTGCCCAAAGATCCCTGCACCCACACTGCATAACACAGCTCCCCAAAACACTCCACGGCCACAGCTCCCAGTGGGCAGTGCACACCCCGCCTATGAATCTTCATTTCTAGCTGTCCCATCCTGATCATTTCAGGGGTCAGGGTTCACTTCAAGAGGGCTGTCCCTGGTGGCTCAGTGGTAAAGGATCCACCTGCCATGCAGAAGAACAGGACACGTGGGTTCCATCCCGGGGTCAGGAAGACCGCCTGGGCGTAGGCATTGTTGCCTGGGGAATATCAGGGACAGAGGAGCCTGGAGGGCACAGTTCACGGGGTCTCCCAGAGGCAGGCACGACGGGGTGAGCACCACGGCAGGAACGCTAAGAGACTCTTTTCAGGATGCAACATCCCTTTCACAGTGGCCTCAGTTCAAGGTGAGCATATTGAATCAGAACACTTGTCCAAAATCGCAATAGCCCTAAGTAACTAACATTAAATATGGTGTCAGCCCCCAGGGTCTACAACCCAAACAATGGCCAACACGTGGAGAGACAAACACACACTCACGGCCACTCCTAAGGACCAACAAGTGGACAAACTGAATCTGCCTGGGAGGCCAGGGACGCCGTCACAGAGCAGGTGACCCCGGACCTGCCTCTTGGAGGATGAACAGGACCCTCCAATGAGGGGGCATTAGGAGGAAAGGAGCCTCCTGCCAACGCAGGGGACCTAAGAGACGCACGTGTGACCTCTGGGTCGGGAAGATGCCCGGGAGGAGGGCACCGCAGCCCACTCCGGCACTCTTGCCTGGAGAATCCACGGACAGAGGAGCCTGGGGGGCTACAGTCCGTGAGGTCGCACAGAGCTGGACACGAGTGCAGTGACTCAGCATGCAGTGCTGCCGAGGGCCGGTGCACAGCAAGCGCTTTCCACGCACTGAGCACTGGGTGCTGGGCGCTTGCAGAGATGGTCTCAGTCAATCTTCCGCACACCCCGCCCAAGTACCCCTTTCCATGCCTCCACCTCCCACCCCTGAGGGTATGTGACCCAAGCCACCCAGCTGCAGGGTCGATCTGTGGCCACCTGACCCTTGGCATTGGGACTGCAGGACCAGTTCTCTTCATTACTGTGCTGTATCACTTCCTCCTGTGGGGAGGGAGCAGTTGCAGTAATAGTTCCCAGGTGAGACATGACGGGGAGGGCATCTGAAGCATGCGTCCAGCATGTGCAAAGGCCCGGGGGTGACCTGTCAGCTCCCACAGACAACAACAGCAGGGATTGCCCCCAGGGAGGCAAGTGGCACCAGGGTTGAGGGCATGTAAGCCAGGGTCGTCTCTGTGGGTAACAGGGTGAAATTTCGGGAATTTAAGCACAAAGTTAACATGGTTAAATTTGCACGTGGACAAGATTAGTCAATGCTCTGTCCATGGAATTCTCCAGGCAAGAACAGCTGGGCCTCCCTGGTAGCTCAGAAGGTAGAGTCCACCTGAAATGCAGGAGACCTGGGTTCCATTCCTGGTCAGGAAGATCTCCTAGAGGAGGGCATGGCCACCCACTCCAGTCTTCTCACCTGGAGAACCCCACGGACAGAGGCACCAGGCAGGCGAGAGTCCATGGGGTCGCAAAGAGTCAGACACAATTGAGGAACTAACACTTTCACCCTCAGGATGAGCCCTGGAGGAAGGCCGGAGACAGAGAGATCAGTTCGGAGACCGTGGGCAGGGACAGAGGCAGCGGGGCCGGCCCGAATCTTGGCTTTCTCTCCCTGCCAGTGCCGGATAAAAAGTACAGAGACAGAGTTTGGAGGAGACAGAAAGGTGGTTTCAATCCTCAGCCGGTGAAGAGGGGACGCAGTAGGCTCGTGCCTCGGGAGCTGTGCCCCACCTCCCTGCGGCGTCCCGGGGCGAATGTGAGATGAGGGCTCACAGTCAGGGGTCAGCGATGAGGAGCCAAAGCGCCAGGACCTCGCATTGCTCCCCTTGGATCATTGGAAACACAGTCCTAGGCTGGTGTCAGGCAGCCAGCAGCAGTCTGGTGGCCCAGGACTTATGAGAGACCATGTGGAAAGAACCGGAACCCCACCAGGACCACAGCAGGGAGGAGCCTCTGCTTCTCCCTGCGGACCCCCTCCAGCAACTTCACGAGCTGGGACGGGTCGCAGCACGTTTAAGGCTTATGAGGGAAGAACGCATGAAGCGGGGAGAACTTGAGGAGGGCACGCGGAGAGTGGACCCGGAGGCTCTGCGCCCAGGAGGGGTGAGTGGACGGCAGCACCGCTCCTTGCCCTGAGCCCCGGGGACAGGGCTGCAAGCTGATGTCAACTCAGACGAGCTGAAAGCTGCTGAGGGCATTTACGTCTGGTAACTCTCCTCTTCTCTTCGATAGAATAATAATTATAAGGCCCAGGGTGACCTGTCAGCTCCCACAGACAACAACAGCAGGGATTGCCCCAGGAGGCAAGTGGCACCAGGGTTGAGGGCATGTAAGCCAGGGTCGTCTCTGTGGGTAACAGGGTGAAATTGGGAATTTAAGCACAAAGTTAACATGGTTAAATTTGCACGTGGACAAGATTAGTCAATGCTCTGTCCATGGAATTCTCCAGGCAAGAACAGCTGGGCCTCCCTGGTAGCTCAGAAGGTAGAGTCCACCTGAAATGCAGGAGACCTGGGTTCCATTCCTGGTCAGGAAGATCTCCTAGAGGAGGGCATGGCCACCCACTCCAGTCTTCTCACCTGGAGAACCCCACGGACAGAGGCACCAGGCAGGCGAGAGTCCATGGGGTCGCAAAGAGTCAGACACAATTGAGGAACTAACACTTTCACCCTCAGGATGAGCCCTGGAGGAAGGCCGGAGACAGAGAGATCAGTTCGGAGACCGTGGGCAGGGACAGAGGCAGCGGGGCCGGCCCGAATCTTGGCTTTCTCTCCCTGCCAGTGCCGGATAAAAAGTACAGAGACAGAGTTTGGAGGAGACAGAAAGGTGGTTTCAATCCTCAGCCGGTGAAGAGGGGACGCAGTAGGCTCGTGCCTCGGGAGCTGTGCCCCACCTCCCTGCGGCGTCCCGGGCGAATGTGAGATGAGGGCTCACAGTCAGGGGTCAGCGATGAGGAGCCAAAGCGCCAGGACCTCGCATTGCTCCCCTTGGATCATTGGAAACACAGTCCTAGGCTGGTGTCAGGCAGCCAGCAGCAGTCTGGTGGCCCAGGACTTATGAGAGACCATGTGGAAAGAACCGGAACCCCACCAGGACCACAGCAGGGAGGAGCCTCTGCTTCTCCCTGCGGACCCCCTCCAGCAACTTCACGAGCTGGGACGGGTCGCAGCACGTTTAAGGCTTATGAGGGAAGAACGCATGAAGCGGGGAGAACTTGAGGAGGGCACGCGGAGAGTGGACCCGGAGGCTCTGCGCCCAGGAGGGGTGAGTGGACGGCAGCACCGCTCCTTGCCCTGAGCCCCGGGGACAGGGCTGCAAGCTGATGTCAACTCAGACGAGCTGAAAGCTGCTGAGGGCATTTACGTCTGGTAACTCTCCTCTTCTCTTCGATAGAATAATAATTATAAGGCCCGTAAGGAAGGGAGGACCTGGAGGAGAATGAACTGACCGGAGACATAGAAAGGCTATCACCAAGCAGAGCTGGGGCCTGCCCGGTGGGTCTGGAGTGGCTCCACCCCCGACCTCATGCAATTCACTCCAGGAGCTCTCGGTAAGTCAGGTGAGGATGGCCGGATGGACCCAAGGTGCCAAAGTCACCCAACTAGAGTGAATACCTGGCTGAACAGACGCACCCCTAGGATCGGGGCTGCCCAGAGGAGGCGAAGACACAAGAAAGGGGACAGGAGGTAGCCTGAGGGTGGGGAGAGGATCAAGGGACTGAATCTCGGCTCCGATGACACACTCAGTGCCTTCGGTCGGTGTCAAAGTTGGCTGGAAAGTGCTCACGGGCTGTGCGCCTGACTTTGACACCCATCAGCTATGAGGCCTCTGGCAGATTTTTTGAACATCTCAAAACCCTTGCAAACTTATTCATAACAATCTCTCTCTCAGGGGTTGTCACAAGGCTCAAAGGAAAGAAAGGCGCAAGTTCGCTGTAAGCTGTGTGCAGACGTCAGCCTCGATGAATCAGGCAGGGAGGTCGCGGAAGTCTCCAGGCTTCAGGCGGGATCGGGGCTGGGCAAGTCCTCCCTCCCCGTCCTCCGAGCGGCTGCTTTTCCCTCACTGTGCCCTTGTCCTCCCAGAATCTCATTTGGCTGGTTCCTGACCAGTCTCTAAGACCTACTGGAGTCAATTTGAATTCTAATCTGATCCTCCAAGGTGCCCCTCCAGCCTCAGCTGGGTGTCATCTATGAAATTAATGAGCGTGCTCTCTGTTTCATCATGTAGTTCATTGCTGGAAACATTAAATAGCCCAGGGCTCCAGACTTCGGATCGCTCCAAATGGCCTCTCGCACTCTCCGAGGCTTATGAGGGAAGAACGCATGAAGCGGGAGAACTTGAGGAGGGCACGCGGAGAGTGGACCCGGAGGCTCTGCGCCCAGGAGGGGTGAGTGGACGGCAGCACCGCTCCTTGCCCTGAGCCCGGGACAGGGCTGCAAGCTGATGTCAACTCAGACGAGCTGAAAGCTGCTGAGGGCATTTACGTCTGGTAACTCTCCTCTTCTCTTCGATAGAATAATAATTATAAGGCCCGTAAGGAAGGGAGGACCTGGAGGAGAATGAACTGACCGGAGACATAGAAAGGCTATCACCAAGCAGAGCTGGGGCCTGCCCGGTGGGTCTGGAGTGGCTCCACCCCCGACCTCATGCAATTCACTCCAGGAGCTCTCGGTAAGTCAGGTGAGGATGGCCGGATGGACCCAAGGTGCCAAAGTCACCCAACTAGAGTGAATACCTGGCTGAACAGACGCACCCCTAGGATCGGGGCTGCCCAGAGGAGGCGAAGACACAAGAAAGGGGACAGGAGGTAGCCTGAGGGTGGGGAGAGGATCAAGGGACTGAATCTCGGCTCCGATGACACACTCAGTGCCTTCGGTCGGTGTCAAAGTTGGCTGGAAAGTGCTCACGGGCTGTGCGCCTGACTTTGACACCCATCAGCTATGAGGCCTCTGGCAGATTTTTTGAACATCTCAAAACCCTTGCAAACTTATTCATAACAATCTCTCTCTCAGGGGTTGTCACAAGGCTCAAAGGAAAGAAAGGCGCAAGTTCGCTGTAAGCTGTGTGCAGACGTCAGCCTCGATGAATCAGGCAGGGAGGTCGCGGAAGTCTCCAGGCTTCAGGCGGGATCGGGGCTGGGCAAGTCCTCCCTCCCCGTCCTCCGAGCGGCTGCTTTTCCCTCACTGTGCCCTTGTCCTCCCAGAATCTCATTTGGCTGGTTCCTGACCAGTCTCTAAGACCTACTGGAGTCAATTTGAATTCTAATCTGATCCTCCAAGGTGCCCCTCCAGCCTCAGCTGGGTGTCATCTATGAAATTAATGAGCGTGCTCTCTGTTTCATCATGTAGTTCATTGCTGGAAACATTAAATAGCCCAGGGCTCCAGACTTCGGATCGCTCCAAATGGCCTCTCGCACTCTCCGAGGTTTTTTTCTTTTCTGCTGGTTGTGTTTCAAACTAGCAGACAGTGGGAAGGCAGTCTCTCTTCCTCCTGGATTTTACCCGCCACCCCAGCCTCCACGTCACCCAGAGAGGTGAGCACGCAGGCACGAAAAGGACACCTGGCATTTGGCCACAAAACTCAGGCCCCTGCGGAGGTTTTCTTGAGGAGACCCTGGACCCTGACAGCCTTGACCTGACTCCTGTCCAGGGCCCTTCTTCGAGGGCCCCTAGCCAGCAGCCTCTCCATTCACACCATGGAGCGTGGAAGTGGAGAGGTTAGTCGCTCAGCCATGTCCAACTCTTCTGCGACCCCACGGACTGAAGCCCGCCAGGCTCCTCTGTCCATAGGATTCTCCAGGCAAGAATCCTGGGGTGGACGGCCAGGCCTTCCTCCGGGGGATCTTCCCGACCCAGATATCGAACCTGGGTCTCCCGCACCTGCAGGCAGACTCTTCACGGTCTGAGCCACCTAGGATTCAGGAGTTGAGCACAGAAGCAATAATTTACAGCTGACAGGATTCCTAGAGCCCCAACTGGAAATGCCTTGGAATGTCACGCAGTACCACGAACCCGCCTCCACCCTGCTTTCCGACCAGCCGGTCCTGAGACCCAGACCCTGAGGCCGACGTGCCTCCACTTGCTCACAGGCCCCTTCCCTCCATGTCTGCCTGGTTCACAAAGACAGCGCCCAGCGTTCACTCCTGCTTATTCACCACCAGTGACGTGCCAGCCTCATGCGCCGGCGCTGTGGATGCCTCCATCCAAGCTCTCGGCTACCTGCCATCTTGTCTGATCTCCCCAAAGAGTGGGTCTCCACACAGCACCCAGGCCCGTCGGCAATCTTCACTGACTCCATGCCCTACGTGGTTAGGAACATCCCCGTACACTGCCGACCTTCTGCGCCAGCTCCAGCTCCTGGCTCCCATCGTCTGTGCCACCTCCCCTGCTCCTTTCTGGGCTTCCCTGGTGGCTCAAATGGTAAAGAATCTGGCTGCAATGTGGGAGACCTGGGTTCAATCCCTGGGTTGGGAAGATCCCCTGAAGAAGAGACAGACGATCCACTCCATTATTCTTGCCTGGAGAATTTCATGGCTCCTCCAAGGGGTCATGACTGAGCAACCTGACCTTCTTTCTTGCTCTCTGCCCCGTGCTCTTTTCCACCATCTCTGTCTGCTCTGTCTAAGCAGGCTGCCTTCTCTCTGCTACGGCCCCAGTCCTCTTCCACCTGCACCGTCCCTCACTGTCGCCCAGAGTCTGCTCAAACTCAGGTCCACTGAGCCAGGGACACCATCCAACTGTGTCATCCTCTGTCGCCTCCTTCTCCTCCCACCCTCGGTCTTTCTCAGAATCAGGGTCTTCTAAAATGAGGGGTCAAAGGATTGCGTGGAAGTGGAGGTTAGTCGCTCAGCCATGTCCAACTCTTCTGCGACCCCACGGACTGAAGCCCGCCAGGCTCCTCTGTCCATAGGATTCTCCAGGCAAGAATCCTGGGGTGGACGGCCAGGCCTTCCTCCGGGGGATCTTCCCGACCCAGATATCGAACCTGGGTCTCCCGCACCTGCAGGCAGACTCTTCACGGTCTGAGCCACCTAGGATTCAGGAGTTGAGCACAGAAGCAATAATTTACAGCTGACAGGATTCCTAGAGCCCCAACTGGAAATGCCTTGGAATGTCACGCAGTACCACGAACCCGCCTCCACCCTGCTTTCCGACCAGCCGGTCCTGAGACCCAGACCCTGAGGCCGACGTGCCTCCACTTGCTCACAGGCCCCTTCCCTCCATGTCTGCCTGGTTCACAAAGACAGCGCCCAGCGTTCACTCCTGCTTATTCACCACCAGTGGACGTGCCAGCCTCATGCGCCGGCGCTGTGGATGCCTCCATCCAAGCTCTCGGCTACCTGCCATCTTGTCTGATCTCCCCAAAGAGTGGGTCTCCACACAGCACCCAGGCCCGTCGGCAATCTTCACTGACTCCATGCCCTACGTGGTTAGGAACATCCCCGTACACTGCCGACCTTCTGCGCCAGCTCCAGCTCCTGGCTCCCATCGTCTGTGCCACCTCCCCTGCTCCTTTCTGGGCTTCCCTGGTGGCTCAAATGGTAAAGAATCTGGCTGCAATGTGGGAGACCTGGGTTCAATCCCTGGGTTGGGAAGATCCCCTGAAGAAGAGACAGACGATCCACTCCATTATTCTTGCCTGGAGAATTTCATGGCTCCTCCAAGGGGTCATGACTGAGCAACCTGACCTTCTTTCTTGCTCTCTGCCCCGTGCTCTTTTCCACCATCTCTGTCTGCTCTGTCTAAGCAGGCTGCCTTCTCTCTGCTACGGCCCCAGTCCTCTTCCACCTGCACCGTCCCTCACTGTCGCCCAGAGTCTGCTCAAACTCAGGTCCACTGAGCCAGGGACACCATCCAACTGTGTCATCCTCTGTCGCCTCCTTCTCCTCCCACCCTCGGTCTTTCTCAGAATCAGGGTCTTCTAAAATGAGCTCTTCGCCTCGGGCCGTCAAAGGATTGCAGCTTCAGCTTCAGCATCTGTCCTTGCAATGAACATTCAGGGTTGATTTCCTTAGGACGGACTGGTTTGATCTCGCAGTTCAAGGGACTCTCAAGAGCCTTCTCCAGCACCACAGTTTGAAAGCATCAATTCTTCAGCACTCAGCTTTCTTGATGGTCCAACCCTCGCATCTGTACATGACTGCTGGAAAAACAATAGCTTTGACTATACGTCCAGCTGATGAGTCAGCCAACAGGAATTTACATTTTCCTTTGTAACTCTACCCTGTGGCCCCCACAGGGGTCTTTTGGCACTTCTGTAATGGGGGGTGGGGTGGGCGGTGAGGGAAGGTGCTCCACAGCAGATGTTGCTGCCTGATTGTCTCATATCTCAGGGTTTACCTGGAGAAAGCCGGGAACTATCCTTTCATGAGGGATCAGACTCAGTGTCTTTAATGTCCATTGGCTCATCAGTCCTTCAGCAATGATGAGGGGGCTTTCCTGGTGGTTCAGTGGGTAAGGACACTGCCTTGCAGTGCAAGGGGCGCCGGTTCGAGCCCTGACCTGGGAAGATCCCATGTGCCGCGGAGCGGCTGGACTGATGTGTCCAATTACCGAGCCGGAGCTCTGAGGTGCATGCGCCCAGAGTCGGTGCTCTGCGACAACAGAGGCCGCTGCGATGGGAGGCCCACACAGGCCAAAGAACAAAGATGGATGAAAATAGATAAATGAAAGACCAATAGAAGTGGCCCGCCCGCCCCCTCCCTCCCCAACCCACCTCCCACCACCAAAAAAAAGAAAACAATGATGAGGGCGGCCACGCCTGACTTTGTGATAGTCACCAGGAATCCAAAAATGATTGCAACACAGAGCCGTACATGAAACTAACATAGAAACAGAGACAATGAGAACAAAGGCCATAGATAAGCACAGAAGATAATTTTTTTTTTTTCTTAAGGAGATCAGGAATATTTCACAGAGATCACATGCAGAGTCAAAAAAAAAAGCAGGTAAAGAAAATGCAAGCAATGACATTGTCCTTAACTTGGCAATCTGTCAACACGGCAGAGAAATATTTTTGCCTACCCTCCTGAGCACCCAGAAGAGCTGAGACACGTGTGACTAAATGCATCCAAGTACACATGTAGGCACATGTGCCGCTGTGTGTCAGCCCTGGAAGGAGAAGTGGGCGATACAGTGCCCTTTCAATCCAGATTTTTAAGCTGATTTTTACTGGAATATGGCTGGTTTCCAATGCTATGTTAGTTTCAGGTGTACAGAAAAGTGAATCAGCTGTATGTACACAAATGTCAGTGCGTCAGTCGCTCAGTCATGTCTGACTCTTTGCAACCCCGTGGACTGTAGCCCACCAGGCGCCTCTGTCCATGGGATTCCCCAGGCAAGAATCCTAGAGTGGGCTGCCATTTTCTCCTCCAGGGGATCTTCCCGAGCCAGGGATTGAACCCAGGTCTGCTGCACTGCAGGTGAATTCTTTACCCGGAGCCACTAGGGAAGCCATGCATACATATATCCCCTCTTTGGCGGATTCCCTTCTCGTTTCGGTCACTGCGGCGCACGGAGTGGAGGCCCCTGGGCTGCACACAGGAAGGACCTCGGAGGGTGAGGGTCCCTTCAAAGGCCTGTGGCGGCCGCACCTGCACCGCTCTTCTCTAGCTGACCCCACCACGTTCTCAGGCCTGCTCTCCGCGCTCCTCTTGCATCCGTGTATGTCTCCCACGGCACCGTCCCTTCCTGGCCCAGACCCGCCCTGCACGTCCCCACACGAAACACAACGCCCCTGACTGGTCCCCCCCTGGCCCCCTGCGATCCACAAAGAAAATGGATGAAAATAGATAAATGAAAGACCAATAGAAGTGGCCCGCCCCTCCTCCCAACCCACCTCCCACCACCAAAAAAAAGAAAACAATGATGAGGGCGGCCACGCCTGACTTTGTGATAGTCACCAGGAATCCAAAAATGATTGCAACACAGAGCCGTACATGAAACTAACATAGAAACAGAGACAATGAGAACAAAGGCCATAGATAAGCACAGAAGATAATTTTTTTTTTTTCTTAAGGAGATCAGGAATATTTCACAGAGATCACATGCAGAGTCAAAAAAAAAAGCAGGTAAAGAAAATGCAAGCAATGACATTGTCCTTAACTTGGCAATCTGTCAACACGGCAGAGAAATATTTTTGCCTACCCTCCTGAGCACCCAGAAGAGCTGAGACACGTGTGACTAAATGCATCCAAGTACACATGTAGGCACATGTGCCGCTGTGTGTCAGCCCTGGAAGGAGAAGTGGGCGATACAGTGCCCTTTCAATCCAGATTTTTAAGCTGATTTTTACTGGAATATGGCTGGTTTCCAATGCTATGTTAGTTTCAGGTGTACAGAAAAGTGAATCAGCTGTATGTACACAAATGTCAGTGCGTCAGTCGCTCAGTCATGTCTGACTCTTTGCAACCCCGTGGACTGTAGCCCACCAGGCGCCTCTGTCCATGGGATTCCCCAGGCAAGAATCCTAGAGTGGGCTGCCATTTTCTCCTCCAGGGGATCTTCCCGAGCCAGGGATTGAACCCAGGTCTGCTGCACTGCAGGTGAATTCTTTACCCGGAGCCACTAGGGAAGCCATGCATACATATATCCCCTCTTTGGCGGATTCCCTTCTCGTTTCGGTCACTGCGGCGCACGGAGTGGAGGCCCCTGGGCTGCACACAGGAAGGACCTCGGAGGGTGAGGGTCCCTTCAAAGGCCTGTGGCGGCCGCACCTGCACCGCTCTTCTCTAGCTGACCCCACCACGTTCTCAGGCCTGCTCTCCGCGCTCCTCTTGCATCCGTGTATGTCTCCCACGGCACCGTCCCTTCCTGGCCCAGACCCGCCCTGCACGTCCCCACACGAAACACAACTGCCCCCTGACTGGTCTCCCCGCCTCCATTCTGATGGTCTTCCAAACCTTCCCCCACACTCAACCATGGTGGTCCTTCTGACACGGGGACCATGTCCCTTTTCTCCAGGGGCTCCCCCTTGCCCTCGGCCTAAGGAGGCGCCCCATGTCCACAGGAGTGACCTCTACAAGCGATCATCACCTGGGATCCCACCGCTGGCCTCCACACCCAGGTCCCCTGGTCTCTCCTGCCTCCCTCTCTCACACGCCTCCACCGCTTCCCGAAACGCCTTTCCCCTTCCCACGCTCTCATCTCCTCTCTTGCACGGCTGATCCTTAGTCCATCGTGAGATCTCAGCCCGGGCTTCTGGTCCCCCTTCCTGGCCCCCATCGGCGGTAGGCGCCCGCCCCCGCTATCACAGGGCAGCAGGACCATCCCTCCACGCCTCCGATGCCCAGGAGACTGGAGGCCTGGAGAAGGCAGAAACGGCGCTTGCGTTCCAGCCTGTTGTACCTGCGGCTTTCAATCAGCACTTGTTGAGTTCGAGGTGCTCGATATTTATTGAACAACGCGATATGCTAGAACTCCTTAGCAGGGCACCACATTCAGCATTGACTTCCCACCTGAAATGAAGCATTTAGGTGACTTCTCCTGAAAAATAATAGAATCCCAAATGACCAGGGGTGGAGGGGGCCTTGGAAGTTAAAGCTCGTGGATCAATGGAAGCGATCGAGACCCAGAGAGCGAGGGTCCCCTGAGGCTAGAAGAAGAACCACAGTGCTTACTCTACAAGGCATGTGGTCCTCGGTGGTACCAGCCCACATCCCACACAGAGCAGCCCCCGAAGGGACTTGTTACCCAAAACAAAGCATTTTCTCATTCTCACCTCTTTTCTTGCGTGAGCCACATCACTCGTATGGAGACAAACTGGTTGGGCAGGCAATCTCAACACCCCTGTTTTACTGATTAGGGCATAAGGCTCAAAGAGCCCCGGCGGCCAGTCCCAGGGATGGAGGAAGACTCCTTGGAGCCCACACTCCATCCCCGGTCACCACACAGCACCTGGCTCTTGCCCTTTCCCCACGGAGAGTTGGATGCCAGCAAGTAGCGGGAGGACGCGGCCAATGCCACGTTGCCATGGCAGCAGGGATCCAGGATGCAGCTCGCCCACAGACCCCGAGAAGGCAAGACCCCAGATGAACTGACACTGTACAGAGCTGCGAGGCTGCATGGGCAGGCAGCGACTCTCCGACTAGCCAGGTGCTTGACTTTATTTAAGAAAATTATTTTTCATTCAGTCTCATGGGCAACAGACTACGTCCTGCCTTTAGCAAACGAGATCGGCTAGGTGGAGCTGACCTGACACGTCCCTCCCGTTTCCCGACGCAGACTTAAACATTCTGCCAAAACTAATATCTTTGTTCCTAAAACCTCCAATTCACGTAGGGCAGCAGCGTCTGCCACTGCTGCACGGAGCGTGCACTTCAGCCTTTATATTACCCAGAGGAGTGAGCTGCTATTATGAAATCATTAAATTAATAACTTGGTAATATAGGCAGATATATAAAACAATCTGTTCCTAGAACAAAAGAAATTACTACGTTCCAAACATTCATAATTTAATTTAACAGCAAATTAAAGTAGCATACATAATTTCAGCCTCAAAATGTCAATAGAATTATGTAAATACAGCGTCAAGTCCTACTGCCGCGCGTGTGTGTGAGCACGTGTGCACTTGTGGGTAAAGAGGCGGGCGGGGCAGAGCGGACGTTCGGCTCCAGTCGGCCTCCCTGCTTCACAACAGAGAAGCAATTGACAGAAATAGATGAGGTGCCCAGCTTTTAATTAAGAATTTATTAAACATTCAAAGAGCTGTAGAGGAAAAAAGCTAGCAAGGCGCCCGGCTGGCTGCCATGACGGGGTGCTGAGCAGATAGGAAGAGTGGAGGAGGAGAAGGCCCAGAGGGGCTGTCCCGAGCTCCCGTGGGAAACGCAAGCGTACGGCAAGCCCAGGGCCCAGGGCCCCGCCGTTCAGAGAGATGACGGATCTTGCGAACAAGGAGATGAAGCCATGGAATCAGGAGATGCTGGCCAGGGTGGGATTCTTTGAGAAGCTCTCGTGGCTCAGTAGCAAAGAACCCACCTGCCAATGCAGGAGATGCAAGTTCAATCCCTGGGCCAGGAAGACCCCCTGGAGGAGGGCACAGCAGCCCACTTCAGTATTCTGACCTGGAGAATCCCATGGACAGAGGAGACCGGCAGGCTGCAGTGCATGGGGTCGCAAAGTGTCTGGCAGGAATTAGTGACTGAGCACAGATGCTTGGAATTCTTGGAGGGGAATGACCAGAATAGGGGAGCTTTCTCCTGCTCCAGCATTTGGCAGGGACTGCCTCCCACCCCTTGGCAGCTCTGAGAGTGTTAAGGAGACACATGGATGAGCTCCAACTCATTCTGGTCAATTCCACAAAACACCTGCCTGGCGTGAACCAAAGGCATAGGAGCCGAAAGGAGGCTGCGCCAGGGACGGTGAGCCACCCCACGGCAGAATTCTTGACTCCCCTCCCCATGGGCTGTTAGAGCTGGAAGAGCACAGAGGGCCTCGTCCTCTGTGAGCTGAGCTTGCCTCCATCCCAAGCCTTTCTTACCTCTGGGGTATTCTGTCTTTCCCTGCTCTCGTGAATTGTTTTCTAGGGAGGCTGAGACTATCTGGTCTCGTGGATTTTCAACACAGGAAGAGTGTGTGTGTGTGTGTGTCTGTCTGTCTGTCTGTCTGTGTGCATGTGTCTGTGTGTCTGTGTGTCTATGTCTGTGTGTGTGTGTGTGTGTGTGCTGCTCAGTCGCGTCTGACTCTTTGCGACCCCGTGGACTGTAGCCCACCAGGCTCCTCTGTCCATGGGATTTCCCAGACAAGAATCCTAGGGTGGGCTGCCATTTCCCCCTCCAGGGGATCTTCCCGACCCAGGGATGGAACCCAGGTCTCCCTCACTGCAGGCGGGCTCTTTACTGTCTGAGCCACCAGGGGGCCCTCAGCATAGGAAGAGAGCTACAAATTCCTCAGAGGCAAGCCCACACACAGAATTGGGCACCCAAGTCAGGGGGCTCCCAGATCCCACGGATGAGCCCAGGGTGAAGACCTGAAGCTGGAAGCACGTGCATCTAGCACCAGCACTTCCTGGTTCAGATTCCTGGTTGAAAGAGTCCAGGGAGGGATGCTGGTGATGCTCGCACAAGAGTGTGAATGCATTTAATGCTGCTAATCTGTGTGTTTACATATGGTTAAAATAGTCAATTTGGTGATGGGTATTATACCACAGTAAAAAAAAAATTAAAAAACAAGGGTAAGTTCATCCCCCTAAAAACGCAGCCTCCGTTAAAGCATGGCAGCTCACGAGAGACACTGCGGGAAGCCCTCTCAGTCCCACTTCTGCCGCCCCAGCACGTCCGTCATCGCTCTTCACCCCAAAGCTGGCTTCTCCTAAGGTCCTCGCCTCAGTGCACAGGCACACGAACGCCCCCCAACCACCTCTGAACACCTGCCGTCTTCCCCTTCCCTTCCACGAGCCTCCAGATCCAACAGGCAAGTGTCTCAAAGTCACCCTTCCCGCGGGCTTCCCTGGTGGCTCAGATGGTAACGAATCCGCCTGCAATTGCGAGATACCAGGCTCCAATCCCTGGTCGGGAATACACCCTGGAGACGGGAATGGCAGCCGACTCTGGCATGACTCCCTGGAGAATCCCGTGAACAGAGGAGCCTGGCGGGCGACAGTCCACGGGGTCGCAGAGTCAGACACGACTGAGGGACGACCAGGACTAACTTTTCTCTCCATCATCCCAGACACTGCTTTACCTCCACTTCACAAAAGCAATTCCACCAGCCTCTAAGCAAGTCACACATCCTCCACATCTCAGGCAACCTCCCCCTCATCAGAGAGGTCTTCCTCTCCCGGGTCCAGGCAGACCTGCTCTCGGCAGACACGGGCAAACCGCACGCTTTATCTCGTGGACGCCTCATCCTGGGCAGATGCGCTCCTGAGCCCCACTTACAGAAGTGGGGCGTGAGACCGGAGAGCGTCAGCCCCGGGTCAGCGGTGCACAGCCGACAAGAGGCAACGCCAAGGGTCCCACGTGGGCCGTCAAGCACCATTTATTCATGGGAGCTGGCACCAACTCAGGGCTAACCGAGGTTTAGAATAGTTCTAAAACGTTTCGATCCTAACAGTTCGTGTAATCCTCACAATTCCATGAAAAAAAAAGATGAGTATCATCTTCATTTCACAGGTGAGGATTTCTAGGTAGAAAGAGTTAAGTCACTTACCCAAGTTAACCCAGCTGGCAAAGCATGGCACAGACACTCAAGCCCTCCGTGGGGCCCTCAGAGCACCGACCGCAGGCGGCTCCCATGAGTGAGACCACGCCCCTTATGCAAAACACGCAGAGTAAATCTCACCCTCCATAGCAAGGGGACCGAAGTCCAGCCCCCACTGGCCACAGTCCACACTCCAGACACCCTGCTGTGACCAGTCCACTCTGGGGCAGCCATACCCAACGAGTCACGCCCCTCAAGGCCTCAGACCATCCCTTCAGCCCAGCATCAATACCAGGTTAATCTCTACAAGTGTCTACGGACCATCAACTACCCTGGGGGCCCACCCTGATACCCAAGACCCATTTATAATTCATTCATTCCACCAAATGTGTCAGATATGTTGACCCATCTGTGTGCCACGTGTTGGAGATACATTGAAAACTGGGATCCTGGGGTGTCAGTATTAAAACTGTGCCCAAACCTATCCCTGCTTGATCCTCTCCCATAGGTCCTTGGACTATCAGGAATGATGTATCTGTTTGCTTCTGTTGCCGCACGGTGGGCTCCCAGGGGTCAAACCGACATCTTATCAAAATCTGTGCCCCTGAGGGGGACATACATATGACTAATCTGGGAACATACATATCTGTAAACAACAAAACTCTGTAAAAGTTAAAAGTAAAATAAAAGTTTAAAAAAAAAAATCTGTGCCCTTTCCACGTACCTCAGTGTTGGTAAACGAGCTTAGAAAATGTGTCTGATGAATCATTTCCTGGATGACTCAATAGGCCCCACTGAAATTGCAAGCCCCATAACATAAAATGCAGCCTTTCCGTAATGACGCGGGAGCTTGAGCGTCTCTGTCTGCAGGGCCGGCCGAGGCACAGGCTGCTGGACGGACTCTCTCATTGGTCAGGCTGTTCACTGGCCCAGTGGCCAACATGTTACACAATATTTTCACATCCATTTTCTCACTTGATTCTCCATAGCAGGGAAAGATAATCTTTTGCATTGGCTTGAAATTAATTTTCTATATGTTCATAAGTGTGTTTTGATTGCTCCTGATTAAGTTGTCAAACTAAAGAAGACTCTAGAATGAAATGCAATGTCCCCAGAGCAATACTCTGAAGGGAGAAATGCCTGGGCTCATAAAGGCTTGGAACTGGGGCCTTATCTTTTCCACGGAGGTACCAACGCAGGTGATCGTGGTCAGGTTCAAGGAAATAAGGATACAAAACACACAGAACTTAAAAAAAAAACTCCAGTCACGCCACCTCACAGGACACCCTGCTGTGACCAGTCCACTCTGGGGCAGCCATACCCAACGAGTCACGCCCCTCAAGGCCTCAGACCATCCCTTCAGCCCAGCATCAATACCAGGTTAATCTCTACAAGTGTCTACGGACCATCAACTACCCTGGGGGCCCACCCTGATACCCAAGACCCATTTATAATTCATTCATTCCACCAAATGTGTCAGATATGTTGACCCATCTGTGTGCCACGTGTTGGAGATACATTGAAAACTGGGATCCTGGGGTGTCAGTATTAAAACTGTGCCCAAACCTATCCCTGCTTGATCCTCTCCCATAGGTCCTTGGACTATCAGGAATGATGTATCTGTTTGCTTCTGTTGCCGCACGGTGGGCTCCCAGGGGTCAAACCGACATCTTATCAAAATCTGTGCCCCTGAGGGGGACATACATATGACTAATCTGGGAACATACATATCTGTAAACAACAAAACTCTGTAAAAGTTAAAAGTAAAATAAAAGTTTAAAAAAAAAAATCTGTGCCCTTTCCACGTACCTCAGTGTTGGTAAACGAGCTTAGAAAATGTGTCTGATGAATCATTTCCTGGATGACTCAATAGGCCCCACTGAAATTGCAAGCCCCATAACATAAAATGCAGCCTTTCCGTAATGACGCGGGAGCTTGAGCGTCTCTGTCTGCAGGGCCGGCCGAGGCACAGGCTGCTGGACGGACTCTCTCATTGGTCAGGCTGTTCACTGGCCCAGTGGCCAACATGTTACACAATATTTTCACATCCATTTTCTCACTTGATTCTCCATAGCAGGGAAAGATAATCTTTTGCATTGGCTTGAAATTAATTTTCTATATGTTCATAAGTGTGTTTTGATTGCTCCTGATTAAGTTGTCAAACTAAAGAAGACTCTAGAATGAAATGCAATGTCCCCAGAGCAATACTCTGAAGGGAGAAATGCCTGGGCTCATAAAGGCTTGGAACTGGGGCCTTATCTTTTCCACGGAGGTACCAACGCAGGTGATCGTGGTCAGGTTCAAGGGAAATAAGGATACAAAACACACAGAACTCGGTACAGAGTAAACATCCAATAAATATGATAAAGGCTAAGTGTTCTTTACTAATAATAGCAGCAAGACAAGAATGAGGCAGGTGGCTCAGCAGGAAAGAATCCACCTGCCAATGCAGGAGATGTAAGAGACGTGCACGTGGAAGATCCCCTAGAGGAGGGCATGGCAGCCCACTCCAGTATGCTTGCCTGGAGCAGCCCAGTCCCAGAGGAGCCTGGTGGGCGACAATGGGTTGCAAAACAGTCGGACGTGACTGAGTTGGTCCGCAGCATGTGGGATCTTCCCAGATCAGATATGGACCAGGTCTCCTGCACTGGCAGGCAGACTCTTTACCATCGAGCCACCGGGGAAGCCCCCCAAATTAATGTCATTTCTAAGGCCTCAGTCTTTCCTGAAAGCAAAGTGTCTTTTGGAGTCTCGCCCCGTCTTCCCTCAGATCCTAATTCAAGCACTAGAGAAAAGTTCCACACTTAAAAATCAACCCCTTCCTGGCTCTGAGGGGTTCATTCAAAAGTTCCAGTTCAGCATTCACATTTGAAAGACATGATGTTTTCCATCGGTTTGAAATTAATTTGCTGTAATTCACACCAGTATATTTTGATTGCTTTTGATTAAGTTGAACAAACTAAAGAAGTCTGCCGAAATTAAACATCAAAGTAAACAATCCCTTTTCTAAGGCTCCTTGTGCATAATTACCAGCCTTGTCATTCTTGCTAAAGATATCCACAATGTGACAGTCCCTGTGCCTGGGTACTGGTAATTAATGCAGAATCCCAAAACCGATTCTAGAGAAACCCTCTAAAAACCCAGGGAAGGTCATGTGCATAGCTTCTCAAATATTTGAATGAATTGTTTTGAAACTGGGATGAAAAGGGGCTTTTACAGGTCACGGTTTATTTGCAAAAATAAATAAATAAAACAGACTGCATATTTAATACTGGGTTTGTTGCAAAGAAAAATAGGTCTTCAGTGGAAAGTCTGAATAAACAGGTAAATGGCTCTTTGGAGCCGTCACTTTGCAGAAAGCCTCACCAAAATTAATGGCTAATAATTAACCACCCAAGCAACTAATGTGCTGAGAAAAGTTCACAGGCAGCTCTGTAACACTGCCGAAAATGATGAAAATTAGAGTTAATATCGTTTTATTAAAATGTGGGAAAATAACTTAAATATGTGTATAAGGAGAGGGGAAGACCTCTTCATGGCTCCATGCACGTCCTTTCAGCCAGGAAAATACAGAAGAAAAAAAAATACAGCACTGGAACAGAGCTGCTCTCTGCAAAACTCTCTCTGCCACTTAGAAACAGAGTGATCTGGACACAGGACGCAATCTTCCTGAAGCCTCACGTCCTCGTGGAAACACAGGGACCCTCAGCTCTGCGCCCCGAGCACCGGAGGCAGGGCTTGGGAGGCTGGGTGCTGAGCCGGGATCTCTTCTCCGTTGGGGCTCAGTTCCTCTGACTGCAGCACTTCTCCCAACACATGCATTATTAATGGGAACAATAGCCAGAAGACGGATATTTATCAAGAGCTTATCAGACCCTATCTAAGTCCTTTTCTTGCGTTACCACTTTTAATCAGAACAATGAGCCTAGGAGAACGTTATTTCATGAGAAACTCTCAACTTTTTCTACACGTTTGAGCAACTTTTCTAACCAGAAAGTCTCGGGGTGAGCAGCCAGCTAAGAGGCCGCGTCGGCTTCTGAACGTGGAGGCTGGGGTCCCTGCATTATTCGGTTGCCAGAAAGGATTTCCAAGCTGGAGGTGCATAATTACCAGCCTTGTCATTCTTGCTAAAGATATCCACAATGTGACAGTCCCTGTGCCTGGGTACTGGTAATTAATGCAGAATCCCAAAACCGATTCTAGAGAAACCCTCTAAAAACCCAGGGAAGGTCATGTGCATAGCTTCTCAAATATTTGAATGAATTGTTTTGAAACTGGGATGAAAAGGGGCTTTTACAGGTCACGGTTTATTTGCAAAAATAAATAAATAAAACAGACTGCATATTTAATACTGGGTTTGTTGCAAAGAAAAATAGGTCTTCAGTGGAAAGTCTGAATAAACAGGTAAATGGCTCTTTGGAGCCGTCACTTTGCAGAAAGCCTCACCAAAATTAATGGCTAATAATTAACCACCCAAGCAACTAATGTGCTGAGAAAAGTTCACAGGCAGCTCTGTAACGCTGCCGAAAATGATGAAAATTAGAGTTAATATCGTTTTATTAAAATGTGGGAAAATAACTTAAATATGTGTATAAGGAGAGGGGAAGACCTCTTCATGGCTCCATGCACGTCCTTTCAGCCAGGAAAATACAGAAGAAAAAAAAATACAGCACTGGAACAGAGCTGCTCTCTGCAAAACTCTCTCTGCCACTTAGAAACAGAGTGATCTGGACACAGGACGCAATCTTCCTGAAGCCTCACGTCCTCGTGGAAACACAGGGACCCTCAGCTCTGCACCCCGAGCACCGGAGGCAGGGCTTGGGAGGCTGGGTGCTGAGCCGGGATCTCTTCTCCGTTGGGGCTCAGTTCCTCTGACTGCAGCACTTCTCCCAACACATGCATTATTAATGGGAACAATAGCCAGAAGACGGATATTTATCAAGAGCTTATCAGACCCTATCTAAGTCCTTTTCTTGCGTTACCACTTTTAATCAGAACAATGAGCCTAGGAGAACGTTATTTCATGAGAAACTCTCAACTTTTTCTACACGTTTGAGCAACTTTTCTAACCAGAAAGTCTCGGGGTGAGCAGCCAGCTAAGAGGCCGCGTCGGCTTCTGAACGTGGAGGCTGGGGTCCCTGCATTATTCGGTTGCCAGAAAGGGATTTCCAAGCTGGAGGTGCATGGGTACGCCTCAAGAGGCGATATAACCTCTGAAAATAGTCCAGAAATACTTGTATATGTGCATTTCACGGAAGTGTCCAAAACATTCACTGAGTTCCCAAAGGATGCTCTTACCCCCAAACAGTTATGGTTAGACATTTTACATTGAACCAGACGCTACAGCCGAGCCTGTTTTGCTATCTGAAGTGTGGTCCAGGGACACGTAGCGTCATGTGGGAGCTTGTGAGACAATGCAAATCAGGGACCCTGTTTCAGACACACTACATCAGAATCTGGCTCTAAGCAAGATCCTCAGAAGACGGCTGTGTCCCCAAGCCAGCCCGCAAGAGCAAGGAAGGTCTTCCTGGATGAGACAGTGCATGAATTAAGTTCCAAGGGAGGGCTTCCCTGGGAGCTCCAAGGTAAAGAACCCACCAGTCAATGCAGGAGACACAGGTTCCATCTCCGATCTGGGGAGACCCCTCAAGCCACAGAGCAACTCAGCCCATGTGCCACCACTACTGAGCCTGTGCTCTGGGGTCTGAGAGCCACAGCTCCTGACGCCTGAGTGCCCTGGAGCCCGCGCTCCCCAACAAGGGAAGAGCGCGCTCCACCCACGGGAGAAGCCCGGGCACCTCCAGAGCATCTCCCGCTCTCAGACCTGGAAACAAGGCTGAGCAGCAACAGAGACCCAGCACAGCCAGAAATAATAAATTATTTAGAGTATTTTGTAAAGTTCCATTAAAAAATAAAAGCCCCAAGTGTTGAGGAATCCTTCGCCAAGGGACAACGGAGGTGGATAAAGACATTTCAAACAGAAGGACTTGCTCGGACGAGCCTACGAGAGATGCGAGCTCGGAGGAGGCTGAGCAGCCCCTGAGCCCGCAGGTGCCGGCGGGGGTGCCACGGGGCTTCCCAGGTGCCTCAGTGGGAAAGAACCGGCCTGCGCTGTCGGAGACGCGGGTCCGATCCTTCGGCTGGGAACGTTATTTCATGAGAAACTCTCAACTTTTCTACACGTTTGAGCAACTTTTCTAACCAGAAAGTCTCGGGGTGAGCAGCCAGCTAAGAGGCCACGTCGGCTTCTGAACGTGGAGGCTGGGGTCCCTGCATTATTCGGTTGCCAGAAAGGGATTTCCAAGCTGGAGGTGCATGGGTACGCCTCAAGAGGCGATATAACCTCTGAAAATAGTCCAGAAATACTTGTATATGTGCATTTCACGGAAGTGTCCAAAACATTCACTGAGTTCCCAAAGGATGCTCTTACCCCCAAACAGTTATGGTTAGACATTTTACATTGAACCAGACGCTACAGCCGAGCCTGTTTTGCTATCTGAAGTGTGGTCCAGGGACACGTAGCGTCATGTGGGAGCTTGTGAGACAATGCAAATCAGGGACCCTGTTTCAGACACACTACATCAGAATCTGGCTCTAAGCAAGATCCTCAGAAGACGGCTGTGTCCCCAAGCCAGCCCGCAAGAGCAAGGAAGGTCTTCCTGGATGAGACAGTGCATGAATTAAGTTCCAAGGGAGGGCTTCCCTGGGAGCTCCAAGGTAAAGAACCCACCAGTCAATGCAGGAGACACAGGTTCCATCTCCGATCTGGGGAGACCCCTCAAGCCACAGAGCAACTCAGCCCATGTGCCACCACTACTGAGCCTGTGCTCTGGGGTCTGAGAGCCACAGCTCCTGACGCCTGAGTGCCCTGGAGCCCGCGCTCCCCAACAAGGGAAGAGCGCGCTCCACCCACGGGAGAAGCCCGGGCACCTCCAGAGCATCTCCCGCTCTCAGACCTGGAAACAAGGCTGAGCAGCAACAGAGACCCAGCACAGCCAGAAATAATAAATTATTTAGAGTATTTTGTAAAGTTCCATTAAAAAATAAAAGCCCCAAGTGTTGAGGAATCCTTCGCCAAGGGACAACGGAGGTGGATAAAGACATTTCAAACAGAAGGACTTGCTCGGACGAGCCTACGAGAGATGCGAGCTCGGAGGAGGCTGAGCAGCCCCTGAGCCCGCAGGTGCCGGCGGGGGTGCCACGGGGCTTCCCAGGTGCCTCAGTGGGAAAGAACCGGCCTGCGCTGTCGGAGACGCGGGTCCGATCCTTCGGCTGGGAAGGTCCCCTGGAGGCGCCCATGGCAATCCACTCCCAGGATTCTCGCAGAGAGAATCCATGGACAAGAGCACCTGGTGGGCGACAGTTCCACGGGAGCGCAAAGAGCAGGAAAGGACGGAAGCGCCTGGGCGGGCGCGCGCTCACACGTGGTGCAAGGCCTGGGCTCCCCCTCCACACCGTGGCCTGCGTCTGCTCCCAGACATCAGGACCCGAGCCCCTCTGCACTGAGACCTTCTGTCTAGGTGGCACAGACCACTGCAGCCAGCACGGACGCCAGGGCCCCAAGAACAGGCCCAGGAGCGCCTCCTTGACTGCCGGCCCCCGCTCTAGAAGAGGGCCTGGCCCTGAGTCAGTGCCCAGTGTGGACTTGCCACGGGAACGAGTCATAACGAGAAACGTCGGGGGCTTCCCAGGAGCACTTGGCCTTCCACCAGCCCCTGGGGTATCAAAAGTGCCGGGTTAAGGGGACCTCCACCTGCGCCCGCGGGTCTGTCTGAATGCCGGAGCGCCAGAAAATGGAACAGGAATTCGGCCGCCATGCTTTGGGCCAGTTACCCGGGCGGGGGAACTTGAGACTGAAGGCGGAGCAGGAGCAGGCTCGCCCCTGCCGCCCGGAGGCCGCGGCTGGACGGGGCGGGTCGCTGGGGTCCAGGCGCCATGGTCCTCCTCCTCCACAGCTTCCTCCTGAGGGCCCTCCCGCCTGCGCCCACAAGAGAAGCCTTTGTTGAGCACCTGCCAGACGCCGGGAAACGGAGGGAACGACGAAAGGAAGGAAGCGGGAGGCCCACTCCCAGAGGCACGGACATGGCAAAAGAGAGGCGCGGGGGTCCCAGCCTCCTACCCCCAGAAGACTCTGGGCAGGAACCCCTTTGCCCGTGGAGGGGCTGGGGGAGGGCAAACAGGAGGCCGGCTGCCTCCATCACTGAGGCCTAGGGTACACCCTGCGGGGGGGCGGGGGGCGGGGCCAGCCGAGTTGGGGGTGGGGCTCAGAACCGTGCCCTCCTGGTGCCCCTCGGGAGCGCCCTGATCCAACCCACAGAAGGGCACCATGCAGGCTCAGGGCAGCCCCCTCCCCTCCAGGTCAGGGCTTCCTTGAGGACCAGCTGGGCTTGGGGAGTGAAAGGACCGAGCAGAAGGGAACGCCTCGACCTCGACGAGCCCACGCACCTGCTTCAGGCTGTCCAGGCACGAGCTAATTCAGTTCTCCCAACTTCCTGGCCTCAGACCTCCATCTACAGATGGAACACTGGGGCTCTGAACCAGAGGCAGACTTTATCCCCGAGTCACGAGTGGCCGCCGAGGTTGCAGCTGGGACTGACTCCGCCGCCAGGAGGCTCCAAGCCCAGCCACCTTCTCTCCCAGCCCGCCAGAGACCCCAGCCCTCCCCTCCCGCTGCCATTGCCCATTTTCTCTTTTATAGCAAACCCTAAACGAGCAGGTAAAATCGATGAGAAATAATAAGCATTAAAAAACAACTCCATAAAATAACAGAAACTGTAAAAACATAAAAAAGACTTAAAAACAATAAAACCAAATGTATGGTTTAAAAAAAAAATGGGTGAAATCAGCCCAGAGGACGCGCGGAGGAGATTAATCTGAATGTTAATGTCTCAAACAAAACTGAGCCTTGGTGGCAAACCAGAGGCCCAAGGCAGGGAACGCGGGTCTTAGAAGACTGGGGGAGGATTTGGAGGCTAGACGCCAGTCACTGCATTCCTCTCATTCTGGTTGGCAAAGTCAGCATTCACTGCAGTGAGGCAGGAAGGCTTCCTGGAGGAGGTGGCGTTTAGCTGACCTTTGAAATTGGGCTACCATTTGATAGGGCACTCTTCTCAGGAGAGGAGAACTTTTCAAAACAAAGTTATGAAAATAGATGCAAACTATATATATATATATATATATATATATATATATATGTGTGTGTGTGTGTGTACACATATACACACATATATAACTATATGTAGCATGGGCAAACAACTGCTTCTGTATAGCACAGGGAATTTTATTCAATATACTGCGATAAACAATAATGGAAAAAATATTTTAAAAAGAACTGTTCTATGTGTATAACTGAGTCACTTCGCTATATGGCAGAGAGTGGCTATACTTCAAACAAAAAAATAAAGTTAATTTTTTAAAGAGTCAAGGAGACAAGACGGCGCAGAATCGTGGAGGGCCGTGGCGGGCAGCGGGCTGGCTGACGAGCGCACGTTCCTGCCCTCAGGGAGAGGTGACAGGGGAGCCAGCGGTTGGTTTGGGACCAGCTGGGGGAACCTCAGAGCCAATCTAGCAGTCTGGAGCAAGATCAAGTGACTGCCCACCCCAAACAAGGCGAGAGGCCCACGGGGGCCCCCAGCAGCGCCAAGGGCACCCGCGGCTCTGTCCCCGCGTCGGCGCCTCAAGGTCGTGAGCCGCGAGAGAGGCGGGAGCGGGGCGGCCCCGGGGGAGCCGAGTCCTTTGCTGAATCAGGACTTGGCCCAGTTTCGCGTCCCGAAGTGACTGCCTGTCAGGAGGACGCAGAGCTTCCTGACACAGCGGCCGCTCTTCTTGGCAGGACCCGAGCTGTCGGGGGCCGCGGACCACCCGGGGAGGGGCGGCCGGAGCCGGCAGGGCGGGGCGGGCAGGGCCGAGGGAGGCAGGGCGCGCGCGCGTCACCACGCTCCCGCTCCCGGAGAAGGGCACGTCCAGCCCCCGCCGCCCCCTCCTCCCGTCACACCCCACCCCTCACCCCTGCCCGTCCCTAACACGCGTACACACACCCCGTCGTCCAGGCACGCACACTTGCCGAGACGGCCACACGCTCCCCTTCTCTCTCACGGTACACACTCACACGCAGGCATGATCAGCCAAACGTCAGGTCAGATTACGGAGGTCTTCGTTGACCTCAGCAAAGTGAGTTTCAAAAGGGCATCGCAGAGGATTTTGAACCAACACTATATTTATTCATTGGTCAAGACCCTGACGCTGGCAAAGATCAAAAGCAGGAAGAGAAGGGCATGACAGGGGGTGGCTGGAGGGCATCACCAACTCCAGGGACACGAGTTTGGGCAAAGTCCGGGCGATGGGGAAGGACGGGGAGCCCGCCGTGCTGCACCCCATGAGTCGCAGAGTTGGACGCGACTTGGTGACTGAACAACAAATATTTATTCAATTTAAAGGACTACACATCACTCTGAGGTCATGCGCCCTCTTCCTGGCTCGGGGCAGTGGATGTTACAACATCCTCTCCTTTAAGAAAGGGTGATGGGGGCACGAAAGCGGCAAGAATCGTGGAGGGCCTGGCGGGCAGCGGGCTGGCTGACGAGCGCGTCCTGCCCTCAGGGAGAGGTGACAGGGGAGCCAGCGGTTGGTTTGGGACCAGCTGGGGGAACCTCAGAGCCAATCTAGCAGTCTGGAGCAAGATCAAGTGACTGCCCACCCCAAACAAGGCGAGAGGCCCACGGGGGCCCCCAGCAGCGCCAAGGGCACCCGCGGCTCTGTCCCGCGTCGGCGCCTCAAGGTCGTGAGCCGCGAGAGAGGCGGGAGCGGGGCGGCCCCGGGGGAGCCGAGTCCTTTGCTGAATCAGGACTTGGCCCAGTTTCGCGTCCCGAAGTGACTGCCTGTCAGGAGGACGCAGAGCTTCCTGACACAGCGGCCGCTCTTCTTGGCAGGACCCGAGCTGTCGGGGGCCGCGGACCACCCGGGGAGGGGCGGCCGGAGCCGGCAGGGCGGGCGGGCAGGGCCGAGGGAGGCAGGGCGCGCGCGCGTCACCACGCTCCCGCTCCCGGAGAAGGGCACGTCCAGCCCCCGCCGCCCCCCCCTCCCGTCACACCCCACCCCTCACCCCTGCCCGTCCCTAACACGCGTACACACACCCCGTCGTCCAGGCACGCACACTTGCCGAGACGGCCACACGCTCCCCTTCTCTCTCACGGTACACACTCACACGCAGGCATGATCAGCCAAACGTCAGGTCAGATTACGGAGGTCTTCGTTGACCTCAGCAAAGTGAGTTTCAAAAGGGCATCGCAGAGGATTTTGAACCAACACTATATTTATTCATTGGTCAAGACCCTGACGCTGGCAAAGATCAAAAGCAGGAAGAGAAGGGCATGACAGGGGGTGGCTGGAGGGCATCACCAACTCCAGGGACACGAGTTTGGGCAAAGTCCGGGCGATGGGGAAGGACGGGGAGCCCGCCGTGCTGCACCCCATGAGTCGCAGAGTTGGACGCGACTTGGTGACTGAACAACAAATATTTATTCAATTTAAAGGACTACACATCACTCTGAGGTCATGCGCCCTCTTCCTGGCTCGGGGCAGTGGATGTTACAACATCCTCTCCTTTAAGAAAGGGTGATGAGGACACACAGCAGAGCTTTCCCTTCGCGTCCTCTCGCGTGTGTGTGAGTCACTCAGTCATGTCCGGCTCTCTGCGGCCCCTGGACCGTAGCCTCCAGGCTCCTCTGTCCACAGGGTGCTCCAGGCAAGGACACGGGCGGGGTGGCCCTGCCCACCTGAGAGGCAGCCCGCCCTGTTTCTACAGCCCCTGCCCGTGAACGCGGCCCAGGTGCGCGGCAGCGGGGGCGCCTGGTGCTCCTGTTCCCCTCCAGCACCTGGACACGCTCCGGCCGCCCTGCGGGCTCTGCACGGCCTCGCCCATCACCCCAGAGAGCGCGCCGGCACGAGCCTGCCAGCAGCCAGCCCAGCGAGCGGCCAGCTGAGGAGAAAGCCACCCCGATTTCGGCAGTGACTGTCTCGTCTCCCATGAATGCCTTTGGAAGGGGATGCCCCCCAACCAGACATGGAAGACGGGGCGAAGCCTCATGAAGTCTCACCGACCAATGAGCGTTGCCTCCCTGGGTCTCCCCTCTCGTCTCACGGGGGCCAGGGGGTGCAGGCTGGGGCCCTGCTGAGCGGGGTCGTGACGGGCACCTCTCTGCCGGCCGCGGAATGAGCGTCTGGGCTGATTTGGGCCCCAGCCACCAATTCGGAGCAACGGCAGTACTCACACGGGGAAGGCCATGGCCGTGGAGCTCCGGCAGGAAGAGGGACTGCCTGGAAGGTCTCAGTGGCAGCCGCTGGATCCAGCCCCCAGCCCCCGAAGGCGGGCCCAGCCCCAGGGGCCCTCTGGACCCCATTCTGCCACGCGCGGGCACGCTCCCGTCTGCTGGGAACATGCTAGCCCCAGGGGTGGCTGAACGCCACTGAAACACCCGCGTGTCACAGGCTGCACTGCGTCCCTCCAGAACCGTATGCTGGCGTCCCAGCTCCCAGTACGTGGCCGTCTCTGGAGACAGCGTCTTTGAAGAAGTTGCTGTTGTTCAGTTGCTAAGTCACGTCCAGTGCTCCGGGATCCCGCAGACGCCGGCCCTCCAGGCTCACCCGACCGTGGGGTCCTCCAGGCCGGAGTACTGGGGCGGGCGGCCATGCCCTCCCCTCCAACAGGATGTCCTCCACCCAGGGACGGAGCCCGCATCCCCTGCGACGGCGGGCAGGTTCCTTACCCCTCGGCCACCAGGGAGGCCCCTGTTAGAGAGGTACTTCAATTAAAGCGAGCTCAGTAAGAGGGGCCCTGGTCCTCTAGGCCGGCAGCCTTGCGATTAAAGGAGCCCAGAGCGCAGACCCGCCCAGAGGAGGCCCCGTGACGGCTGCGGTGGGAGACAGGACCGTCCACAAGCCAAGGACAGAGGTGTCTAGGAAACCCGTCACGCTGACGGCTTCCTCGTGGGCGGCCGGGCTCCAGGACCATGTGTTCAAGCCCCGGTCTGGGCGGCTCTGTCGCGACCGCCCAGCTAACGGCCGTGCCTCACGACGGAGAAGGCTCCCGTCCTTTCCCTGCCTTTCCCTCTTTCGAGCCTCATTCGAGCTCCATGAGGGTTAGGACAGGGAACCGTGGTTCCCATCTGGAAGTTGAGGTAATTGGGGCTCAGAGATGAAGTGGCCGAGAGGGCCGCGGACCCTCCAGCACCCGGGTCGCCTGCTCCTCGTGCTCCCCCGTGCCTCTGGCTGCTCGCCGGGACAACACGAGGGCTCGGGCGGCCTCCCCGGCCCTCGGCAGGCGGCTCAGGACTGTCTCACTGCCCCTCCAGCTCTCCTTCCCCTGCCTCCAGCGCCCCTCCTGCCGCGGCCCTCCCGGGGACTCGGGCTGCCTGGACCAGGCAGCATTCGCCTCCCTTCAAGGGGCGGGCAGGTCCACCGCTCCCGGCCAGGATCGGTCTGCACGCGGCTTGGCTGGCGGCCGAGGTCAGTGCCGGCTGAGCGTGCGTCCCACTGAGCAGCAGGGTGCTCCTGGCTTGGTTAGGGGAGGCGCGAGATGGGCAAGTTCAGTCCGTGAAACAGATACCCGGCCCCAGCGCTGGGGCTGGGAGAGGAGAGCACCAAGAGGGGGACGCAGGAGGAGGGGGTGAGGGACGAAGTCACACCAGAGAGGGAGGAGCGGAGGAGGCGGGGGGGGGGGGGGGACAGGACGATGTGAAGGAGACGCGCAGAGGTTAGGTGGTCCCCGTGTGGCCCACCGGCCCGGCCAGAAAAAGCAACTCTGTGGCTCCTTTCCCCACCTTGTGGACGTCATTTCACTCTGAGACTGCAAACCTGCCTCTGCACTCCCGGGAAGACGCAAACCCCCACAAGGGAGCCGGAAGCCAGCGCTCCCTCCCCTCCTCTCGGGGCCCTCCCCTTCCTCCAGCGTCCTTTCCGCACCTCACCCATCTTCCCCACCACTCCCTGCAGCCCCGTCCTTCTTCTCCGCACAGCAAACCTGCATTTTCTCCCACCGATGTGCTCTCTCTCAGCCTCAAGTGTGGGGAACACGCACGGAGCGCCGTGTTCGCCGTGGGGCTTGATGCTGGGAGGCCGCGGGGCTTGATGAGCGGGCCCAGTGGGCACCGGGGGCCAGGGGCCGGCCAACAGCAGCGCACGCGTGTCCGCTAGGATGCAGACGGCGGCCCTCAGCCCAGTGTTTGCACAGGCCGGGCTGTCTGGAGACACGGGTGCCCGCAGAACCCCGCGCACAGTGGCCTTGGCCCTCGAACCCGCCGTCCACGGGGACCTCACAGAAATGAGGCCACCTGTTCTCAAGAGATTTCTGAGGGTCTTCCCCGTGTTTCTGAGCAGAGAATGCTCCGGGGCACACTGTGACCAGCTACTAGTTACGGAGCATCTCTTATGGGCCAGAGAGTCATGTGTATAACCTCTGAGCTCTCTGACCAGGCTCTGGAGAGCCCTTTGTGTCTCTGCCTCACAGATGAGAAAACAGAGGCTGTGCCAGGCTGGGGGTTGGGGGTGTCCACCAGTTCTGTAGAAGGTCAGGGCTGGGTCTGAGGTCAAGGCCGGCTCTCTTCTCTCTGATACACCGCAGAGGAGGATTTGTATCACTTTCAGCGTACCTCCCAGCCACAGCCAGCATGATCTGTTCATCACCATGAAGCTAAACCTTCTAGCTTCCACACAGGCTTTCTGGATGGCTCAGATGGTAAGGAATCTGCCTGTAATTCGGGAGACCTGGGTTGATCCCCTGGAGGAGGGCATGGCAACCCACTCCAGGATTCTTTTTTCTCCAATGTCCTTTTTTAAAAAAATATTTATTTATTTACTTCACCAAGAGTCTCTGCTAATTGTGTTGTGACTTTGATTAACTGAGACTGGCTAGCTTGAGTAATGGAACTGAGTACTTATTTACTTTATTTATTTAAGACCTCACCGAGTCTTAGTTGCCGCATGTGGAATCTTGGTTCCCTGACCAGGGATCTAACCCAGGCCCCCTACATGAGGAGCTCAGCGTCTTCGCCACTGGACCACCAGGGAAGCCCCCACTCCAGCAGTCTTGCCAGGAAATCCTAAGGACGGAGGATCCTGGCGGGCTACAGTCCATGGGGTCGCAAAGAGTCAGATACAAGTGAGCGACTTTGACTTTTTCTTTTCACTTTTTCGTCTCCCTCATCTTTCTGTTCTCAAGGCCCAGTACATTTTTCTGAGCACAAAAGGAAATCGATCAATGGCTATGGACCGTGAGAAGCCACACAAGCAAACCAATCCCAACTAAACAGAATCCTGCCCGAGGGGATGCCGAGGGCTAAACACTTCTGAGCTTTGATTTAAGGTGAAACTGGCAAATCCTAGCAAAACAGGCCGGTCTCTGACAGCTAGGTTTGTGAAGACCCCCCCTCATTCTCGGCCAGGGCACTGTACAGTGAGGTAGGCCGAGGAGCACGTGCCAGCCCGCAGTGGGTCAGAGTCCTCACCCCACCGTCTGTCTGTCCATCGGCTTTCCTGCTCAGAGAGAATTTATAAACCCAAGCTTGACCCCAAGGCTCAGAACAACCCTCAATGTTCCACTGAATCAAGGGGCAAGATGAAGCCTACTTTGCTAAGGGCTCGACAAAGCCCTTGAATGAAGCCTAGAATTATGACTCTGGTCTCAACAAGTACATGACATTACAGGAAAGGAGACAGGAAAAATAGAGACGACAAGAAAACTTTCAATAGTCAGGATGGAGAAGGACAGTCTGCTGGGCAGACTCTCGGTTAACATGACGGTTCCATCACTCAAGCTAACCATTATCAGTTAATCAAGGTATTTCTGGATGGCTCAGATGGTAAGGAATCTGCCTGTAATTCGGGAGACCTGGGTTGATCCCCTGGAGGAGGGCATGGCAACCCACTCCAGGATTCTTTTTTCTCCAATGTCCTTTTTTAAAAAAATATTTATTTATTTACTTCACCAAGAGTCTCTGCTAATTGTGTTGTGACTTTGATTAACTGAGACTGGCTAGCTTGAGTAATGGAACTGAGTACTTATTTACTTTATTTATTTAAGACCTCACCGAGTCTTAGTTGCCGCATGTGGAATCTTGGTTCCCTGACCAGGGATCTAACCCAGGCCCCCTACATGAGGAGCTCAGCGTCTTCGCCACTGGACCACCAGGGAAGCCCCCACTCCAGCAGTCTTGCCAGGAAATCCTAAGGACGGAGGATCCTGGCGGGCTACAGTCCATGGGGTCGCAAAGAGTCAGATACAAGTGAGCGACTTTGACTTTTTCTTTTCACTTTTTCGTCTCCCTCATCTTTCTGTTCTCAAGGCCCAGTACATTTTTCTGAGCACAAAAGGAAATCGATCAATGGCTATGGACCGTGAGAAGCCACACAAGCAAACCAATCCCAACTAAACAGAATCCTGCCCGAGGGGATGCCGAGGGCTAAACACTTCTGAGCTTTGATTTAAGGTGAAACTGGCAAATCCTAGCAAAACAGGCCGGTCTCTGACAGCTAGGTTTGTGAAGACCCCCCCTCATTCTCGGCCAGGGCACTGTACAGTGAGGTAGGCCGAGGAGCACGTGCCAGCCCGCAGTGGGTCAGAGTCCTCACCCCACCGTCTGTCTGTCCATCGGCTTTCCTGCTCAGAGAGAATTTATAAACCCAAGCTTGACCCCAAGGCTCAGAACAACCCTCAATGTTCCACTGAATCAAGGGGCAAGATGAAGCCTACTTTGCTAAGGGCTCGACAAAGCCCTTGAATGAAGCCTAGAATTATGACTCTGGTCTCAACAAGTACATGACATTACAGGAAAGGAGACAGGAAAAATAGAGACGACAAGAAAACTTTCAATAGTCAGGATGGAGAAGGACAGTCTGCTGGGCAGACTCTCGGTTAACATGACGGTTCCATCACTCAAGCTAACCATTATCAGTTAATCAAGGTAACAACACAATGGGCATAGACTCTACAGGTCGCTTATACCCTGATGACCAACACGACCCGTAAACACGTGCTTCCTGGACGTAAAATAGACGTGTCGCTTTCAGTTCTCATCAGCGTCACCCACCAGCTCCTTGGATCAGCAGCACCTCTCGTTGCTGAGTATACACCTCTTTCTGAGTGTATTTCTGAGCATGAGGGCACAGGCAGCGAAAAGAAATCAGGCTCCAGAGTCAGCCAGGACCGAGCTCAAGCTTGCCCAGCTGCTGACGGCCAGAGTTCCGACACCGGGCAAGTTGACTTACTCTCAGGGTCTCAGTTTCCTCATCTCTAAAGGGGACATGACAGCATCGGCTTATTTATTCACATCTATCCTCACTTTGCTCCAGAGATGTCTGAAGAGAACATATGAGATCACAGTAAGACAAAAGGATCATGGCGGAGACTAAGGCGATAAAGGAAAGGAATGAAGGGAGGGATAAAGCCAAAACGAGAAGCGAGGCTGGAGAAGTGAAGACAGGAAAGATTTAAGTGTTGGCCACACACGTGGCCCCCAGCCAGCGTGGAAAGGGAAGGTGGGTCATTCACGCAGTTCACAGGGTTCCGAAGAGAAGCATCAGGGGACCAGAGGCGTAGCCACGCTCAGGCGTCCCGGTGGCGCTGGTGGGGAAGCGCTGGCCCGCCAGCGCAGGAGACACGAGAGACGCGGGCTCAGTCCCTAGATCAGGAGGATCCCCGGGAGGAGGAAATGGCAGCCCACGCCAGGCCTCCCACCTGGAGGAGAAGCCGCGGGCAGAGGGGCCAGAGCCCAGGGGAGCTTCCCGACACAGGGACGGAACCTGCACCCCTTCTGTCGCCTGCGTTGGCAGGTGGGTCCCTGGCCGCCAGCACCAGCTGGGAAGCCCACTGAGGACATACAGGTATCAATAACTGTGCATCTTTGATAAGCCTGTACATCTGTTCATAATGAGTATCAAGTCAAGGCAAGAGTCAACAATAAACACACATGATCCAATACTGTCCCTAGTGGGCTTCACCGCCAGCTGGTAACTGGTTAACGACATTGTGTGGGGTCGAAACGCCTGCTCTAGAAGCACATCTGCTCCTCACGCAAAGCACTGGGATGAAACCCAGACTCCAGCGAGGGCCTCAAACACACACTGTCTGTCGTATGTTCCCAAACCAGAAAGGGTATGTTTGGGAGACGCAGAGGGAGAGATCTCTTTTCTTTTTAGGATGGATCTTTGTCCAGCGGGTCCAGCGGGTCCACCACAGTTCACAGACTCAAGAAAGCCAAGCGGGTTCTTGGGGCGGGGAACCCACGGTTCTGCATCACTAACAGCTCTTCGCACACACGCCCTTCCTCTGGCAGGGCACGCAGCTACTGGTTTACCACAGCGTGCTGCAGCTCTGCACAGCGTGCTGAGTCCGCCAGGAGCCACGCGGGTCCTGCAGACCCTGAGGGGGACAGCTGTCAGAGCTGGGAGGACACTCCTCCAAGACGCAGTTGGAATCTGAGCCCCACGGTTTCGGTGCCCTGGGCATGCCTCCGGCGACCATCCCGAAGCCTGTTTTCATCACCAGATTTATCGGCCATATTCCGGTCATCTCACCAAGTTTTATGGCAACCAAGTGTTTTCCAGGTAAGGTTCAACTTACAACAGGCTTCAACTTTGATGAGGTCGCCATGGACACTTGATTGGTTGATCGCACGAGTCTGCATGGATCCGGTTAATTGTGTGTGCGTGTGTGCTTTTCAGTTCTGGGGGGTTTGTTTTGGTTTGGTTCTGATCATTAAGTTGTTGCTGCTGACCTATCAGCCAGGCAGGTGAGGCCCAATTTCGCTGGAACACTCAGCAGCTACACTCAACGATACATTTCCTACACTCTGCCAATACACGAGACCTCTACCTTCAAAAGCCTGCAGAGGAATGATGCTGAGATGCCAAAGAGTTCAAAGCTCTTTTGCCCACCCATTTCGGCCCCTAACTTTCCCCGGACAAAGCTATAGCCCCATGGGTTGGGACAGTCGTGCCCACTGTCTAAACAAGAGGGACATATTCCCTTTCTACCATCCTTCGGACACTGTTAATCCAAGATGGGCTGACTTCGAGACAGTCAACGCTGCCAGCAGAGAAGAGATGCCACTAACGTGTCCCCCAGACGTGGTCCACAAACCACCACTCCACACTGTGGGCTCTGCTCACAGATGAGCCCGTAGAGAAGTTTCTCCTCCAGTCAGGACGACGGTCTCTAAAGGTCTGTCACAGGGAGACGTGATGCGCCAGTCCCCAGCGGCTCCCCGGGGAGCCCAAGCCAAGCTGCTGCCGAGTCAGTTCCTCGAGGCGCCCCAAACCACCAGCCCTAACAGGAGTGCAAATAAATAGAGTTCAAAACACTGCGCTTACAAAGCCATACGTCCTAACATACCTGACAAGGGACTCTGAGTGTTGAGACAAATCACATCCAGCTTGCCAGGGAACAAGATCAACTCCAGAAGAAAAATGTCCCTGTCACAGGAGCCGGGAGATCTGACAGCCGCTCCCCCGAGTTTGACGGAGATAAGAGTGGCCGGTCCACCTTTCCTTCTGCCAAAGTTATTTTTTTCTCCCCTGATGGCTGGAGAGATAAAAGACCTAAAACCATAAACATGAACAGGTGAATTTGTAAAACCCAGTTTCTCTTGAAATAGAAAAACGTTATTTAAAAAAGGAAAAAACAGCAGCTTCGAAACAGGAGAAACCTCCGAGCTGCTGTCGCTGGTGTCCCACGCGGCCACGTCCCCAGGAGGGACCTGAGGGGACTGCAGAGGTCAGCCCAGGATGGCTCCCAGGTCTCGAGCGCATGGATCCGGTTAATTGTGTGCGTGTGTGCTTTTCAGTTCTGGGGGGTTTGTTTTGGTTTGGTTCTGATCATTAAGTTGTTGCTGCTGACCTATCAGCCAGGCAGGTGAGGCCCAATTTCGCTGGAACACTCAGCAGCTACACTCAACGATACATTTCCTACACTCTGCCAATACACGAGACCTCTACCTTCAAAAGCCTGCAGAGGAATGATGCTGAGATGCCAAAGAGTTCAAAGCTCTTTGCCCACCCATTTCGGCCCCTAACTTTCCCCGGACAAAGCTATAGCCCCATGGGTTGGGACAGTCGTGCCCACTGTCTAAACAAGAGGGACATATTCCCTTTCTACCATCCTTCGGACACTGTTAATCCAAGATGGGCTGACTTCGAGACAGTCAACGCTGCCAGCAGAGAAGAGATGCCACTAACGTGTCCCCCAGACGTGGTCCACAAACCACCACTCCACACTGTGGGCTCTGCTCACAGATGAGCCCGTAGAAGTTTCTCCTCCAGTCAGGACGACGGTCTCTAAAGGTCTGTCACAGGGAGACGTGATGCGCCAGTCCCCAGCGGCTCCCCGGGGAGCCCAAGCCAAGCTGCTGCCGAGTCAGTTCCTCGAGGCGCCCCAAACCACCAGCCCTAACAGGAGTGCAAATAAATAGAGTTCAAAACACTGCGCTTACAAAGCCATACGTCCTAACATACCTGACAAGGGACTCTGAGTGTTGAGACAAATCACATCCAGCTTGCCAGGGAACAAGATCAACTCCAGAAGAAAAATGTCCCTGTCACAGGAGCCGGGAGATCTGACAGCCGCTCCCCCGAGTTTGACGGAGATAAGAGTGGCCGGTCCACCTTTCCTTCTGCCAAAGTTATTTTTTTCTCCCCTGATGGCTGGAGAGATAAAAGACCTAAAACCATAAACATGAACAGGTGAATTTGTAAAACCCAGTTTCTCTTGAAATAGAAAAACGTTATTTAAAAAAGGAAAAAACAGCAGCTTCGAAACAGGAGAAACCTCCGAGCTGCTGTCGCTGGTGTCCCACGCGGCCACGTCCCCAGGAGGGACCTGAGGGGACTGCAGAGGTCAGCCCAGGATGGCTCCCAGGTCTCGAGAGCGCTGCCGTGGCTTTCTCTGGTTGGCTGGGAACCTTCCAAGGCGTCCTCTCTCCGGCTCTAACAGGCTTCCTATGTGCAGACAAGACCAATCCCAGCCGAAGGGAAGAGGGGCTTCGGAGGGTCCGAGATCAGGGGCTCATAACCGCCACCCCGAGAAGACTCAAGTACTTTTCCAGGAGGGCTGAGGGGTGGTAGCGAGACCTCCCTCCATCAGGGATGAGCTCGGGAAGGGAGACACAGTCATGTCTGATGGCAAGAGAGGGGAGAGGGTCCCGCCGGCTGAGGTAGGGAAGCAACCGCAGAGGAGAGAGCTCCCTGGAAGGGCGCCTCACGGAGGCCCGAGGGGGATTTGGAGCACGCTCACTGTGAATCAGGAGCTCACGGTGGACTGGGCTACCTGCTGGGGACTGTTGTCCACCCGCAAGTGAGGACAAAGATTCCTGCTGCCCACGCCCGGAGCCAGCCTCATGCTGTAAGGGCACAAGGCACTGTGCTCGCGATCTGGCAGGTGGAGAGCACATCCTTCTAAGGGCACACCCTCCCTGGAGCCCCACAACCGGGGGCACCTAACCCCTGTCTACAGCCCCGGTCAGGGTGACTCTGGACCCCGCGACAGGGCAAGGGAGCCAGGAGGAATCCCACAGCACGGGAGGGCCTTCTCATAGGAGGCCAGGCCAAAGAAGGCGTAGAACCGCCGGGCACTATATCGGGGTGCCTCTCGGGGTATCTGCTGGAAACACCAGCACAAGATGATTCATCATCAAGACTGAGCGAGGGAGGCACAGAGCTGCCCCTCCGGGGACCTGGCTTCCTCGCGCACGTCCTCCTGAGCCACGACACACCGATGTGGACACGTCTCAGTCAGCCTGGGCTGCCAGAGCCGCCACCGGGCGGGGGCTGGAGCCACAGACGTGGATCCACTCACAGGTCTGAGGGCTGGAAATCTGCGGCCAGGGGGCCGGCACGCGGAGCCCCGTGAGAGCCTTCCTCCTGGCTTCAGATGGCGGCCACCTGCCACATGCTCACCCTGCAGAAGAGGCCGCGGACCCTGTTAGCTCTTCGTTAAAAGGGCAGCCCTCCCGTCATGGGAGTCCCACTTGTGTGACCTCACAGAGCCCTAATCACTTCCCAAAGGCCAGTCTCTACATACTGTCACGAGCAGCCAGGACTTCACCATATGAGTTTGGGGAACACATTTCAGTTCACAGAAGCTTGTTCTGCCGTAAATCTCTCTCTCTCTCTCTCTCTCTCTCTCTCTCTCTCTCTCTCTCTCTCAGGAATCCACAGGAACAAGCAACGCTGTTTCAGCGTGCCGGCCTTGACCCTAGCCCGGTGAGGCTGTGGCTCGGCATAGGCTGATGAAAGAGACCACAGTGAGACCGTGAGAATAAACGCTACCAAACACCACACGCCTCCGACTCCAGCCGCTCTCCCCTTTTCCCCCAGAAGAGGATTTCTAAGCCCCGCACTCTGACTCTAGACCTCAAGTACCTTCCATTTTCGCTGCTCCAACCCAATGAAAACACTCTGATTTCCCGAAACTCCAAGGAGAACAGGTCACTAGCTCATGAGACGTGTTTCTGCCACTGCGGAAGGACAGGAAACTGAGCACGAACAAGAGGTGCTCTCCACTCACAAGCTATGTAAAGAGCAGAGCCCCCCCACCCCTTACCCGCGCATATTTCTTTTTTACACTATTTATTAAACTGTTTCTTTTATACTGGGGTAAGACCGATTAATGGGCTTCCTTGGTAGCTCAGCTGGCAAAGAATCCACCCTCAATCTGGGAGATACGGGTTCGATCCCTGGGCTGGGAAGATCCCCTGGAGGAGGGAGTGGCTGCCCACTCCAGTACCCTTGCCTCCTGAGCCCCCGTGGACAGAGGAGCCCGGCGGTCTGCACTCCGTGGGGTCACAGAGAGTCGGGTTCGACCGAGCAGCTAAGCGCGCACGCACACACAGCCAATTAACAACGGTGTGATCGTTTCAGGTGAAGAGCACAGAGACCCAGCCACGCACACACACGTGTCCGTCCTCCCCTCCCAGCCAGGCTGCCACACGCCGGTGAGCAGCGTCCCTGTGCTCCACAGCACGTCCTTGCTGGCCGGCTATCCCTGTTGAACGCGGCAGTGCTACGTGTGTGTGTTGAACACAGCGCGGGGCTAGGCGCAGGAGGAGAGAAAGGGGCAGGTGCTCCACGAGCTCACAGGACTTTAACAGGGAGCCCTGGAGCCGTGGCGTCCGTGATTCTGACTGTAAGTGCTGAAAGAGCTTGGAGGAGGGAGAGACCGGGGCTAGCCAGAATACTCGGAGAAGAATTTATGGAGGAGGTCGTGTGGGAGCTGGAGCTTGAAAGACAGGTAAATATTTCAGCAAGGAGAGAGAAGAGCTTCGTCAGACGGGAACCAGCAGCAGAAGCACACGGGCACAGAGCCCGCGGGGGCAGGGACGGGAGGAGAGCCCTGTGGCTGGAACAACGGCAGGTGTTAGGATGCGCTAGTTCACTGACTCGTCCTTCCATCCGTTACAACTGTTTCTTGATCACCTGTTGAGCTAAGCCCTTTCAGTTGCGTCGGACGCTTTGCAGCCCTACAGACTGTCACCTGCCAGGCTCCTCGGGCCACGGGATGTCCCCAGCGTGGGTTGCCCTTTCCTTCCCCAGGGGATCTCCCCAATCCAGGAACCAGACCGGCTTCTCTTGCGTCCCCGGCGTGGGCAGGCGCTTCCTAGACTCCACCAGCACCCTCCGGGAAGCCCAACCACCCGTCATGTCATGGAAAGTCATCTAGCTAAAGAGAACTGGGCCGTGAACAGCAGCGACAAATTTCCTTCACTCACGCAGCTTTTGTAAGAAAGATAAATAAAGAAATACATATTCCAGGTGCAATGAAAACTGTGCAGAAAAACAAAGGAAGATTTAAGGTTTCCAGTCAAGCAAGAAGGACCCTTACCTTTCTGCCTAAAACATTCAAAATACTAACAAAATATACCATGCGATACTTTTTTTTAAGATGCACTCCGTGGGGTCACAGAGACGGTTCGAAGCGCTGCACGCACACACAGCCAATTACCCGTTTCAGGTGAAGAGCACAGAGACCCAGCCACGCACACACACGTGTCCGTCCTCCCCTCCCAGCCAGGCTGCCACACGCCGGTGAGCAGCGTCCCTGTGCTCCACAGCACGTCCTTGCTGGCCGGCTATCCCTGTTGAACGCGGCAGTGCTACGTGTGTGTGTTGAACACAGCGCGGGGCTAGGCGCAGGAGGAGAGAAAGGGGCAGGTGCTCCACGAGCTCACAGGACTTTAACAGGGAGCCCTGGAGCCGTGGCGTCCGTGATTCTGACTGTAAGTGCTGAAAGAGCTTGGAGGAGGGAGAGACCGGGGCTAGCCAGAATACTCGGAGAAGAATTTATGGAGGAGGTCGTGTGGGAGCTGGAGCTTGAAAGACAGGTAAATATTTCAGCAAGGAGAGAGAAGAGCTTCGTCAGACGGGAACCAGCAGCAGAAGCACACGGGCACAGAGCCCGCGGGGGCAGGGACGGGAGGAGAGCCCTGTGGCTGGAACAACGGCAGGTGTTAGGATGCGCTAGTTCACTGACTCGTCCTTCCATCCGTTACAACTGTTTCTTGATCACCTGTTGAGCTAAGCCCTTTCAGTTGCGTCGGACGCTTTGCAGCCCTACAGACTGTCACCTGCCAGGCTCCTCGGGCCACGGGATGTCCCCAGCGTGGGTTGCCCTTTCCTTCCCCAGGGGATCTCCCCAATCCAGGAACCAGACCGGCTTCTCTTGCGTCCCCGGCGTGGGCAGGCGCTTCCTAGACTCCACCAGCACCCTCCGGGAAGCCCAACCACCCGTCATGTCATGGAAAGTCATCTAGCTAAAGAGAACTGGGCCGTGAACAGCAGCGACAAATTTCCTTCACTCACGCAGCTTTTGTAAGAAAGATAAATAAAGAAATACATATTCCAGGTGCAATGAAAACTGTGCAGAAAAACAAAGGAAGATTTAAGGTTTCCAGTCAAGCAAGAAGGACCCTTACCTTTCTGCCTAAAACATTCAAAATACTAACAAAATATACCATGCGATGATTTTTTTCTCATTACTCTGTTTTTAATTGGAAGGTAATGATTTTACAAGGTTGTGTTGGCTTCTCCCACACCACACAGCGTGAGTTGGTTCTCCGTAAACAGGGGGACGCCCTGCCTCCGAGTGGCCCTCCCACGCGCCGCCCCGCCCGCCCCTCCAGGCCGTCACAGAGGGCCCGGGGCTGAGCTCGCCACAGAGCGGCTTCCCACCCAGCCATCGCCCTTACATCTGGTTACGTGTAGGTTTCAATGCTACTTTCTCAGTGTTTCCTATATAAGATACATATATATATATTTAATTCTTTCCAATTCCCTATATACATATGGAATCTAGAAAAATGGTCCTGATGAACCCATCTGGAAGTCAGGAAGAGAGACGCAGATGCAGAGGATGGGCTTGTGGACACAGCAGGCGAAGGAGCGGGAGGGAGGAGCTGAGAGAGCAGCGCTGACACACACCCGGGGCCACACGCAGAGCAGAGAGCTGGACAGGAAGCCGCTGGGTAGACGAGGACGCGCCCAGCGCGCTCTGGATGGAGGGGCTTGCCGGAGGGAGGCTCCCAAGGGAGGGCATATATGCATATACAATGCACACACACACACACACACATAAAGAGCAATGATTTTTATTTTTTGCAGTGATCTTTAAGACCCGGAACCTCAGACAAGAGTGGACCGTGATTCACGAGCGACAAGAAACAAAGTGACCCCTACAACAGTCCCAGCTAGGTGACTCTACTAGCAGGCATACAACCTGTACATGGGTTAAATACTCCAAATAAAAGACGCCGACCGCCAGACTCGGAGGAAAGCCGGACTCAGCCACAGGCTACCGGTAAGAAGCACAGATACGTTAAAAGCAAAAGGATGAGAGCGCCGCACCTTGCAAGCCCTAACCGAAAGAAAGCCGAGTGGCCACAGCAACGGCAGACCAAGTAGGCTGCAGTGTGAAGGTCTGATCAGAGGCAGAGAGTCATGGCATAATGGCAATGCCATCCGTTCACCCACAGGACAAAGCAATCGCCCAAAGATGCAGCACCGAATAATAAAGTCTCAAACACAGGAAAGTGGAACCTGACCCAGCGGCAAGGAGGCCGTGGGAGGGGAGGATTTGCAGACCTCGCGCTCAGTACCTGGAGGAACAAGCAGACAGGAAAGCGACAGGACACAGACGAGGTCAGCCACAGTATCAACCAGCTTGACCCGATTATACTTACAGAAAACGCCACACGGCAAATACGGAATACACAAGCCCTTCAGGTGCGCACAAAACATTTCCTGAGACAGACCATCTTCTAGGCCACACGGGTAAAGTTTTCATAAATGTAAAAGGGTTCAAGCAAATCAAAGTATATTCTCTGACCTCAATGGAATTAAATTGGCAATTTCCTATGATACATATATATAATTCTTTCCAATTCTATATACATATGGAATCTAGAAAATGGTCCTGATGAACCCATCTGGAAGTCAGGAAGAGAGACGCAGATGCAGAGGATGGGCTTGTGGACACAGCAGGCGAAGGAGCGGGAGGGAGGAGCTGAGAGAGCAGCGCTGACACACACCGGGCCACACGCAGAGCAGAGAGCTGGACAGGAAGCCGCTGGGTAGACGAGGACGCGCCCAGCGCGCTCTGGATGGAGGGGCTTGCCGGAGGGAGGCTCCCAAGGGAGGGCATATATGCATATACAATGCACACACACACACACACACATAAAGAGCAATGATTTTTATTTTTTGCAGTGATCTTTAAGACCCGGAACCTCAGACAAGAGTGGACCGTGATTCACGAGCGACAAGAAACAAAGTGACCCCTACAACAGTCCCAGCTAGGTGACTCTACTAGCAGGCATACAACCTGTACATGGGTTAAATACTCCAAATAAAAGACGCCGACCGCCAGACTCGGAGGAAAGCCGGACTCAGCCACAGGCTACCGGTAAGAAGCACAGATACGTTAAAAGCAAAAGGATGAGAGCGCCGCACCTTGCAAGCCCTAACCGAAAGAAAGCCGAGTGGCCACAGCAACGGCAGACCAAGTAGGCTGCAGTGTGAAGGTCTGATCAGAGGCAGAGAGTCATGGCATAATGGCAATGCCATCCGTTCACCCACAGGACAAAGCAATCGCCCAAAGATGCAGCACCGAATAATAAAGTCTCAAACACAGGAAAGTGGAACCTGACCCAGCGGCAAGGAGGCCGTGGGAGGGGAGGATTTGCAGACCTCGCGCTCAGTACCTGGAGGAACAAGCAGACAGGAAAGCGACAGGACACAGACGAGGTCAGCCACAGTATCAACCAGCTTGACCCGATTATACTTACAGAAAACGCCACACGGCAAATACGGAATACACAAGCCCTTCAGGTGCGCACAAAACATTTCCTGAGACAGACCATCTTCTAGGCCACACGGGTAAAGTTTTCATAAATGTAAAAGGGTTCAAGCAAATCAAAGTATATTCTCTGACCTCAATGGAATTAAATTGGCAATCAAAAAAGATCTTTGGGAAATCCCGAGGCATTTGCACAGACACTTCTAAATAACGCACAAGCCAAGGAACAACTCAAAGTGGAAAACAGAAAGTACTTTAAACCGAATGAAAATGGAAACACAACCGAGTAAAATGTGTCGTATGGTATTAAAACAATACTGCCGGGAAATGCACAGCAGCAGCACAACCTTGGGCTTCCCAGGTGGCGCTCGTGGCGAAGGGCTCCCCCCACCCCAGCTAACGCAGGGGATGTGAGAGACACGGGCTCAGAAGACCCCCTGAATGCGAGCATGGCAGCCCACTCCAGCAGCCTCCCTGGAGAAGCCTGTGGACGAGGGGCCGGGCGGGCTGCAGGTCCTGGGGCCGCACAGAGACGCCACTGAAGCCACGCAGCATGCACACCAAACACAATTTTGGCAGAAAAATAAGGTCTCCAAACATCACTTCCCTCAGGAAGAAACTAGAAAAAAACCAAACTAAACCCAAAATACGTAGAAGGAAACAATGAATAAAGATCAGACCAAAAATCAATGAAATAAAAACAGGGAAACAATGTATTAAATGCTGTGCGACGGCCTGGAGGGGTGGGATGGGGGATAGACACATGACTAATCTGGGAGCATACATAGCTATAAACAACAAAATTCTGTGAAAGTTAAAAGTAAAATAAAGGTTTTTAAAAAAAAACACCTCTGTAAATGTAAAAAGTAAAAGAAATTAAAAAAAAAAAAAAAAGGCAGTGAAACCAAGAGAGGGCTCCTTGACGAGATGAGTGAGAATGACGGTTTTCCAGCAGGTGGACGAGGAGGAAGAAGGAAAGAAGAGATAAATTATCCATGTCAGGAGTGAGAAAACCACCATTGCCACTGATTTCACAGATATTAAGATGATGATAAGAAACTGCTACTTTAAAAACTTTATGCCAATTAGCTAGACAACTTAAATGAAACGGGTATATTTCTTGAAACACAGAAACTATTAATACCAAAACTCAACCAAGAAGAAACACTGGGTCTATTTAAAAATGTCTTCCCAGAAAGAAAAGTCCAAGCCCAGATGGTGTCACTGGCAAATTCTATCCACATTTTAGGGGGAAAAAATGACATCAATTCTATACCAACTCTCTCAGAAAACTGAAGAGAAAAATTTCCCAACTCATTCTCTGAGGTCATCATTACTCTGATACCAAATACCAATACATTACAATAGAACCATAGACCAACATCCAAAGAAGCAGATGTCCACATGCAAAAAGAACAGTAATACTACAATGAAGTCCAATCTATATCTTACTGGATAAGATAATAAAGGAATGCTCTGTGGAGGCACTAAATCTGCTATCGTTTATTAGGCAGAACCAGAAAACTAACACCGTGGAAAAACGCTGTGAACACACATGTGGCCAGATGAGACGTACGGGTGACAAGCACGTGAAAAAAACACTAGACACGCTTAGTAATTAAGGAAATTCGAATGAAAGCCTCAACGAGCTCCCACAGCACGGCTTTTCAGAAATACTGAGTGCTGGCAAGGATGAAGAGGAACTGGAATTCACACTCAATATTGGTTTATCTGTAAAAGGGTACAGACACTTCTGGAAATTATTTGACAGTTTCTTAAAAATGAAACACATAGCTACTGAAATACCTAGTCATTATTTTTTGAGGTATTTACCCTAAAGAAAGGAAAGCATATGCTCATCCCAAGGCTTCTACATGAACGTCCACCATATCTTTTAAACAGTCCAGTGCCAAGCAGAGATGTGGGCTAGATCCTTGGATGGGGTAGATCCCCAGCAGAAGGAAATGGCCGTCCACTCCAGTATTCTTGCCTGGGAAATTCTATGGCGAGAAGAGCCTGGCAGGCCACCGTCCTTGGGGTCTCAGAGTCAGCCACAACTTAGCAACTAAAAACAGCAGCAGCCACTGTACCTTTATTTGTAACAATCAATAACCAGAAATGCTCCATGTAGCAATAGGTGAGTGGAGTAATACACAATGGAATACTACAATGGCAAGAAAAAGGAATGATGCCCATGACAACATGAATGAACCTGACAATAATGGTGTTGGGTGAAAGACGCCAGATCACAAAAGCATCCATGCCAGATGACCCCATTTGTATCCGTTCTAGAAAGTGTAAGCTAATCTATAGTGACAGAAGGCAGATTCATAATGGCTTATGTGCAAGGAGAGGGAGGAAGAGATTACCACGATGCTTTCCCTGATGGATACATGTGCCAAGGTGTATGCAAAAGATGGACTTTAAACAGGCGCTGTGCCCATCACACCTCCATAAAACGGTTAAAGTTTAAAACTGAAAAGGAGAATTCGTGGATAGAGAATGACAACGATGTGTTTTAGGTGGGATGTTCTCAGCAGGCTCTCTGAGGAAATGCCATTTGTGTGAAGGCCTGAATGAAGTAAAGGGTGAAGACCAGCACAATTGTGGGCGGAAGAGCACCCCAGGCCCACAAAACAGCAGGTGCAAAGGCCCTGGGGTGGGATCAAGCTTCGCACATCAAAGTGTGCTGTGGTTAGGACAGAGTGAGCAAAGGACAACAGTGAGAGCAGAGGGAGGAGAAGCCCCAGGTCATGCAGGACTGCTCTGAGGGAAATTAGAGGGAATTTCTGGAGGGATTGGCACTGACTTGTGACAGGACCTCACAACATGGCACAATCTTTAAATTATCCTTCCACATAGAGCACAGATTTGTGGCTGACGTAGGGTAGGGGAGAGGGAGCGGTTGGGAGTGTTTGGGCTCAACAACATGGATAAACAACAAGGTCCCACTGTATAGCACTGAGAACTAGTCATTTTTGGCTCATCCCAAGGCTTCTACATGAACGTCCACCATATCTTTTAAACAGTCCAGTGCCAAGCAGAGATGTGGGCTAGATCCTTGGATGGGGTAGATCCCCAGCAGAAGGAAATGGCCGTCCACTCCAGTATTCTTGCCTGGGAAATTCTATGGCGAGAAGAGCCTGGCAGGCCACCGTCCTTGGGGTCTCAGAGTCAGCCACAACTTAGCAACTAAAAACAGCAGCAGCCACTGTACCTTTATTTGTAACAATCAATAACCAGAAATGCTCCATGTAGCAATAGGTGAGTGGAGTAATACACAATGGAATACTACAATGGCAAGAAAAAGGAATGATGCCCATGACAACATGAATGAACCTGACAATAATGGTGTTGGGTGAAAGACGCCAGATCACAAAAGCATCCATGCCAGATGACCCCATTTGTATCCGTTCTAGAAAGTGTAAGCTAATCTATAGTGACAGAAGGCAGATTCATAATGGCTTATGTGCAAGGAGAGGGAGGAAGAGATTACCACGATGCTTTCCCTGATGGATACATGTGCCAAGGTGTATGCAAAAGATGGACTTTAAACAGGCGCGTGTGCCCATCACACCTCCATAAAACGGTTAAAGTTTAAAACTGAAAAGGAGAATTCGTGGATAGAGAATGACAACGATGTGTTTTAGGTGGGATGTTCTCAGCAGGCTCTCTGAGGAAATGCCATTTGTGTGAAGGCCTGAATGAAGTAAAGGGTGAAGACCAGCACAATTGTGGGCGGAAGAGCACCCCAGGCCCACAAAACAGCAGGTGCAAAGGCCCTGGGGTGGGATCAAGCTTCGCACATCAAAGTGTGCTGTGGTTAGGACAGAGTGAGCAAAGGACAACAGTGAGAGCAGAGGGAGGAGAAGCCCCAGGTCATGCAGGACTGCTCTGAGGGAAATTAGAGGGAATTTCTGGAGGGATTGGCACTGACTTGTGACAGGACCTCACAACATGGCACAATCTTTAAATTATCCTTCCACATAGAGCACAGATTTGTGGCTGACGTAGGGTAGGGGAGAGAGGGAGCGGTTGGGAGTGTTTGGGATTGCAGATGCAAACTCATGTACACAGAATGGATAAACAACAAGGTCCCACTGTATAGCACTGAGAACTACAGTCGCTGTCCTGCTATAAATCATAATGGAAAGAATATAGAAGAGATTTCACAAATATACACCCAGTGGCACGCGTGGTAAAGAGCTCCCCTGCCTGTGCAGCAGACACAAGAGCCCCGCGTAGAGACGCTGCCCTGGAGAGGGGCACGGCAGCCCACAGCAGCGCTCCTGCCTGGAGAATCCCCTGGGCAGAGGCTACTGTCCACGGAGTTGCAGGGTCGGACACAACTGAGGGCCTCACACTCACTTTTTCTCAACCTTGGCAGGAGCTGTTTCAATGAGGTGGTAGGAACGAAGCCGTGGTAGGAACGGGCTCATGGGAGAATGAGAGGTGAAAGAGTGGGAAAAAGCGAGTTACTGCTCAGTTCCACTGTCAGAGCCAGCAGAGAAATTTCACGGTAGCTGAGGAGGGACATGGGGGTCAAAGGAGATTTTTTTTTTTTAAGACTGAAGCTATTAGAGCATGTTTGTATTCTGATGGGATTACTCCAGCAGAGAGTAGAGAAGTAAAAATTAATGATGCAGGAAAGAGAGAGGACAATTGCAGAAAAAAGTCCTTGAGCTTTGGCAGCCGGAGGAGATAAAGACGAAGAGGTGAGAGGAGTTTGGGCCCGAATCCACAGCGCCCGATCCAGGACCAGAGCCCCGAACTGAGGAGGGCCTGGATCTTAGGCACTTCCTGGGTATCCTTCTCAGCCGAAAGGGTGAGGGAACCAGCACAATTGTGGGCGGAAGAGCACCCCAGGCCCACAAAACAGCAGGTGCAAAGGCCCTGGGTGGGATCAAGCGCACATCAAAGTGTGCTGTGGTTAGGACAGAGTGAGCAAAGGACAACAGTGAGAGCAGAGGGAGGAGAAGCCCCAGGTCATGCAGGACTGCTCTGAGGGAAATTAGAGGGAATTTCTGGAGGGATTGGCACTGACTTGTGACAGGACCTCACAACATGGCACAATCTTTAAATTATCCTTCCACATAGAGCACAGATTTGTGGCTGACGTAGGGTAGGGGAGAGAGGGAGCGGTTGGGAGTGTTTGGGATTGCAGATGCAAACTCATGTACACAGAATGGATAAACAACAAGGTCCCACTGTATAGCACTGAGAACTACAGTCGCTGTCCTGCTATAAATCATAATGGAAAGAATATAGAAGAGATTTCACAAATATACACCCAGTGGCACGCGTGGTAAAGAGCTCCCCTGCCTGTGCAGCAGACACAAGAGCCCCGCGTAGAGACGCTGCCCTGGAGAGGGGCACGGCAGCCCACAGCAGCGCTCCTGCCTGGAGAATCCCCTGGGCAGAGGCTACTGTCCACGGAGTTGCAGGGTCGGACACAACTGAGGGCCTCACACTCACTTTTTCTCAACCTTGGCAGGAGCTGTTTCAATGAGGTGGTAGGAACGAAGCCGTGGTAGGAACGGGCTCATGGGAGAATGAGAGGTGAAAGAGTGGGAAAAAGCGAGTTACTGCTCAGTTCCACTGTCAGAGCCAGCAGAGAAATTTCACGGTAGCTGAGGAGGGACATGGGGGTCAAAGGAGATTTTTTTTTTTTAAGACTGAAGCTATTAGAGCATGTTTGTATTCTGATGGGATTACTCCAGCAGAGAGTAGAGAAGTAAAAATTAATGATGCAGGAAAGAGAGAGGACAATTGCAGAAAAAAGTCCTTGAGCTTTGGCAGCCGGAGGAGATAAAGACGAAGAGGTGAGAGGAGTTTGGGCCCGAATCCACAGCGCCCGATCCAGGACCAGAGCCCCGAACTGAGGAGGGCCTGGATCTTAGGCACTTCCTGGGTATCCTTCTCAGCCGCCCTGGGAGGGGCTGTGTTTAACCTCACTCCAGATGCGGCAACTGAGGCTCAGGGAGGCGCTACCCCTTTGCACCACCACAGCCAAGCTCGGTCACACGGACCAGCAACAGTTACCCGCGTGCAAGACGGCGGCCCCCCTCCCTCTCCGCCTGAGAACCTGCTCCTCACCCCAACGCCGAGCCTGGGTCTGAGGCCAAGACTGCACCTCACGCATTTACTCCCCTCTATCTGAGCGGCAGTTCAGCCACCAGGGCCACGTGGACCAAGGGCTTCCTTATCACTCCTTCTCCCCAGAGGCACAAACCTTTGTTGGCACGAAAGCCAACAAAGGTCTCAGAAAACAGCCAGTCCACCCCGTATCCCTTTTATGGCAACGGAGGCCCAAGGTCACAGAGCCCACGGTCCGACCGTCATCTTACCGCCCACGAGTCGTCAAGCATTCTTCCTCCCTCGTCCCCAGAGAGGTGAGCGCACACGCCCATGTGTACAAAATCGATTTGAAGATGCAAATTGGCTACATTCAATTTCATCCACTGTCTTGAAAATTTAAGAGCTCTGCTGACATGCACAGAGTGAAGAGGAAATTGTCCCCTGGGAGCAACAGCCTCCGGTGTCCCTGTCCAGGGAGCTGGGACCGCAGAGGCACGAGGAAGGAGACTGTGTCTGCCCAGTTCAGACGCAGCTGGGGTTCGGAGGTGAGGCAGCGAAAAGGATCATGTGCAGACCCTCTGACTGGGCAATGAAATGACGGCTTCACCCCAACTCCCAGGGTAGCCGGGCCCCAAGGCAAACCCATGTCCTGCGGGGGATACGTAAGGACTCACGCTGGACACCCCTGCCTGCTCTGAATCTAGAGAGAAGGCGGAAGCAGCAGCAGGTGGACATGGCCCTGCGACTCGCAAGGAGACCCAGGGGCGCCCCTGCGCGCCAAGGCCTCTAGCACAGGACACAGTCTCCCGGAGACCTGGCCCTCGGACTTGGTCGGTCAACTCACACAAGAGTAGGTCGGAGCCCCTCCGCGGGCCGGTGGCGCTCAAGCACTCGTTTAGAATCAGAAACACTGTTCCACACACAGTCTCACCCAGGGGACAGCAAACACCAACACTCAACACCTGCGCTTGAGACTGGCGTGGAGGCGTGGCAGCCCACCCCTCGGCGGATTCCAGAGCTGAGGCCCGTCTGTGGCCGGGAGGGTTTCCAGAGAAAGAGTTCAACATAACTGGATGAGGTGAACTCACCAAAGGTCAGAGCTCTGCTCCCCCCGAGTGCGACAGAACCTGAGACGGGTCGACCGTGCCCCGCTTTCTCCTATCTGAGCGGCAGTTCAGCCACCAGGGCCACGTGGACCAAGGGCTTCCTTATCACTCCTTCTCCCCAGAGGCACAAACCTTTGTTGGCACGAAAGCCAACAAAGGTCTCAGAAAACAGCCAGTCCACCCCGTATCCCTTTTATGGCAACGGAGGCCCAAGGTCACAGAGCCCACGGTCCGACCGTCATCTTACCGCCCACGAGTCGTCAAGCATTCTTCCTCCCTCGTCCCCAGAGAGGTGAGCGCACACGCCCATGTGTACAAAATCGATTTGAAGATGCAAATTGGCTACATTCAATTTCATCCACTGTCTTGAAAATTTAAGAGCTCTGCTGACATGCACAGAGTGAAGAGGAAATTGTCCCCTGGGAGCAACAGCCTCCGGTGTCCCTGTCCAGGGAGCTGGGACCGCAGAGGCACGAGGAAGGAGACTGTGTCTGCCCAGTTCAGACGCAGCTGGGGTTCGGAGGTGAGGCAGCGAAAAGGATCATGTGCAGACCCTCTGACTGGGCAATGAAATGACGGCTTCACCCCAACTCCCAGGGTAGCCGGGCCCCAAGGCAAACCCATGTCCTGCGGGGGATACGTAAGGACTCACGCTGGACACCCCTGCCTGCTCTGAATCTAGAGAGAAGGCGGAAGCAGCAGCAGGTGGACATGGCCCTGCGACTCGCAAGGAGACCCAGGGGCGCCCCTGCGCGCCAAGGCCTCTAGCACAGGACACAGTCTCCCGGAGACCTGGCCCTCGGACTTGGTCGGTCAACTCACACAAGAGTAGGTCGGAGCCCCTCCGCGGGCCGGTGGCGCTCAAGCACTCGTTTAGAATCAGAAACACTGTTCCACACACAGTCTCACCCAGGGGACAGCAAACACCAACACTCAACACCTGCGCTTGAGACTGGCGTGGAGGCGTGGCAGCCCACCCCTCGGCGGATTCCAGAGCTGAGGCCCGTCTGTGGCCGGGAGGGTTTCCAGAGAAAGAGTTCAACATAACTGGATGAGGTGAACTCACCAAAGGTCAGAGCTCTGCTCCCCCCGAGTGCGACAGCCCTGCCCAGTCTCCGTTGTTAATGAATCCTAGATCGTTCATCCCACCATACTGCGCCAACCCTCGGTAGCGAGCCCCCCGCCCCGGATGCAGAAAGCTTTGGTCACGGACAGCCCTAACTGCAGCGTATTTTGTAATCACGCCGGGCTCCTTCTTGCAGCCTGTCTGCAGCTCCTCCACGGCCAATGTGGGCTGGCCGGCATCTCAAGGCCCCTCCCCGCCTGGTTGCACCGGGGACGACCTCAAGCCACTGCCTCTTGGAGTGAACTTTCTGGACTCTGAAGGCACCTCCCTATAGAAGACGCTGCCAGTGACCTAACCCGATCCCCGTTTTCAGGACATCCCGCAGCCAGCATATAAAGCTCTCTGCCCAAGAGCTTTCCTCCCTCCTGGAAATCCACAGGGCAGTCCAGAAGTTCTGAGTCAACGTGCCCAGGAGACGCCATTCGCCAATAAGCCCTGGGTAAGAGAGCGTAGAGGAAGGCCCTCATCTGTTTCCAAGTCTCCAGTAGCCCAGGTTCCCGCAGTAGTGACCTGAGCTAGAATACACCCAGCTGAAGACCTCAGCTGTCTTCTCTTCCGTGAACCACTTCCCCACCCCCTCCCAGTGTGCCTAAGATCGAGTCCATGCAGGCCTGGCTTCCCCGCTGGCTCAGCAATAAAGAATCTGCCTGCAATGCAGGAGTCACGGGTTCGATTCCTAAGTCAGGAAGATTCTCTAGAGAAGGAAATGGAAACCTGCTCCAGTATTCTCGCCTGGGAAATCCCATGGACAGAGGAGCCTGGAGGGCTACAGCCCAAGGGGCCACGACTCAGCAACTAAACAACAACAAAATAGTCGTTAGGGTGGGGAAGGTCAAGGGGAAGCCTTCTCCTGCTACACACGTGCACACACACACAATGCCAAGAGCGTAAATAGGAAGAGATACTGTTACCGAGTCCAAGCTTGCTCTGCTCACCACACGACAGGCCAGTGAATCCAAGAGATGAGGTGTGGAGGCATGGAAGACGCCCCACTCAGAAAGCAGCTAACCAGGAAGATGACAGGCTAGCGCCTCAAAATAACCATCTCATCAGGATCTGGATGCCAGGTTCTTTTATAGATCAGAGATGGAGGGAGGTGAGGAAGCAAAGTAAAAAGGCCATTAATCTTGCAAACATCTCCAACAAAAGAGGTTGGATTAGAATTGGGATTCTTATAGGTGCAACAAGTCAGGCTCACGTGTATAAATTTTTGTAGAATATTAATACTTGTAGAAAAAGCAACTTTTCATTACCTTGGACAAGCAAAGCTCTCAATTATTTTGCCCTCTCAAAACTGGTATTAAAAAGATAGCAGAGGGCTTCCCTGGTGGCCCAGTGGGTAAGGACACCGCCTTGCAGTGCAAGGGGCACCGGTTCGATCCCTGGCCTGGGAAGATCCCACGTGCCGCGGAGCGGCTGGACCGATGTGTCCAATCACCGAGCCGGAGCTCTGGAGCGCATGCGCCTGGAGCCGGTGCTCTGCGATGACAGACGACACCGCGATGGGAGGCCCACAGGGGCCAAAGAACAAAGACGGATGAAAAAATAAATAAACAAACCAATAAAAGGCATCCCCCCCAAAACATTAAAAAGAAAATTTCAAATTATAAAAGAAAAAGACAGCAGAGATAAAGATTTCTGAGGAGACCAGAGGGGCTATTTGCATGTCACAACACTGGCAAGTCTTTCCTGGGAAGGCTTTGTTTCCCTTGGTTTAGTGGTGACCAGCCTAAAGATGGACAGGGAAGGTCTGGGGAGTGGTGAGAGGATTTCTGGAAACGCCCCTCAGGTCCTGTAAAGGCTTCAGCAGTGAACCAAGGATAGTTTTGCTCCCCTTCCTTTCCCATGAGAGCTGGGTGGCCTCCCCAGCGAGGCCTGACACCTCTCCACCAACGCCCGACGCCGCGCCCCTCCTTCTCTAGACCCACAGGCGAGGCCTCTCGGGGAGGCCCAGGGGCAGCACCCAGGCTCCTGCAGACCAGTCTGGACCCAGGAGGGAAGAGACGAAGGCAAGACGGCGAGGACAGACCCAGGCACGCCCCCTGCAATCCCACCGGCCGGGTCCTCGGCTTCAGGGAGGAAGAGGCGAGAACCCTCACCCACTTGGGTGGCAGCCACTAGGGCACAGAGGGTGGGGGCCTGCGGAGCACGCCAGAGAGCAGCCGGGCCAGAGCCCCTCAGCGGCTGCCACGGCCACTCGCCTGTCCAGAGGGCTCGAGGAGAAAACCATAGGAAGCCGCTGATACCAGATGTCTGTGCATTACCGAAGCAACCAGAAGAAACCGAAACCTAGCCAGCCGGAAAGTCACATGGACATGACTTCCCAGTCCCATCAGCCCAGCCCAGAGACCTTTCTCCAAAACGCCTTATAGAGCTTCCCTTCATAGGGAGAACACCCCCAAATGGAGTCAAAGCCCCCCGCCCCGAGAAGAGAACTGAAGCTCCCCACATGGGACAAGGTCAAAAAGGTCCTGGGTGGGACCTGATGTCGAGCTGTCCTGGGGAAAAGGTTATTTGAGCATTTAACTTATAAAGGAGAGTAGTATCAATTAGAGGGCCAACCTAATTGCTCCCCACTGTCAAAGTTGCCTGGGGCTTCTGCAGGGGAGATAAGAATTGGTCACCTTAAGTCAAAGAGAGTACCCCACCCCCATCCCAGGCAGACTCATCATCAGCTTTCCTCTCGTTTGTAAAGGCTTCTGACTGCCAGATAATTTCATTGTGAGCCGTTCAAGGGGCATGGCTCTTCTGATATTTATGCACCCCAAGGATCTTTCCCTCGGGATAGATGACATATTTCCCACTTTTATGAGCTTTATAACACCCAAACACAAAAGATGCAGACAGATTCCAATAAAAACAACACAGACAGTGTCCAGCATGGATGCATCCAGACAAACCGATTCCCCGGCAGGGTAAATCAATGTTCCCTGTAAAACAAACGAACTCATTCCAGTGAGGCGACCCCTCCCACAAGAGCTAGCTCCCAAAAGAGCCGGTTCCAACCGGACCGGTTTCCAAATCAGGGAAATACATTTTCCCTACAAATGAACTAATTCCCACCAGGGTGGGCTCGCTCCAGGAGAACCAGACCCCAGGAACCGGTTCAGGGGAGAGTCCAACACCGCCTCCCCTCCGCCCAACCAGACTGGCCTGTCCCGTAAAGGAGCAGCCCAGAGCCAGGGGAGAACGTCGTTCCCGGGGCGCACACCAGAGCGCCGGACCTCCAAAACCAAGCCCGTCGACTCTTAACACAAAAGGACACACAAAACAAGCGAGCGGGCTCAACCAGCGATCAAACTGGGTAGACTTACCCTACAAACCAACTGGAGTCCGTCGACCCGGAGGCTTGTTGGCTCCTTGTCTCGACCGCCAAGCGCCATGAGCAGCTGGAGCCACTTGAGGGAATTGTAACCTCAGACCAACAAGCTGCTGGGGTTTTACTTGCTGATTGGGGCCAGCGCACCACGGGAAGCGAGGCTCCCAGCTACCTAAGCCAGACTGCAGCTGAGTCCAGACTCACTCCTCTTGCCCCACAACCGGCCAATGAATCCAAAAGACAGGTGTTGGGACAAGGTCAAAAGGTCGGGTGGGAATTAGCTGTCCTGGGGAAAAGGTTATTTGAGCATTTAACTTATAAAGGAGAGTAGTATCAATTAGAGGGCCAACCTAATTGCTCCCCACTGTCAAAGTTGCCTGGGGCTTCTGCAGGGGAGATAAGAATTGGTCACCTTAAGTCAAAGAGAGTACCCCACCCCCATCCCAGGCAGACTCATCATCAGCTTTCCTCTCGTTTGTAAAGGCTTCTGACTGCCAGATAATTTCATTGTGAGCCGTTCAAGGGGCATGGCTCTTCTGATATTTATGCACCCCAAGGATCTTTCCCTCGGGATAGATGACATATTTCCCACTTTTATGAGCTTTATAACACCCAAACACAAAAGATGCAGACAGATTCCAATAAAAACAACACAGACAGTGTCCAGCATGGATGCATCCAGACAAACCGATTCCCCGGCAGGGTAAATCAATGTTCCCTGTAAAACAAACGAACTCATTCCAGTGAGGCGACCCCTCCCACAAGAGCTAGCTCCCAAAAGAGCCGGTTCCAACCGGACCGGTTTCCAAATCAGGGAAATACATTTTCCCTACAAATGAACTAATTCCCACCAGGGTGGGCTCGCTCCAGGAGAACCAGACCCCAGGAACCGGTTCAGGGGAGAGTCCAACACCGCCTCCCCTCCGCGCCCAACCAGACTGGCCTGTCCCGTAAAGGAGCAGCCCAGAGCCAGGGGAGAACGTCGTTCCCGGGGCGCACACCAGAGCGCCGGACCTCCAAAACCAAGCCCGTCGACTCTTAACACAAAAGGACACACAAAACAAGCGAGCGGGCTCAACCAGCGATCAAACTGGGTAGACTTACCCTACAAACCAACTGGAGTCCGTCGACCCGGAGGCTTGTTGGCTCCTTGTCTCGACCGCCAAGCGCCATGAGCAGCTGGAGCCACTTGAGGGAATTGTAACCTCAGACCAACAAGCTGCTGGGGTTTTACTTGCTGATTGGGGCCAGCGCACCACGGGAAGCGAGGCTCCCAGCTACCTAAGCCAGACTGCAGCTGAGTCCAGACTCACTCCTCTTGCCCCACAACCGGCCAATGAATCCAAAAGACAGGTGTTCAGGCACGGAGAAACTTTAATCAGGCTAGCGCCTCAAAATAACCCTCCGGCCAGGGGTCTGGTTGCCAGGTTCTTTGGTAAATCAGAGATGCGGGGAGGTGAGGAAGCAAAGTGAAAAGGCCAGTCATCAAGCAAACATCTCCTCCAATGCCAAGCCCCAGGCAGGGGATGTGTTCATTTCTTTCTTCCCACAATCTACAGGTGGATAGGGTCTGAACAAAGGCAGAGTTTAACAGGCAGAGAGGCAGGGTTCTCTGAGGCAGGCCACTCTGTGTAGCAACAAAAGCAACGGAAAGCAAGTGAGAGAAACAGTTTCATCACGGGGTCAGAACCGGCTCCCCCCCTGCAACATGACCACATCTCAGATGGAACAACGGAGACTAGCCAATGATAAAGCTTAAATGACCCAAGCCGTCGTATCCCCTCTAAGTTCATCGGCGAACCATGATGGGACAGGACAATGGCTACTGTAAAAACAAGAGGCCCTCGATTGCATTTTTTTTTTGGCCTGATGCGTTCCGTAGACCAGGTCCACACAGCTGTCTGTGATTTTCGATCAGGTGAATGCACTTTCCCATCTCCATCAAAAAGAAGCCAAACAAGTCTGCATTCGCTTGGAATACAGTTTACGTTTTAATGGTTTTGCTCCCAGGTCCACCGCCCTCTTCTGCCCAGTCACCACGGAATCCAAAGGGAGTCTGATTTTTCCGAACAAGCCACAGAACTTCAGACCGGCCCATTGTACTGACAGAGCACGACAGGTCCAGGGAGCAGGAAGCGGCAAATACGCATCCAACTGTTTGCCTTGGATCTGGGACTTAAACCCAAACCCAGTCTGGGACTCCAACCCTCGTGGCCGGGGTTCAGACCCAGCCAAAACCCACCATACTTTGCTGCAGGGCCTCATGGAGCTCAGGTTCTTCCTGTCTCTTCGCAGAAGAGGATTCAGCGAGAGACAAAGTGAGAGGTAAGAAATGGATTTATTCAGATTCAGAGAAAAGTACACTCCACAGCGCACCACGGAAGCGAGGCTCCCAGCTACCTAAGCCAGACTGCAGCTGAGTCCAGACTCACTCCTCTTGCCCCACAACCGGCCAATGAATCCAAAAGACAGGTGTTCAGGCACGGAGAAACTTTAATCAGGCTAGCGCCTCAAAATAACCCTCCGGCCAGGGGTCTGGTTGCCAGGTTCTTTGGTAAATCAGAGATGCGGGGAGGTGAGGAAGCAAAGTGAAAAGGCCAGTCATCAAGCAAACATCTCCTCCAATGCCAAGCCCCAGGCAGGGGATGTGTTCATTTCTTTCTTCCCACAATCTACAGGTGGATAGGGTCTGAACAAAGGCAGAGTTTAACAGGCAGAGAGGCAGGGTTCTCTGAGGCAGGCCACTCTGTGTAGCAACAAAAGCAACGGAAAGCAAGTGAGAGAAACAGTTTCATCACGGGGTCAGAACCGGCTCCCGCCCTGCAACATGACCACATCTCAGATGGAACAACGGAGACTAGCCAATGATAAAGCTTAAATGACCCAAGCCGTCGTATCCCCTCTAAGTTCATCGGCGAACCATGATGGGACAGGACAATGGCTACTGTAAAAACAAGAGGCCCTCGATTGCATTTTTTTTTTGGCCTGATGCGTTCCGTAGACCAGGTCCACACAGCTGTCTGTGATTTTCGATCAGGTGAATGCACTTTCCCATCTCCATCAAAAAGAAGCCAAACAAGTCTGCATTCGCTTGGAATACAGTTTACGTTTTAATGGTTTTGCTCCCAGGTCCACCGCCCTCTTCTGCCCAGTCACCACGGAATCCAAAGGGAGTCTGATTTTTCCGAACAAGCCACAGAACTTCAGACCGGCCCATTGTACTGACAGAGCACGACAGGTCCAGGGAGCAGGAAGCGGCAAATACGCATCCAACTGTTTGCCTTGGATCTGGGACTTAAACCCAAACCCAGTCTGGGACTCCAACCCTCGTGGCCGGGGTTCAGACCCAGCCAAAACCCACCATACTTTGCTGCAGGGCCTCATGGAGCTCAGGTTCTTCCTGTCTCTTCGCAGAAGAGGATTCAGCGAGAGACAAAGTGAGAGGTAAGAAATGGATTTATTCAGATTCAGAGAAAAGTACACTCCACAGACAGAGTGTGGGCCAATCGCAGAGCGAATCTAGCGGCCTCAAAACAGGGCGTCCTTAGTTTTTATGCACGAGGTAATTTCGTATGCTAATGAGTGGGAGGATTATTCCAGCTCTTTTGGGGAAGGGGCGGAACTGTCATGGCGCCTCTGGGTGTGTCATTTAGCTTGCTGACTGAGGATCAAAGTCTAGTCGGCCATCTTGGACCCATTTGATTCTAATGGGTTTATGCTGTGTCCTTGGGCTGTCACTCTTTCAAAAGTTGTACCCTGCCCCTTTCCCTCCGGGTACACTCAGAAGCCTGGCTAAGATGTGCATACCGGAGACGGGACACAACCCCTACAAAAACCCAGAGACCCACCACACTCAGAAAGTTTCGTAAGGCCCAGTAACCTGGGGCGTATTGAGATATGGGCCCCTAAGGAAAGGAGAAATCACTGGACCTTAACCGCCACACCTTTAAGAGAGAGACCCTTGAAGAGAGAGAGACCCGAATTTGGGTCCATGAAATCCGGCAGATTCCACGATGCAGTATCCAGGGCAGGTAACCATGCTGTTTAGAGTTTCCGGCAAGCTTAAGCAAGAAGTCACAGGACAGAACTCTCAGCTCCAAGTGAGGCTGTGCTTTGTGCAGGAAAAAAAAAACAAACAACCCTCTTTTCACCATCCAAAACACAGATTTGTAACTGAGCAGGACCCTGCCTGGGGCAGACCTGCCCAGGCATCCTGACTTTAGCTCTTCTCTGGGAAGTATTGTAGGCAATCGTATTTGATGCAAATCTCCTGAGTTGTTTCACAGGTGTGAACTGCCCTCCCACCCCCATGGGGGTGCTGATCTCCCTGAACAACAGCCCCAGGCCTTGGGACTAAGGACTGATAGCAACTGCTAACCCCGAGGGCTTGGTGACTGTCACTGGTAGCCCTGTGACCCCGCCCGCATCACCAGCAGCTGACTGGAGAGCTGTGCCCCGGCTGATCAGACCCTGCGGCCCCCTCCCTCACGCGCCCTTTAAAACTGCTTTGCCGAAACCTTTGGGAAGCTTGAGGCTTTTCAGGGCTTTGATCCTCTTGTTCCCTTGCAGAGCCTTGCAGTGACCCTTTCTCTGCTCCAAACTCCAACCTTTCAGTTTCCTTGGCCTCCCTGGACGTCAGGCCTGCAGACTTGCATTAGCGGTTCTGAGCACATGACAGGCCCCGGCGGGGGTTAGAGCCTGACAGCGGCCACCCAGGTGCCGTGGTGTCAGGGCATTCATCCTGATCTAGCGTTTCCAGGCCTGCCAGGTCCTCATTTGTGAGGTCACCGAGGCATTCTGTCATTTAATGGAGGTGGCCCATTTGGGACCAGGTTGAACTGGGTTCAGAGGGCACAGACGGGGGGCCCAGACCCCGTGTCACCTCCTCGTGCACGGATGTGTTTTCTTCAGCTCGTGCCTGGAGGGCGTCCATCCCCATCAGCTGGCAGAGAAGGAGCGCCCTGGGCTTGGAGACGTGCACAGGCCTGAGCCAAACTGGACTCCCGTCTCCAAGAGCCTGACACAGAGGTGGCCCTTAAGTCAGAGCAAAGGGGAGCGCTCCCGAGAGAGGGGGCCTTAAACACTGCAGTGGACCACCAACGGGACGTTGTCGGAGAGGGACCCGTGGCTAGTGCATCCACATACCCGTGGGCGTGACGAACCGCTGAAGCTGGTTGGGGTCGGGGCCTGCGAGGAACGAGACGGAAGACGGGGACGAAATGCACGGGCTCTCTCCACGGTCACCAGAGAGGAGGCCCGGAACCACCGAACGGACAGCCAGGACACCGGGGAGACCAGCCGGCCTCTGCCCTTGTCCCCTCCAGTGAGCGGTCACTCTATTCTAATAGCGTACTGTTAGAGCCTGACTTGGAGCCAACGGTTTATGGTGCTGTGGTCCTGTGGTCCCCAAAGTAAAGTACACAGACAGGGTCTGAGAGCCCGGGACAGGCAGGACCAGCGGGCCTTCGGGCCGTCCTTCCCAGCGACCCGCTTGAGGAATCTGGGCGTCCTGTCTCTGCAACCTTAGGATCTGATGAGTCTGGGCTCCAGGAAGCGGGGCAAACCTCAAAGAGAGCTTCCTGCAGCCCTAACGTCAGGGCTGCTGCCTGTTCACGGGGGCGCCTTCCACCAGCAGACCAGGCCGCAAAGGAAGAAGCTAAGCAACTGCCAGAGGACGTGGACACTGATCATCATGAGGAGGTAAGATTTCTGCTGCTCAAGAAGGGGTGATGTCTGAAACTCAGTCCGTTCCCGGGGCGGGGTGCCCCCTTGATAACCATGAATGGGCAATTGTGGACACCAATGGCCTGACAAATTCCAGGGCCCCGGGGCTGAGCCTCTCAGGGATAATGGCCTGGTCTGTCCCACCAGGTCGGCAGAGAACAGCAAAAACACTGAAGAGCACGAGAATTTAGAATTCGTGGTAGAAATAGCAACACGATAAAAATCGAGTGCAGCCTCAGAACCAAATGCAGGAGCAAGACTTCAGGTTCTTTCCCTAATCCTGCCCCTCACCTCCAGCTATCTTTACTTTTTTTCTAAGAAAGTACGCTCAGTCACCATTTGGAAGCAGCGATGAGGCCGCAGTAAACTTCACAGGGGCAGGAGTGGATCTGGGCTCCCCGACGGCTCAGCAACGAAGAGTGCACCTGCCGACGCAGGAGATGCGGGTTCAACCCCGGGTCAGGAAGAGCCCCTGAAGGAAACGGCTTTCCACTCCAGTATTCCTGCCTAGAGAATCCCACGGGCAGAGGCACGGGCCAGCTACGGTCCACCAGGTGGCCAAGCGCTGGGCACGACGGAGCGGCCACCACACAGACCAGCGGTGGGCCAGAGCTGAGGCGCTCCCCACCCTGCCGGCACGGGCGGCTCTGCCCGCAAAGCCGCCAGAAGTGCTGGAGTCGTCCTTGCCGACGCCAGCGTCCTGGAGCTGAGGGAGGACCGTGCCCGGGTCCCCTCCCCATCTGCAGGGACACCTCTCTGAGTGTCACACCCTCTTCCAGAGTTCCCCAAGGACTGAGTCACAGCTTCCCAAGGATGCCACCTGCTCACGGCACGCCCTTCGCTGGCTTTCTTCCCTCAAAAAAGCCTCCACCCCCCTCTCTCCCTTCAGTGCCACCTCGGACCACATCCCTAAGTAAACGATGTGCACTCAGATTCTTGGCTCCAAGGGTGCTTTGGGGCACCCCAACCGACGACATTGCCCCAGCGGACCCCAGTTTCAGTCTCCCTCCTGGACTCTGCACGTTTAGCTCAAGCTCCAGGTTCCCTCAGAGACGACCACTTCCGCTCCTGATAGAGGCCACTTCTGAGATCTCCTTTTAGGTTGCCTTCCGGGGCCCAGTGCAATCAAGTCCTCTCAGCGGGAGAGCCTGCTGCATCGCTGCCTGTCCAGCCAGCCTTACCCGGGGGCTCAGGAAGCCTGCCGCGGGCAACATCCTGCCCCCAGGCCCACAGCTTGCTCAAGTTCCAGGTCCCGGAATCCTCTGATGCATTTTAGGGGAAACGGTGCAGCCTGCCGAAGAGACAGTTTTCCTAGAAAAAGGCGAGCACGGGGGAGCGGGGAACCGCAGTGGGTGACCTCAGATGTCTTCCTCTTGTCCACACCCCCTCACTGACACCCCTCAGGAGCGGGGAGCTCAGCTACTCCTCCCCTAGACCTCCAGCACCCATCGCACGGGTCCCTACGTCCTCACAAAAGCCTAATAGCTAATCCCTTCAAAAGCACTCACTGTTTCCGTGGGCAGGGGACCAGAGCTACAAATTTTCAATGGGAACATCTCAGGCACTGCGACACTGGGTCAGGGTGGTGTTCTGAGCTCTTGGGGCCTCGTGGTGTCCCTGACATTTCACCACAGGGACCGCCCTGCCTTCTCCCTACCCCCTCAAGAGAGCTTCCGAGAATGCAGGGCTCACATGTTCCATCACTAGATGAAGATACCTTCACCCTGGACCCCAACAGCGAGGGAAGGGGATGGAGGGAGACCCCGAGGAAATGGAGGGCCGAAGAAGGCATCAAAGAGAATGAGATGAACTAGCAGACATCACGGCGGGGGCTCGGGAGAAAAGGAGGACGGGGGAAGCCTCACTCCCCCAGACACACGAAACACGGACACACAGGGAGGAAACTGCAGCGGAGACCACAAGTGAAATTTAGAGTTGTTATGGCAACGGGAACAGGTGGGCGGGCCCTGGTGCCCATGGAATTTACACAATTAAAGTAAGCATTGCATTTGCTAACTAATTAAATAACGCCTTTGAAATATTTCTAAGCTCCCCGCGATGGGGCACAGAGGAGGACCTGGGAAGGCAGAGAGCTGGAGCTCTTATTTATCTACCTGGGGGTCTGAGAACGGCCTCAGGGGTGGCTCTCGCTGAACAAGGAGGGCGCGCTGCGGAGCAGAGTCAGGAGGGGTGCCCGAAGCCTGAGGACCCCCCTTCCTGACTTCAGGCCAAAGCTAGTTCCAGCAAAGAGTAAGCCAAGGCATGACGCTCACACCCAGGGCCTCCCAGGAGAAAGACGAGAAGAGGCAGGGCCCGCGCGTCCTTGGTCTCATCGTCGCGCAGTCCTCTCCCCCCGAGCCCCGGCCGGGATGACAACAGACGGAGGCTGGGTGACGTGGGGTCCCAGAGAATCTGGAGGGACCCGAGCCCCATCCCTGTGCCAAGGCATGGCGAAACTCGAAGACCCCGGTCACCTAAGGCCGCTAGACGGAGAAGACAATTTTCCTTTGGGGGTAGGGGGTGGATTCGTTTATTTTGCAAAAAAGGAAAGAGGGAAAGAACCCTCAGACACGCCATCTTAGCGGCTCCCCCCCGGGGAAATAAATTACACAGAGCACTGCACACAAACCCCGCTCCAAACGCAAACCCAGCTGGCAGCTCGGTGCCCGGCTCTCCCCGGGGAAATAACTCCCCATGTCTGTGTGTCTCTATCTGTAGACGCGTACCCAGAGAAGGTCACAGCGCGTCTCCTTCAGCGCCTCTCACTCGAAATTAAACCATAATTGTTTCGCGTTTAGTCTCCGGCTAAGGAACAGAGCGGACGGACTGGCCGAGCAGCAGCTCACCCAAACCCGGGCCGCCTTCTCCGCCCTGGGCAGCGTCCGAGAGGGCGCGGGCCGGGGCGGGAGCGTCCGGGAGGCCCCTCCTGACGCAGGGGCCAGCTGGGACCTGGGGGCGTCACTCCCCAGAAACAACGGACACACAGGGAGGAAACTGCAGCGGAGACCACAAGTGAAATTTAGAGTTGTTATGGCAACGGGAACAGGTGGGCGGGCCCTGGTGCCCATGGAATTTACACAATTAAAGTAAGCATTGCATTTGCTAACTAATTAAATAACGCCTTTGAAATATTTCTAAGCTCCCCGCGATGGGGCACAGAGGAGGACCTGGGAAGGCAGAGAGCTGGAGCTCTTATTTATCTACCTGGGGGTCTGAGAACGGCCTCAGGGGTGGCTCTCGCTGAACAAGGAGGGCGCGCTGCGGAGCAGAGTCAGGAGGGGTGCCCGAAGCCTGAGGACCCCCCTTCCTGACTTCAGGCCAAAGCTAGTTCCAGCAAAGAGTAAGCCAAGGCATGACGCTCACACCCAGGGCCTCCCAGGAGAAAGACGAGAAGAGGCAGGGCCCGCGCGTCCTTGGTCTCATCGTCGCGCAGTCCTCTCCCCCCGAGCCCCGGCCGGGATGACAACAGACGGAGGCTGGGTGACGTGGGGTCCCAGAGAATCTGGAGGGACCCGAGCCCCATCCCTGTGCCAAGGCATGGCGAAACTCGAAGACCCCGGTCACCTAAGGCCGCTAGACGGAGAAGACAATTTTCCTTTGGGGGTAGGGGGTGGATTCGTTTATTTTGCAAAAAAGGAAAGAGGGAAAGAACCCTCAGACACGCCATCTTAGCGGCTCCCCCCCGGGGAAATAAATTACACAGAGCACTGCACACAAACCCCGCTCCAAACGCAAACCCAGCTGGCAGCTCGGTGCCCGGCTCTCCCCGGGGAAATAACTCCCCATGTCTGTGTGTCTCTATCTGTAGACGCGTACCCAGAGAAGGTCACAGCGCGTCTCCTTCAGCGCGCCTCTCACTCGAAATTAAACCATAATTGTTTCGGCGTTTAGTCTCCGGCTAAGGAACAGAGCGGACGGACTGGCCGAGCAGCAGCTCACCCAAACCCGGGCCGCCTTCTCCGCCCTGGGCAGCGTCCGAGAGGGCGCGGGGCTCCGGGGGCGGGGAGCGTCCGGGGAGGCCCCTCCTGACGCAGGGGGGCCAGCCGGGACCTGGGGGCGTCGGTCACCCCCCGGCGCTGGGGCTGCTCCGCTGCTTTTCCGTGTCACCGGCGGTGACGGCGATGCTGGAGTAGACCCCCAGAAGGGCCGTGTCCTCTGACCGCCTTCCACAGCTGGGACTGGCCCAGCTGACGGCGACAGTGCCCTCCCTGAACTGGGAAGCTTTGGAGGCAGGAGCCTAACGGAGCAGGACCCCGTGGGGCATTCCCGGGACAGACCCCACCCTGCATCCTCTGCCCGCCTGTCGTCTGTACAACAACTTAACCAAAGAATTTAATCAAGAGGTAAGAAAATGCAGACGTGAAGGAACGCAGTCAAAGAACACAACACTAGTTCTGCCACTGAAGACAGTGAAGGATTTTTAACTCCTCCTGCCAGGCTATAGGTCATGCTCTGACCCGGGTCTGTTGTGCTGTCTTGTAGCTACTGAAGGCCCCCCGCCCCCCCAGGTGGAAAGAGTCAGCTACACGATGACCAGGGACAGAGAGAACCCACCAGGACAGCGATCTCTCAGAATCGGGAACCTGGAGACACAGCCCGTCCCTCAGAGCCCAGATCCCAACGAAGAGGCCCTTGCAGGCCCTGGAGCCCGGCTGGCCTCGGCCTGCTTTGGCAGAACAGGTCTGAGCGGCCAGGGCCAGCCCGCGGCTCGGCGGGGAGGGGCTGCGTGTGCCCTTTCGCTGGCAGTTTGTTCCAGCAAAACTAGGCCTGTCCTTCCCAATCAGCTTCTGGGCCCTGAGTCCCCAGGGACGCGGGAGGGAGCGGTCAAGTCACAGGAGAGGATGTCAGTTTCCATCGAGGTCTGGCACCCCAGCAGCAGCAAGGGCGGCAGGCGGGGAGAGCCGGAGGCACAAGGTGGCGGGGCCGCGTCTGCTCAGCACCCACTGGAGGCGGGGCCACACCCAAGGCTGCGCCGCACTCAGGGCCGGGGAGGCGCAGGCGCTGTGAGCCAGGCCGGGGCGCAGGGGAGGGCGTGGGATCCAGCCTGGGGAGGAGGCCAACAGGAGCACAACGCACCCCGAGCCTGGGCAGGAAGAGAGGGAGAGGAAGCCTCCCTGGGAGGAGGGAACCACTGCAGGCGGGACGCCCGGGGCGGCGAGAGAAGACTTCTGGGAAGAGGCAGAGGAAAGGTCTCCGTGAAGGTAGCAGAGCACAGCATGAAGGCCTGTACTATCACATGTGAAGAAAATAGCTATCGTCATTGCTCTGTGAGAAAAGGGGATCCTGCAGGGGTGCTGTGTGACGGTCTGGAGGGGTGGGATGGGGGGGATATACATATGACTAATCTGGGAACATACATATCTGTAAACAACAAAACCCTGTAAAAGTTAAAAGTCAAATAAAAGCTTAAAAAAAAATAAAGGAATGGCTACAATGCCTTGAGCATTCTGCAAAGAGACAGGGGATGGTAACGAAAGAGGCCAGGGATAATGACCACACTTTCTAATTCCTCACTTTGATGCGTCGGCATCCTGCGGTCTTTCTGACGCAGGAGGACCGTCCCCCTGTGCTAGCCAGTTCCTGGAAACAGCAGACCACCCAATCCAGGACCCACCCTGCAAGCTCCTCTGTCGCTGAGTTCTCACACTCTGCCAGGACTGCCGTCCCCGGTGCTCACCGCCCCAGAGCGAGGTACCAGACGACCTGGGAGAGGCCCTGTGCCCAGAGCCTGCGGACATTATTCAACTGCCCGACTCTACGTCTGCTCACCCTGGTTTGCCTGTTACTTCCCGCATGGGTGCATGCCAGGCCACGAAGCTGTGTCTGACCCGGGGCCCCCATGGACTGCAGCCCACCAGGCTCCTCTGTCCACGGGATTCTGCAGGCAAGAGCACTGGAGTGGTTAGCCATGCCCTCCTCCAGGGGGCCTTCCCTTCCTGGGATGGCACCCGGGGCTCTTCCGTCTCCTGCACGGACAGGCAGGTGACCTGGAAGGCCCTCCTGCAGAAACCACATGAAGACCCTTGCCCAGGTGGCCCCGCCACCGCCTCTGCCTCCTGATCAACCCTGGTGCTTTCCCGTGTGGCTGCCTGGCATGGCCTGCCTCCTGTTTCGAGTATGAAAATGTATCTCCTCCCGGCAGTCATTTCTGTGGGTCTTACCTCACCTGCTTCAAACAAGTCCTGGGCATCCTGAATACATGGGCTTAACGCACCCCCTCACCGGGAGGGCAGGCTGGCTGAGCTTGACCCCCAGGAATCAGTGAATGATGGAGAGATGCAGAGATTCTTCTCAGAGGACCAGCTAAGTGAAGGAAGAGGACACCGTAAGAAGAATAAGCTGGATTTGCCTGCCTTTCATGTCAGAGCAGAGCAGGGCCCAGGATCTACTGAGGACCTCGAGAAACTGTGCCTTCACCGAACTCATCTCAGAGAGAGCTCTAGACAGCAAGCCCTCTGGGTGTGCTCAAAGACGGACTAGAAGGGCTAAAAGGCTCTGTGTGGGCCTCTTCCTAGGAGGATCCTTCCCATCGCTCCCTCCCCGCGAGGACAGGTCCCTCGATGCCCGTGACGACGCTGGTTGCTAACAGAATGTGTGAGGGTGAGTCCCAGTGCGCAGGCTCGGGGTGGGAGCGTGGACCCCGGAGAACAGAAGCGCACACAGACCCGGTCCCCGAGGCCGGGGAGGAAGGCAGGGTTCTGCCGCTTTCTCTGGCAGGAGGCCCAGGCGTGTTTTCCCGGAAGCTCTGCAGGCCCCCTGAGAGGCCGTGGGGACGAGCAGAGGAAGGAGGGGGCTGGGTGTGCGCAGGGAGGTCGCCAGAGAGGGGCGAGGGGGCGCAGGGGGATTCGGGACCCACCAGAGCCAGACCGCATGCCCAGGGGCTGCAGGGAAGGAAGAAAGACCCCATCTCCCCAGCTGCGCTCAGCAGCCAAAACAGGCTGGAAGGACAATCCCATGAGGTCAGTAGATGGAATCAAGAGAGCCGCGGGCAAAGCCAGAACACTGGGCCAGTTTTGTGTCTCTGGGGTCAAAGCCACAGTGCCGTCCCCTCTCCCCGAGCCCCACAGCTGGGAAGAATGGGCCCCTTTGAACACCCCGCTGGAGGTCACGGGGGCACCTCTTCCAAGGCCCTCTTCATACGTGGGGCCTAGACCAAAGACGTCCTGCTGCCCCGAGCCCGGCTGGCTCAACAGGGCCCATTGTCGGGGTAGAGGGGGGCCGGGCTGGAGCCCTGGTGGCGGGGTGGCGGGGAGGGGGTCCTCAGGGCCCAGCCGCTTGATGGCCTTCACCCTGCAGCCAGCGACCGCGGCCTCACCCTGACCATGTTCTTGGACTCCCTCATGGGGTTCCAAGCAGCAGGCTTTCCTCTGTCAGCCAGAGGGCACCCCCAAAATTACTTACGGGTTGTCCGTAATGAGGCCAGCCCTGCTTTGCTGTGTCCTCCGCTTTAGGTCTCCTGCCACGTCCTCATTTTAGACGTTCTCCACAACCTCAGGTCCTCCAGATCCCCGGGAGCTGCGTGTCCAGGGTAGCGGGGCTGCCCCACGCCCGGCTCCCGGCCGAGCAGTCCAGCACTCTTTGCACCTGGCCCCTGTCTGCGCCAGGCCTCCCACAGGGTAAAGAAGCCACCTGCCATTGACACAAGAGGGATGGGTTGGATCCCCGGGTCAGGAAGATCCCCTGGAGGAGGAAATGGCCACCCACTCCAGTCGTCTTGCCCGGAGGACCCCATGGACAGAGGAGCCTGGAGGGCGACAGTCTGTGGGGTCTCAAGGAGTTGCCACGACTGAGCGTGCGTGGACCCGCTTCTGTCTGAGTCGCTGCTGTCCCCAGACTTCTTCCTGCTTTGACCCAACCCTGGCCCTCCGTCCCCAGCCATCCATCCAGCATTTCAGACCCAGGCCCCCGCTGCCAGCCTCCCGCTGCAGACAGGACCTTCTCGTCTGCGCCCTGGTCTCCCCCCAGCAGACAGCCATCCATCATATGTATATAGAACGACCCTTCTCGCCATCTCCTGTCCTAATTAATATTAATAGCATCCCCTTTCACCCTCAGAAGTGCTCCATTTTGAATGATGAATGATCCGGACAGCCACCCTCCCCAGCAGCCTTCCGCTTCTCCCCTTGCTCCCAGCCCACGGCCGTCCTGAAACCCCAGACGGGGCGACGCACCTTCCTGGCCATGTGGGGCACGCCCACCCCGCCCGCCTCGCCAGAGGAACGGGAACCAGATGGCCAGAGCTATCCCACGGTGTGAACGGTGTGAACGGGGACAGTGAGGGGGCAGAGAGCAGCCTGCCCAGATCACAGGAGGCTCCGTGAGGGTCCCCCGCCAGGCTTCCCACGGAACAGCAGAGCGCCCTCAGGACCACAGCTCCCGCCACCTCTCAACGGCAGTCTGGGCGCCCGCCTGGGATTGCACCTTTGCTGTCTGCAGCTGCTTCGTGGATAATGGGCTGTCTTGTGCCAGATGTGCGTCACAGGGCCCAGGAACTCTGCCTTCTCTGCCTTCCCCTTCGCTGGGCCTGGGTATGGAGGACACACTCAAGAATCGGCTCGAATGCTGCAGGGTCCCGTGGCTGTCCGGCGCTTTCCTGGTGACTGCAAGAACTTGATCAACACAGGCGCCTCAGTGGTGACTCCCAGGGGACGCTGTCTCTCTAAATTGCCTTGTGGTTCTTCTTTTGTCGGGTGCTGTCCAGGCTGCCAGCACCCAAGGCCATCAGGGGAGAGGACACCTTCCCACCCTACAGAGCCAAGAGCCCACCACGGAGAAACTCCTACAGGGATACTGGCATCGCGCACTGTGCCTCTCCTGCATTGGTAGGTGGACTCTTTACCACTACACCGTCCCAGAAGCCCCCATTCCATGTATGGATGGCCCCCAGCCCAGGCCATGACTGGTCTGCTGCTTCCAGCTCTGAACGTCAAGCCACTCTCCAGCGCGTGGCCCTCCCAGCTCTCTCTGCTTGGTCCCCACTGGCTGTGTGACCTTGGGAAGCCTCTTCCCTTCTCTGAGCCTCTGTCTCCTTATCTGTATAATGGGAGGGGTGGACCAAGCCAGCGCTGCCCAGTAGAAATATGCTATGAGACGCATATATAATGCTAAATTTGTCGCAGAACATGGTAGCCACATTGAAATATTAAAAAGAAATATCTGAAATCAATTCTAAGAAGTTATATCATTGAATGTCACTTCTATATAATCATTCTGACATGTAATAATATTAAAATTATTAATGAGATCATTTTACTTTTTTTTTTTTTTTTTACACAGTTTAAAGCCTGGCATGTATTTCGTTCCCACAGCACGTGTCCGTTCAGACCAGCCACATCACACGCTCAACAGCCACACCTGCCAGGTGGCTGCCGTGTTGGACAAGGCAGGACTAGAAGATCCGAGCGTCCCTTCTCATTCAGCTGATGGCTAATCTCATGTGGGTCCCCGACGGCAGACCCGCCGTCCCCAGCTCTGTCTCCCTGCCCACCAGGAGACGCAGCGCCACCTCCCGCCTGGCCAAGCCCACAGACACTGCTTCGCCCCCCAGCGTGGACCCTGGGGCTGCCCGGGTATGACCTGCAGCCTGCCTGCACTTCAAGCCACAAGGGGCCTTGCTCCAGTGCCCACCGCAGTCCAGTATGTGAGTTTGGGGTTTCCTAATCCAGGAACGTATCTTCTGAGGCAGCCCCCGGGCCTGCAGACCCAGAGAAAAGACTGGAAAGAGTTAGAAGCCCGCAGACACGGCAGTCTTTCTCTTGAGCACCTGTGGGCTATTCCATCATGCCCAGCTTGAGGCCAGCACTATGCCAAGTCCGGCGACACCGAAAAAGCTGGGTGATAGTCACGTCTTGCCTTTAGACGCTGCCCTGACCCGCACGTGGTGAGCCGCTGAAGGATGACACAAGACGATGTAAAGGGCTCCTGCACCATCAGAGGTCGTCCTCGTCAGGGGCCTCCGCCAGAGGCAGATGGCACGCTCAAGAGGGATAACTAGGAGAACTTATCGAGAGCCCTGCTCTCAAACGCGTGGGAGCGGGTAGGAAAACCACAAGGATAGCACCTGTCACTTCCCTGGGCCTGAGGAGGCTGGGGAAGGAGAGGCTGAGAAGGCAGAGGGGACCACTGGGTGGGACGGTCCACTTAACAAGAGCCGGAGCAACAGGCGCTCACTCCGTGGGCATACATACCCCCGGCCCGGGCTCCCCAACCCAGGATCTTCTGTCGGCTCATCCCTCTGTCTAAACCCAGCCTGAAGCCAAAGGGAAGGGAATCCAGGGAGGTCACCCTCCCCGCAGAGCAGGGTAGGGTAGAGGTAGAGGCACCAAGAGAGGACTTCCAGCCAGGAGACCAGATGCACGTACCGCAGATGGGAAGGTGCAGGGCGGTGAGGGGGGCCGTGGGGGCGGGGCCAGCTCTGGGGGCGGGGCCAAGCCTGGCTCCCAGCAGAGGAGTGGGCTTGGGAAAGCTAAGGAAGGAGGACCCTCTGGCTTAGACAACAGACTCCAGGGCAGATGGGCTGAGCAAACTCAGACAGCACAAAGAGAGTTGTCCCCCAGGGAGGGGTGGCCACGGGAAACCTCTAGAGGGACCTAGAAATCGTCCTTCCCTCACCAGCTCTAAGACCACAAAACCCAGGCTTCCTTCCTGGAAGCGCAGACGTGAAGGAAGCTCCACAAACAGCGCGAGGCTTAACGGGGCGGAGAGAATGGGTAAGAGCCCGTGTTTGACAGTTCCATCACGAGGTCTGCGAGACAGCAAGGCCGGAAATGCGCTCCGTGGTCTAACGCGGAAGGGCACACGGTGTGAGTCTCCACGAGAGCCTAGAGCGTGAAGGTCTGATAGGAGCTGGACACGACCCAGCAGCTGAACAACGACAACAACAAGAATGAGAGTGACAACCAGCATTGTCCTGGGTGTGGCATGGCTCCTTGCGTGAGGTTTTCACCCTGGTAGTCTTACCAGTGATAGGAGAGAGAGCAGAAGGAAGTTGCAGGAATGGGTCACAAGCACAGTGGCTATCAAGCATGCACTGTACACGCGGCATCCTACACAGCATGTGCCCACCAGCCGGCTCTTCCCATTACCTAGAGAAGGGCACTAAGGGGCAAAGCGGTTAAGCGATTCGTCCCAGGTTGAACAGCCATGAAGTGGAACGGGACAGGGACCCAAACTCTGATTCCACAGTTAACTTTCCAAACTCATAACATTAAGTCAGGACCGTGCCAGCCAGTATCAAACAAGACCCCGGGCACTCCTTGCCTTACAAGAGGTCAGAGTGCCGAGAGGCCGAGACACCGCTGTACCAGGGGTCAGGACAGAGTGTGGGCTGCAGACAACCGGGGCTGGGGCTCAGAGAATGGCAGCCTGAACGAGTGGAGGCAGGACAGACGCAGGACGGGAGCTCTCTGTGCACCCAAGTCAGGTTTCCATGGCGACCACACTCGCTCCTCGGGGAGCTGTGACCCACCCTCTTCCACAGACCATAATAGAGAGCCCACTGTCGCACAGCCCGCTTTCACAAGTCCGATTTCCATCCCTTACAGGCAGACTGTCCAAAAACAAACTTTCAAGTGTCCAGGGAGACATATTGAGCTTACATTTAGAGTCTGCGTATGCTGCCAGCCGACAGAGCGCAATGCTGAGTAAGCTCCAGGTTACAACTCCAGTCGCCCAGTGTGGAGAGAGGCAGGGACAGTGTTCTGCCAAGTTCACGGCATCTCTACCTTAGCTGTGAAAGAGAATGCTGGCTAGGATGGGCTCTGCTGTTTGTAACCTCTTTGGTTGACAATGCGGGTCATCATTTCCTATCTGGGCTGCGTCTGCAAGAGAAAGGAACCCAATGGGAAGGACTGAGCTCCTGGTGGGGTCCTGGCTGAATCAGCACACATGGCTGGTCTGAGCCCATCTGATTCCACATTTAAATGGGGCTGGGGGTTGGCGATGGGGCAAGAGAAAAGAGGACAAGTGGATCAAAGGACGGCTCCTACAGGCCACAAAGAAAGTGCAGTCAACTCATGACTTTGGATGGGTGGAGGAGGCATCTTCCATGCCTCTCAATCACCCCAGTAGCCCTGACAGCACCCGCGCCTAGACCCTGTCCACGGAGATGTCAGTGCTGTGGTCTGAGAGCTACATGGATCTTTTTGAATTAGTGTTTTGGTTTTTTTTTCCCAATATCGTCTCAGCAGAGGAACTGCTGGGTCAGATGCTAGCTCTAGTTTTAGCTTTGTGAGAAATCTCTATACTGTTTTCTTCCGTGGTCGCACCAACTGACATTCCCACCCATTCCCTTTTCCCCATACCCTAGCCAAAGTTTGTTACTTGTGTTCTCTTTGATAACAACCACTGGGGCTTCCTGGTGGTGGCTCAGATGGTAAAGAATACACCTGCTGTGGAGGAGACCTGGGCTGGATCCCTGGGTCAGGAAGATTCCTCTGGACAAGAGAATGACAACCCACTCCAATATTCTTGCCTGGAAAATCTCATGGACAGAGGAGCCTGGCAGGTGACAGTCCACGGGTTCACAAAGCACAGACACAGCTGAGCGGGTGAGCATGCATAAGGATCCAACAGGTGGGAGGCAATACCTCGTGTGGTTTTGATGTGCATTTCCCTGATGATTAGTGATGTGCAGCATCTTTTCCTGTGCCTGGGTCCAAAACAAACTTTCAAGTGTCCAGAGACATATTGAGCTTACATTTAGAGTCTGCGATGCTGCCAGCCGACAGAGCGCAATGCTGAGTAAGCTCCAGGTTACAACTCCAGTCGCCCAGTGTGGAGAGAGGCAGGGACAGTGTTCTGCCAAGTTCACGGCATCTCTACCTTAGCTGTGAAAGAGAATGCTGGCTAGGATGGGCTCTGCTGTTTGTAACCTCTTTGGTTGACAATGCGGGTCATCATTTCCTATCTGGGCTGCGTCTGCAAGAGAAAGGAACCCAATGGGAAGGACTGAGCTCCTGGTGGGGTCCTGGCTGAATCAGCACACATGGCTGGTCTGAGCCCATCTGATTCCACATTTAAATGGGGCTGGGGTTGGCGATGGGGCAAGAGAAAAGAGGACAAGTGGATCAAAGGACGGCTCCTACAGGCCACAAAGAAAGTGCAGTCAACTCATGACTTTGGATGGGTGGAGGAGGCATCTTCCATGCCTCTCAATCACCCCAGTAGCCCTGACAGCACCCGCGCCTAGACCCTGTCCACGGAGATGTCAGTGCTGTGGTCTGAGAGCTACATGGATCTTTTTGAATTAGTGTTTTGGTTTTTTTTTCCCAATATCGTCTCAGCAGAGGAACTGCTGGGTCAGATGCTAGCTCTAGTTTTAGCTTTGTGAGAAATCTCTATACTGTTTTCTTCCGTGGTCGCACCAACTGACATTCCCACCCATTCCCTTTTCCCCATACCCTAGCCAAAGTTTGTTACTTGTGTTCTCTTTGATAACAACCACTGGGGCTTCCTGGTGGTGGCTCAGATGGTAAAGAATACACCTGCTGTGGAGGAGACCTGGGCTGGATCCCTGGGTCAGGAAGATTCCTCTGGACAAGAGAATGACAACCCACTCCAATATTCTTGCCTGGAAAATCTCATGGACAGAGGAGCCTGGCAGGTGACAGTCCACGGGTTCACAAAGCACAGACACAGCTGAGCGGGTGAGCATGCATAAGGATCCAACAGGTGGGAGGCAATACCTCGTGTGGTTTTGATGTGCATTTCCCTGATGATTAGTGATGTGCAGCATCTTTTCCTGTGCCTGGAAATTAACACTTTTTAAAGGCACATTAAGTACAGCCCAAGTTGGAAGACACTGATATAAACTGAACGCCGCCCGCTCTGAAGCCTGGCCATTTCTCCCTTGCTCCCCGTGTCCACTTTCTGGGGCATCAGCAGGAGACAGCATGTGGCAAAACAGCCCCCAGGATCGCTCCTCTCTGAGTGGCAGGGTGACCAACAGGCCCAGTTTTAAAACTGAAAGTTCAGCATTCTGGGAAGCTCCGCTGTGCCAGCAAATTTGGAGGCTGGTCACCTTACTTCCAGGGCTGTTGTTGCTTGACCCTGACATCGCTCCTCTCACCTACCCAGAGCAGGAAGCTGCCATCCTCCTTGCTCTTCCTGCTCATCCAAGTCTTCTTCAACCGCCATGAGGATCCCAGCGCCCAGCAGTCCCTGTTTGGGCCTCCAGGCCTGGTGCTCAGCCTTCCTGCTGCCCCACCCTGGGGTGCCCCACACATTCAGGAATGGACAGGGGCCTGCTGAGGCCATCGGCTTGGCCATCCTGGGTTGATTTGTCCCATATCTGAAACTTCACAGCTGGTGCAAATGTGCTCCTGCCTGGGGTTCCCGGGCTTTAAATCCAGGAGCCATTTACTAAGCAGTGCTCATATTTATTTGTGAAATTATATGGACTTTTATAGCACACTTACAAAGAGGAATAAATCCCTGCTCGTGCGGCCCAATTTGTTGTTCTAACCTGACATTTTCGTATCATAATCACCCTTCTTTCAGCTGGTTATGGCCAAGGCTGTTAGGGATTTATTAAAAGCATTTTATAATGTGCTTTACAAGATGTTGTTGGAGGCCGTGGCTTTGTTTATGGGAGAGAGCAGGAGGGATGGAGGAAAGGGGATGGAGAGAGGAGCCCAGGTAGCACAGCGCGTCTGGAAACACCCTCCAGGGATGAGTTTAAGGGGGACTTTCTGTCCACCCCCACCCGCAGCCCCAGCCCCCGCTCATTCACCACCTGAAAATCTTTGATCTCTCTCTTCTGCAATAATACTGATCTTCAGAGGTGGTAAGAAAAGAAGACACAGACATCAAGGAGATTTTAAGATAAGACTGAGGATGACAGGACTTCCTTTTATAGCCTCTGAAACATCAGAAAGCTTTGCTAGGTGTGACCTTTCCACGCTCCAGCTCTCTCTACCAAAGAAGAGAAAGGAGAAAGCAAGCAGGTGGGAAGTCACCTTTGCCATCGCTTTCCAAGCCCTTTCTGAGGGCTGTAAACAGCTCCCCTGGAGACCCACTCATCCTTCCTTCCCTCGGAAGGTTTATGCCGAGGACAGTTGGGGACCCAAATGGAGAGCCCCAGATCCACTCGACAAATGACCGGCTGAGAGCCTTGAGTTGAGGAGCTAAGAAGGGCAGGCCGCGGCTGGCAGCTTCCCGGAGCTGGCCCGGGAGAGAGGAAGAGGTGTTTGCAAGCTGGACCCAGCTCCACACGCCCATGCTTTCAGGCAGACATTCAAAACCAGCCCGGGAGCGGGACCTCCCTGGCGGTCCAGAGGTTAAGGCTCCATGCTTCCGCTGCCCAGGGCAAGGGTTCAACCCTTGGCTGGGGAACTAAGATCCCGAATGCTGCCTGGCAGGGCCAACATAAAGGAATACAAACTAGGACCTATCACAAAATAAATAACTAAAAACTAGGACTGAACTCTGCTCAGTGCTCTATAATGACCTATATGGGAAAAGACTCTTTAAAAAAAAAAAAAAAAACAAACCTAGATCTGTGTGCACAACTGGCTCACTTTGCTCTTCAGCGGAAAGTAATGCAACATTGTAAATCACCTACAGTCCAATAGAACTATTTAAAAAGAAAGAAGAAGCTCCAAGGAGCTAAAGTGGGAATGAAGCTTTGTGGGCTGTAAGACATCGGAAGGGTTCTCGGGCACCTTTGCACTAGAAAAAACACCGCTTTCTAGGGAGGGACAGGCTTCCCGTCAGAGACAGCCACGTGCAGGTAACTGCACAAGGGCTTGGAGCGCATCTCTCTCCCCTCCGCTGTCCAGCTGGGCCGGGCAGCAGGGGCTTTCCTGAGGCTGGAGGGTCACGGGGAGCAAGCACGTCAGGGCGAGAGTCCAGGGACATTTCCCTGGGACCCCGGAATCAACCCGGCAAAAACTCAAGACGACGCCGTGAGTCCAAAGGTCCATCCGATGAGCAGAAATTCACGGAGCAGAGTCGCTGAGTCAGCACCTGGACCGTTTGGGCGGTCGTGATTGTCCAGAAGTCTGTGCAGGGAAGCCCCATTAACCGGCTCCAGCAAGAGTTAGCAGAGAGGGTGGACGCCAGCGTGGTGGCCAGGAGCAGGCATTTGCACTCAGACAGGCGTGGGCGCCCAGCCCCAGCATGTGAGGACAACAAGCAATAGCGAGAGCTGTGTTGTCGCCGGTGAAGGACCCACTGGGGTAGGTGCCAAGAAACCAAACGCACGCGGGGAAGGCTGGACGGCACAGAGAGGGAGGCCCTGGAGGAGGAGCCAGAGAGCAAGCGGACGCTCCCATTGGCTGGGCCCGGGTGGGGATCGCCCGGCAACCAGCGCCGCGGGGTCCTCCTGGACGGGTTACTCCAAGCGCTGCTCCCTCAGCCCTGGAGGACAGCCTCATACAACGGGGAAGGTTAAATGCAGTGACCCTGGTCCTCACCAAGCGCAGTGCGCCGGGCACTGAGGAGCCTCCGGCGCGTGCAGCGTCCCCAGGAAGCCGCGCAGAGCCCAGGAAAGGGGTGCCGCTAGAGAGAGGGCGCCCGGGAGCACGAGGGGCTCGCCCTGGGGACCAGCAGGGCCATCCACGGGAGCCGGACGCTCAAAAAAAAACAAACCTAGATCTGTGTGCACAACTGGCTCACTTTGCTCTTCAGCGGAAAGTAATGCAACATTGTAAATCACCTACAGTCCAATAGAACTATTTAAAAAGAAAGAAGAAGCTCCAAGGAGCTAAAGTGGGAATGAAGCTTTGTGGGCTGTAAGACATCGGAAGGGTTCTCGGGCACCTTTGCACTAGAAAAAACACCGCTTTCTAGGGAGGGACAGGCTTCCCGTCAGAGACAGCCACGTGCAGGTAACTGCACAAGGGCTTGGAGCGCATCTCTCTCCCCTCCGCTGTCCAGCTGGGCCGGGCAGCAGGGGCTTTCCTGAGGCTGGAGGGTCACGGGGAGCAAGCACGTCAGGGCGAGAGTCCAGGGACATTTCCCTGGGACCCCGGAATCAACCCGGCAAAAACTCAAGACGACGCCGTGAGTCCAAAGGTCCATCCGATGAGCAGAAATTCACGGAGCAGAGTCGCTGAGTCAGCACCTGGACCGTTTGGGCGGTCGTGATTGTCCAGAAGTCTGTGCAGGGAAGCCCCATTAACCGGCTCCAGCAAGAGTTAGCAGAGAGGGTGGACGCCAGCGTGGTGGCCAGGAGCAGGCATTTGCACTCAGACAGGCGTGGGCGCCCAGCCCCAGCATGTGAGGACAACAAGCAATAGCGAGAGCTGTGTTGTCGCCGGTGAAGGACCCACTGGGGTAGGTGCCAAGAAACCAAACGCACGCGGGGAAGGCTGGACGGCACAGAGAGGGAGGCCCTGGAGGAGGAGCCAGAGAGCAAGCGGACGCTCCCATTGGCTGGGCCCGGGTGGGGATCGCCCGGCAACCAGCGCCGCGGGGTCCTCCTGGACGGGTTACTCCAAGCGCTGCTCCCTCAGCCCTGGAGGACAGCCTCATACAACGGGGAAGGTTAAATGCAGTGACCCTGGTCCTCACCAAGCGCAGTGCGCCGGGCACTGAGGAGCCTCCGGCGCGTGCCGCGTCCCCAGGAAGCCGCGCAGAGCCCAGGAAAGGGGTGCCGCTAGAGAGAGGGCGCCCGGGAGCACGAGGGGCTCGCCCTGGGGACCAGCAGGGCCATCCACGGGGGCGGAGCCAGAGACTCAGCTCAGGGGCCGCCACCTCCAGGAAGCCAGAAACATTGGCGGCCCCTCCTCCGAGAAGGACAAGCCTGCAGGGCCACTTCCAAAGCCCTGGCCGAGAGTCTACTGGCCTGTCTTTCCCAGAGCCTGTGGGAGGGACAGGAATCCGCAGCAGCCTTGGGGGTTCGTAAGATAGTGAGATGCTTCCAATCAGATAGAGGAAGCTTCGAGTTTTCCCTGCAGGGCAGTGGTTTTTAATAATTGTCTATAGACCTAGGACACGCAAGAAAATTCTGCAAGGGCAAACAGGGGCCTTACTCATCTCTCCGCACTGAGAACCCAAGGCTGGTGGTGTTATTAGCTCAAAGGAAGGGCTCGAGGGAGGGGGAGAGGAGGGAGAAATAGGAGAGGAGGGAGAGAGGGAGGGAGGGGACAGGAAGAGAATGACGGGAAACAGTGTCAGGACTTTCTGACCCTGGAGGAAGTGGCTCATGTCTCCCTGCCTGTTACAGATAAACTGCCGAGAGCTTGGTCCTTCCAGTTGTTTTCACCAGAGGGGACCCAAGATTTAAGTCCCCCACTTGGCTACCAGGCCACCTGTACCTGCTCCAACTTCCCAACTCAGAGAGAGCCCAGGGCCCGCGGAAGCCAGGGGAGGGTCCGCGCCACACCCCACCTGACCAGCGCCGTCCCCAGGGACAGCCGCCGCTGTGGCCCGGCCATCTGGGCCCTGGAAGGAGCCTGACGCCTCCACGATTCACCGCGGTTTATTTGCTTTGTGTGTTTATATTGGGTTTATCAGTATTATCATTACGGCAATCTTTAATTTCCTCGTCCTCTTTTTGGAAAGGACGCCACGGGGAAGTAGCTTGACTTGACTCAGACGGCTGGGTCTGTGGAGAACCAGAACAAGCCGCTGAACCCCGCAGAGACAGAGATCAGCCCTGCCCCTGACGGAGGAGTCCACATCCCCGAGGCTGTTCTCGCGCGCTCAGCTGCTCAGTCGCGTCCGACTCTGTGCGACCCCGCGGACTGCAGCCCACCCGGCTCCTCTGTCCGGGGGGCTTCCCAGGCAAGAAGACTGGAGTGGGTTGCCATCTCCTCCTCCAGGGGATCTTCCCCACCCAGGGATTGAACCAAGGTCTCCTGCACTGCGGGCGGATTCGTCACCATTGGAGCCAGGGGGCACGGCTGTCACCCTTCTACCTGGATGTCCCCCAGGTGTGTGTGGAGGGCAAAGCGGACACGCAGAGTGACACAGCCCCTGTATGCAGTGGGTCCCGTGTGAGAGGGCGAGCGTAAGATAGTGAGATGCTTCCAATCAGATAGAGGAAGCTTCGAGTTTTCCCTGCAGGGCAGTGGTTTTTAATAATTGTCTATAGACCTAGGACACGCAAGAAAATTCTGCAAGGGCAAACAGGGGCCTTACTCATCTCTCCGCACTGAGAACCCAAGGCTGGTGGTGTTATTAGCTCAAAGGAAGGGCTCGAGGGAGGGGGAGAGGAGGGAGAAATAGGAGAGGAGGGAGAGAGGAGGGAGGGACAGGAAGAGAATGACGGGAAACAGTGTCAGGACTTTCTGACCCTGGAGGAAGTGGCTCATGTCTCCCTGCCTGTTACAGATAAACTGCCGAGAGCTTGGTCCTTCCAGTTGTTTTCACCAGAGGGGACCCAAGATTTAAGTCCCCCACTTGGCTACCAGGCCACCTGTACCTGCTCCAACTTCCCAACTCAGAGAGAGCCCAGGGCCCGGGAAGCCAGGGGAGGGTCCGCGCCACACCCCACCTGACCAGCGCCGTCCCCAGGGACAGCCGCCGCTGTGGCCCGGCCATCTGGGCCCTGGAAGGAGCCTGACGCCTCCACGATTCACCGCGGTTTATTTGCTTTGTGTGTTTATATTGGGTTTATCAGTATTATCATTACGGCAATCTTTAATTTCCTCGTCCTCTTTTTGGAAAGGACGCCACGGGGAAGTAGCTTGACTTGACTCAGACGGCTGGGTCTGTGGAGAACCAGAACAAGCCGCTGAACCCCGCAGAGACAGAGATCAGCCCTGCCCCTGACGGAGGAGTCCACATCCCCGAGGCTGTTCTCGCGCGCTCAGCTGCTCAGTCGCGTCCGACTCTGTGCGACCCCGCGGACTGCAGCCCACCCGGCTCCTCTGTCCGGGGGGCTTCCCAGGCAAGAAGACTGGAGTGGGTTGCCATCTCCTCCTCCAGGGGATCTTCCCCACCCAGGGATTGAACCAAGGTCTCCTGCACTGCGGGCGGATTCGTCACCATTGGAGCCAGGGGGCACGGCTGTCACCCTTCTACCTGGATGTCCCCCAGGTGTGTGTGGAGGGCAAAGCGGACACGCAGAGTGACACAGCCCCTGTATGCAGTGGGTCCCGCCTGCCCCGTGGACCTTCCAGAAGCCAGACGTCCCAGTAAAGAGCGTCACCCTCACCCCGTGCACTCCGGGACGCCGGTGGGCTGGAGGACGCGCCCTCTCGGGGGTGGGGCCAAGCCTGTCCCCGTTTCCGCAGAAGCCCCACAGTCTAGGAGACACGGTGGTGAGCCAGCGCCCGCGCCTGCCCCGCTCCCTCGGAGCCTCCGCTAGGCCTCCTGGGCTCGCGGGGTGGGAGCAGCCGCAGGCAGGCCGGGAGACAGCCCCCGCCCCGGCTCCCCTGAGAACCGCAGCCGCTAGCAGACTCTGTGGCTCCAGGGGTCCCAGAGGCGCTGCTGCCTGCCTGCCTTTGTCTCCCCGCTCCCTGGCACTTAATGCACAAACTCCTCCCTTAACGCTTTCCTTTGGCCTCAGGTCTTGTTCAGACGCCCACCTCCCTGTATCCTTGATGAAACCAGGTTCTTTTCTTCACGCTGAGAAGGTACAGACTTCAGAGCAGAGCAAACTAGGGTTGATCTCATCTCCACAGTTCCTTAGCTGGTTACGACATCTCTCTGAGCCTCAGCTTCCTCATCTGTACAATGGGAACCATAAGATCTACCTTGTAGGATTGTTAACAACCAAACAAGACGACGCGACACAGAGCAGGCACTTCAAAAGAAGGCACTGGCATGCTTTATGATCCTAAGCCAGCTGAAGATTGGAGGAGAGCGTGGCCAGATGCCTGAGGGCAGCAAAGGCTGCCCATGCGGCACAAGGCCGGGATGGGATGCCTGGGGGCCGTGTTCTCCTCCCCAGTGTGGCTGAAGATGCTCCTACTTGCGGTCTCGTCCCAGGAGACCTGCTCCCAACGGGCTGGCTGGCTCTATGGACTAGTTGGCCCTCCAACAATGCAGCTGGCCCAGACCCCAGACGGAGCCCCACACAAGAGCCAACCACCCTGGCATCCACAGAGGTGTCGGCCGTGGTCTCACCATCCAATGGGGTCATAATTAATCACCGTGTTTGGCTGGCGGGTCGCAGGTCAACAATGCAGAATGGATGACAGAATTGTGCAGCGTGCCTAATTATAGACTACAGTGAGGATAATAATAGGATTAATTAACCTGGAAAACACAGAACGCACAGGGAGGCGCGGGGAGCCCCGAGGCGAGGGGCACTGCTGGCCCGTGTCACCAGCAAGGAGCCCTTGGCGGGCAGCTGCAGGGACTCACACAGCGACGACGCTCTGCTCCCCGTCGCCCCCCGCTGAAGCTGTCCGGGCCCCTGGCTGAGAGCGCCGGCGGCCCGGGGGCCCCTGAGGTGGAGGCGGGCTCGCAAAGGATCCCGTGGGCGCGGCGGCGGAGCTGGAGACCTGCTGAGACACGAGCGCCCCTCGTGACCCCTGCGTCTTCCTCGGCGCCTCCACCAAGGCCAGAGGCACGGGGCCACGCTCCACGTCTTGGCCGCTGCTGTGGATCCCGTCGTTCAGTCCCTCCAGGGGCTCCAGAAGGAAGCCCCTCCGCTAGCCCCTCAGTGCACGTGCTCCCCTGGGCCCCTGCTGGGTGACGGGCACTGCCCTGGCACCGTGACCTGCTGGGAGCCGCTCATGCGGGAGCGCCTTCCTCCCTCTCATCTTCCCAGCAGCAGGGGGCACGGGGGACCAGGAGACCAGAGGGGCCGCCTCTCCTTCGGGGGCCCTCCCCCTGGTCCTCCTCGGCATCCTCCGTAGAAAGCCTCCCTTGGGCTGAAGGCCGATTTCTCACAGCTGCTCCACGTCCACCCCTCAGGCCCAGCATGCGGCCGAGCCACTTCTGGTGCCCCGAGGAGAGGGCCGTGTCCTGAGAGTGGAGACAGCGCCTGCATCTTCCGTTTCTCAGAGAGACTGGGGGCGCAGCACAGGCTGTCCGTACCCCTGTGCCAGATGACTGCATGAGGGACCAGATGCCCCTCCTGGGCCCCGTCACAGTCAAGCCTGGCCACTGTCATTTAATCCTTGCGACAACCCTTCAAGGTAGGTATTACTATGCCTGTTCGGGAATTTACTATGATGCCTTCCCTAAGGAACCACAAAGCAGAGGAATGAACTTGCAGGCTCTCCAGGTTCCATCCCTGGGTGGGGAAGATCCCCCGGAGAAGGAACTGGCCACCCACTCCCGTCTCCTTGCCTGGAGAGTCCCATGGACAGAGGAGCCTGGAGGGCTACAGCCCGTGGGGTCGCAGAGAGTCAGACACGGCTGATGCCTCTCACACACACACACACACACACACACACACACGTCGCAAAGAGCCAGACACAACTGGCGGATATCACACCAGCAGCAGAACCTGCTCCTGAACCATGTGCTGCTTCAGCAAGCTTCTTGTTCTTTATCTCAGAGCTGCCTTTCTTTTTTAAAACTTTCATCTTGAAGTACAGCCAGTTAACAATATTGTGAGCATGCCAGGGGGCCCGCAGAGGCACGCGGGCGCACGCGTGCATGTCCATCCTCCCCAGACCCCGCCCCTCCAGGCTGCCTCGGGACCCCGAGCAGGTTCCCTGTGCCGGACTGCAGGTCCTTGTTGGTGATCAGGTTTAAAGGTCACTGTGCGTGCAGGTCCATCCCAGCCTCCAAAACGGGGCGGCTAGTATCTGTCGTGTGAGCCGCTCAGTCTGGGGTCCTGGGTGACGGGCACTGCCCTGGCACCGTGACCTGCTGGGAGCCGCTCATGCGGAGCCTTCCTCTCATCTTCCCAGCAGCAGGGGGCACGGGGGACCAGGAGACCAGAGGGGCCGCCTCTCCTTCGGGGGCCCTCCCCCTGGTCCTCCTCGGCATCCTCCGTAGAAAGCCTCCCTTGGGCTGAAGGCCGATTTCTCACAGCTGCTCCACGTCCACCCCTCAGGCCCAGCATGCGGCCGAGCCACTTCTGGTGCCCCGAGGAGAGGGCCGTGTCCTGAGAGTGGAGACAGCGCCTGCATCTTCCGTTTCTCAGAGAGACTGGGGGCGCAGCACAGGCTGTCCGTACCCCTGTGCCAGATGACTGCATGAGGGACCAGATGCCCCTCCTGGGCCCCGTCACAGTCAAGCCTGGCCACTGTCATTTAATCCTTGCGACAACCCTTCAAGGTAGGTATTACTATGCCTGTTCGGGAATTTACTATGATGCCTTCCCTAAGGAACCACAAAGCAGAGGAATGAACTTGCAGGCTCTCCAGGTTCCATCCCTGGGTGGGGAAGATCCCCCGGAGAAGGAACTGGCCACCCACTCCCGTCTCCTTGCCTGGAGAGTCCCATGGACAGAGGAGCCTGGAGGGCTACAGCCCGTGGGGTCGCAGAGAGTCAGACACGGCTGATGCCTCTCACACACACACACACACACACACACACACGTCGCAAAGAGCCAGACACAACTGGCGGATATCACACCAGCAGCAGAACCTGCTCCTGAACCATGTGCTGCTTCAGCAAGCTTCTTGTTCTTTATCTCAGAGCTGCCTTTCTTTTTTAAAACTTTCATCTTGAAGTACAGCCAGTTAACAATATTGTGAGCATGCCAGGGGGCCCGCAGAGGCACGCGGGCGCACGCGTGCATGTCCATCCTCCCCAGACCCCGCCCCTCCAGGCTGCCTCGGGACCCCGAGCAGGTTCCCTGTGCCGGACTGCAGGTCCTTGTTGGTGATCAGGTTTAAAGGTCACTGTGCGTGCAGGTCCATCCCAGCCTCCAAAACGGGGCGGCTAGTATCTGTCGTGTGAGCCGCTCAGTCTGGGGTCCTGGGTTCTGAGGGCGGGGCTAAGAAACCGAGGCGCCGGCCACGCCCGCCGCCGCAGGCGCCGCCTGCCCTGAGGGCCGCTGAATTCCAGCCAGGGGGAAGCGGAGGGAATTTGCACCTACTCTCTGGGCTCAGGACTGCAGATGAAGCAAGCTCCCAAGCCCCTCCTAGATCTGTGAGTCTTCTCCTCCCTTTGAGCAAGAGGAGGGCAGAAAACAGCCTGCATTTCAGGTCCCTGGCGCCTAAAGACAGATGCCCAGGTGGCCATGGCAACAGGTGGACTTCAGGGCTCCGCAGACAGCGGCCTCCAGGCCTGTAGCCCCGACTGGACCCACAGCAGCCCCCCCTGCCTGTGGCCGTGGAGACTCTGTTTAAGGACAGAGAGTTGTGGGAAGCGTAATAAGTTCAGGGTTCCTTCAAAAAAAAAAAAGCATTGATCACTGCAAAATGCTTCCTAAAAAATAATTTAAATCCAACTCTCTCTTCCCATAACTTCCATCTCTTAACCTAATGTCTCTGCCCTCTGGGGTCACATGCAAAAGAAGGGAAAACCCAGCCCACGTTGTCTCAGAGTTCTTCTGGAACATGAAGACTGTGGCCACGGGCCTCCTCGCCCTATTTTCTTAGCAAACCTTTCTGCCTGCTCATCATCTCCTCCCTACATGAGGGGACGCCCTGTGCTCACACATCACTGGAGTCTGGGTATCTTGATCACTGTTTCTTCCACTTTGGGGCTTCAGGTTGGGTTCGTCAGGTCACACGGCCTTTCCCCATCTCTTTTTTCCAGCCATGATGTTCGTCTGATGAGCGGCACGACAGGCCAGGTGCTGGGCCAGTGGCGGTGTATCAGGAGGATTAAGACATGGTGTCATTCAGATAGAGTTTGAGCGGCTCCACGACAGGCCAGGGCCCCAGAACGGGGCGCACGCTGCTGCACCCGCCCCGCCTCCAGGCTGCCTCGGGACCCCGAGCAGGTTCCCTGTGCCGGACTGCAGGTCCTTGTTGGTGATCAGGTTTAAAGGTCACTGTGCGTGCAGGTCCATCCCAGCCTCCAAAACGGGCGGCTAGTATCTGTCGTGTGAGCCGCTCAGTCTGGGGTCCTGGGTTCTGAGGGCGGGCTAAGAAACCGAGGCGCCGCCACGCCGCGCCGCAGGCGCCGCCTGCCCTGAGGGCCGCTGAATTCCAGCCAGGGGGAAGCGGAGGGAATTTGCACCTACTCTCTGGGCTCAGGACTGCAGATGAAGCAAGCTCCCAAGCCCCTCCTAGATCTGTGAGTCTTCTCCTCCCTTTGAGCAAGAGGAGGGCAGAAAACAGCCTGCATTTCAGGTCCCTGGCGCCTAAAGACAGATGCCCAGGTGGCCATGGCAACAGGTGGACTTCAGGGCTCCGCAGACAGCGGCCTCCAGGCCTGTAGCCCCGACTGGACCCACAGCAGCCCCCCCTGCCTGTGGCCGTGGAGACTCTGTTTAAGGACAGAGAGTTGTGGGAAGCGTAATAAGTTCAGGGTTCCTTCAAAAAAAAAAAAGCATTGATCACTGCAAAATGCTTCCTAAAAAATAATTTAAATCCAACTCTCTCTTCCCATAACTTCCATCTCTTAACCTAATGTCTCTGCCCTCTGGGGTCACATGCAAAAGAAGGGAAAACCCAGCCCACGTTGTCTCAGAGTTCTTCTGGAACATGAAGACTGTGGCCACGGGCCTCCTCGCCCTATTTTCTTAGCAAACCTTTCTGCCTGCTCATCATCTCCTCCCTACATGAGGGGACGCCCTGTGCTCACACATCACTGGAGTCTGGGTATCTTGATCACTGTTTCTTCCACTTTGGGGCTTCAGGTTGGGTTCGTCAGGTCACACGGCCTTTCCCCATCTCTTTTTTCCAGCCATGATGTTCGTCTGATGAGCGGCTACGACAGGCCAGGTGCTGGGCCAGTGGCGGGGTGTATCAGGAGGATTAAGACATGGTGTCATTCAGATAGAGAGCTCTTAGCAAGCAAGGCGACCCCGACTACCCACACAAAAAGAACACTTCCCTCACACGGGCAATAAGTGCAAGTTAAAGAGAGAAGGAAATAAGGTACCCTCCAATACTGATGTCAGACTTGAGAAAGCTCAGTTAAGCGTAAGCTGATTGTCCCCAAAAGGGGAAGAAAAGGAAATCTGAACTGACCTGAACACAACCCCTTACCTCATCGGAAGGCTCCTTTATTTTTAATCCAATACTCAGGATCTCTTCTTGGGGTGGAAATTCCCTGAAAAGCCAGATCTTTCCAGGACATGGACCTGCTGGCTGCTCTTCTGAGGGCTGAGAGCAAAGAGCTCCAGAATTTATGCACTACATTAAGCGAGGTGCCTGGTATCCAACTAGGTTAAATTGCTTTCTATATTTAAATTGCCTGCTAGCTGGTTAGATGTGGGAGCCACAGCTGTGAAATGGATAGCTCCAGCCAGTAAATAGAAAGGCATAAATCCTAATGGATTAATCTGTTATAATTAGACAACTCCGTAGGACTTTGATATGGAGCCCAATGCTTCCGAGAAAGAGGAGAGAGGGGAGGGGCGAACCTCAGGTGTGGGGAGCCGGAGGCAAGAGACGAACAAGGAGAGGGCCGGTGACATCTGAGGAGCAAAGGAGGGCTGCCAACCACAAGCCAGGAGCACCTAAGAGTTGAGATGGGTGGACAGAAGGCATGAGTCAAATCTCTCTCGCCACAAAAGAAACACCAAAACCAGAGGGCTGAATGGTAAGAAAGGAAATGCAACTGATTCTTAAACAACACGGGTTAGCGCTTCACAGGTCCACTTACACACAGATTTTTTTTTTTTTCCAGTAAATACACAGTCAGTCCTAGGTTCGTATCCACGGGCGGCTCTGCCACCGCGGGCGTAACCGACCGCGGATCATGTAACACTCTGCTTCCACTCGGAGGCTCAGTGAGCCCGCGGATACCAGAGGACCAGCTATGGAACTTGAGTATCCATGGATGCCGGTTTCCATGGCGGGTACTCCCAACCCCCCGGGAATACTGAGGGGCCACTGCACACAGCAGTGAATCCTTTCCTCTCTCCTCCCTGTCCCTCCCCTTTCCCTGTATACATCCTTTCCTTCTGCTTCTCAAAGGTGCAAAGCCTTTGGGGAAACTGCCTTTGGCATGGGAAGAGCGAGGAGAACTCTCAGGCTGCTGACCTGGAACACTTTCTTTCAGCGCTGGCCCTCCTCCTCCAACTCTGCCTGCTTGCCAAGACCAGGAACCCAAGGAGAGAGTCAACAGCCAGCGGAGAGGGGCTCCCAGTCACCATCCCCAAGTGACCTGGGGGGAGGGCGAGGCGCTGAGAGCGGGGTGAGGCAGACTGAGGAAGGAGCTGGCCGTGGGGTCAGGACGCGACTGTCAAGCCCTGGCAATCCCTCCGAGCCCTAGAGCAGGATGGTGAAGATGTCCAAAGCGCGACAGTTTGGGTGTTCGAGTCTGATCGAGGTCCAGGCCATTCCGGTCTAGTGTCGCAGGGCAGTTCTGGCCCCCTGGAGGCTCCCTGGGGCCACTCCCTTGCCTCGGGACAATCTCCAGGACCAGACGGTCCTCTCAACCAGCTCACTGCGCCTCCCCTCCAACACGCGCCCCTGACCAGCGAGACTGATCTCTTTACTCAAAGGAAGAGAACATCGTCAGGGCGCTGAGAGGTGCGGCTGATGAAGAATGGGGACCAAAGATAATCCAGGCTCAGAGCTTCTCGAACAGTGCATCGCATTCAATCAAGGGACCCCGTGTGGGACCTTAGTAGAGGGCGCGGGGTCAAAGGTGAGGGTGGAGGACCACAAGCTGCAGCCACCCTCGCTCTCCTCTCTGAGCCCCACCCCCATCTTCCCCAGGTGACCAGAAGGCCACTTTAATCCTGCACAAGCAAGGCAAGGCTCTACTGAAAAGGAACAGGGATAGTAGACCAATGCATGGGAAAGCTGAATATTACAAAAGATACTCAGTCTTTCACATATTAATTTATAAACTTAGTGGGACTCTAATTAAAATCCCAAGGAATTTATTCCTTAAGCTTAACTAAATGCATTTGGAAAAGCTGAATATTACAAGTACGTTCCTAATTTATATGGAACTTGAGTATCCATGGATGCCGGTTTCCATGGCGGGTACTCCCAACCCCGAATACTGAGGGGCCACTGCACACAGCAGTGAATCCTTTCCTCTCCTCCCTGTCCCTCCCCTTTCCCTGTATACATCCTTTCCTTCTGCTTCTCAAAGGTGCAAAGCCTTTGGGGAAACTGCCTTTGGCATGGGAAGAGCGAGGAGAACTCTCAGGCTGCTGACCTGGAACACTTTCTTTCAGCGCTGGCCCTCCTCCTCCAACTCTGCCTGCTTGCCAAGACCAGGAACCCAAGGAGAGAGTCAACAGCCAGCGGAGAGGGGCTCCCAGTCACCATCCCCAAGTGACCTGGGGGGAGGGCGAGGCGCTGAGAGCGGGGTGAGGCAGACTGAGGAAGGAGCTGGCCGTGGGGTCAGGACGCGACTGTCAAGCCCTGGCAATCCCTCCGAGCCCTAGAGCAGGATGGTGAAGATGTCCAAAGCGCGACAGTTTGGGTGTTCGAGTCTGATCGAGGTCCAGGCCATTCCGGTCTAGTGTCGCAGGGCAGTTCTGGCCCCTGAGGCTCCCTGGGGCCACTCCCTTGCCTCGGGACAATCTCCAGGACCAGACGGTCCCCTCAACCAGCTCACTGCGCCCCCCCTCCAACGCGCGCGCCTGACCAGCGAGACTGACTCCTTTCCTCAACGGAAGAGAACATCGTCAGGGCGCTGAGAGGTGCGGCTGATGAAGAATGGGGACCAAAGATAATCCAGGCTCAGAGCTTCTCGAACAGTGCATCGCATTCAATCAAGGGACCCCGTGTGGGACCTTAGTAGAGGGCGCGGGGTCAAAGGTGAGGGTGGAGGACCACAAGCTGCAGCCACCCTCGCTCTCCTCTCTGAGCCCCACCCCCATCTTCCCCAGGTGACCAGAAGGCCACTTTAATCCTGCACAAGCAAGGCAAGGCTCTACTGAAAAGGAACAGGGATAGTAGACCAATGCATGGGAAAGCTGAATATTACAAAAGATACTCAGTCTTTCACATATTAATTTATAAACTTAGTGGGACTCTAATTAAAATCCCAAGGGAATTTATTCCCTTAAGCTTAACTAAGTGATCCCAGTGGTCATCTGGAAAAATAAACATGTAATAACTTCCCAAGAACATTAGAAAAAGCGTATTCCCTGGTAGCTCCGCTGGTAGGGACTCCACCAGCAATGCAGGAGACCCCAGTTCAGTTCCTGAGTTGGGAAGATCCCTGGAGAAGGCGTGGACGACCCACTCCGGGATTCTCGCCTGAGGATTTCATGAGCAGAGGTGCCTGGCAGGCTCGCCAAGAGTCAGACACGACTGAGCAACTTTGTTTCCTTTCCTTAAAAAAGAGGCACTCCCAGTGACAGGCACTGAAAGAGATCTCACATGGCATGGAACTGGTAAAAGGATCAGCACGTTGTTCACAGAAAGCTCAAGTGGGAGCAAATGTACGCACATGAAGCTATCTTAAAGAATAGGCGTCATCACCAATCCACTTACCTGTCGGAAAATGTTAGCATGAGCACTTGGTTAATTATTTAATATTTAAAAATTATCATCAAAATTAATTCCAGATGGATGAATGGTATACCTCATAAACCATAGTGAAATCATAAATAAATAGAAAATAAAGGCGAAAATTTAATTTTTCTTAAGGTACAAGAGACTTTCTAGGTATAAATAGAACTGAGAAATTGTTCTAAAACAAAATTAAACCTTGTACACGTCCAAAATCCCTGTTACAACCCAACAGGCAAACGACACATTGGAATAAAATAAAATAAGCATAGATTAATAATTAAGCAATCCTTTCTACGTTATACAGAGCACTCATATTTAAAAATAAAAACACATAGTTAAAAATAGGCAAAGGCTATAGATGTCTCCATAAAAATACAAATGGCCATTAAATGTTTTAAGAATAATATCTAGTGCTATGAAACAATCACTCTCAACCACTGCTGATAGAGGGTAGAAATCAATTAAAACAAGAACATACAGCAAAACACACACACACACATATAAATGTTCTGGAAAGTAATTTGACAGTATGTATTGTAGCAAGAATCTTACTTCTAGGAATGTGTCCTACATGATACAGGCAAGGACTGATGAACACTGTTTTCACTGTAGTATTATGTATAAGAGCCCAAAATTGAAACGTATCCTCATGCCACCAGACACTAGGTAAAGAAAAGCTACAGTGTGTCCACAAGTCGATGATGACAGACACTCAAGGTCAGGGCATAGGAAAAGTCCCAAAATACAATCTTACATTTTTAAAAAATCAGAACAGAGACTGGAAAAGTAATAAGGAAGGAATTTTGTGTCTCAAAAATGTATTTATGCATAGAAAAAAAAAGACGGAAAGGAATTCTTTAAAATGTTCATTGTGGACATCTGAGTGGTAGGATTGGGGTTATTTAATTTTTGTCTTTATATCGTTCAGTGTTTTTCAAAGGTTCTCTCCTGAACGTATTTCATCTCTATAATTAGAAATTTAAAGCAATCAGGCATATTTATAAAAGATGAGTCCTCCAGTGTTCCAGAAAGAGAACAAGACGGGAGGTCAGAAAATGCTTCTGAAATCGCCCAGATGCGTGCCCGGGCTCTCACAGGGGCGGACAGTGGGGTCATTTCTACGAGTGGCCGGGCTGCCGCTCACCCACCAGAGGGGGAGCCCTGCAGACCCCTCCTGCCCTAACCAGATCAGCCCGCAAGCCAGGCCTCACTGGCTGCACTCACCCGTGTACATCAGCTTGATCTGATGTTCACGGCCTCTCCTCCACGGCCACACACACGTGCGCGTGCACACACGCAGAGACACGTGACACACGCCCGCTGCCTCTTCTGCTGTGGCCGGCACCCCCCCGGCTGTCGCCACGCCTCGCTTTCCCAGGTGAAGCCCTCAGGCAGGTGGCCTCTCAAACGTTATACAGAGCACTCATATTTAAAAATAAACACATAGTTAAAAATAGGCAAAGGCTATAGATGTCTCCATAAAAATACAAATGGCCATTAAATGTTTTAAGAATAATATCTAGTGCTATGAAACAATCACTCTCAACCACTGCTGATAGAGGGTAGAAATCAATTAAAACAAGAACATACAGCAAAACACACACACACACATATAAATGTTCTGGAAAGTAATTTGACAGTATGTATTGTAGCAAGAATCTTACTTCTAGGAATGTGTCCTACATGATACAGGCAAGGACTGATGAACACTGTTTTCACTGTAGTATTATGTATAAGAGCCCAAAATTGAAACGTATCCTCATGCCACCAGACACTAGGTAAAGAAAAGCTACAGTGTGTCCACAAGTCGATGATGACAGACACTCAAGGTCAGGGCATAGGAAAAGTCCCAAAATACAATCTTACATTTTTAAAAAATCAGAACAGAGACTGGAAAAGTAATAAGGAAGGAATTTTGTGTCTCAAAAATGTATTTATGCATAGAAAAAAAAAGACGGAAAGGAATTCTTTAAAATGTTCATTGTGGACATCTGAGTGGTAGGATTGGGGTTATTTAATTTTTGTCTTTATATCGTTCAGTGTTTTTCAAAGGTTCTCTCCTGAACGTATTTCATCTCTATAATTAGAAATTTAAAGCAATCAGGCATATTCATAAAAGATGAGTCCTCCAGTGTTCCAGAAAGAGAACAAGACGGGAGGTCAGAAAATGCTTCTGAAATCGCCCAGATGCGTGCCCGGGCTCTCACAGGGGCGGACAGTGGGGTCATTTCTACGAGTGGCCGGGCTGCCGCTCACCCACCAGAGGGGGAGCCCTGCAGACCCCTCCTGCCCTAACCAGATCAGCCCGCAAGCCAGGCCTCACTGGCTGCACTCACCCGTGTACATCAGCTTGATCTGATGTTCACGGCCTCTCCTCCACGGCCACACACACGTGCGCGTGCACACACGCAGAGACACGTGACACACGCCCGCTGCCTCTTCTGCTGTGGCCGGCACCCCCCCGGCTGTCGCCACGCCTCGCTTTCCCAGGTGAAGCCCTCAGGCAGGTGGCCTCTCAAAGGCCCACACCCCCCACCGCTGCGTTCCCGAGCCACCGGCCACCTGCCAGCCCGCCCGCCCATCCGCATCCTACCTTGAACGCCAGCGCCGCTGCAGTTCCCAGCCAAAGCCCTGGGATGACCCGCTCTGCATGGGCACTGTGCGCCAGGGACAGACAGGGAGAGGGCAGCAGTCACTGCCCACAAGGAGGCAGGCGTCCCGCACAGCGGACCAGATGGCAAGACTGAACCTGGTGCGTCGAGTGCTGTGAGGAGAGAGATGCCGGAGGTTAGGAGCTCCCGGGAGGGGGAGCCGCTGAGAGGAGTCTAACGTGCTAGTCGCTCAGTCGTGTCCGACCCTCTGTGTGGACTGTAGCCCGCCAGGCGCCTCTGTCCATGGGGCTCTCCAGGCAAGAAGGCTGGAGTGGGTTACCTTTCCTTCTCCTGCGATCTTTCCAACCACAGGACTGAACCCGTGCCTCCTGCACTGTAGGCAGGTTCTGAACCCTCTGAGCCACCAGGGAAACCCAGGCTGTGTGGAAATCAAGCAGAGACAGGACAGAGTCTAGGAGAGGACACGAAAGCCCCAAAGTGTGAAGCCACTTGAGCAACGGGAAACCCCAGGCAGGAAGCTCAGCATTCAAGGAGCTGAAAGAGGGAGGAAACGAAGGAAGAGGAGAAAGGAGATGGGGACTTCAGACAAAGACCAAGCCATGAACAGCATCATGTGCCTTGCCGAGAGCTGCGCACTTATTCGTTAGGAGCCTGGGATTGCCACGTCCACGCTACTGTGAGTAACGTACAAGGACCAACGGTGGAGCGCAGGGAACTCCACTCAGCACTCTGTCATAACCTATATGGGAAAAGAATCTGAAGAAGAATGTGTGTGTGTGTGTTGTCATTGTTTAGTCACTAAGTCGTGTCTGACTCTTTGACCCCATGGGCTGTAGCCCACGGGCTCCTCTGTCCATGGAATGGGTGGCCATTGCCGTCTCCAGGGGACCTTCCCAACCCAGGGATGGGACCCACGCTGAGCCTTCTGGATTGGCACGTGGATTCTTTACCAGTGAGTCACCAGGGAAGCCCTGTAAGAGACACGAGGGACTCACGTTCCATCCCTGGGTCGGGAAGACCCCCTGGAGAAGGACATGGCAACCCACTCCAGTCTTCTTGCCTGGAGAGCCCCATGGACGGAGGAGCCTGGCGGGCTGCAGTCCCCAGGGTCCCACTAGAGTCAGGCAGGACTCCCACGGTCTGCTCAAGGCTCTCGGTGAGCGTGGAGCACATTCCGGACAGCTCTCTGACTCCCCACGGGCCCTTAACACTGAGCAGGTATCCAGGAAGCATTTCAAGAAGAAAGAACAAATGTCATTGACATGAGAAAGCTGCTCCTGCGACAACTTTAACGGGGCTAAGGAAGGTTTCTCATGTTCACCCGAAAGAGAATCGGGCACTTCAACAAAATGTCCCCAATGACTAGCAAGCAGGGGACAGATGGAAAGGAATGGTAACAAACGGCCTGCACTTCGTTCTGCTCTTCAGAGTCCATCTGGTGGTCACCCCTGCTGGCCAGAGATGATCAGCGGCCTAGAGAAAAGGGGGAGAGGCCAGCCCAGCTCCCGGGGCAGGTGGAGACGGCGCCGCCTTTGCCATGATGGATGGCGGCAACCTTCAGCTCCTAATTGTTCCCAAAGAACTCACGTATGAATCCAGCCCCAAATCGCACACGTGGGGGAGAGGAGGGACAGAAGCCAAGGCAAGAGGTTCAGTCAGCAAAACTGGAATCACTTGAGAAACGGAGAAGGCGAAAGCCCCCCTCCGAGCCTGCCCTATAAACGCCCAAGTGATGTATTTTTCTTCCGCCAGTTGACTTTTTTTTAAGTGTCTCGCTCATAAGTCATTAATAACTAATTTCACAATCGCTGCATCATGTGACAGTCATAAAATATTGCCAGCGCTTTTCCCAGCAAATTTTAGTATTGAGCCAATAATTGAATCCAAATTATCTATTAAGTTAATTCTTTAGTAGACAATATTTTACACTTGAAGCCATTTTTCACAAGTACTCCAGAATGAAGTAATTGTGAAATTAGCAATGACTTCCCCCCCCCCTCCTGAACAAGTAAAAATAAAATCGCTGGGTTCAGCCTGGAGGGTGTCAAGCTGTTATGAATTCTTTGCACTCATGTGTTGCCTCTCCCTAGTTAGAACTAGCTCTGTGTCCTCGAAGCTCAGCCGACAGACAACCGGACATGGCTTCTAGACGGTGTGCTTCTTAGGGGCAGCGGTCCTGGGACCACCTCACACGTGTCCTCACACAGTACCCTCTGCAGCCAGACTCTGGCTTCTAAGAAGCCTCTGTTTCTTCTGCCTTTTAAGACTGGTAGAGAGTGAACCAGGCAAATCCGGCCAGTTGACCCCTCCCCTCTTCCTGAGGTCCTAGTTGCCACCCACAGGGATGGGTGCCCAGAGCCAGGTTTGTGCCAGTGAACCTGCCTGGTGTCTTCTCACGGACCCATCGCTGACCACACAGACTGGAGCAGATTGGACACCTGACCCTGGCTGAGGCCATCAGAGTCCATCTTGTGGAAGTTGAACTTGGGTCAAAGAGGCACCCATTAGTCTCTGTTGGCCCTTTAAATTAAAGACGCGAACTTTTAATATGCTCTTCACAGGACTGCAATCTCAGAACTCCCAGGTGGTCTTGGTCTGGTGGGAGTGGAGGAAAAAGAGCAAGAGGGAGAAAGAGGGTGAAAAAAACACTTAGGTGAGGTCTGGGGGAAGGAGAGGGGGACAGGAAGTGGAGCAAGGCCCTCCCCCCACCCCCCTGCAGTGCACCATCCCCCCACCTCCGCCCCCTCCCCAACCCCACCTTACCCTAAACCTGGTTCACGTTCTGGCCCCTCTGAGAACCAGGCCACACATTCTGCCCCTGGGGTTCATAAAAATACCCGACGACCCAAAGGGTGAACATAGCTCTTGATTAGAGAGCTTCTTGAGGATTTAAGTGAATGGGAGACTGTACCCACAAGGACCAACAGCAACGTCTGCAAAGGCTACCAGTGAGTCCTCAGGTTCAGGACGCCGCTCAGACGTCTCCCCTTGCTCGTCTGACCCCACCCGCTGGCATCTACGGATGCCGCACCACTTTCCCCCCTCACCACCAAACACTCCCGGGCAGACACAGTGGCTCCGTCCCCAAACCCTCACGCGCGAGCGCGGACCGCTTGGAGCCCCCGGCAAGACGTCAGGCTCCGGCTCACAGACAAGACGTGTCCTGAACTAAGAAGACCTGCTGCTTGACGCTTGTGTCCCCGCAAATCGATGGTCAAGTCCCGCAGTTGGTGGTCTCTGTTATCAACCCAAAGGACCCTGCTCCAGAGAAAACTCCTGAACCCTGCCCAAGCCCCAGCCTTGGTCAGACACACAGAAAGCAGCACCAGACTCTGGCTTCTAAGAAGCCTCTGTTTCTTCTGCCTTTAAGACTGGTAGAGAGTGAACCAGGCAAATCCGGCCAGTTGACCCCTCCCCTCTTCCTGAGGTCCTAGTTGCCACCCACAGGGATGGGTGCCCAGAGCCAGGTTTGTGCCAGTGAACCTGCCTGGTGTCTTCTCACGGACCCATCGCTGACCACACAGACTGGAGCAGATTGGACACCTGACCCTGGCTGAGGCCATCAGAGTCCATCTTGTGGAAGTTGAACTTGGGTCAAAGAGGCACCCATTAGTCTCTGTTGGCCCTTTAAATTAAAGACGCGAACTTTTAATATGCTCTTCACAGGACTGCAATCTCAGAACTCCCAGGTGGTCTTGGTCTGGTGGGAGTGGAGGAAAAAGAGCAAGAGGGAGAAAGAGGGTGAAAAAAACACTTAGGTGAGGTCTGGGGGAAGGAGAGGGGGACAGGAAGTGGAGCAAGGCCCTCCCCCCACCCCCCTGCAGTGCACCATCCCCCCACCTCCGCCCCCTCCCCAACCCCACCTTACCCTAAACCTGGTTCACGTTCTGGCCCCTCTGAGAACCAGGCCACACATTCTGCCCCTGGGGTTCATAAAAATACCCGACGACCCAAAGGGTGAACATAGCTCTTGATTAGAGAGCTTCTTGAGGATTTAAGTGAATGGGAGACTGTACCCACAAGGACCAACAGCAACGTCTGCAAAGGCTACCAGTGAGTCCTCAGGTTCAGGACGCCGCTCAGACGTCTCCCCTTGCTCGTCTGACCCCACCCGCTGGCATCTACGGATGCCGCACCACTTCCGCCCTCACCACCAAACACTCGCGTGCAGACACAGTGGCTCCGTCACCAAACCCTCACACGCGAGCGCGGACCGCTTGGAGCCCCCGGCAAGACGTCAGGCTCCGGCTCACAGACAAGACGTGTCCTGAACTAAGAAGACCTGCTGCTTGACGCTTGTGTCCCCGTCAAATCGATGGTCAAGTCCCCGCAGTTGGTGGTCTCTGTTATCAACCCAAAGGACCCTGCTCCAGAGAAAACTCCTGAACCCTGCCCAAGCCCCAGCCTTGGTCAGACACACAGAAAGCAGCACCAGATGCGGGACCAGGCAGACCTGGGTGCCCGTGTCCGCTTCTTAAAATGTGAAACAGTGAAGCTCAGGTGTCTCCACTCAGGGAAGTGTTGCTGTAGGTTCGGGGTAAGCAAATTCTAGAGTCACAGTTGTTGTTCATTCGCTGAGTCGTGTTCGGCGCTTCGTGCCTCCGTGGACTGCAGCAGGCTCCAGTTATCTCCCAGAGCTTGTTCAAACTCAAGTCCACTGAGTCAGGCATGCCACCCGGCCATCTCTTCCTCCGTGGCCGCCTTCTCCTGCTGCCCTCCGTCTGTCCCAGCAGTAGGGTCTTTTCCAGCGAGGCAGCCCTTCGCATCAGGGGGCCCAAGGATTGGAGCTTCAGCTTCACCATCAGTCCTTCCAATGAACATTCAGCGTTGATTTCCTTTAGGATGGACTGGTTTGATCTCCTCGCCGTCTAAGGAACTCTCAAGAGTCAGAGAAGTCCTTTCTATTCCCAATTCCTTGTGAAATTTATTATACCGATGATTATTACTATAAATGTGTGTCGAACATCTTTTTATTAGTATCATCCTTATAAAAAGGTATGAAACTTTACCAAATGCTTTTTTTGTGTCATTTTAGCTAATCATATGATTTTTCTTCTCTGTTGTTCCATTAAGGTGGTGACTTGCTAGACCTTCTGCTGTCAAAACACCCCTGCATTTTTCACAGAAATCCAGCATGACTACGACAATTGTTTTTAACGCACTATGGGATTCAGTTAGCTAATGTTTTGTTTAGTGTTCTTTTCATCTTGTTTTACAAGTGGCATATGTTTATATATTTTTCCTCCTGCCCTTCCTTAGTTTAAAAGTAACAGGTAAACTACCTTCATTAAATGAATCAGACAGGTTTTTCTTCCCTTTTTCTACTTGCTGGAACATCTTCTAGAAAATGGGGGTGGTTTTCTCCATAAACACTTTGTGGTATACGACTGTAAAGCTATATGGACCCAGGGCTCTGGGTGGAGGGTAGAGACGTTAGCTGTAATTTTAATTTATTTACTCATAACTGGTCAGTTCTGGAGTTGTTGTTTTTTTGTTGTTGTTGTTTGTCAGGTTTTGCATTCCTCATTTCCCCAGAAAGCTAACCAATTCATCCAATTTTCTAAATGTATTTGTGTTTTATACTTGTTCATAATATTACTTTAATATTTTTTAAGTCTCTTGTGTCTGTCACTTTATTCTCGCTTTTTTTTCACCTTTTTTTTCTCCTCAGTCTTCCCAGAGGTTTGCCTATTTCATTAATCTGTTCAAAAGGCCTATAATCAGGGGATTTCCTGGTGGCTCAGTGTTAAGACTCTGTGCTTCCATTGGAAAGGGTGTGGGTTCGATTCCTGGTGAGGGAAGTAAGACCCCACATGCCTCATAGTGCTGTCAAAAAAGCCCTACAGTCAGCTTTTCTAAGGTGTGATTTTTAATAGTAACTTGCTATTTATTTCTGCCTTTCTGTCTATTATTTCCTTCTTTTTCTTCAGGGTTACTCTGTCACAGCTTTTTTCAGTCTCTCAAGATAAGAGCTTAGCTCAGTCCTTCCAATGAACATTCAGCGTTGATTTCCTTTAGGATGGACTGGTTTGATCTCCTCGCCGTCTAAGGAACTCTCAAGAGTCAGAGAAGTCCTTTCTATTCCCAATTCCTTGTGAAATTTATTATACCGATGATTATTACTATAAATGTGTGTCGAACATCTTTTTATTAGTATCATCCTTATAAAAAGGTATGAAACTTTACCAAATGCTTTTTTTGTGTCATTTTAGCTAATCATATGATTTTTCTTCTCTGTTGTTCCATTAAGGTGGTGACTTGCTAGACCTTCTGCTGTCAAAACACCCCTGCATTTTTCACAGAAATCCAGCATGACTACGACAATTGTTTTTAACGCACTATGGGATTCAGTTAGCTAATGTTTTGTTTAGTGTTCTTTTCATCTTGTTTTACAAGTGGCATATGTTTATATATTTTTCCTCCTGCCCTTCCTTAGTTTAAAAGTAACAGGTAAACTACCTTCATTAAATGAATCAGACAGGTTTTTCTTCCCTTTTTCTACTTGCTGGAACATCTTCTAGAAAATGGGGGTGGTTTTCTCCATAAACACTTTGTGGTATACGACTGTAAAGCTATATGGACCCAGGGCTCTGGGTGGAGGGTAGAGACGTTAGCTGTAATTTTAATTTATTTACTCATAACTGGTCAGTTCTGGAGTTGTTGTTTTTTTGTTGTTGTTGTTTGTCAGGTTTTGCATTCCTCATTTCCCCAGAAAGCTAACCAATTCATCCAATTTTCTAAATGTATTTGTGTTTTATACTTGTTCATAATATTACTTTAATATTTTTTAAGTCTCTTGTGTCTGTCACTTTATTCTCGCTTTTTTTTCACCTTTTTTTTCTCCTCAGTCTTCCCAGAGGTTTGCCTATTTCATTAATCTGTTCAAAAGGCCTATAATCAGGGGATTTCCTGGTGGCTCAGTGTTAAGACTCTGTGCTTCCATTGGAAAGGGTGTGGGTTCGATTCCTGGTGAGGGAAGTAAGACCCCACATGCCTCATAGTGCTGTCAAAAAAGCCCTACAGTCAGCTTTTCTAAGGTGTGATTTTTAATAGTAACTTGCTATTTATTTCTGCCTTTCTGTCTATTATTTCCTTCTTTTTCTTCAGGGTTACTCTGTCACAGCTTTTTTCAGTCTCTCAAGATAAGAGCTTAGCTCATCTTTTTTCTGCCTTCTGATAGACTTAAGGCTCTGCGTTTTATCCTAAGCACTGCTTTATTGCTGTCCTACAAATTTTGCCATGTGGCATCTTCATTCCCTGGGTTCTAAATATTTCACACTGCCTGTATTATTCCCTTCTTTAATCCGAAGACTTTTACTACTGCTTGCTGTTCTTTGTTTCCTGACATACATGTTTTTGATTTTTTGTTGCTGTTTTCTACTGATTTCAAGTTCTGTCATATCACAGGCAGCGAACGTTGTCTGAGTGATGTCAGTCCTCCGGAATTCACTGAGGCTGCCTTTGCGCACTGATTTATGGTCATTTTTATGAAAGCTCTGCACATAATCAAAAGAGTGTACATCTTCTGTTTGTTAGATATAAAGTTATGTATGCACATAGAACTATACACAGACATTTAAGCAAGTTAAACAAGTCGTTCAAACCTTCTGCATACTTTATAAATCTTGTCTGTTTGCTCCATCACGTTATAAAAGAAACACGTTTAAAGCAGTCAAGTAAAATCGTCATTTATCTATTTCTCCCTATGCAGCTCTCGCTATTTTTGTATTGTGCTTGTGCTTAAGTACATACATTTATATTTGAGGGTATATTGCTAGATGTGTATATATTTTTCATGATTGTAATTTTCTGAGGGCTTTTTATTCGTCTTACTGGAATCGTCCTCTTCTTTTCTTTTTTTTTTCCTTATAAATTTTCTTCTGCTCTATCTTCTTTTACGACTTTATTTCCATCCTCATGTGATGTCTCTTGTGGAAAGTATATTCCTAAATCTTGTGTTTTTAGATACTTTGAATTACGAGTTTAATCCACTTATGTCATCATAAGTTGATGTCATATTAGAAGTTATGTTGGCTGTTTTATTTAACATTTTCCATACTCTTTCTTCCTTCTTTCCTTCTTCCCTCTGGATGGATAAATTTTCCTCTGTGGGTCTGAAAGCTCTCCACTCTCATTTTTATGTTTCTGGTGCTAATTTCCTCTAGTTATTCGGGCCAAAAACGTTGCTGGCATCCCCGAGTCCCCTCTTTCCTTCACCAACCCATCCGAGTATCTTTTGGTCCTGCCTTCAGCACGCATCCAGGACCTGAGCCTTCTCTGTCAGCCCTGACCCTGACGCTTCCCTGCTCGCAGCTCTCCTCTGAGCCAACGCTGTCTCTTGCAATGCTCCTGCCATCTTCCATCTTCGTTCCGAGACTCTGTTCTCAACACAGAGCCAGACCGATCGTTTTCAAATGCAGGCGCATCGGGCCTTCCATGGTGGTCCAGCGGATAAGACTCCAGATTAACTTCCAATGAGCCACGGCTGCCCTGGGGTCATGTCGCACGCTAGCACTGAAGGGAGCCCCGAGCAGGAGCAGAGCGAGAGTCAGCAACTTCCAGAGTCGGCCAGTCGAGGACGGGGTGGGCTCAGGGCTGAAAGGCAGGGCAGGCCTGCAGAGGTGGCCCCAGGGTGGGGCACAGCGCGGCCCGGTGGCGACGGGGACCTGCCGGCGCTCCCTGGGGTCATGTGACACGGAGACCCCACCCAGGGGAAACTGTTTTTGTGGATTCAAGCAGGAGGGGGGAGAAGACACAGCAAAATCAGAGTACAAATCAAAAAGGGAACCTCCCTGGTGGTCCAATCCCTGGCCAAGGCCCTAAGCCGCCACGGGGTAGCTAAGCCCGCGAGCCACAACCGCTGAGCCCGTCACCACAGCTGGAAAGACCTGACGTGGCCAGAACGAAATACATTTTTAAAAAATTAAAGAAATCCACAAAAAAAAGTAATTTAAAAAAAGGAAAAAATATTGAAGAGACAGAGAGGGAATGTAGACCTCCAATCAAGCCTGGGAAGATGAGCCAGGACACTAGACAGAGACGCACAGAATCAAAATTCCCCAAAAGCCTTCCTCTCCTCAGCCGCGGGTGAAGAGGTGAGCTCGCTTCGGATCCCATAGACCCAGGACTGCCTTGCACACCTACCAAACAGGGCCTTTTTGTTAAAATGGAGCAACAAATGCTTAGCCAACTACAGGTTCTTTACGGCTGGGGCAGGGGCCGGTGAGGCAGGAGGGAGGGGCAGCGTGATGAGGTACCCCTGAAGCGCCAGGGCCCCCCAAGTGACCAGCCGGGCAGTTAATCGTCGAGCTGCTCCGGGAAGGACCCGTGGTCGGGATCGGAGGTGGAACAAATGTCTGCCACTAACTAAACAAGGTGCTTCTCTCCTTGGAGGGCTGGATTAGAGCCCAGCGGGTTCACCCAGGCTGAGAGCCCAGGCCCTCCGGCTTGCACGTGCTTCCGGCCAACTCCACGGTCCCAGGGCATGTGGAGGCCCCCGGCCCTTGCCAACCAGCCCACTGCTTTGTCTACCGGCAACCCCGACGCCGTGCCAACAGCCTGCCGATCGGCCGGCACAGGCTTCCCACGGGTGCCATGAGCCCGGCCACCCACCTCGTCCGTGAGGAGGGTCAGGGCCTTGTTTTCTAGATCCGTTCTTGGCCCTGCCCAGGCTGCTCCTCCCTCACCCCGCTGCCCCTCACCAGCCCAACCCTAATTTCACCCAAAGGACGTCGGGCAGCCCAGGATCCAGCCGGGGGGGCCGTCCAATCCCCCGGGGCGGTCCCCGCCCCTCCCTCTGGGCCTTCCTGTGTTGCTTTCCCTCCCTAACCCCCAATGTAGGCACACTCCTCCTGAGAGCTGCCGGCCCAGCCGTGACCCGGGAATTACGTGCCACTTAAGGAGAGCGTCGCTAATAGAAAACAGCAGATGAACAAGGGCTGTTGCAGACCCCCCTACCGGGGTCCAATCCCTGGCCAAGGCCCTAAGCCGCCACGGGGTAGCTAAGCCCGCGAGCCACAACCGCTGAGCCCGTCACCACAGCTGGAAAGACCTGACGTGGCCAGAACGAAATACATTTTTAAAAAATTAAAGAAATCCACAAAAAAAAGTAATTTAAAAAAAGGAAAAAATATTGAAGAGACAGAGAGGGAATGTAGACCTCCAATCAAGCCTGGGAAGATGAGCCAGGACACTAGACAGAGACGCACAGAATCAAAATTCCCCAAAAGCCTTCCTCTCCTCAGCCGCGGGTGAAGAGGTGAGCTCGCTTCGGATCCCATAGACCCAGGACTGCCTTGCACACCTACCAAACAGGGCCTTTTTGTTAAAATGGAGCAACAAATGCTTAGCCAACTACAGGTTCTTTACGGCTGGGGCAGGGGCCGGTGAGGCAGGAGGGAGGGGCAGCGTGATGAGGTACCCCTGAAGCGCCAGGGCCCCCCAAGTGACCAGCCGGGCAGTTAATCGTCGAGCTGCTCCGGGAAGGACCCGTGGTCGGGATCGGAGGTGGAACAAATGTCTGCCACTAACTAAACAAGGTGCTTCTCTCCTTGGAGGGCTGGATTAGAGCCCAGCGGGTTCACCCAGGCTGAGAGCCCAGGCCCTCCGGCTTGCACGTGCTTCCGGCCAACTCCACGGTCCCAGGGCATGTGGAGGCCCCCGGCCCTTGCCAACCAGCCCACTGCTTTGTCTACCGGCAACCCCGACGCCGTGCCAACAGCCTGCCGATCGGCCGGCACAGGCTTCCCACGGGTGCCATGAGCCCGGCCACCCACCTCGTCCGTGAGGAGGGTCAGGGCCTTGTTTTCTAGATCCGTTCTTGGCCCTGCCCAGGCTGCTCCTCCCTCACCCCGCTGCCCCTCACCAGCCCAACCCTAATTTCACCCAAAGGACGTCGGGCAGCCCAGGATCCAGCCGGGGGGCACGGCCAAGCCCCCAGGGCGGTCCCCGCCCCTCCCTCTGGGCCTTCCTGTGTTGCTTTCCCTCCCTAACCCCCCCAATGTAGGCACACTCCTCCCTGAGAGCTGCCGGCCCAGCCGTGACCCGGGAATTACGTGCCACTTAAGGGGAGAGCGTCGCTAATAGAAAACAGCAGATGAACAAGGGCTGTTGCAGACACCTCACTTCCTTTCCTTAATTTACAGCAGACCTCTGTTTATTGAGCCAGTAACATATTTGAACACCGACTCATAAGAGGCCCTCCTCGCAGACATTGTGTATCTGGCAAATAACTCCCCTTACCCTGCGGTGTGCGCAGAATTCAGCCCAGGCAATTTACAAGGCGAGGCGGGGCGGGGCCGGCAGGGGCCGCTTAAGCGGCCACTGACGCTAGGGTGCCCAGCCCGGGGGGATGATCAGCCCCGGAGCAGGGACCCCCCTCCCCAGTCCTGCGCCCCCTGGAAGACCCGCTGTTGCCCTGGTGGTGAAGGCAGACGGGAGCGGAGGGCGCGCCTGCCCCGTCTGTGAGCCGTCTCCCTGCTTGTCTTTCCGAGCCAACTTTCTCCCTTCCTCTACCCACTCTGAAGAAGGCCGAGCAGGCATGGCCGAGCCCATTTCACAGACAGAAAAGCAGACGCACAGAAGGCAGGAGTGGCTCAAGGGCTACAGCTCTCCTTTTGCCTTCTGTCCCCGCCCCCAGGACAGTCGTAGCTCTTCCTTTCTCCTAAGGGCAGGGAGAGAGAAGGGGCCAGCCGGCCTCCTGCCCACCTTCGGCTGTAGCAGAGTGTCTGTGGCCGAGAGAGACCCAGCCATCAGCAGTGGCGATGGGACCACAAAAGGCGTGTGACGGGCGTTAGTCGCTTACGACAGGTTAGAAACAGTGCCTCTCCGCAGCGTTTGGCCTGCAAAGCCCTTGAAAAACAGCTGGTAATCAAGCCTCATTACGAGGCCAAAGGACACCCTCCTCTCCACCCCCACCACCCCCCGCACCCATGCGTACACACACACACACACACACACATCACGCCCTCCTCCAGAAGGCTTCCAAGGCCATGTTCAGGTCCATGACCGTGAGGCTCGCCCAAGGAGACGCTTTGCTCACGGGCGCCCCTCCACGCCGCCCCAGGCACCCTCAAACCACAGCCTTCCAGGGAGGCGGCAGAGAGAAGCAGGCAGCGGGCAGGGCCAGAGCTCAAAGTCGCCTGCTAGCAACGTCATTAGCTGGCCGAGTTGTTGAAACCCTCTGGGCTTCAGTTTCCTCAGCTCTAGAATGGACTAAGGATCATAGCAGCTTCCTCGACGATTAGGGGAAATAGGAGGCCTTTGGCCCAGAGCCCGGCGCGCAGTAGGTGCTTAATAATTGTGCGACCGTGTCTCCTGCCTCTTCACTCTTCCTTCCCTTGCTAAAACACAGGAGCTCATTATCTCCAGAAGGCTCCCCCCACCCGATCCTGCGGTCAAGCCCCCCAGACACACACCCCGGTGTCTGCGTCGGACTGCTCCTGGGCGGAAGCTGGAAAGGGGGAGCCGTGCGGGGCGGGCCTCACGCCGACTCCCAGGAAGGGAGCTTCACGGACCCTCGCAGGGTCGGGACGCACCCGAGTCGTCCTGACGGGGAGGTGGGACCCGGAGCTCACCCTTCCGTATCTCTGGTTACGACAGAACCCAGGGGACGGGGCGGCTCCCCAGGCAGCTTCCTGAGCCGGGGGTCCTCCTCGCGGGCCGGTGCTGGAAGCAAACCGCACTGGAGCCAGGAG